>CM034313.1:74912075-76184295 GCA_019925795.1 Dendrobium chrysotoxum
CCTACTATGAAAAAAATAAAAACAGGTGAAGGGATATCCTGAGGACGCGCACCTCTCCAATAATTCATCAAATATGGCTCTGCTTATAAAGCCAAATATAGGTTTCAATTTAAAATTAATGCTGACAGCCCGATAGCCTTATGTTGGGATCACTGGTGTAATGGATCAACTATCTCTGAGCTTTATTTTGATCAACCCATTTCTTACCTGTCACTCTAAGGCCCTTATTTCCTTTTGGATTGTGGACAATTGCTGGAATTTGCCTGTTTTGATGAACCCTTCCCTAAGAAAAATTATCTCTTCCATATCTATTCACAACCCAAGTTCTAATTGCCTCATATGGGAAATACTGCAGTTGCCTCTTTTAAAGCCTTCTATATTGATTACTTTATTGAAGATGCTTCTAATGACTGGCACAAGTTGATTTGGCACAAACGACATGTATTAAGATACTCTGTTTTTTCTTGGTTGGCTATTTCTGGTGGGCTGAAAATGGCTGATGCTCTCAATAGAAGAAACATTCTTGTGGAATCAGATTGTATACTCTGTCAAAATTGCTCTGAAAGCTCTAATCACTTATTTTTTTTACTGTGGCTTCTCCTTCTCTGTTTTCGCTGGTCTGTTAATATTACCTCTTTGCCAGAGTTTTCTACTCAGGCCTAACATTGCCCATGTGACTGATCTCATAGGGAGAAAATCATATGAGTTGGCTGATCTTAAAAACCTATATCTGCTCATTGTTAACTGCACTATATATCATATTTGGCGTGAAAGGAATGAGGGGAAATTCGGATCCTCTGTGTGGTGTGCTGTTACCTTGAGCAGTACAATTTAAAATGCAATCAGACTTGAGATTTCTAATTGGAAGAGCAGGGATCGGATAAGGGAATATGCAAACTTTAGAGCTTCTTGTTGGAATGTTAATACTGTTTGGGGTATGTGTGTTGTTGGGTGCAGCTCACATGGTTTGGAGATGCTACTGTAGATTTATCTGGTTCTGTTTCATGGTTTTGTGAGAATCATTGCAGGATTGTTGAGTCCCTTTTTGTGATATTTCATGATGCAGCCTGTTGCCTTTCGTTTGATTTTGGTCTGGCGAGATTTTTGGGCCGTGGACGATGATGATATCCTGCCTTTATGACCCCCTCCATTTGCACAGTCTTAGGGCAACCAGGGGAGTCTCTACTCACGACACATGTTATGCAAATTCTGATAGAGTTTTTTCTTATCTGAGTCCAGGCCAGGCTTCTGTTTGCTGTTTGGGCTATTTTTTTTATAATTGTTTAGTTTGGCTTTTGACCTAATCCCAGGTTCTATGGGATTTTTGGAGCTTTTCATCTTTTTGGAGGAAGCTCTCTTATTTTTTGCATTATACCCTGTATTAATTATTTTTGTAACCACATTTTGACTGAATGAATGTGCTTTGCACCTAATTTACTCCCCCCCCCAAGAAAAAACAGTCAGCCTTAAAAAAAAGATTTTTCCCTGAAAGTGAAAAACATGTCAGGTTCAATAAAGTGTTTAGAGAATATGACACACTAACTGGAATCCTTTTATGTAAGCTGGGCTTCCTAAAGTGTTAAAATTTTACCCTCCACTATCCACATGACCTTTATTAGTAGAAAATATAAAAAACTAAAAAACGTACAGCGATAATTCCTAGGGATGCACGATCTCTTCAATATTTAACAAAAAGAAAACAGTCACGCTTAACAAAGAGGAGCTTCTCCTGAGAGTGAAAAACAAGTCAAGAACATACCTCCTGAAGATCGCCAACATAAATTCTGTCCCGATAAGTGTGAATTGAGTTTATTGCATTTGGGAATAGTTTGTTTTCACATTTCCTTAGCAGTCTTCTTTTGCCCAAATCATATAACCTAAGCACTGAACCAATACCTGCCAGCAGTCTCCCTTGAAACTGGCACAAAGAAAGAGGAACTCCCTCCACTTGAGTTTTATGCAGCAATTCTAGAGATTTCCCTTCATCTATGAACCTATAGATGTGAATAAAACCTGCAGTTAAAGCTTTCTTAGGCAAAAATTGCAGTCCCTTGGCAGTACCAACAGCTAACAAAGTTCCATATTCCTTATCATGGAAGTTCACGGTACATATACTGAATGCCGCCTCGTTATCCTGCAGCTCCAGAAGGCATGTTGTGTTACCCGACTTTGGATCAAGAACTCTAATGCAAGAAACCCACTTGTCTGATTCTGCTTTAGGGTACCCATACTGCTCATCAGAAAGAGGATCCTCCTTCTCCTCATCATCACCACCAACTCCACCATTCTCCATTTGTTCTCTGTTATTTGAAATTCCATTTTCAACTCCAGCAGTTTCCAAACACTCTTTCCTAGCTGCCTCTCGCTCTTCTGCAGTAAATGCCCCTAGATCACTCTCAATAATAACCAAATGCTTCCGCTTGGGCTGTAATACAAACTTCCTAGGAGTATATCTTAAGGGGATTACTGTTTCATTAAATGTCTCTCCCAAACGTTCAATGGTGAAGATCCGTAGAGCATCCCCAGCTACAGCAACTACACCTTCTGCGCACTGATCAGAAGCAAATGAAGCGGCGAATTCAAGTGTTTCATAAGACAAGGGAGTTAGCAAGAAATGTCCCTGGTGTATATAACCAAGCCAAGGTCTACTTGACAAACATAACATTGCTTGCCTACCCCTTACTATTGCTTTGAAGAGCTTAGGAGCTCTCAAACCCAGGAAACGAGAACGAGTATCAGAAAGCTGACCAGTGACCATATCAACAACTGTTCTGAAAAGTACACCATTTTGCAAACCAGCGTTGAGGAAAACACTGGCAGGATGGTCAGCCCCATCCTCCCCACCAGTAGATGCCTGCACTTCGAGCAAGAGGAGAGATTCAGGAGGTGAGGAAACACTTTGCACACTCAACACCTGCATACAGTCATCAGGATCCAAAGAAAGTATCCTAATTGTGCTATCATATGAGCCCACGGCAAGGAAACGGGATCGCTGTTTTCCCTCAGGAACTGGAGCAATATCCAAGCAAGCCACATCTCCAGGCATCTCATGCTTCTCCACCTCCATCAATTGACCAGTCATGTCCATTTCAAAGTAAATAAGCTCTCCTCCACTCAATGCGATCACAACCTGTAGTCTGTTTGAACCAACCTTGACAATGGTCTTCTTACCGGGAGTTTTCCACTCATTAATACGCCCATCCTCTCTAATGTGCCTAATTCCATTCGGATGAACCTGCATGAGAGAATCATCACCTAGCAAAGAAACTGCAAGAGACGGTGTAGTATCCAGAAAACCACTATCACTGACTTCCTCCACAGTTTCTCCAATGGATAGCACAAGTGTGCCACTTGGAAATGACACAACAATATATGCATCGAACTCATCACTAACATTCTTCTTCACTGTCCAAACAGCATTGGGCACACCAGGTAGCTGAGACACGGCCATCTCACTAATGGCCAGCCCCGGCCTCAAAATCCGAATTGAAGACCTAGGTCCACGGCCACAGAGAGTGAATATTTGAGGAGTTTCTTCTTCAAAAAGGTTCAGAACCTTCATATCCATAATTGGCATGAGGCTTGCGATGTGATCTATCCTCACAAGATTCTTCAATCCCCTTGGCTGGAAGAACACTGGCTGGAACCCTTCTTCAGTTTCCATTAGTGTTGCGGATGATGCCTCCACATCATCTCCATCGCCAATAGACTGAAACTGGTAAAGCGCGTGGTTACCAAACTCTGACGCTGCAAACAAAAAACCAGTCTTTAGGACACACATAGCTGAAGTGACGGGTATCGTGTCAAAGTACTTGATCTTAAGCTCCATGACACGATCCTGCTCATCCCGCTTATGCTCTAAAGTGACCTTGAAGATGTCTCCATATTCAGTTTGCAGGAGAAAGAAGAACATGGACTTCTGGCGATGGGTGGCTGCCGAGACAATGAGAACACCGCGCTCTGCAGGGAGGTCAGCACGGCGGGGAATGACAGCACGGACATCAGGGTGGCCCTGGTTCTTATAGATGACAAAATTCTCAGCACAGACGAGAACACCACTAGGGCCATCATCGCCACCGGGAACTGTTACGAGAAGGTTAGCTCCATTATCAATTGGTTCAGTCCATTTTCGAGATACATGGTTGAGACCTAGGTCAAGCTCATAGAAGGTGAGGTGCTTCTGGGCTTCGGCAGCTGCCTGTCCGGTGGAATCCTGGTCAGCCTCAGAGTAGTCAAGTTCAATGGCGGCAAAAATGGGATTGTCAAACCCACAGTCAACCCCAGTGATAGAGTAGGTTATGGTGTGGGATTTATGAGCCTCGAGGGGGGAAGAGATTGTTAGGCGAGCAGCGGTGTCACGGTTGAGAACGTATACAAGTTTCTGCTTCTCGCAAGCCGCAATCATAACGGCACGGCCCTTTGGATCAACAGCAACGTACTGTCCTGGTACAATGCGGCGGCAGCCTGACTTGCCGAAAGTCTCCTGGTAGAGCTTATGGAAGCAATTCTTCTCTTTGTGGTACTCCATGATGACGATGCGTCCGGAATCGGAGCCCACCAAAACATAGTCTTTCTGGGAACCGGTGAGGCGGAAGTGGGCGAGGCAACGGATTGCTCCGAACACCTCGACAGAGTGAAGGGTTTGGATCTTGCCAGCCTCGTCGGGGCGAAGAAGGTCGATAGTTTTTCCGCGGGCAACCACAATCTCCTGGGTTTTCCCTCCGATGAAGTTTCCATTGATAGCGCAGACTATACCCGTCGCTTGTTGAAGGGTGAGGCTGTAAAGGTACATCGCCGCAGCTTCGCCTTTCGAGAGGCGGAGAGCAGGCTAAGTAGGTATGCTCCTTTCGACAGGCTGGTAGAGGGGTAGAGAAGAGAGGGCAAATAAGTGGGATGACCAAGCTCGAGGTACACAGGTTTTAGGGTTAGGGCTTTACGGGGGTGGAATCGAAAGACGATGACACAGAATTTACGTAAGTAAATAAATAAATTCAGTATAAATAAATCTCCCTAATTTGTAATGGGTTGATTTGGGGAAGAAATTATTTGGTGTCTAGTCCGGATGAAATTTTACGTCAGGATTTTAATTAAGGGCGTCTTTGGGACGGATTTTTTCCTGTATTTTATCAAATGTAACCGAGAGGTAGTTTGGGGTTACCTGATCGTGCTTAGTTCTCGGCAATTTCACATTCCGTGGTTGTTTCTCACACGTCTGGAGGAAGCCTCTCGCGGTTCGGCTGCTTCCCACTGTTCGTAGCTATGATAAATAAATTAATGCCCTTACTATCTGTGAACTGCCCCGTTTTCTTCTTCATCCTCGCCAAGTTCCCTTATATCAGATCACTCCTCCTCTCCTTTTGTCTCATCTCACCACGCTCGGGACTCGCTCACCGTTTTCGTATTTCTCAAAAATCGCAGCTGCAACAATCCCGCCATCGCCTCCTTCCCTCTTGACAAATCTAAGTCACACCTCCCGTCATTCTTCTGTTCGATCGGAACAAAGGGCGATGATAGGAGCTTGCTTGCAGTGAAGGTAGCCTTTTTTCCTTCCTTTAGCTGTCAAAATCCAAGCCCTAGTCGGCCGTTTACGCCACCCTCGACAATGTTCCTGCTCGTTGGATCAGAAGTTAAGCAAGACGGGAGTTCGCTCACACTGTGAAGATAACCATCCTTCTCCCTTTCACATGGAATTGTCGAAAAAAAGGGTTTGTTCAGCTGTTAGATTTCTACTAAATTGTGAAGGTAACCTAAATTTATGGCCTTTCTTGTTTTTATTTTTATTTTTAAAGATAGATCAGTGGATCAGATTATTGGCAAAACTATTATGATCCAAAGCATAAAAAAGTGGAAGATAACTTAGTGAAATTTTGTTTCTTAAGGTCAGGTCTATAAAATTTATATTTAGAATTGACCAAAAAAGAAAGTAGAGCCCCAAATACATAGTACCAGTTAAAAGAATTAAAAACATTACTTATAAATTAGCATTGCTATCAAACATGTCTTATGCACACTTCCCTTCCTTGTATCAATGCTAATAAAAAAAAGTTAATCAAATAGTGTCGCAAAATAAACTTAATGTGCATAATAGTTTTTTAAAGAACCATAAATAATATTAGAATTTAGGCTTCATTTGGGACAGCTTTTTTATTGCTTTTTAAAGCAGTTTTTAATACAAAAAATTTAATTTTTGTACTAAAATATTACTTTAAGAAACATTAAGAAAGTTATCTCAAACGAAACCTTAATGCTAAAAAACTAAGAAACTTATAAATCCCTTGCATTGTGATCGTGCGTGCAGCTCGCTGGTTGAGCGAAATTTTTCCTTCCACACGGCTCATGTTTGAATCTCCTAACTGTCCAAAAAAAAAAATCCCTTACATGAAAGTGAAATAAAAGCACATGTTAGAAATAGATGTTACTAAAAAAAAGAGGGAGATAAAATGCAAAGATTTCCTAGTTTGTTTAATTGATTATGAAAGGAGTATTTTTTAATGGTGAAATTTTAATAAAGAGAAAAAATTAATAATATTTAAACTTTCACTTGTATGAGGGGAAGCTCTTTTGAGGTAAATATAATGAATATTATTTTAATTAGAATTTAGTTATGAGTATAAAATTTATTTTAATATTTTACGTGCATTGAAAATTATATGTAAGCTGCACATTAGAAAGTCTTTACATTGAAAAGAATAATATTTATGATCATTTGTACTGGGGGACGATAAAGCCAAGCTTATATGAAGGCAAAAAGGTCTTCAATGTATAGCCTTTAGGTTGAGTTTTCAACTCTATGATAGCCAATAAATCTATGTGTATGTATGTATACACATACGAATATATGTGATGAATTTTTAAGCTAAAGCTATTTTAAACAACAATAACAACAAAATTTTATCTCATTACATATATAAATTATTTTGTATTATATGATTAGAATCGTATTGTATAATACATGTAAGATTGTATAGTTTTTTATCATTAGCTAAAAAATAATCATTTAAAATGAACTAAGAAAAAACTTCATATTGTACATTTCATGTTACATTTAGCCAATCATAAAGATATTTGAATTATTTCTCTCATATATATATATATATATATATATATATATATATATATATATATATCCCCTGCATATAAGCGAGAGAAAAAATTTTTGTCTTCACCTTATTCGAGTCGGGACGGATTTTATTTAAGGAGCATGATGTTTAATTAAATTAGGAATAGGAACAAAATATTAAACAAAATTAAAAAAGAAGTAAACTAGTCAAACAGAATGACGCATTCCATTAAATACGCCAAACAGTTTGACACATTGCTACAATACTTTTAAAATTTAATTCGATTTACTTGCATTCTAAAGAATGCATGCATCAAATTATTTGATGTATTTTTTAGAATGCATTATTATATTTGACTATTTTTTTATAATTTTTTTAAACACATAATTCTATTACTAATTTAAATTAAACATTATGCTGTTATTTATAAAAAAAAATATTCCGAGTCGGGACAGTGTAAATTTTTACAAGAAAAGACCAATAATCATCCGTTTCTCATGTGGCTGCTGCTGCTCTGCTTTTCTGGTCTCTACATAACATAACTGTATCCTCTTCCATTCGTCTATGTTCGTCATGGTGGCCTCAGGAGCCGGAGCCGCAGCAGCGCGCAGCACTGGCGTCCTCTTTGCCCTCAATTCATCAAATACCTACAATGCCAAATGGACTCGAGAACAAGCACTTTCAATACAGCTAATCCACAAAGCCCATTCTTCTTTTTCTTCCCCACTTTACCTAACCCACTGTTATCCCGATGAAAAACCAGGCAGCCATCAATCCACCACCGAACAAGCTTCAGATCAAGATAGTACTTCTATCGCATATCCCAATTCTCAGAAACCCTTCAAAGCATCTGGCAAAGCGCTTCCGCTGTCTCCCTCTTCTTCCTCCCGCAGTCTCGTGTTTGACCTAGGTTTCAACCAGTCATGGGACAGCCATGATGTCGGATCACCAGTCGTCAAGCGCTATGTCAGCGACGAAAAGGAACGCTGGTTCATGTGGTACCATGGCGATGACGCCATCGGGCTAGCACTATCTAACAATGGAATCCACTGGGAGAGGGGGACTGGCGCCATCGAATCAGCCGCCGATGCTGGCGAGGTCATGCGCCGGAGCACCGATTGGTGGGCGTTCGACACGCATTCCGTTCGACCCTCTGATGTTCTCGTCATGTCGAGCTCCAAGCTCAGAGCTTCCAACGCCGTTTACTGGCTCTACTACACCGGATTCGGACCCGAAAAGTCGCTTCCGGGTCTAGCGATAAGCCAGGACGGGCGCCACTGGGCAAGGATCGAAGGAGAGCACCACAGTGGCACGCTATTGGATGTGGGAGCCGCTGGTCAGTGGGATTCAGCCTTTATAGCGTCGCCCAAGGTTGTCTACCACGGTAGGGATGATTTTAGAATGTACTATCACTCGCTTGATGAACAATCAGGGGAGTATGCGATCGGCATTGCGAGGTCAAGAGATGGGATGAAGTGGGTGAAGCTTGGGAAGGTTTTGGCTGGCAGTGGAGTTGCTGGAAGTTTTGATGAGGCTGGTGTTCTGCACGGGCAGGTGGTGAGGGATAAAGAAGGTGGCGGGTACTTTATGGCATATGAAGGAGTGGCGATTGATGGGCGTAGGAGTATTGGGATGGTGGCATCCGGCGATGGGTTGAATGGTTGGCGGCGGTGCAGTGGGAAGATGGTTCTGATGCCCGATATGGATGGGTGGGATTGTGGAGGGGTAGGAGAGCCCTGCTTGGTGCCAATGGATGGACAAGAGGGGTGGAGGCTTTATTACAGGGGAGTTGGAGTAGTGAAAGGGCTGGAATTGGGTTGGCTGTTTGTCAAACTAAACGAATGAGCAAATTTGATAGATGGTCAGGGTTTCAGTTGTGATTGAGATCAGACAGTTTATTTTCATCTTTCGATATGGAAGAGTAATATGATTTTTTATTTATGTAATGGTATGAAAGGCCTCTCTTTCTTTTTAGTGGCGTTTCTATTTTTTTTATTAACTTACGCATGTATATTCTAAAATGTATAACTATTATTATCTCATTATGAGGAGATAGTCTCTCATCATTTATTTATTTTAATTGCTCCATTCTTCAATATATATATATATCTTGTATTTAGTTTTATAGATAGATTACAGAATATGGAGATTCAATTTCTTTCCACTTTCCTAACTTAGTAGCCGAGCGAGGTTCCTTCTAATCTTGTTTCTCCTGAAGTCTCTCTTCCTCTACTGTCACATGCCTTGCCACTCTTCTTTCACACCTCCACAGAAACTCTTTCATTTACCCTACAAGTCTCACCTGATAGAGGTAATCGGGAGAAGTATGCGAGATAAAACAGGAACATGGTAGAACCAAGTATAAGCTAAAAGGGTTGTATATTATTCTATATCCCCTTTCTCTATCACAATGTCTATATATCACCCAACTGTATAGAGAGCTAGAAGTGGTAATATCAACAAAAAGCTAAAACTGTACTATCAAATAACAAAAAGAGAAACTATAGTAGTGGCGAGCATAACTAATAGAGCAATATAATTACAGAATGTTAAGATACTCCCTTGGCTTATGATGCACTGCATCAGGTCTCCCCCATTGGAGAAAACTCTGTGGTCTCGACAGTAGTCGAGGTAGGAGCATCATTAGCTGGGTAGTAGGTATGAAGATCAACAACGTTGAAGGTGGAGGCTATACCAAATTCTGGTGGTAAATTAATGATATAAGCACTATCATTAATTTTCTGTAATACGGGGAATGGATTGACTTTACGATGACCCAATTTGGAGTATATGCCGGGAGCTAGACGCTCACGTTGAAGTCGCACCATGACTAAATCACCTGGTTTAAAAATTTTCTCTTGGCGGTGAGAGTCAGCAGTTGTTTTATACTCATCATTAGAAGAAATGAGTTTGTTGCGGAAATCACTTAACGTATGTGTAAACTGATCAACCAATTGAGCTGCACTTTGGCTGTTGCACTTGGGAAGAACGACGACATCAACAATGTGATTGGGTACCTTCATGTAAACAACGATGAAAGGGGAAGTGCCCGTCGAGCAACTGCGCATGCTGTTTTATGCGAATTCCGCTTGGCTTAACAAATCATCCCATAGTTTGGGGTGTTCCTGCACTAAACACCTCAACATATTGCCCGACGTGCGGTTTACCACCTTTGTTTGCCCATCAGATTGAGGATGGTAAGCTGAACTTAAATTGATTTCAGTTTTCAGTCTCTTCCATAATTCACGCCAGAAATGACTAATAAATTTAACATCGCGGTCCGACGTTAGGTGCGTGGAATTCCATGTAAACGAACAATCTCATTGAAAAATAGTCGTGCGATGTTAAGTGCGTCAAAGGTTTTTTTGCAAGCAATGAAATGTGTCATTTTGGAGAATCTATCTACCACAACCATGATAAAATCGTTATCTCATTTTGTTCGGGGTAGGCTCAAAACAAAATAAAAACTAAGGCCTTCCCATATTGTATCAGGAACTGGCAGAGGTAAATACAAACCTGTGTTTTGTTTACCGCACTTATAAGATTGGCACACTTAACACTGCTCCACGAACCGACTGACATCACGATGTAAGTGTGGCCAGAAAAAACAGATCTGCAATTACTCTATGGTCTTCTCACGATCGATGAGAGCTGCAAGACCACCATAGTGCATTTCATGGATAAGCATCTGTCGCCAAGATGATTTTGGTATGCAAAGTGAGCTGTGTTTGAATAGGTACTCATGTCTGATGGAGTAATCCAAAACAGAGTTGTTGCCCAAACAGTCAGCCCAAACTTGCTTATAATCTTTATCAGATTCATATAAATCCTTTAAACATTAGAGCCTGATAATTTCGGTATGTAACTGTACCAGTAATGTGGATTGTCTGCTCAAAGCATCAGCAACTCAGTTTTCAGAACCAGATTTGTGTTTAAGAACAAAAGTAAACCTTTGTAAAAATAAAATTCAACGAGCGTGCATGTGATTGAGTGTTTTCGAGCTGTTTATATATTGTAAGACTTTATGATCACTATGAAGCACAAAATCTTGGTGCAACAAGTAATGGTCCCATTTTTTGAGAGCGTGGACGACGTTACATAGCCCAAAGGGCATTACCTTCCCCTCGTACAATCCTTGGTGAGTCTTGAAAGCAGTCTTCCACTCATCGTCGGGACGGATACAGATCTGGTGATACCCACTACGTAGGTCTAATTTGGAGAAGACGACTGAACCAAATAACCTTTCTAACAACTCATCAATTCTTGGAACAAGAAATTTGAATTTGGCTGTAATCTTATTGATAGCTCTGCTGTCCATACACATTCGCTAGGATCCATCCTTCTTTGGCACTAAAAGCGATGGAACTGCACACGGACTCAAGCTAGGCTGAATTAATTTTTTTTTTCCAGTAATTCATCCACAAGCTGTTGAAGTGTCAAATAATCCTTTGGGCTCAGTCGGTAGTGAGGTAAATTAGGGAGGGTTGCTCCTGGAATCAAATCAATCTGGTGCTGAAAGGCTCGAAGAGGCGGCAATGAAGCAGTAAAAGATTTTAGACCAATGTCCGAAAACTGGTGCAATAATTTCTGCACCTCAGCGGGTGTGTTGTTAAGTGACTTAGATGGACACTGCTCCTTGAGGACCAAAGCTAATAGCTCTGACTTCTCTTTACTGAAGTGGAGCAGGGCAGAACCAAAAATCATATGCATAACAACTAGTTTGTTCTTGGGCGATCCCAGGTAATCAGTTGGATGGGGTAGTAGCCTAAGACGTCTTCCTTTCTAGTCGAAGGAGTAGGAATTTGATCTTCCATCATAGATGGCTCTGACGTCGAATTACTAAGGTCTTCGAGAATATCGCACAGTACCTCGCACACGTATGATGTGGCACACATCCATATCGAGAATATCGCACAGCACCTCGCACACGTAGTGTTTCCCAATTGAAAAAGTGACCCGGCACATCTTGGATACCATGATATCCATTCCTTTTTTTCACCCAACTGATTTTGTAAGGATGAGGGCTTTCGTGGTCTTAAGTTGTAAAGCTTGCACAACCGATCGAGCAATAACATTTTCTGTACAATCGCTATCAATCAATAAGTCACACACCTTACCGTTGATAGTGCACCTAGCTCTAAAAATAGCGTTCCTCTGAGAATTGGGTTGTTGGCGAGGAGCCAGTAACATCTTCTCCATGACGCAAATCAGCGGGTCTCCAACATTAGGTGTGGCATCCTCCAGCTATGGTTCTTGTTCTTCAGCTTCACCCTGTACTTCTTCTGCTTCAGCAGTAGCAAGTTGCAATTGTTGCCTATTAAGGCACTCATTTGATTTGTTTCCCAATTGAAAGCATTAGAAACACTTAATGGTGGTTGGTCCCGCATGGTTCTCCTTTAATGGAGCTTTCAATTTCTATTGCGTTTTTGGGTCTATAGGTACACCAATTGATACACTGGGTTGTGGCAGCTGGGACGAGGCATAGGGAACTTGGGGGCTGCAGGGGACTTGCCGTAGGAAGCAGTGGGTTTAACAACCTCAACATTATGATTAACATATTGTCGCCTAGCTATATGCTGTTTGTAACCTCTAGCTGAATTTCGGCTTTCAAAGCAAAATGAACTGCCTGCTACAGGGACCTAATGGAATTCAGCTCCAACTTGTCTTGGATGGCATCCCTAAGTCCTCTGATGTACCTAACAACTATCTGATTAGTATTCTTGTTGAGGTTATTCCTAGCACTAAGGCTGTAAAACTTTTTGGTATACTCACTCACAGCCCTATTTCCTTGATTGCAATTCTGATACTTGATATAAAGCATCTGTTCATAGTCTGTGGGCAAAAAATGCAAACAAAGAAACTGCTTCATCCTATACCAATTACGAACCTGACCTTGGCCTTCTCTCCGTCGAGTCTGAAGCAGTTGTAACCACCATGCGCTGGCTCTCCCTTTTAGGCGACAGGCTACATATTTAATCTGTTTCTCAGGCTCGTTCTCCATGTATTCAAAAAATATTTCTACAGGCCTCTCCCAATCCAAGTAGTCCGCAATGTGCAAACGGCCATAAAAAAAGGGATGTCGAGCTTCACCCAAAATTCTCCATCGGGCCGACCATTCCGGTTACCCCTGTGCCGACGAGCAAACTGTGTCGGTATGTTCTTACCTTCAGAATCAGAAGGGATTTCCATATTAAAATGGCCAAAATTCTCCTCCTCCGAGTCAGTGACTTCCGAGACAATCGGGACACATCTTCATCCATGATCTCGATCCCGTTCGCACTGTCCCGCGGCCACTGTCGCTTGTGTAGGCAATCGATTGGGGCGAGTTCCCCCCAAATCATTCTTGATAGCTTGAAACTCCCTCCGCATATTCATAGATAATCGGAAGAGATCAGAAGCTATCTCATCCACCCACCTATTGAGGCTGGTTTGAGCTTCCCAAAGGGCATCAAGATTGCGATCGTCGTCGCTAGTCCCTCGTTTACTGCAATCTGCCATACTTCAAAGCTCCAGGCTCTGAAACCAAACCTGATGTAGGTAATCGGGAGAAGTATGCGACAAACAGACAAACGAAATAAAACAGGAACAAGGTAGAACCAAGTATAAGCTAAAAGGGTTGTATATTCTTCTATATCCCCTTTCTCTATCACAATGCCTATATATCTCCCAGTTGTACAGAGAGCTCGAAGTGGTAATATCAACAAAAAGCTAAAGCCGGACTATCAAATAACAGAAAGAGAAACTATAGTATTGACGAGCATAACTAATAGAGCAATAGAATAACAGAACGGTAAGATACTCCCTTGGCTTATGATGCACCACATCATCACCTGCATTGCCTACTGAGTCCCCTCATAATGCCGCTGCTGCTCACTACAATCATCAATTAACTGCAAACCTTTAGTTATCACAACTACTTGTTGCTGTTGCCACTACTTTCTCTCAATTATTCTCTTTAGTAATAATCACAATCATTTACTCCCAATTAGTCATTGATGAGTTGCAATATCGATCCTCATGATTGTCTGTCTACCTTATTGTCACTATTTAAAAATCTTATCCAACACTCATGAACCAAACAAATAGAAATTTGTTATCACTTCGTTTGAGATTATGTAGCTTGAGGCGATGTAGTTATAGATTTTGTTAGCACATATTATCATCACACCAATATTTTCACGAATCCCTTTGTTGAGGATTGATTTTGTTCACTTGGATGTCATTTAAGTATATTTTGATCGTGAATATTATTGAACAAAATCAGAAAATCTCCTTAAAGGTGTCATTGAATTTTAGATGCCAAAAGAAATAAAAAAATTAGGACTTAATGGGCACCTGTAAATCCTGTTGTATGAATTTGTTGTTTTACATGAGGGATACAGTGTTATATTGCAGATGAAGCTGACTATGAAAATGGATGATTTGGGTAGTTTTATGATTCTTTGCAAAATTGGAAGTGAGCATTTCGACAATGCACTTTGTTATTATGGTCTTATAAATTTGATGTCATTGTTTATTTACGAGAAATTGAGATATGTGGAACCTACCACAATATCATTGTAGCTAGCTGATATTTCAATGAAGTACCTTGAGGGGATTGTGGAAGATGTATTGATTAAGGTCGACAAGTTTATATTTCCACCACAATGACACACTTCATTGTTTTAGACATGGACGATGGAGATCCCAAGTGCTCGCTTATTTTGGGTCGATCGTTACTCGTAACATGGAGATCTCAAGTAGACACTTTGATGGGGACTATTACAATTGAGAGCACAAGACAAAAAAGTGATATTCAAAGTTTATGAAGATGCAAACAAAACAACAAGTGAAGAACTACCATTGTGCATTCACTAAAATGTGTAACCACTTGTAGTACCAGATAGATTTCATGACAGCTGGAGGACATATTATAGATTGGGTTGTTTTTGTGAGCAACCTAATCGTTAGGGAGTGACGAGCTGACGATATTGCACTTGATAAGAGATGCAAGATGGGGTAATTAAAGCAAAGCTCATGATATTAAACCAAGCACATTTTGGGAGGCAACTTAATTTTAGTCGCAATACTTGCAAAAAAAAAAAAATGCACTAGTCTCATTTATATTGTTCAAAATAATGTCTTCATATAATAAGTAACCTGGGCGCTCGAACCCAGTGCTTACTGCTCAAAACATTTCTGAGCTAAATCTCAGCTCCCGTTACATGCCAAACTGAGTGCCCATACACTTGACCCAACACCTAGGTACATGGTTAATTGGTTGTATAGATTTTAAAGAGAATCTAAGGGGACAATAGAATGTGATTTTGGTCTTCTCTACCTAGGTGTCCTCATTGTAATTATAAGTCACACGCATAAGGAAAACCTGGCATGCATGTAGGAGAAAGAACCAATCATTATAATCAAGTGGAGTTTTGTGGGAAATACCGAGGTGTCATTTTGTATCGACTAGATTCCATTTTCAACCCATAAATAAAGGCCAATGTCTGAATCTATCCCTTGCAACTCTTAAGTTACACTCAGTGTATTCTACAAAAAAATGTTCTTTGTAAAGAAAATCAAGAATTGAGCAGAGTAGTTATTTCGTATTTCTCATTTCTTGTCATTACATTCTAATGTATACATGTATTTATAGATTTCTAATACAAGAACATGTGGCTGTGAATAAACTTGACAGCTGGCGGAAGACTTGGTTGACAGCTAGCCACGTGTGATGAATCTGATGATCACTGTATGTGATCTGACTCTGCGGGAATGGCTGCGATTCTCTGGATAGCTTCATAACCTGTTTACGGGAAATTAGACTGATATTGTTTTCCTTTTCATTCCCCCTCAAGCGAATGGTTTTCTGGAAACGCTGAGCTTGGTTCGAAGAAGATGAAATCTTTGAGTCGAGAGCGGTTTTGTGAGTATGTCGGCTATCTGTTCTTGAGTACTGATTTGTTTGATTTGAATAACATTTGTGTGTATTTGGTGCCGAATGAAATTATGATCAATCTCGATGTGTTTGGTTCTGGCGTGAAAAATCGGATTGTGAGCTAATGAAATGGTGGAGCTGTAGTCGCAGTGAAGAATCGTCGGCTGGGATGTGGATAAGCTGAAATCTTGTAGAAGTTGTCGGAGTCAAATGATATCTGTGATGGCTGTAGCTAAAGCCCTGTATTCTGCTTCAGTTGATGATCTGGCTATGATATGCTGCTTCTTAACACTCCATGTAACCAGTGTGTTGCCTAAAAAAGAGTAATATCATGTTGTTGATTTTCTCGTTTTTATGTCACTTGCCCAGTCTGCGTTAGAAAATGACTGTAGTTGTAAGGAGCCCCAAAAAATGGGTATTCCATAGTCGATTGTCCCTTTGATATACCGAAGCAGTCTTTTGAGTAGATATGCATGATATGGTTGAGGATCATGCATGTGTTGGCATAAGAAATTTACATGATATGCTATGTCAGGTCGGGTTATTGTGAGATATTGCAATGAGCCAGTAAGTTGTCGGTATGTATAATGATCATTGAGAATGGGATCAAGGTCTATTTTGGTTGGTGGTTTTGTGCATGAGGGATTGGAAAGGGGTTTACATAAAGTAAGTCCGGCTGTATGAAGTATTGACATAGCATATTGAGTCTGCAATAAGAAGAGTGACTTGTCATGTTTGGTTATGTGTATGCCAAGAAAATTGTCAATTTTGTCGAGATGCTTCATGGAGAACCTGTTGTGTAGTTGTAGTATGATGCTTGAAATGAGAGATGTGTTGTTGCCTGTGATGAGTATATCATCTACATATAAAAGTAGATAAACCTGAGATTCATTTTGTAAAAATATGAGTAACGAGGGATCAGCTTTACTCAATTTGAAGCCAATTTGTTGTAGAAAGGTTGAGAATGTTGTGAACCATTGTCTGGAGGCTTGCTTGAGGCCATAGATAGCCTTATTCAGTAGACAAACATGATCTGGATGCTGTTTATCTTCATATCCCTGTGGTTGTTTCATGTAGATAGTGTCTGTTAATGTGCCGTGTAAAAATGCATTTGTTACATCCAGTTGTTGAATTTCCCAGTTTTTATTCAATGCAATTGTAAGAAGTACTCGAATTGTGGGAAACTTTGCTACTGGGCTGAATGTCTCTAAGTAGTTGATGCCATATTGTTGTCTGTTGCCTTGAGTTACTAGTCTGGCCTTGTATCGAGCAACTGACCCATCCGAGTGAAGTTTGGTTTTATATGTCCATTTGCATTCTATGATTGATGCTTTGTGTGGTGGTGGAATCAAGGTCCACGTTTGTTGCTTCTGTAATTCATGAAATTCCGTATCCATGGCTTGCCTCCAATGATCATGTTTAGCAGCTTCTTGATATGTGTGAGGTTCAAAATTGTTATTCTCAACGAATTGAGAATTCTGGGTTAAGAGGTTTAAAATGGTTTTGGGTTTTAGTGACCCAGTTCTGAGTCTGGTTATCATCGGGTGCTTTATTTGTGGTGGGTCAGTAATAATTGGTTGGTAAGATGTGATGTGGTGTTGAGTATTATTTGGGGTGGAAGCAATGGTATTGCTTGTTTGAGGTAAAACCTGAACTGGACTAGTAGAGGGAGGGTCTTGTGATGTGGTTGGTTGTTGAGTATGAGTATCGGGTTGAATTTGGGTGGTGGGTGTGAGGAGTAATGGGTTGTCAGGTATGTTCTGGTGTGATGTTGAAGAGGGTTTTTGGTCTGTGAATGGGAATGTTGTTTCATCAAAAACAACATGTCTTGAAATGGTAATTTGGTTTGTTTTTGGGTTAAGACATTTGTAGCCTTTGTGATTGGGGGAGTATCCAAGAAAAATGGATAAATTGGCTCTTGGGGCAAGCTTGTGTCTGTAATGTGGGGGTATCCATGAAAAACACGCACATCCAAAAACTTTAATATGTGAGTAGTCTGGTACCTTTTTGTAGAGGATCTGCATTGGGGATTTGTTGTTGTTGGTTGGGAGTCTGTTGATGAGATAGGAAGCGGTGAGTACTGCTTCTAGCCAATATTGATAAGGTACACCTGCTGTCTTTAACAATGTTCTTGTTGTTTCAATGAGATGCCTGTGTTTCCTTTCAGCAATACTATTCTGTTCCGGTGTGTATGGGCATGAGATCTAGTGAATAATGCCTTAGTTTCTCAAATGATTTTGCATTACACTGTTTATGTATTCTGTTCCTCCATCCGATCGAAACTGTTTTATTTTGTATGGAAGCTGTCTTTCAATCATTTGTTGAAAAGTAATGAAGATAGAAGTCACCTCAGATTTACAAGACATAGGAAATATCCAAACAAATCTAGAATAGTCATCTATGAAGATTACATAATACCGTAATCCTCTGGTGGAGGTGACTGGAGCAGGACCCAATACATCCGAATGTATTATTTCAAGTGGTGTCGTAGATCTAGATGTGGATATAGGAAATGGAAGTTTATGACTTTTGGTTTCTTTACAAGCATAACAAGGAGTATTAAAAGTGGGTATGTGGATTTGTGTAGTGGAGTTGGAGATGGTTGCCATGGTTCTTGAGTGAGGATGACCAAGTCTGTTATGCCAAAGCATAGCATCTTGTTGGTTGTTTTGGGCTGACAAGGCTTTTTGATGGTGAGTCTTGGTGTATGCTGGAATGGAATAGAGTCCTTTATGACTGGGACCCTGAAGCAAAGTGTTGTTTGTCTTGATGTCCTTCACAGTGAAACCATGAGCATCAAAAACAATTGAAATGTTATTGTCTTTTGTGAGTTGATATATGGAAAGTAGGTTGTGGGAAAGATTGGGTATATGTAATATTTGGGGTAAGTAAAGCTTACTGTTCGGTGTAGGCAAGATCCCTGCTCCAGTATGCGCTATTGGCATGGTACTTCCATCTCCAATGAGTATGTTGTCAGATCATGTGTACTGTTTTGGTTCACTGAGGGTAAGGTTGTTGATATCATTGGTGAGATGTGAAGTAGCTCCGGAATCCAAATACCAATCTGGATTAACGTGATCGTTTGTAGCTGTGAAAGCTGCATTGGATTTTGGCTGAGGGTTTGTGTAATTAATATTGAATATATGCCAACAATTTGCTGCTGTGTGACCTTTCTTGTTACAGATCTGGCAGTTTGTGATCTGTTGATTAGAAGTGTCGCTGTTGTTGATTCTTGAATTTGATTGGGTATATCTGCCTCGTCCTCGGCGTCCTCTACCTCTTGTAGAGTATAATGCTATGTTTTGTTCTGTAATGCTTTGTTGTCTTGTGGCTTCAGCATTTAAATTGATTTCTTCACTTATTAGAAATGCATATAAATCATCAAGACTGATTGGATGTACCATAGTTCGAATTGTGCTTTTGAAAGATTGATATGCAGGCGGTAGACCATTAAGCGTATAAAGAATGATGTCCTCTTTATCGATGGTTGCACCTGCTTCAGCAATTTTGTCAACCAATGTTTTTATTTCATTCAAGTATTCTGACATTATATGTTGCTTCATGGAAACATTGTGTAATTCGTTTTTAAGTTGAATTACACGGGATCTGTTTGATGCTTGTAATCTTCTCTCGATTGTGCTCCAAATAGCAGCGGATGATTCAGACTGAGCCATTGATGATCGACTGGTTTCGATTTCCTTCTTGGATCGTGCCAGTCGGTGCTGAGAATAAGAGTCTCTGATACCATAAAGAAAATCAAGAATTGAGCAGAGTAGTTATTTCGTATTTCTCA
Source organism: Dendrobium chrysotoxum (assembly GCA_019925795.1). Classification (NCBI taxonomy): domain Eukaryota; kingdom Viridiplantae; phylum Streptophyta; class Magnoliopsida; order Asparagales; family Orchidaceae; genus Dendrobium; species Dendrobium chrysotoxum. The sequence continues at coordinate 74,931,847 of CM034313.1, forward strand.
TTTCTTGTCATTACATTCTAATGTATACATGTATTTATAGATTTCTAATACAAGAACATGTGGCTGTGAATAAACTTGACAGCTGGCGGAAGACTTGGCTGACAGCTAGCCACGTGTGATGAATCTGATGATCACTGTATGTGATCTGACTCTGCGGGAACGGCTGCGATTCTCTGGATAGCTTCATAACCTGTTTACGGGAAATTAGACTGATATTGTTTTCCTTTTCACTTTGTACTGCCAAAAGTTAAGATGCCTAAGAGAAGCAAGGAAGCCTCATACTCATCAGTACACCCATATGATCCGAAGAAGTCTGCATCTCTAGGCAGTGCGATATGTCTGCACAATCGTGTCAAAACTATGCTTTCCATAATGATATTTTGACAATCAAGGGGATGCTGCAGAGGCGGTCATAATCTTTAGGAGCAATCTTTACCCGACAGCCATAGGCATGTCTTGTTCCTGTTATCAAAGAACTTTATGCCAATGCCAAGGAACATGTTGCAGACATTGCTTTTGTCTATATGAAGAATGCACCATTTGACCGAACGACTATCAATTCGCTTTACAAGCTGTGCAATATAGACAACGACATACTTTGTGACGCTTCCCGGTATAATAAGCAAGTTGCGCGAAGGTGTGATTGTGTATTTTCATCCTTCGGGTCTGACTAATGTCTCCGGGCCAGACACATTTCTATCTCAGCATGGTTGCTATGGAGTCTTCATCTGAGTGTTGCCACGAAGGAGAGAGGCCTGTTGAACATTGCAATCCAAAACCACCTCTTCCTCAATGTCAGTAGATTTATTCATTCTAACATCCTCGAGGCCACCCATTATTGATCTATGGCTTGTGTCCATAGGCTGGTATCCTTACTAGTGCAAGAGAGGAGGTGTTGCATCCAAAATCTGCAATCATGCTTCTAAAAATTCAGCAAATGGAATCCATGCTGTAGCACAATAGTAAGTTCATGAAGAAGATTTACCAGATGCATCATCCTCCCTAGAAGCCTAGAAACCTTGTCGCTATTCAATTTGAGGGAGCATTTTGCTGCTGGAAGGGACTTTTTAGGGCGTAAGTGGTCCGTTGAACTGGCTGAACTGGCGACATCACCGCAGGAACGTAGGGATACGAACTTGAGTTACACCATGGAGTGCAGCCGGCAACACTACGAATATGTTGTCCAGTCCAACATGTCCCTCACGGACATGTTGCTGCCAAAATGGCACATCAACGCAAACCTAAACATTTTTTCCCACTTGTAGCCATCTCAGTACTCTGAGCCCCCATGATATGAGTTTGATGCGGAGGTCGATAATTATTACCTACGCATTGGAAAGTTCTTTATCACTTACATTTTAAATTTCATATTTATCACTTATTATAGTTCTGCATGCGTTGGGGACAATTCATACTTCAAGTGTGTGTGTGCAGGGAGGGCTTGATTTCATATGATACATCTTTTTGACTAGTCTTGATATTTTTCTGTATTTGATTTGTCTGCTATAATTTTTCATTTTGTCTGTGTTTCATTTTTTTTTTTTTTTGCTATTTTTGTATTTTCTATTTCCCCAGATGGGAGTGTGGCACCTTCATTTGATTTTGTATTTTTCCTATATTTACCCTATTTTATTTAGGGGCTATTTGGTTTGAAGTAAAAGGGGTGTAAAGTATTTCAAATACAGAGGTTTTAAGAATTTTGGTGTTTGGTTTGAAGTAAAACAAATTTAGTGTAAAATTTGATGCATTTGGAATTCACATTCTAATTCATTTTTGGTGCATTTGGAATTCCTCAGATTTGGGCAAGTTCTAAATACATCATAAATTAATCTCCTTGCCGTCGTTTGTCTCCTGTTGCCACTGCAACCGGTCACCAATGCTCGCTGCCGCCTTCAACCATCGTCCACCGCCAGTCGCCACCACAACTGCCGGCCGCCATTGCATCCACTGACCATCGACCACAGTCCGCCACTGTTGCTGCTGACCACCGACCACTACCATCGCCACCGACTACCACCACTGCAACCTATTCCTGGCCATCGCCTACCTTCGATCGGCGTCGACCAACACCACCGCCATAGACCACCACCACCGTCGCCACCCACCACTGTCGACCACCACTCTTGTTAGACTTTACATTGCACTCATTTTACTTCAAACAAAAAAATAATAATAATAATCTCATGCATTCATTTTACACTCATTCAAACAACTCTAAAGTATTTCTTTTACACTACATTCCATTGACACTGCATTCCTTTTTCAGCCAACGAAATAGTCCGTTAATGAATATTTATTTCCTACCCACAGCTAGTTGTTTGCAAAAGTGCTATTGAACATTTTTAATTTAATTATTACTGCATTATTTAGGTTAATTAGGTGTTTGCAATTATCTTAATGTTTGTATATTACATGCCTATCAAATTAATTTGAATCAGCTTGATTTATATGTTTTTTAGTAGACTACATAACACTTTCTTTTAATTGGATTATAAAATAGTTGTCTTAATCATAGTCTTCTTGAATATGCGTACAGCCCGAAAAAACAGCAAGTAGTGAATTTCCTAGATAAAAAAAGGAACTGTGAGTGAGGTATGTCAGACATTAAAAAAATGAGGATGAGAATCATCATCCACGTAAATAAAAAAGATGGATGAAAGCTATTCCTCAGTCCGCAGTATTTTTTTTGAGACTCACAAAAGTAGGTTTGACTTTCAAGTGATGCTTATGGTGCATACAAATATTCTTGAGGGTATATGTGTTTCTTTGTAATCTTGTACAATTTGATAGTAAATGAGTATGCAGTTTTTTTTATTTAAATTTAATGATAAATAAATGAAATGAAAATGATAAAATGAAATGTAAATGATAATGAAATGATAAATGAATGAAAATGATGTTAATGAAATGATGTAAATGAAATGTAAGTGATGTAAATGAAATGAAATAAATGATGATAATGATAAATGATGATGTAAATGAAAATGAAAATGTAAATGATGTAAAAAATGAATGAAAATATGTAAATGAAAATGATAATGATGTAAATGATGTAAATGATGATGTGAAATGAAATGAAATGAACTGAAATGTAAATGATGATGATGAAATGAAATGAAATGAAATGTAAATGAAAATGTAAATGAAATGAAAATGATAAATGATAAATGTAAATGATAATGATAAATGATAAATGATAATGAAAATGATAAATGATAAATGTAAATGATAAATGTAAAATAATAAATGTAAATGAAAATGAAAATGAAATGAAAATGTAAATGATGATAAAATGATGAAAATGAGTATGCAGTTGGTGTATCAATGTGATTAGAGAAGGATGAGAAAGTTTATTAAGATACCGTACAGTAAAATCCTTACATTGATAATCTCAAATAATGTGGGAATTGATTAACTCTAATATTTAATAAAATTGAGGAAATGAGTATATAGTATCACTGCGTATATGACCCTTTGATTTGCTGAGTCCTAGCTCTCTATGTATTTGTTTGCTTTGTTAGATGATGGGTGAAGACCTAAGTGTGGAGTTGTTTGATTGACATTGTTTTGATATATTTTCTCCAAGTTAGATCTTTAGTTTTTACATTTATTTTTGTTTGATTTCAGGAAATTCACTTCACTAACACAATTATTTTGATTTATATGGGAGAGTTTGATTTCTGGTGGATTTCATATACTTGAAAGCATCAATTGAGCTTTGGGGACTATCCGAGCAATAGATGTCAGAATTGGTGCAAATGAAGGCCTCGAGCGCCTGACGCCCATATCCAAATTTGGCTAAAATTTTGGCTGAGAGCTTGGCGCATAGGTGCCTAACCCGACACCTAAGTGCCTGACCTGGTGCCTACATGCCCTACTCAATTTTTTGAGAAGTTCCGCCCCATGCAGTGGAGGATCAGGTGCCTAGGTCCTCGACTTATGTGGCTTCGAAAATTCGCGCCCCGATCTCTCCATGGTCTCTTTCTCTTTTTCTTCGGGTCGTCGAGGAGAGTTTTAGCGTTTAAGTTCTGAGACAAATTTTTAGAAGGCAGATTGGGTTTTGAATGAGACATTACCTAGAGATTTCGCCCTCATTTTATGAGGACTTTGATATGAGTTCAGGTTTCTTATAGGCGCAAGCTTCTATAGTTAATTGCCCCTCCCGATAACAAGAGAGAACTTTCGATTAAGGCTAGTCGTCAAATGGATACGTAGTATCTGACGTATAGTAGCAGCATGATTTGGTATTTGAAAGTTTAATATTTAAAATTGGAAATTTACCACCTTGCACTTAAAGCGGATTGGGGGGGGGGGGGGGAGTGATGATGAACCCAATCAAGATTCCATGGTTTTATCGTTCAGGGTCATCATGATCCCTAGTTTACTTAGTCAGAGGAGGTAGTCAACCCAACCTGACCGAAGGATCTTTGTTAGCAGCCATGAGTTGCTTTGTCCAATGGTACCTTGTAGACTTATGATGGATATTTTCTTAAGGGGAAAAATTTGATGCCACCTTAGCTAACAAAGAGCTTTGTGCCCTATCGATCATATCCTATTGATTCATTACTCAATAGTTAGGACTGTTGGGGAACATACAGGCTCTGATCATGACCGTAATTTAATGATGCCATTTGATAGCAAAACCACGTAGTCAGAGGGTCCCGGTCATAATCGTTTACCTGTGGTGCCATTTGACGGCGAAACTATCAATTAGAGGACACGTGCCACGTCCTTACTGACAGGAGACGGTTTAAGAATAAATCCTAGTGATATTCGCGATCAGACATTTGCTCTTTGTAAGCTGAAGTGATTTTCAGCTTTGTCCACCTCGGCAAAGTGTTGCGTAAGGTGGATGGTATTTTGCTTTAAGTGTTTAGATATTTTATTTCAATTTTAAATATTGATATTATTGAATGTATTTCATGATAATTTGGAGGCATTTTGAATGTTTGGGGTCCCGTCCAGTTGAGATTTTTTATCAACACCACCATCATCAGAGTACTTATGTGCAATTTTATTTTGTTGATCAGATCTTATCGACTCAGTCTACTTGTCGACAGAGGATTGAGCCTGTTGTCGCTTTGTGCCTTTATTAGTGAATCTTTCTTATAATATACCTTGAAAGCCTAATATGAGCGTATAAAATAAATATCTCGGTTGACGTCACGATCATACATTTATTTGACGGTTCGAGCCATGCCAACTCCTATATATTCATATTGTAGGATCAGACTCTAACTTAAGTTCATTTTTTGACCCGCGTAGTATCCTCAGACGTCACGTATGTGCATACATCACGGTCGTTGGGGCCGTGCAGGTATATGCTTTTACATGGATTTTGCATAGTATATTTGTGTAGCGGTTATATATATGTAGTGCAATAGGTGTATAAAACATATTTGTATGTATGCATATATAATGCATTTTACATTTGCACACTATTTAGTTGTAACGTGTGATATTTTTGCATATAAATGTAATACTGCTTGAATGAAACCCTCTGCTTGTTGCAAATGCATGGTGGAGGACATTTTAAAGTCTTCGATACTAATCGATTGTGCGAATAATTGTCATTTAAGTGTGCGCAATGTTCTATTTAGAAGCCTGTAGATGCCTTCTGTTCGCTTATACGAGTGTTGCGGATCCGGTGGCATGGTGTAACAATGCATTGAATTTTATTTGTAGCGCATTGACAATGCAGTTTGACTCATTCATCTTCTGCATGTTGTCATCTTCGTCAATATTCAACATGTAGAATTGTATTTCTGCCGACATATGCACTATACGACGTATCAGGGACCTTCCACCTGTCTTCTGCAAGTGAATTGATCTATTTGGTGTGACAGTCTGGCATCGCAAATTTGCTGCTTCAGTTTACTAGTGGCCCGAAGTTTTTACTACTGATTCCCTGCTTTTGTTTACATGTGAATCGTAGCGTTGGCAAATTTTGTTGAATTTGTCTGTGGGTAGTGCGCCGTCAGCGGACGTTCAAAAGTTATCCGCTGTTGCATGCAAGTGGACTGCATTCAATGTATATTTTACTTGTAGGCGGGTCATAGCAGTGCGCCACGAGTCACCCGTTGCTTATTGTAGGAGAGTTGTTGTACACTGCGAGCTTTGTTGAATATGTTTATGAGTCGTCAATGGATATTTAGAAATCGCCAGCTTAGCTTGTAGGGGTTTCATCATATTTGCAACACATCCATTGTCATTGCTTGTAGACAGGACCGCTATATGCATTACGGGCCTTCTATGTTCTCATTCAAGCAAGTTATGGGGAATGTAACTCTTCTAATGCTGCTTACAGGCGTTTGCATTTACTACACCTCTTCTACATTTGCTCGTATATAACAGGTTATGCACATGATGGGTCTTCTACATCAGTTCGTAGGCGCTCGTATTTATCACGTGCTCATTGTTTTTACACACAGGATATTGATGTATTTATTGAAAGTTTGATTGTTGTCCACCGTATGAACACCCTGACATTTATTGCATGTTTCATGTGTATGTTTGTAGGGATACCACCATTTGCAAGCAAGTTTACTGTGTTCACTTGTATGTTGTTATGGAATGCCGGTTGAGTTGCATTCATCGCTTAATGTAGTCCTTGTAAGCAACCTATTCTTATCCATGTATGAATTATCTTGTTCATCAAAGATCATCTGATCTTTGTTTGTAGGTAAATAACAATTACCTGCTGTCCATCATCTTCATCTATAGGTAAACTGCTTTATTCATTTTAAATTTGCTTTGATCCTTCACTCGTAAGCTATTATGCTTATCATGAATTCTTTGTTATTGTTCAGTCCCCTGCTTGTATTAAATGCTGATCTTTGCCATCTCTGTTTTGAGACTTATTTTCTTTCATTTCACTTTAGACATTTTAGTTTGTATTTTATGTTGACTATTAGGTCCAGTTCCTTGTTATTACAAGTTTGGTTCCATGTATTTGTTCAAGTTCTGTGTTATTTTTTTCAAATTAGGTACCCTGTGCTCTAAATTTTAGCAGCCTCCCGACGTCTCCTCCGTTTAGAGGAAATTTGAAGAGTCTTAGCCTTCCCTCCACGTCAATAAAGATGTGCATGGTCGGTGTCGGGCGACACCATGGTCACAGTCTTCATCCCACCACACTAAGAAAGGCATGCATGGATCTTCAGGGGTACCTATTTGAAAATGCACAGTTCTTTCCTCGCAGGCACTGAAGCTCGTACATGAGTATTTAAGTTTTGCCTCGCCAAGCTAAGAAAAGCGTGCACAAGGCTCACCAGTCTCGCCGCAAGCACCACAACTAGTTTCCTTTTACCGCGCTAAGAGAAGTGCGCATAGGTGGTTGCTCGCGGCGCTGCAATCGTCAAAAATGAGATTTTTGGGGTTTTTGGGTTTTGAGAACATTATACCTTTGTATAAGGACGACGGCGGTGTCAGGGCGACGATGTCTACAAAAATGCGCAAATTTTCTCTCTTTTTTTCTTTTGTTTCTCTTTCTCCTTTTTTATGAATTTCCTCTCTTCCTTTTTTTTCTTTTTCTTTCTCTTTTTTTTTCTTATTTTTTACTTAATAATAATATAAATAATAATAGTAATAATACTAATTACTAATACTATTAATAATATTAATTATACTATTAATAATATTAAGATAGAGAGGGAGAGAGAGAGAGGATGAGATGGCTGTAGGGTGATTTGAGTGAGTTAATTTGAGCTTTAGGGTGTGACGAGCTGGTGGGCTTTTGAAGTGGGCTGAGGTTGTTGATTAGGTGTGCTTTGCGTAACAGCAAGTTATGTGGATTGAAGTGGTGGGCTTTAAGAGCTTTTGAGTTATGGAATGTCGGTAGGCAACAGGTTATGTGGAAGGGAGGATATTGCGATTTTGTTGTGGCTAGATCTACGTGAATGGAGAGGAGGAGATAAGGGTTGCTGTAGTGGCGTCGGCTTGTTTGAATTTGGATTGAGTGGATCAATCAAACAAGAAGTCAGACAGGGAAGTGGAGCTGGGTTCGGATGAGCTGTGTGTGAGAGGGAATGGAGGAAGCGGTTGAGTGGTTCAACGAAGAGGAAGAAGTGTCGGTTGGCTGTGAGGTTGTGGCAAGAGCAATTCGGCGGCTTGGTTGAGGAAGATTGATGGGATTGATGGGTAGGAGGTCCGTTGAGCTGAGCGGTGGATTGCGGCTGGATCTGAGGGATTCGGCTGAGTGTGGCTTCGGCAAGGAAATGTGCGGAACAGGTTGGAGCGGGACTGTGGGAGCCAGCTTCTGCGTAGGGTTTTCGTGGATTTCGACAGAGCGTTGGGGCCGACGGGAGGTTGGGAAGTCGGATAGGTCGCGGGATGTCTATGGCTTGGATCTGTTATAGAGGTCGGAGTGGAGTTCAACGGGTGATTGAGGGATTAGAAGCAAAGATCGGCTGGAGGTTCTTGATTGGACACAGGTTGGGGCTTATGAAGAGGAGTCGGAGGTCGATTCAAGATTTTGAGTGTGGAAGCAAAAATGAGGGGCTTCGTTTGCTCTCATTTTAACATTGAGAGCAGGAGCGTGAAATTGGCGACGGTTGGGGGATTTGTGCAAGAACTCTGGGAGGAGACGCGAGTGGTGTTGAACAACTTGTTTTTTGGGATTTTAGCAGGATTTCTGGAAGGCTTCGGCTCTTGTGTGGAGGTCAACAACCTAGCATCCACCCACTCCGTTTGGAGCCATTCAAGAGTCGAATATTACTGGATTTGGGAGGAGATTTTAGGAGGAAATAAAAAAGCATTTTAGGTCATTTTTGGAGGATCTTATGGGGTAGTATAACAGAGATTAGGGTAAGGAGACAAGGCGATTCAGAGCTAGAGCCTGCCAAAATGGAGTTTTTCTTTCTTTTTTATGTTTATATTTGAGATAATATATTGTGTGTTTTCTTTTCCTTCAAGCATGAAATAGATTTTCTTTCTAGGAATTAGATATATATTGATGTAATTTTTGTTAGTTACTTGTTGAACACAATTATTTGAGTTTTTGTGTTCATCTAGTTGACTTGTTTTTTAATCACTTGTAATTACTTGGCTTCCAATTAGAAGTTTAGGAGATCAATTTGAAATCAAGAGGTGGAGAATGGATTGTGGTGGGTGAAATATCACGATGGATCGTGTGATAGGGATATCTACGTTGAACTCGTGTAATCAATTAGATTTGTTGTGCCAAATCAAAGAAACCTATTTGTATTGAATCTATCATTGAGAGATAGGTAGGTCGTGTAGAGAGATTAATAATTCTATACTCTTTTGAGAGAATGGTAGGATCCATCTTAGATATGATTATAGCAAAATATATTGTATCTAGGGCTGCTAATGAATCTAGCTAAGTCCAATAGGTGCTTGTTCATGTTTAAGCTAATTTATTATTAGCTTGTTCAAGCTTGGCTCAAGCTCAATTCAAGCTTGGCTCAAGCCCAATTCAAGCTTTTCTATTTGTGTTCAAACTTGATTCGTTTAAAATGATAGATGTTCATATTTGGTTTATGTTCAGTTTACTTGAAGCTTACGAGCTTAAACAGATGAGTCTTATCGAGCTATTGACAAGCTTTACTTTCAAAATATTCATTAGCTTAAAAAATGAGCCTTATCGAGCCTTCAAACAAACAATTATCATAGAGCCTATTTGCGAATATATCTAGCGAGTATCTTCGGGCAACCACCAAATGAGCCTGTACATGAATATATCTAGTGGGTGTTTTTGAGCTACCAAACCAACCTGTTCACGAACAAACAAGCTCATAATATATTCCTTTTTATAAATATGCTTGTTCATGAACACTTCATAAACAAATAATCTAACAATCATGAATAACTACCTCTTATTCATGAGCAAATTTATTTAATGCAAGAGTATAACATAATAAATAAAATTAATTTTTTTTGTAAATAAGAATAATTTATTATAATAAAATTAAAAATTATGAGAAAATATATCAAATAAAGATTTAAACCAATATCAAGAAATGTATTTAGTTTCAAACAAACATGAATCAAGCTTCTTAACGATTTTTTTATCAAGCTTTGTATCGAGTTTATTCACGAGCTTTAACGATGTTTATGAACATAAACGGCTCGAACATATAGCTGTTCAAATTTATTTATTTAATCATTGAGTATTTAAAAAAAAATGTTCTAGCTTGTTAGAGATTGTAACACTGTGCGATTGCGTTAGAGGTTATATACATGTGTTATGCTCAAGACCTAGATGAGATCATGAGTTTTATCTATTGATGCACGACAAGCGGTTTGGAAGAATGTGGTTTTGAGGAATGATGTGTAGTAGGTAACAATTGTAGGATGAGTGAGGGTTTGGCGATTGTGAATAGAGTGTTTAGCATGACATGTAGGGGAGACGGCCAATCGTGGCTTGGTGAGGAGTGAGACTTGAAGCAACTAAAGGGAGGTGTAAGCTTAGACTAGACTAGGACGACACACTTAGGCTCTATTTGAGGGATGAGGGAAAGGCCATGATAGATTTGGCAAAATGATGAGGGAGAGAGATTGCAAGGTATATGGGCTATTGTTCTTCACATAAGTGGGATTGGCGTCCTTTGGTGTGCTAAAGAAGTCAAATTCATAATAAGCCGGAAAAGGTTGGCAAGCGTATTGTAGCAACTTGCATGTGGGCTTTTGGCCCAAGAGTGGGGAAGGCACATGCTTGAGCTAACTCTTAATATTGACTTAGTCGAGATTTAGTTTGTATTTAATTGAACTATATTCAACATTTAAGCCATTATATAATTAATCCTAGCTTGAATAGAATTCACTTTGGTCAATTATTTATATGATTTACATTTTTATTTCAGTTAATGTATTATGATTGAATGGTATTAAGCTAAATTAAACTGATTAGCTCCACACTCTATTCTCTGATTGCTAGTGACGGACTTATATGAGGTTTGAATTGGTCTTTAGGATCAAGCATGCATTGAGTCAGACTATTACTTCAATCTTAGGCTGCATTAAGCTCCAGTTAAGCAAACTGAACTGCTACAGGGATTCATGGCTGACAAAGCTTAAGCTTTAGCTGATTATTGACATGCCCTTGGATGGTGAACCACTTAAATTAGGTTTGATTAAGCTTAATTGTAGATACACCATAAACCATCATGATTCATTGGATTTCATTCAGATTAATGCAAATGAAATGAAAATAACTAGTGTTAGTCAAGCCATTCTGAACTACAAAATGATTCATATCATATTAGCCTGGTAGCTGAACATAGTTTGCATTTTGTCAACCGTTGCTAACTAATGTTTGGGGGTCTATCCATTAAGTTAGGGTGACATTTGATTGCAGACAACTGAACATTTTCAGCTGTGGGGTGCCACTGAGTTGTCTTGGCGTATCACAAACTGACTAGTATTCCTTTGGGATGTTTTTTAGATCAACAATGGATAAACAAAATTAAGGACTATTTATGTGCTGAAACCGAATTTCAAACGACTGAACTAGGGAATGCAAGAGTTGAATCGAGATGACCTGTAGCAGGAAACCAATCTTAATGAGATAATCAAAACACTAGAGAACACACATCTTCTTATATGAACCATCATCATAGGCATGTTACATCCAATAAATAAGCAAAAGATAAAACAATGAAAAAAGGGTACTAAATTAATGCCAATGCATATGACTGGCATATCTAATGAATAAATAATTTCAAATTTGCATCATGAGGTTGAATACTTCCTATTTTCTTGATTAAGATTTCTCTGATAGACTATCTTCATTTTTAAATTGATTCAACGGGTGATCATATATGAGAAATCTTTACCTTGACATTGTATTGATATATTGTTGAAGCTGTAGATAATCAGTTTTGAAAGCCGATTTGATCTTTTCCGATTTTCAATTTTGTCCAGTTCGGTGAGGCTAATGAACTGGTAAGCACATGAATTCTTTCAATTCAATCTTAAAGGTATTCATACTTACACACATGCACATCTTTATCTTTCTCCTAAAGAGGCTCTCTTCATATATGTATATATGCAAGCGTGAGATGTAGCTCGTATTTGCATCATCAACATATTCTAATCCCAATAATTTGTGGTTAGCTTTATGAATCCTTTTTATTTATTAATTTCTGCTGAATACCATGTGAGATAGTAATTTTATTCTGTGTAAGTCGTTTTCCACCATCTTGCCTTGTTACTCCTGAGCCATCTTTTTTGTCCTATCCAATTCTTTCACATTAATTTTATCAGCATATCATGTTTGCATGAAATAACAAATCACTCTGCCTCATGTCAATATTGTCCTGATTTTCAATATTCATCCAGGTCCTTACTTTCATGTTCAGGACTCAGATAGATGCAATCTGTTTCAAATGCTATGATTTTGAAGAAGATGATGTTGGATTACTTCATATTTTATTAATATCCATTTGATAGAGTCCCTTATTTTAAATTGATTCAACATCTAGTCCTTAGATTAGATGAGAATATCTTATGCCTGTCAATATACCGACATACTATTGAAACAATAGCTAATCTGTGTGCTGAAAGCCGAATTTTTTTGTGCTGAAAGCTGAAACAAAATAACAGTGTCTGGCATATTGATTGGATGAATGTTCCAGCCTAACAAGAAAATTACAAGGAGCTTGGTTTATTGTGATATGCTCACATATTTTGTGGAAGACTTATTTGTTGTATTGGTTATCTGAATGACCAAGGTATCGAATAAAGTAAGAGAAAGCATTCAATATATAAAGGCCTATGAGTTTTGATATGTTATATATATATATATATATATATATATATATATATATATATATATATATATATAGATGAAGTTGCTATGGTGCAAGTTAGCTTTTGGTTTCTTTGAGTTTTTGCCTGAATTCAGTTACTCTATTCTTTTCTTTTGATAAATTTTGATGATATGTTATAGTCGATAGTGATCAGGTTTTTTTTCCATTCCTAGAAAAATAAAAGAACTGGATAGTTTCACCTCAATAAGATATTTGCCCGAGGAACCTCCATTCATTCAAGTTGCAGAATACAGCAAAAGGGCGAGCCATCAACATAACCCAAACTAATCTATCAATGCATACAGACCTCAACCGAAGCAATCATGTTAAAAAAAAAGTTTGAGACATAAAACCTCACTTGATAGTGCCAGACCTGTCAAAATTGCCCCTTCACTTCTTGTTCGTTGTTTATTGATAGTAGTCTTCTTCATGTATCTCTGTAACCTAGATCAGCTACCACAGGACCCTCGTTATTATGCTTTATTGGCTACTACAGCAGCTAAATAAAAAATGCATTTACACATTTTTAACAGCATTGTTCTGCAACTTATTCATGCCAATTTAGAAATGGTTAACATGTCTTGTATTTGCATCCATTCCCTTTTGATACATAGAAATGCAACATTCCATCTTTTGATGAACTTGAAAAATCAATATCTTGTTTCCTCACATTTGTTGAAGAGCCTTGAGTACGACCATCATGCAAGACCACAATGTACCAAATAATATATATATATATATATATATATATATATATATATATATATATGCATTATGTATATAAATGATTCTATGCATCTGTTAAACCGTTAATCTTGTATTGTTCTATGCAATTGAAAATGGATGTTAGTAGTTTGATAAACTTCAGAAGATTTCCTTGTAAATTTTATCTTAAACTTATATTCTTGCAGATGCTCTCATCTCATACTGTATAACTACTGTACTTTCCGGAGAGAACTTAATGCACCAGTCTAAACTCTGCCATTCAAAATATCCATATTTTTCCAATTGTGTTAGGGCCCGCAAGAAGGAGGTGAAAGTGACAAATAACTAACAGTCCCATTCAGCTTTCGCTCATTAATTGCATACAGTGTTGCACGCCTTGAATAAATAAATGTTAGGGAGAAAAAATTTGCTGCCCAAGACCTTTAACTACATATCATAGCAATAAAAGTACTTCAATTATTACTATCATGACAATCCTTGATAACATATATGTATAATTCTTCACAGTAGAGCAAGTCAGAACTAAAAATAGCCTATTTAATTCCCTTTTTTCCTTCATTTTTTTCATTCTTCCTTGATTATTCATTTTCTCCAGAATTGCTCCTAGATTTACAGAAATAAAAGCAGAGGGATGATAAATGAGTCGACTCAAGAGCTTCAGTTAAATCTCTTCTTTTCAGGATGAACAGGAAGTTGGCTGTGACTCGACTCATGTAGCTGCTACACTGAACATTTTTTTTTAAAATAACAGAAACTGAAGGGATTGAAAAAAGGGCGACTTCAAGTAGAATGGAAATCATATAATAATGAGCTAGGGAAAGCTTACCTTGGAACTTTGGTACTGCAGTTCAGATTTACTAGAACACAGCTGGTGGTGAATTTGAGGGAGATGATGAATTGACCAAATTGAGTATGCTGTTCCAGTAGTTCTTGTTCTCCTCCCCTTCACCCTCACCTTCTTCCACATCCACACAGCTGCCACCTGCATTGTCAGAATCATCGCAACCTTCTGTTGCGTTCTGCTTATTAGTGTTACCTATTAGCATTCCAGTAAAGCCGGCTGCAAATCCTCCACTGCAGGATCCTGTAAGCCATGTAGTTGCTTCTACATTAGCAAAAGTGTCTGCTGTGTCCAGTGAGAAGCCTGGCTTCCTCAGACATTTCCAGTCTGCCTCCTTTCTATTGCTGTCATCCGCAGTCCCCATGCCTTGGATTCTTGGTGGAAAAATGTTCTCTGAGAAGCTTAGAGTGGAGGTTGGCGACTCGAGATCAATGTTGTGGCTTCCTACTAGGCTATTGGCTGCAGGCTTGGGCCACACACCTTGCCAAGGTCGGAGCACGTCAAGAGAGGGAGATGGTACTGTTGGCATGGTGACAGGAGGTGGTGGTGAAGGTGGATGTTGTGGAGGTAAGTTGGAGGGAGGAGCACTGCTGCGGAGCTTGGACTCACGTACGAGGCGAGCCTCAGCCTCAAGGCGGGCACTCTCCCATTGGGCCATGTGGTTGAGATTTGCAGTGCTCCTTGCATGGCCGTCGGCAGAGGCAAGGGCATCACTCTTGGGTTTATGCGTCACTGGGTCAATCCCCATCTTTGCTAGCTGCTTCTTTAAATGTGTGTTCCAGTAATTCTTGATCTCATTATCAGTTCTCTTGGGAAGGTGCGTTGCAATTGCGGACCATCTACATAGAAACAATTATCTGAATTTTAGTAAAAAATGAATCTAAAATTTCAGTAAACATTAATGGCCTAAGTAATCATTTGTTTTTCAAGGGAAATTCACTGACTGACGGATGGTTTCATTTAGAGTTTGATGAGAAACTGAACGCAGAAAAGAATTGGATTAAAGGAGACGTGGTTTGATCAGAACTAAAATTAGGCTTATTATAGGGATATGCAGAACCACAACGAAAGGAATTTAATTGTGATAGGAGCCCTGCAGGCAAAGATTTGGAGAACAAAAATATATCAAGTAATCAAGAAATTGTGAAAGGATAATACGTAGAAAGATGGCTGTGGGTGAAGAGTACTAGAAGGTAAGAACCTCATACTGTAATTGGCGAATTACTAGCACTATAATGCAGTACTGACATGGCATATCTTGTCTAATTTCATTTTTATTTTTTGTTCTTTCAGTTTAGAAGAAAAGTATGCAGATGTGTACTCACCTGTTACCAAGCAGAGCATGAAGCTGGATTATGGTCTGTTCTTCCTGCATACTAAACTTCCCCCTCTTGATATCTGGTCTGAGGTAGTTTGTCCACCTCAGCCTGCAGCTTTTCCCACATCTTTGAAGCCCTGTTCAATGTTAACAGAAGACGCAAACCTTGAATCAATACTAGAAGAAAAAATTCACATGAATTCTGCAACGGACTCACCAGCTTTGGCTGGCAATGCTCTCCAGCTTCCATGGCCATGCTCCTCAATGTAGGAAAGCAACTTCTGGTCCTCTTCTGGCGTCCATGGCCCCTTCTTCAAGCCAACCTTCTCACAGCAAGGGGATCTGCCCATATTCTTTGGTTTCCAAAGTTGTGACAACAAGGAGATTCTTCTTAAGGTCTCTTATTACAGTATTATCATGCAAACGAGAGTGAAATTCTGCATATGGGATAAATTGGCCATTAGACTGGGAGGGGAAGGATAAATAGTGACGGAGGGTAGAGGGAATAGAGAAAGGTCAGCAGCATTAATGCCATGTGGGTATATATAGTAATATTTAGACAGCTATTTTAATCCATGTTTTATTATTTTTTATTTTGCAGGACAACTTTATTCTATAGACATAATTTTGATATTTTATAAAAGTGGCCATCTTTTGGATATTAGAGTCCTTGCTCGAGGTATATTCCAAAGCAAATAAATGAAAACAGATTATTATCTAAACAAAATAAATCCATACAGTTCCTCACTTCTCTTCTTCAACAATACCTTTACTTCCAGTCCTCATGGCTCATTAGTTTCTGTAAATTGTGAAAAATAATTAGCGTAGTCTTGTTGGGCGCACAGCTTTATATTTAAATTTCTTGCCACTTGACAACCCTTTCACTGATTCTGATGGGCCGCAATTATGTGAACTAAAACAAGCAAATCTATGCCTTTATCTGGGCGGCCGTGCATCAGCTGTGAGAGAAATGTAAACTCCTCTGCCCTGTGCTCTTCATGGATCATTAAGAAGAGTACAAAACCATCTTGTTTAGCAATTTATCATCGCACAAAATGAATATATGCACTTCTTCGTTTTTTTATTGGTTTAGATGATAATAATCAATGCAGCAATCTATGAGTGATTTATATTATAAAAAAATATTCATTGTTGAAAGAGAAAGCTTAGTTGGTCGATTCTGAGCTAATTTCATGTTTGATTATGTAATCTGACATCTAAATTATGAGATTGATGAACCAGGTTTTTTTTTTTTGGGAATGGGGATTATCGGTCCGCTGCCACTTCAGTTTGTGACGTATTTGGCGGTGTCCACTAGTCTCCTCGGCTGACCTAGATGAACAATCCATACCTATTACTACTCGTGGCCCGTGCTTATTAGGTCCCCCTAGAGGGGTGCTGCCGCTCGAGGGAATCAAGCATGGGTTGGGGGTACCCAACTGTACTCCTCCATCAACCAAGCTAGGCATCGGTGGGTAAAAAAAAAAGAAAATCAGTTTTTTAATGGTGAAAAAATAAAGCTTTAAAGTCTTTTATTGAAAGAAACATGTGCCGGACAATTGCATGATGACACGTTGGAGTGTGATGGGCTTAGTACTAAACTACTACAGACCTATCCATCCAGTGAAAGTTGTCTATTTTTTAGCAGTGTTTTCTGGTGATATTTGTTTTATATAGAATTGTCATCAGCAAACCCAGAGCCTAGAACTAAGTTACCCTGGCGCTACTATCACAGCAAATTCTTGTTCAGGTTCAATAAATGCGAAAAACTCATCTATTAATTAGCTGCACATGGGACAACTCAGTAGAGATAGATTCCTCTTGACTGAACCCTTTACATCGTCTAAAATTGACAAATTACATGAAGTAATTTGGTCATAATATATTGAGTTGGAGGTGTTTTTTTGGTCACTTCTCTCTTTTTATATGTGATGGTTTATCTTGATTGGTTAAAATTGTTGGCAATCTTATATCTTGAGAAATCATCAATAGAGACTTTTGTCTCCTTCAATTTAAAATGGGAAATTATGCACACTTTTCTCTGGGTGCCCATATGCGATGGACATGGTTAAGAAGGTTATACAGGAATGTACTTTTATCTTTTCGGTATTTCTCTAAAAAATTCAGGAACCACCGAGATTTAGGGTGGTTGGTGGGACAGCACGATTGGGAACCCCCAATCCCGGATTCGAATCCATCTCACTACGGCCGCGCCTCTTAGGTGGGGATCAATAAAGTATTGGCCCGGGGGTTTCTGATGTGGGTGCTACCGCTAGGTCGACCGAAGAGATTAGTGGACATCGCCAAGCGCCTCATAAACTGAGGTGGCAGCGGGCCGATACTCCCCGTTCCAAAAAAAAAAAAAAAAAAAAAAAAATTCAGGACATTAGCTCAGACCAGGAGCATTATATTATTACTAAAAAGGTTGTACTTTAATCTTTGATATCGAGGAAAGATGTTGCATATAGTTGTGAGTTCTAATTGATTGCCCTCTACCTTAATATTAAAGCCAAGGTCGCATATTATTTGAATCTTTGAGGTTTAATTCACTTAAAAAGAAACTTAAAATCTAATTAATTAACTTTAAAATAGTTTTAAAATTAATCAACTAAAATCAGAAATTCAAAATCTAAAAAAAAAAATCTGAAACTTAAATCAAAAGTTTTAAACAGTTGATTTTAAAACTTAAATCAGAACTTTAGTTAATTTAATTAAAATTTTGCTTTAATTAAATTAACATGTGACTAATGAACCAATTAATTTAAAATAATCTGAAGTTTCATTTAAACTAATTAAAATAATCTAAGAGCAAAGCTTAATTAATTTAAATTGAAATTTTGATTCATTAAAATTGAATAAATAATTTTAAAATAAAATTAAAGCTTATATAACTAAAATCAAAATCTTGATTAAATTCAAACTTTAACCTAAATTAAAATCTATTAATTAATTAATCTAATGAAGCAAATCAAATTTAATTTAAGCAATTTTAAAATACACTTAAAATCTAAACTAACAAACTTAGTGATTAAATTTTAATTAAAATTTAACTTTTAATCAATCAACTTAATTAATTAATATAATTAATTAAATCAAAATAAAACATAAAACAAAAGAGCATAAAATAATATTTTCTACTAATCCAAACTAAGTACAAGCTATAAACTCTCAAGCAACAGCTCTTTAACAGCTCTCCAATAGCTCTCCAAACAAACTCTCAATGCACTCTCAGTAATAGCCTCATTAGCATCTACCTGTGTGCTCTCTGAACTCTCTAAGCTATCCAAAATGCTGCAAGTACAATCTACCTGCAAGAAAACAAATATAGCATTAATACAATATATCAAATATAACTGGTAATGTAAAACTAGTACATGTACAAAGAGCTAAGTATTAAAGTAAAACTAGCAAGTAAAGCTCAATACTGCAGGTAGAACTGGCACTGGAAAGTAAAGCTACTACCACAAGCACTACTTAAAGTTAGAATAGACAATAACTGCTGGCTAATAAGTGTCAAAAACAACGACTGCAAGTTAGTACAAAAACAAATATGGAATAACAAGACGCTGACATTGGTGTCAAGAGAGTGAAGTGTGTAAAGTTATGTTCTCACTAATCTAAGCCCCCATAAGGTCACTTCTAATAGAAGCATTAAATCCTATGGGTAGTCACTTCATTAAGTATATCTACTGAATGAAATAATATACATCTGAAATTCATCCGGTCACTTCAAATGAAAACCGTAAGTCTGACTTTTAAGGAAAAATGTCCAGGTAATAACATAATCCTAAACCCCTCTAACAGGAATGCTAGCCTATAGGCCTAAGTTGTAAGCCCCATTATACGAGCTACTTAGCCTATAGGACTAGATCGTAAGACCTGTTATTAGGCAACTTCTAAATCTAGAAGTCATAAGACTTATCTATCCTAACCAAACAATTGGGCATCTTAGCCTATAAGGCTAAGCTGTAAGACCCTTCAGTAGGGCTAATTTCAAATGAAAGCTGTAAGCCACTCCCAAATCCAATCACACGGGATACTTTCAAATGAAAGCCTTAAGCCCCGACCCAAACCCAAACTATGAACAACTTATAAATGGAGCTATAAGTCCTTACCCAAACTAAATAATGAATATATATCCACTTCAGTTTACTTGGGATCCTTGAGATGAGGCAACCTATGGCTACTAATCATATTCCCTGAACACTACGATTAATGGTCGCTAGTATCGGTAAACTGTCCTACGGTATTCCTGGGATGATTAAATCATGAGATCTTGATCGGGTCTACCTTCATCCCCCACAATCAAGATTTAGAGCATTCACACACTGTTGCAAATACATCTGTACTTTATGCACAATCTAAATATTATTTCATCATTAATCGAGAGTGTTATTCTATGCGTTAGAAGAGATAATTAACTATGAGGGCTTGCGCTCATAGGAATTAGGATTCAGATCTAAATAAACCCTGAAACTACTCAAAGGGGAAATCTGATTAATTTAAAATTCAACCTACCTCAAAAAAATAAGGACCTTAAGCTTGTGAGAGCGAGGTTCGCACCTATTTTTCCTAAGCGAACAATCATTACTCCACCGACCATTCATTTTAAGTGCAAGATAGTGAAATTTCTAATTTTAAATATCAAATCACTACAGGAAAACAATGTAATACCGGAGGAATTTCCGGCAAAAATATTTACGCCGGAATCAACGATGAAATTTCCGGTGGATGGCCCCGCCGGTAATTTTATGGCGTAGTTTCTGGCGGATCAACCGTCGGTACGTTTCCGGCGGCGAAACCGCCGGAATTTCGCTGGTGTTTTCAATATACAGACACATATTCCGCCGGTAATATCCGGCGGCTATTCCGGCGGATTTACCGCCGGTTAATTAAAACCCGACGAAGTATTACCGGCGGAGTATCCACCGGTAATACTTCCGGCGTATTTTCCGCCAGAAATTATGCTGGTAATTTCAATATATCGACCCCGTGCCCTCGACTTCAGCTCATTCTGTTTAGGTCGCCGCTACCGACGACGTGCGCCAGCCCTCGATCTCCGTCGATGACGTCCCTCCCTCCCTCGATAGAGCTCGTTCGACGATGACCTTGCCCTCGAATTCCATCGACGACCTCCCTCCCTCGCTCGCTAGGTCCCTCACTCGCTCGCTCGATCGAGATCCTCCGTCGACGATGCGCGCCCGTGGCTGTGTAGGTAACTTTCTCCTTTTCGCACGCTCCGTTTCCTCCAGCCAGTTCGCCCTAATTTGACGAAGTTTTATTCTTGGACGCAGTTCGACTTCGCTCCGTTGACGTTGGCCGCGCCGGGAGCTCGCTTGCTGTTTAGGTAACTTTCTCCCTTTCGCATTTCTTTTTTTTTGTTGCTTTTAGTCATGGATGTTCTCACTAGACATTTGCAAGAGGATGTACATTGGTGTATGCTTTTTGTTGATGATATTCTTCTTGTTGATAAGACTAGAGAGGGAGTTGAAGGTAAACTTGATTTATGTAGGCCAACCTTAGAGTCTAAAAGCTTTCATTTGAGTAAATGTGATGCACATGATTGTGCGAATCATAGAGGAACTAAGTTAATGTGTCATACTCTAAAACTGTGGGAGTGAGTTATGGAGCGTAGGTTGTGGTGTGATGCTAATGTTTCTCAAAATTAATTTGGATTCATGCCATATAGGTCTACCATGGAAGCCATACATTTATTTAGGAGGTTTGATGAAGAAGTATATAGAGAATAAAGAGGATCTACATATGATATTTATTGATTTAGAGAAAGCATATGATAAAGTTCCAAGAGAAGTGCTATGGAGAGTTCTTGAAAAGAAAGGAGTTAATAATGCTTATATTCAAATCATTAAAAATATGTATGCAGGAGCTATTACTTGTGTTCAAACACAACATGCTTTGACCAAGTTTTTTCCAACTTTGGTTGGATTACATCAAGGATCAGCCTTAAGCCTATATCTTTTTACTTTAGTTCATGGATGTTCTCACTAGACATTTGCAAGAGGATGTACCTTGGTGTAGGCTTTTTATAGATGAAGTTCTTCTTGTTGATAAGACTAGAGAGGAAGTTGAAGGTATACATGAAATATGGAGGTCGACCTTAGAGTCTAAAGATTTTCGTATGAGTAGATCTAAAATAGAATATATGGAGTGCAATTTTAGTCGTAATAGAGCTAGTGAGGGGATTGTCACATTGGATGATCAAGTCATTAATAAGAATACACATTTTAGATATCTTGGATTTATTATTCAGAGTGATGGTGAAATAGATGGGGATATTATCAGCAGAATTTATGTTGGATGGTTGAAGTGGAGGAATGCATCGGGCTTATTATGTGATAGAAAAGTATCTCTCAAACTTGAAAAATTATTCTGTCCGGATAGCGGTACCGATTGGTACCGAGCGGTACTACTGTCGATACCGAGTGGTACCGCGCTCGGTACCAAGCTCGGTACCGCGCGCCTAATGATGTGGTGAGACCTGTAATGCTTTATGGTGCCGAATGTTGGCCAATAAAAGAGTAGCATAATTCTAAGTTAAGCGTTGCAGAAATGAGGATGCTCAGGTGGATGAGTGGTTGTACCCTTAGTATCAAATGTAGATCATCTTTATTTTTCTAAATCAATAAATATCAAATTTAGATCACCTTTATTCTCTCTATATTTCTCCATCAAACCTAGATAGGACTACCTTGCTATCTTTTTATCAATTGTAGTATGTAACTATTTTGGCAAGTAATCGTAACTTATATCCTTATTATCAATACTATATGTAGGCTATATATTATGGATATCAGAACTCAAAGAAGTTGGATGTATAATCGATTGGCGCAAGGACGGAAGACATTAACTGATGAGTTTATTAGAGGGGTGCATATTTTTATTCAGACAGCTTCTCAACTACCCAGCTTCATCTCAGATGGGAAGTTTCGTTGCCCATGTTCTAAATATAAAAATCAAGTGCACCTTAGCCCAGATGACGTAACTGTTGATCTATATCATCGAGGTTTCATGCCAGATTACTGGTATTGGACTTCTCATGGTGATTATGAATCACATTTGGATTCTCGATGCTGCCCATCGACAAGTGCTACTAGAGATGATGAAGAACATATCATACCTAATCTTGAGGACTTAATTCATGATGCAAGTGGAGCACATTTTGAACAATATATAGAAGAGTCACCTAATAAAGAAGCATAAAATTTTTATGATTTATTGCATGCTTTCCAACAACCAATATGGACAGGTTGCACCACTCACTCAGAGTTATCCGTTGCTCTTAAGATGTTAAGTATCAAGGCAGAATATAATATCCCCCGTGATTGTTTTACTTAATTTATTGGACTGCTTACAGAAACCAATCCAGCAGATAACATAATTCCTACAGATTTATATCGGACTAAGAAGTTGGTTTCGAAGCTTGGTTTGACATACAAAAAGATAGATTATTGTGTCAACGGTTGCATGTTATTCTACAAAGATTTTCAATCAGAGATTGCATGCCATCATTGCAATGCACCGAGATTTAAACTAAAATCTATCACGAAAAGAAAGCTGAAGGATGTAGCAGCCAGCATGTTATTTTACTTACCCATAATTCCTAGACTGCAACGATTATATGCATCAATGAGATCTGCTGAATATATGAGATGACATAAAGAACATATCTCACAGGAAGGGTTTATTACACATCCATCAGAAGCAGATGCCTGAAAATATTTTGATTGTACATATCCCACATTCGCCTCAGAATTAAGAAATATAAGATTAGGTTTATGCGTAGATGATTTCACTCCATTTAGTCAATCTGCTTCACCTTACTCATGTTGGCCCGTCATACTCACACCATATAATCTTCCATCAGAGATGTGTATGACTACTCCTTATATGTTTCTGACGCTTATCATTCCAGGGCCACATAATCCAAAAGCAAAGATTGATGTTTTCTTACAACCGTTAATTGATGATTTAAATCTATTATGGGAAGAGGGAATAAGTACATATGACATCTCCACCAAACAGAACTTCATTATGAGGGCAGCATTACTTTGGACAATTGGTGGTTTTCCCGCATACGGTATGCTCTCAAGTTGGAACACTTCTGGAAAATTAGCTTGTCCACTTTGCATGGAAAATACAAAGTCATTCACTTTAAAGCACTGAGGAAAGAACACTTGGTTTGACTGTCATCGCATGTTCTTACCTACAGATCATCCTTTCAGGCAAAATAAGGATAGTTTTGTCAAGAATAAAAAGGTAATGTCGCTGCCTCCTCCTAGATTAACTAGTGAAGAAATATTTGAAAGAGTCAGCTCCAGCCCCACAGTAGTGGAATCTCCATCATTAGCTTATTATAAATTGCCAGAATATGGTGTCAACCATAATTGGACTAAGAAAAGTATTTTTTAGATATTACCATATTGGAGGACAAACTTGATCAGACATAACTTAGATGTGATGCATATAGAGAAAAATGTCTTTGATAATATATTCAATACAATTATGGATATCAAAGATAAATCCAAAGACAAAATAAAAGCAAGGATGGACTTAAAGGAGATTTATAGGAGAAAAGCATTAGAATTGAGGGATGGTGGAAGTGGAAAATATTTAAAACCAAAAGCTCCATTCACTTTAACTTTAGAGCAGAGACGTGCTGTTTGTGAATGGGTGAAGAGTTTATGTGTACCTGATGGATATTCTTCAAATCTAAGCAGATGTGTTGACATTAGAACTGGGAGATTATTTGGTATGAAGAGTCATGACTGTCATATCTTCATGCAATGTCTGTTGCCAACTACATTTAGTTATCTGCCGGATTAAATTTTGAAGCCCTTGATCGAGCTGAGTATCTTCTTCAAAAATTTATGCTCTTCAAAATTAAATATAGAGCAACTGATTCTTATGGAGCAGCATATCCCGTTTATTCTGTGTAAACTTGAGAAGATATTTTCTCCAGCTTTCTTTGACTCTATGGAGCATCTGCCGGTACATTTACCATATGAAGCTAGAGTCGGTGGACCAGTTCAGTATCGGTGGATGTATCCTTTTGAGAGATACTTAAATAAACTTAAGAAGACTGCTAAGAACAAAGCGCATCCTGAAGGCTCAATATGCGAAACATATTTAATGTACGAGACAACTCAGTTCTGCTCGTATTACTTTGAAACAAGGTCACAATCAAGTCAGAGCACTGCACCTAAAAAAGTGGGTCAATCCTTAAATTTATCTGTATTCAACGACAGTGGTGAACCCGTAGGCGCTAGTACCATACGCTATTTAACTGATAAAGAGATGCGAGTTGCCACTTTATATGTCTTGCTTAACTGTGATGAAGTTAAGTCATATTTCGAGTAAGTTTGAATAAGCTTGCTCATAAATTTGTTACTCACACTTTCATTCAATCTAAACCTTAATGTTTACAGGAGTTTCATTGATGGATTGAATACAACAGAACAAGTAGAAGTCCAGAAGATAGTGGAAATAAATTTTCCTATTTGGTTTAAAAATGCGGTACATATTTCGACAATTCATTTCAATTAATATATCTTTATTTAGTTATTAAGCATACTGATGACATACTTTATCTAATAACTAGGTCCACGCTGAAGGTAGTAATTTGCAATATCATGGACTACTTGATCTAGCTTGGGGACCAAATAGAGCGGTAAAGTGTTATCAAAATTTCTTAGTTAATGGTTATAAATTCCAAACCAAATATTGGCGTGAAGATAGAAAAATAAATAATTCTGGTGTATGTGTTAGATGGAATACCCATACAGGTGATGAGTTTGAGTATTACGAGGTATTAGAAGAAATATTACAGTTGGAATATCCTGGTGTTGGGAATAATGTGTATCTATTCAATTGTGAGTGGTTTGATCCAGTAAAGAATAAAGGTACAAGAATACATCCATTGTATGATATAACAGAAGTCAAACGGGGTAGAAAATATTCAAAGTATGACCCATTCATCATTGCTAGTCAGGCGCACCAAGTCTATTTTGCTAACTACCCGAGTAGAGTACGAGGCAAATAAGATTGGCTCGTAGTTATGAAGACCAAACCCAGAGGAGTTATTAAAAAGACTACTTCAATACCACCAGCACATCAAAAAGAGTTTATGTCAAACATACAAGATGTTTCTAATGATGTGGACGATCAAATTACAACTACTGAGAGTGAGTTGCAGTTAGAGGAAGTGGATTTAAACATAGAGGACATTCATGACGAGTCTGACAGTGGTACAGAAGTTTCATCATATGAAAGTAAATCAACATAAGGTAAATAAATTTGGACTAAAATTAAAATTTTTGTATTTCTATTAACTTATTTGTTGTGTTATTTTATATTTAAAAGTTTTTAGTACTTGCATTTATTTAATTCCTGTGATATTTTATATATTTTTTGTCATAATATCTGTTATTAATATTTTTCAATATTTGTGCAGATGGCTTCAGGTGATGACCGTTAGAGAGGACTGATCAAGAATATATTTGATAGGTGCAGCAAGAAGGCTGTTGTTAGCAGGCCTGTACGTACTGAGGGCACCTCTTCATCTCAGCCTGCTACTCAGAGTCAGCCTAGCCCGCCTATACCTACTCCTGCAGTCAGTAGCCCACAGTTCTACTCACCAGACCCATACTTACCTTCACCAGACCTTACACAGACCACTCCTTTCTACCCCTATTACCCACCCCCACCTTATCATGGTGCACATCCTCCATATCCGTCATATGTCCCACCACCACCTCAGCCCGCTACAGCCGGACCTTCCTACCCAGCTGCAGCAGAGCAGGCGACAGAGGGTCGCATGTTGATTGAACCTGACGGTGACACATAAGTATTAATTTTATTTCAGTCATGTAAATATAATTGAATTAGTTTTTTTGACTAACATATTGCTTTCAGGTTTCATCCGTCAAAAGATCCTACGCATAAAATCTGGGACATAATACAGAGCAGATACGATGCTCCTTATATTTCTTGGAAGAAAGTCCCAAAAGAAGTATGAGACATGTGGTTTAGAGAGTTTGAGGTATGTTATTATATAAATTTTTTTTATTATATCTAATATATATAAGCTAAAAGAATTATTTATTCTTTATTGTATGTGTTTAATTGCAGAAAATTTTTTGTTGGCTTCCCCAACATAATGATAAAATCAGAAAGAACTTTGAGAAGCATGGCTCGACTCGTATGCGAGACATGTTTAATGATATTAGAAAGTCAAGTCAATGACCTCTCTGGATTGGTGAGGGTGTATGGGTAGAGTTGAGCAGTGCTTGGGGAAGCCCAGATTATACCAGAAGCAGAGATCAAAATAGACAGAACAGAGCTTCTGATGTTGGGGGCTTGGGTAGTTCCCTTCATACAGGAGGTTCTGTTCCTCATATTGAGCATAGAAGACGTTTGGTAAAAAATTTTAAAATCTTTTAATAATTTACTTTAATTAGAATACTAATATATGTCTATTACAGAAACAGGTGCTGGGTAGAGAACCGACTCCTGTTGAATTGCATAGTCATACCCATAAGCGGCAGGAGGACCAGCAATGGGTTGATGAGCGTGCTAGGAGAGCCTATGTAAGTATATAAGTTAATTTTGGTGATATTATGTATAAATAGCATAACTTTTTATTAACTTTCATAGGAGGAGCATACATGGCTTTGAGAGAGTCAGGCTGCAGCAAGTGAAGGTTCTTCTGCTGGATCAACAGACTATTCTGACTACCGCACTTGGTCGCAAGCGGTAGGAGGAATGCAGCATGACAGAGTATATGGGTTAGGCTCGCAGGCCTATGCATATGAAGGGCAGTCATCTAGTGGGGGCAGTTTTTTATCTAGTACCCAGGAATCTTTATATACCTAATAGATAACTGCCCTCACAGCCGAGCTAGAATAGGTACGGAAAGCCCAAGCTGATTGGCAGATGCAAATGCAGCAGTAGCAAATGTAGATACATTAGCAGCAAGCTCAAATGTTAGAAGAAATGAGAAAGATGAGGGAGCAGATGAGTAGTGGTAGAAGTACAACATCACTTGAGGATGAAACTGAATCAGAGTAGACATTATTAATCTATTTAATTGATGTGGACATATATTTTTATGTGTTTTTTGGATAAATTTATCTATTTGCTGTTTGAACATGTTTAGTTATTTGTTTATGACACTTTTCTTATATATATTTATTTATACATGTTTAATTATTCCTTATCTGATTGATGCTCTTCTGGTTTGTGTAATTGTTGATTTTGTGGAATATATATGATGTTGTAATTTTTTGTATGCAGATATAAATGTGGAAATCACTTTTCAAAGTGAGAAAGGTTTTTTTTTCTGCTACAGGTTTCCGGCGGATTATCTGCAGGTAACTTTGCCGGAAATACGATATGACGAAATTTCCGGCGGCATATGTGACGGAACTTCCGACGGATAGTTCGACGGTAATTTCCGACGGTAAGACTAGACATCGCTTTTATTGCGGTGGAATATCCGCCGGAACTTCCGGCGGACAATTTCCGCCGGTATTTCCGGCGGTTATTACGCCGGAACACTGACACAGAAAAGGCGTCGGTTTGTCAAATATATCCGCCGGAACATCCGTCGGAAATGCTTCCGGCGGAAAAAATGCGACGGAATATTTTTTCCGACGTGCGTTTTACCGTCGGAGCTATTTTCGCCGGTAATCCGCCGGAAACCGATTATTTCCGTCGCATTTTTAACTTTACCGGCGGATTTTGTCTGCCGGTAATAGCTGTTTTTCCTGTAGTGAATTTTCAAATGCTAAATCATGCTACTACTATATGCCAGATACTATGTATCTATTTGATGACTAGCCTCAATCGAAAGTTCTCTCTCGCTATTGGGAGGGGCTAACTATAGGGGCTTGCGTCTATAGGAAACCTGAACTCAGATCATTATGTCCTCGCAAAATAAGGGTGAAATCTCTGTGTAATGTCTTATTCAAAACCCAATTTGTCTTCTGAAAATTTTCCTCGGAACATATTTGTAAGAAAGGGGTCCGCGGAGAGGCCGAGGCGTGAAGTTTCAGAGCCCGCATGAATGTTGTTTGTTAGCATTCTTTTTGTGGTGTGTTTGTGTTTTTTGTTATATATATGGCTAGAGGTTTCTCAACATTTATAGTTTTTCTTGGTCTACTGAGTTGAACTTTATGCAATTCTATTAACCTTCGTGGATTGACATTAGTCTTGCTTTATACAACATCTACTTTATATTAATTTTTGTCCTGCATGCTATTTTTTCTTGAGGTTTCCTAGTAAAAAGATTTGCTGCCTTCATTGTTTTTTTTTATAATTCTATTAACCTCAATCTTGTTATTTTGGGTGGGCATGCATTGATCAATGATGGTGAAAGCTCAACCCAATTATTCTTATTGCCTTATGATGACCATCCATCTCCTTAAATTTTTAATGTATTTTATATATAATAAATATATTAACAAGTCATTCTTATTTGATATTTTTAATAAAAAAAAATCAAATTTTATCTTCCTTAAATAATAAAAAAAAATAAAAAATTTCTGCCTCTACAATCGATCAGTAATATCTATTGCCTGCTTATGGACAGACTGAATAGTTATAATTTTCGAAGCTATACTCATTTGAGGCCTTGCCACTATAATTTTCATTCTTGGCGCTTTTTTTACTGTACACATTATACATTCTGACTTATCAAGTTATGAAGGTAGATATACACATATTATGTATATGCCATCCATCCAATAATCTTATAGCTTTTATTTGGAGTTAGGGGTTGGACACTGTTGCACCGCTCTTTTGTAGCAGCTTCAATGGGTCCTAATTTAGGGAAATGATCTCACCTAATCAATATTTAATAGGTAAGCGAC
This sequence comes from Dendrobium chrysotoxum, assembly GCA_019925795.1. Classification (NCBI taxonomy): domain Eukaryota; kingdom Viridiplantae; phylum Streptophyta; class Magnoliopsida; order Asparagales; family Orchidaceae; genus Dendrobium; species Dendrobium chrysotoxum. The sequence continues at coordinate 74,961,388 of CM034313.1, forward strand.
TTTCTAATTTATTAAAGACAATAATGATTTGATTACTATCAAATGGATGATAAATTTTATGGTTATAACATTATTAAAAATAGTAACGGTCAATGGAAGCGGTGATGGAGAATCATCAGTGATGTTCAGGCTTTATTTGGGATAGCTATTTTAATGCTTTCTAAAATAATTTTTTAGTACAAAAATTTTTAATTTTAGAAATGTTTGTACTAAAAAGTTATTTTAGTAAGCAATAAGAAAACTGTAACTTCTACTTTTGATGGACGATTCAATTATTTGCCAATAAAAAACATAAACAATGATTTTATTTGCACTTATTTTTTACCTAAAAATAAATAAATAATTTTTGAAAGGTTTTTAGAGTTTAAACCCTTTGGATTTTTTACCTACTTCTAACTTGATATCTAACAATATATATTACTTTTCCAAAGGCAATTTTTATTTACAAGGAGCATTTGAACCCTAAGGAAAAAAAAAAAAAAAATCACAACTCAAAGGGCAGAATAGATCTCCATCATCCACAATCGACCAGGTCTTTATTTGATTCTTTCTCAATGTTAGTATTGTTAATATCAACTTTGCAGCACAATATATGCTAGGTTGGAAAACTTATGACACAATTGAGGCATTTTTACTCTTCTGGAATACCAAGGAATTATTAAGAATAAAGGGTCATTTATAATGAAGAAAAAGACTTAGAAGTAGGGCATGCACACCCTTATTCTAATTAATTCGAGTGACCAAAGATAAAATTGAATATAAATAATAACTATATAAGGGAGACATTGGGGGCCATCCTTCTTTACTCCTCATCATCCCTTCTCTAACTACCACCTTCCTTTGCCCCCACAAGCCTTCTCTCTCAACGAAATGCAGTAATCGCTGGCATGAACTGATGTCTATTTCACCATTTGCAGCGTTGCTTACAAGTTCTTGATAATATTTTGGACTTCTATCCTTGTATCTGTGTTATGACTGTGTGAAGAATTCATTAACCACCGGCAGCTACTATTTCCTAGAAGAGACGAGGCTCTTAATTAACTTTTTATAGCAGAAGTTGCCTATAATTTGCCTTCGATTGGGAGGGCTTCCATCCTTTTACTATTATTATTATTATTATTTATTTACGGTTGTACTCATCACCATCATCATCATTATCATCATTTTCTCATCCTGACTATTTGGGGCCAATTTTTGAATGCCATGCTCCATTTGTCAGTGTTCATGATATGTTGAATCGATCTGTTGGGCTCATTTATCACTCAATTTTTATCAATGTTGCCTATGGTGCTTCCTTTTTCTTCCTAATTATTTGACAATAGTTTTATCTAAATTTGTTATTAGTGTAGTTTCTATTATATATATATCATTTAATTTTCTAATTATATTTTACTATATTGCTATACATTTAATTACTTAAATATTTTTAGTTTCATTGATTTATTTATCAATAACTTTTTTAGTGTTCAACACTCATCCATTATCCATACATCTTAGAAGATGTAATTATAATTTTATAAAATTTATCTATAATTGTGAGATATGCTTTCATTTTGACAATATTATCTTAACTTAAAATATTATATTATCATCAATATTCTCATTTTCAATCTTAGTTTTATAACATCTACACTTTTATAGTAAGAAGATGGCTTCAGGCTATCTATATATCTATGAAAATAATAATAATAATAAAGAAGAAGTTTCAAAAGAAAAAAAAAAAACTTCTAACAAGAGAATGGCTTCAGGCTATCTACGAGATTTTAATTAAGAAGAGAATCTCCTTCAAAATTCAGTTTTCATAATTATGCCAGGTTAACTATTGTTACAATACTCTTCTGCAGAAATTAGTTAAAAGGTGATATTTTTATAATTAACAAAAAGTACGTAGGGCCTCTAGGATGTGATGTTTCAGAGTCACCATGGAGATTTATATCCTTCATTAGCTTTTTGTGTTTTTTATCAAAGAAAGATCAATGACTTAGTGGCCCAAACTTTTTTTTTTCTTGATTCCTTTATTCTTTCACTACTATATACTATGATCAGCCACCTTCCAACTATCAATCATTAGGAATAATAAAGCTGCACGCTACTGGGCGTATGAACATTAATTTTCAAAGCTAAAAATAAGTCTCAACAACTTCGAAATCATCACTTCATGCCTTCCATCAATAAGAATGTAAGTAATTCTAGTCGAAGCCACGTTTTCTTCATTAGGAATGAATGGTTCATTTCCTTGCATGTTTCCCAACCTCTCCAGTTTATTGAAAAATGGCAACTTCATAAAAAACTAGACGTTGAGACTCGCGTTTTGAAAAAAGAACTGAGATAAACAGAAACGTATTCAATTCAAAGCTCAAAAATTTAGATAATGGATAAGAGGAGCTAGCTATTAGTATAAGCAGAAATCGAAGGAGAAATCAGATGATTATCATCGTAATATAATTTAGATTATAATTATAAGTGATGAGATGGCGCGTCTTTAATTGTAGAATGTGGAAGAATAAAGAGCATACTTCCAACATTTAAGATCTTCTGAATAAGGCATTGCTTCTCCTCTACGTCTTAATTCCTCCCCCCCTCTCTCTCTCTCTTTGTGGAAAAATTATTGGGTACGTCGTCCGGACGTAGAGCTACGTCCGGACGCCTCTGTGTTGGTGACACGTAGCGGCCCGAACCCAGCTCGCCAAGAAGTCGAAATGACGCACGTGCCAAAATATTTAACGCACGGCCCGACGACCCGACCCAGTTCGGGCGTGCAAATTTAATACGAAATTACTGCAACCACTCGAGAAAATTCAAAACACGAAGCTTTTCACTCTCTCTGCAACTATTCATCGTCGGGAATATCTTTAGGGTTTGTTCGTCACCTTCATTGCGTATATAATCTGAATCGATGCCGCAGGTCAGTAGTTTATAGGGTTTAACGTACGTTCGTGACCTTCATTGTTTGTCATTTGTTATCCTGTATAACAAAGAAATGTAAATGTGTTTATATCATTTAGGGTTTGTAATGTTTAGAACGATGAACCGTAATAAAAGAATTCTCACTAGGAATTGGCATCAGAACACAGTACCGAGTTTAACGGTCGGTACTGCTATAAATTCCTCATTGACGTTCGGTAATGATATGCGTTGATTTAGGGTTCAGTTAAAAATTGTAGAACCTGGTGTAAATACCTATGTATGTATTTTTATAATAAGGTAATGAAGCCCCGTAGAGTGTATCGACTCTAACAGTTGGGTATATGCTTTATACCGATCGGTACCGAGTAGGTATTCTTCGGTGTTTATCGGTATTGCTCGGTACCGACTTTTTTCTCTGAGCAATTCAGGCATAATGGATCGGTACTAATTGTTATTGTACGTACTGATTTGTATTGCTCCGAAATGATCATTATTGCTGGGAACTTATTGATATTAGTTGTTGTACCGAGTAATATTCTTCATTAATGATCGGTATTGGTCGAATTCTGATAGGTTTTACTCGGTACATCTTGATATTTGTTGTTATAAGGTGGAAATTATTTCACTAATGATCGGTATTGCTGTGTACGGATAGGTATTTTTTTTTTACTTATTGATATTAGTTGTTGTACCGAGTAATTTATTTCAATAATTGTCGGTATTGCTCTGTACGTATGGGTATTATTTGGTACTTATTGATATTTGTTGTTGTACCGAGTAAATTATGTTTATTACTGATCGGTAGAACTTGATACATCTCGATATTTGTTGTTGTACCTGGTACATCTCGAAATTTCTCGGTTCTGTTAGGTATTACTTGATAACTTATTATATATACCAATGTTGCAGGGATATTCACCACCTATTCATTTCCGATGCAGAACATCCACAATTAGAGAAGTTTGCAATCATTTAGTAAGTACGTTCGGTCAGCAATTTGTGGATAAACTGACGCAGCTCCAACTCAATCAATTCCTGGCCTTGCCTGCATTCCGTCAGAATGTACCCCTGGTGCATAAGATTCTTACAAAATGGGACATCCGAAAGCAATGTTTTGTTGTTAAAGGAAAAAGCATACCATTCACAACAGATGAGGTAGCCCTTATGCTCGGCCTTCCAAATCGAGGCTTAAAATTCGTGCCTGGAAGTGATAGAATAACTGGAAAAATTTCCAATGACGTTAGGCATGAGATTGAAAGTCTTCCTGCCTCTACTCAAGCCTATTTTACTTACTTTCAAACCTATTTTTTCCCATGGCCAACTTCAAGATACCTGCAACAATACCTAGTGTGGCTGATAATGTTGATGAATTTTTAATATACAACTGGCCAGCATCGATCAGTGAATTCCTAACGATTGAATTCAATAGAATTGGCAGGAATTTTTCCAAAGGCACCCCACTGGGTTACATAAATGGATTTGTACACATTTTAATTGTGAGTTGATATGTAGTTTTCAATTTTTTAAGATCACTGTAAAAGCCAACTCTATTTAGAATGTTAATCTTGGCATGCAGATTGTTAATTTAGAATCTTAATTTTTCTCAAAATATACAGATTTGGTTTCTAGAGCATACAACTATCCACGATCCATTGGACGAGCACCTCCGACCTCGTTTAGTTCGTTGGGGCAGCCAGATTAAGTACAGTGAGAAGGACCTTTCCAAATTATTTGGTGGTCTACGGAAAAATCAGGTACTAATTGTAGACGTATTCCAACTAATTTATTTTTGAGCTGAAGGTGTTAATCTTGGCATGCAGATTGTCCAGCAATTCGTAGGAGTTACAGATTTGGAGAGAACGTTACTTCAGAGTTCCACTGTTCATCCTGAACCGAAAATGTCATCCACACCTGACAATGTGCTACAAATTGAATTCCATCAACCATCTAGTCCCCAAACTTCCCCAGAAAGATCCCCCAGGCCCTCCAGTCCAGTCAGCTCCCCAAAGATTCTAATCCAACCCAGAACTCGGACAAGGCAACCCACCACCCGAAGTAGAGCAGCAAAAGAGAAGAAACAAACTGCAGATGTTAACTTAAAGAGTTTGCAAGATGCGTGCAAAAAGCTGAGAGCACAGAATAAATCACTTGTTAAGAAGTTATCTGCTGTTGAAACGAACTCCACTTTGTTAGAGAGTCGTGTCAAAGCTCTTGAACAAACAGTTTCTGAAATGAGGGAAAAGGAAAATCAGAAACTTCAAGGAATAGACAAGTTTTTATTCGAACATTTTCCAACTACATATACAGCTTTTCAAATGGGGAATTATTCCGACTCTACCTCTAGGACCATTAGTGAGCATGATGTTGTTAGCCCAGAAACTGCTAATACTCCTGAAGATGTAACACACCCAAAATCAGCTGAGGAATCACACGACGTTGTTGACAATGCCTCAAATGAAATAACAAATAAAGAGGGCCAACATGATGCAGGAGAATTAGCAGGTTCTGTGCTTATTGTTGCAAATGAAATAACAAAAATAGAGGCCCTACAGTCGGTTCTTGACATTGCAAAGGAAATAAATAAACCGGAGGACCAACAGGAATTTACTGAAATTGTTGCAAAGGAGAAAATAATTCCTGAGGAAGCACAAAATGTTGTTGACATTCCAGTTAAGGAATTAACAAAACCGGATGAAGAGGAAGATATGGGATTTGCTTCTTCTTCCAAGACTGGAATAGCTAGAAGGGTGCAGCGTCGGGTTGGGAGGAAAAGAAAAATGGTGCAGTCTCCCTTCACGACTGGAGCTAGGAAAAAAAATAATAATTTGAAGGTCACTACGTCTAATATAGAAGTTGATACAAATAAAGAAATAACTGAGAAGGTGCCGGCTAAGAGTTTAGATATTATTGAAGTTGGTACTGATAGTAAAATAGAAGCGAGGTCAGCTGAAACAGCACTTGAGTACGGTGGTCGAACAGCAATAAGCGATGAAAAACGAATATTCATTGACACATGTCTCCAAAAATACAAGGATAAGTGAGTGCTATGCGTATATTACTGTGAAATTGATCGTTATTTGGTCGGTATTTACTCAGTATTACCAAGAAATTGGTCGGTATTAGTCGGTATTACCGAGAAATTGGTCGGTATTACTCGGTAATACCGAGAAATTGGTCGGTATTTAGTAGGTATTACTCGATATAAATACGTAATTTAGTTGGTAATACCGAGAAATTGGTCGGTATTTAGTAGGTATTACTCGGTATAAATGCGTAATTTAGTTGGTATTAGTCGGTAATACCGAGAAATTGGTCGGTATTTAGTAGGTATTACTCGGTATAAATGTGTAATTTAGTTGGTAATACCGAGAAATTAGTTGGTATTTAGTAGGTATTATTCGGTATAAATGCGTAATTTAGTTGGTATTAGTCGGTATTACCGAGAAATTGGTCGGTATTTAGTAGGTATTACTCGGTATCAATGCGTAATTTAGCCGGTATTAGTCGGTATTACCGAGATATTGGATCGGTATTACCGAGGAATTACTCGGTATCAATGCGTAATTTAGCCGGTATTAGTCGGTATTACCGAGATATTGGATCGGTATTACCGAGGAATTACTCGGTATCAATGCGTAATTTAGCCGGTATTAGTCGGTATTACCGAGATATTGGATTGGTATTACCGAGGAATTACTCGGTATCAATGCGTAATTTAGCCGGTATTAGTCGGTATTACTCGGTATCAATGCGTAATTTAGTCGGTATTACAGATGAATTACTCGGTATTACCGAGGAATTACTCGGTATCAATGCGTAATTTAGTCGGTATTACAGAGGAATTACTCGGTACTATTTTTCTCCAACTTTATATACTAATTATTTCTTACAGGAATGACATGATCTATGCTTATGGGCATGTTTTTATATATAGAAGCCAAATCGATGAACTGTTAATGTCAGAATACCTTGATAACAACCACGTGGATACATTTGGTATTTTTTTGGTGGAAAAGAGCCAGATGTGCCCTGGACTCTATTTACCATTCCTATTTATTTCTAGCTTCCACTGGGTGAGTTAAATTGTTAAAATAATGTTTTGGTTAATTAGAAATAAAATTATTTTCTGTGCTTGTTACAGGGTTATAAGGCATTTAACGCAGACACAAAAAAATTTGTTTCCCATATAAACAAAGAATCTGTCAATGCCGCCAATTTGATTCTTGTACCCATCATTGAAAGTTCTCATTGGACTCTCCTTGTTGGGAACTTGAAGAACAAAGTTTGAGATTTCTATGATTCATTACCCAAAAAGACTCACAGAGCAATTCTACCTGAAGTTGTAAGTACAGCCCTCAAACTCTTTAAACAAAATTATAATGGCATTCTTTTAAAATCATGATATTTACAGATATCCCATCTGTACGAGGACACAACTACTTCATTTGCTACGGACATTCGACGATGGCGGATCCGAAAAATCAAACAAGTCCCAACTCAGAAAAATAGTGTAGATTGTGGGATGTACGTCTGCAAATATATGGAAGCCGTCATCCAACCTGAAGCAGTCGTATGGGCTGATGTAAAGGACTGGGAAGATAATATGGCTAAATTCAGGGCAGAATTTGCATACGCCATCCTAAGCACTACAATAAAATGAGCATGTAATAACTTTACTAATTTGTTTATGTAATTGAGAATTTAAATGAACAAACGTTCTGAGAGTAATACCACGAGAAGAACTTCAAAACCTGTATTAAACAAACGAAGACTGAGTCCCTATATTTTCAGAAGTAAAATGTACAGTTGTAGGTGCATTGTTCACTGTGCGTTTAATTTTTTTGCTTTTCCTCTTTTCCCAGTGATCCTTCAATCTAGCATTTGAGATGCCCTTTGACCTGCACTTCGTAGGGTCTTTAATATTTCTTTGTGCTCCGCCATTTCTATTGCAAACCTTGTTGTTCTCTACCTTCTTCCCTTCCATGATGCATCGAACTTTTCCTGCCATGTCACTCATTACAACGACCATACACTGTTCAGCATCCTCATTACCCTGTGCTTCTGTGCTTATTTGATATGCAAATCTGCAAATAAAATTTCTAAAAATCATGGTATTGGATCCCTCCATTGATGGCCTGGTATTCTTTCCTATACATGTACCCTCTCTCACAGCATAAAGATCTTTTCTTGCTCTGGCTGACCATCTAGGCAAAAAATATTTTTCAGGTATATTAACAATATCTAACTGCTTAATAACTCTCATGCAGTGAGAACATAACAAACCCATCATTTCAAACTTGCCACAACTACAATGAATGTTTCCCTGAATTGACTCAATATGAACAGTCCATATTTGCGTGTGAAATGATTTGCCTGTGTACTTGATCGTGAACGTGGATGAGTCCGGTGAAGCATTATCAATGCACAGTCCACCCACACCCTGTAAAAATTCCTCTTCAAAAAAGGTGTATAATTTTCTCGAGTAAAAATGGGCGGCTTGCTTTAATATTGAACTGCACTTAATTATAGGTTCTATCTCTGATTGATTGCATCTAAAATCTTCATCTTGTTCGTTTCTACACCAACTCTTCATCACCTTCTCCAACCCCAGGAAATAATCAGTTATACAACTGGTTGGCTTTGAAATGCCATGGCAAACATGATTGGTGGATTCACTACGTTGTGTAGAAAGAATGCCAAGATTAAAACATTTTTTGTTGAATGCAGTTGACCACTTGTGCCTAACTTTGTATAGATCATTCAACCACTGGTGATTCTGGAGGTTCCCTTCAGTGATCATTTCAGTCCAATTTTTCTCAAACTCATCCTCCGAATCACAGTTGCCTAAACATGTATAAAATAGACCTTTCACTTTGTTATTACTATTAAAGCACCATACTTTGGAAGGAGCCTTCTTGTATATATGCCATTGGCACAAACGATGCCGTGTTTTAGGTAATGCTATCTCTATGGCCCTAGCCATTGCTTGGTCCTGATCTGTAAATATTGTTAAGGGATGTTTATTATCCATTATTCTTAAGAAAGTTCTAAACAACCAGGTAAATGACTCGATCGTCTCCTCAGATAAGAAAGCCACCCCTAATAGAACGTTTTGCCAATGATTGTTAACTCCTACAATAGGTGCACATGCTAAATTATATTTGTTAAGCCTGTAGCTAGTGTCAAAAATTATGACATCACCAAAGCACTCGTAATCAATTCTGCCCAACCCGTCAACCCAAAAGAAATTCAGCAACCGGTCATCTTCATCAGTTTGTACATCCCATGCAAACATGTTGTCATCAGCGAGTCGTTCTTTAAACAATTGAATAAGTGAATTTGTGTCTCCAATCTCAATCCTGGCTCTTCGTTCTTTTTGAATGTAGTTGTATGCATCCCTCTTTGTGAATCGCAAATTTTCTACATCGCCTACTTCATTAGATAGGTATGAAAATGCATCAACTGTTCTGATACGAGCTTCCGTCATTGATTTCAGAACAGATGCATCCTCATCACTAATGTTCCTGCATGATCTAAGCAAATGTTGATCTCCCGGCTTCGCCAATTCGTGATTGTGACTTTCAATCGATTTTTGCACCATCCAAACTCCATCTTCAGACACAGCAAACCTAATCATAGCTGGACACCCGGTTCTTGTGTTTGATTTCTGATATTTGGATTTTCGTTTTAAGTCATTCTCCTTTTTGAATCCTGCTTTCGAACATACAAAATCTTTTTTTTTAATTTTCCTCGAGTTTGGCTAGAATGCATGATGTTCTTTCCGAACACTAAAACCATGACAATGAGCATAATCGCAATACATATCATATGCTTCCTTCTCACAGCTGTAAACACCCTGTTTACAAATATAAATATCATTTCACTTGCCTAAACACAAGCAGCAGTAAAAAAATTACATAATCACATAAACACCAAACCTGTACCGAGTATAAGTACCGAGTATAACTGTAACAATACCGAATATGACTGTACCGGGTATAACTGTACAATACCAAGAAACTCTGGCAGTCTCGGTACAATGCTACAATACCGAATATAACTGTACCGGGTATAACTGTACAATACCGAGAAACTCTGGCAGTCTCGGTACAATGCTACAATACCGAGTATAACTGTACCGGGTATAACTGTACAATACCGAGAAACTCTGGCAGTCTCGGTACATTGCTACAATACCGAGTATTACAATACCGAGTAGCACCACCTAGTTGCAATACCGAGTAACTATACCGAGTTAATCTGCGGGTACCGGTCAGTGAAACAATATCGAGAAACTCTGGCAGTCTCGGTACACTGATCGGTACTAGAGAATAAGCTCGGTACAGATCAGTAGGATCGCCAAAAACTTGTCGGTATTACAGATGACTTGGTAAATAAAACATGCTATTGATCGATACCGACGAATAGCGGTAATCTATTGCCAAAACCATCAAAATATAAGTTGTTAAAGCACAAAGAAGGAGGTGCAAACATACTTATTGTATGTAAAAAAAAGCTTACCGATATTAATTCAGAAAAATCAACCCTACATCGGTTCTTCTTGGAACCTTCAGCCGCATTTAACGTTTCTTCAATCTCCTCGAACCCTTCGATGTCATCCAAGGAGAATTCCATTTTTCGTCTCTTCGTCTGTAATTCTTTCTCAGCGTTCTTTTGAACCCTAAATACTGTATAACGTCTACTAAATAGCCCGCCAAAAGTTATTAACCCTAAAGATAATGGCGCGTAATTCTTTTTTTCTCCGGGTCGGGTCGTCGGGCCGTCAGATAAATCAGATTTTAATCGAATTGGGTCACGGCGCTTTCGGGCCGCTACGTGTCACCAACATAGAGGCGTCCGGACGTAGCTCTACGTCCGGACGACGTACCCAATAATTTTTCCTCTTTGTGGGGAATCATATAGAGGGTCATCAAGGAATTTAAGGCTGGTTAGGGTTTTTTTTGGGTTGAAGAGCGAATTGGAAGGATATGGAATATTACGAGATTAATATAAATGGTATTTAAGACTTTGCAGACTCTTCTCAAGTTAAAAAAAATTAATGAATCTTTTAATTACTAGTAGTATCATCCTTAACTTTTAACTAAGAATAGAACCTTGCGACATTAAAATACATAGAACTAAATACTGGTTTTAATTTGCACATGCTTTTGCTCACCTTGAACACCAAAACGGTAACAATAAATATTTTACTTACAAAACTTTAAGGTTCCTTTTGCATATTTCTTGAACCTGAATTACAACCCTGGTACAGTTGGCCAGATTAATGGGTGAATGGCTGTTTTCAGGAGAGGAAAAAAAGTTGCTTCAGTAAATTCTATTTATATTTAGTTCAGAATACAATGTATTTTTATTTATTTATTGCAACACAATTCTTTCTATATATTAAAAAAATAACTATTTATGACTTGAACCTATCATTCTCCAGATTAAAATGGAGGCAATTTAATTCTCTTTTAGGCCCACCTTCCATGAAATGTCTTATATCGTGAGTTAAATGTGCCTCGATCTCCCTCAATCTTTCTTTCTTTCTTTCCTTCCCTTTCTTCTGCTTACATCTGCCCAGAGAGAAAGAGAGAGAGAGAGAGAGAGACTTCACTCACCAAATTACTGCCTAAAACTCTCTAGCCTCTTCCTCGGACATGAGAGAGAGAGAAAGATCAGTTTCTTTAGGCCTTCTAAATATTGAAAGTAAAGATGCAACAGAAGTTTGTTTTCAGATCGTCTTTGATTTAGCTGTGGACCTCTCTCTTGAATTCCACATCTGTAGAAATAACTCTGCCTTTTTATCCGCAGCTTTTATAATGTGTAAGTTAGAGGTAAGGTCCAGTGAGATCGGGTCTGCGGTCGAGTGATCGACGGAACACGTTCTTCTCATTTCATCCGGACTCTAATCCCTAACTATAAAAAAAAAAAAAAAAAAAAAGGTAGGGTCCAGTGTATTTAAGCAGAGTGTATTTAGGAATAAGGGTTCTGAGGTCCCCTACTTTCTTAGTTACTACAAACAAGTAATTATTTACAACCAATCACATTGGAAGCAGCATATAATAATGCTAAATTTGCATATGTTATATTCATGGAGTTGTGCTCTTTGAGATCTGATCAGCTTAAAGTATCTCAAAAGAAATTTAATTAATAATTTCACTACAGAAAAATGCCCATTATCAAAAGAATTTTTCATAGAAAATTTTCACCGAAATTTTCCGCTGATTTCGGCCGAATCTTTTCAACAGAATTTTTGGCGAAATTTTTGATAGATTTTCTGTGAAAAATTTTCGTTGAAATTCTGGTGGAATTTCTGACGGATTTTTTTAAAAAAATATTGTTAAATAAAATAAAATAAATAGTTTTAATAATTATTATTAAGTTAAATTAACTAATTAATTAATTTAATAAAAATTATTACTAAAACTAAAATTACTTAAACATAATATTTTATGAAAAAATAAATCATTTTGGAATATTAACATTTTATTTAAATTAATTATTAGTTTTAATATTTTATTTTAATTAAAAATTAATTTTAATTTTCTAGGAGTTTTAGTTTAAATAGACAAGGTGTAATATTTTAAAAAGGTTTTTCATTGCAGCGCGTTGGATTTCCTCCTGTATGATCTGAGTTCGAATCCCACCTCACCGGGTGGGCAGCCTGAGAGCGGGCAAGGTGAGTAGGGGCCCAGCATCTGAGGGCAAATAGATTTTTTCGGCCGAAATTTTCTTTCCGGAGGATTTTTACTTGCGGAAAATTTACATCGCAAACCGTTGGAAATCTATTTTTCTACCAAAAATTTGCCGATTTTTCCTTCAAAAAACCGTCGAAAATTGAAAGTTTTCCTGTCGTGTCTTTTTTAAATTATATGCATATTATTAAATATTTCCCATTTCTAATAGGTATTAAGAATATTTTAGGATGCTTCAGGAAAAGTTAAATGTGTGAAAATCTCTAGCAAATTCATTGTACCCATAAAGCAAAAGAAAAGTCAAAAAATTTTATTGAAGTAAAGAAGACTTTTTGAACTAAGTATACTCACATATATCTTTTCAGACATTTAACAGTTATCCAACAGGTCATGACAAAAGAACTCTGGGGAGGATTTGTCCGTCCAGATTAACAGGCGTCACTTTCCTAAGACACTCGTCTCACACTGGGCGACTCAAAGGTTCCCCGTCAAGTTAGCAGCTTGGCATGTGCCAGATGCCCTGATCCCACTATCAACCACTCGCTCCCTCATAGAGCAAGCATCCATCCATCCATCCATCCAAGCTCAACTACAAAGTGCCTATATGGGATTTCTGACTCACCCTATCAGCACTTACCACCACTCGATCCCTCAACTACCTCAGCTTGCTCACGCATTCATTCACGATGGCTTAGGCTTCACCACAGTTACCCAACATCTCCCAGTCAGTGTCACAACATCAGATCTAGGGGATGACACGTGCCTTGAACATAGTGTAGTATTGTATATGTGAACAGCGTAGCATTGCACCTCTTTACTTTTTTTTTTTATGTGGCCTTTCCTATAGTCCCTAACTTTTCCTTCTTTTGATAGCAAAAATTCTATCCGAAAGCACTAATCTTCTAAGCATTTTTTAGATTTTTTTTTTATTCTCTAATTCCTTTCATTACCCTCCATCCTCACCCAGATTCCTATCATCTGCTTACCTAAGCAGCCTGCTAGTAAGATATGGCGTCATCCACAAACATATTCGAATTCAACAATATCTTCTCCATATAATTCTCACATTTATAAAATGCTTCAATATTTCTCATGCCAGCTCATTTCTATTTCCACCTACAAAGCTACAATCTCTCTCTCTCTCTCTCTCTCTCTCTCTCTCTCTCTCTCTCTATATATATATATATATATATATATATATATATAAATTATTAGAAATTAACAGATAATACCTCATTTTGAGTGCTGCCAACGACGATAAACTAAAGCTCCCAATAACTCAACCACGTCTCTATTGACAACTGTCTGTAATTTCTATTAACAATAGTACAAATCCGAAGGTAAACTCGCCTATTCAAGACATTTGAATTAATCAGAGTACGATTTGTCCTCTATCATGCATCAGAAATAGTATTTTGAATGATTAACAGACAACAACTAACAGAAAATTGATGTCCATTAATATTTACATGTACAGCAAAGTAAAAAGTAGACAAAATCCTTTTCAAGAGCTAGCATGGTCGTTTTTCTTTGAGATAATAATCTCTTGAGAACCATTATTCTCTATATTTATTTTCTCCTTGATGTATATTTTTCCATGCTTTATCTACGTAGTAGGCCAAGATGGTAATTATTGTACTGTCAGCATCTTTTCTTGGAGATAATCTCGTTTGCTTTTATGTGAGAAATGTGAGGTTAATGCAAATGGGATCATTAGGGTTTTTAAAATTTTTATGAGCTGATTAATCATCATTTTATTTGTATAAAGCTTGATTAAAATTAATTTGCTGTATTCTGCATGATTTCATTGGCTCTAACATCGCATATTTAGAAGCCGGAAAATGAAATTTTTGATTTTTTTTTTTTGTTGATGGAGAAGCTGGTAATAGATCGATATTTATTAATATAGTATATTTGATTATTATGTTATTAATATTTGTACTGAAATATCAACGATCCTTTTCATATTTATTAATACTTTATTACACAATTATAAGTATTAATACACCTTGAGTAGGCAGAGAGAGAGAGAGAGAGAGAGAGAGAGGAGAGAGAGAGAGGAGAGGGGGGTAGTGTGGAGTAGTACTAGCGTCAAAATCATTAGTCAAATTAAAATTAATAATAACATTAATGAGGCTTATGCATAAATTTATATTTTGTATATTATGGATTAGATTTATATGTGCTACAAAATTAAGGTGATAAAAAAATCTTGATTTATGAAAGTAATAGCTACTTTAGAGGAACTAATTGTAAAATAATCAAAATTTAAGTAGTCTTTGTTTATGAATAGCTTATAATTGGCCCAATCTGTAGCACAAAAATTTTTGATTCGATTACTTAATAATTTGAGTTAAACAACACTCAAACTTCACTCAAATTTAGCTTATTTATAGCCCCCTACATATAGGGCACAACTCTATTTAGGGAGCATTTGATATCATTAGAACTATTTGCTTCCAACCTCATCACAATTGTTCGCCACTTATTATATACACTAGGATTTCGACTAATCCTATAGTTGTGTCTTGTATTCCTTGTTATCGAGCCTATATTCTTTCATTTAGCATATATATATATATATATATATATATATATATATATATATATATATATATATATACATAACTCTTATGTTAAAATGAGTGATATTATATCATAATATCTTAAATTTTTTCTCCTCTATTTAATTAGCACATCCTTCTTGTAAGATGGTATCCGAACATAATTATTTCTTTGACTTACTCGCTTGCTACCTCTTTTGCTACCTTCAATCCACTTCACTTGCCCGCAATGGATTAAACATCAAATCACAACCCCAAAGATTTTGCTAGCAGATCGTTAATAGATGCTCCTCTTGCCCCTACTACCTCAATCATTTTATGATAACTTGTACGTCAGTGCTCATATGATAGATATAAAACTCACCATGACTTTCTTCTATGATCACTTCATTATAAAAGACTACAATAGTAGGAACATGGTTAGCAAGTGTGAAAGGAAAGAGGATCCCCACATCGTCAACATATCTTTACATCCATGAAATAGGAAATTTAAACATTTAATTTTATATTAATAATATTTCAACTCAAATTTGATACAATAGACTTGGACATCCGTCACATAAAGACTGGATTATCTGAGGGATTAGTTGAAGTGTGATGCATAAATATTTGCAAAGACAACCCCTTTCTTATATTTAACCTCTAATTTGACAAAGAAAACCTTTCTTAAACTTGTCCTCAAGCTAAACAATGTTGACTACCCTAAAATGAGTGATATTATATCATAATATCTTAAATTTTTTCTCCTCTATTTAATTAGCACATCCTTCTTGTAAGATGGTATCCGAACATAATTATTTCTTTGGCTTACTCGCTTGCTACCTCTTTTGCTACCTTCAATCCACTTCACTTGCCCGCAATGGATTAAACATCAAATCACAACCCCAAAGATTTTGCTAGCAGATCGTTAATAGATGCTCCTCTTGCCCCTACTACCTCAATCATTCTATGATAACTTGTACGTCAGTGCTCATATGATAGATATAAAACTCACCATGACTTTCTTCTATGATCACTTCATTATAAAGGACTACAATAGTAGGAACATGGTTAGCAAGTGTGAAAGGAAATAGGATCCCCACATCGTCAACATATCTTTACATCCATGAAATAGGAAATTTAAACATTTAATTTTATATTAATAATATTTCAACTCAAATTTGATACAATAGACTTGGACATCCGTCACATAAAGACTGTATTATCTGAGGGATTAGTTGAAGTGTGATGCATAAATATTTGCAAAGACAACCCCTTTCTTATATTTAACCTCTAATTTGACAAAGAAAACCTTTCTTAAACTTGTCCTCAAGCTAAACAATGTTGAATACCCTAACAATTATAAGTATTAATACACCTTGAGTAGGCAGAGAGAGAGAGAGAGAGAGAGAGAGAGAGAGAGAGAGAGAGAAGAGGGGGGTAGTGTGGAGTAGTACTAGCGTCAAAATCATTAGTCAAATTAAAATTAATAATAACATTAATGAGGCTTATGCATAAATTTATATTTTGTATATTTTGGATTAGATTTATATGTGCTACAAAATTAAGGTGATAAAAAAATCTTGATTTACGAAAGTAATAGCTACTTTAGAGGAACTAATTGTAAAATAATCAAAATTTAAGTAGACTTTGTTTATGAATAGCTTATAATTGGCCCAATATGTAGCACAAAAATTTTTGATTCGATTACTTAATAATTTGAGTTAAACAACACTCAAACTTCACTCAAATTTAGCTTATTTATAGCCCCCTACATATAGGGCACAACTCTATTTAGGGAGCATTTGATATTATTAGAACTATAAGTCCTGCTTCCAACCTCGCCACAATTGTTTGCCACTTACTCTATACATTGGGATTTCGACTCATCCTATAGTTGTGTCTTGTATTCCTTGTTATCGAGCCTAGATTCTTTCGTTTAGCACATATATACCTACATAACTCCTATGTTAAAATGACTGATATTATATAATAATATCTTAATTTTTTTCTCCTCTATTTAATTAGCACATCCTTCTTGTAGGATGGTATCAGAACATAATTATTTCTTTGGCTTACTCGCTTGCTACCTCTTTTGCTACCTTCAATCCACTTCACTTGCCCGCAATGGATTAAACATCAAATCACAACCCCAAAGATTTTGCTAGCAGATCGTTAATAGATGCTCCTCTTGCCCCTATTACCTCAATCATTCTATGATAACTTGTACGTCAGTGCTCATATGATAGATATAAAACTCACCATGACTTTCTTCTATGATCACTTCATTATAAAGGACTACAATAGTAGGAACATGATTAGCAAGTGTGAAAGGAAAGAGGATCCCCACATCGTCAACATATCTTTACATCCATGAAATAGGAAATTTAAACATTTAATTTTATATTAATAATATTTCAACTCAAATTTGGTACAATAGACTTGGACATCCGTCACATAAAGACTGGATTATCTGAGGGATTAGTTGAAGTGTGATGCATAAATATTTGCAAAGACAACCCCTTTCTTATATTTAACCTCTAATTTGACAAAGAAAACCTTTCTTAAACTTGTCCTCAAGCTAAACAATGTTGACTACCCTTCTTTTCTCCCAATCACGTCCACAAATACTTTAACATGCATGTTCAAGATTATACTCGACATAGACATTTTTTAACTTTTGTTGACAATTGTACTAGATGTGACGCACAAATAAAATGCTTCTACTGCCATCCTAAAACTCTTAGCATAATTTTCCTTCATTCATTAGCTAGATTAAAGTCTCCATATTAGATAATACTAATAACAAGATTTAATGCAAAATTTTGACAACCAAGGTGTTATACACCAATAGAACTCTGTTGCTGAAAGAAAGTATCAACCTCTCTTAATAGTTACTCGAGCTGTATATTTTCATACACGTGTCCCGGCTCCATCCCCTTTACAAATGAATTTACCCTCACTATCACATTTGTAATAAATTGAACACACCCCCTTTACTACAACATTTGACTCTATATGAACTATTCTACAATATAACCATCGATTATTCTCTGTTGAGAGTTTTTAGGTGTCTATCTTTCACCTCAAATATTTCCATACACCAAACCAAGTTTCAATGAAGGGTTCGCACTTGCATTTCATCCACCATAAGGGCATGAAAGTCTACAAATTATACAACATAGGGACAAAACAAATATTCATATATTAGGATGTTATCTTCAATAAAAAATACTTCTCATTCCACTCCAATACGAATAATACCTTTATAAATCATTACCTAACCTCACCAAATCTTGGCCTCTTGTATGAACTTACAACATCATTCACAAACCTCATAAAAATGACTTGCCTTGGGGCATTCCTACTAATTTTCCAAAACTCCCAACTAGGACGCCAATTAGGCAATCGACGAAGGCCACCAGGGCACCATCCTACTTGCATGATTATCTTTGCAACTTGCTAACACCTTACCAAATTGTTGCTATAAAACCATCCAATGAAAAGTTGGGCATGTCTACCAATACATACCACCTCACTTGTTGGGCCTGATCTAACAATCCTGCCTCACACTTGCACAAGAATTTTTATCTAACATCTTCTCCTACTTTGACCCTCGATTCTACCATCAAGCCATTAAAATTCCCAAATAGTAGCAAGCAATGGAGTACAAACTCAATGCATTCAAACCCAAAAACACCTAATTCATCACCTTTTTGCCACCAAGCAAAATATGTCATCGGCTGCAAATGGAATTACAAAGTTTAATACAACATTGACAGCTCAATATATAATCAGAAAGCCCATCTCATTGCCTAGGGATACACACAACATGAAGGCGTAGACTTCATAGAGACATACTCCCCAATTGTTAAAATAGTGGCTGTTTAAGTGCTTTTAACTTTAACAATTATCCAGGATTGAACTCCAACTCAACTAGACATTAATTATGCATTCTTATAAGAAGGCTGCTTATTTAAAAAAAAAAAAATCAAAAACTTCCAGTATGATATATCATTAAAAGGGAGCAGACGAGTAGTACTACTAAAGAAAGAAACATGGGTGGCATTTACACAAATACATATATGGAATAACAAGCATGTCATTAACGGTATTCAAAATTCTCCCAGTCACTAATCAGCTTTGGCTTCAGGAAATTCAAATATGATTACTCATCATTTACCAAAGGAGTATGCACTAATTTCATAACTCTATTAGTCTATTGATGATAGTAGTAACTTTACAAAGTAGTACGAAAGTCATTCCAAACGAAACCCGAATCAAGTATTGATTAAGCCTTTTTGAATATCAAGGTTTCCAATATATATATATATATATATATGGATTTGATAGAAATAAACTGTCATGGGAATGATAGGTGCATTAATATGCTAAAAGTAAGGAACTGGCACATCCTTTGCGCCGTCCTTCCACATAAATGCGTTGAAGAATATAGAGCTATATTGTTGCAGTTTTATGTTTAATGGACCAGTGTGACTATGGCGGCACAGCCGAATCGGACAGATAAATTCATATATTCAAGCTTCATCGCAAAATGCCCAGCAGTTATATTTACTTCAAAACCTTAAACCACGAAATAGAAATAGTGCCAAGCCATGTTGCTACACCTTGCTATGCTTTGAAGCTATAGAAACCTTTTAATTACAGGCTAATTATATTTTTAATATATTAATCTCAATTATCAAATTAGCAAGTTTATTTATCAAGTAAATCTTTGTTATAAATATTCAAGGATGACATCACAACAATGAACTATAGTTTATTTTTGTAATAGGAGACGTATTTATTTATTTTAAATCAGGAAAAAAAAAACACTACTACTGATCATCTTCTATTGCTTTATGCACCAATTTGCAACTTTAATGGTTTGTATGGGATGGCTTCAGAGTTTTATAAGGATGATTTTGAAACTGTTACGAGTGCAATAGCTTTTTTCTTAAACTACTATGAATATTTATAAATATATATATATTTATTAAATCGGATATCTACTTTTTTAAAGAATCACACTTTAACAATTCTAATTGTAAATAATAATCTCTCATCCTAAAAATATTTAAAAATAAAAAATAGTAATCAGATAAAATCATTATTATGATATAAGAAAATAAAATTGTACGAAAGCTATCTCACATAGGTGAAATTATTATGTGCGATCACTGAACAACATCAAAAGACGAATCAGAACGCGTCACATCATTTTCTTGTTATATACCGCTCGATACTGCAGAAAATTATTAGGTCCGGTCACCGGACCTATCTCTGCGTTCAGACGCCAATAGAAACACGCCATGTGGCTTAATTTTTTTTATATTATTTTTTGGTTTATGTCTTTTCAGCCCGATCGACCTGACCCGGAGATGGTTCGAATTCAGCAATACAAAATTGCGCACCAAGCGTTTTTACTTTTCACTCGAAATTTTCATTTCTCTCTCACTCTCTCTGCCCTCGTTCTCGTGCGGTTATTGAATTGTTTGGCATTTCCATTCTGCAATACATTCTTCCCGGCGGTTGACGACGACGTTGGAGAACTTCTGCATTTTAGAAAAGGTAATGCTGCGCCTAAGTTGTGTTTTATCTGATATTTTAATTTTTAGGGTTTAGTATTAATTTTATATATACTAGTTTGTTCAATGTGATCTTAAAATATTTATGTTCTGTATTTCAACCTTCTTCATAAAAGAGAAAAATCGTTCGATGTGAGCGCTTTAGTTGCACTTTAGTTGCGATTTACTTGCGCTTTAGTTGCGCTTTACTTGTGCTTTAGTTGCACTTTCGTAATTTATTTTTGTAATTATTTTTTTCAGATGCCGTATCAAAGGCCAGTTACTTCTCGATGCTATGTTACAACTTTTAGAAAAATTTGCGATGCATTTATCGAGATAATTGATTATGAAATTGAGCAGACGTTTCAGAATTTGAACATTTATCAATTTCTAAAGTTTCCAGCCTTCCAGCAGTGATACCACTTTTATTTGAGATTCTGAAAATTTGGAATTCTGCTGATGAAGGCTTTGTTGTAAATAGTCATTTGCTTAAATTCACTTCTGATGAGGTGTCTTTGTTGACAGGTTAGCTTTTGAATAAAAAATTTTTGAGATATTTTTTTACTTTAAATGTACTATATTTGGCTAATTAAACAAAAATTTCTCACAGGTTTGCCCAACAGTGGTGATGATATAAAATGGAAGATTGATCCCGTGACTGGACATCTATCAACTGATATAAAAATTAAAATGATAAAATTAGATAGATTAACTGATAATGCTATTAAGTTAAAGACTTTTATAATATTTTTGTTATCTAATCTTTTTTTTTCACTAAATAACCATAAAACCCCTAGAAGACTCATATCTATAGCAAATAATGTAAATGAGTTCTTTTCTATTAATTGGGCTTCATGTATAAAGAATTTCATGGTCGATGAATTCAATAAAATTGCTGACAAGTTTGCAATGAAAAAACTATTGGGTTACATCAATGATTTTTTTCCTCTCCTACTAGTAAGTCTCGTCTACTAATTTTATTTCCTTTCATTAAGGTTTTTAATGTTAATTTATAATGTTTTATGTGTGGTATTATATATATTTGATTTTTGGATCACTTTTTCTTTAATAAACCATCCAATCCAAAATCAAGACCACGTTTTTTGAGATGGGAGGGGAATACTGAAATGTACTATACCAAAGTCAGTGCTATCAAGTTATTTAAATTTTTGAAGAACAATGAGGTAATTTTTAAGACTAAATTTTAATTGTTTATTTTATTATTAGAAAGCGCAAGTAAAGCATAACTAAAGCGCAACTAATGCGCAACTAGATATTTGCTGATATTAGTTTTATCTTTTTTACAGATTTATCTTATTCTACAGAATGTTATAAACGAAGAAGTAGAATAATTTGGGGCTGACTTAAATGCTATTCAGAACCTGAAAATCCATCCTCATCTGTATCCCAACAAAATTCATTCACTACAACCCAAAAAAATTCACATCTCCCCACCTCCCTCTCCCCATTCTTCTCATGTTGAACCACCTCAAAGCTCTCCTCAGTCTACTCAACCTTCTTCTCAACCTGCTACTCGACCTCCTACTGAACAACCTCTTCCAAAATATTGGTCTATTGTTCAGAATAAACTAATGGAAGCATTGCAAAAAATATGCAATAGAATTGAAGATAATTTGGCCAGAAGAATTGATCGACTTGAAGATAATTTGAAAAAACTTGAAGCAACTGTAGATTCTTTGCAATACAAATTCATTGACCATTTTACCCAATGTGATTATCATCCTATTAAATCCTCTTTATCTTCCTCTTCCTCAAATAACCAATCTGTAAATCCTGCCAAAATTGCTCCACCACCACCCAATACTGAAGTTGCTCCACTATCACCACCCACTACTGAAACTGCTCCACCACCACCTAATACTGAAGTTGCTCCACCATCACCACCCACTACTGAAGTTGCTCCACCACCACCACCCATTACTGAAGCTGCTCCACCACCACCAACCAATACTGAAGCTGCTCCACCACCACTACCCACTACTGAAACTGCTTCACCACCACCACCCATTACTGAAACTGCTCCACCACCACCACCAATTAGTCAAGCTGCTCCACCACCACCCACTACAGAAGATGCTCAGGCGATAATCAAGTACGAACCACATAAAAAAAGAAAAAGAGATGAAAAAAATACCTTGACACACTGGAGAAATCAAAGTCAAACCAAGATGTGATTTCGGTGGAAAAAATAGAGATATTACCTCGCTATGATGAAATTAACATGGAATATCTCTGGAAGGTTTTCCTTATAACAGAACAACAAACATTCATGGATGATTGTTTCAAAAAATTTAATAAAAAGTAAGTTATATTATTCTTTACTTGTGCTTTAGTTGCGCTTTACCTGCGCTTTACTTGTGCTTTTGTTGCGCTTTATTTGCGCTTTAATTTTTTTTTGCAGAGACGACATTATTTTTAAATCTGGTAACATAATAATTAACAGAGGTGATATTGATGATATTCTGACAAATTAATATTTAGTTGATAACCATGTAGATGCATTTACTTTTTTATAATCCGAAAAGAGAAGGATTATTGGAAAAGAATTTCAACCCTACTTATACATTTCTCCATTGTACAGGGTTAGTAGAATTTACACTCATCTTATATAATTTATTAATAACATTATTTTTTTCTAAGATTCAACTCATGTTGAATTATTACAGGTATACAGAGGTTACAAACATAATTATGAAATCTTCATAGAGCACATAAATCCTGGTTCTGTTAAGGAAATCAAACTTATTGTTCAACCTATTATTTTTTATAACCATTGGACACTAATTATAGGAAGGTTGAAAGAGAAAGTTTGAAAATTATATGATTCGTTACCCAATCCAGAACACAAGAAAATTTGTTATGAAGTTGTAAGTTCAAAGCTTGAATTCATTAAACTTTTTTTCTCAATATCACCACAAGAGTGTAACACTTCTTTTTTTTCAGATTAAACATTTACATGAAGATAAAGCAGGAGCTTTTTCAAACGATATTTCCAAGCGATATAACAACTTAGAATTTACAAACAGTCAGTAGAATTCCAACTCAGTCGAACGAATATGACTGCGAAATTTTTGTATGCAAATATATGGAGAGAGCCATACTTCGAAAGAAAATGGATTGGACGTCTTTTAAAGACTGGCAAAAATATATGCCAAAATTTAGAGCTGAATTTGGATATGCTCTTTGTCTTACAATAAAGATGTAAAGTTGCCTTGTTGTAAATTTTATACATTTAAATATTTTGTTTTGTAACTTTTGTAAATTTTAATGTTAATAAATAGTTTTTGTTTTGTAACTTTTGTAATTAACCAAACCGCAACAAAAGCATAACTAAAGCGCAACTAAAGCGCAATCAAAGCGCATTCAAAGTTGCATTTTTGTAGATTTTGTACATTTAAATATTTTGTTTTGTAACTTTTGTACATTTTAATGTTAATAAATAGTTTCTATTTTGTAACTTTTGTAATCAACCAAAGCGCAACCAAAGCGCAACCCAAGCGCAACCAAAGCACAACCAAAGCACAATCAAAGCGCATTCAAAGCGCACCCAAAGCGCAATCTAAGAGCTATAAGTAATCACTGAAATATTCTTACTATAAATATTCATAAGCCCCAAGAAATAATTATTATAATAAAATTACTTAATTGAAATTCAATACATATTACAATAAATATTCACAAGTTCGCAATTAATATTATTATAATAAAAATTGATTAAATTTCAACTCTGTAGTAATTAAATCCATCATCAATCTGGTGTACTCAGCACCCGGCTGGCTTGTTGGTTGGCCGGTTATATATTCCTCACTAAAACATTCAGGCATGCTTAAGAAGTTGATTTGTGTTAAAGAAGGATCATCCATTATTTTTTCCTCCACACATTATTGGTTGGCTGGTTTCTTCTCTGTAAAAAACTACAGCTTTAGTCTTAGGTAAGGAAATAACATAATTGACAGGTAATTAAAACTTACTTTTAGGCCGCTTCTTCTTTTCCCAATGGCTTTTTAGTCTTGCATTAGATATGCCTTTAGGTCTATGTTTTAGTAGATCTTTCAAATTTGCACTGCCACCTTGGGATCTTGCAACATACTTCTGATTTGTTTTCTTACCACCAAGAATTAAGTATAAGTTTTCAGCCATATCTTTCATTGAGGCAAGAATAAACTCCTCTGCCTCCTCATTCTCTTGAGCTTCTATGCTCATTTGATATGCAAATCTACTCACTTAATTCCTGAATATGAATCCCCTACCATCTTCAAAGTTATTATTTCTTTTAGCATTGCCCAAGTTACCTAAATAAATATCTTTTCGAACCCTTGCTGACCATCACAGTAGTAGGTACTTCTCAGGGATTTTAGCAATATCCAACTGTCTCAAAACCCTCATACTGTGAGAACACAACAATCCCATGGTATCATACTTCCTACTGGTGCATTGAATATTACCTTCTATTGCATCAAAGTCAACCACCCAAGGATGATGTTGGTCCTTATTCTCTATGTAGTTGACTAGAAATTTCGAAGAATCAGTCGAGATGAAGTCTATGCTCATTCATCCCACACCATGTATAAATTCTTCCTCAAAAATGAATATAGTTTTCTTGAGTAAAACCTTACAGCTTGCTTTAATATTGAGCTGGTCCTTATCATAGGAACAATTTCAAAATGACTGCATTTATACTCCTCATCCTGCTCATTTCATCGCCAATTCATCAGTACATTTTCTAACCCAAGAAAACAATCAGTTAATGAACTTGTTGGCTTCGAAATGCTATGACACGCATTATTAGTACACTCACTATACTGCGTGGATAAAATGCCCATGCTAAAACAATCCTTATTAAAAGATGTTGACAACTTTCTCTTTATCTTATAAAGATCCTGCAACCATTCATGATTATGAAGGTTCCCTTCCTTGATCATTTCAGCCCATGCCTCCTCAAACACTTCCTCAAACACTTATAGAAGAGACCTCTGGCTTTATTGTTGCTATTGAAGATAGGTACTTTTGATGAAACCTTTTTAAAGATGTGTCATTGGCATAATCTATGACGAATGTGAGGTAATGCATCTTCTATGACCCTAGCCATAGCTTGGTCCTGATCAGTGAATATTGTTGTTGGATGTTTATTACCCATTATTCGTACAAATATTTTAAACAACTATGTAAAACTTTCGCTTGTTTCTTCTGATAAAAAAACAACCACTAACAAAATGTTCTGCCAATGATTGTTAAACACCAACAAATGGTACACATACAAAATTATACTTGTTGACCTTGTAGCTAGTATCAAAAATGAACACATCTCCAAAACATTTATAATCTATCATGCCTCTCCCATCAACCCAGAAAAAATTTAACAAGCTATCATGCTCATCAATTTGAACATCCCATGCAAACATGTGGTCCTCAACTTGTCGATCTTTAAATAATTGAATCAAAGAATTAGTGTCACCATATTCAATCCTTGCTCTTTTCTCTTTTTGAATAATATTGTAAGCATCCCTCTTAGATAATCCAACATTCTCATATCCTCTAACTTCCTCTGCAAGGTAGGCATATGCATCAACGATTCTAATTCCTGCATCCGTCATTGATTTTAGTACGGAAGCTTTTTCCTCAACAACATTCCTACATGATCTTAGAAGGTGTCGGTCGGCTGGGCTAGCCAATTCATAGTTATGGGATTCAATAAATTTTTTGATATGTCAGTAACCATCTTCATCAACTGCAAACCTCATCATAGATGGACAACCGGTTCTAACATCTGGTTTAGTAAATCTCTTTCTTGAATTCAGATCAATACTTCTCTTGAAACCAGCTTTTGAACAAACAAAGTTCTTGAATTTTATCTTCTTAAAATTTGGCCAGAAACTGTGATGATCCTTCCGCATGCTAAAGCTATTATCATGGGCATAAGTACAATAACATTCATATGCTTCTCTCTTATCTTTATAAACAACCTGAGATGATAACAAAACATCAGAATGAGAGTAAGAAAAGATCAGAAAGCGCAACTAAAGCGTATCTTCTAAGAACTTGCCTCTAATGAGCGAAAACTATATAACCTTTTTCTACACAGCTTTGTTTACAACTTTCTAGCTCGTATTTTCTTAATACAACTTGCGCTGAGATTGAAACTTACCGATATGTTGAAACCTGAGTAAGATCCAACTAAGTTAACATTCGATTCATTCATACTTCCGAATTCATACACCCCTTCCCCCTCTCTCTTTCGTGAGCAATTTATCTCTTTTCTGCAATTTCCTAGCTCATTTTTTCTTCAAAAGCACAAATTTCTAAAATAACACCAACCCTACATTTAAAATAAAAATAATAGTGGACTGGGTCGGGCCGATCGGGCTGACGAGAAATAAAGCAAAAAATATATATTAAAAAAATTAAACCGCATGGTGTGTTTCTATTGGCGTCCAAGCGCAGAGATAGGTCTGATGATCGAACCTAATAATTTTCAGATGATGTATCGCATTCTAATTCACCTTTAGACTCCATTGGATGACCGCACAAAATAATTTCACCTGTGTGAAACTTAATTTTCGTACCATAAATCTCATTTTTTTAAACAGAATTCCAATATTTGCTTAGTTTGAATCAGAATGAGAGTTTTCATTCCTGAACTTCATTAACATAGCTCGAACTGAATTTGAATCTAAGGCAACACTTTTATTCTATTATTATATGAAATAATTTAATAACAAAATAATAATACAGCATTTGTAAGAATAGAACAAATTTTATTTATAATTATGATAAAATCATTCTGAAAGCGGATAAAAATAAATTTAGCACAACCCCAACATATAGAAAAATAGATTTTAAAAAAATTCTGCCAAAATAATTAGCTATCACTATTTTAAAATGGCAATACTAATATTGAATCAATTCCTAGAGGCATGCAGATCTGCATTCCTATCCTACAACAAATTACAATAGAACAATATAATAATAATAATAATAATAATAATAATAATAATAATAATAATACATCACTATATGGTTATTGAAAAAAAAAGTTAGCTAAATAAAAGTAGTCAAAAATAAACGCAGCCTAGCAAACACAAAAGTTGTTATCACCGGAGCTGCGAGGAATGAATGAATTACAAATAAATACAAATCTTAGGGTTTAGGGTTTCATGGCGTCGGATAACATGAAGGGACGCTCAGCTTGATCGTTTTAGTCCTCCCAATAATCATAGCCAGCATTAGCATAATTACCATCTTCGTTGCCATAATAGCCATCATCTCCATATTCATAATCATATCCATAGTGATCTTCAGCATTATTTGTCTGTGTAGCAAAGCCATCTTCACCACCCATTGCGGCATCCTCATCAGATCCCTTCTCCTCACCATTAGCAGCTTCTCCACCATCAATCTCAGTGCGTTGTTTCTTTGAAATATCCTGCTCAGACTCCATAGAAGATATTTCAATACACAATCGAACATAGTAAATCTATCAAAAATAGGTTTAAAGCTAGAGAACCAGCTACCAAGATTAGGACAACCTCAATAATATGGATCGGTTTTGGATCAAATAAACTAAAGAAAAAGAAATGTAAGTCAGCATTCGCATTAAAAAAAAACCCTGAAACAGATATGCTGAAAGATATTGACACAAACATTACTGCAGTTGAGATGACCAACTGCTTCGGGATCCTTCCTTCCAAAAACTATTAGGTAAATTAAGCCCAATGCTGTACATTAAGTAACAATTAAATTTGATCATTAATCTCATCTCGTTACTCCTCAGGGATTTCAAATGTCTTGCAGATAGCAAGTCAATACATTCGGAACTTTTACGCATTAAATCATGCTAGGATTTTCGGTTAGAATCTACATAAATTGGCTCCAACAACAACATTAAGCTTTTATCCCACTACATGAGGCCAGCTACATGAATCTTTTTTTTCTCCATTATATTCTATTAAAAGTCAAAATTCTCATTTAAATTTAGTAAAAAAAGTCATTTCTAATATTTTCTAACCAAGTCTTTTTAGGTCTACCCTACCTTTTTTTAATATATGCCAAATCTACATCATCTACTCTCCAAACTGGGTTGTCAGAAGGCTGACGTTTAATGTGAACAAATCATCTAAGACGACTCTCTTGAATATTATCTACCACTGGAGCTGCTCTAACCTTTTCACGTATATTATACTTGTTTCCCATTCTATTTCTAAGAGTAAAGCCACTTATCCACGTAAGCATCCTCATCTCTACAACACTTAATTTTATGATTCTCTTTTAATGGTCAACATTCTGCGCCATAAAGCATTGCAAGTCTCACCACCATCTTATAAAATTTTTCCTCAAATTTGTGAGGTACTTTTCTATCACACAATAGGCCCGAAGCATTCTGATAGGAAATACTTGAGTTCGCACGTATTCCTATCGGAAATACTTGAGTTCGCAAGCAACCCTAACAATAAATTGGTAAAAAACAGCGAGAAAGAATACAATATGATAATGAAAATAACTCAAACAGTAGATTTTATTATATGAGATAAACAAAGCAAATGGAAAGCAAAGATACAATTGATCCTCTATTCGAGAGGAGGATCGTCTCTCCCAAATCTCGAGACAAGAGTCTAGAGCCAAAACCCAAAGAGACTACAAGAGAACCATAATCCAAAGCATGCCTAGCTCTATCCCCCTCATCCCCTTTAAATAGCCATTTTCCACCTTGATGTGATACAATCGGAGTTACGTTAAGAAATTAAGAAAGATAGTTAACAAAGCTTTCCAATAAAAATTATTACTTGTAACAAGGATGAGTTCTAGGAAAACTTAGCTTTCAACTCGCTTAGGCAAAGAAGAGCAATGAAGATTAACCCAAACCATCTAAGTAACTCAAGGAGTAAAAGTAAAGCTACAACGATTAACAAGAATCCACAATTTAATAACGAGAGCTTTTACCTTTGAACCCTTTTCACTCAACTAAATCTAGGCTTTAGCGGAAGAAGAATCTCCACGTTAGAATCGAGATCACTCCAAGGAAGAAGGAACCTAGGATCGTCGTTCTTGGAAAAGTAGCCGGAGGAGCGGAGTGTGGTGGTCGGCCGATGATAACCCAAGGTATCTTGGGTCTTTGTACGTCGATCGTTGTGACGAGTTGGAAGAGTATCCAATCCACGTAGGCTTTTACCGATTCGTCGTAATCCCACTTTGGGTCAAAGAAAGGAGACAATATGTTGTCACTTCTCCTTGGTGGTTGTAGACGAATCCGTGGTCGATCTCAGGATCGGCCATTCATGATCATCGAAGCGTTCAATGGATTAGTTCCTTGAGAAGTCCACCGATTGGAAGGAAAGAGAAAAGAGGAGGGAGGTGGTGGCGGCAAGGAAGAGAGGGGATGGGAGTGGGTAGGTTAGGTGAGGGCTTGGGGGAGGGAGGAAGGAAGAGAAGTAGAAAAACTGAAATTAATTTCAAATTTTTCTAATTGGTGGGAGGGATTTAATTTGAAATTTGAATTAATCCAAAAGGGAAATAAGGGTGGCTGATTTAGGGGGGGATTAATGGGGATTTAATGGCTAATGGAGGGAATTGGAGAGAGAAATCCCAATGATAGGGGGGCCGGCCATGTAAGGAGGGGAGAGAGAGAGATTTGCATTAAATAGGTGGGCCCCAAGGGTTTAAATAGAGATTTAAATCAAATCAGATTTTAATCTCAGATTTAATTAATTAAGGATGTTTCCAAATTTAAGTTTTAGGATTAGGAAAGTGTTTGAATTTCAAATTTGAATTTGAAATCCAATTAAGTAACTTTCCTAATTGACTAAAACCTATTTTAGGAAGGTGATTAAAGGCTAAAGGGATTTGAATTTCAGATTTGGCTAGGGGGGGGGGGGGGGGGGGGGGGGGATTGGTGGCCGACGGGTTGGGCTTGTGGGGGCTTCGGCTAGGCTAGGGGAGGGGCGGTTGGGTAAAGGGCCGGCGGGTGGGGGACCAAGGGGAAGAGTTGCCGCCGGTTGGGAGGAGGGAGGCTTGCCGGTGGTGGTGGTGGGGGAGGGAGAAAAGGAAATGTAATGAATGTTGAGAGAAATTAAAAAAAAATAAAGAACTCACAAAGAGATCTTGACGTCGTAGAACTCACAAAGAGATCCTTCTCCTATCATGAACTCACTAAGAGATCAAGACAATAAGTGGAAGATTTCATTCAAATATTCATTAACCAAATACAATAGAGTGGAGCCTTATATATAGGCCTCAACATGAAAAGAAAACAAATGACTAACATGCCCCTTGGGCTACAATAACAACAAACTATCCCTAAGGGTGGAAATGGAAAAACTGAAATAAACAACAAACATAATACATAAAATGCATCAAAAGTAAATGCTCTCCATCATGGCCGTCGATCTACGATGCTTCCTCTGATGGACGCGGCGGAACCTTCTGTCGATGTCCTCATCACACCTCCTTCCTAACCTCCTTATAACTTTCCTAATATAAGATATTATTTGATTAATAAAAAAGATATCAATCTATTTAATTAATCAAATCTATCTTCCTTATTGGTCTTGCCACCTCCCTCTCTCTCCTCTTGTTACCACCCAAGTGGGTCCCACTCCTAAGTGGGCGGTGCTGGCCCCATGGAACCGTTCTAACAATACCGCCCTCCCAAAGAATCACCTTGTCCTCAAGGTGGAAATATGCTCGTGTTCCCGTGGAGGTGGCCATCCTTGAGGTGGCTGAAAAACCTTATCGAATTGCTGAATCAAGGGCTGCACTGAAAGAGAAACACTCCTTCCCTCCCCCAATCTGATCACCTTTAGCCTGTGTAGCCCCACCAGATAACCTTCAACCACCTTCTTGATAGTCCTTACCATAGTTTTGAGAGACACCAAGGATTTGGATAACCCTGCATCCCCCCTAATCATCACCTTTCTTCCATTTATCATCATCTCCATCATGAGAGTGCCCCAATTGATCTTGGTGTCCCCTAGGGTTTGTAGCCACTTCATCCCCAGGATGACATCAGCACTCCCTAGCTCCAGTGGAAGAAAGTCCTCCCTTACTTGAATGTCCTGGATGGATAACACCACTCCTCTACAGATCCCCTGGCCTTTCTCCATCTTCCTAGTACCCATCATCACCCCATAATAACCGGTGTCCACCAATTTCACTCCTAGTTGATTTATGACCTGAGCGGAAATGAAATTATGGATAGCCCCACTGTCAATCAAAACTACCACCTCCATGCCTGCTAATTCCCCCTTCACCTTCATCGTATGATTCGAAGTGAATCCTACTACTGAATTCAGAGAGACCTCTGCCACATCCAGATGCAACTTGTCATCCATCTCTCGCTCACCTCCCTCCTCAGTTTCCTCGTCATCACAGACGATGAGAACCTGAAGAGTTCGATCCCTACACCTGTGCCCTGGAGTATACTTCTCATCACACCGAAAACATAACCCCTTTGCCCTCTTCTCCTGTATCTTCTTCTCTGTCAGCCTCTTAAAATTTTCCCCACTCCCTCCTATTGGCTTCTCCCTGGTGGTCTAATTAATGTTGCCTAATGCAGGCCCCTTGGGTGCTAGAAGAGTGGTCGTCATCCTGTAAGAGCCTCCTGAGCTACTGCTCCTGGCCCCCCTCTCTAGATTCCTCTGATTTTCCACCAGCTGAGCCAACTTCATGGCCTCTCCCAAGTCACGGGGCATCAGAACCTTCACTACCGCTCGGATCTCCACCTTCAACCCCTTCATGAAGTTTCCCTCCAATATTGTGTCTGAGAGTCGCTCCACCCTACTAGCTAGGTGCTCAAATCACTCCTTATAGTCTGCTACTGATCCCTCCTGTGTCAGAGCAAAGAACTGTTCATTGAAATCTCCTCCCTGGTCGGTTTGGAAACGTTCTATTATGTAATCCTTGAATTCCCCCCAGGTCCGACCTCCTCTGGTCTCTCCACTAATACCGCGACAGGGCTTTTCCTTCCAAGCACAGACCCGCTGTTGTCAGCTTCTCCACTTCCGTCAGCCCATTGACGGCAAAGTATCACTCCACCTTATAAATCCACCCATAAGCATCTTCTCCTTCGAATATGGGTATCTTCAACTTCCTCACCTTCTGGTCGCTACCATTCCCCCTGATCCCTCCATAGTTTTCCCTCTCCCAAGTGTTAGGCCCTCCCCAAGTTTCCCGGTCTTCCCTTGCCCTGCCATAGCCCAATCCTCCTTCGTAATCCCCCCTTCTTTCTTCAAAATCAACACCTCGGCGACCATAGTATCCCTCCTGGCGCTCCCCATATCCACCTCCCCTTTCTTCCCTCTGGACAGGCTCCAAATGGGGTCTTCTTCTTTCTCCTTCCATGATTTCCACCTCATCATCCTCCCTACAAATTTCAGAATTCGTACTTTTTTCCTTCCACCCTTCTTGCCAGGGAAGCTGCCGTTTGGTTTTGAATTTCCAACATTTTCTTCATCATATCCCAGAGATCGGCGACTTGTCCTTCCATGGAGGAAATCCTTTCCTCCACCGTTGTTTTGATTTGATTCATCTCCCCTTCAATCCTTTCCTCCAAAGCATCCACATTTTTGGCTGCCATCATAATCCGGAGTTTGTAAATTCACAAAATCTGGCTTTGAGACTCAAAAAACAGCATTTTTTCCTCTCTCCGGGCAAAAATCACCGCTGAAATTTGCCGAAAACAGCCCTCCACCGGTCCCAAGATTTACTCTGATACCAATTTGATAGGAAATACTTGAGTTCGCAAGTATTCCCATCGGAAATACTTGAGTTCGCAAGCAACCCTAACAATAAATTGGTAAAAAATAGCGAGAAAGAACACAATATGATAATGAAAATAACTCAAACAGTAGATTTTATTATATGAGATAAACAAAGCAAATGAAAAGCAAAGATACAATTGATCCTCTATTCGAGAGGATCGTCTCTCCCAAATCTCTAGACAAGAGTCTAGAGTCAAAACCCAAAGAGACTACAAGAGAACCATAATCCAAAGCATGCCTAGCTCTATTCCCCTCATCCCCTTTAAATAGCCCTTTTCCACCTCCTTACTAACCTCCTTATAACTTTCCTAATATAAGATATTATTTGATTAATACAAAAGATTTAAATCTATTTATTTAATCAAATCTACTTTCCTAATATATGATATTATTTGATTAATACAAAAGATATCAAATCTATTTAATTATTCAAATCTAATTTTCTAATATAAGATATTATTTGATTAATACAAAAGATATCAAATCTTATTTAATTAATCAAATCTATCTTCCTTATTGGTCTTGCCACCTCCCTCTCTCTCTTGTTACCGCCCAAGTGGGTCCCACTCCTAAGTGGGCGGTGCTGGCCCCATGGAACCGTTCTAACACATTCCTCCACTTCAACCATCTAACTTGAATTCTACTAATAATATCTCCATGTATTTCACCATCACTCTGGAATAAAGACCCGAGATATCCAAAACGTGTACCCTTATTAATGACTTGATCACCTACTGTCACAATACCCCCATTAGATCTATTACTATTAAAATTACACTCAATGTATTCAGTTTTAGATCTACTCAAATGAAAACCTTTAGACTCTAATCAAGCTTTCCTTCAACTTCCTCTCTAATCTTATCAACAAGAAGAATATCATCAAGAAAAAACATATGCCAGGTCACATCCTTTTGCAAATGTCTAGTAAAAACATTCATAACTAAAGCAAAAAGATATGGGCTTAAAGATGATCCTTTACATAATCCAATTGAAATAAGAAAATATTTGGTCAAACCACCTTGTGTTTGAACACAAATAATAGCTCTTGCATACATCTCCTTGATGACTTGAATATAAGCATTATTAGCCCCTTTATTTTCCAGAACTCTCCAGAGCACGAATTCTATCATATGCTTTCTCTAAACCAATCAATAGCCAATAATAATAGTCTACTCGACACTTTTTCAAACCGGGTGGCGTCATAAATGCAGGTCACCATATCACATGGTAAAAGCACTTTGCTCCACATTAACCGCCAATTTTTAAGCGGGAGAACACACAGCTATGCTTAAACAACTGGTGCTACTCAATCAACCCACTAGCTTAGCCAACATTAAGCTCATGTAAAGCACTGAATCGTATTGTTTTTATATTGATCATGTATTTGAATATTGAACTTTGACGTACATCCCAAGAAAATCTAAAGCACCCACAAAAGTACATATGTAACTGTTAGACAGGGTCTTGGACCGGTCAAGCCGGCCCAACCAGAACTGGTCCAAGTCTATAGAAGGCAAAACAAGAGGGTTCCGCCCTCCTCTTTGCCGCCCACTTTATGTGGAGTCCACAAGCTTGATTAAGGAGGGCTTTTGGGGAGGATTAATTCAAATAGCAAGGGTAGTTTTAGATTTTTATCTAATTATTGTATTAAGAAGGCTTGGGGGAGGATAGGGTGAGGATCTTATCTCTGATTTATGCTAAAATTAGGGTTTTTGTGTTCTCGAGCGGGCTCTAGCGGCGTCTAGAGATTTGGTAGAGATGGACCTTCCTCTCCAATAGAAGATCCATTGTATCTTGCAGTTTTTCATCATCTACTATCAATCAAAAAGTTCAATTCTGATTTTTTCTTCATCGTCTTTGCAATTTCTGCTTTTACCAATTGCTGAAATTAAATTTTAGCAAGGGAATTTTTTATTTTCTACAAGCATTTCCTGTCAGTAGCACATGCCCCCAATTGTATATAATAAATAGCATACAGCCCTATTCTACTAATCTTTTACTTAAATACGACTATGTAAAAATTCCGTGATGAGTGGGACTCATATCAGTCTCTAATCAAGTAATCATTATGCTTCAAATACTTCAACCAAAAGATGATTGCCCATCTCATACATAGTTTGTTTGCTTTAATCATCTCCTTAATTCTATGATTACTAACTGATTCTATTGTGCTCTAAATATTTAATGATTCTTGTTATTTGGAATAAGAAATTCGATTGAAATTTCTCTTTTATTTCTCTCTTATTTTTAATATGATATAAGAGCAATATGCATTTCGAGCTCCTTGCACTTAAGGCCGAAACTCCTCATTCCAAGAACTTGCTCTTTTATGATTTTCGTACTTACCAAATTTGTAGGCTAACAATTTTACATGATTTCTTCCTCATCACGAGATCCACAGGAAGTTCACCTGATTTCTTCCTCAAAATTGATTCTTCATGATTCGATGTTGCAATTCAATGGATCATTAAACTCGACATGGACTTTCTTCCTCGCTAAATTCACCCCACAATGATATCTCTAGAGAAATAAATGAATTCATCACTTACTTGTGACAGGCAATCAACTTCTGCTCGTAGATCCACAATTTTTTTTTACAAACTCATAGTCTTCAAAAAATCTCTAAGGCTCGACTCGCCTCATCTCGTCTTTATAAATCCACATTGGGCCAAGTAACTTTGATTTAATTAATTTCTTTTGATCGTGACTATGGCTAAATATAAACTGGAATCGAAAAAAAAAACTTCTCTTCTGAAACTACGTTCATTAACAAATTGTTCATGGTCAACACAATCAAGAAAGCTTTTCCTCAAATCTCTCTCTCATTGGGCACAAATTGAACAAGTAAAACTATCTTCAATGGGCACAATTTGTTATAATGTTCATCGGCGGAAAAGGCAAACATGATTATATCACGAGTGACTGATTATCTTCCTCTAGAGGAACACCGAGAATTCAGAACATCACGATCTAAAAATATATATTAATGCACTGGCTCATTAAGAAATTGGCCAAAATTTCATGTTCTAAACTACGAACAAAGAAATTTGAGATCCTGCAAAAGAGACTTATTCAAGTGATAAAAAAATTGCCGAATTATGTGAAATCAAAAGGTTCCCTCTCAATCTTGGATAGTACGATCTTTCTATCACTCAATATTATAATACCCTTAATAGATACTGAGTTGGATTAGGTGTGTCCAAAAGATACTATCAAGCATCGAAGAACTATTGAAAAACAATGGAATAGCCAATATTCCACTCTAAATAAGAATCATGATGAAGTTCAAGGAAGAATATTTAGATGAAAAACCATCACATCTATTTGAGAAGTAATCACTGAAGTACAAAGAGATAAAAGCCGAAAAAATCATGATGATAGATCAAATCATTCCAATAAAATGAATTTTATCTCCTATATCATTTTCTACATCCATAAAATGAATTTTATTAGTTTGCAAACTTTCATGTATTTTCTTATTTACCAGCAAAAATATCAAGAATATGAATTTAACACTGAATTTTTGGATTCAATATTGGAGAAGACTATTCGCAATGCTAAGGAGAATGCAATATCCTATCTCATG
This sequence comes from Dendrobium chrysotoxum, assembly GCA_019925795.1. Lineage (NCBI taxonomy): Eukaryota > Viridiplantae > Streptophyta > Magnoliopsida > Asparagales > Orchidaceae > Dendrobium > Dendrobium chrysotoxum. The sequence continues at coordinate 74,998,462 of CM034313.1, forward strand.
GACACTAAAGAAAATCCTACGTTACATATAAAGTACGTTCAATATGTATCTTGTCCTAAAGAAATTAAAATCATGTTATAGCATCTTCGCCTTGGTCATCCAATCTTTATGTATCTCAAAAAAAATTTCCATTTTCTTTCAATAATAAAAATTCAAGAATATTTCAATGTAAAACTTGTTAACTTTCAAAACACATCATAAATACATATCCAAGCCATGCATATCAACATCCTCAATCTTTCTGTCACTCGTAGCAATATTTGGTACTCTGAGGTAGGTGGTTCATATGTTTTATAGATGACCACACTAAAATTATGTGGATCTTATGAATGAAAGACAAATCTGAAACCTATTTACAAATTCCATCTCTATATGCAAACCTAGTTCCAAACCAAAATCCAAATCTTGAGGTCTTATAATAGGAAATAATATTTTCATTCAATTATTGGGGACTATGTTCTTCAACAAGAGAATGTATATCAAAACTCATATATATACTCATAACATAATGAGATTACTAAAAAGAAAAATAGGCACCTTCTAGAAGTTGCTAGTCCCTCTTGATTACTAGTAATGTTCCAAAATAATAATGCAAAGAATCTATCATAACAACTGCATACCTCATTAATCGAATGCCATCAAGGAGCCTTATATTACAAACCCCTTGCCAAGTCTTACAGGAAACATATCCCACAAACTTTGGCATTTCTATAACTGTTTATCTCAACTCATGAACGCAACAACTTTGACCCAAAAGCCATTAAGTTCATAATTATTGGTTATTTTTTTAACCAACAAGGATACAAATGTAACCATCTAAAAAAGAATAAATTTCATACATCCACAAATGCAACATTCTTTAGAAATTAGTCATTCTTTTCTAAAACTCAAATTCTAAGGATTCTATCTCTCTTTTTTATCCATCCCACTAATCTCCAGCCTCCATCTCTCCATGCCCTACCTCACCCTAAAGCTCAAAACTCTAATCACACTGAAAATTCTCAATGTTTGAGATACGAAGGTAAAGTCAGAAATATTTAACAAGCATGAGGAGCCAAACACTCCAATACAAAACTACCGTCTGAATCAAGCTCCGATCATCATTCACAAGGCAACACTAATTCTGATCTTGACATCCCAATTGCTCGCAAAAAAATATATATCAACAAAATCTTGTACAAAATATCCGATCAATGAATACATCTTACAAAAACATATATTCTCAATTTAAGGCTTTTACAATCAACCTTTTTAGTGTGAACATTCCGAACACAATTCAGAAGCATAAAAAATACCTAAATGGAGAGGCATTGCTTATAAAGAAATAAAAACACCAAAAAAGAATGGCCTATGCAAACTCACAATCTTACCAAAAGGAAAGAAACCTAATGGATCGAATGGATCTCATTATAAAATATAAAGTTGAGGTGAGCGCTAAAAGATAAAACTAATTCAGTTCTAAAAAGCTTTTCTCAAACTTATGGCATAGATTATGAAGAAAAAATTGCACCATTTGCTAAGATTAATTCTGTCCAAGCCATCCTCTCTCTAGCAGTAGGTCTTGAATGGCCTCATCACCAATTAGATTTTAAAAATTCCTTTCTAAATGGAGATCTGAATAAGAGGTATATATGAATATTCTCCTTGGATTCGAGATCATTGACAATAACGATAAAATCTTTAAACTTGAGGAATTCTTTTATGGCTTACAATCTCCGTGAGCCTGGCTCAAAAGTTTTACCACTGCGATAATAAAAAACATGAAAACTCTCAAGGGCAGGTTGAGAATACCTTCTTTGTAAAGAAATCACATGTTATTAAAATCACCATCTTAATTGTCTACATGAATGACATTATTCTAATTTGTGACGAGGTAAGAATCAAGAGATAAAGAGATTTAGCAAATGAATTTGAAATTAAATATAATAGGAGTCCTAAAATATTTTCAGAATATGAAAATCACAAGAACAAAGAAATGTATATCCACCTCTCAACAAAAAATATACACTTGATCTTTTAAAAGAAACAAGAATTATGAGATGCAAACCGGTAAATACTCTTATGAATCCTATCAATAAAATATAATCCAACGATGATAGTCTCCAAAGTGATAAAGAAAGATACCAACACTTGTTGGAAAACTAATTTATCTCTCCCATACTCATCCTGATATGTTACTCTGTTAGTATGGTTAATCGATATGAATATTAAGGTACCTAAAATGGATTATTAGGAAAAGTATAAAAAATATGCTGATACTGATTGGGTTGGGTCGACAACTGATCAAAAAATTTATTTAGAGTTATTGTTCATTCGTGTAACATATATGGCCACCTGAAGAAGTAAAACATAAGCGGTGATGGCTAGCATACTTAAACTGAATTTAAGGCCCTCACTCATACATTTTGTGAAGAAATGTGACTTCAAAAGTTATTGGAAGAACTAAACATCTACATTAAAGAACCAATGGAGATGAAATATAACATCCAAGCTAGAATTACCATTGCCAAACATCCAGTCCACTACAATAGAGCTAATCACGTGAAAATAGATGGACATTTTATTTAAAAAAAAATAATCAAAGGGCTTTCAAATGCAATACACTCCACCCACAAAACTTCAGATAGCAGATATCCTGAACAAACTCTTGAACAATCAGAATTTGATAACCTAACTTACAAGTTAGAAATAATCAAAATATCTTCCCAGCTTGAGAGAAAGTGCAAAAATTTTGTAATGAGTGGAACCACACTAGTCTCTCATCAAACAATTCATATGCACCAAATATTTCAAAAACAGGTTATTGTCCACCATATCAATTCATGTCCTCTGTGATGTGACACGTATAGGAGTTACTTGAGAAATTAAAATGAGTAATTGATCAAAACGTGTCAATATAAAATTGTTGCTCACAATAAAGATAGATTTCGGAATTCAAAATATTTAACTTGCTTAGGCAAAGAAGAGCTCTTGAGATTAACCAAACAATTCAATCAAAAAAATCTAAAGACAATAGTAAATATTTTATGCTCATAACAAATCCAACACTTAATAACGAGAAGTTCACCTTGAGCATCTTCTCACTCTTTCACCCTTAGGGACGAATCATACGAAGAAAGAGATTACCACTAAGAAGATGGAGCCGAAGTGATGCGGACATCCAACCATCCATGCCTATCTGAGGAGGAGCTGAAGATCGACGGCCGTCATCGTCCCACGTTATCTTAAATTTTATTTGTAATTTTTATTTCTATTATGAATTTTCCGTTTTTACCCTTACTTAAGAGGGTCGTCCTATGTAAGCCCTAGGGGCATGTGTCTTATTTTAGTTTCTTAGGCCTATATAAGGAGGCCCTTGCTTGTGTAATGTAATGATGGATTATTAATAAAATTTTGTGTTTGCACTTGTGTTCTTTGGAGAGAGCTTGAGTGAAATTCCTATGGGAGGAATTCGTGGTTTCTACCAGCTGCAGGATGGGTCCGGGCTCGTGGCGTGAAGTCCCTTGGTGAAGGACATCATATCACCCGTTAGTCTTCGGAAGAGTCCTAGGCTCACGATTCTATCTTTTATTTTTGTTTCGTTGTGCTTGTTTTCCTTTCTTTTCCTAAGCATCACCTCCTTCAATTCCTCCACCTTCGGCCAACCCCGACTCCTCCCCATCTAGCCCCGAACCGCCACTTCCACAAAATCGGCCTCCTCTTCTTCTTCCCACCCACGACCTTAGCTCCACCTCCAGCATCCCCGCCAACCTCCCTAGCCGCTGGCCTCACCTAACTGCCGGCCACCTCCTTTCCCCTTGGCTCCACAAATCTCCCTTTACATTCAAAACCCTTTCCTATTTTAGCCCTTCTAATTTAGTAACAAATTTAAATTTAAAATTCAAATTAATTTGAATTTGAATTTGTTTCCTAAATTAGGATTCTTATTTTAGGAAAGTATTTGAATTAGGTCCAATTAAATATTTAATTGGATGTGATTTAAATATTTCTCCCTAATTTAAGGTTCCAATCAAAACCCTTTTAAATTCTCTTTCCATAATCTCTCCTCCCCCTCTTAATGGCCGGCCCCTCCCCTTTCCATATTTTCTCCCCAATTAATTCCCCTCTATATTAATTATCGCCTCCCTAATTAATGGCTCTAATTAAAGAGATAATTAATCCATCTCTTCCCTCCCTTCCCTTCTAATTTGAATTTCAAATTCAAATTCCTTAATTATAGGAAATCTGAATTTTGAATTTCAGATTTTAATTTTTTTTATCCCCCCCCCCCCCCCCCCCTCGTTCTACATCACAAAGACACTCATTATAAAGCTTTAACAGAGAGAAGCTTTCAGAATACTGAGCGATGCCACTATGACGGTAACAACACCAATGGCCTTGATCCAAGAGAATGTGGTCGGTGGTGGAGGAGTGTATCGTCCGGTGATTTGCCAAGGTGCGTATGCTAGTTGTTCTTCGACAATGTCTGCCAATGTGTAGAGAATACACTTGACGTACTCTTCCACGGTGAAGTCGAAACCGAATCCCGGATTAAAGAACGGTGATTGTAGAATGTCTATTTGTCCATACTCGTCATATACGAAGCCATGATCAACTTCGGGATATGCCATCCATGGACAAACTCTCTTCGCTTTGGGGAGGCGATGGGGGCCGGCGGTTTGTGAGTAGAGAGGGAAGAGAGGGGCGGGTGGGGTCTCGGGTAGGAGGAGATGGAGAGAGAGGGCGGCTAGGTTTAGGTTAGGGTTAGGAAGAATTATTAGAAATCTGAAATTAATTCCAGATTAAATAAAATTGGAGGGAAGGAATTTGAATTTGATTTCAAATTCAAATGGAAAGAATTGAAGTGGAAGAGAGGCATTTTGGGAGAGGGGGCGGCGGCATTCGAAGGTGATTATGGGAGTTTAATTGGGAGCTATTATTTAAATTGGAGAGAGAGAGGTCTAGGGGAGGGGCCGACCATGTAGAGTGATAGGAGAAAGGGTATTATGTTAAGTATGTGGGCTCCAAGAAATAATTAAAGATTTAAAACCAAATCTGAATTTAATCTCAGATTTATTTTAAAAGAGTGGTTTCCAAATTTAAGTTTTAGTATTAGGAAATTATTTGAATTCCAAACTTTAATTGAAATCCAATTAGGTGACTTTCCTAATTAACTAGAACTTATTTTAGGAAGGTAATTAGTGGCCAAAGGAATTTGAATTTCAAAATTGGGCAAGAGGGGGGCCAAGGGCTTGGGTAGGGATTAAGGGGGATGGGTAGAGGGGAGGGGACCGGCGGCTGAGTGGGTAGCTGTTGGCGGTTGGGTAGCCAAGGGAGGCTGGTGGGGTTGCGAGTAGGGGCGGTTTAGGGAGGAAAAGAGGGAGGCTGCAGCCGGCTGTTGTGGGAGAGATTGGGGAGAGGAAAATGAAGGAAAATAAAAGAGAACACAAAACCAAGAGCTCACCCGCCGGTGGGCTGTTGGGTACTCCGTTGGCCTCTCCTAGGCTTCATCACCACTCTCTAGAACTCACAAAGAGATCATGACAAAAGCTGAATTTTATTTCAATAATCATCATCTATTATAATAGATGAGGCCACAATATATAGGCCTGAAATAAAATAAAGAAAAGACACAAATGCCCCTTGGGCTACAACTCCAATAGACTCAAATAAACGGGTACAAACGGAACTAGCAAACAAACATAACATACAACATAAATGCATCAAAAATAAAGACTGAATCGTAGCTGTCGATCTACGATTCCTACGCAGATAGACCTGTTGAAAATGTCTATCGATGTTAGGGGTGCAAACGAGTCGAGTCGAGCTCGAGCCAGGCAGTGTTCGAGTCGAGCTCGGCTATCAAATACCGAGCTCGAGCTCGAACTCGAGTCGAGCTCAAAATTCGAGCTCGAGCTCAACTCGTCTCACATGTCGAGCAGCTCGTCGAGCTCCGTTGCGAACTCCGTCTCGAGTAGGCTCGTCGAGCTCCGCTGCGAACTCCTTCATCGTCACGAGCTTGCCATCGCGTCCGCTCGTCCGTCGTCGAGTTTGCAATCGCATTCGCAGTCGAGATCCACTGAATCTGATCCAGCGTCCCAAGCTCGACTCGAGATAAGATCCGCCGTCGACATCGTCATCGCGTCTGCCATCAAGATCGCGTCTGCCATTGAGATCTAGTGTCCCGAGCTCGTCATCGCGTCCGTCGTTCGTCTGTCGAGTCTCGAGCTAATCGTCATCGTCCGCACGACCTTCATTCATCATCCCGCTCGCAGCTACCCAAATTTTTTTCCCGCCCAGTCACACACGCGAGCTACTCGACGAGCCTATGAGTCGAGTCGAAGGCCTGTTCGAGCTCGTAAGCCATCGAGCTCGAAATGGCGTTTGAGCTCGACTCGTCAAGCTAGTTACCGAGTCGAGTCCGAGCCGGCTCGCGAGTCGGCTTGACTTGGTTACACCCCTAGTCGATGTCCTCATCACTTTGATTATTCCTATTTTATTTACTTTAATTATTTTTTTAATTCTATGACTAGTAATTGATTTAGTTTTGCTCCTATAAATATGTAAAGATTCTTGTAGTTTAGAATAAGAAATTTGATTGAAATTTCTCTTCCATTTCTCACTTATTTTTACTAGACCTTAACATTACTTACATTCTTGTGACATATTAATGTTTAGTAGAATAGAGCAGTATATAAGTAATTATAAAAAATTAGGTTGTATACCAACAAATACAATAATTTGCATATCTCAACTAGCAAAAATACCAATCTATAACTAAAAATTAATAAATTTATGAAAAAAATTCATCCACGCTTAAAATAAAAAAGAAAAAAAACCGGAATTGCTCCAAATTATTGCCAATGAAAGAGCAGCATACCGTGTATAGGCTATCCAATGCCTTGAAATTAATTTTTGAATGGAACGACTGCAGCCACAAAACCATTATCACCATCAGAACAATTAGGGATGGATGGCAACAACTAAGCAAACTTAAAAATAAACATCAACCAAAAGTAATCGATGAAAAGGATAAATAACCTTTGTAAAAAAAAAACACAAATCATTTGACTGTTAAGGACATCGCAAAGGACATGTACCTTTCGTTTTAGCAACTGGCTTGTTGCTTCAAGAGGAGATTTTGCAGGTATTGAATTCCTTTTCTCTGCTGCTCGTTTTTTCCTCTTTTCCTGAAATAATGATCTATTTAGGTTGAAGCATAGCGAATCAATGGCAAAATCTTTACAATTAGCATGTAGCTTCTAGAGGAAATTTCAAAACCTCTATTTTAGTTTAATCTACACCATGAATGGATTCATTCAGAAAGACACCTCAAATCAACAACATTTGTTCATGATACAGTAATGGTGGATTTAAATGTAGCGAATCAATGGATACACAAGCAACAGACAATGGAAAAATATAAAGTGAGTACCGCTTACATAGCATGATAGCAGTTACAGCATAAATGGCAAATTGAATTTGCCAGCATTATCAGCTAGGTATTTGCATACCAAAAACCAAGAATAATTTTGTTGTTTCAGAGCACAAACCAAAAGCAAAAGCAAATTGAATACCTCATGAAATAAAACCATAATACCATGTGAATAAGCTAATTTTCCCATTTCCATGTAAAAACACAAGCATAATTATATTATCACTCAAGAAGGAACAAGCATAGCTTCAAATAATCAACTTTCTTTCAATAGTTAAATTCGAATACCGGTCAAAAAATTGCAAAATATAACCCTTTAAAAATAATTCTTTCAGTGATACTAAGTGATCATGATGACAATGATCATGTAGATCAAAGACAACCAATTAAATAAGAACACAGTTCTTTATATGTAAACTTGAAAAAAAAAACAAAATCTCAAACCAAATGATAACGTGATAGCTTATTAAGTCAAAGAAATAAACATGAAACTAAAAGCACAAAAAAATAAAGATAACCAAAATTTTAGGGAAAAGTGAAAGGCAAATTGTATGAATTTAACCAAAATTAAGAACACCCACAAAACTAATAACAAATATTTATAATAAAAAAAATGAAGAAAAAATTCATCAAATAGAATAAAATAATGGCTCGCATCGAAACAAGAAGATAACAGATAGCTTCATGCCCTATCAAGTTACTTATAGCTCACAACTCACAATCTTAACCATTGGAGAACATCCAAGCTTGGCATGCAACTATAATATAAAGACATTCTTGCAAAAAGACTAACCACCCAATTAAAGGCCTCTATCACATTCGCACTAACATGAGATTTATGTATGTAATCATATAAAAACAATTCATATGATATTGATTCTTAGTGAACTTCAATCAAACTTAAATTTGCCATCATTGCCAAATTGGCATAGAGAATGAATGCGTCACTGACTCACTGTTTTAAAGCACGAACAAATCAGTCATTGCCTTATATATATATATATATATATATATATATATATATATATATTTTATAGTTTTAAAGGGACTCAAATTTCAAGAGAGTGCCCTTCAATTATGAATTTCACTTTATTTATTTCTATCATCGGGGAAAAAACTGGGATGATATTTATCTTAGAATTAAAAAAATTAAGTATTTTTAACATAAGGATCTCCAATGATTATGATTGATGATAATCTTATAAATCATAGGTGAATAGGCTTGAAATAGTTGACTTTATAGTCCAAAGTTTTATTTTGACAAGAAACCACTCTAGTTGATATTTTGATACTTGAACCCATCACTAGGGTTGGCCCAAAGAGTTTATCTTTGTGAATGAAAGCTTTAATGATATTCATAAACCCTTATGATTATAATCGATCCTATTATCAAGGTAAGGCTCAAAGTATTTATCTCTTGATAGGCAACTCCTCCGATTATGATTTTCTGATAATAGAATACATCATTGGGGGTGGAAGCTAAAAGAGTTCATTTTATATGTTAGTGTTTGATTTGCATCTCAACATCCAAGATTTGCTTGGATAATGATTCCTACGATAAAAATATTAATAAAATTCCCCAACATCAAGGTAGGCAGCCTATGCGAAGCTCTCTTGTCTTATTGATGTCAAGTTGATGATTAAATCGAATTTGATTTGTGTACTATTCATCCATAGATTATAGCCCAGAGGTATGTATTTAATTTTCACAATTTACTGAGTACAAATTGAAGTTTTGATTCCTTCATCTTGAGGGAAAAGCATGTTTGCAACTGAACCAAGATGATGAATACTACACTAGTTGCCATAAATCTTCTTCATATTTGTCACCTACATGCTAGTTTCCTATTCTAGTGTTGGTGATCTTCAGTATTTTGCGTATCACTCAAAGTCAGCTCGAGAACCTTGCTTAATTATTTGAAAAAATGCCAATTCCTTAATCTTTAATAGTGAAAAATCTAATAATCACATATAGAAGACCAGGCTTTGAAAGCTATCCAACTATAGGTCTTGTTAGCTATACTGTTTTAAAGCTATCCAGCTATAGATCTTGTCCGCAACAATCACATAATCCTAGATGATGCATACTGCACTAGTTGCCATAAGGAGCAGCTCTTAGATGATCATTAGGCTATTGGCTTTATCAAACTCTACCCTTTCAATATAACGGTATCATCCATAATTTATTATGGGGCTATGAGCCTTATCTACTTTTCTTCCATATGTAGAAAACAGGTCGTAGACAATTTTTAATTTATGGGCCCTATATGCTCTGCTTCTGAAAGTAGAGGAAAGGGTCTCAATGTAGGACTTAAAACTCCAATAATGAAGAAACCCCAAGTATGATCTTGAAAGCGGTATGCAAGTATATTACCAAGTATTTTGGCAAAAATCTTAGTTGAATTATTGATGCTCAGCTTGCAAAAGAAAAGACTGGTTCAATTATGGGTGAGATAATTATAATTGTTCTTTTTGTAATTTGGATAGTTGCCAGGCAATAGGGCTAGTAAAATTCATTCCTCTGCGGGGTATTAAGCTTGTAGAATCCCATATTTTTTTATAGTTATACCCAATTCTACCTATTTTCTAGAATTTTGAGTATATATAAGATTTTTATATAGTTAATAATATGGGGATGCACACTATAATATAATCCTGGTAAGTTTCGAGGCACTAGGAATGAAATTTTAAATTATTTTGGAATTTATCGAAGGTTACTAGAATTTTCTTTTTCATTTTTTTTGTTCTTTATTTATGTTCCCATAGTGGTATTCATCTTTCTAATGGCAATACGTTTTATGTTTTTTAAGGAATTACTTTAAATATTCAAAAATTTCTTAATTATACATATTCTTTTAGTATTTTTCATATTTCTTCACTCCCTAAAATACCAAATGCCAAAACTCTCAATCAAATACGAGACAATGACACAAAGCCATTCAAGATCAAATTATTTGAGCTTAAAGACAAGTCTACACGCCTTTGAAAATAGGTGATGAATTTGCATAAAAACATGTGCATTGCATGCTTTAAGATACAACTTAATTTGCAAAGACATGCACATTAATACTTCTAATTCAAAGTTTGTCTATTCAACAAAGATTTCAATGAAATATGTGCATCTTAATAGCATTGCAAGTTTTTCAACGCACCAATTGGTTGATTTTTTTTGGTAAGTTTCTCGTGTTCTCAACATTGATGAATTTATTGAAATTAGCAAATAATTTTTTTTACTAATTTTTCAATTGTCAATTCATAAAATTGCAATTGAGATGCTTTGTCATCTTTCCTGTCTTGATGTTTTTTTTGTTCTTATCCACTTTTCATGTGAATTTTTACAATGCTTTTGCTTCAATGCTGCGAGGGGTAATGCAAGTAGGTTGATTCCACTATGCCAATAAAACTATTTAGGTTGCAGGACGTAAAACATCACAACCAATAAAGGTGTCTAGGAGTATTTCTACAAGGTATTTTTTGTTCACTAAATAACTTAAAACTTATTGAAATTATGTTCCCCACGCACTAAAAACCCATTGAAAGAAAATACAGGCCAAACATTCCAAGCCACCTTTTCTTTTCTACATGGCATGGAAACAATTTTATAGTACTCTTTCCAACCTTTGTTCAACATATTTGTTTTTATGATTTCCCTTCCGAAGAATTAACCATCATGAATGGTGAAAATCATACTATAGACTCCCACGGCTACAAGCCGCATATCGCTTGAGTGGAAGAAAATATGTAAAGTGGTTCCAAATTGTGAAAACCTTTCTGAAAGAAAAGAAAATGATTCATTATCTTATAAATCCTTCTCCTGACCTAAAAGACCCAAGGTTTGCACTTTGGGATGTAACAGATTCTATGATTATAACATGATTATGGAACACCATGATGAGTTAAATCAACGGGCCATACATGCTCCTAACAACTGCAAGACATTTGGGATCCATTAATCTTGGATTATCTATGCAATAGCATGCTATAAAGAATGCTTTCTTATATGAAGATGTTGAAATAGAAGTTTATATGAATCCTCTATAGCAATCCAATATATATTTCGTTAAAAATAAGTGTGTAGATTGAAAAAAGTATAATATGATCCTAAATAATCTGCAATAAAATAGTTTGCTATGGAATAGGATATAAACAAAGCCAAAGGGATCATACACAATCCATAAAACACTATACTGATAAAAAGATTTCAACTCTCATTGTACATGCAGATATAACTGTTATAAGTGATAACAATGATAAAAAGGAATCGCTCAAAAAAATTTGCTGAAGAATTCGAAATAAAAATAATTAAACTCAAATGCTTCCGAAGTATAGTGTTGCTCAATTAGAATAAGATAATTTTCTCCATCAATAACAATATGTATGGATCTATTAAAAGGAACAAAAATATTTGATTGTAAATCATACGAAATCCCAATTGAACTAGGCCAAAATTTGGACATAAATGAAGAAGGAATAGAAGTAAGCATTGGACTATATGAAAGATTAGTTGGGAAATTAATCTATTTATCACACGACTACCCTCATAATTCCTTTGCACTTTGCAGTAAGTCTCATAAGTCAATTCATGTATAAAGCAAAAGAAACTCTAAGTTACTTATAAAGTTCTCAGGTACCTTAAATGAAGTCCTAAAAAAAGATTCTTTACAGAATATATGATACCATAAAACTTGAAGATTATACAGTTGATAGAAGATCCAATTTATGATATTGTATACTTCTGATAGAAGATCCACTTCATAATATTGTACACTTCTAGAAGAAAACCTTATAATATAAAAGAGTAAGAAACAATATGTTGTTTCAAAATCTAACTTGAAATTTGAATTCAAAATAATTGCTCAAGGTATTTACAAACTTTTATGGATTAAAGTTGTTTTAAAATATTTAAAAATCAGATGGAAAGCACCAATGAAAATATATTGTGACAATAAATCTATTATTAGCATTTTTCACAATCCTGTATAACATGATTGTATCAAACATGTGAACGTGGATAAATATTTTATCCAAAAAAGAAAAAAAGACCTAGAAAGACTCCATGTGAAAGTGGATAAATATATGAATTATACTCCATATATTCTAACAAGAAGACAACTTGTTGACATATTCACCAAAAGACTTTGAAACCTTGCATTCAAAGATATTCTAAATAAAATTAGAATGGTCAATCTATATCATCCAATTTGAGGGGAGTGTTAACAAGATAAGAGGGGGTGGGTGGGAGTGAAAGGGAGACACCACAAACTCATTTCTTGCAAGAAAATCTCTCCAATACATAAATACACAAGGAAAGAAGGTCTTCAATTGGTCCTGTGGCATCAATTGTCAAGGCTAATTGGATCCTATGGTAGGTATGGAAGAGACGGACAAAAAGTAGAAGCAAAATAGCAGTATGAAGAATTTTTTTCATTTTGTATGTGTGTGTCATTTGGGGAGGGGGCGGGCTTCTCTAACTATTTCAACGATTTAGATGCATTAGGATGATAAATTACAAAATAAGTGATGAGTGAGACAATTTTTATGTAAATTAGACATTTTAAATTGATTATAAAATAACTGCATCCATCTACCTCCATCAATGATGCATTTGTTCTATTGTCTCCATCCACACGTTGCAAGTAAACATCACTAGCAAAGAATTCAATGCTATGGATGGTGGAGAGAATTTTCATGTGAGCCAAATGTCTAGAATCAATTTCTCTTGAAATTATGTATATCTTCCATCATTGCCATCAACAGATCAGCTTGTGAATTGAATATGGAGATCAACATTCATCACGCAAATGAAATAGGGAGGCTTTGATTCCCTTAAAAGTTGCTTCTTTTGATCAGATCATTTAAATGTGAAAGGTTTCTATCAAAATATCCTCCATATACAAAAGTATGTGTTGTGCAATTCTAGAGAGAAGGTTATTTCTCATCTTTTATTCTTTATAATTTCATTACAAAATTTCAAGGAGACTACATTCTTTATTTGGTATTTAATCAGCTACAATTCACCTAAGCGACTTCTAATTTATCTATTGTTGGTCACACACCCAACAATCCTAGAAGTGGTGGAAAGGCGCATGTCCATCTTGTTACAGCCAACCCAAATGCATGACGTACGTCTATTCCTTGCTACCGTTGCAATCAAGAAGATCATAATTTCAACATATGCCTCCTCAATGGAAGACCTTGCATTTAATACGCAACAAAAATGAGGATGAAGAGTAACTAGAATGTGAAGATGAGGATGACTTGGAGGGTGCAGAATTTATTGAAAGAGATGAAGGGGAACCGTTATCCAACACCATTGAACAATTCCTGGTCGCTAAAAAACAAAACATAATAACATCCTACTTTCTATGCTCCTTGCACCACAACAATTAAGAAAGTATACAACGCAATCATTGACAATGATGTCCACATCTATGGACGTTCGAACAACTGCGTGAACATGCAGGCAAAAAGATTAAACTTTTGTCATCGCAACCCCGGGTCAAGGAAGATCCCAAATCCCACCCCCTTAAGTCCAAGAAAGGACTGAACTTGGTCACCGCCAAAGTTCTGGATTCTGAGATTACTCTAGACGCACCTTTGTACGCATTAGTAGGTTGTGAGATTCCCACTGAATCTGATGAACATATTCCTCAGGAAATCCAACCCATCTTAGGGCAGTTTGCTGATGTCCTCCCTGATGATCTCCCAGATCAGTTACCTCCACTTAGAGACATTCAACATGCTATAGACTTAGTCCCTGACGCCTCCCTCCCTAACCTGCCACACTATCGCATGAACCCCATGGAACATGCTGAACTTAAGAAGCAGGTAGATGAGTTACTGCAGCGAGGTTTCATTAAGGAGAGTCTTAGTCCCTACGCGGTGCCCGCCCTTCTCACTCCTAAGAAGGACGGATCTTGGAGAATGTGTGTTGATAGCCATGCTATCAACAAAATCACCGTCAAATATCGTTTCCCTATTCCGGAATAGACGATATGATGATGGGTGCCACTCTCTTCTCCAAGATCGATCTCAAGAGTGGATACCACCAGATCCTGATCCGACCTGGTGATGAGTGAAAGACTGCTTTCAAGACCAAGGACGGTCTTTATGAATGGATGGTCATGCCTTTCGGGTTGAGTAATGCCCCGAGCACTTTCATGAGGGTCATGACCCAGGTGTTACGCCCTTTTATGGGTAAGTTTGTTGTTGTCTACTTTGACGACATCCTTATTTATAGTAATTCCGTTAATCAACACCTGGACCATTTAAAGCAAGTCTGTACGGTCTTAAGGAAGGAACAACTTTATGCGAATCCTAAGAAATGTACCTTCCTTATAGATCGCGTTGTATTTATGGGTTTTATCGTTTTAGCCCACGGGGTTTCTGCGGATCCTGAGAAGGTGAGGGCCATCGTAGAATGACCAGTTCCTCAGAATATCCGGGAAGTCCGCAGCTTCCACGGGTTAGCCACCTTCTATAGGAGATTTATCCGTAATTTCAGCACTATTGTATCTCCTATCATTGACTGTCTTAAGAAGGGTGATTTCCACTGGACCCCGGCCGCCACCAGAGCCTTTGATGAGATTAAGAAAAGAATGGGCAGTGATGAGACTTCCTGATTTCTCCAAAGTCTTCGAAGTGACCTGCGACGCTTCAGGGGTCGGAATTGGAGGAGTCCTCTCCCAGGAAGGTCATCCTGTAGCTTATTTCAATGAGAAACTGAATGATGTTTGGCAGCGATATTCCACTTATGACAAAGAGTTTTACGCTGTGATCCAATCTATTCGCTATTGGCGACACTACTTGCTCCCGCAAGAGTTCGTCATCTTCTCGGATCACGAAGCTCTGCGTTATATCAACTCCCAGAAGAAGTTGAATGCACGCCACGGTCGATGGGTAGAGTTCCTTCAGGAGTACACGTATACCCTTAGACATAAGGCGGGGGTTGAGAATAAAGCTGCTGATGCTCTCAGTCGTCGCATGATGACCACCACTGAAATGAGAGCTGAAGTTGTGGTTTTGACCAAATAAAGAGGGACTATTTGGACTGCCCCGACTTCAAAGAGACCTACTCTCTCTTGTCCACAGACAGCACGCGCCTTGTGGACAATTTCCTTCTGGAGGATGTTTATCTCTTCAAAGCCTAAAAGCTTTGCATCCCTAGCACCTCCCTAAGGGATTTTCTTGTCTGGGAACTCCACGCCGGGGGCCTCATTGGGCACTTCGGACGGGATAAAATGATAGAAGCCGTGGAGTATTGTTTCTTTTGGCCCAGCCTGAAGAGAGATGTTGGTAGGATGGTTAGCCGGTGTCACACTTGTTAGTTAGCCAAATAGCATAAGCAGAACACTGGCCTTTACACTCCTTTGCCTGTCCCTAGTTGTCCTTGGCAGGATGTTAGTATGGATTTCATCTTAGGCCTGCCCAAGACACTCCGTAGAAATGATGCCATATGTGTTGTAGTAGATAGATTTTCCAAAATGGCTCATTTCATACCTTGCTCCAAAACATCCGATGCCTCCCACATTGCCAAGCTTTATTTCAACGAGGTTGTCCGTCTACATGGTCTACCCAAGACCATCGTATCAGACAGGGATGTTAAATTCACTAGCTATTTTTGGAAGACCCTTTGGATGAAATTGGGCACTAAATTGCAATTCTCTACAGCCTTCCATCCACAGACTGATGGTCAAACCGAGGTAGTTAATAAGAGCTTAGGAAATCTGTTACGGACTTTGGTCGGTGAGCATGTTAAGGATTGGGATTCTGTTCTACCCACTGCTGAGTTTGCTTATAATAATTCTGTGAACCGCACCACTGGCCTAAGTCCTTCTGAGATTGTTTATGGGTTCAAACCTAGGCAACAATTAGATCTCATTCACATGTGTTCTAGGTATAGGATTTTTGAGTCTGCATCATCTTTTGCATCACATATGCATGAACTTCATAAAGAAATTGCACGACAAATTGAAAAGAGCAATAATGATTACAAACTATATGCTGATCTGAAACGAAAATTTAAAACTTTTGAGGTTGGTGACTTGGTGATGATGCGGATTCATCCGGAACGGTTCCCACAGGGAACGGTTAAGAAGTTGCATGCTAAGAGTGCTGGACCATTCAAAATAATGAAGAAAATCAATGATAATGCCTATGTAGTAGATCTGCCTGCAGAATTCAACATCAATCCCTCCTTTAACATAGAAGATCTAGTTGCATATGAAGGTCCTGATTTCAACCCCCCAAATCCACTCATACAACAGCCTTGTGTGAACCCACCATGTGTGAACCCAAACCTACCTCCACTCCCAAATATTCCCAAATCACCCATGGCAGAAAAGGTGGACATGATTCTGAGTGATGATATCACCTCCACAAGATAAGGTGGACGACGGAGGTATTTAATTAGGTGGAAGGGCAAACCCGAGTCAGAAGATACTTGGCTGGATCGCGAGGAGCTGCAGCAGATTAACCCCGACGCACTGGAGATCTATGAGAGTGCCAGAGACGCTTACTCGACGGAGTCGAGCTATCTTCCACCCCGGGAGAATGATGGGGACATCAGTACATGGAAAGTCTATCAAAGACGTGGCCGTCGATCTACGGCCACGATCGAGTCATTATATTTCTGAGATTGTTTTATGTATTTTTTATTTTTTATGACATATAGTATTTTGCTTTATTAGTTCCTATTGTACCCTTTTATTAAGAGATGTCATATGTAAGCCCTAGGGACATTGTCGTCCTTTAATTTCGAGTCTTTTGTATGAGGCTATTTATAGCCCTATTATGATCCTTTTGAAGTTAATGAATTATTATGAAGAAATTTTTGCATTCTACTCTGTTGTGAGGATTTGAGAGCTAAGGAGAGAGATCCCAAGGAGAGGGAGAAGTGCGCATCACCCACCAACCTTGAAGCGTCGGGTTCGTGGCTTTAATTTGTTTTATTTTCTTCTTCCTCCCCTCCACCTCTCGGCCCACCCTTGAGATCCCAACCGCCGGCCACCTCCAAGTTCCACCACCACCGGTCACCCTTAAACCACCTCTCCTACTCACGGCCCACTACCAAACCCCACCAACTTTCATACATAACCACTCCCTTCATCACATCATCACATCACACAAACCTAACCTAACCCTAGCCTAGCCGCCCCAACCCCTCCTCTTCCTATTTTCACTCCGATCCTCCACACCTTCCATATTTGCTTGATTTGAATTCAAGTTGGGAGAAATAATTTCAGATTTCAATCAATTTGAAATTTGAAAATATTCCTAAAGTTGGCAAATTTATTTTAGGAAAGTTTCCAAATTTCATCCAAATCAATTTTGAATTGAATTGAATTTAATAATTACTTCCTAATTTATCAATCCCAATCAATCAAGCATTTAATCACCCCTCCAATCCCCTTCTCCCCTTCACCATGCCGCCGGCCCCTCTCTCTCTCTCTCCAATTTTCCCCTCCCCACATTAACTCCTAGCCCTTTGGGAATTAAGTTCAAATTTTGATTTCTAATTTCCCTCCAAGGGGAAATCTGAAATTTATTTCAGATTTTAAATTTTCTCCACTCAAAACCTAAACCCTAATTCCTCCCAACCCTAAACCTAAGCTTCCCAAGGAGCCCCCCCCCCCCCCCCCCCCCCTCTTTTGCTGACCCCTCCTCCTACCTCCTTCCACTTGGATTTTGAAGAGGAGGCTCTTTTCCCTTGAAGAAGAACGATAAGGACAGCAAAGATCATGGCCATCAACACGTCAACGTTTGGGAGAAACTTCTTTCTCTCCAATTGAACCTTTTAAAGGAGGCCACGACGGATTTTCCTCCATATCTTATTTCCGGACTTGGACAAAGGTGAGCCACTTCCCCTTCTTTTATTACTTGCCTAATCCCTTATTCTTGTAGGTGATGACAAGTCATAAGGAACCGTGCTCCATCATTGCCTAAGCTTAGTAAACGTAGGACTTTTGCTTGCCGTTACCTCGAGTGTAGTAAACGTAGGGATGAGCATGCTTTCTTTGCTTCTAATCTTATTGTTAGATTAGGGATTTTGTTTGAAAGCTACTTAATTGCATAATATTGATATTCTACGAGGTTTTGATAAATCTATCATTTGGCAAATGGCTTAGCCTAAACGTAGGCACCCCTCTCTTGTTTTACTTTGACGTTTTGGATTGATAAAAATTCTAATCATAATTGTTTTATCAAGAAATCGTGCAAGTTCTAATCACATCCATCCAAAGCATTGTAGTTCTACATCAATGTGTGTGGACAATTAAGCTATTAATAAGATCGCGCTATTAATAAGGTCATGGTAAAAAATCAATTTCCAATGCCACACCTAGAACTACTTGATAAATATGAAAGTTGATACATTTTTTTCCAAGCTCAATCTAAAAAACAATTACCATTGAGTCTGCATTTAAGTGGAAAACAAGTTAAAGACAATGTTCAAGATTAGGGAAAGTGTTTATGATTGGCAAGTAATGCCACTTGGACTATACAATACACTGCACGCTATTATGTGTCTGAAGAATGAAGCATTAAAGCCTTTTGTTGGTAAATTTATATTGGTTTACTTATACGATATCCTAGTCTACAAAAAAATAATAATAAGAACATCACACACACATAAAGCAGATCCTATTAAGTCTTGGAGTAGAATAAACTATTGCTTAATTTAAAGAAATGCAATTTCATCAAAGATCAACTTCAATTCTGATGTAGGCAAGGGGGGGTCGACTGATTTTTGGCTGATTTGGGTTTGAGCCAAGTTTAGTTGGGTATTTAAATAGTGGGCTGATTGGGGCTTAATGGGCTTGGGCCATTGAGGTGTATTATTGTTTGATGTTTGGAAAGAAGTTGGGATGGGGAGCTAGCTGCTTGCTTTCTTTTCGGTTCCCTGGGTGTTACCTGTTCGGCTCCCTTGTTTTGCCCGTGGATTTCCTGTTCAGCTCCCTGGTTGATTGTTCAGTTCCTGCATATATTTATGGTTGGTTTCTTTTGGCTATTGGGTTCCCAACGTGAGTAATTGCTGACTTTGTTTTCTCTTTTCTGTTTGGGTCATAAGGGCGGTTGGGTGGCTATTTGGCTCCCTTTCTTCACCTATATATTGGGATTGTTTTGTGGCATTTGGAAGCAAATTTTGGAGAGAAAATATTTGGAATGTGAAACTCGCAGGTTTTCACTAGCTTGCGAGCTAGCCTTCTCTTTCCCCTTCCTCTCTATGATTTCATCTAGGGCTTCTTATCTATTTCTTCTCTCCGCAAGTGTCCACCCCACTTGTATCTTTCTTCTAAAACTTATTATAATTTGTAATGTGTCGTTGTGTTTTGTTTAAGAATATTGTTATCTTATTTAATCTTAAGTAAAAGGAAGACAAGTATACTTTTTGCAAATTTGTGCTTGCATCAATTTGGTATCAGAGCTTTAGGTTGTTTTGTGTCTTCCTTTCTTTTTTTCAAAAAAAAATTAAAAAAAAAATTATGGACCCTCATCAACAAACGGTGAATCCAATTCAAGAAAAAGTCAAATCAAAAGTTGGAGAAAATCAGCCAAATGATATTGAACTCCCAATTCCAACGAGTCAATGGATCCCGCTGCAAGAAAGTTCTACAAATCCCATACATAACGAGTTGTACAAAATTCAATATCAAATGCACTTGTGTACGGAAAAATACGAGAAGAGAAAGAAACTTTTGCAAGCCCAGTTTATGCAAGAAAAAGAAATGATCCAGAGAAAGTATGCAGCCTTGATTCAAGAATTGGATGTGGCACCTTCAACTCGTCCGAAAAGTTCTAAAGTCATCTCATCAGGAGATGAGAACTTTCCACCATGGGAGAATTTGATGTAGGCAAGGGGGGGTCGGCTGATTTGGGTTTGAGCCAAGATTAGTTGGGTATTTAAATAGTGGGCTGACTGAACAGGAAATCCATAGGCAAAACAAGGGAGCCGAACAGGTAACACCCAGGGAACCGAAAAGAAAGCGAGCAGCCAGCTCCCCATCCCAACTTCTTTCCAAACATCAAACATCAATACACCTCAATGGGCCAAGCCCATTAAGCCCCAATCAGCCCACTATTTAAATACCCAACTAAACTTGGCTCAAACCCAAATCAGCCAAAAATCAGTCGAACCCCCCTTACCTACATCAAATTGGTCATTGGGGTGGCTGGGTGGCTGTTTGGCTCCCTTTCTTCACCTATATATTGGGGCTATTTTGTGGCATTTGGAAGTAGATTTTGGAGAGAAAATATTTTGAATGTGAAACCTGCGGGTTTTCACTAGCTTGCGAGCTAGCCTTCTCTTTCCCCTTCCTCTCTATGACTTTGTCTCGGGCTTCTTATCTATTTCTTCTTTCCGCAAGTGTCCACCCCACTTGTATCTTTCTTCTAAAACTTATTATAATTTGTAATGTGTCATTGTGTTTTGTTTAAGAATGTTGTTATCTTGTTTAGTCTTAAGTAAATGGAAGACAAGTATACTTTTTGCAAATTTGTTCTTGCATCAAATTCCCAGAACTATGATATTAATAGTAGCAGCATCCAAGCAAACAAAGTAAAAAATTTGTAGCATTCAGGAGTGGCTTACTCATACTAATATTCATGAGGTATGAAGTTTTCATTATTTTGCATATTTTTATGTAATTTCAGTAGTCTCATTGCTTCAATCGCCCATTATCTTAAGAAAGGTAAGTTTAGTTGAGGGCATCAAGCAAAGACGCACGCTTATCCTAAAAGAATAACTCAATCTGGCACGCGTTCTAGCCCTCCCCAACTTTGACTGTGTTTTTGAAACTCAAATCAATTTTTTATATGACTTAGATCGAAGTCATTGTCTCCAAGAAGGGTCTGCCCATTTAATTCTTTATTGTAAAGTTCATTGTGGTGAGATAAAATTAGACAACTTTTGAGCAAGATTTATATGCCATCATGTGAGCCTTATAACAATGGGAGAATTATATAATAAAAAATAAGTTCATTATACATAGTGATCAATAAGCTCACAAAGATCAGTTCTCAAAAAAATTTGTCCCATATGCATCCCTGATTGATTTTATTCCTTCAAAAAATTATTTTACCATTTAACTATCAAGCAGACCACTTGAATCCAGCAGCAGACATTTTGAGCAAGCAAGCTTCCCTCCTTGTCAGGTTGCAAGATCAACTAATGGCCTTTGATATTTTCAAGGATTTAAGTCAATGATATAGATTTTGATAAAACTTGGGGATTGTACTGTTTGCATGTCAATGCCGATGAATTTCATATACAACAAGGGTTATTGTTCAAAGGAAGCCAACTTTGCATCCCAAAGACCTCCTTGCACAAATTCATCATTCAGGACATACATGTGATAAGTCTAGCAGCACACATATTGAATAAGATAACATGATTAACTATCAAAGATCGATTATATTAACCTACACTGTTGCACAACACCAAATTCATTAAATAATGTGGTGTGCTGATCAGCTAAAGGACAAGCTCAAAACATCTATCTTTATCTCCACTAAATGTACTAGGAAACATATGAGAAGACATTAACATGGACTTTAAATCAGCTTACAGCCAAGATATTGTAAAGTTGATTCAAATATTGCTATCACCGATAACTTCTTGAAGATGATACATTCTATTTCATGCTGAAAGACCTCCAATGTTGTCAATATTGTAACTTGTTCTTCCAAGAAATTATTTGACTACATGGGATACCCATAACCATTACCTCATGGCATTAAATTTATATGCCATTTTTGCCGAATATTGTGAAAAAAGTTTGATACTTTATTAAGACTAAGCAATGTATACCACCCCCAAATAGATGGCAGATGAAAGCCATTAAGCACAAGCTAGGTTCCAAGATTAGCAGCATTATTGAGATAGGCTAAACTCATGAGATCAACCGCTCGCCCAAGTTGACTTCAACTTCAACAATATGGTTAATATATTAATAGGGTGGTAACATTTCTCCATTTTGTATGCTAATGTGACAAATGCTGTAGTTGATCTCATTGAGCTACCATTGAAAAACACGCATAGAAATGCTGACCAACTTTTTGACAAATTAAACAACTTCACCAGGACAAAAGCTTACCGAATCCAATGAGAAATATAAAAAAATAGCTTACTGCAATTGTCGCAAGAAACTCTTTAAGGATAGTGTTCTTGTTATGATTCATCTAAATATGCATCTTTACCCTGCTAGTATGCACAAAAACTTGAGAACAAAGAAGATTGGATCATTCCAAATAAAGAACAACCTCCGCGACAGTGCATGCATTTTAGATTTATCAAATCATTTGAAGATAACAAAAACTTACAACACCTAGGACCTCTTTGAGTATCATCCACCAGACGCAGCCGCTATAAGTCAAATTCTTAAGAAGACAAGGGGAATTAATGTTATTGTTAACCTAATTCTGAGCAAAACCAAAAACTTCTATTAATACAAAACTTTATTTCTTATTTATTTTACTCTATGTTGTTTTCTCTTTTGTTTGACAGCATGTCGTTGTGTTTGTTGAAATGTGGAGGAAATAAATTAGAGAATGAGAAAGATTATTGTATCATTCTCTAGGAGACAACGCATACATTATAGATTTATCAAATCATTTGAAGATATAAAAAACTTATAACATCTAGGACCTCATTGAGTATCATGCACCAGACACAGCCGCTATGGCCGAACTGAACTCTAAGTTGAGTTCTTAAGAAGGGGAATTGATGCAATTGTTAACTTAATTGAGAGCAAAACCAAAAACTTCTATCAATGCAAAGCTTTATTTCTTATTTATTTTACTTCTCCTTCTTTATGTTGTAATTCTCTTTTGTTTGTTACGCATTGTCCTTCCAAAATGGGTTGCCCAGATGACAGCATGTCATTGTGTTTGCTGAAATGTGGAGATGATTTAGAGAGAGAAAGAGATAGATAGATAGAGAGAGAGAGAGTATGTATCCTTTTTCTATATTTCTTTCAAAGGAATAAAAAGCTCTATTACTACTCCATTAAGGATGAACGCCTCTTCCTCATTCCAGCCTTCGTTGCACAGGAGGATAAAAATCATCTAGATAAGCCATTACATTTGTACCATATTGCAGTTAGATCCTTTTTTTTAATGCTGTTTTTTTTTCGATAATATATTCTCAAATACCTTTCTTTCATTCTCTAATGAGAAGAAGATTCCCCAGCTATAAAATAAAGAAAGAGATGTCTACCAGTTTCTCGCACTATCTATGCAGCATGAGAGCTATGAAGTACCGCTTCCTCCCCAATTCATGCTTTCACTTCCTTTTGTAAATTTAAGAAAAATAAAATTGAAGCATAAAAAGGTAGAATGGTCCAAATTGGTTCTTTAATGCATCATAATACTAACGTAGCTTACTGTAATGAAAAGTATTTTTCTATTAAAACTTTGTTCCCGATTGCCCTTCCAACAAAAGTACAGTTCCACTCTTTCGTCACTAATTCTAATATTCCTTCAATAAAAATACATAAATCACCTTTAACAAAAATTTTCTTCTCATTCTACGAACTCAAATTGAGAAGTCTGGACCTTTTAAATTATAGCAATTCCATGTGGCGTTTAAAAAGTTGTTTGTTTTCATCTTGAGCGGACTTGGTCCGGTTGCCATATTTGAAGGGTTTTAAATTTTTTCAGACATGATGTGTCAGAAAAGCTAGGTTAATTAAAGCTGCAGAAGGTTAGGGGCAATTTAAGATCACTTTTATTTTATATTTTCTATTTTGTTTAGTTTATATTTTGACATGAAATCAATTATATTTGATATCTTAAAATCATGTTTTTATTTATTTATACAATCATGCCGGCAGGTGGTACCGATAGCAGCCGACAAGGCAATGATGACAGCGGTCATCCCTGATGGCGGTAGTGTAAGAACCGGCTGGTCTTGTTCAACTGAACCGGACCCTTAACTAAAACGCAGGCAAGCAGAGCAGGCCATACAAGCAAACGAGCAAGGCGAACAAGTGCGGGTGAGTGCGGGAGAGCGAACCGAGCGAGGAAACATGTTTGAAAGTGAAAAGTTGCAACTCCTAGTGTGTGATAACTCCGATTCGCTCCACCTAGTTAGGCCAAAAGAGAGAAATTGAGAGGAGGCAGCGATAGAGAGGAAGAAAAAGGATATTTGGAGAAAGAAATAAAATCGGGTAAGGAAGAAAAATATGATCCTTGTAAGAGAAGTTTATGTTTCTCTATT
This sequence comes from Dendrobium chrysotoxum, assembly GCA_019925795.1. Classification (NCBI taxonomy): domain Eukaryota; kingdom Viridiplantae; phylum Streptophyta; class Magnoliopsida; order Asparagales; family Orchidaceae; genus Dendrobium; species Dendrobium chrysotoxum. Next base: position 75,023,091 of record CM034313.1, read on the forward strand.
GCTAAAAAATTAGGTAAGTAATTATTTACTCTATATTCTTTAGGTGAAGAAAGTTGGGGGGAAAAATTTTTGTGTGCTCAAGGGAGACAAAGAAGGAAGAAGAGTTAAGCAAGGTAATTAATTTTTAAATTGAGAATGTTTAACCTTCAATCATTTTAGAGATTTACAGTAGATGATGAATTGTAATCAAGATTTGATAAATTAGAAGCATTCAGTATTATTTAGACGATCTCCAACACATTTGAAAGGGTCTTTAATGATATCAAATCAACTCGATGTTATCTTGATGATATTTAATTTTAGAAAGTTGTTTAGCAATAATTAATACAACTGGATATTATTTGGAACAATGAAGGATTTAAATCATTGAACTGAGGTGAAGTATTGAAGCCAACAAGAAATCTCAAAGGGAGTTTAGGTAAGGTTTTAAAATATAAATGATGAATTAAATGAAATTAATGAAAGTATAGTTATAAAATTTCAACACAGATTTATGAAATTTTGTATGTGATGTTAGGTGTTGTATTAAGGAATGCTACATCAAAGCTCGAGCATTTGGAAAAAAATTAAAGTAAAATAATCAAACTGCATAATTATAATTGTTTTATAGCAATTACAACTCCCGTTAATCTTATTACAATTATTGTATGTCATAGCATAAATGTTGACTGAATGTTTAATGCATAAAATAAATTAAATTGAGAAAAACAAAGTGGATGACTATGTTATTTATTGTATGCAGGAGTTGTTACTTGTGTTCAAACACAAGGTGGTTTAATCAAGTATTTTCCTACTTCAGTTAGATTACATCAGGGATCAGCCTTAAGCCCATATCTTTTTGCTTTAGTAATGGATGTTCTCACTAGACATTTGCAAAAGGTTGTACCCTAGTGTATGCTTTTTTCTTATGATATTTTTCTTGTTGATAAGACTAGAGAGGGAGTTGAAGTTAAACTTGAATTATGGAGGTCAACCTTAGAGTCTAAAGACTTTTGTTTGAGAAGATCCAAAACTGAATATATGGAGTATAATTTTAGTAATAATAGATGTAGTGGGGGGATTGTGACTTTGGGCGATCAAGTTATTAATAAGAGTACACGTTTTAGATATCTTGGGTCTATTGTTCAGAGTGATGGTGAAATAGATGGGGCTATTATTAGTAGAATTCAAGTTGGATGGTTGAAATGGAGGAATGCATCGGGCTTGTTGTGATAGAAAAGTCCCTCTCAAACTTAAGGGAAAATTTTATAAGTTGGTCATGAGACCTGCAATGCTTTATGGTGCAGAATGTTGGCCATTAAAAGAGAGGCATAATATTAATTTAAGTGTTGCAGAGATGAGGATGCTCAGGTGGATGAGTGGCTTTACTCTTAAAGACAGGATACTAAATGAGCATATACGTGAAAATGTTGGAGTAGCTCCAATGGAAGATAAGATTAGAGAAAGTTGCCTTAGATGGTTTAGTCACATAAAACGGCGGCCTTCTGATGACCCGGTTAGAAAAGTAAATGCATTAGATTCGACTTATGTTAAGAAAGGTAAAAGTAGACCTAAAAAGGCTTGGTTAGAAAATATTAGAAATGACATTTCTTTTTTAAATTTAGATGAGAATTTGACTCTTAACTTGACACAATGGAGAAAAATGATTCATGTAGCTGACCCCACATAGTGGGATAAAAGCTTGTTGTTGTTGTTATTGTATTGCTATTATTGAACATTATATCATGCTCAAGTACTTGCTAAAGTTAAATGTTTGAAATGCAACAAATTTGAGAATGACCAAATAACTAAAGTTCATAATACATATATATATAAGAAAAATATCTCTACAGATTAATATGAAATGTGATGGAAAAATAAAATAAATTAAATGAACATTAATATGAAAATAAAAAGGGAAAAAGTGCATGCATGCAAATACAAGAGTTCAGCCCCATACGATACTGGCTGGGGACGCAATGTACTTGTGCACATTTAATGAAAGAGGACGAGAATAGAAATGAAAATGACTATACCTTCACAGGTCTAAAATTTTGACGGTACTTATGTAATAAATGAAAAGTAAAAAAGAATAAATAGAAAAAAATAAAGTTACTTGAAAATAATATAATAGGAATCTACATTCATATTAAATGTTTATGCATATGTTAAATAAAAAGACTGGCAAAGGACCTTGACCGCATTTATGTATGTTTAACGGTTATATTAGAAGCTATAATTATCCACTAAGTTTATTACAAAACACAAATTGTTAAATCTAAAATATCAGTTAAATCTCCTGTGAACTAAATGGCTGAAAGAAAAGAGTTCAACTAAAGAAGAAAAGGATCAAATAATAAAAGATAAATTTGAATTATTATATAATTTTGTTTTAGTGGCTTTTCAATTAAATGTTGGGCTTTAGTATATGTTAAGTGTTTTATATGATTGAAAGAACTGTATTAACCGTCAGACCGTCTTTTTTCATCTCATTAATTCGAGTCCCTGAGACGAGTTGTGATAGGTAGGCAGTGATAGTTGTTTTCAAAAATCACTCCAAACATCTAAAAGTTATTTTGAGCATTTTAAAATACAAAAAATAAATAAAAACGGATAAAAAGCATATTAAACAAATATTTTTAAAAATTAAAGTAAAAATAAAAAAAAAACAAAATTGATCACAAAACAGGCCCTACGGCTAAGGTTAATAAGTTAATGGCACAAATTCTCAATTCCAGCAAGTAGGGTACAAATGAATTAGAATCACTGGAAAACATAAGTAATAAGAATGTTTCAAGCAAACGTTCATCTTTTATACAATCAAATGACATTGGACATCAAGACATAGCTAACACAACTGAATTTAAGTTTCAGAAGATTATTTGCTATTCTAGATTAAGCCCAAATTATTCAAATATAGTGATATTTCAAAGGTTGGCCCTGAAACATTGGTTATGTTTACTCTAATTTACTCTCAAGACCCAGGTTTGAGTCATGGAAACACCTTGTCTACAAATATAAGAGTAAGATTGTGCACAACCCCAAACCTTGTGTTAGCGGGATCTCCATGCACTAGCCATGCCTTTTTTAGCATTATCTTGTACTTTAAAATCATTTAACCTCATGGTCAACCACTTATCGTTCATAAATTCCAAACATCGAATTGCTTCGTATCATTAATAGAAGCCAGTAATATGATATGTCTTGGAAGTAAAAATAACAAAATAGAAAGAAGAAAAATGCAGGAATATAAATACGGGGGTTGATTTTTTATTGCTTCTTCAATAAAAATGAAAGATACAATTAATCTACTATTCAAGAGATAAATTGGCTCTCCCACAAACCCTATAGCCGCCGTTAGGAAACTCACACCAAACCCTAGAAAATAAACTCAACACATATCTCCCCATAACCCTAGACAAAACTCCCCCTTAAATAGCCCACACACATTAAACACAATTGAAACCTTCCTAAATAATATAAACACAATTAGGAAGCATTTCTAAACAGCATAAACATAATTAGGAAACCTTCCTAAATAAATAAAATCTTCCTAAACAGCATAAACACAATTAATAAACCTTCCTAAATAGCATAAACACAATTACGAAACCTTCATAAATAGCTCCTCCTTAATTTCTCCTCCTTACATAATGAATAATAGCTCCCCTGGGCCCAGTGGGGTCGAAATCTCCCCATTTGTTGCCCTTGGTTCCACCTAGCCAAAAGGGTTGGTCCCTATATCGTCTTGACCATGGTTCTACACAAGTTGGCATCTCCTTGCAGCACCACCCTCTTCCCCTCCACCTGAATCTCCATAGTCAAAGACTTGCATCCCACCTTCGTCTCCCCAATTGTCTGTAACCACTTCATTCCTAAGATCACATCAATGCTCACTAAGTCTAAGGGAAGAAAATCCTCCACCATTTGTATGCCCTGGAGTGTCAGTACCAATCTCTTGCAAATCCTCCTACTCCTCTCTACCATCCATGTCCCCACCATGACTCCAAAGCTCCCTGTATCCACCAACTTCAATCCCAACTGGTCCACAAACCAATTTGAGATGAAGTTGTGAGTAGCCTCGCTATCCACCCTCTTTGCTTCCATCTCTCCAAAACCTCACTCTGATATCAATTTGATGCGTCTTAAAAGTAAAAACAAAAAATAGATAGAAGAAAAATGCATGAATACAAATATGGGGGCTGATTTTTTATTAATTCTTCAATAATAATGAAAGATACAATTGATCTACTATTCATAAACCCTAGCTGCCGTTAGAAAACTCACACCAAACCCTAAAAAATAAACTCAACACATTAAACACAAATCCCACTTAAATAGCCCTCACACACATTAAACACAATTGGAACCTTCTTAAACAACATACACACAATTAGGAAACATTTCTAAAAAATTAAAACATTCCTAAACAATATAAATAACAATTAGGAAACCTTCCTAAACAGCATAAACATAATTAGAAAACCTTCCTAAACCATTAAAATATTCCTAAATAACATAAACATAATTAGAAAACCTTCATAAACAGCTCACTTTTGATTCCTCCTCCTTACATAATGAATAATAGCTCCCCTGGACCCCACAAGAGGCCCAAAATCTCCCCCTCTACTGCCCCTAGTTCCACCCAACCAAAGGGTGGGTTCGGCCAAGGCTGAGCCGATCTGGCTGTGGGCTGGTCTAAGCTGGCCAGGTGACCCTATCTAGGCGTATCACAATACTATGTAAACACTTCTCCAATAATAGAATCAGTGACGACACTGTTCTTTTTCTAATTGTTTATCATGACATTTATTTCTTAACTGATATTTCTTCACATTTATTTCTCAACTGATATTTATTCCCAGCAGAAATTTCAGTGTGCTTTGTATATACTGTTTTATACAAATTTCATACCTAAAAACAGTTAAGTCCTACTCTAGAAGAAGAAAAGCAGTGCGAATTTAGTGTTGGTTAACTACCCGAATGAACAACTAGAGGATGATATAAATAATCATTAGGAAACCAAAAAATATATAAGGTAAAGCAAGAAATTAGTACTAATATGGCAAACAAACAAAATAAGGTCACCTAAGAACAACCCTTAATGTGAGTGCTAGAACAGGCTTGCAAGAACTCATTCTTATTCTGCTTTTTCGCTCCTCCTTTCTTTCCCCTTGATATATGTTTTAACCTTTAGGTAAAGGAAGAAATCATTACCATGAAAGACACTGTTCAATAGAAAACATGACGAGGATCACAGAAAATCATGTTAAAGCATCTTGGATATGATTTAAATAGCTAGTTCATGAAATGATTATATATTAAGCAAATATTTAATCAAAAAAGATTTAACATAAAAAGAAACAAATAAAAAAGATTGGATGCTTTAACTCGCAACTACAAAATGTTAATGACAACAACAACTAGGGGCAATGGAATGATTTCTGCAACTGAGCTACCTTTCTAGAATTTGCCAAAGCTGCTGCAGTCGCTGCTGCCAGTTCTTTTGCGGAACTAAATTCTTCAGAATTATTAGACAAAGTAGCCTCATAAGCTTTTTTGGCAGCTTCAGCAGCGGCAGCTTCCTTGGCTGCTTGCTCCTGTGCAACATTAACACTTAACCATCACATGCATGGATGGCAAAAGGTGACAATATTACCAATCAAATAATTAATTTACCTCGAGGTATTCTTTGTTCATTTCTTCCCATATGATCTTTTTATATTTCTTTTCCTCCTCATTGTGAAGGTAACCATCAACCTATGATGCAAACTAACATTAGGACCTAAAAATAAAAACTTTAAGAATGCAATTTCAGAGAAAATCAAGGTTGCATTTATTGAAAAATATCTAGAAAGAAGAAATACATCGACCCTACAAAACGCTGCATAATTTCTGCCTGCTGGGACTACACTTATCAAGACTTACGCTACCTTTCATTCATCTTCAACGGCCAACAAATCGATCTATGGAAACCCTGCTGCCTACTCATTAATATGTGAATAATTATAACTATTCTGCAATTATTCTTCTAGCTACTCATCAATTTGTAGACTACTACAACTATTTGTAATTATTATTCCCTAAATTTATATATTTCTTATTAAAAACTCCCCTTAAATTATATAAATGCTTCACAAATATTGGAATGACATACTCAACCAATACACCCTAATTTTGGTCAAGACATTAAAGCCACTTTTTCTCATCCTTTTATTTCAATTGTTGCAGCCAGCATTGCTGCATTAACATAATCATGGGACCTTCATTGTTACACGCTCTTCCTTCTCTCCATTTTTTCTAAAATTGCAATCTTCATTGTTGTATCACCGCAAACACTTCCCATTGCTGCAACCTTCATAGTTACATTACCATAAATTGTCCCTACTGTAGCAAACTTCATCATTGCTTTGCAGCGTTTTTTTCTTTTTGTATTTTTTCCTATGACTAGAACTATAAATCTTACTCTTGTATTCTCTTGAAACTTAGGAATATAATCTAAATAAAATGGAAAAATTGCAAAACATCCATCCAACATATTGGTTAAATGAAAAGAACTCTCTAAAATGACTGCAGGTTCTTAAAGGAAAAAAAGAAGAAAAATTAGGCAATTGATAAGGCACACAAAAACAAGAGCGCTTGCAAGGAGCACCTGAAAAAACATCTCCAATATGTGCTTATACTCTAGCGTTCTAAAATATTACCTCATCTTCTCACGCCTTTAAAGTCTTATGCCCATTGCAACCTCATGGATCATTGTGATAGACCGACAGATTTGATTGGGAGAAAATTAAGAAGTTTTCTAATTAAGAGGGAGTTGTTTAAAAAGGTTCTTAATCAAAGGAGAATTGTCTAGGAAAGTTTTAATTATAATTGTGAGGGAATTATTTAGGGCAAGAGATCTAATTTGAATTCAAAATCTAAAAGGGAATTATTTAGGGAAAGGGAGGAGGAATCAAGGGAAATTGTTCAGGAAAGTTTTAATTACAATTGGGAGGGAATTATTTAGGGCAATAGATCTAATTTGAATTCAAAATCTAAGAGAGAATTATTTAGAGAAAAATGATTTGGGAGGGAATTATGGGGACCCTATTTAACGCTAACTATGTTGTTATTTTAGGGGGAGGTGATTTGTGTTTGTTGTACTCTTTTTTTAGAGAACTCTAGCGGGTGGCTAGGGATTTGGGAGAGCTGGATCTTCCTCTCCAATTGAAGATCCAATTGTATCTTGCTTTTTCTTCACATATCTTTCAATAAAAAGTTTTTGTGTTCTTTCTCAGTTTCTCCTGGTTTTCTCAATTTCTACATCCACTTCCTATCACATTGATTCAGGAGCTATAAATTATCTAACCAAAGATTTTCATAAATGTATTTCATATACCATTTTTTCCCTAAAAACAGGAAAATATATGGTAGGTGGATCCTTGACCATGATGGCCAGTCAATAAGATATTCGTATTCTCACACTCTAAAATGTCCTTCATGTATTTAAATTATTTGCCAACTGGTTATCTATTCAAAAGCTAACAATAGATTTCAAATGCAATGTCGTTTCTTATCCATCATATTGTGTCTTCAGAATAGGGCACAAAGAGGATGATAGGCCTTGCTAAATAAAGAGATGGTAAGAAATCCAATAATCAAGAAAACTCCCTGCAACCTTAAATATTATCTCATCTCCGAGAAACCCTTAAATACAATCAATAAAAATAATATGGATTCAATGCATACCCCTTGATTACTCATCGCTCTTTATTTTCAAAATCATGTTTTTTTCAATAATCAAATAATATAAAAAAGGAGAATTTCATTGTATTTGTGAAATACAACAACATCAAGCCATTATCCCACTTGCGTTTGTGAAATAACATAACACAATTATACAAAATTTTTAATTAATGGCACAAAAATCATTGTTCATTTTTCTCTCATTTATTATGACATATGGGGACCAGCTAGTATGTCAAGGATCTTTTAAATAAAAGCTAAAAGTGATGTAAGCCACCTACCTTTTTCAATACGATCGAAAAGCAATTTGATGTTGAAATTAAAAGAACCACATCTAAGAATACCAAAGACTACTTTAATCATTCTCTCTCCTCATACTTCAAGGAAATCCTTTATCCCACTTGTGTTTGTGAAATAGCATAACACAATTATACAAAATTTTTAATTACAAAAATCATTGTTCATTTTTCTCTCATTTATTATGACATGGGGATCAGCTACACCTAGATCTCTAAGACTTTGTGGTATGTCACGGATTTTTTAAATAAAAGCTAAAAGTGATGTAAGCCACCTACCTTTTCAATATGATCAAAAAGCAATTTGATGTTGAAATTAAAAGAACCACATCTAAAAATATGAAAGACTACTTAAATCACTCTCTCTCCTCATCCTTCAAGGAAAAACGAATAATACATAAATCATTTTGTGTACATTCACCCAAGAAAATGAAATGGCAGGATGAAAAAATGGCACCTGCTTGCTACAACAAAAGCTCTAGAAATATGGCACCTACTTGCCACAACTAGGGAAAATTATTAGGTCTGGTCACCGAACCTATCTCTGCGTTCGGACGCCAATAGAAACAGGACATGTGGCAATATTTTTTTAATCTAAAATTTTTGCTTTATGTCTTTTCAGCCCGATCGGCCCGACCCAACCCGAAGATGGTTCGAATTCAGGAATACAAAAATTGCGCACAAAGCGTTTTTACATTTCACCCGACAGTTTCATTTCTCTCTCGCTCAGAATCCCTCTCACTCGTGCGGTTCTTTATTTTTTGGCATTTCCGTTCTTGCAATATTTTCTTCCCGGCGGTAGACGACGACGTTGGAGTACTTCTGCATTTTAAAAAAGGTAATGCAGCGCCTTTGTTGCGCCTAAGTTGCGTTTATGGTGTGCTTTATATGATATTGTTATTTTTAGGGTTTAGTGTTAATTTTATATATACTAATTTGTTCAATGTGATCTTAAAATGTTTATGTTCTATATAAAAGAGGAAAAACGTATGACGCGAAAGCTTTAGTTGCGCTTTAATTGCGCTTTCTTGCGCTTTAGTTGCGCTCTATTAATTCTTTTTTGTAATTTTTTTTCAGATGCCGTATCAAAGGCCAGTTACTTCTCGATGCTATGTTACAACTTTCAGAAAAATTTGCGATGCATTTGTCGAGATAATTGATGATGAAATTGAGCAGTCTTTTCAGAATTTAAATATTTATCAATTTTTTATGTTTCCAGTATTTCAGTAGTGTATACCACTTTTATATGAGATTCTGAAATTTTGGAATTCTGCTGATGAAGGCTTTATTGTGAATGGTCATTTGCTTAAATTCACTTCTGATAAGGTTGCTTTGCTGACAGGTCAGATTTTGAATAAGGAATTTTTGATATGTTTTTTTACTTTAAATGTACTATATTTGGCTAATTAAAAAAAATTTTCTCATATGATTGCCTAACAGAGGTGATGATATAAAATGGAAGATTGATCCCCTGACTGGACCTCTATCAACTGATATAAAAACTAAAATAACAAAATTAGATAAATTAACTGATAATGCTACTAAGATAAAGACATTTATAATGTTTTTATTATCTAATCTTTTTTTCTACTAAATAACCATAAAACCCCTAGAAGACTCGTATCTATAACAAATAATATAAATGAGTTTTCTTCGATTAATTGGGCTTCATGTATAAGGAATTTCATTGTCGATGAATTCAATAGAATTGTTGAGAAGTTTGCAATGGAAAAACCATTGGGCTACATCAATGATTTTTTTCTTCTTCTACTAGTAAGTATCCTCTACTACCTTTATTTCCTTTCATTAAGGTTTTTAATGTTAATTTATAATATTTTATGTGTGATATTATACAGATTTGATTTTTGGAACACTTTTCCTTAAATAAACCATCCAATCCAGAATTAAGACCACGTTTTTTGAGATGGTATGGGAATACTGAAATGTACTATACCCAGGACAGTTCTACCAAGTTATTTAAATTTTTGAAGAACAATGAGGTACGTTTTAAGACTAAATTTAAATTGTTTATTTTATTATTTTAAAGCGCAACTAAAGTGCAACTAAAGCGCAACTAAAGCGAACCTAAAGCGCATCTAAAACGCACCTAAAGCGCAACAAGACATTTTCTGATATTAGTTTTATATTTTTTGTAGATTTATCTTGTTCTACAGAATGTTACAAATGAGGAAGTAGAACAATTCAGGGCTGACGTAAATGTTATTTAAAACCTGAAAATCTGACCTCTTTAGTATCCCAGCAAAATTTATTCACCACAACCCAAAAAAATTAACACCTCCCCATCTCCCTCTCCCCATTCTCCTCATCTTGAACCACCTCAGAGCTCTCCTTAGCCGCCTACTCGACCTTCTTTTGAACCTGCTACTCGACCTCCTACTGAACCCCCTCTTGCAAAATATTAGACTACTGTACAGAATAAAATAATGGAAGCATTGCAAAACATTTGCAATAGAATTGAAGATAATTTGGGCAGAAGAATTGATCAACTGGAAGATAATTTGGAAAAACTTGAAACAACTGTAGATTCTTTGCAATACAAATTCATCGACCATTTTACCCAATGTGAATATCATCCTGTTAAATCCTCTATATCTTCCGCTTCCTCAAATATACAATCTGTTTAGAAAGCCAAAATTTCAGTTGCTCCACCACCACCCACCTCAGAAGCTGCTCCACCACCACCCACCTCAGAAGCTGCTCCACCACCACCAACATCAGAACTTGCTCCACCAACACCCACTTCAGAAGCTGCTCCACCACCACCACCCTCTACTAAAGCTACTCCACCCCCACCCACTACTGAAGTTGCTCCACCACCACCCACTACTGAAGTTGCTCCACAACCACCCACTGCAGAAGTTGCTCAGGAGATAATCAAGTACGAACCACATAAAAGAAAAAGAAAGAGAGATGAAAAAAACACCGAGACACACTGGAGAAACCAAAGCCAAACCAAGATGTGATTTCGATGGATAAAATAGAGATATTACCTCGCTATGCTGACAATAACATGGATTATCCCGGGAAGGTTTTCCTTACACTAGAACAACAAATATTCATAAATGATTGTTTCAAGAAGTTTAATAAAAAATAAGTTATATTATTCTTTACTTACGCTTTAGTTGCTCTTTAGATGTGCTTTAGTTGCGCTTTACTTGTGCTTTTGTTGCACTTTAGATGCGCTTTACTTGTCATTTATTTATTTATTTATTTGTTTATTTGTTTATAAGGACGATGTTATTTTTAAATCTGGTAACATAGTAATTAACAGAGATGATATTGATGATATTCTGACAAATCAATATTTACCTGATAACCATGTAGATGCATTTGCTTTTTTGTTATCCGAAAAGAAAAGGATTATGACAAATGAATTTCAACCCTATCTATACATTTCTCCATTGTACAGGGTTAATAGAATTTACACTCATCTTATATAATCTATTAATCCCATTATTTTTGTCTAAAATTCAACTCATGTTGAATTATTGCAGGTATACAAAGGTTACAAACAAGATTATGAAATGTTCATACAGCACATAAATCCTGATTCTGTTAGGGAAGCAAACTTATTGTTCAACCTATTGTTTTCCAAGGCCATTGGATACTAATAATAGGAAGGTTGAAAGAGAAAGTTTAAAAATTATATGATTTGTTGCCCAATCTAGAACACAAGGCAATTTGTTATGAAGTGGTAAGTTCAAAGCTTGAATTTATTAAAATTTTGAACTCAATATCACCACAAGAGTGTAACACTTTTTTTTCAGATTAAACATATACATGAAGACAAAGCAGGAGCCTTTCCAAGCGATATAACAACTTGAAATTTATAAAATGTCCGTGGAATTCCAACTCAGTCGAGTGATTATGACTGCGGAATTTTTGTATGCAAATATATGGAGAGAGCCATACTTCGAAAGAAAACGGACTAGGCATCTTTAAAAGATTGGCAAAAATATATGCCAAAATTTAGAGCTAAACTTGGTTATGCTCTTTGTCTTACAACGAAGATGTAAAGTTGCATTGTTGTAAATTTGTACATTTGAAGTTTTTGTTTTGTTACTTTTATACATTAATATTAACATATAGTTTTTGTTTTGTAACTTTTTTCTTGTTAATTTTGTTTTGTTACTTCTGTACCAAAGCGCAACCAAAGCGCAGACAAAGCGCAACAAAAGCACACCTAAAGCCCAACCAAAGCGCAACAAAAATGTATATAAAGCGCAACCAAAGCGCATCTAAAGCACATGCAAAGGGCATATAAAGCGCAACCAAAGCGCAACCAAAGCGCATCCAAAGCGCAGGCAAAGCGCGCCTAAAGCTCTACCAAAGTCATTCAAAGCACGCCTAAATATTTATAAGTCACAATAAATAATTATTATAATAAGAATACTTAATTGAACTCAATACTTATTATATTAAATATTGACAAATTCGCAATTAATATTATTACAATGAAAATTGATTAAATTTCAACTCTGAAGTAATGAAATCCATCATCAATCTGGTGCACTCAGCACCCGGCTGGCTTGTTGGTTGGCCGGTTATATATTCCTCACTGAAACATTCAGGCATGCTTAAGAAGTTCATATGTGTTGAAGAAGGATCATCCATAGTTTTTTCCCCCACCAAAGGTTTCTTCTTTGTAAAAACTACAATTTTAATCTTAGGTAAGGAAATAATATAATTGACAGCTTATTAAAACTTATTTTTAGGCCGCTTCTTCTTTTCCCAATAGCTTTTCAGTCTTGCATTAGATATGCCCTTAGGTCTACGCTTTAGTGGATCTTTCAAATTAGCACTGCCAACTTGGGATCTTGCAACATACTTCTGATTTAATTTTTTACCACCAAGAATTAAGTATAAGTTTTCAGCCATGTCTTTCATTGAGGCAAGAATATACTCCTCTGCCTTCTCATTCCCTTGAGCTTTTGTGCTCATTTGATATGCAAATCTGCTCACTTGATTTCTGAATATGAATCCCCTACCACATTCGAAGTTATTATTTCTTTTAGCATTGCCCAAGTTACCTGAATAAATATCTTTTCGAGCCCTTGCTGACCATCGCAGTAGTAGGTACTTATCAGGAATTTTAGCAATATCCAACTGTCTCAAAACCCTCATACTGTGAGAACACAATAATCCCATGGTATCATACTTCCTACAGGTGCATTGAATGTTACCTTCTGTTGCATCAAAATCAACCACCCAAGGATGATGTTGGTCCTTATTCTCTATGTAGTTGATTAGAAACTTTGAAGAATCAGTCGAGACGAAGTCTATACTCATTCCTCCCACACCATGTATAAATTCTTCCTCAAAAAATGAATATAATTTTCTTGAGTAAAACCTAGCAGCTTGCTTTAATATTGAGTTGTTCCTTATCATAGGAACAATTTCAGACTGACTGCATTTGTACTCATCCTACTCATTTCGCTGCCAACTCATCAGTACCTTTTCTAACCCAAAAAAACAATCAGTTAATGAACTTGTTGGCTTCAAAATGCTATGACACACATTATTAGTACACTCGCTACGCTGCGTGGATAAAATGTCCATGCTAAGACAATCCTTATTAAAAGCTGTTGACCACTTTCTCCTTATCTTATAAAAATTCTGTAACCATTCATGGTTATGAAGGTTTCATTCCTTAATCATTTCAGCCCATGCCTCCTCAAACACTTCCTCAGAATCGCACTTCCTCATACACTTATAGAAGAGACCTCTGATTTTATTGTTGCTATTGAAGATAGGTATTTTTAAGATGTGACATTGGCATAATCTATGACGAGTGTGAGGTAATGCATCTTCTATGGCCCTAGCCATTGCTTGGTCATGATCAGTGAATATTGTTGTTGGATGTTTATTACTTAATATTCGTACAAATGTTTTAAACAACCACATAAAACTTTCAATTATTTCTTCTGACAAAAAAGCCACCCCTAACAAAATGTTCTGCCAATGATTGTTAACAAACAAATGGTGCACATACAAAATTATACTTGTTGAGCTTATAGCTAGTATCAAACATCAACATATCTCCAAAACATTCATAATCTATCATGTCTTTCCCATCAACCCAGAAAAAATTTAACAATCTATCATGCTCATCAATTTCAATATCCCATGCGAACATGTGGTCCTCAACTTGTCGATCTTTAAATAATTGAATCAAAGAATTAGTGTCACCAAATTCAATCTTTGCTCTTTTCTCCTTCTGAATAATATTGTATGCAGCCCCTCTTAGAGAATCCAACATTCTCATATCCTCCAACTTCCTCTGCAAGGTAGGCATATGCATCAACGATTCTAATTACTGCATCTGTCATTGATTTTATGACGGAAGTTTTTTCCTCAAGAACATTCCTACATGATCTTAGAAGGTGTCGGTCGACTGGGCTAGCCAATTCATGGTTGTGAGATTCAATAAATCTTTTGACATGCCAGTAACCATCTTCATCAACTGCAAACCTCACCATAGATGGACAACCGGTTCTAACATCTGGTTTAATAAATCTCTTTCTTGAATTCAGATCAATACTTCTCTTGAAACCAACTTTTGAACAGACAAAATCCTTAGATTTAATCTTCCTAGAATTTGGCTAGAAAATGTGATGATCCTTCCGCACACTAAAGCCATTATCATGGGCATAATTACAATAACATTCATATGCTTCTCTCTCATCTTTATAAACAGCCTGAGATGATAAGAAAACAATTGAATGAGAGAAGCCTGAAATGATACGAAAGTATTAGAAAGCGCAACCAAAGCGCGACTAAAGCGCAACCAAAGCGCAACTGAAGCGCAACCAAAGCCCAACTAAAGTGCAATTAAAGCACAACTAAAGTGCATCTTCTTCATCTTTCCCAATTCTAAAAATAATTTTTTCCTTCTTCCTAAAAAAACTAATTAAAGCTAAAAATATTTACTTTTTCGCCTAAACCCTAAACGCACTTCTAAGAGCTTGTGCCTCTAATGAGCGAAAACCTGTACCCTTTTTCTACAAAGCTTTGTTTACAACTTTCTAGCTAGTATTTGCTTAATACAACTTGTGCTGAGATTGAAACTTACCGATATGTTGAAACCTGAGGAAGTTCCAGCTAAGTTAACTTCCGATTCAGTCATCCTTTCGGATTCATGCACCCCTTCTCTCTTCGGAGAGCAGTCCATCTCTTTTCTGCAATTTCCTAGCTTGTTTTTTCTTCGAAAGCAATAAACATCTAGATCTTTCGCAGGTTTCTAAAATAGTGTCAACCTTACATTTAAAATGAAAAAAATAGTGGACTGGGTCGGGCCGATCGGGCTGAAAAGACAAAGCAAAACATTTAGATTAAAAAAATATTGCCACATGTCCTGTTTCTATTGGCGTCCGAACGCAGAGATAGGTCCGGTGACCGGACCTAATAATTTTCCCACAACTAGAGCTCTCTCTTTTCAGAAATTATCTCACAATAATTTTTTAAAGAGGCAAAGAGAGGGGGAGGGGTTAGTTTTAATGGACACTTGTTGGGGAAGTAAAATACGTAGTGAACTCAAACAAGAAAGAAAAATGCAATGAAAAAGAATGAACATGAGGATTTAACGTGGAAAAATCCAAAATCGGGGAAAAACCATGGAGCCACACCACACTAAGAAATTCTCTATGAAAATTTAAGAGAAATAGTACAGAACTCTCTTCTCTCTCATTCTCTCTATACCCTTGCATCATTCTCTGACTAAAACTAACAAAGAGATACATAATTTTACCACCAAGGGAAAATTGCCAGCCCATCTCATAGCGCCACAACTCTAGGTTTAAAGCGTTGCAACGCTTAACTATCTGTCTCTTGTTTGACTAACAACGCCGCTGCACCAAGTTCTGAAGCGTCGTAGCGCTTGAGTTTGGAGCAACGCAATGCTCCGCTCTCTGTCTATCTCTCAGCAAACTATATAGCACCCGAACCCAAGCATAGGGAGAACAACCTGAACCCCTTACCCCCAGTGGGCTCGACAAACTGAATTGAAATCTGAGGCAATACAACCCGATTGATGAACACAACCAGATTCCACACAGAACTAACACCACTCACATCATAAATCAATTACCTATAAAAGCCTTTGAGTTTAAGAATCCTACCCAACTCCTACGCAAATTCTTTCCCCATTTTAATACCTCAAATAACCTTAATCCTAATATATTTGAAAGTATTGTCATTATTTATACACATTCCTAAGACATTAGGCCATAGCATAAGGACGAAACTTGTTGCCATGGTGCGTAAACAATTCGATAGAGATAAAAAACCTCAACATCATCGATATCAGAAAAGCTTTCAGGATCTCCGGTTCCTTCTTCATGCAAATCCTGCTCTGAGTAATTGCAAGCAAAAGTATCAACAGCTGAATGCCCTGTTAAAGAACTCAGAAAAAGTTATTGGTAACTCGTTAATTAAACATAATTGGATGTAAGTAAAGGCCTAGCATAAATATCTGGGAGGCTGATTATGAAGATAACATACATATAGCTAGCGTAACAGTACATGTCCGTTGTAGATCTAAAGTAGCATACATACCATTATGAAGTTTAGGTTCTTCTGAAAAAGGTGCTGCACTTCCATGGGAAACTGAAGTGGCCTTCGATGATAAATCAGTCTGTTGCATATCCTGCCAAAAAACAAAAATGGTCGATGTCAGGAAAAAAAAGCATTAGAAAAAAATAAACAAAATTAATGGTTTCATCAAAAATTTTGATTATTCATTCACAAAACAAATTGTTAATTAATTTGTACGTATCAATTATAAAACAGAAAAGCTTGCATTAATGCACAGAAATTAGCATTTAGATGTAAATTTGTAATTCATATTTCATAAATCGAACTATAGAATTCAGCATAAATCCCATCGCCATGTTTCATCTGGTAAATGCCATCATAACCAAGGATGATATTACAATATTCCATAGCAAAAAAATTTGGCGGAGGCCCTAACAAAGATTGTGCAACAGAAACATTTGGCAGAAATTTTAAGATACACAGTCCATCTTGTTGATGATATTTCAATCCTTCAGAAAAATGAGAAGGATGGAGGACAGGTAAGACAAAAGTCTGAAAAAATGGTTATGCTATTGCTCGATAACATACTGCATTTGTTTTAGGCATCTTTCCCTCAGCTCTGGCCTTCTGCAACCTCTGCCTTTCAGCATGCTGAAAGGCTGGAGGTTCTGCACCTCCCTTAATTCCCCCTGATAAATGTATGAACTGCATAAAACGTAAGAGTGATGCCAAACAAAAAAACACATTCAACAAAATAAAGCAGAATAAGAGCCCTAGAAATTACTTCATTGAAACATTCTCTGCAAAGTCCATGAGCAAAATGAGGCGCATTTGTATCCTTGTGCGCACACAGCACTTGCCCTGGTGTGGGAAACTGATATGATTGAGAGACATCGTTGAGCTCGTCAGCCCTGGCAATAAAATCCTCGATCTAAAAAGGAAAAATACAAGCAGAGAAGTGTGAAAAAAAATGCTTTGGAATTTATCTGAAAATACAAGCAAAACGTAAAATGAGTTATGAAACAAACATTTATTAACCCCCTCAAAGAGAATCTTAGATAATTCATGATACACAATCTACACGACTTGCTTTCCCTAACATTTTCCCAAACTAAATCTGATCACACTGTTGGAAGACAATAGCGTGTAGAGTAACTACGCAGTGTAGAGGCACTATGCTCGCACGTAAAACTTCTGCAATTAATAATTAAATTTATTCTTTACCTCATATGGGACTACTGATGTCGTCAAGATATCCTACTTTATATTTTTCTTGTGTGACTTCTCATTTTCCTTGCTGTTTGATGATTTTCCCTACTATTTGCTGAAAATTCTTGTTGTCTTCTCGTATTACTGCTGCTGTTTGGTCTTTCCAAAGTGGTTGTTTGATCTTCCCATGTTGGTTGTTGGTCTTCCCCATGCTGGACTTCGGTTTTCCCTCCTGGCTCTTCGTTTTCCCATATACCCCTTCGGTTTCCTTGATGTGTTTACTGATGGCTTGCTCGTTTTCCCTCATGTGGCTGCTCGGTTTCCCCCATTTGTTGAAACCTATGTTGGATGTTTTATTTCCTAATTAATTGAACTGATTTGGAAGAGTTTTGTGGCTGATTTGGAAGGCTTCTATTGGCTATTTGGGTGGCAAATTTAAGTGAGCATTTAATATCATTTTCCCTTTGATTCCTTTGAAAATAAAGAGAGATATGTGATGAATAATTGGAACGTGAAACCTGCGGGTTTGTCATAGCTTACGAGCTATCCTCTTCTACCTTCCTTCTTATATTTCGTCTCAGACTTCTATCTATTCTTCTCTCCACGGTTCTCATTCCACTTATATCTTTCTTCTCAAAACTTTTATAAGCTGTAAGGTTATAGTGTTCCGTTTAATGTGAGTTTGAAGCAGTTGAGTTTTAAGGTTTTGTTGGTCTATGTTTTAAAGGAATCTTTAGTTTGCAATTCTAGTGTGTGTGTGTGTTTTTTTTATTGCATCAATTTGGTATCAAAGAATAGGTTGTTGTGTCTTCCTTTCTATTCAAAAATTTGGAAAAAAAAAAGGACAACCAAAACAATCAATAAGTTAAAGGCAAACAAGAAAATCAGCCAACTATTCTTTGGATTCCATAAGTTAAATTTCCAACAATAAAATGGGTAACACTTCAAGCACATTCTATTGATCCACTACAGAACGAATTTCTCAAACTACGAAGACAACAGTATTTATGCTTAGAGATATATGAAAATAAGAAGTGTCTACTTCAATCCGAGTTTAAACAAGAAAAGGAGATCATCCAAAGGAAGTATGACACTTTAATACAGGAATCGGAAAAGGAATATTTTCATGTCGAAGTTCCAACTCTAAAGGAAGATCTCCCATCAGAAATAGTGCAATCGAAACATCTTGGAAGTTCTGAGGTATTCTCATCAGGGGGTGAGATTTCTCCACCATGGGAGAATTGATGCAGACAATATATCCTACTTTATATTTTTCTTGTGTGAATTCTCTTTTCCTTGTTGTTTGCTGAATTTCCATACTATTTGTTGAAAATGCTTGCGGTTTTCTGAAAATTCTTGTTGTTTCTCGTATTCTTGCTGTTGTTTGGTCTTCCCAAAGTGGTTGTTTGATCTTCCCATTTGGTTGTTGGTCTTCCCCATATTGGACTTTGGTTTTCCCTCATGGCTCTTCGTTTTCCCCTATACCCATTCGGTTTTCTTGCTGTCTTTACTGATGGCTACTCGTTTTCCCTCCTGTGGCTGCTCAGTTTTCCCATTTGTTGAAACCTATGTTGGATGCTTTATTTCCTAATTAATTGGACTGATTTGGAAGAGTTTTGTGGCTGATTTGGAAGGCTTCTATAGGCTATTTGGGTGGAAAATTTAAGTGAGCATTTAATATCCTTTCCTCTTCTTTTTCTATATAAGATGGCTGATTTCTTTATGAAAAAGATGGAGAGATTGTGATGAATTTTTGGATTGTGAAACCTGCAGATTTGCCATAGCTTGAGAGCTATCCTCTTCTACCTTCCTTTTTCTATTTCATATCGGCCTTCTATCCACTTCTTCTCTCCTCAGTTGTCATTCCACTTATATCTTTCTTCTCAAAATTTTTATAAGTTGCAAGGTGTTGTAGCATCGTGTTTTATTTAAATTGTTTGTTGTTGTTGACGTCCATTTTATTTAAAGTTGTAAGGTGTGTCTTTATTCATAATAGTATTGTTATATTTATGGTAAGGAAGACTTGAGTTTGCTTGTGTTTTTATTGCATCAACTACACACTATAATACATGACTCAAACTTAAGGAAAAATTCTATAAGATGGTGGTGAGACTTTCAATGTTTTATGGCGCAGAATGTTGGCCATTAAAAGAGAAGCATAATATTAAGTTAAGTGTTACAGAGACGAGGATGCTCAAGTGGATGGGTGGCTTTACTCTTAGAGACATGATACGAAATAAGCATATACATGGAAAGGTTGGAGTAGCTCCGGTGGAAGGAATAAATTTGTTAGTAGTATAATTAGTTAGTTTCTTATTCTTAATCACCTATATATTTATTTAGTTTACTATTGGAGTTTGAGAATAAGCTTTGCTTACATTCTCTAATCCATTTCTTTCATACCAACTTATATTTCTTGAAGAAATTCTAAGGTGTGGACTATATAAAGCTTAGATGTATTATATTTGTCTTGAAATGCATAATAAAAATAAAGATTAGTTCATATTGGGTACTCTTCGCTATGTATCCATGTCCATGCGCTTGGTACACTTCCAAGTGGAATAAATGCCTTGGCATCTACAAGAAAATACAACATAGCAGTGCATCTTCTCCTCTGAAGGTAACCCAGCACTTAGATAAAACTAAAAGATCAGGCTACTCATTGATAATTATAGACAAATTTGGAAGGAAACGGGTTGTACACTTATGACAGATTGATGGACTGATAATAGGAGCAGAACGTCAATCAATTTTCTAATATATTGTCCAAGTGGAATAAACATATCTGCCAATTTAAATGATAAATTCTTTTAAATCCAAGTGGAATAAACATATCTTCCAGTTTAACAACTTCCTTAATATTTCAAACTTAAGTACAAGGCTTCAAAAAACCCAAATTATTTATTAAGCCATCACTTTTCATATAGTATGATCTAGCATCGTATAGTATGATTAGTTCAAAATAGGGGTATTCTCCCTATAAATTGAGAGAAGAGGGAGTCGAGAAGAGGGAAAGATCGAGAGGGAGGAAGATCGTGTTTTAGCGACAATCCTGAAAGAGGGTAGTGACGAGCGAGGAATCAAATGCGAGCTTGACGAGAGGGAAGGTTTCCTGAGGCGAATTATGTTTACCGCAGTATCTTCTTATTCATAACCACAATATGATGAGTGCAAGCTCCATGATGTGCCTCTAAAAATACTATAAATAAAACATTAGAGATATTATTATATCAATCAAATGAAAATTTTGCAACTAAATCTCCTTGATTCATTATGAATAATATGATGAGTGCAAGCTCCATGATATACCTCTAAAAATATTATAAATAAAGCATTAGTGATATTATATCTATCAAATGCACAAAAATAGGTTTTCAACGAAACCTATTGAGTTTATGAATCAAATTAGGAAATGCATCCGCGAATTACTATTTTCAGTCAGCAACTATAAATGTTACCAATAAATCTGGGCATTTACATCTTGCACCATTGTCAAGATGAAATCATGGTTTTTAAACTAATCATACAATACGATGTCAATTATACTAGACGACTGGCAGATATGACTTTGATCATCCCATAGATCATCCTGTATGATCTTGAAATGCATAATAATAATAAAGATTAGTTCAATGAGTTTTTGCTATGTATCCAGGTCTATACCCATGTGCTTGATGACATGAAGCCTTGTACTTAAGTTTGAAATCTAAGGAAATTGTTAAACTGGCAGATATGTTTATTCCACTTGGATTGAAAAGGTAGCTATAGGATAACATGAATCGCGACATTTAAACCTCAAATCAAAAGTTCAACAACATGAAAACCACGTGCAATTCATGTGTCAAAGTCACTACCATGTACATGCAAATCATCGATCGCAAAATGGACTTCGCCGTTGCGTTTGGAACGTCATCAATACCCAAAAATGACTGTCAATTTATCCAATTAAAATCACAGCAAAATCGTACAGTAGGCCACTGGAGGAAGCAAGGTGCAAGCTTTCCTGGAGTAACCGTGTGAAAACCCCTCAACACTAATTTCATTATAGGATTAGGGAAAGGTTGATGTATGCACCCTTATCCCTACATTTTATGAGAGCTTGTTTACATGACTAGAAGGCAACATACGTAATTAACCTTTATCCATGTGAGGCAACATCCGCATTTAAGCTTTATCCACTAATAGTTATAACCATTATGAAAACCCTAAACTTTCTCAATAGTGGATCTTAAAATGCTGTTACTTCCATCATTTGACATCTTATCAGCCTTAAGGATTTCATAGAATAGAATGTTAATCATATTACCCTTAAGGTTCTTCATAGTAGATCTTAAAATGTTGTTACTTCAATCATTTGACATCCTATTAGCCTTAAGGATTTCATAGAATAGCTCGTTAGCTATAATACTCTAATATATAATATAACTCTCTCTCTCTCTCTCTCTCTCTCTCTCTCTCTCTCTCTCTCTCTCTCTCTCTCTCTATAGAATAATCTTACAAAATTACGCATAACTATAGCTGCTCAAATGACGATGTCAAAGTAAGAATTAAAAGGGTAAAGGTTAATTGGCTGAGGTCGAGGTGAGTACTCATATTCATAAATTATGATAATGGGATTATTTTTTCGAAATGCATTTAATTTCTTATCATTATCGAGAAGTGCTTATGTGTTATCTCTGTAAAATGCAAGTGATCATATTGAGTTTGATGATATAGATTTATGTAATTTAGCATAAGTCTTATATTGAAATGATATGACATGATATAGAACATGCAAATAAAGTTATTAAGTAAAAAATAATTGCATGTGCATGATTGAATGATAAAGTACACCCCATTTTGATATTGACTAAGGACGCAATATACCCACGCACGTCAAATAGAAAAGATTTTAAAAAGGTTATGAAAATGAAAATGGAAGTACCTTCATTGATATTATTTAAACGGCGTCTCCTGTGCTAGTTATAAATTACACAAAAGGTTATAAAAGGATATAAGTATTCCATATGCATAAGACATGAATGATAATCATTTCTAAACTTAAATGCTAATAAATAAAGCAATTTTATATTTTACAACTAGCATGCATGTTGATCAAAATGTCTTGTATTACTATAATTTAGAAGTATGTCATACTCACAGAGTTGTTTTATGATTTACTCCATATTTACAAATGTATATAGGTATTTTTTAAAGAGTTAAAATGAGTAGATGAGTAGAGAACGTGCATTGTATGCGCAACATTCTAAGAGAAAGATATTTATTTGAAATAGTTATAATATTTTGTTTTAAAATACATTTGAAGTTTAGTGGCTCTTACAGTGTCTTGGAGATAGTTAGAATTTTTGGTGTATGAAAATTTAAATAACCATTCGATCATCTCGCTAATATATATTTGCGCGCACACACACATATATAAATATTGGTGGCATAATCTTCTTTCCCACAACAACAATAAAGGCATATATAAGATCCTCTCACTAGAGCACTCTTGCATGACAAATATGCAAATATATGTGATTTCCCAATCGTGTAAAGAAAGACGTGTATCAGTAATTGCACTAGGTGTGAGCTTATTTTGTATTATACCTTGCTCACGTGATGATGTCGATAAGACGACAAATCGACGAGATCAGTACGCAGCACCTCTTTTTCTTTTATTTTTTTCTTACTCTTTTATTTTGTCTTATTGAGAAAGTGAAGACAGAGTAGGGAGGGAAAAGTGAGGGAGATTGAAAAGATAATAGGAGAGAAAGGGAGAGATAAAGAGATAGAGGGAGCTATAGAGAGTGAGTTAGAGAGAGAAGGTGAGTTAAAGATATCAGGAGAGGCAGAAAGAAAGAGAACAAGAGAGAGAGAGGGGTGCTAGAGAGAAAGAGAGGTGGATAGAAGAGAAGAGAAAGAGAAGAAGAGAGCTAGATAGAATGAGAGGTGGAGAGAAAGAGGAGAAGAGAGACAAAAGCTAGAGAGAGATAAGTGGAGAGAAAGAGAAAAATAGAGCTAGATAGAAAGAGAGGTGGAGAGAAAGAGGACAAACAAAGAGAGCTAGAAAGAGAAAGAAAGGTGACGAGAAAGAGAACAAATAGAGAGTTAGAGAGAGAGAGGTGGAGAGAGACAGAAGAAAATAAAGAGATAAATATGGAGAGAAAGAGAAGAAGACTGAGCAAGAGAGAGAAGAAATAAAGAGAGGTGGATGGCTAAAGGGTTTGTCGACGATGGAGACGACGGCTGCACGGCAACAAGATTCGTGTAGGATTTAACATGAATTTACTTATCTCATGAGTTTATTTTTATTCTCTCCAACAAGTGTTGCTAGTTCGATTGGACCTACCAATGAGTTCCCCATGCAAGACTCGCCGCTTAATCGCAAGTCCTGTTGACACCTTTCACTAGCTCTCATGCGACTTCCTTGCTTCATAGGTGCAAATCCCGACATCGCTTTCTACTACAAGCTCGCATGTGACTTGCTCACTTCTTCATCGCAAAGGATTCATGAATTTAGGAAAGAGCAGAGAGCTATAGAGACCGAGACAAAGAGATCATGAGGATAGATAAAGGCGAGCATGACATGTGAGCGTATGAGTGCGTGGATGAAATATTGGTAGAGTATGTTGTTGACCTTGTTTTCACATAATTTTCTCTCGCACAAGTTTAATTGGGTTGATTGAGCCTCGTCGAGCTCGATTTGACTCGAATCGGCGCCAATTTGGTTTGATTCTTATCAAATTAATTTGGTCGAGTCGAGTCGAACTGAACCCGACAAAGTCTAATTAAGCTCGAATGACATCCGCGAGTCTCGTCGGGCATTAATTTAGCTCAAATTGGCGTCGATTTAGGCCCAATTTCGTCAAGTAAATTTAATTGAAATTAAATTTTTGTCAAATAAATTTAATTGGAATTAAATTGGACTCAAATCGATCCTAGTCGAGTCCAATTAAACCCGATTCGACTTCAATTGATTTAATTTTAGGCTTAATTTTATTTAAATAAATTAATTCGAATTGGAACGAGCTCAAATCGGCCCGAGTCGAGTCAAATTGAGTCTGATTCGAGCTCAAATCAGCCACCATTTATCCGTTTTAATTCAACGGCTGCGATATCCCTAAATTTTAAACATTATTACCCCTTCTAACTTCGGCAGCTGCAGCAGGATCGCGAGCGGCATAATCTTATCGCGACAGAAGATAATGTCGCGCGGTCACTTCAGTTTCGCGTGCTTTGACAGCGCTCAAGTATAGGAGTTTCCCTCAGTTGAATCCCATTGGATATCCTTCCCATTTTCGGACACCAGAGAGTCTCGATCTCTTGCTCTCTCTCGACTTCTCTACTCAAGGGGATAGAGGCGGAACTCCCTCCCTCTCTCGATGCAGCTGTTCGCGAACCCCAACCCAGGGCCGAACCTCCTCCCGGTCACTCTCACATCCCAGGCGGAACCCCTCTCGGTCCGTCTCCCCTGTTCGCGACGGACCCGACGCCGACCTACCTCCAAGGCCCCGCCGGCTTCCCTCAACTCGCAAGGTGATCTCTTCCATTTCTTCTTACTTCTTCTTCCTTCTTCCTTCTTCTTTCTTCTTCTTCTTCTTCTTTTTTCTTCTTCTTTCTTCTTCTTCTTCTTTTCTTCTTCTTCCTCCTCCTTTTCTTCTTCTTCCTCCTCCTTCTTATGTTCTTCTTTTCCTTTTTTCTCTTGCTCTTCTTCTTCTTCTCCTTCTTTCCTTTCTTCTTCTCCATCTTATTTTTCCTGTTTCTTTCTTCATCTATAATCTTCTACCTCTCTTAGGCTTCTTCTTCCACTTTGGTTTTAATGTTTACTTCAATTTGAAGCCTTGTGAATGGTTTAGTTGATAGCAAGATGCAAGACTTATTTTGGCTAAAATGAAATGTGAATGGAATTCTTAGGGTGTATATGTCATTACACTTTTAATCCCCTTGATTCCTAGTAAATGTATTTATTCTCTATGTTAGATTTTATGATGGCTTGCACAGTTGATCTTGTCACCATGTGTTAATTTATAGATCTCTCCAATGTATTGGTTTATGTTATTTGAGAATGAATAATTGCTAAGTGGAATTTGTATTTGAGACATGTCATATGATTTAGAGTTTTAGGTGTAAATGATGGGGAATCCTAAGAAGCCACGTTGATTCTTTATAAAGGTATGCACTCAAAGTGTTTGCGATAATATCCCAAAGAAAAGTCATAGTTGTTTTGCTTATATTGAAGCTCTATGCAATGATCTCCTTCATGTGAAAGTTTCTCCAATGCATTATTTAGAGGTTAGAAAAGAAAATATATAAAATATGAATTTGCTTATTTTGATAAGATATGCGGAGCTGTAGGTCTTTCTTTCATGAGGTGTTTCTCCTTTTTATGAATATTTCGTCTAAGAGGACAAGGTATGTGATTTTGTAAAGCAAGAATGTGCCTCATAGCAAAGGCTTGTGTTGTTGGAGTTATTTTATTTGTGCATAAAATTTGTAGAAATTTATGCTTTTGATGGTTGTGTTATGTGAGTTTAAAGTCTTATGTATGGATCTTGAGAAACCATAGCTCCCTTTATCAAAAGCACACAAAGTGTCTGTGGTAATGCCTATTAAGAAATTGTATAGATTTTTGACCCAATTAAAAAAAAGCATGCTTAGTTACAAAATTGACGGATGGTTAAATATCTCTATGCTTTCTTGAGGCATGTCTTGCTTGTTGAATTTTTTTTATGCAAAAGTTACTTTGGCAATCATATTGAAACACTTCTTATACTTGGGAAAACAAGTCGGCATAAAATCTTCTCTCTCATGATTCGTTATGGATTGACTAAGACAAGGAGGATGTTTGAATTATATGGGTAATTTATCAAATGGTTGGGAACATTTATGTCTTTTCTCTCAATGGCAAGCATTCATAATTATCTTATAAAATGCAATTGGAAATATATTCTTTTGAAGAAGTGTTGGAGAATTCTCACGTGTTTCAAATATGGGTCTTTACATGAATTTGGTTTTGCTTCATATGGATTTTCTGTTAAAAGAGCTTTTATGGAGGATTTTTGTAGATAAATTAATTTGTCTTGAGAGAGGTTTCTTTTAGAACGAACTCCTCATTTGAAGAATGGTTTTGGCATGAAAGCGAAGTTGTTAGTCTAAGTTTGGAGAAAGCTTTTTCATATATTTGTTGGCATGTAACATGGGAGATTTGCTTTGTGTTGGCAAGGCTCAAGAATTGGTCTTTGTTTCCATATATATATATATATATATATATATATATATATATATTGGAAAGGTTTCGAGAGCTTTATTTATTTATTTATTTATTATTATTGTTAAAAAAAAATTTTGTTTTATGTTGGAGAAACTTCTAGGGTAGTTTCATGTTAAAAAAAAAAATCCTTCGAGATGTGGAGTCTTAGAAGTCATTTTATCTTGATAAAGTCTTATGGATGTTTTCTTTGTGTTGGAGAATTTTATGAAATGCTTTATAAGAGAGGGTTTTATGAATTGATTTATGATGGAGAAGTCTACGATTTACCTCATGTTGGTTGAAATGCCTCTTAAATTTTGAAGAGCAAGTTTACATCAAAACTTCTCTCTTAATTATGTTTTGGTTATGTTTCAGTATCAAACAAGTTGTGGGCTTGTCGCTTTGATTTGGAAAAGTAAAGTTTGAGTTTTCATTCTCGAGTATATGTGAAGTTTCATCGTGATGGCTATAGCGGAATTGAGGGAAACAACTTAGCATACATTTAGAGTTTTACTTATGATTTTTCGAAGCATCCCTTATATTTTTTTTCATTAGTTGTTTCATGTGATAAGCCCTTGATTTGCAATATTATGCATTTTGGTACAAAGGTATATTTATAAGTTTAAGTTAAAGCTTCTTTTGAACTTTCGATGGTATATAGCATGAAGGTGTGAGACTTGTTGGAGAATATGTATGTATTTTTGTAGTTGTTACATATATTGTTGGAGCATGGTTTTTAACCTTTGGGGAAAGTGAATTAGCATCAAAACCTCTTTCTAATGATTGCATTTTCGCTAAAGTGTGGAATTTTGAGTTTATGGTATATGTGTTGTTTTGTCACTTGGTCTAAGAAATACAATCTCTCTTCTTGAATGTGTGGTATCATTATGATAACTTTGGTGGAAGCATAAAAGGTGATTTGACATATGTCTTCATTTGAAATTTTCAAAGTTATTCTCCTTACATTTCTTTACCTACTTGTGATTATGAATGTTTTGGGGAAAGGTGTATTACATTAGATTGCTCTTTCGCATTTATAAAATGGGTAAGTAGTGGCTTAGAACACTTCATGAATGATGAAAGAAAAGTGTGTGCATTGGAAAGTGGAGTTCTGGCTCTCTCTCTCCCCTTCTTTCTCTACTTCTCTCCCTTACTTTTCCATCACCTTTACTACTTATGTTTTGAGATGAAATATGGTAAAGTGCTTGTGAATTGAAAGGTCAAAAAGTTAAAGGGCTCAACTGGTGTCCAAGCCCGAAAAAATGTATGTTAATATTTTAGTTGCATTATTATTATTATTATTATTATTTGCATATTTAATATTAGCTTGCTCTAATACCACCTTTCCTTTGCTTGTCTGTATTTTGTGAGGTGCATTTAGGAAAGCAAAAGAGAAGGGATCTTTTGGAGTTGTTGTGACGAAGGAGCCTACATAAACAAATCAGTCGCCCCCATTCATTCCGGTGGGGGCGCTATGGGAGGAACCACCGAGTCATAGCCCTCGGTGCTGGAAGTTTTCTTAAAACTTAGATAATCCTTAGGAAGCCTTTGCGTGTACGCTCCCCACCCCTTAGGGCCTTATAGAAACTTCATTTATAACTATGATTGCTCTCTTTTATTTTAGATCCATAAACCCATTTTACACATGTACGAATGTCCAAGGGGTTAGAAATAAATTTCATTTCATCTCCTACAACACCAGTGACACTTAAGGACAAAAATCTAAGGATGAGTCTTAGACAACATAGACTTAGGATGCATACTCCTTTTAGGATAGAAACCATAAAACATAGAAAAACATAGTGGCATCCTACCATAGGATTAGCGTAGTGATATCTAAGTCTAATTAATCATTAATAATAACCAACCTATAATCAAAACCAACAAATTAGTAAGAGGTCAAATCAAATGCATAAAAGATGTTTAATTCCTAATCAAATCATAATCAACGCATATAATCATTAAGAAGGAAAACTTGAACCTAAAGGCGAGCTAAGGCTAATTAATCTATTAATCATCCCCCTAACCAAATACTAACTAGAAGAAATCCACTAAAATCAACATAAATTCAAGAATTATAAAATTGGAGAACAAACCTAAAACTAAAACATGTCGAATAAAGGGACTTTCAAAACTCAAACCTTAATTCATTAAGTTATCTCATAATTAATTAAACACCTAATATAAAACACATCTAACTTTGAATACAAATGAATCATAACCTAACTAACTAAACAACATAAGAAACTTATTAAGAGGCTTAATCATAACAAAGAAACATAATAACTCACCTAAAACTCAATCAAATCATTAACTAATCCTTTAAGATCAATCAACAAACCCCTTTATTAATAATAAATCATTTAATTCATATTTCTTTTAATTCCTAACTAAAATAACTCAATAAAATTGGTTACTACTGGGTAACACAGGCCTACGAGGCTATTAAGTTAGCCCCAAGAAGGGTGAAATAAACCTCATGGCCTCGGTGAGCAACAAAGGTAGTAATCAATTAAACACTAGAATAAAATTCCTAAAATCAATCCTAAATTACTAATACTTACGCTTAAACTAAAGCCTCTCTTTAACCTTCAACAAATCAAGTCACAAATAACTTTAACTAAACCACCCTATATAGGATATACCTAAAACCACACAGCCTACACACACCTAGGTTTGTTTGTTAGGACCGGACTTCTAGCTTTAGGTTAGGCCGGTGTTTTCTTCCTTTTTGTTTCTGTGATGTGGCGATTTGCATGTGACACGTGTGCTGGTTGTTTTAGTTTACTTGTATTAGCTTTTCTGTGATGATGATTTTATTTACTGCATTTTTACTGTGATGTGATGGGCGATAGATTACCCATAGGTTAAGGACGATTTTGATACTAACGATATTTTCTGCAGGTGGCCATACTCATACAGCGCTAAAAGACGGCTAAAAATAAATAAATCATAAATAACTGCTACAGGTGTTTTAGCTGCTTAGCCCCCAAATAAATAAGAGCATTGCCAAGTGTGGCTGGTTTGAGTAATTTTATTTTATATATAACTGCTTGGGATGTTTTGATTTCAACTGCTTAGGATA
This sequence comes from Dendrobium chrysotoxum, assembly GCA_019925795.1. Taxonomy (NCBI): domain Eukaryota; kingdom Viridiplantae; phylum Streptophyta; class Magnoliopsida; order Asparagales; family Orchidaceae; genus Dendrobium; species Dendrobium chrysotoxum. The sequence goes on from CM034313.1 coordinate 75,053,173, forward strand.
ACCTGCAGGAGAGTCAAGACTCTTTTTTTCTTCTTTAATTTTGATGTAATGTATTTGATGTAAAGAGTTGTGAAAATCTTTAAAATGAGGCATTTTAATGAAATGTTAGGGATCCAAAGAGAAAAGAAAGTCCTTTTACAATGAATTTTTTTTTCATTTGGATTTCCTACTGATGATGTACCATAATAAGATTTAAGGAAGGCGATCCACAAAAGAATCAGAAGAACCAGATGACGATGATGAAGACTAAAAATGCCTCATTTTAAGATTTGTGTTGTTCTATAGGATTAGAATCCAGGTTGTTGTCGGTGGAGCCTGGCCACCATTACTTTTCTGCATTCTGGGTTGTATATTATATGGCACTTATCATGAACTTTGAACACTCTTTTCTGTGATTTTGATGTGATGATTTACTTACCTATGTGCACAGTAGAAATGACATGATTTTCATAGGTTTCTTTCTTGCATGTGTATGCGTCTGACTCGTTAGGCTCTTTAGGGATAAAACTTTTCTACTCATAATTAAAATTAAAATTTTAAGAATTAAATAACATAGAAAGATAACGATATAGGGAATAGCCGAAATCATCCGGGGTCGCATGCATATCGATGCATTCTCTCTTCCTTGTTTAGACACTTCCCCGCCTGCGGGTAGAGTTCAGATAATCCGACCTATGAGGATGAGGTTCTGAACCTGGGGAAGCCTAGTCTTTCTAAAAAATTATTTTATAAGCCCTTTTTTAAAATTTCATGCATTTTTTATTTAGATATTTTAATCAGCACACATTGCATTAGTAACTAATTATAATTAAAATTTAATTGCATTAGTTTTAGGAGCATAGTACCATACATAAGTCTGAGGTCACTTAGGAAACCTCTCTAGATGTTGACCTCAAATTCCAAAAACTTAGCCACCCACCCATCTTTCATAAAGAACGGACAGCATGAATTTTATACGGTTAGGTGGTTTAGCTAGCTTTCTTTTTTAGACAGGATAAAAGTCCAGGATGCATTAGCTAGGACACAGGTTTTAGTGTTGTGTAGAACACTAAACCCACCTTAGATTTAGGGTTCAAGGCTACTATTATCAGTGTCTCATAGTATGCCTCATCAGTGGGTAAGCTCCCCTTTCTTCTAGGGCTATAAACCATGCCTATCCGCGTCACATAGATGGCGCCGCCTCCATCCTTCTCTCACGCATGATTGGAATACAATGTCTCTTTCTTTTCTACCAGTTCAGTCTCTTTCAGTCCTCCGAATGATCGTATGATCCGTGCTTGTTGATTAGCCTAATTGAACCTTTCATTCCCTTGATTAGGAGAGCCTGAATTTTTCTTAATGCGCCAAACCTATTTGAGAGAATAATATAGCATCCTTAATCGAGAGTTTTCTTAGGCTGAGGTCTAACATGTAATTAACCACGGGAGCTTGCGCCCGTGGAAACCGATCCTCACATCAAATAAACCTCACTCTGATGTATCGAGTGGGGGAAATCTCATGACTCTTAGGTTATACATATTATTACCCATCGAGGTGTATAGGCGAAAGCCTCTATCATTTATGGTTAATCGTATGTATAATCCCATCTGCCCTCTCATTGGCCTACTTGTGTAAAGTGCAAAGGTCTACGATCATTTTGTCCTACGGGATAGTGCGGTCGTACCCTTTACATTTTGTTCCCCACAAGTAGAATCCTTTCGGAGACACACATATGCGACAGGACAAACTATAGGAATGGAAGAAGGTATAAAAGAGGTTTTTCAATAAAAAATTGAATAAAAACCATAAAAATATATTGAATCCTATTGAAATTCCTCGTTTCTTGTGTACATCAATCTAATGTTGTCATTCAACATTTTGATTTCACCCGATTAGTTAACACACACACACTTGTGTGTGTGTGTGTGTATATATATATATATATATATATATATAAGGAGAAACACAGACAAATGTTTCAAATCACTTAAGTGGAAAATTGCAATTTTAATTCCTATTAGATTTTGACCATAAAAGATCATAAATTAAACTATAGACTACTTTGATCAACAAGGCCATAAAAACCTACTTGTAACAAAAATTAAATTTTTTCTATCCAACCAGGTACCAAGCTTGCAGGAAAAATATTGTATATATGTCAAAATAAATTGAAAAAAAGTATTTTTAAGATCAAAATAATATCAATCTTGCTCTAAATATAAAGCGATTAAATTATAAAAAAAGGTTAAATTGGGAAATTACTAAGATCGAGATCAAAATTTAGATTCCCACTACCAAGTTAAATAGTTAGAATTATTAATATTGCACACAATTATAGGCCATGCCAAAGGGGGTAATTCAGTTGCCTCAATTTTAATCTAAGGTAACAAGTTCAAATTGCAAAAATAATGTATAGTATCTGTTATTAGTACAATCATGTTATATTGGATTATAAGCACATATAACGTATAAATCAGCCCACTTTTTAGTTTTTGATTATGAAATACGAACACTACCGTTGTCAGGTTCCAAGCCCTAGATGAATAAGTGGAAGGTTGTGTTAGATAGTCGACAGCCAACGTAAAACTTGACGAATAATTATGATATGAATCATTTAACATATTGTGCTAATGCTATGGCATTCCCTGGAAGTGACACACTTTATGGCCTGAATACAACGAGAAGTGTAAAAGGTCTGCTACACCGGTGCTCAGGTACAGTGTTAAATAAGCAAGGGTTCCCACATTGTGAAAGGATGTGGGCAAAGAAGCTAGTTCAAGAAACTAGAATTTCGCAAGGAACTTGAAATATAAGTTCACTGACAAGTAAATTAATGGAATTAATATATGTTATGATCTATAGAAAGTTAAATATTCTATGCATTCAGAAAACTAAATTGATTGGAGAGAATGCTAAAAAGATTGATAGTTTAGAATTTAAACTATGTTATTATGGTAGGAGTCAAACTAGAATGGTTTATGTGTGATTATAAATAAGAATTTGAAGAATAATATTGTAGAAATTAAAAGAGTTTGAGATAGAATTATAGTTTTAAAGATTGTTGTTGATACTAAGATTATGAATATTATCAAAACTTATGCTCCACAAGTAGGTTTAGATATGTGTTCAAAATTAAAATTTTAGAATGACTTAGAATAATTAATACAAAAGATACTTCTTAAAGAAAGAGTTTTTATTAAAAAAAATTAAATAGAGTTGGTAGAAAGGTAGAAGATTTTAAACATATTTATGGTGGCTATAAGTTTGGAGTGACTAATGAATGAGGTAAGACCATATTAGATTTTGCTATAGCTTACAATTTTGTAATTGCCAAAACCTTATTTAAGATGAGAGAGAGCCATATCATCACTTATAAGAATGGATATAGTAAAACTCAATTTGGTTGTTTTTTTATAAGAAAAAGATATTATTTACATTGTAAAATTATAAGGTTATTCCGAGAGAAAATTTATGTACTTAGCATCACTTATTTGTTCTAGACTTCAGAATGAAAAGGCGAAATATAAAAAAATTAAATAAAATATTATTCTCTGATTAGATGGGGCATTTAAATAATACTAACAAAAATATTTTTAAAATAAGATTCAAGATCTTAAGATTTCATCTATGCATAAGGAAAGCTAATATTATTTGGGAAAAAATAACTAGTGATATTAAGAATATTACAAAAGGATATCATTGGAGTATCAAAAGAAAAAAGCTCCTAATAGTAAAAATAGTTGATGACAAAATCTAAATGTATAAAAAAAGATAAAAAAATAAGAATCTTTGTTATAAAAATTGGTTTAGATATTAAAACTCGAAAATCTGGAAAAAATATAAAGAGACCATAGGAGTCTAAGAAAGCAATATGCGATGCAAATAATTTAGCTTTTAAAGATTTATATGATAGATTAGATATGAAGGAGGGCGAAAAAAACATATATAAATTAGCCAAATAAAGAGGAGAAATATTTAGTTCAAGTGAAGTGCATTAAGGATAAAGATCAAAAAATATTTTTATTAAAAGAGGATATTCAACAAAGGTGGATAAGATATTTTAATAAGTTTTTCAATGAAGATTATGAGAATACAACTGACTTTAGTGACCTTAGCACTCTAAATGAAAATAGATATTTTTATTTTTATCGGTGTGTTAGTAAAATCGAAGTTAGGGAGGCTTCAAAGAAAATGAACAGGGGAAAAGCTATTAGACCTAACGATATTCCAATAGAGGTATGAAAATGCTTAGGAGATGAAATAATTTCTTATTAGCTTACGAAACTTTTCAATATTATTTTAAAAATTAAAAAGATGTCATATGTGTGAAGAATGAGTGTATTGATTCTTATTTTTAAGAATAAAAGTGATGCACAATAGCGTATGAATTATAGAGGAATTAAGTTAATGTCATACTTTAAAACTATAGGAAATAATTATTGAGCATAGGTTACGACGTGATACTAATATTTCTCAAAATCAATTTTGATTCATGCCGAGTAGGTCTACTATGGAAGCTATACATTTATTAATAAGTTTGATGAAGTATAGATAGAATAAGGAGGATCTATATATTATATGTATTAATTTAGAGAAAGCTTATGATAAAATTCCAAGAGAAGTGCTCTGGAGAGTTCTAGAAGACAAAGGGGTTAGTAATGCACTTATTCAAGCAATTAAGGATATATATGCAGGAGATATTACTTGTATTCAAATACATGGTGGTTTGACCAAGTATTTTCCTATTTCAGTTAGATTACATCAAGTATCGGCTTTATGCCTATATCTTTTTGCTTTAGTCATGGATGTTCTTACTAGACATTTGCAAGAGGATGTACCCTAGTGTATAGTTTTTGCTAATGATATTCTTCTTGTTGATTAGACTAGAGAAGAAGTTGAAAGTAAACTTGAATTATGGAGGTCAACTTTAGAGTCTAAAAATTTTCGTTTGAGTAGATCTAAAATCGAATACATTGAGTGTAATTTTAGTAAGAGATCTAGTGGGGAGATTGTGACTTTGGGCAATCAAGTCATTAATAAGAGTATATGTTTTAGATATCTCGGATATATAGTTCAAAGTGATGGTGAAATAGATCGGGATATTATTAATAGAATTAAAGTTGGATGGTTGAAGTGGAGGAATGCATCGCGCTTCTTGTGTGATAGAAAAGTACCACTCAAAAGAAAAATTCTATAAAATGGTCATGAGATCTGCACTGTTTTACGACGCAGAATGTTGGCCATTAAAAGAGAAGCATAAAATTAAGTGCTATAGATATGAGGATGCTCAGGTGAATAAGTGGCTTCACTCATAGAGACAGAATGTGAAATGAGTATATACGTGAAAAAGTTAGAGTAGCTCCAAGGATAGATAAGATTAGAGAGTCTCGTTAGATGATTTAGTCACATAAAATGTCATTCTGATGACTTAGTTAGGAAAGTTGATGTATTAGGTTTAGCCTATGTTAAGAAAGGCAAAGGTAGACCTAAAAAGACTTGGTTAGAAAATATTAGAAATGACCTTTTTTATCAGATTTAAATGAGAATTTGACTTTTAACAGGATAATGGAAAAAAAGATTCATGTAGCTGACCCCATGTAGTAGGATAAAGGCTTCATGTTGTTTATGAAATTCCACCTATGTATGCTTAGTACGATCATGTTGCACTAGATTATGAGCAATGTTGATGCCATATTTATTATCACATTATATCTTTATTCGCCCTTTTCACTTGATTTTTAAATCTTTCATGGTCCTTTAAGCTCACAGATTCCTAGGCAATGGCTCTAAATTTAGTGCTAAATCTCGCAACAACAAATTGTTTTTTACTCCATATTATGAGATTTCTTCAAAAAATATATATAATATCCAATCATAGATCTTCTCTCCACTAGTGATCATGTATAATCTATATCAATATATCTTTCAATTTGTAAAGTATCCTACCTCTTATATAAAATTCTTTGACCTAGACTTGATTTAAGATATCTAAGGACTCTATAAGCAAATTGAAGATGAGACCCTTTAGGTCTATTCACGAATTAACCAATAAGATTTATCACAAATGTGATGTTTAGACAGGTGTGAAATAAATCAATTTTTCATCTAATATTTGAAATTGTCACATTATTTATTTTCTTTCTTCATCTGTGCTCAATCTTTGACCTGATTCATTTGAGATTTAACAAAGTTTGCACTCAATCAATATTGTTTCTTATATTAGATCTATGGCATATTTGTATTAAAGAAGAATATTCATTGTTCAAATTGAGCAAACATCTATAACCAAAAATTTAAGCTTGCCGAACTCTTTCATCTTAAATTCTTCAGCAAGCTTTTTTCTAAGAAACTTCATTTCTCTATTTTCATCACCAATAATAAATATATCAACATATACAATGAGAGTCGATATTTTATCATTAGTCTTGTTTTATGAAGATAGTATCATCCTCTTGACTTTGTTTTTATCCAATTTCATTCATGACTTTTGTGAATCAACCAAACAATGCTCTTAGAGATTATTTAAGGCCATGTAGAGCATTTTTAATGTGCATATTTTGTTCTTTGTGAAAGAACTATTAAATTCAAGTAGTCGATTCATATAAACTTCTTTTTCAATATCCCCATATAAGAAAACATTCTTTATATCATACTATTACATGGACCATCTACAATTAACTAAAAGAGAAATTAAAATGTGTCTTGAATTCATTTTCATAGCCGGAGCAAAAGTTTCTTCCTAGTCGAGTCTGTAGGATTGACTTCCAGAAGATGATGTTTTTTTCCTTTTCACCACTCTATTTTGTTGGTAAGTGTCAAGATAGGATGATTGATGAATGATAACTTCTTTTTAGAAGAAGGGTGATGATGCATAGTGAGGTCCTAAAATACATAATGAATAGTAAAAAAACTTGTAATTGTGATCTTTAATGATTTTATGAAAAAATAGAAGATTTGCTATAAGATGAGAATGCAACATAATACTGACGCTAAATATGGAAAAAATTGAAACATTTCCTTAGTCTATAACAGTTCTTAATAGACTATCAACCGCTCTTATTTTTCTATTGCAGGGGAAAGTTTGGTAGGTTTGAAAAAGGTTGGCAAACAACATCTTTTGAATCTAGGATCCAATTGTGAGGAAAATTATTTAAGGGACAAAAAATACAAGAGATAGAAGCCATACCATTTTGAACTAAAAAGCATGATACAAGTGATTTTTTCAAAGAGTTGAGAAAGTTCCTGTGTTAATTAATTTCCTCTAGGTTGAGCCCTTCTGATTTTGTGTGACCTCTATTTCCACCATAACCTAAACGCATTTTGTGGAGTTTCTAGCTTTTTTTAATCCTTTCTTCTCATAATAGCTACACCATAGATTGTCATTCGAAGAAAGCTTTTGTCATTCTTTAAATGAAGAGTCTGTAATAAGTCCCAAACCTTGGACATCAATGCTTGTCATGGTAAATGTTTTGAAGGTCGGAGTGCTGAAAATTACCGTTCTTCTTAGGCTCATATGAGAGAAAATTTCATTTAGTAATGGTAGATTTTTTATGCTTAAAATTAAGACACAAATTAGATTGAAATCATTATTGGTTCGTACAAAGAACTCAAACACTTTCTTTCTCTTTCCACAAATTTTTTGAGAATTATAGCATCATCAAGCATATCATATTGAGATTTTGATAATAGTCAAATTCAAGCAAATGAACCTTCATCACAATAAAGCATTCAATAGCTGAAAGGTTACCTTGCTTGGTTGTTGAAATCTCAGCTTTGGTCTCGTAAATGATGGCAACATTCTTCACTTTTGACAATGTTTGTTTAACGGTATCTTAACTTTTTTTAAGATAGACAAGAACATAAACAGCTCACTCATTTCACCATTCAATGTTGTTCGACTCCTTCGAAGGAAAATCAAAGAAACTAGATATAATGAAGAGCACAAAGAATCCTAGCAAGAAATTAGAAGAAACAGAGAACAAAAGTTGAAAGAATGAAACCCTAACCTACTTTGATATCATATACAAGAATAAAAATATATAAAAAAAACTATTTGAATTTTATTATTTGATTATTTACAAAGTACGAAAGTATATATGGACTTTTCCAAAAGTCATAAAATAAAAATAAATCAAAGCTAATTAAAAAGTATTCCAACAGCTAGAAGAGGAAGGAGAGGCACAAAAGAATTGCAATCTAAAAGTTATAAGAGGATCAATGCAACGGTTAAAACTATTAATTCGTGTGCTCAAGAAATCCTATCAAGATTGGTTGGCTTATAAGTCCTATGATTTTTCAACAGAAAATATATATGTACTTAATTATTAATAGTTAACGGCATAGGTATCTTTATAATTGTATTGTAATTTAGAAGTTGTTGAATATCAGACTTCTAATTTTTACTTCACACAATGTTTAAGGATCCTATTAATCATTTGAAGTGCACTTTCATAAACTTAGGAACGTGCTTTGTTTATACTTAAAAGCTTCAAAAGAAGAATACTCATTCATGTATCACACTGCACTCTGTTCTGTGCTAACACATACATCAAAAACATTTTTCACACTTACATCTAGAACACTTTTGAAAGGAATAAAAGAGCAAATTCTGATCTGGATGTCTATCATTAGACAACTAAAGAATCACTCTATACTAATTGTGGATTAATATTGGAGATGGAAACAAGAATGCAAATTTCTGAATTAAATCGTGCAATAGAACGGTAAAAGAGGAAAGAGTCAGATATTAATCTCCACAAGCATGTTTCTAAATCGCATCACAAGTTTATATCAAATTCTCTCTTGGTTAATTCATAATGAAATTATTTTGAAAACATAAGAAATGCTTACCGTCAAACAACCCGAATCTGTATTCTCAAACTCAATCAGCCTTTTTGTCAACGTTGCCTCACATATATGTACGACAGTAACCTGTAAAAACAAGAACCAACTGCATCAATCAGCTAATTCAACTTAGTCATGTAATTAAGGGTTTCAAAATTAAATACGGAAAAGGATAGAAAAAGAGGTGCGTGTGTTTATTCGGACTGGGGAAATGAATTCACCAACAAAAAATCCTAAATTGTCTTGCACACTATGCATGTTACAAACTTAGATAGTTTAATTGCTTAAATTATTTAAACATGTCGTTTAAGTGTTTTGCTTAATACTATCAATTTGGTAAGATTTTAAAATATAATGTATGAAATTTTAAAGCAAATTATAATCTTTAATTTTCTCTAGCTATATGACTCTAATTATTCTCTTGTTATACCCTTCAAAGAGAAGCATTGTTAAGTTGATTTATTAAGTGAAATAGCTATTTAGTTTTTTGATGTATCGGATAAGTGCTTAATCTGGGCACCAAGCACTTTGGCCGCTCAAAAGTCATTTCTTCATGAGATTACCTAGCACTTTTAATACACTGGAAAATATGAACGAGGGGCAAATTTTACTAGGAAATGCAAAAAAATACATAAAAGGTTGAACAGACTAACAATATCTGATTTGGAATAGTTGAAGCCATGAGATAGTGCAGATATGTACAATGCCGCACCACATAAGCCACTAGGTTTCCTTCCTGTCTGTAATTCATAGGAGAGTGTTGTGTTACCTCGATTTCAAGCATCACAGCGCTTAGGAAATTAATAGGTAACCTAGATACTTGCCTGCATCCAGTCACGTTTCATGCTAGCAACAATACGCAGTGCTACTTCAGAAACAGGATTATTCCTTCCACCTAATAAGCCTGCACGTTAGTAAGATAAAAGACGTATAAATCCAATTTGAAAATTTATGTAAAGCTAAACTTATAGACAATAACACGTTATTTTCTAAAGATGTTTGAGAAATATAATCAGATTCTTTCCATGTATTCTCTTTTATTAAATTTGCATCGTGTCCCTACACCGGAAGAACAGCATGAATCAATTTAGAAAAGAAAACAATATGAATTACTTAGAAAATTAGAATGATAAGAGAGCATAAAAAATAAGAGCTTATTGCTATATTTTATTCTGTTGTTTAATGTAAGAAAATAAGATGTAAATAAATAGGCGAAGAAACAACTATTGGGAAACAGAAGCTACCTTTAATTTTGGAATCAAGAATTAACTACATAGAAGAAATAAAAAATTATTGTCCACTGAATGTCTTAGATGAAAGTTATTGTCTACAGATACCTGGATTACTGCAGATAAAAGTTGTTGTCATGACTTAATGGATTGATGAAAAAAGAATGATGTTGGCCATGAATTCAGAATTATTTCAACACTCTCCCTCAAATTGAGTTGTATATCTGATGAGGACATCCGACCGTGAAAGTTTATCAAAGGAGGAGTTGAAGATCGACGACCATGATTGTACCACTTTATTTGGAGTTATTATTTGTATTTGATTTATTTATGCATTTTCCGTTTTTACCCTCACTTGACGGAGTAGACCTATGACCCCATGGGGCACTTTTGTCATTTGTCTTATTATTGTATTTTAACTATTTATAGCCCCCTCTTCTTTTTAAGAGGATGGATGATTATTAAGAGAAAATTCTGCACTTTTGTTCTTAAGAGCTTTGAGAGTTCTTATGAGAGTTGAAGTCCCTCAGTGAGGGCAACGTACTACCCACCAGCCGCAAAAAGCGTCCGGGCTAGTGGTTTGAAGTTCCTAAGTGCGAGCAAAGTATTACCCATCAGCCGCAGGAAGCGTCCGGGCTGGTGGTTTATCTTCTCCACCGACTCCCTCTCCTCCTCCCCTAGCCGCCACCTTCATCTCGCTCTGATACCATTCCTCTTCCCTCAATCTTTCTCCACCTCTCGGCCCAACCACCTCTACCAAGCCGTCGACCTCCACTTTCCCCAACCTTTGGCCGAACCCTTCCCCCACCCAACCACTGGCCCCACTACCTTCCTAGCCATCGGCCAATCATGCTATTTTAAATTCAAATAAGTGTTGAAGAATTTTATTGTCCTCAAAAAATTGCATTTATTATGATTGAGTACGACATAAGAAAGATGATATACATTTTCTTATGGACTCAGTGATAAAACTTATAATTCAACAGAGATTCCCCCATTCAATATTTGGTTGAATGGAGTTTATTTTATTCTGGGGTACAGATGCCCCATAGGGGCAAGCCCCTATGGTTAATTACATCTCAAGCTTTGGTGCTTGAGAAAACTTTAGATTAAACTAGTGGTTTATTTTTTTTTAAGTCATTTAGATATTGGTTAAAGTTTGATTTTTGGAAATCCATGAAAGTCTTATTTAAAGATTTTGATCCTTTAGGAATTTCAAGGAGGAAGTGATCAATTTGAAATCAGATTTTTAGAATGAGAGCCAAAGGGAATGAAGTAAGAGCACTTGATTCTGAGGGAAACTCAGAGGTGCTCAAACTATTCTATGTTGGACTTTATGTTTTAGAAATCTAATTTTGTTTGAGTTGACTATTTTTATTAGAATGTTGGGGCTTATGTTCCAACAAAACATAATGGAGGAACTGCCAGGAAGGTGAGAACTTGTGTGGTGATTGAAATCAACCACTGTCTCAGATCATAAAACTAAGATGAGGACTACCGAGAGGTAGTACCTCGAACATAAGTCTAACGAATGCAAAAGGACTTACAAACTACACCTCACATGAGGCATAGCCCGCCCAACCCCTGGATTTATTATCCTGCTTGGAAAGGACTACCAGCTAAACCCTCCTAATCTTAAAATCATGTATCCGGTCTCAATGCATATGAAGAGTGGAAGGCTGTTTTTATTTAAGAAGTAGGACTTAAACTTGGTTTTGAGGCCAAGATGTCTATTTATGTAGGGTATGCAGAATGCTGACTCATAAAGAAAATAGATTTTTTTATCTAATCCTTAAATGAGGGCTTTCTACATGAGACTCATTTTTGGCCATGCATGATCAATTTAAGTTTTTGAAAACTTGGCTCTTTGAAAGAGAGCCATGCAAGTTTCTTTTATTAAAAAATCGTGAAGCCTAGATTTGATTTTTTGAGTTTTTTACATTTTAAAGGGTAAAAATCTTAAATTTTTCCTAAGAGCCTACCATATTCACATGTCCAGGCCACTCACAAACAAATAATAGAAAAAACCTAGGAAAAGCATGTTGTTCTAGTGCGCACACAGTAAACAAACAACACATGCATATATATATATATATATATATATATATATATATATATATATATATATATAAATCAAGTGCAGGAAATGTAAATATAGTCCAAGTTATTACAAACAGTTTTGGCAGCTGAGTTGCTTGTTATTATACAACCCAGTTAATGTATTACAGACTCTACTTGTGGGGGGTCTTCAAGCTCTTGACTTCTGAATGGACATAGGGCTTCACCTTTGGCCGGTACATCCTTCTAGTCCACTTCCTTCTTTTGCTTCAAACCCTCACAAGTTGTACATCCTAATCTAATCAAATACATTATAGAAAATATAAAAGACTAAAGTCTGCAAAATAGAGTTAACAAGCAGTTTGTATCATAATGACATCACATCCAAAATTTGTTTGGCACTTAAAGTGCCAAGCACTTGCTAATACCCTATTGGTCATGCCTCTTGGGGGGTTTAAGCAGCGCCTGCAAGCAAACAGCATTAAGATAATCATGATTTATTTTATTTTACCCCCTCTTGGACACAGCCACCTGCACAAAAAAGCATATATATATTTCTATGCTAACTACTTAAGGGCAAGTGCCCACATCGTAGACAATCCAATGAGCAATCATATCAAATCATCAATCACATACGCACACACAAAAAAATCCTAATCCTAGCATGCCTAAGGGGTTGTGCAAATTCATGGAGTTTCTTTGAACGTTTGGTGTCCAAAAAAAGGGACATATACTCACTTAATTTAGGCTAAGTGAATCAAGGGATTTTCTACACTTTTTATTTGGTAGAAGGAGAAAGGAAAGTACAACTTGGAGGTTATAGCTTTGGAGAAAATTCTTTAGATTTGGTGTCCAAAGAGAAACGTGCATTTGCCTAATTTGAGTCTAGGTAAATGAGGGGGAAAACCATATGTTGGTTTCTTGCTCCAACAAATGAGATAGGATAAACTTAGACTTTGCTTCTAAGTTCAAAGACTCACGACATGATGTATTTAGGACATTAGAGAAATCTATAATACAACACATGAAGATGGGTGATAGCTCCTAAGAGAGATCAGGAGTCATGCAATAAAGTATTTGAAGCCTTGAGGAAGCTTCAAAGGTCATGTATGAAAGGGGAAAGATAATTGTTTGTTGATTTTGTCTCAACAAACAAGAAGTGGATGACTTAGAATTTGTTTCTAAGGTCCAACAATCATGTAATAATATTGGTTGGAGCCTTTGGAGGTTCCAAATTATCATACATGAGAGGATATTTGTTGGTTTTATGTTCCAACAAAAGAGATGAAAGGACTTGGAAGTTAGTTCCAAGTTTCAAATGATTCATGCAATGATATGTTTGGAGTTTTGAGGAAGCTCCAAATATCATGCATAAGAGGGACGGGTGTGTGTATTTGTTGATTTTGTGCATCAACAAACAAAGTAGGGGAGCTTGAAATTTTACTCCAAGCTCACAAGATTCACGCAGTGATATGCTTGAAGTCTTGGAGGACTTCAAACTATCATGCAAAGAAGAGGAATATCCATTTGTTGGCTTTGTGTCTCAACAAGTGAAGGAGGAAGCTTAGAATTTATATCTAAGCTCCAAAATCTCCATGCAATGGTATTCTTGAGGCTTTAGGAGACTTCGGACCACCATGCATGAAAGGGGAAATGATGGTTGTTTATTGAATTTATGTTTCCAACAAATAAGAGATGGAAAAACTTGGAATTTGTCCCAAGCTCAAGAGCCCATAGCATGTATCTAGGATTTTTAGGAAAATCCAAGATAATACACAAGGAGGGAAGATGCTTGGTTGTTGATTCCTAAAAAAAATTAGTTTTGTATTTTTTACTTCCTGCCAAACACCGGAAAAATCAAATATCATTTCTTTTACTTTACACCTCTAATAAGTCAACCACAAAATAAAGAAGAGTAAAAAATTATGCTCAAATTTTGACATGAGAGATCTTTTAAAGTCCTAAGTGCTAAATTTTTATTTCAACAAGTGCAATAGAGCGCATGCTATGCAAGAAAGAATAAATTCAACTGTATAGTAAATAGGAGTGAATATAACTAACGCTCTGTGAACCGATGGATGAAAAGACTTGGATCAATAAGTTTTTGAACAATGGGATGATCTGAAAGCCTCAACATTTTGCAGAGCTGCAAGAAAACAGCACCTAACACATAACTGAAGATAAATTCTTGCGTTAGTATGATACAAAGAGTGTGATGGGCAGATAAAATTGATGTCAAAACTAGCATATCCGGTACAAAGCATCCATACACGCTTATCTTCAAATAGTCAGAAAAGTCAATGAGAAGATATGCTTTTTCAGTCTCCCTGCAAGAGCAAAGCCAAGATATAATTGTTATTTCTGCCCTGAGCAATTCTTGTCATTAGCTGCAAATTAGTGAACAAAAATATGTTTGGCATGTCCACTCTGACCAACTTATAAGCTAATAATCGAACAAAGTCGATTTTCCATATAGTAAGGATAAAAAAACATATAAAATTGAGAGTTCACATATTAAAGAAGAGATTTTGCTCATAGTTTAAAATACTGCACAAATATGTGACATAGCATGTTTGCTCATTTATTAGAGAATGCATGTAGTTTCAATAGTTAATCAGAAAAATAATAATGCACAAGTTTCTGCATTGCTTGTATCTTTTACAATTCATAATTATAAAACGTTACCTAGAACAAGTTTAGGAGAGAATTTTTAGCGATGATGAGAAATTGCATCTCGCTCAGCAGAAAAGTGATCATTGAATTTCTTATCTCCATCCAAAAGCTCAAATCTACAGTCACTGAAATTTTTCAGAGACCAATAATCACATATTCCCAGGTTTCTACAAAGCAGGTGGTGGTCCAAACTGACAGCGCATCTTGCAGTGATGACCAGAATTGATCCTTCTTCTGACAAGAGCCCCAATAATATAGATGGAGAAAGAATGACTTGGGCGGTGGCACATTTCCTCAGAGAAGGGATGAGATTACCATGAAGGCTCGTAGGAGTAAGGAGGGGATCTTAATGTAGAATGGAAGAGAAAGGAATGGACTCAGGAGTAAGGAATGAGAGAAGAGGACTAAAATGGGAGAGAAGTGATGGCCAGCTAGGCCAGGAGAGAAGAGGGAGAGGGATAAAACGATTTGGACATTTAAAAATTCATCCATTCATACATATTAAGTCACCCCTTTAAATAGGAGGGACCTTTTTCATAGAGACAACACAAATGAAATAAAAAAGGGATCATCTTGTCACAAATAAATTAATTAGATAACATGAACGTCATTGTATAGATTACACCAACCCCTCCCCCAGATCCAACATTGTATTATGTACATCATACAGCCATAGAGAGATATTCCTTAAGTCTTCCATACGGCCTTAGCACCTCAATCCTAATGCTAAGCAGCCTAACTCCTAACAACGCTAGGGAAGAGCACTTGAAATTGGAGAGTGGAGGTTAAAAGGAAAAGAACACTCTTCACTAAGAAAGCTATTTACAAGGCTTGAAAACATGGATCTATGGGGTGAGTTACAAATGAGGGGGAGGGGTCCTATTTATAGTCCTCAATACACAACACAACACATATGTGTGGAGGCTAAAGGAGGCAAGGAAGATCTCTCCATTACAATGCGCACTTAAATAGAATGTAAGATGCAATAAATTCTAGAAAGCTACAATTCTCTATATGATCTGAACAGAAACGAGACAATGATCTGTAATGATCCTATATCAATCCACTAGGGCTATAACTTAACTCCAAAAAATTTGAAGGTGGCAGACACAGCGGTAATTAGGTGGAACTGGCTCGTGCATACAGCCATACATTGAAGTGAAGAAGGAAAAAATAAGCAAAGTTAGAGGTGTTAGCTCAAAATATTTCTGGGACGCCACCTGAAGAACTTGTCCATGGATGTGATCATATGGAATGGGCTCATGCGCATCTTGAAATGAAGGAGGAACAGCATGATAAGCTCTAATAAGTAGATTTGAGGCATTGATTCAATATGCAGCCATATATCACACAATTGTAGTAGATCAAAAACATGTATTAGAGATTTAAATCAAATATTGATGACAATTTGGTATTTTAAGACATACTTCTTTACTCAACTATTGGATTATAATGGATTTTAATCACGAGAAACATGCAAGACTGACAGCTTTGATGTCTTTTCCCATAAATGAAAAGAGTTTCATTGGCATTTGTTCTACAAGATTGTTAGGATAAATTCTTCGTTTCTTCTCTTTGGATTTCTCTTGGAAAAAAAATGCTCCAAATTTGATGAGATCTTCTTCATTCTCTCATTAGTTTTAGAGAAGATTTGACAAATGTGTGGTACTTTTCTAATTTTGTGCTCTTTTATATATTTAATAATGGATAATTTTGTGCTTCCTAGCACTGTGGATGTTGGTTATTCTAGATAGAACCATAAAAATCTAATACTCTTGTTTGTGTGATCGTGTCATTGCTCTCATATTTAGGTGTGGAGTATTCTTGTTTCTCCTATGCTGATTCTATTAAAAATTTCGGTGCTCTAAAACGAGTGTTTAGGGCAATTTAGTGCAACTAATAGGCACTAAAGTCGGGTTTTACCTAAGAGATAGCGTTATCCAGTGGATCAAAGTCTTCCGCCCACACTATCAAATGTGAATTTGAGAAGTTAAAAGGGAATAACGATCATTTTTTTCCATCACTTTATTATATAAAGTTATTGAATAAGGATCATTTTCTCTCTTTCATAATAAATGAGTTGGCTCGAATTCACAGATTTGAGCTCAAACTCGATAAATTAGTCAGTACAAGTATAAGTCGGGATATCTCAAGCACAATTTGACTCCTTTACACCCCTTGTTGAGCCTAATATGGTTATCCCTAAAGTTAACCCAATTTTAGTACAACTTCAAACCCATTTAGTAGACTTAGTCCGTCGATTAATCAACTCATATCATATGAAAGGGCCTCTTGGATCATGATTTAATGCTACATTCCAAGGGGAAAGTTTTTATCTAAAACTCACATATGATATTTAAAAGAGTGCTATTATCTTATACCCTTAGCATATATAAGATTACAAATATTTTATTACAATGTGACAGCTAAAGTAGATACACATTGACTATAATTTTATTACAATAACAACAAGCCCTTATCCCACGATGCAGGGTCGGCTACATGAATCCTTTTTCTCCATTGTGTCCTGTTAAGAGTTAAATTCTCATCTAAATATAATAAAGAAATATTATTTCTAATATTTTCTAACCAAGACTTTTTATGTCTACCTCTACCTTTCTTAATATAAGTCAATTTTAATATATCTACTTTCCTAACCGGGTCATCGGAAGGCTGCCGTTTTAAGTGACCAAACCATCTAAAGCGACTCTCTCTAATCTTGTCTTCCACTGGAGCTACTCCAACCTTTTCACGTATATGCTCATTTCGTATCATGTCTCTAAGAGTAAAGACACTCATCCACCTGAGCATCCTCCTCTCTGCAACATCTAACTTAATATTATGCTTCTCTTTAATGGCCAATATTATGCACCATAAAGCATTGCAGGTCTCAACACCATCTTATAGAATTTTCTCTTAAGTCTGAGGGGGACTTTTCTATCACACAACAAGCCTGATGCATTCCTCCACTTCAACCATCCAACTTGAATTCTGCTAATAATATCCTCATCTATTTCACCATCAATCTGAACAATAGACCCTAGATATCTAAAATATATACTCTTATTAATGACTTGATCGCCCAAAGTCACAAACCCTCCACTGGATCTATTAATACTAAAATTACACTCAATATATTCAGTTTTATATCAACTCAAACGAAAGCCTTTAGACTCTAAGGTTGACCTCCATACTTCAAGTTTACCTTCAACTCCCTCTCTAGTCTTATTAGCAACAAGAATATCATCAGCAAAAAGCATACACCTGGGTACAACCTCTTGCAAATGTCTAGTGAGAACATCCATGACTAAACCAAAAAAGATATGGGCTTAAGGCTGATCCATGATGTAATCCAACTGAAATAGGAAAATACTTTGTCAAACCACCTTGTTTTTTAACACAAGTAACAGCTCTTGCATATGTATCCTTAATGACTTGAATATAAGCATTATCAACCCCTTTCTAATGTAGAACTCACCATAGTACTTCTCTTGGAACTTTATCATATACTTTCTCTACATCAATAAAAATCATATGTAGATCCTCCGTATTCTCTCTATACTTCTCCATCAATTCTCTCAATAAATGTATAGCTTACATAGTAAATGACTACGATGCGACATGGAGTATGTGGGCACTACTGCGCTCATTCAATACTTGTGAATTTTTGCCTTTTCTTGAGCATTTATTGCACAAACATAACTAAAATAATAAGAAACATTAATATCATGTCGTAACCTATGCTCCATAACTCTCACCCAAAGTTTTAAAGCATGACATATTAACTTAATACCTCTATAATTCGGACAATCTTGCGCATCACCCTTATTTTTAAAAATAGGAATCAACACACTCATTCTCCACTCAGTTGGCATCTTTTTAGTCTTCAAAATAATATTAAAAAGTTTAGTAAGCCAAGAAATTCCTTCATTTCCTAAGCATTTCCACACCTCTATTGGAATATCATTAGGTCCAACAGCTTTTCCACACTTCATTTTCTTTAAAGCCTCTTTAACTTCAGTTTTACTAATACGCCGATAAAAACAAAAAATTTTATTTTCATTTAGGATGCTAAAGATCAATAAAGTCAATTGCATTCTCATAATCTTCATTAAAATGTTTAGCAAAATATCTCATCCACCTTTGTTAAATATCATTTTCTAATAAAAGTATTTTTTAATCTTCATCCTTAGTACACTTCACTTGAATTAGCAATTACAAAATCATAAGTTAAAGAAAAATCTTATATGATCCTTCATTAGTCGCTCCAAAATCATAGCTATCTTAAATGCTTTTAAAATCATCTACCTCTCTACCATCATGTCCATTTAAATCTCCTCCAATAAAAACTCTTTCTTCGAGAGATATCATTTGTATTAATTTTTTAGGTCATTCCAAAATTTTAATTTTGAACACATATTCAAGTCTACTTGATGAGCATAAGCGCTTATTATATTAATAATCTTAGCATCAATAACAATCTTTAAAGCTATAATTCTATCTCCAATTCTATTAATTTTTTACAACATTATCCTTCAAAGTCTTATCTATAATCACAACTACACAATTTCTAGTATGACTCCTACCAGAATACCACAGTCGAAATCCTAAACTATCAATCTCCTTAACCTTCTCTACAACCCATTTAGTTTCCTGAATACAAAGAATATTTATCTTCCTATGGATCATAATATATTTACTATAATTTTATTAATTAAATTTTTTTTAAATTATCAAATAACAATTGAAAACTTAGTTTATCCAACAAAGAAAAATAACCTTTATAGTGTCAATTGGTCATTCTCAGCCTTCTAAATTTTGAAGTATTCATTTTCGCAAATCTTTGTGTGATAATTTTCTACAGGTCATTGACCATATCAACTTCACTACTCCAAACATAAATAAAATTGATTCAATATGCACAAAAAATAAAAATTACATAAAATAGACAGATTTAGATTTCAATAAGCATATTTACAACTGTCCACAAAATAATAATAAGAGTTGTTATAATAGATTTTTTATTAAGAATTTAATATCTTCTCCTGAAAAATAAATATGTTTTCACAAACGTAAGAAAGGATTTCTTGGTCAGTTGCATTAGTAGGGTACTGCATTTCTTTTTTCTTAATTTTCTTGCACATCTTTTTTTTTTATGAAGAAAAGGAAATAAAGACCTAGTGAGGAGATTATGACTTTGGGCGATCAAGTCATTAATAAGAGTACACGTTTTAGATATCTTGGATCTATTGTTCAGAGTGATGGTGAAATATATGGGGATATTATCAGCAGAATCCAAGTTGAATGGTTGAAATGGAGGAATGCATCGGGCTTATTATGTGATAGAAAAGTACCCCTCAAGCTTAAGGGAAAATTCTATAAGATGGTGGTGAGACCTGCAATGCTTTATGGTGCCAAATGTTGGCCATTAAAAGAGAAGCATAATTCTAAGTTAAGTGTTGCAGAGATGAGGATGCTCAGGTGGATGAGTGGCTTTACCCTTAGAGATAGAATACGAAATGAGCATATTCGTGAAAAGGTTGGAGTAGCTCCAGTGGAAGATAAGATTAGAGAGAGTCGCCTTTGATGGTTTGGTCACATAAAACGACGGCCTCCTGATGACCCGGTTAGGAAAGTAGAGGTCTTAGATTTGACTTATGTTAAGAAAGATAGAGGTAGACCTAAAAAGACTTGGTTAGAAAATATTAGAAATGATCTTTCTTTATTAGATTTAAATGAGAATTTACTTTTAACAGGACACAATGGAGAAAAAGGATTCATGTAGCCGACCCCACGTAGTGGGATATAGCCTTGATGTTGTTGTTGTTGTTGAAAAGGAAATAAAATGTAAAATTTTGAGGAATTAGAAATGCTCCAACACTTATGTTTTCTTCGTATTTAAAAGTCAACCAATTTGATAGAGTTCCAAATCCCAAGCTACAGCCTCAGCCCGCAATGCATTTGCAATATACCATAACATATACAAAAACATAGAAAAATTTCAGTGCATTTGATTTGCATCGAACCATATAATTCCTGCATTTAATTTCAGTTATTCTACATTTATAAGACTCGTGTATCTTAAAAACATCCAAGAAAGCAGCCTCTATATAAAATTAGAATTTCATGGGGCATAAAATAGTATGTGCACATGCCTTCTTGCCAGTCCAATCCAAAAACTAAACTAGATCCATGAATGATAAAAGTGGGTATGCAAAAGCAACTAAAGATGGTAATTAAAGTAATACATACATACCGGCAAGCAATGTATAAACAAGCAGCTGCAACATGAGACGTTCTTCGTCCTTTAGTAAAATTCCTTTCAACCGCTATCTTCAAAAAAAGGCAAAACTTGATTAAACTAACTTATTCCTAAACTAATTATTGACCCGAGTTAATATGTATTTCAGTTAAATACAACATACTTTATATAAATTATGAGCTTTTTTTATTATAGAATCTCCACCAACCATGCTCAGAGAAAGCACAATGGAATATATCTCATCCCTCCCTGGAAAAGTACAAAATTAAATTAAAAAATAAAAAATAAACAGAACAACCAAGACAAAATTATCTAGCTTCATAATGACAGATAGACTATAAGCCAAAAATAATCAATAAATGACGATTTATTGTTTGGGAAGGGGGGGGGGGGGAATAGACATCTAAATCATAATATGTAAAAGTAACAAAAAAAATGAATATATTTAAATATCACAGGTAATTTCTCATTCATCAAAAGCAAATTATTATAAAAACCTTGTCCTCTAAGGGAAGAATCCAAGCAAATTAACCATGACTCATAAGAAGGCTGTAAATAACAAGAAAACAAATTATAAATAAGAAAATCAAGCTAATAGTCTCATGCTTGGAAGCTTTTCCCCGTCAATTACAATGATTTCTCTTTTAATAACATTGTGCATTTTTCACAATCATTCAATGACCATTACTGAGAATGTTGTCAGACTTAAGTGAAAGATCAAAATATACCCTTCTCCAAAGTTCTCTCACGGGACAGCGAACATGCACTTGCAACACTGCGGAGGATGCTGCCAGACAATCTACTCTGAATAAGTGAATCAGAAAAGAAAAAAGCTTGAAGTTAAGGACGCAGAACAAAAAAGTAGCCAAATTTTTTGTAATAATTGATCCCTTACAGACCTGGCCGCCACCTGATTTTTCAAATGTAGGACCACTATAATCATCACGTTGATCAAGAACCTTTCCACAAACAAGACAGCAACTGCAAAAAAAAAATCCAAAATTAGAAAGAGGACTTTAATTGGGCACATTATCCTCAAAAAATATATTTTGATATTACTCAAATAAGCTATAAAGATTGAAAAGAGTATATATTACTTACACATATCCCTTATCAGTATCATGAGTAGTGTCACAATCATCTTCACAATGAGTGCACCAACCCATTGTTCCACCTAGCGGCTAAAGCTTCGATCAATCTGCTAAGAATGTCACCACATACATGACACTCAAAAGAATCAAAGTAAACTCGAATCTCCATATTCAAAAGGCAATACGTGCAGTCTGAGCTAAAAGTAGATCAAAAACAAACTAATAGGGAGTTCTAAGGGCAGTGCAGAAGCATGAAATCATCGTCATTTAAAAGATAAGTAATCCATCGAGCTGTTTGGTTGTAACTTTAGAAATGCATGTTTCAAGAATGCAACTCAAAGTAGGTACAGTGCATTTAAGCGTGAAAATAAATGGACAAATATGTTTATCATGTTAGAGTGGATATTTAGTAGTCGCAACAAACGTATTTTTCATGTCTTGGTTGGTTAAAATATTGAAGTCTTATACTCCAGATAAAAGAAGTGGTAAGATTATCTCTACGGCAAGAGCAGATAGATAATTTAATATGCTTAACATTTACTTCTAATCTTCTATTTAACCATCAATCTTATATTTGCTAGATTCAACACCTCATCCGAAAACTCCCTTTTTTTCCCGTCATTTTGCCCTAGCCGCCTCGCTTCACCTTTCCACCGGCCTTCGCCGGTGGTCCGCACCTCCGCAACCATGGATCCTCTTTCTCCACTCCACTTCCCCCCTCTTGGACCTTCCTCTTCCTCGGTTCCTGCTGCATCTCCTTCTCTTGATCGTCTCTAGAGCAACATTGTCACTACCCCTGAGCCCTCTGCGCCCTCTCTGCCAATATCCCTCTTTGAAACTCCAGAAGAAATTATTCCTTTTAACAAGGACTTCACCGACGCTGCAACCTCTGAACGGTCTCTTTCGTTGGTTGGGTGCTCCGTCGGTAAGCGTCCCTACTATGAATCGTTGCTCTCTACAGCTAAACGTGTCTGGAAACTCAAAGGTACATTTCAACTTATTGCTCTTAGTGATGGATTCTTTCTCTTCAAGTTTTCTAATGGAGAAGATTTTGATATGGTTTGGTCCAAGGGAGCATGATTTTTTCATGGTAAACCCTTCATTTTTCAAAAATGGACCAAAAACTTCCACCCCACTAGAGTAAATTTCACAATAGTTCCTATTTGGGTCAGGATACATGACCTCCCCTTGGTATGCTGGAATTCCGAAGGCATTTCGAAAATAGCCACTAAAATTGGTGTTCCCATAGAGGTCGATGGGCTAACTGCTGCTAAAACAAGGCTCACTTACGCCAGGATATGTATCCAAGTTTCAATCACTTCTTCATTCCCGGAGACTGTTCCTATATCCATTGAAGATGAAGTGTTTCATCTCAAAGTCCATTATGAATGGAAACCGATGCCCTGCACCTGCTGCAACTCCCTAGCACATCCTTCGTCCCTCTGTCCCACAAATCCCCAAGCCCAACAAGTCATCCAACTTCCTCCTAGAGGTCACAGTACCTCTCGGCATCCTCGCAATAGACAATTCTCCCATCCACCAACTACCAATGTTATAACCTCCACTATAGATAAAGCCCCAATACGGCAAGTGCAGGCTGGAACCTCCCCTAATATTCTTCCTTCAGCTATTGGATTGCCTGCCAACTCATCACTTGCTTTCGAACCACCACAAGTTTCAATTCCCCAGCATCATGTCTTTTGCCACTTGTTCCGAAACTCCTGATGCTGCTCAAAGCTCTGGTATAGCTACTTCACATTGCATTGCCTCCCCTAATATCATCCCTCCTGTTATTGTGCCGCCCACCTCTCACATACCTATCCCTAATCTCAACTCACCCACTGAGGACGGTTTTGGTCAAATGGATAATGATATAACTGCCTCTATGAACTCCACTATCAAGCTGGCTGATAACCAATTTGCTTCTCTTCAAAATACCGAAGAACAACTCTCCAAGGAACCTGACCCTATGGCAAAAACACTGTCAGAATCTCCACATAATTTGAATGCGCAAAGCTGCAATTCTGCTTTGCACAAAGCCACCAGAGGAAAAGGATCCAAAAAACCTCCAACCCCCTCTTCCAAATCTAAATGATTTGCCCCTCTATTGTTGCTTGGAATATCAGGGGTTTTTGCTCCACTGATAAAGTGTTTTACTACAAACATCTGGTTCAATCTCTGGGATTGGATATGCTTTGTATTCTTGAAAACAGAATTCACCTCTCTGCTCTTGATCACACCAATTTTTACAACCAACATCTGGTATATGATTTGAAAGAAAGCTGCAACAACTTTCACTGCTCTAATCCAGGCAGAATATGGATTAAATGGTCCCCAAATAAACTATCATTTAACCCTTCCTTTATATCCTCTCAAATGATTGCTGGTACAATTAACTATGGGACTAGTCAACCTTTTTTGATATCTGTCATTTATGCTTCTAACTCTCAAGATGATAGAAAAGCACTTTGGGATGATATTAGACATATTACACCCGCTAGAGGTATACCATGGATTATTATGGGTGATTTTAACTATTGTCGGTATCCTTCCGACAAATTAGGAGGTAACAATCTTCACCAAAATCAGCTTTGTGATTTTAATAATCTGATTTTTTATGCTAACCTCAAAGATTTGGCTTCCGTGGGGCTTTCTTACACTTGGTACAATCAGAGGACTGATAACCCCATTCATATTAAGCTGGATAGGATGTTAGTCAATGATGAATGGATGGAAACTTTTCCTAACTCTCACTATGTAGTTAAAGCTCCGGCTTGCTCTGATCACAGCCCTATTGTTCTCATGCCTGGCAATAGTTTTGCTTCTCAGCATCGGTTTCTCTTTAAGAATTATTGGTCTAACTCTAATGAGTTTTGGTATATTCTT
Source organism: Dendrobium chrysotoxum (assembly GCA_019925795.1). Classification (NCBI taxonomy): domain Eukaryota; kingdom Viridiplantae; phylum Streptophyta; class Magnoliopsida; order Asparagales; family Orchidaceae; genus Dendrobium; species Dendrobium chrysotoxum. Next base: position 75,078,195 of record CM034313.1, read on the forward strand.
CTTAGTATTTTCTCTGGTAAACCTAAGGGCCAGCCTTTCGCCTCTCTTTGCTACATGCTAAAGCAACTTAAACTTGCTATTAAAGGAAAGGATTGGGCAAATTCTGATATGATGGCTAAACACCTTGACTCTCTCCACAAAAAGCAAGAAGATTGTATCAGCAGGTTGAATATTGATAGCAATATTGATGAGGTATCTCTTTCCCTTAAAAGAATTAATATTCAGGTGGTTGCTGCTTCTTCTCTTTGGTTTTCTTGAATATCTCAGAGAGCTAAAATCAAATGGATTTCTCATGGGGAGGATGATTTAAAATTTTTATACTCAAAGATACATCTCAGGAGGAACTATAGGAGGACTGTCATTTCCCTTACCATGTCCAATTCATCTTCCTCTTATACTGAAGCGGTTAATGACACCATTGCTCATTTCCATGATCTTTTCAATCCTCCTCCTCGGCAACCTTTGGATATAAATCAATTTCCTGTGGGTAATATTATCCCTCCTGAATATCTTTTATCTCTAACCACACCTTTTACAGATGCTGAAATTAAAAATGTTGTCTTCTCTGGAACTTCAAACTCTACACCTGGACCTGATGGATTCAATTTTCACTTCTTTAAAGCAACTTGGATTGTTGTTGGCCCGATTGTTTGCAAAGCTGTGAAAAGTTTTTATCATAATGCTTACATTCCGCAAGCGGCTAAGGCCACTGCCATCACTCTTATTCCCAAAACTAGTCATGCGCAGGCTATATCAGATTTTAGACATATCTCTTTGTGCAACACTACGTATAAAATCATTGCTAAAATCTTAGCTGCAAGAATGAAGTCTATTATGCCTCATATCATTCAAGGTAATCAAACGGGTTTTATTCATAAAAGGATCTCCACTGATAATGTCATTTTAGCAAAGGAAATCCTTTTCCACTCTAGGAGATCTCAAAAGCATAAGATTTTGTGTGCTAAACTGGATATTAAAAAAGCCTTTGATAGTGTATCCAGGGATTTTCTTATAGCAAGGATGATACAGAAAGGTTTCCCCAACCTCTTTATCAGTTGGATTAGTGCTTGTATCAAAGATGTATGCTTTTCTTTATGCATAGATGGAGCTCTTAAGGGATTCTTTCCCTCTACTGCTGGTCTTAAACAAGGATGCCCGTTAAGCCCTTATCTTTTTAGCATTGTCATGGATGCTTTTTCTTGTCTCTTGGATAATACTATTACTGGGGAATTGTATGAGGTCCCGTAGATTGATGGAGTTAGGTTCTCCCATCTCATGTATGCAGATGATCTTCTGGTTTTTGGGAAAGCTGATGTCCGTAATTGTGGTATCCTTTGTAATCTCCTTCAAAAATTCTCTGCTGCAACGGGTCTGGAGGTTAATTATGGGAAAAGCTCTATTATTTTACCCTCAAACTGTCAATTTGCTAATGAAATTAGCTCTATCCTTAACATTCCCCATACTACTTGCATAAATTACCTTGGGATACCCTTATCCCCTTACAATCCTAAGCTTTCTGATTTTTCAAAACTGTTGGAAACTGTGAATCATAAACTCTCTGGTTGGAAAGCTAAAGCCTTATCTTTTGTTGGTAGGCTTCAATTTTTGCGGTTCACCATTTGGAATTCCATTGCTTATTGGATCCATGGATCCATTATTCCCAAAACCATCATTAAACAAATTGAGAAACTCTGTGCTAAATTTCTATACTTTGGAGACACTGTTGCTCGCAAAATGCATATCATCTCTTGGAAAACTACCTGCAAGCCAAAAGTTTTTGGGGGATTAGGTATTCCCTCTTTACATTCTGTTCAATTTGCATACACTTGTGGGCTCATAGAGAAAATATATAATTGTAAAAGCCTTCTTTCCATTTGGTTATTCAATCAGTATACATCCCCTTGGAAAGCTCCTGCCTGTAAGGCCACCTCTTTCTGGAAGAATTTATGTAAGATTGCTTGCTCTGCTAATGCTAATTTCAGCTTTAAGATTTCATATAAAGCTCCCATCTCCCTTTTTTTGGGATCATTGGATTAATGGTAAGTCCGTGCAAGAGGTCACTGGGCTGCATGCCTTGCTGAATCATTATCCTTTTAATGCTAGAATCTCTGTGATTTTAATTGAGCATGGTTGGGTGCTGCCGCCTCAATTACCTGATGACATTCTACTTTATCTATCTAGCATTCCTATTAATTCTTATGGGAATGATTGCATTATGTGGGGTAATGGTAAGAATACCAATCACAGCTCTTATATTATGTTCCTGTACAGTAATGATACTAAGGTTAATTGGCATCAATATGTTTGGCATAAACGATTCTCTTTGAGATACTCCGCTTTTTGTTGGATGGCTATTATTGGCGGACTAAAAACTGCGGATGTCCTCATGTCCAGGGGCATTTTAACTGATCCCACCTGCTCACTTTGTCATATAGCATCTGAAAGTATTAATCACCTTTATTTCGAATGTGACAATTCTTTCTCTGTTATTTCAAATGTCATTCCAATGATGAGTAGTCAGCTTCTAAGACCCAATATTCTTCAATCGTTTGAATGTACCAATGGGGTGCCATCCAGAATAAAGTCCTTCTATCGATTGATTATATGCTGCTCGGTTTACCACTTATGGAGAGAAAGAAATGATAGAAAGTTTCGAAATGCTTTTGCTTCTAGTACTACAATTTGCCAAAAGATTAAAAGAGCTGTCTTTTCCAAAATATTGAAATGGAAATCTGGGAATACTTTGATGGAATTGCTTTAGTTTTGGCCTGCATTTTGGTATGTAATGGGGATTCTCTTTGCTGGCACAGTTTTTTGGACCCTTCTCGGGTTGGTTTCTCCAGTTTTATGCAAAATATGGGCAAGGATGTTAGAATTGCCCGCTTTCTCCTTTGGATGGCAGATCTTTTTCTGCAACCAGGTCGATAGAGTGACGGCGGTTCCTGAGCCATTCGCATATTTTGCCGCTGCCAATCTGTGGCATTTTTGGGTGTTTTGGTGTTAATTGTTTTGTTGAGGTTATAGTTTTTCTATTATACCTCTTTGTTGGGGTTTTTCTTTTTCCCCTTTATTTTTGAATTTTACTTCTTTTACATGTAACTAGTTTTCATTAATGAAATTGGGCTATGCCCTTAAATTTCCCCCAAAAAAAATATTTGCTAGATTAATCTCATAACATTTATTAAAACATCATAAAAGCCTCGAATCATGAGATTAATTCAGGATAACAAGGCTTTGCTTCATTAAGAGCAAATTAATTAAAATTACGCTAAGCTATGATAATTTGCAATACTAGGTTTTGCCACGCATATATCTACACGTGAGAGATGAGGTTACAAGGCAAAACCTACTGAACTCTACAGAGACAACATTAAGGGGCTGTTTGGTATAGGATTTATCTCAGGATGTAAGTCGGATTTACGCTAAATCCAGCTAAACGATTTTACAGCGTGCGTTAAATCCCGGGATTTGGTAAATCCCGGATTTAGGGATTTACGGCTTAAATCCGGGATTTAGTAAATCCCACGGTTCGGCGGATTTAACGGGATTTGGCCAAAGAAGCGCGCGAAAGGGAGAAAGTTACCTTCACAGCCAGCGAGCTCCTGTTGTTGCTTCCGATCAAAATGTCGTAACTTCCTGTCCGACAGGAAGGGAAAGCCGTCGAAGGAGCGAAGTCGAACAGCCACGAAGGAGCCGAAGAAGCGACGCGTGCAATCTCTACACCTCCTGCGAAGCAACGAAGCCGAACAGCAACTACGAAAAGAGAAGATGAAAGGCAAACCCTAGAAGCGGTAAGTTATTATTGATCAACTTAATTAATATAATTTAAAACATTAATAATTATACAAATTAATTAAATAATTAATAATATAATTAGTGCATAAATTAATTATCCAATTTAACTTAATTAATTATAATATAATTAGTATTAATGATAATTATTGAGTAACTTGTACTTAACATATTATTAAATTCATAACACATTTATTTTTATTTTTAATTATAAAATTATTTTTTAAATTTATAATTATCTTCTTCACATTTAAATCCCTAACTGCCATAAATCCTAAAATATGTTACCAAACAATTTCTCATGATTTAACATGATTTATCATTTGACATACCAAACAGTTTTTGAGACTGTTTGGCATCAAGTGGGATCTAACTTTAGTGGGATTTAGTAAATCCTATAAATCAGGATTTAGTAAATATGAAATGTGTTAAATTCTAAAAATTGTTTGGTATGTTAAATGTTAAATCCTGTTAAATTCTAAGAAACTGTTTGGTAACATATATCAGGATTTATGGCGGTTAGGGATTTAAATTTAAAAGAGACATTTATGCAATCAAGATCATTGCATAAAAATATAATAAAATCAACTTTAGTTCATACAAAATGACCGAAAATTCAATAAAAAATAAATTACAAACTAATATGGATCAAAATGACAGACGAAGTATTAACTAAACTAATTATATTAATATTTAATTACTAATTATATCATTAATTATTTAATTAGGTTTAATTAGATAATTAATTTATGCACTAATTATATTTATTAATTATTTAATTAATTAACTTAATTATTAAGTGTTTAAATTATATTAATTAAGTTGATCAATAATAATTTGGAGGCGTGTAGGGTTTGCCTTTCATCTTTTCTTTTCATCATTGCTGTTCGGCTTGGTTGCTTCGCAGTAGGTGTAGAGATTGCACGTGTCGCTACTTCGGCTCCTTCGTGTTTTACTTCGCTCCTTCGACGACTTCCCCTTCCTGTCGGATCAGAAGTTACGACATTTTGATCGGAAGCAACAACGAGAGCTCGCTGGCTGTGAAGGTAACTTTCTCCCTTTCGCGCGCTTCTTTGGCCAAATCCCGTTAAATTCGCCGAACCGTGGGATTTACTAAATCCCGGATTTAAGCCGTAAATCCGTAAATCCGGGATTTACCAAATCCCGGGATTTAACGCACGCTGTAAAACCGTTTGGCCGGATTTAGCATAAATCCGACTTAAATCCTGAGATAAATCCGATACCAAACAGCCCCTTCAGGATTTAAGCCTTTTAGGGTTTATCAAATTCGGATTTACAGGATTTACTAAATCCCACTTGTTGCCTTAAGGGGCTGTTTGGATGCAAGATTTACGCCGGATTTGAAGTGGATTTGAGCTAAATCCAGCCAAATGGCCAAAAATGCAAAACCAAATCTCATGGTAAATCAAAGCCATGGTTGACGAAAAATTCCCTCTTTTCGTGGTAAATCCTAGATTTACGAAATCCTTTGGTTCGAAGGATTTACGGGATTTGGCCGAAGAAGCGCGCGAAAGGGAGAAAGTTACCTTCACAGCAAGCGAGCTCCCGTTGTTGCTTCTTATCAAAAAAAAAGTCGTAACTTCTGATCCAACAAAGTTGAAGGAAACGTCGACAGCGTCGAAGGATCAAAGTCGACAGCGACGAAGAAGAACCGGTGCAAACTACACTAATACGAAGGAACGAAGCCGAACGAACTAGAGAAGGGAAAAGTAAAACCTAATAAGTTATTGTTGGAAAATTTAATTAATATAATTTAAAATATTAATAATTAAGTGAAACTAATTAAATAATATTTAAATAATAAATAAAATTATTAGTTAAATATTTAGTTATTTCAAAATAATTAATATGATTAAATATGATATTTAAATAAAAATAATTATTACAAAATATTATAAATATTAATTAAATAATTAGTTAGTATTTGAATATTAATTAGTATTAATAAAGCTTTATTATGTTTTATTTAAACTTCTCTCATCGTACTTTAATTATTCTAGCAATGCATGTCAACTCTTTTAACCGCCTTAAATTCTGAATTGAACAGCTAAACAGTCACAAAGGATTTAACAAGATTTATCATGAATGTTACCAAACAGTTTTCAAGATTTAAGCCCCCCAGGATTTTGTAAATCTGGATTTGGAGGATTTACGAAATCCTACTTCAATGAAATCCTAGGTGCTACTGCCCTAAGGGGCTATTTGGTAGCAGGATTTATGTAGGATTTGAGGCGGATTTGAGCGAAATCCAGCCAAACGGCCTAAAATGCAAAACCAAATCTCACGGTAAATGAAAGCCGCCATAGACGGAAACTTACCCCTTTTTCGTGGTAAATCCTGGACTTCTGAAATCCTTTGATTCGGCGGATTTACGGGATTTGGCCGAAGAAGCACGCGAAAGGGAGAAAGTTACCTTCACATCGAGCGAGCTCCCGTCGTTGCTTCCGATCAAAATGTCGTTAACTTCTGTTTTAACATGAAGGGAACGCCTTAGAGAAGCGAAGTCGAACAGCGACGAAGGCACCGAAGATGAATAGCAATGAAAAAATAAAGGGGAAAAGGAAACCGTAGGCCTAGGCTAAAACGAGTAAACTAATTTTAATCATTAATATTTATTAATTAATTAGACATTAATTCATGTAAACTAATATTATTTATAACTTATTTTAATGAAAATTATTATAGTTAATTAATTAATAATTAATAATTAATAAAGATATTAGATTATGCTAATTATAATTTTATTTCAATTCAATAAAAAATTTAATTAGATATAACTATAAATGTTTAATTAAAAAAGCTAGATATATATACATTAGTTATAAAATAAAATAATCATAATAAAAAATAATAATTTAAATAATTGATACTATTTTTATTTAATTTATCTAAATAGATAATTCTAAAAATTATTAATATTAATTAAATCTATATTATTGTTGTATTTTTATCGAAACTTTATTGTATTTTATTTGAATTTTTGTTATTGTAGAATTTAGGTCAGATTTAGGCAAGATTTGAGCTAAATCTTGCCAAACTCCAAAAAATACAAAGCTAAATCTCAGGGCAAGTCTAATCTCTAATTCACGGCGTTTTCGTCATTTTTGCCCTAAATCCCGGATTTTGTAAATCTGACTTTTTTAGTGGATTTCGTAAGCTCAACCAAAGAAACGTGCGAAAGGGGAGAAATATCGTTACGTTCGCCGCGAGCTCCCGGCGTGACTTCCGATCCGACAGGAACAACGTCGTCGGAGAAGCTTTGACTCTTTCAGAAATCTACCTCACGTGAAGTAGAACAACAACAAATAAATGCATAAGAGAAAAAGCAAACCCTTGACAAGCAATGACAAGTGACTCCTTTGAAGCTTTATCCCACGTGAACCAGTAACTCACGTGGAACGGCAACGAAGGAACCGTAGAGGGAAACCAACCCACTTATGAGGATTAGAAAAATTCTTAATTTTTAATTAGATATTAATTTAATTAGTTTAATTGATATAATTTAAAATATAAATATTTAATTAGGTGATTAATAGTGTAAATATTAATTGAATAATTAGTAAGTAATAGAATAATTAATTAATTAATTGGATAATTATAATAATAATAAGTAATTTAATTTTATTAAAATAATATATATATATATATATATATATATAAATATATATAATTAATGAAATATTTATTGAAAATAGTAATTAAATGATTAATTATTTTAAATCATAGTTTAAATAATTAATTAGATAATTATCATTATAATTAGCATTGAAATACTTATTAAAATAATAGCTAAATAAGTTATTATTAAAATACCACCCTAATTATATATTATTTAAAATTATAATTTATTAATATTAATTAAAATTAGAATAAATACTTACAGTTTTCTTATTATTTTCTACGGTATCTTTTTAGTACGAAAATGTCATGAGAGCAGTGAAAAAATAATGATCTGAAAGCTTTTCCGAACGAAATTTTAGTCATAATATATTCAGATAAAATGATAAATCATGTACAAACATTTTTTTTGTAAGTAAATGGTTAAAAATGGTTATCAAACAATGGATGGTTTTGTTTTATCTAAATAACATATCGTATGCTGTAAACAGTGGCAAGCTGCTCTGCAGCTAAACACAAGGGGTAGTAAATAACAAAGAATGTAGTTAGTTATGTGCGCTCAAATTATCAAGACCAGTAGATTCTTGTTGTGCTAGAACAGCTCTCCACAAATTTTAGGATCTAATGGGAAAATTGTTAGCACAGCAGAAGCTGAATGATTAAGCAAATTAGGGTTATGTTAAGAAACACGTAAATGGAGTAGGCAGAGAATTATAAACTTAGATTTCGTATATAGAAATAAAAAATTCATCAATACGAGTCTGAACCTGCGATGACTTTTCCAAACAAAAATTTCACCTCCTGACACGCCTCTTTGCCCGCAACTGCTCAGTTTTTTTCCGAGGCATTCGGTTTTTCAGAGGACGGACTGTCAGGAGCGGCGTAGGGGAGAGATAGGAGGGTTCACGAATGGCGTAGGGGAGAAATAGACTTTTCTTACGGCGTAGGGGAGAAATAGACTTTTCTTTCGGGAGTTTGAAATGGGAAGTGCCTTTCTTTTGGGAGTTTGAAGTTGCAAAAGTGCCAGAGATGGAGTGCGCATAGCAAACCGAACGAGTAATTGAAATAATATTAGATAATCAAAATAATATATTTTACTAAAAATATATATAGTTTTAATTAAATTATACAAAATAATATAATATCAATTAAACAATAACAACAGAAAATAAAATATCAATTATAGATATTTAAAATTTGTTTTGATTAATGTTTATTATAATATTTGATTAACTTTATAATTTATTAATAATGAGACTTAATTAACATTAATATCACGCGGTACGTGCCCCCCCCCCCCCCCCAAAAAAAATAAATACCGGTTTATTTTTTTAACCTAGGTTTTGTCGGTTCAAGCTACTGTTCCGCTGTTCACATTCCCGACATTTCTCATCGTGACGCCTTCGGCTCTTGTTATTGTGCCGCAACTCGCAAGCATTCCACTCTTCCTCCCAGCGGACGGCGGACGACGGCTTCATGTTAGGCGTGTGGAGTGTCATCTACTCCCTTTCCTCAACCCTCACGCTGTTACGCGTGTGCTTGCTAGGACTGCCAGACAAGAGAGAGAGATTTTTTTGTTGATTTTATAAGTGTTACGTCCTGGAGTATTTGTGGTTTGAGATACAAGATATCCTCCTAGGATGTTTGACCTATCCGAGGTTGTATGTCAGAGCGCTGCTCGATGACGTTAATTTATATGGAGGAGGTTGAAAGAATCCACCAAGGATGTCAGACATATCTGAGGTTGTATCCAGAGTATTTGCTCAATGATGTTAACTTATATGAAAGAGGTCGAGAGAATCAACTGAGGATGTAAGATCTATCCGAGGTTGTATGTCAGAGCATTTGCTCGATAACGTTAACCTATGTGGAAGAGGTCAAGAGAATCCACCAAGGATATAAAACCTAAAAATATAAATAGACCCCTCATTTCTCTTAAGAGGGGGCCCAAGCAAGAAGAAGCCAAGGAAGAAGAGAATGAAGAGATCTCTTGCCACCAGACTCCTCGACCACCGCCGGACTTCCCACCCCAGATTTCTACCTGACACCAAACTTCCACTCGACGTCGGACCTCTACCCGACGCCGGACTTCTACTCGTCGCCTAACATTAGTCGAACTTATACCCGACGCCAGATTTCTACCCGACAGCGGTCCTCCGCTCGTTGCCGAATTTCTACATGACGTCGGGTTTCTACCCAACATCAGACTTCCACTCCTTGCCGAATTTCTACCCGACGCCGGATTTCTACTCAACGTCAGACCTCCGCTCGTTGCCAGATTTCTACCCGACGTCGGACCTCTGCTCGTTGCTAGATTTCTACCCATCGTCGGATTTCTACCTGACGTCGTACCTCCGCTCGTTGCCGGATTTCTATCCGATGCCAAACTTCCATTTGACGTTGGACCTCTGCTCGTCGTCGAATTTCTACCTGACGCCAGACTTCTACTCATCGCCCATTGCCAGACTTCTTCCAGTTACTGGATATTCGTCAGACTTCTACCCGACGCCAAACTTTCACTAGATGCCGGACCTCCACTCGTCGTTGGATTTCTACCCGACGTCGAACTTCTGTCCATCGTCGGATTTCTATCCGGCGTCGTCCTTCTAATCTCCGTCTCCAAATAATGGTCTTTATAACCTCAGTCACCCGCCAACTATGGTCTTTTCGACCTTCATCGTTAGAAAAGGGTCTTTCTAACCTCCATCGCTTGCCGACTACAGTCCTTTTGACCTCTGTCGCCCGTCGACTACGGTCCTTCTGACCTCCGTCACCCGAAAACTACAGTCTTTTCTACCTCCGTCGCCCATCGACTATGGTCCTTCCAACTAGACGAACACGTCATAAGTGATTCTTTGTATTCCCACCATATGTTGTACTTTAAATGATGTACATCAAGTCAAGGCCTTCCCCCCAAGGAAAGGCCTCATTTGTAATTAACTGTAAATACTAGTGGATTCATTCAAACTGGGCTAGGCCTGTGGTTTTTTTCCTTTTTCATGGGTTTTTCACGTAAAAATCTTGGTGTCCCTTATTAATAACTCACCCTCTCTTTTATCTGATTGCGTACTGGATCTTCATACAAAGCTAAGACGTTAAAACTTTATATTTTTCTACTGTCGCGAATACTACGGGGCGCAACAGTTTGGAGCTGTTTGTGCGAAAATCGTTCCTGAGTGGGGGGAAAATATTGCTCCAATCTCAAAAGTGGTTTATATCAATATATTGAAATCAACCAATTTTTTCTCAAATTTATGGGAATCAGATGTGGACTGGGGGGCAACATTGACTACAGTCATAGTCAAGAAGATTCCTCCAACTCTTTCAATATCCAAGATGATACCTTGAGAACATAAAAGCTTCTAACAAATACAATGATGCTCAATAAATTTCAAGCATCATACAGTCTCTAGCTGGACTTCTACTCCTTGGGCAAGGTCTTAATCTTGACCTCAAAAAGGCAGTAACGGTCTAAAGATAGACCATTCTTTAATTCTGGATACATGCGGCATTCGCCCCCTCCCAATCAAGACATAATTGATCCCAAGGGAATTCGATTCGACCTCTTCCATATAGGTTAACGTCATCGAGCAAAGACTCTGATATACAACCTCGGATAGGTCTTATATCCTTGGAGGATTCTCTCGACCTCTTCCACATAGGTTAACGTCATCGAGCAAAAGCTCTGACATACAACCTCGAATAGGTCTTATATCATTGGTGGATTCTCTCGACCTCTTCTACATAGGTTAATGTCATCGAGCAAAGGCTCTGACATACAACCTCGGATAGGTCTTACATTCTCGGTGGATTCTCTCGACCTCTTCCATATAGGTTAACGTCATCGAGTAAAGGCTCTGACATACAACCTCGAATTTCTGAGAGTAGCATTGCCAATAAATAAGGAGAAGATCAAGTGTAAATTGGGAGTAGTTTGAATGGACGGCCGATGTTGAATCCCTTGATCATGAACAATTTATTGAGCATTCGATGGCCTTAATGATATCAAAATTCAACGATCTTAGGCTTGTTGGATTCGTCTCGTCGAGCCACTCGATTCGACTATAAGCTTGTCATGTTTGGAAACTATTTGGTAATCTGAATTATGGATTGAACCTTCCAAATGTGCTTTGGGTCTTTGATTTGGACTCGTTTGGGCTCGGATTGAGTCAAATTTGGTGTCGTTGTGTTCGTATTTCTGAGATGTTCAGTTCGACTGTAAGTTTGTTGAAATCGGAGTTCAGATGGTCACCGAATTAATTTTTGAAATTTCCAACTTGATTTTTACCTCGAGATTCGTGCCCGATCAAAATATTCTTTGATGATATATCAATAAGTTATAACATTCTTCTTCAGTTGTTTGGCATCTTTCTCCTTCAATCTTTTGTTTCTATTGCCTTTATTTTGTTGAAGGTGTAGTAAGATCTTTGCCTTTTTTATTATTTTTATAACCTTCTTGTTTGGCATCTTCCTCCTTCAATTTTTGTTTATATTGCCTTTATTTTGCTATAGGTGTAGTAAGTTCTTTGCCTTTATTTTGTTAGGCTATTTTGATTATTACTTGTTCTCTAGTAGTCTTATTCTTGTTGAGTTGTTTGAATGTGTTATCATGTTTGAATTCTTAATAGATATATAATCTTAAGGCATCTTTGAGTACGAGTTTGAACATCATGAAAAGATATTTCAAGCGATCTTCGAATTCAAAAATATCAAATTATATGGATGACAATAGCAATCAGGTTGAAGAGCAAATTGAAAAACACATTTGAGTGAATGTTGATTTACCCAAAAATATGAAAGTGTGGAAAATCTTCCATCTGATCCAGGACTATGAATTCCTATTGCTGACTTTAGTACTAACATTGAGACAAAGTCTGTAGAACATATTTACAACAAGGGCCATTTCAACCTCACAGTCATGATTTTCTGAAAAGTAAATTTGGGATGAAAGATAGACGATTTAATCTTACTTGGTTTGATAAATACTCTGATTGGCTAGAGTATAGCATATACAAATATAAATTATATTGTCTTTATTGTTATCTTTTCAGAAAACCAGGTAGAGGTAACGAAGAGGAAGAAGCATTTAATAAAAATGGATTTTCAAATTGGAAAAAAATAAACAAATTTGATCTTCATATAGGAAGCCATAACAATGTGCATAATAATGCTAGACGTAGTTGTGAAGACCTAATAAAATAGAGTCAACATATTGGTTTTGTGTTCCAAAAGCAATCCGATCAAGCTACAACTGCATACCGTACCCACCTCAATATTTCTGTTGATTGCATGAGATTTCTTTTGAAGCAAGGACTAGCTTTCTGAGGACATAATAAGTCTTGTACATCAAAAAATTAGGGTAATTTTCTTGAACTTGTACAATTTTTTGTTGAACATAACAAAGACATATAAGATGTGGTGTTAAAGAAAGCACTTGAGAATTTAAAGTTAATTGCACTTAATATTCAGAAAGATGTTACTAGAGCATTCGCTATTACAATTACAAACTTTATATCTGAGGAGATTGATGATAATTTTTTCTCAATATTAGTTGATGAATCGCGTGACACATGTGCTAAAGAGCAAATGGCAATTGTAGTATGTTTTGTTAACAAGAAAGGTGAGATAATATAACAAGAAAGGTGAGATAATAGAATGTTTTTGGCGATTTCTCATGTATCAGATACAACTGCAAATAATCATAAAATGATAATTGAACAACCCCTATCAACATATGGTTTGAGTATTTCTAGAATACGGGGTCAAGGCTACGATGGTGCTAACAATATGAGAGGAAAGTTTAATGGTCTAAAGGCTCTTTTTCTGAATAAAAATCAATTAACACATTACATTCATTGCTTCTCACATCAGTATCAATTAGTATTGGTGGAAGTTGTGAAAAGTCATGTTTATATTATTTTATTATTTACTATAATTTCAACTGTAATGACTCGTGTTGGTGTTTCTTGTAAGCATTGTGACCAGCTCCAGGAAATACAACAAGAGAAGGTATTAAATGCATTACAAAGTGGAAAACTTTCATCTAGGCAAGGGTTTAATCAAGATATAACCCTTAGGTGTACAAGCGATACGAGGTGGGGTTCGCATTATGAATCAATTTTAAGGTTAATTACAATGTTCTCTACAGAAACTGATGTTCTGAAAATCATTTTGGAAGATGGTGTAAGCTCATAACAAAAAGGTGAGGCATATGCTTTATTAGAATCGTTACACACCTTTGAGTTTTCTATTTGCCTACATCTGATGAAAGATGTTCTTGGTATCACTAATGAATAATCATAAGCTTTGTATAGAGGAGAACAACATATTGTAAATGCTATGCCTTTGGTGCATATATATATAATAAGATTGCAGGATATGAAAGATAATAAGTGGACTAACTTCATCAATAATGTAACCTCATTATGTGAGCAACAAAAAATCAATGTTTCACATTTGGATGATAAATGGGTTACTCGTGATCGGCCTCGCCGTAGAGCTAAAGATATAACAAATTTATATCATTTTTGGGTTGAACTTTTTTATATAGTGCTTAATATGCAGCATCAGGAGTTGAACAATCATTTTTCAGAAGTTAATACTGAGCTACTTTTGTGCATGGCATGTTTGAATCCTAATAATGAATTTCATGCATTCAACAAAGACAAGTTGATTAGAATGACACAATTTTATCAGATTGATTTAAGTCTTCTTGATCAGGAGATTCTTGAAAATCAATTGGATACTTATATCATGGATATACGATCTGATGATAAGTTCATCTCATTAAAAGATATAGGAAGTCTTGCTGAGAAAATGATTCAAAGTAGGAAAGATATTAAATATCCTGTTATTTTTAGACTACTAGAATTGGCATTGGTATTATTCGTTGCTATAACAGGCGACGAAAGAGCATTCTTTGCCATGAATATTATAAAAAATTGGCTGCGAAATATGATTGGAGATCAATGGATGAATGATTTATTAATTATTTATATTGAGAAAGAAATTTTAGATTCTATTGATAATGAAGTAATCATTCAACTCTTTCGAAATATAAAGAGTAAATGTTATAAATTGTAAGTTGTTTACTATCTTATATATAATATTATATATTTTTTGATAATTATTGAACCAAAAATTTTAAAACAGCCTATATCGGTCCCAAGCCCGGATGGAAAAAGTTGAGGGAAAGTTTTAATAAAATAATTTTGGCCCCCCTCAATAAAGTTTTTGGCTCTGCCACCAGCCTGAATAATGTGTCTCATATAGAATCTCAGCCATCAAACCACCAGCGGAATCAGCCCATAAACTATCCTTACAGAAAATGATACTAGAATTAATCTGACCACTCAATTTTAAATCCTCTATATCTGATTTCTAAGATTTCTAAATTCTTTCCTGAATAGTAGGTTGAATAATCATCTGAGTTAACAAACTCGGATCTATACCAATGAACATCACCTCTATCTCTAGTTTCTCCAAATCTTGAATAAAAAAATTATAGAAGTGAGCAACAAAAGAGAATTACCCAACGACTTCTTCCTCAAAGCATCTATCATAATATTTGCCTTACCAGACTGCTGCTGAATAAACAAATCATAATCCCTTATCAGTTCTAACCATCATCTCTATTTCAAATTCAGATCCTTATGAGTTAAAATGTACTTCAAACTCTAAAGGTTAGTGAAGATCTTGCATCTAACTCTGTACAAATAATGCCTCCAAATCTTTAAAGCGAATACAATGACAGCTAACTTCAGATCATATGTCGGGTAGTTCTTCCAGTGTGGTTTCAATTAATAAAATGCATAAGCAATAATTTTATCATGCTATATCAATACGTATCCCAATCCATTCAATGAAACATCACTAAAAACCTAAAATCCATCTACACTTAAAGGAATAGTTAGAATCAGAGCATAAGTCAAATAATTCTTTAATATTTGAAAACTCTCCTCACACTTCAGACTCTATACAAAAGCTACTGAATTCTGAGTTAGTCTCATCAAATGTGAAGAAATCCAAAAAAAATCCTGAAAAAACTTTCGATAATAACCAACCATGCCAAAGAAACTACAAACATCCAAAATTGTAGTAGGTCTTAGATAATCAGAAACAACATGAATCTTCTGGGGATCTATTGAAATGCCTACACTTCTTAGTATGTGTCCCATAAATGAAATGCATTCAACTAGAACTCACACATTAATAACTTAGCATATAATCAATGTTGTCTCAGAATCTCCATAGCAGTCCTCAAGTGTGATGCATGCTCATCCTCGGATCTAAAATAAATAAGAATATCATTTATAAAAATTATAATAAACTGATCCATATATATTTTGAAAACACTTTTCATCAAATCTACGAAGATCATTGGGCCATTAGTCACTCCAAATGGCATGAGTAAAAACTATAATGCATGTACCTTATACCAAAAGTAGTATTCGCTACATCCTCCTCTCTCACCTTCAACTGATGATAATTAGATCACAAATTGATCTTAAAAATATGAAACATTCAGCCAGCTAATCAAAGAACTTATCAATTCGTGGAAGAGGATATTCATTTTTGATAGTTGCCTTATTCAGATCTCTGTGGTTGATCTATATATATATATATATATATATATATATATATATATATATATATATATATATATATATATATATAAGGTATCATCCTTCTTCTTGACAAACAATATAAGTGTTCCCCACGAAGATACTGGGATGGATGAAATCTCGATCCACCAACTCCTGAAGCTGCACCTTCAACTCTTAAAGTTCCTTAGGTGACATCCGATATGGAGCCTTAGAATCGGAGCAGTACCCAAAAAAATATCTATACAAACTATTCTTCTCTATCTAGCGGTAAAGTCACTAGCTCCTAAGAGAAAGTATATGAAAATTCTTGAACCACGAGGACACTACTCACGTATATCGAAGAGATCCTCATATCTCTAACAGAATTTATAAATATTAGGCTACCTTTCCTCCGAAGTCTGTCCACTTCTATAGAAGAAATTAGACAAGAAAGAATACCTATAATTCTCTAAAATACAAAGCTCTCACCATCCTAATGTATAGTCACTTTCTTCTTCAGATAATCGATATGAGCCTCATATCGACTCATTTAGTCCATACCCAAAATGACATTGAATGTAAAAATAAGCAATAAAGTCAAACAAGATCTCTAAATCCCATTAGAAAACTCCAAATCATAAAATAAATCCTATTAGCTACCATTTCATATCCCTTAGGCAAAACCACAGACAAAAAAATGTAATAGTGTGGAAGGCACATGAAGAGAATCAAAATATTGTTCTGACATGAAATAATGGAAATCACCAAAATCAAATAAAATATGGTAAGGAGATGTAAAAATATAAGCTGTATGTATGAAAATATCTAGAGACTCACTAGGCTCTTATTATGTTAGATTATAAATTAGTGGATGTATCGGAGTCAAATCAACAAAATTTCCTGCACCCCGTGAACCTCTAGAATGTTGACCTCTTGATGTCGGATCAACACCCAAGTCACCAAAAGCCTCATAATAAGATCAGGGTGGTACTACCCTCAACCTACCTACTGTCGGCTGCCCAGAACTACCAATTCTCAAATTAGAACGTCTATCAAAGCCACCCTATGGACACTTAGCCATCATGTATCTGTACTGACCACAATAAAAACATCGGCTCGATGCTCTAGAACACTTACCACTGTGTCTCCTGCCACAATGATGGCATAATGGGGCCCCAAAATGGCTACTGCTAACTATCTCACTGCCAAACATTTTCCTTCTTGCAGTCCACCGCTGCTAAATTGATACTAAATTAGTCTCTATCCTCTTGACCAACTAAGCAAAATCTATAATATTCTACGCTAATAATGGATGCCTCGAAGAATACCGAAGTCCTTCCAAATATTGATAGCACTTCTCCTCAGAAGTATTAATCAATTGTTGAGCATATCTAGAGAGAGCAATAAACTCTGTCTCATATTGCATCATTATCATATTTCCTTGAATCAATTTTAGAAAAGATCTTTGTAATTATCTTCTAGCAGACTGAGATATAAACCAAGTTTGAATGCCTTTGTAAATGCCTCCCAAGTGATTAGGGTATTTTTATGACCCTGAAACTTCTCCCTATGCTGGCCCAATAACTAGTATTTTGTCTCACCATTCAACAAATGCAATTAATGTAACTCTCTTCTCATAAGGATAATATATCTCATCCAGAGTTTTCTCGATAGTTATCAACCAATCATTACCTATCATATGCTCAATAACAACTGTAAGTCTGGGAGGTTATAATCTTATGAAATTCTTTGAATACATCTCCATGTCATTAGAGCAAGTACCAAAAACTTGTGTATGAGCCTCACCCGTCAACTATGCTATCGAACTTACAATATGAGAAACTACCTCAGAACTAATCACTTGAGCTGTACATTGAACCTGAGCTGCCTGACAAGAGCTCTAACCATTGGTAATATCTGGATTTGGCTGAGATGGGTTAGCCATAATGAACGTAGATGTATACAACACATACATATAAAAAATAAACATAATGAATACACAAAATCACCTAGAATCATCTCACTATTCTACATATAAAATCTTATGGCTCAGTTACGATTTTCTTCTCCAACCGAGCTCTGATTATAAACAGCTTATCACAACCCAATTAGATGTGATTGGTTACTACACAAGCTATACCGTATCCGATTATGACAAGACTGGCCCCAAGATATAGTTGGAGAACTATTAAAATAAAACTTCAATTTTATATATTACACAGAACCACTACTGAATGCAATATAAAGCGGAAGACTACTGAATCTCAACAATGATTTATTATATAATCAAAAAATATATGTATAATTTAAGGTATCTACAATAACGCTTGGCAAATGACAACATACAAAATAAAACCAAGCCTACAAAATCAAACTAACCAAACCAAAATACATATATAGCACATATCAAAACATGATATGAAATACTATTCAGCTCGCTCCTTACCTTTTTCCTGGCCTGAAAATGAAAGCAATAGTAGGAGTGAGCTAACACAATTCAGTAGCTTATCGTAGCCTAAAATAGAAATCAATAATTAAAATTTAAAAAAATTAAAAATATTGTGCTATAATAATAAACTTAATTGTATAAAAAATTGAATATTGACATTGAATGCGTTTAAATAACTACTAAACTGTATTGAAACAAAAACATAAATAAATATCTTATAACAATTTCAAAATAGGCCTTATACACCAATTTATTGTCACATTTATTTAGCATTAGTCAACAGATCCCTTTTCAAAAGCCCTCAAGCCTTGATATCATAACACATAGAATAATAGATCCCTTCTCCGTAGCCCTCAGGCTCTGACACAATAGAATCCCACTTCGGTAGCCCACTAGCTTCAACATAACAGAATCTCACTTTGATAGCCCTCAGGCTCTAGCACAATAAAAGCTCTTCTCAATTCCAGAATGTCACATTTTTTTTCAATATTATCATACATATTTAATGCATTTCATAAAATAAAGTATAATTGGATTCAATTCAAAAATTACAAAAATACCTTAATGGTAGGCAACAAAAATACTACTAAGCAAAAATTCAATTTCAAAATATAACTAATTTACTAGAGATTGTGTAAAACATCATTTTAAGACTTTAATCGTACTACAACACTATTTTTTAGAGTATGAATTATTTTTTAATTCAATAAAAATAGCACAAATTCCAAAATTACTAGGGAAATATTTTCAGAAAATATTTATAATATTCAAAATATCAATCTTTATAACATATAAAAGTTACGTAGTGAAAGTTTTACTAATGCAAAATTATCCTAACAAAAATATAAATCTTATAAAAAAAATTCCAAAAATATCGAATTATTGAAAACCGAGTTACATAAAACGTAATCTACCTTGATCAGAGCAACTTCCATAACTGGGCCTATGACTAAAAATGTTTCGAAGGGCTCAAAACTGACTTTCTCTCTCTAAAAACCCTCTCCTGCTTCAGCTATATGCGGCGCTCGAGTCAATGGAATAGTGGATTTATTTTATATTTAAAAGCAAAATTTGTCCTAGCGCTGCGACGCCACTTTTCAGTGCAGCGACGCTAGTTCAAAATCCAAAAACCCAAAACTACAACACTGAAATATTATTATTTGACACCTTAGAATAATGAAGCACCGTGGCGCTCGAACACCCAACATTTTGGCACTCAAATAGTAAAATATCATATTTTTTTCCAAATTGCATCTCAAACCCCTAGGACCCATTCCAAAACACATGTAAATTTTACACCAAAACACTTTCAAACGCATACATATGGGCTCAAATAACAAAAAATATAATAGGTTACTTGATTTCTAGTCATATCAAATTGGTTTAAATAGTACTTTGATCCTGGAGGCCTTACAATAATGGCCTCCTCCATCCTTATGTTGATGTGATGCTAGTAGTCATCCCAGCATTAGTAAGAAATTGACGTTAAATTGAAAGGCCACAATACATTTTCTACCATGGAGTGTACATTAACCTTTGTTAAGCAATAAGGGTGCTAAAATAGGTTAATGGGAAGGGTTGAGTCTAACCTAAAATTGATCAACTTTGAACAAATCCAAACTCGACCCATTTAATAAACGAGTCAAAATCCTGAACCCAAACCCGAGCTACCAATAACTTCTTTGACCCAACCCAACCTGCAAACCCATTTATATTAAAAATTTAATTTTAATGTAGCATAAATAGAATACAGGAAATGTAATAACTTGGTAAAACATCTTGTCTTAATATTGAGCATTCTATAAAAGAAATAAAAGAATGTGGATTATTCAAGTCTTTATATCACTAAAACATCTTGGCTCAATAAACGCTCCTACATGAATGCATGTAGAGAAGAACAGTTTGCAAGGAGTAAGCTAACTTGTTACACATGCTACTCTCTGCACTAACTCCAGAAAATAATATATGCCCTTCTCTACATCCTAGTTTTGGTTTCTCCATGACACAAAAGTCTTTCTTCTTTCCCTCCAACATCAACTTAAAAGTGTAAGGAAGCATATATTAGCAAATTGAAACCATTATCTCAAAAATCAAAGTGGAACTATAGAAGCACACTTTTAGCATTACAGACTTTTACCTGTCGTCAACTAAGTGACGTTGTGGCTGCTGGAGAAGGGAGAACTAAAAGAGAGGAAATGTTGAGGAGCATCAAGTGACCTGTGACTTTAAGGTTGGAGTCATGGAGGGCTTATGATGTTGAAAATGGGTGAGGCTGAGGGAGAGCAATGCAGTGAAAATTGAGAGAGTGAAGAAAGTGCACTGCAAGGGATTTGGATTTTGCAATACGAACGAGTCACACTTTATCTATAAATTACATTTAATGGCTAAGGTTTCTTTAGATGATGGAATCGCACGAGTCAAAGAAGCTAATTTTGAGTTGGCAGGTCAATCCTATAATGAAACAGTATAGAAATCAACCCCGAATCAAACCAATTTATTAAACATGTTACCCAAACCTAGAATTTTTAATTCAAGTTTTTTGATCGTGTCATAAATTGATAATCCTAATTAGTAATGTGCTTTGACTTCCTTTCCCTTTACATTTTTTCATAGTTATCGATCAAACTCCAAATTATATAGATATAAGTGGGTATAACTAGTGGTGAAAATAGAATTTTGATTGAGACCGGTCAAAAGAGTTTACCCAAAAATTCAATATGGGGTGGGGAAAAATTTTCTGTAATATATATGATTGCAAGATAACTATAGGTAAAATTTTCATATTCTACAGAACTACATCGGATTTTCTAAAATCTAGGGGAGAGCTTCCCCTGTTCCTTAGTTCCACTAAGAGGTATAACTTGCAATGACTTCTACAACATAGAGAATCAACCAATAATTATCTAAATTACAAGCAAAAAGGAATGTGTTTCAATTTTGTCTAAGTTTGTGCTTTCAATCTCTCTTTTATACAAGTTTCTTAACCATAATATAGATCACCCTGTTCTTCGAAGGTTCATTTAAGGTTCCCTAACCAATAAGGACATGTCCTCACTCATCAAAAGGGGATGAAAAAAGTCGTTCATAGGAACTTACTCCAATCACAAGTTAATTATGTTAAGAATAACTATAAAATATTATAGTCATTAACACGTGCTTCAATAATAGTCAATAACTTCATAAGAAATAATTTGAAGTTATCTTTAAACATAAGTTGATAATTGGTTTTTAAACTATTCTTGATATTAAATTATAATTATGCTTTTTATTTTTTAGGGGGGTTACAATCTAGGAGTGGAGACTACCCTTCTACCAAATTCACCAAATCCACCACTAATTGCAAAACTATAGATAAATTTGAAATACATTTCTTACAAGGTATCATAATATCATTTGAAGGTTAAATCTATGGCATTTTGAAATCTTTCCATTTGCATATGGATATGAAAACTTTAAAATCGTGGCATCATTATAAGGTTAGAACAGAGATTATTTTCCCTCACCACTCTCTTACTTCCTCTCTTGTATTTCTTCTTCAATCATCGAACATGTTGGATGCTTTTGTTTCTTCCATCAACTATTCCTAACAAAAGAAAATCTGAAACAATCATCTCGCCATAGCCTAACGTCACAACAAAAACTATTTGAATGTAGTATATATACTCACCATGCTACTTGTTGAGTTTTTACATATATTTGGTTTTATAGATGACATATGAGTAAGTGCGGTATAAATAGACCACAAAATAGGGTGCAAGTTTCAAACTTGAGCACAAGCAAGAATAAGAATATGGTAAGCATAAAATAGTTTTGATAGATAAAGATTTTCTTAGTTTTGTTACTATTAAAGATTCATTATTGATAAAGATCTATCCAAGTTTAAAGGACCAACAATTCCAATTGCATTATAATAAGGTAGGAACAAGCTCAAAAGAGCGCTCAACGTCGATTTTTGGAAATGACAGTGATAGACATGCGAAATCAAGCTAGATGCCAAACAAGATAAGATTATTGTTTCCTTGCTAGAAGTTGAAGAGGTGCTTGATGGCATTAACAGACAAGTATGAGTCAGATGCTGTTGTTGTAACTTGATCTAGATCTGCCCTCACTAAATATTAAAGATGTTGTGCAAGATCTAAATGTAGAACATTTGCTGGTGATCAGGTAATTTCAGCATATATCGTTGGGAGTGAGTATTCAAACACGAGTTGTTATTGCTGTAGGTCAGATGATAATGATTTCTTGTTTGAGATGGGCCTAATTCTCGGGAAGAGGATGATAATATTATTTTTCAGCATTATTATTACATGTTTTAAAGTAATCAAGAATAACTTTGCTATTAAGCTTAAGGCAAATAATAAAATTAAGAAGAGAGAGAGTTATTTGTGCTTGCATGGATCGCTCTTTAGAGGATGGGAGCTTCATTGTGTAATTGACAATACATTTGGGTTTCGGAAGTTGTAGAAATGGATACTTTCAGATGAATAAATAAAGCTAGAAACAGACAGATCAATTTTTGTGAAGAAGAATCCATACATTTCACCTAAAGATGTGAACGATAAGGAACGGATCTTGCAATAGGGGGTTGTTGTAAGAGAGTCGAAGTAAATCCTGAAGTTCATTAAAGTATTTGTAGAGTTTGGCAGATGATTTGTTCGTCTTGAATATATGCTGTTACATTCAGTGGTAGTTTGGAACAACCGATTCGGAGTATAATTACATCGATGGATTTTATGGGCTTTCAAGATACTTTGTAATTTTGTTGTAGCAGCTATGGGAAGAAGAAGATGCAGGAAAGCTGAACACAGAGAACATAGGTTTAGGCCTCATTTAGGACAGCTTTTTTGTTGCTTTCTAAAGCAGCTTTTTAGTACAAAAATTTTTAGTTCAAGAAATTTTTTTACTAAAAAACTGCTTTAGAGAACATTAAGAAAACTGTACCAAATGAAACCTTAATGTTATGTAACACCATGTAGTGGGATAAAGACATGATGTTGTTGCTGTTTATCTCTAATGTATGTCTGTACAAGATGACATATCATGTTGCGATTTATACTCTACAACGAAAGGATTAATGGAATAAGGAGGGTAATGTACTGAATACAAAGGATTCATACTCAACAAGACTTGATTAAGCACTTGGAGAGGAAATCACTAGAATTGAATTGGAAAAATCCACTCAATCAAGCCAAAGCTTCCTCAACATTGTGAAGGACCTTCTTCTCAGGACTTTCGAACAAGAAAGAAGGGAAAAAAGGAAAAAAAAAAGGAGCACCAAGTACATAACCTAACACTAGTTATGCAATGTCATCTACCTAATGAAAGGTTGAACAAATTATTGAGAACAATATGGAAATGACACTTAACATGACACCATTATCAACCAAGACTTCCTCTGTGGAAGACTACAATAAAAGAGGCCTGTTCAATAGAACCAAGATTATGACCATATGAACGACACATATCAACACACCATGAATGAGCTGAAGATGATGCTCCATCTAATTTTTGTTATTATATTTCATCATTTAATGCTATAGCAAATTTCATTTTGTTACTGTATTATTAAAATTTGCTATGCTTATTTTGCTGTTACCTTTATACATTTATTTCATTAAAATCTACTGAGGAGGCATCAAAACCTGCTCAGGAGAACAGCTTTCTTCTTGATGGCAGTTTCTTTCTTTTCTTTTTTTTCTATATATTTGGAAGTGAACTCGAGTCCCATAACTTTAGCTTTGCTGAGTTTCAAATCTTGGTTTATTATACAGAAATCTATTTCTATGTAACTTATGTGAGGTTTTATTATTTTTAAGAAGTGAAAATACAGTATGGATTATGGAAGATCTATATATGCAAACAGTTAATGTATTCTATATTCTGTACTTTTCTCCTATTGAATTTACTGATAATAGCCGTTTATCACACCAATGATCATTAGCTAATTAAGACTTCGTTTGAGACAGCTTTCTAACTGCTTCTTAAAACAACTTTTGAGTATAAAAATTAAAATTTTTTATTAAAAAATTATTTTAAGAAGCAGTAAGAAAGTCGTCCCAAATGAGGCCTAAGACTTCTGGTCGTTATAGATATAAAATAATTTCACAATTAAAAAGTTGTGTGGGAATATCTTAGTTAAAATTTGATTAGGATAAATATTAAAACATTCATATTTATTTTAAAATAATAAAATAAAAAACTAATTGATTATTTATGTATTATTCTCATTTCAGAATAAATTAAAGACTTCTAACATTTATAATTATAAAATTTTAATTAAATATCCATCCAAATTTCTATTAAATATTCTTAACTTATTAAACAAGCTAAATATGAACAAAAAAGCATCTTGATTATATTCACTTTGCTAATAACTCACATTTAAATACATATATAAACTTATGTCATATATATATTTCTTAATTACTCATTTATTTATGTTCTAATGACTAATTTAATGACTTGTTTAACTTTCATGAAAAAATAGCTATATGATTTGCTTATTTTGTTTTCCTTCAATTCCCCTTAAAATTTGAATTTCAGCAAAGAAAAAAATAATATTTATTAAATTCTGTTAATAATGTCTACAGTTCTGAATGTATATATGTTATATAATCAAATTATATGTTTAAATCATTAGCAACTCATATAATTTAGATAGACTTTATTAAAATACAATTATTGCTCGAAATAAATAAATAAATATGAATAAAAATTTAAAAACAGCTAATGTTTGAAGACAGCTCAAACTTAAAAAAATATAAAAATAATAAATTATCGGCTCAATCAACTCATTAATAATTGAAGAAAATATCGTTCCGACTATTCTACTTTAAGGCTTCGTTTAAGATAATTTTTTTAATGCTTTTAAAAGCAATTTGTTAGTAATTTTTATACTAAAAAGTTGCTTTAAGATACTGTAAGAAAGCCGTCCCAAACGAAATCTAAATTGATCAAAATGGCTTTACAACTTTTATATAAAACTCATTTTGATTAAAATTAAAATATGCATATCCAAATAAAAAATTTGCCCTTTACAGTCTAATAGGCATCCAATGAGGCAAGTTGATGAGGTGGGTCCACCAAATAATGCAAGAATATGCTGGAGGCTGGAAGCTGGCGTTTACGGTTCATGTGAAATATGTTTTAATGTAGATTACGTCGTTCAAGCATATCCAAAGCCCAACAACTCTGATAAATGTCCTAAATTATGTCAATAGACCATCGCATTATATAGACCAGGATTTTATTTGGCACAGCTGTAATTTTTTTACAAATATAATTTCAAAATTGTTATGGGAAAAATATTTTCTTAAAAGTGCTGTAAAAAATAATTTTTTAGCAAAGAAATTTCTTGAAAGCATAAAAAGAAAATAGTAATCAAACAGAAATTATGAAGCAATCTGAAAAGCAAAGCAGTTAGAAAGCTATCCCAAACAAAACCTCAGCTTTTATATTTTTGCTTTTAAAAACTCATTTCTCAACTATAACTCTCAAACTGTTTTCTAAAAATAGTTTTTAAAAACAAAATTTGTCTTCCGAACATATTATTTTTTACAACAAAAATAGTCAAAAAGGTGTTCAAAAAAAAAAAAAAGGCTTAGGCTTCCATACTAAATTAAGGTTTCGTTTGGGAAGACTTTCTCACTACTTCTTATAGCAACTTTTTAGTATAAAAAATTTCTTTAAGAATTAGTGAAAAAGCCGTCCCAAACGAAGCCTAAGTATTCATTAAGTAATAATTATGAAATTTAAAGGAGTATCATAAGTATTTTATTTATGATCAAATTTTGTAGGTGTTGGATTTAAATGTGCTTGTGAAAGGAATTTGATCTTACTGCCAAGTAATTCTAATTAGAAGTAATTATGAAAATTAAAGGAGAGAATTCTAAGAGTATAGAGTATATAATCATCATACTTATACTCAATTCCAATTATTGAGATAACTTTTTTATTGTTTTATTTTTAAGATCTCAAATATAATTTCTATTTTACTAATACTTTTGTTCTACTTTCATAAAATTTTTGAGCTAGAAAATCACTTTTTATAACAGCTTTTCAAAAAATTATTTTCTTCATTATAACTTTTCAATCAACTTTTAAAAAAAATTACAACCGTCCCAATTAATCCTTAATTTAAAGCTAATACATCCAAATCTCAAATCTACAATCACAATTTTGAAAATCCGGGAACACGTAGCATATTGATTGTTGCACGGATTATATATTCCTTGATACTCACGCAAAAATAAAAAAGAATTATAAATAAAGAGAAAATTCACTCTTTTATTTATATTCTTTTTTCTTCTTTTCATATATTCTCTCAAATTAGTGCTTAACATATTTGTACGTACTAAGCTTGCGGGCCATAACTACGTACTCAAAGGTGACACTTAGTACTATCATTGATCAATAATTTTGTATAATTTGGAAAGAAGGGGAGGTGTGGGGACTGAGGGAGGAAATGAAAGTATGTCGTGCAAGACTCAAATGGTTTCAGTTTTGCTGGTTGAGGATATGGCCATCCCTGAAATACCGGCTTTTGAAGTCCCACAACAACTTCAGCTCCGCATGGCTTCTCTGAAAGCTACATCAGTATATAATAATTATTGTTGCTTGTTAAAAAAATTACCATGATTAAAAGTGAATTTGTTATCTTGATAGTATTAAAAAGAATCTCATATTTATATAGATAAATGACTGATAATATGTAGGGGATGCATATATATTTTTTAAAATAGAAATAAAAAAAATGTGGGGCTTTAGAGAGGCATATGTAGTTGTGAGCGACAAATTATAGAGATAATAATAGCGATTCAAACTATCCATTATAGGACGGCATATCGCTTTCTACGCAAGCTCCACTACTCCAACAATCTAGAAAATGCTATAGCAGCAGACGCCTCTGTCACGAGGTCCAGTAAACAGCTGAACCGATCTCAACGGTTCATTTGAAACCTTACTCAATAGCTAGATGATTTTGAAGACATACTTCTCTGCATCTCTACTTATATATGTATACATTGGAACTATAAGATACAGTCAATACAATGCATTAGTTAATGCTTACATCTTCTTCCACTGGCTCTATGATGCAGAGCATCTTAGTTAAATTGTTTCTTAGGCATATGTTAATTAGTTTGTTATGAGTTTGTTATAGGATTCTAGAATGTTCTTGATTTCTCTAGGTTTCTCTTGCTAGCTTATAAGAATAGGAGTTGTAAGAGGGAAGATGATGAATATATTTTTGGGAATTTAGCAGTGTTTTCACTGTTGGTGTGTTTTAGATTTGAGGAGCTTTATTTGAAATGCTTCATCGAATGATCTCCCTACATCAGAATGGTATTAGAGCCAGATTTGGCCCTTGATGTCAATAAGGGATCTGGGCTGCTGCTACATCAACCCTTGACGTCGATCGGGGTTTAGGATGTTTAGGGAAGACCATGTATGAAGCTAGGCTGTCGACGACGTTCGAAGCCTCCATCAGCCGGCAACCATACCGGCGAATCTACACATCCCCCGCTGGCAACCATACCAGCTATTCAATCTTCTGGCCATCATACCAGAATGAATCTACCACCAATGGCAACCATACAATCGATCATCTCTCAGCACGAATTTCCATCCACGATCAACACCTCTCGATCGACTTGTATTGTCGATTGGAGCTCGTGCCCTTGCTTGTCTAGTCCGCGCAAACAGGCACGACGGTGTCTACGACACTCGCGACAGCAGGCATCCACTCCAATCCTGCAATCCGCGAGCTCCTCTGCCTCCGATCAACTTCCGCACATTCCGCTGCCACCTCCTTTACAACAACAAAAGCTCCGCTGCTCCCACCATCTTTTCATCTCCCACCATCCAAAACCTGTCCAAACAGATCAGCCTCATCACAGAGTTCCGCGAAGTGCACTTCTGGTGCCAATTCACTCGATCATCCCCGACCGCACAATACCACTCAAGCATCCATCATCAAGTCGTGTCACTTCAAAGATCAGCAAGTGCAATCTTCTTACCTTCATAGACTTAGTAGGAACAATCTGTCAGGTGAGATCTTGGAGGAGATCACTGGAATGTGGATCTTGAATTATCTCAACCTCTCCACGAACCACCTCGACGGCAGCATCCCACAATCTATATCTTCGATGCAGAGTCTAACGACCATGGATTTCTCCTATAATAACCACTCCGACCTCGTTCGAGGCACCAACCAATTCAACTACTTTAACTCATCATCCTTCCTTGGAAAACCAGAACTCTGCGAACCTTACCTTGGCCCTTGCCGCTCAACTAACAATAACAAGTCAGGCCAAGTTCACTGGCCTTTCTCCTACTCCTTCAAGCTCATTGTTGTCATTGTTCTCCTCCTCTATTCCATTGATGTACTTGATTGCCTCAAGGAGGAGAACATCATTAGAAAAGGTGGTGCCGACATTGTATACAAGGGGATCATGCCCAACAGTGAGCAGGTGGCAGTGAAATGATTTCCTGCAATGAACAGAGGCTCATCTCATGACCATGGTTTCTTGGCCAAGATACAAACACTGGGTAGGATCCAGCACCGGCACATTGTAAGGCTGCTTGGCTATTTGCTCTCTCCAGGTATTTGCTTGAATATAAGACAATGGTGCCTTCTCCGAGCCGTCCCAGGCCCGCGACCAAATCCCTTTAGTGCCGACTCTGCCCCTACTGCTTCCTTTTCTTCATACTAGAGGAGAATGATGGAGAGCATCTTAGTTAAATTATTTCTTAGGTATATGCTAATCAGTTTGTTATAGGATTCTAGAATGTTCTTAATTTCTCTAGATTTCTCTTGCTAGATTATAAGAATAGGAGTTGTAAGAGGGAAGATGATGAATATATTTTTAAGAATTTAGTAGTGTTTTCACTATTTGTGTGTTCTAGCTCTGAGAAGCTTTATTTGAAATGCTTCATCGAATGATCTCCCTACATCACTCTATATTTATTTTTTTACTACTGAAGCATCTATCGTATCACCGTTATTTCATACAGCTTTCTAACTATTATTGTTTTATCATGGTATCAGAGCCATTGCATTAGTGCATACTACACCCTCTTGGCTTTATCTGCGTCAAGTTATCTATATATAATAGCATCATCAGCTAACTCATCAACTACTTCCCCTTCACCTAATATCAGCAACAACAACATGACTGAAGTTCATATTTTTGCTTCCTCAAAGTTTCTAATGAACAATATCAAAAATATTGTTCATTCTTAACTCACAATTGATAACCATTCCACTTGGAGAGCTCAGGTTATCAAAGTCTTCAAAGCAAATGGATTTTATGGATTCCTAGATGGTTCAACTACTACACCCAGCAAGTATACTTTTGCTGCAAATGGTCTCCCCACTCCAAATCCATCCTACAGCCAATGGATGCTAATCAATCAGAATCTTACTGTAGTACTTTACTTGGTCATCTCTCCTCCACTACTTCCATATGTTCTCAATCTCAAAACTTGTCATGATGTTTGGTTAACCATTGACAAGTGTCTCCAGTCTACTAATAGATCTTACACATTGCAATTGATGAATGAACTTCATCATATCATCATGAAGGATATGACTATGACTCAATATTTTTCACCGATAAAGTTCAAAATTGATGCCATTAACGTTGCAGGAAGCACTATACATAGATGCTGAGGATATTGTTTTGTATACTTTAAATGGTTTGCTGGCACATACAATGCATTTAAAACCTCCATTCGGACCAAGCTTCAACAATTAATTTGGATGACCTCTATTCCTTGTTATGCAGTGAAGAAATCAATTTAGCAGTTGAAGCTTGGTGAGATACTTCAATTTTAGACACCGTAGAAAATCCTGTTGCTCTAACCATGTGCAAAAGACACGGCAGAGGAAGGATTAACTCCATTCGTGGTGTGAAGCCCCTTAAGTAAAAGAAAGCTAAACTCTTAAAACATCGAGGCGCCTTTTGGTGTAATGTTAGAATTTTTGTAAGAAACTCTGCAGTTGAGCGTGCTCATTATTGAGTAATTTTGGGATGGGTGACATACTGGAAAGTTACACCAATAATACAAAATTGTGAGGCTCTTAGGCCAAAGCAGATAATATCTCGATAGTTAAGAGTTTGGGCTGTTATAAATATAATCAGAGCAATATACCAGCCGGAAGATGGAAACTAAGTGTCATACAAGATAAAGTGCTACGCCATGGGAGCCACCTCTTGAACCCTATATGGGACAAAGTGTTACATGACGGGAGCCACCTCTTGAACCCTGTATGAGATAAAGTGTTACATGACGGGAGCCACCACTTAAACTTGTAGGGGCCACCTCTAGAATCCTATCTGCATGGTGGATGATTCTGTGATAAAGATGCTGATGAGGACGTCAGCTACTTAAGTGGGGGAGATTGTGAAGCCTCTTAAGTAAAAGAAAGCTAAACTCTTAAAACATCGAGGTGTCTTTTGGTGTAATATTGGAATTTTTATAAAAACTCTGCAGTTGAGTGTGTTCATCATGGAGTAATTCTGGGATGGGTGACCTACTGGAAAGTTACACCAATAGAACAAAACCGTGAGGCTCTTAGGCCAAAGCGGATAATATCTCGATAGTTAAGAGTTTGGGCTGTTACACGTGGTCTGTTCAATATATGTGGAGGAAGAGCTGGAAGAGGATCTTGGACAAACTACAGATTAGTAGAGTGTCAAATCTACTTCAAATGTGGTCATACTGCAGCCTCTTGTTGGTTTAGAGCTGATCTAAACTATAAATCACAACAATACACAGTTCTTACTACAACTACAACTCCATATACTCAAGATTGGTATCTTGATATTGGTATATCTTCTCATCTTACAGTTGATCCCTCTCTACTTCACTCAGTTCAACCATGTTAAGGACCTCAACAGACAACAGTTGGCAATGGTCAAACTTTGCCTATTGCAGTCACCGGACAGGGCACTCTTCCAACACCTTCTCGTAAGCTTCTTCTTCATCCCCTATATCATGTTCCACATTTACCTCATAATCTCCTCTGTCAAACAACTTACTACTCATAATAATTGTTCTATTTTATTTGATTCACATGGCTTTCAAATCAAGAATTTGACGTCGAATCCTCCACAGTCCTAGTCGTAGTGGCCTCTATCCTATAACATCTTCCTCAAATACTCGCCCTCCACTATAGCCTTCATCATCTCAATTTTAACTTCATCTTTGTGGCACAAAAGACTAGGTCATCCCTCTGTTACCGTTGCTTCCATTCTTAGCGCTCAACATCCTTACATAGCCACAATGTATTCTTCTCTTCTTTGTAACTCTTGTTCTCAGTACAAATGTCATATGACTACATTTTCTTTATCTACTACTAGTACATCTAAGCCTCTATAACTTGTTCACTCTGATGTTTGGGGATCTTCCCCCGTAGCTTCTATTAATGGATTTCGATACTATGTTCTCTTTGTGGATGATTTTTCCTGCTATACATGGATTTATCCTATGTTACAAAATTTTGATGCTTTTTTTCACTTTACAAATTTTAAAACTATGGTGAAAAAATACCTTGGTGAATCAATTCTTGCTTTTTGCATGAACTGTGGTACATAATTTGTAAATAAATTTTTAAATCATTTCTACTTCAATATGGCATCCAACATCAACTTTGTTGTCCTTACACCCCTTAACAAAATGGATTGGTCAAATGTAAGCATCACCATATAATTGAAACTACTAGAACATTACTTCTCGATGCCCTTGTGCCACCAATATCCTAACCAGTACCTTGCATCCATCACCTCTAACCCTTGTGCCATCCACTACAACAACTATAACATCACCCACACGTTCTCCAACTTCAGCAGACCCTACTCCATCTCCCCAACCATTTGTCCCCAATTCCCCCACTACAACAAGCTCTCACCACCATAGCTCTTCTTCCTCTGAATCCTCTGTAATTCCACGGCCACCCAATTACATCCTATGATTACTAGACTTCGATTTGGTCATATCAAACCAAAACCAATCTTCAATATCCTTAATTCCTCAACTCTGTCCCATGATCCAACCTATTTTTCTTTAGCTATCAAACACCCTCATTGGAGCCAAGCCATGTCACAAGAATTTCAAGCTCTAAACTCAAGGAACTTTGACTCTAGTTCCTCTTTACTTCTCTCAAAATATGCTTGGTAGTAAGTGGATATTTAGAACCAAATGTCATGAAGATGGCACCATAGGTCGGTACAAAGCCAAACTTGTGGCTCAAGGATATGCACAAGAGTATGGTTTGGACTTTACCAAAACTTTTAGCCCAGTGGCCAAATTCCAAACCCGTCGCTGCTTTTAACACTTGCTATCTATAATAATTGGTAAATAAATTAATTGGATGTTTCAAATTCCTTTCTTCATGGCAAGCTCTCCGAAACAGTACACTGTTATGATTTGAGTAAATCTGTTCATTCAAGTGAATTCTAATCCAAGTTATGTTTTGATAATTACAAAAGCTTATTGTTTATTTTATTCTTCTCCTAACAAATATTTGAGTTTTTGTTGTGTGTACTAACGTATTTTTCAGAAAATTCACACTCTAGATTGCTGAAGACTTCAAGTTTATTTGTTCACTGTAAATGAAGTCTGTAAATTTTATTTTTCTTGAGTCTGAGAGACTGTGATTGTAAGTTTGATAACTGTGCACACACACACAATGGGGGAGTAAAAACTTAATTTTTTAAACTGATCGTACAGTACGATTTGTATATCGTACGGGACGATCTGTAGTATATGTCCTCCATATCGAACCCATATGACAAGAAATTTTTCTAAGTTAAGTTCGTACAGTACGAATTACTATTCATACATGTGTTTTTATTGTACGAACGGCTCTGACTTGGGTTCGTCCAAGGGTTCGTACGGGACAAACTGATCGTACGAAGCGCTCTGACTTGATCATCCAAGAGTTCGTCTGGGATGAGATGTTCGTACGAAGGGCTCTGACTTGATCGTCCAAGGGTTCGTCCGGGATGAAATGTTCGTACGAAGCGCTCTGACTTGAACGTCCAGAGGTTCGTACGGGATGAAATGTTCGTACGAACGGCTCTAACTTGTTCGTCTCATGGTTCGTACGGGATGGATCGTTCAATATTTTGAACTATTCGTACAGTACGATAGTCGATCGTACAGGACGATCGGCACGGATTAAACTTGAAATTTTCAGTTTTTGGATGATTTTTCTTGTCCCAAGTATATAAATGACTTAAAACTGATTGAAGAAAAGATCCTTCTACGAAAATACTTTTGGAGAGTGAAAGGGAGAGTGATTGGGAGAGTGTTTGGGAGTGAGTGTTGAGAAATCTTTGAAGAGAAAATTATGAAGGGATTCAAAAGGTTATCTAATTGTGAGGATTTCTTTATTTTTTTCTTCTAGCATCTTCCTACCTTCATTGGAGACTTTTGCAAGAGTTTTTATTCGAGAGGATTCCGATTCTCTACCGTCACTTGGAGGGTGAAAAAGGACGCCGGTTCTCTGCCTTCACTTGGAGGGTGAAAAAGGATGCTGGTTCTTTGTCATCACTTGGAGGGTGAAAAAAGACGACGGTTCTCTACCGCACTTGGAGAGTGTAAAAGGATGTTTGGTTCTCTGCCTTCACCAGGAGGGTGAAAAGGATGACGGTTCTCTGCCACACCGGGTTGGTGGAAAAGAGTTTGTAAAGACTTCTCCACCTTGCTGTTGGTGCTAAAGGAGAGTCACTTGAGTTTAGTGCAATACCTAGAGAAGGAGTATCTAAGGAGTGGATGTAGGTCGTGTTTGACAGAACCACTATAAATTCTGGTGTTTTCTATTCTTACTTTTTACTTTTATGCATTTTTTCTTTTTCTGCATTTTATATTTTATTTCTGTGGTTGAAATTCTGTGATTTGAAGAAAGTGAAAAATTAACTCTGTTCGTACTGTACGATTTACTTAAATTTTTTCAAAATTATAAGAGTAATTTTTAAAAGGACCAATTCACCCCCCTCTTGGTTAGCCTAGGGACGTGAGCAATAGGTCTAACAACCTATTCGCATTTTCATACACATGGCTCAACCCCCCGGATTCAAAGACCAAACTCATCCAACCTATGTTTACAAACTCAACAAAGCCATTTATGGCTTAAAATAGGCATCTAGATAATGGTTCTCCATATGCATAATTATCTTCTACAATGGGGTTTTACCTTCAATACAACTGACCCTTCACTTCTAATTGAATCCACTTAGTAAGAGCAATCCATCTACTTATTTATGTGGATGATATCCTTCTCATGGGCAACAACACCAATCTTATTACTTGGTTCCTCAAGGACCTACATCAACATTTTCAATTAAAGATTTTGGGCAACTTACATACTTTTCTTGGCATCCAAGTCCAATGCCTTGAATCTAAACTGATGCTTCATCAACTAAACTATGCTACTACCATTCTTGAACAAGCTGACATGGCCATGTGTAAACCATGACAAAATCTTGTTTCTAGCAAGCCAGACACCACTCCATCTGCCTTGCTACTATTCAGTGACCCACAGCTTTATAGTTGCCTTGCCAGATCACTTCAGTATCTTATAATTACCTGACCCACCCAACATCTCATTTGTCGTTAACCAAGTCTACTAGCATATGCATCATCCTCTCAATTGTCATTTTCAAATGCTCAAATGTATCCTTCACTATCTCCAAGGTACACTTGATTTTGGCTTACTAATCACAAAGGGTGACTCCACTTTATATGCCTATGTTAATGTTGATTGGGTGGGTGATAAGCAATACAAAAAATCTACCACTAGATTTTGTGTGTTCTTTGGTTCAACTATTATCAGCTAGTGTGATAAAAAGCAGTCCACTGTGGCTCGATCCTCCATAAAATCTGAGTACCTGTGCCCTTACTTCAGCAGCTACTGAGATAGTTTGGCTTCGTTGGTTACTCACTGATTTTCACATATCTCTACCACTTCCTACACCACTATATTGTGACAACATTTCGTCTATATCACTTGCCAATAATCCAATATTCCATGCAAGGACCAAGCATATCAAAATATATCATCACTATATTCGAGAGTGTATCAAATCCAAAACTATCATTATTCATCATATAGCAACGACAGATTAAATTGCTGATATTTTTACAAAAGGTCTTCCTAACAATAGATTTCTGCTTCTTCGAGACAAATTAACACTTCATTATCTGCTTGCTAATTTTAGTGGGGGGCTGATAACAAAAGTGATTCAAACCATCCATCACAGGACGACATATCGCTTTTTACGCAAGGTCCACTACTCCAACAGTCTGGAAAATGCTATAGCAGCAGGCGGCTCTGTCACGAGGTCCGGTAAATAGTTGAACCAATCTCAGCGGCTCATTTGAAACTTACTCAATGGCTGGATGATTTTGAAGACATACTTCTCTACATCTCTAGTTATATATGTATACATTGGGATTGTAAGATACAGGCATTACAATGCATTATTTAATGCTTGCACCTTCTTCCTCTGGCTCTATCTTTATTTTTTTTACTACGGAAGCATTTATCTTATCACTGTTATTTCATACAGCTTTCTCACTACTGTTGTTTTATCATATAGAAATGTTGTCTATTTGTAGAAAATATATGTATTGGCTTTTTAGGTGATTTTTATTAGAATACAATAAATTTCATTAGATGATCCAAAGAGAATTTTATTGATCATTTGATATTTTTTTGCCATCTTAATATGTTAAGCAGTTCAAACTTTAATAAGGTTAAATTTGTTAGTTTCAGTTCATTGAAACAATCAATTTGATTATATGTAAGCAAAGTTTAGGTGTTGGACCCTCTAAATTAATTGCCTCAAAAAATTCTATTTTTGCTTTTGAATGCTTGATTTATTTTAACTTGGTCGCAATCAAGTAACTCTTGATATCATTGGATTTGACACATCAAACAACATTATCTTGAATGTATGTTTGCTGAAATAGAATTGGGATGGTCTAAGAATCAAGTCTATATATTTCTAGCACAAATTTATTGGTGCTTCGAGATCTAAAAGTGTACCAAAATCCATGAGTTTGAAATTGCTCTCACTATAAGAAAATGCTCTCTCATCAATGGTAATATTTGTCAAAAATAGGGATAAATTTATCAGTGATATTGAAATTATAATTTTAAAAAACTTATTGGTTACATAGTCTTGAGGGGAGATCCACATTGACGTTTAGGAGGTGATCATTTCATAATTTTTTTAAATCACAATTTCACGCAAACAAAATTTTTAGAAGGCTGAATATGTCACAACCCAACCCAACATAATTCCTATCAAATTAGAACAGGTCCTATCATGTTGGGATGCGATAGGTAAATCCCAAAGTCTAGTTTTAGAATGTTTCATAATCTCTTCCAAAGCTCATTTTAAATAAATAACAGATTACAGAGATACTATAACATTCAAGTATTAAAAATAAACTCATCCATAAGTTTTATTTTATTTCATCAAAATGTATAAATTATAGTATATTACTATAAACAGAAGCTACATAACTAAATAATAAACTAGCCATGATTATACAAAAATCAACAGAGAAATACCTATAAACTCATATATGATCTTAAACTGCTAATCAAAGAGTTCCTTCCATTTCCCAAATCTTAAAAACTAGAAGCAAAATCATAGTGAGCTATAACAGCTCATCAGGCCACACAAACCGATCTAAAATTTTAAATTCTTTTATTAGTTTTTGCTAAATATTTAAAATTAGTTAAATGATGCCTGATAAATCACGGTACTGAGAAATGTAATAAGAACATATCATTTATCTAATTATTTAAATAATAATACTGAGCATATAATTAAATTGAAATTCATATCATAAAACAGTTTATATTACAAAGCAGTTCATATCACATTTCATTTCCCGAACCCAGACAAAATCTTAAAGAATTCTGGTCTCTTATGACTCCTTTTTTTTTACTTATAGCATCAAAACATGTCTGTAGGTATCAGAACAGGACTTATAGCCACCAAAATATACTTTATAGGACCAAAATATTCTCTAACACATATAAAATCGTAAAAGAATATAACCCCTCATCTCTCCTAGTAGATATACTTTAATCATATATGTACATTTTTCATTATATTATAGCAGTTAAAACTTAATTGAGCAATGTCAGAATTGCACAGTTTTTTATGATGATAGATAACAAAATTTTTATTGAGCAAATTTACACTTTTTAATTACACATTTAGTACTACAATATTATTTTTTAAAATTCAGATAATTTTTTATTCAATAAAAATCTCACAAATTCGAAAACCCCCGTTGTAAAATTTTAAGAAAATATTTAAAATGTTCATAATTTTAATCTCTATAATATATAAAAAGTTATGCGGCGAAAGGTTTAACATTGCAAAGTTATCTCTATTTTTTGGTAACAAAAATAAAATTTTAATCGAAAAGTTTGATAAAAATTATGTATTTTTGAAAATTGAGATAGACATAATGTGACCTATCTCGAGACGAACAAAATTTTCAACTAGGCCGATGAACAAAAATGACTCTACAATCTCTAAAACCTAACTTTTATTTTCTCCCTCCTCTCTTTTCTCCCTTTTCCTTTATTTTTTTTCTTTGTTGGCTCTCTGTTAGTCGAAATCCAAGAAATCCAAAAAAGGTAACGGCTTTTAAAAAAAAACTTTTTAAGTGAAAAATAATTTATAATAAAATTATAAATAATTATTATAATTATTTTATTTTTAACGTAAAATTAATATAAATTATTTTATGTCATCAAATATGATAATAAAAAAATTATTAAAAATATTCATAAATTAATAAAGCCTGTCCAAAGCATTCTGGTGAAATTGGTTTGCAAAATGGACATCTAACAGCCCAACGCCGGGCTTTTGTCGGACTTCTACCCGACGCTGAATTTCTACCCGTCATTGGACTTATGCTCGTCGTCGATCTTTCATCAGAATTCTACCCGATGCCGAATTTTCATCGTCGTCGGACTTATGCCCGTCGCCGGACATTCATCGGGGCTTCTACCCGATGTCGAACTTTCGACCAACTCTGGACTTACGTTCGCCGCCAGACTTCCACTTGACCGCAGGATTTTTCGAAGAGAGGAAGAGAAGGAAGAGTCTTCTTCTTGCAGAGAGGGGCCCTGAGCCTGGACAGGGGATGCCACATGTGCAGGACTAGGAGAATGCCTCAATTGAAAGAAAAAAGAAGAAGAGGGGAGGTGCAGGAAACTCATACCCCCTAGGGGGGGGGGGGGTATTTATAGCAAAAGGAGTTGGTGGAGTTGTGGTGGTTATGGAAAAAACAATTGACCACTAATGAATGGCCAGCTAATGGCCGACTAACCGTTGGCCGTTAGCCAGCGGTTGGGGAACGACCCGCAGGTCGTGAGCCATGATCGACATGCGCCGATCAGCACAAGCAGAGCCGGTCAGAGCAGGGCAGCGCCCGATGGGACGGGCAGGCGCGCGATCGGCACAGGTGGAGCCGGTCATAGCAGGGCAGCGTGCTGTCGCGCCTGGCAGCGCCGGCGGTGGCGGGGGTACCTTCCTGTGGCGGCTGGCGGCCGAACTGTCCCAACACATTCACGGGCCCAATTTTGGGCCTGGAAAGGTCAAATCGAACATTTTTGGGGTCCCTGGAACCATTTTTCGACGTTCTAGACTCAATTTTGGCACTTTTAGGGCCTTTTAGGACCTCTATGCCTAAGTTTGAATTATTTCAAGTTTTCAAATTGCATAAGAAATTCTCTGAAAGTTGTGAAACATATTTTTGAACTTCTGGAGCTTCGACGTCCGAAAATAGGGGGCAACTGATACCTCATCGAAAAATTATCTTGATCAAGCACGAATCTCGAGGCAAATCAAGTTGGCAAACTTATAGTCGAACTGAATGTCTCAAAAATATAAACCCAATGACACCAAATTCGACTCAATTCGAGCGCAAATGGTTCCAAATCAAGGGCCCGAAGCGCTTTTGGAAGGTTCAAACACAATTTGGATTACCAAACAGTTTCCAAACATGACATGCTTATAGTCGAATAGAGCGGCTCGACAAGACGAATCCAATGAGCCCAAGATTGCAAAATTCTGATATCATTGAGACATTCAAATATCCAACAAATGGTCCACAATTAAGGGATTCAACATCGGCTGTCCATTCAAATCACTCCCCATTTACCCAAGCTTTTCCTCCTATTTACAGGCCATACCACTCTCAGAAATCTATAAATAGAGCCTCCTCTCCTCTTGAAAAAGGACCCTTAAGCCAAAGGATTCAAGAGAGAGATCGAAGATCACTCTTGCCTCCTAAGCTCCGCCGGACCACCGCTTGATGCCCTGAGTTCTGCCGGACCACCACCTGACGTCCTAAGCTCCGCCGGACCACTGCTTGACTCCTTGAGCTCCACCGGACCACCACCTGACGTCCTTAGCTTCGCCGGACCACCGCATGATGCCCTGAGTTCCTCCAGACCACTACCTAACGTCCTAAGCTCCGTCGAACCACTGTTGGATGCCCTGAGTACCATCGGACCACCACATGACGTCAAAAGCTCCGCCAGACCACCGCTTGATGCTCTGAGTTCTGTCGAACCACCATCTGACATCTTAAGCTCCGCGGTACCACCACTTGAGGCTCGGACTTCTTCCGAACCACCACATGATGCCCGAAGCTCTACCGGACCAAACCTGAGGCCCAGACTTCTGTCGGGCCACCACAT
This sequence comes from Dendrobium chrysotoxum, assembly GCA_019925795.1. Lineage (NCBI taxonomy): Eukaryota > Viridiplantae > Streptophyta > Magnoliopsida > Asparagales > Orchidaceae > Dendrobium > Dendrobium chrysotoxum. The sequence goes on from CM034313.1 coordinate 75,118,405, forward strand.
GACGCTTAGACTTCTGCCGAACCATCGCTTGATGCTCAGAGTTTTGCCAGACCTCCACCTGAGACCTAGAGTTCTGCCAGACCAATACCTGACGCCTGGACTTCTACCGGACCACCGCTTGATGCCCAGAGTTCTGCTGGAACACCACTTGAGGTCCGGAGTTCTGTCGTACCACCACTTAAGGCCCGACTTCTGCCGTACCACCACATGATGCCCGGAGTTCTGTCGGACCATCACCTGAGGCTCAGACTTCTGTCGGGCCACCACATGACGCCCAGACTTCTGCTGAACCACCGCTTGATGCTCGGAGTTCTACCGGACCACCACCTAAGGCCCGGAGTTTTGCCGTACCACCACTTGAGGCCCAAACTTCTGCCAGACCACCACCTTATGCCAAACGGAGTTCTGCCGGACCACCACCTGAAGCTCAGACTTCTGCTGGGCCCCCACATGATGCTCGGACTTCTGCCGGACTACCACATGACGCCCAGACTTCTGCCGGACCACCACCTGAGGCCTGGACTTCTATCGGACCACTGCTTTACGTTTATGGTCTTTCCGACCCCCGTCACCTGCTGATTATGGTCCTTCCGACCTCCAATGCCCTTCAACTATGATCTATCTGACCTCTGTTGCCTGTCGATTACAGTCATCCCGACTTCCGTCGCCTGTCGACTATGGTCCTTTCGACCAAACAAACATGTCTACATTGATTACTGTAATTCCCACCATGTAATGCACTCTATATGATGTATGTTTGTTACATTAAGCCGAGGCCTTCTCCCGAGGAAGGGCCTCATTTGTAATCGACTGTAAAGACTAGTGGATTCATTCAAATTTGGCCAATCCCCATGGTTTTTCCCCCTTTTCAGGGGTTTCCACGTAAAAACACTAGTGTCTCTTGTAAGGACTACACCCTCTCTCTCTTATTTGATTGCGTGTTGAATCTTCGTATAATGCTAAGACGTTAAGCTTTATATTTCTCTACCGCCGTGAATACTTCAGGACGCAATAATTATGATGAAGATAGTTTATAATTTAAACTTATAATGACTCATGAAATAATTTTTTACGATTATAGATCAAAATAGTTCTTTAAAAATTTAAAAGTAACTACAGAATACATATTTTTGAATAATTTATCCAGACGTCTAAAAAGATTTATTCTTCCAAGGATGACCTAAATGTGAGATATAACATGCGATTATATTAACGAGATTTGGGTTAAAATCTTAAAGCTCTTATGTGAATTAAGGGCAGTATATCACCATAAAAGTATTATCCTGTAATTAAACACAAAAAACTCATCCTATTTTATACATGATTTGATATGATAAGTTAAGACGTTGGTTTAAAGAATTTATTTCATCATTGATTTTTGACCTATTGAAATTAATATTAATTACGTGTAAGTTCAAAATATCTCTATCCATTGAGCATTATGCATAATAGTGAACCTATAATTTTGTTTTGGTCATGGTTATTTTACTTTTTATATTAGTAATTCTTTTATAAGAATTGCCGGTTTTACTTATTTTAAAAGAATTATGAAAACAATAAAGATAAAGGGGATATTATATAATCTAGAATAGGTCAATGCCCAAATGCCCATTTAACAAAATATGCTAATAGAGGCATATATATATTGGGTTCAGTGAAGAGAATTGGCTCAATATATGTAAGTTTCATCTGATCATACCAAGATGAAAACAAAAAATGATCATTAGAAGTGAAATTTATAGAGACAGATGCGATGAATCTGAGATGTAAGGATGCTAATATTTGACACGACTCGAAAATCCAACTCGAACCCGACCGGAAAATTCGGGTTAGGGTCAACCAGTTTGAGAAACGGGTCATGTTTGGGTTCAACAAACCGACCCATTTCAAAAATCGGGTCGGGTTCAGCTTGACCTGGAAACCCAAAAATGACACACGGATTGACCCGCTGCCCGCACTGACCTGCCTGACCTGCCTGACCGCAGCTGCTCGCGTTGCGTCCCAAGGCGACTCCCGCATTGCGTCACGTCCTGTTGTCCCCCCTGGTGATCATGTCACGTCTGTCTGCCAGCCGCACTAACCCACCTGCCCGCTATCCGCGAGTCGAGTGACGACGCTGCCAGCTGTAGCTGCCACCGGTGCCCCGCTGCCGGCATTGCCATGTCCGTGGGTCGGGTCGGGTTGACCTGAACCGAAGTGGGTCGGGTTCATATCCGAAAAACTAACTCGTTTGCAAAAACGGGTTAGTTCGGGTTCCGCCGAATAGTGCCGAGTCAGTTCCAAGTTCGACCCAAACCCGACCCGCAACCCGAAATTGACACCCCTACTGATATGGAAGGGACACTCTAGGTTCCAAGGTGGATATACAATCTCAATCTTTTAGAGTTGCTTCTCTCAATTTATAAATTTTTTTTGTCAATTCCTTAACCTCGTCTAATAGTTTCGAGCATATCTTATTTTTATGTATGATATATCATATTAGTCCATATATTTTCAACATGTCTATTATCCTTAATTTTGAAAAATAAAGTATACTTTCCTTCTGCCATTTTTTTTTGTTCATCACAAACTCTAAATGATTAAAATTTAACACTCAACTTTACTAACAAACAATCTTCTAGGTAAGAATCAGAGAACCCAGAGAGGCTTGGGCGAGTATAGAGTCAGATAAATCGTAGTGAAAGTTGGTTGGATTTATGTCATTGAACAACTTCGATTATATGTCTTTCATTGATCTAATAAAAAAATCAGCATAAATCTTGATGCGATCCAGTTATTAAATAGATAGAAGGACTATCATTTAGTTAGGACTTCAATGCTTGAAATGAAAAGAATTACTAGAAATAACAATTTTGATCGAATAATTAGAGTTAAGGTGGACTTTTTTTTTAAAATACATCATTAATAGCCAGCTAAATTTAACTACATAAATAAAATCAAATATCAAAAATCATAAAATACAATAAAAAATATACAAGTTAGATTTTTTTTTTTTTTTTTAATTTTATGATTCAGCATGCTCATTATAAGGAGTAATCAACTCCTACGTATCCACCAATTCCATGCTAGATAGGTCATATAGGTAGGTTAATCAGCTCCTTTTCCAAATACAAATTTAAATATCTAACGTCTACTTCTCTCGCCTAACTCTTCTTCTAATTTGTTCTCCTCCGACCACAACTCTTGCTCATTACAGAAAAGACAATAATACTCAATCTACAACCATTCAACATTGTCGGGGACGTACAGAAGCCTGATTTTTTCCATTGTTCTTATGCCTGTTATCTTCTTCTAATGGCTAACTAATAGATTTTTTTCTTTTATAAGGGAATAAAAACATTTCCCCCCCTCCATACAAATACCTTTATAAAAGAAAGTTGTTGCATGTTTAAAAATAAACACTACATAGTTATATTTAAACGGTTTAGGAAGATAATGAGCTCAGGATTAAGTACTTGGTCCTCAATGATTTGGTAATGTAAAGAGAATTATGGGCAGGTGACCTACCTGACATCAGCCACATTGAATTTACGCAATTATTTTATTTCAAGGCATCATCATTGACATAACTACACAGACAGAGAAGTGAAGAGATTTGTGGGTGGACCAATCAAATGCAAATCATTCGGTATTAAAATCACCAAAAGACTCCCATATCATTGAGAGTCCAATTGGCTTCATACAGAGACAAAAACAGTATTGTTGGTGACCTAAGAACATTAGATCTTCTAGATGACTAGACTATCGTCCCCACCTTTCCTTTGATCAGCTTGCCAAAAAAAAAAAAAAAAAAAAATCTATAATTTTTATACAACACAGTCAAATTCTAAGTTGATATTAGTTACATCTCTCTTATAAAGTGTATCATGAAAATGATACATGCAATAATTTGAGTAGATATAAAAAAATTATTTCTATGCAATACAGTTCCAGCAGACTGATTCAAATGATACCTGTTAGCAAATAGATACCAACTCAAATATAAGATGTTCATTCGTGTTAATAGATCAGGTTTATATTTAACCTATTTCTTATGAGTTTCATGGTTTGACTATTATTATATGAAAGCGGCTTAACTTACGAGATATAATTTAAGCTTTGTTTGAGATATCTTTCTTACTGTTTTATGAAGTAGTTTTCTAGTACAAATATTTCAAATCCAACATAAAATTATACTAAGAAACTGCTTCATAAAATAATAAAAGATGTTTAAAACGAAGTCTTAATAATTTGAAATTAATATTATTGTATAACTAAATATAAGGATAAACTCTTTATTTTATAGGTTGTGTTCTTAATTAAAATTTAATCCGAGCCCAAAGGCAATTGATGGTAATAGAAGAATTATCTTCTTGGCTAAAAAAAGTTATTATGTCTCTTCTAATATTGACATCCTAAGAGGCCATTCGAGTTCACTTTCTGTTTTTTTTTTTTTTTTAGTTTTTTATTTTTTTATTTATATGTTAATATGAAATAAAAATATATTTGATATTTTAAATAAATATATTTATTATTTTTATTGTATATTATATAAGATAATGATGATAAGTGATGTTAGTGATTATTAGTGGCTGATGGAGCCGGTTGTAGCCAAGGTGATTTACCTCAAAAAAATAATTTGATTTGTTTTCAAAAATAAAAAATAAAAATAGCTAAGAATAGAAATTAAATATATTTTTGAAAATAAAAATAAAAAGCAGAAAGTGATCTTAAACATCCCTTAAGTAAATAAAACATTTCTTTTTGACTTTTGAGCACGTCTAATTACAAACTCACCTATAACTTTAGGTTGCATGAATATGATAAATATAACAAAAATTTGAACACTTATTTATTGCTGCAAATGTTCAAAATTTTCAAAACAGAAACAATTCCAAACACAACAATCACAATCTTATCGAACCGAAGGAAATAAGTCTAATACACATACTATCAATTCATGCAATTATTCAGCAATTCCAAAGACAGTGCTCAAAAGAAGTCCTTCCAATTTCGTTATCACAGTAAATTTCTGTGTTCATTTCGGCGATGAGCTCAGTCTGTTCTGAGAAGCTCAGCATCTCCCTATTCTTCTTGCATCCTTGCTTCTCTTCGAAACCATGGCTTTCAAATAAGCTCATAAAGCTACCGTCGTAGAGAGCGGTGGACATGGGAATGAACTTGGAGAAGATAGAGGACATGTCTTGTTCATGGGCTTTTTGGCCCTCCATACCGTTGGAGAAGCAGGGCACGTGACTTGGGATGTCCATTAATGGCGGAAGAGTTTTCGGAGGAGGAGGCGGAGAATCTTCCACCTCTTCTCCGTAGGAGGAAGAAGCCATTTTTTCCATCCCAAAAGGATTTCCAAGTGAGCTTTTTTTGAAAACTCTGCAGATCACCCACTCGTTCTGTTCAACAGCAGAGCATATATAAATTAATTAGTCGATGAAGATAGCTACTAAAAGAAAGAAGGAGAAGATGAGCTCAGTGATCAAAATAATTTCCAGCTTCAAGCGGACAATCAACCTTAGCAGTTCTGTATAGACTGTTGATGGCATACTTTCCCTCCAATCTATACTCATGCATGACCCAACTGGTCTTCTCTCCTCTCGGAGCTCTTCCTGTGTAGAAGACAAGCGTCTTCTTCATTCCAACCAGCAACTTCCCCCTATAGATCTCCTTATCCTTTCCCGTAGCCTTCCAATAACCAGCTTTAGTAGCTCTATTCGTTCTAAGGCCAGTGGGGTATTTTCGATCCTTCACGCAGAAGAAATACCATTCTTTGTCTCCCAGCTTCGCTTGTTCTGTCATCAAGTTGATTGAAATGAGAATAAAGGTTGAAGAAGAAGAGGTGGAGAGGTTAAGCCATGCTTACTGGGAAGATCCCATGGCTCGCACTTGTTGAAGTCGGCTTCTCCGATCGCAAGGGATTTGAATCGGGCGTCTAAAAACTTTTTAGAGAGGTAGTGCGTGATGAGCTCCTCATCTGTGGGGTGGAAACGGAAACCTGGAGGTAACTGCATCTGATCCTCTGTTCCTGCGTTACCGTTATCAAATCCATCGCTAAGAGATACTTCTCTTTTCTCCATAACCAGACTGAGAGCTAAGGGAAATGGAGCAGAACGAAGTTTAGAATTATTTCTTGAATGAAGAACTTATTTACTATGTGGAAAGAATCTATCTAACTAGAAGATGAGCAAAATAGAAATCCAATTGAGGAATCAATATTAGATGAGAAATTAAAATAAAACGAATTAGTAGAAGTAGGAAGAGAATAAGAAGAGGACATTGGTGGCGGCGTGAATGAGAGAGAGCCCGAGAAGGAAATGCTCTGTTTTTAGAGTTCTAGAGGCAAACCTTTTGCTTGCTGAAGTGGCACAGTCCGTTTAGGAAAAGAACGCTGTATGGATTGGAGCCTCTTTTAAATAGCAAAATGCTTCCTGCCCTCAATTTTTCCCAAAATAATAATAATAATAATAATAATAATAATACTTATTATTAATATTATTAAGCATCTTTTGATAGCTGACGTTTTGGCTTTATATGATTTTAAATACGAATAATGGTATATTTAATAAATAAATATATATGATAATGCTTAATCGTATACATTATTGAGTACAACTTTATATTATTAAATAAATTTTTCTTTCTTTTGTATCACATCAGCGGGTAATGCTAAATTGTAAAAATATATCTTTTAAAAGTTAAATTTTATTAAAAATCAGGCAACCCGACGTGGCCCAATTAAATATATTCAATTTAGTTTAAATTTGAATTATAAATCTTAATAAAAATTAATTTTTAATACTAAAAACCCTATAGAGTAAAAAAATTATTTTTCGTATGAAATATTTTTAGTATACGATATAAACACATTATATGATTTTTAATATCATAAACTCATTTTGGTATGATAGATTAATAAAAGAGGTTCTTAAAAAAAAAAAAAGAATGATACTTTCACCGTTTCAATTATTTATCTGTAAAAATCAAATTTTTTTTTTTTAAACTATAGCACTTGTAGGGTGTAGGGTGTATATTTGATTTATAAATTAGATAAATATAAAAAGCAATGCTTGACCCCTCAAATACAAAAACATTAAATTTTTACAAACTTTTTTTCACGAATGATATTAAAAACCATATAATGTGTTTATATCGTATATAAAAAATATTTCATTCGAAAAAAATAATTTTTTTCACTTTGTAGAAATTTTAGTATTAATAATTTTAATTTTTATTAAGATCTATGATTTAAATTTAAACTAAATAGAATATATTTAATTGGGCCACGTGGGCTTGCATGATATTTACTAAAATTTTAATTATATATATATATATATATATGAGACATTTAAGTCAATTAAGGTTAACTCAAACACACAACATATATGCAAGCTTCGAATCTAAGACCTCTTAGTTGATAGCTAAAGCTCGAAATCAACAGATTGAGATGGGCTCCATGAGATATATTCTTATAATTTAGCATTGCTCATTGATGTTATACAAAAGAAAGAAAAACTTATTTAATAACATAAAATTCACTCAATAATGTTTACGGTTAAGCATTATCATATATATTAAATATATCATTATTAAAAAGCATTACTCATGAGTCAACTCAAATTTGACTCAATAAATAGTTCGTGAGCTGAGCTCAATGAGCTAACGAGTCAAGTTTGAGCCAACATTGACTCGACTTGTTAACTCTCAAGCTGGCTCGTTTAAAAATATCAATATAAAATAAATATAAAATATATTAGCATTCATTATTTTGAGTACAAAATTATTAAAAATATTTAAAATTTATATATCATGTTCTTATATTAAGTTATTCTTAATTAATTTTCTTTTAATTGCTTATATTTTTAATAATTTTATTATAATGATTACTTAAAAATCATTTTTCTCTTTTACAAAAAAGAGCCGGTTCAAACTAGTTGAATAAAGTTCGATCTTGTGCTCGAGTTCGAAATCGATTAATTAATCAAGCTCAAGCTCAAGCCACGAATGACTCGAGCTTGGCTCAACACACCTAATTAAAGCATATCAATTAATTTAGATCAATTCGGTAAGAATTTTAAATTTTATACTATTAATATATGATTGTAATAACATTTATTAGAGAGAGAGAGAGAGAGAGAGAGAGAGAGAGAGAGAGAGAATGAGCCTCATATATTGAGGCATGCTTCTTTTTTTTGAATATTTGAGCCAATTAAATAAAATTCATACACACATTATATATTTAAATTTTAAATCAAAAACATCTTAATTAATAGTCAAAACTTTAATCAATAAATCAAAATAGAAGGGACAAAAAAAGACGTGCTTCCAAAAGTAACCATCCGGGACACCCTATTCTCAACCCCTTTAATCCTCACCACACCTTTTTCCCTTTGTCTGCTTCCTTTATTTAGCTTTTAGTCCAGCACATTGGGAAGTTAGGTCAAGATGGGAAAATCACAATAAAAATAAATTAAGCAATTTTGTTCTAATAACTAAGCAGAAGAGTGAAGTGATAAACATCGACGCAGTTGGCCTTTGTTAATCATCAAAATAAAAGGACTTGATATTTATATTATAATTAAAAAAAATCAAATATCTACTATAAGAAAAATACTATCAAAATTAATTATTCTGGCAATATGACATAATTTTTTCTTAATTAAAAATAAATAAATTTAATGATTAAATATTCATTTCTAGATTAGTGTCATGATCATTGGTGGAGTAATGTTCTAAACTTCTAATTGGTTATGAAAACTTTCATCAGGTTGTTTTTGCTATAAGTGGCTAATTTTGGGTTAAATTCTTAGAAAGTCACAGTTGATCATTTGATAAAACACTTGTGATAGATTTCTCACTCATTTTATGATCTAGTTTGAGATTTTTTAAATGCTCAGGCCTCTATCGTTAAATACCCCTTCCGTTCATGAGAATTTTTTTTTATTACGACTAGTTGGTAAGTTATACAAGGCTTATCTATTAGCTGTGATTTGGTTTATGTAACTGAAATATCGTCTTATTGAATTGGGTTGATTTCCGAAACATGTAAAGGTCAACAATGCTTCTAAGGTTTTTCGATATCGTGTGACCAAGGAGGATATCTTCTTTCAAAATGGCTGACTTTCTCTCTTTCTCTCTTTCTCCCTCTCTTCATGCTTTTTTTTATTCCAACAAATAATGGATTATAACACTGACCCAAAAATAGCATATGCCCAAATACATCAAAAGACAAGAAATTAGAGCAACCTAGAAAAACAAGATAGAGAAAAAAGTAATAACTGATACAGCAGACTCAGGGTGGTAGCCCCCTGCAACCAACCCGCAGTCAAGTACGGACCATCCATTGATAACAGCCACACATAATCAAACAACATAGGCAACCACAAAGGTTGCCAACAAACCTAGGCCAACAGGGAGAAAAGCAAGGGGTCACCTCATCATCAAAACGACCAAAAAACCCACGACAACAAAAAAAGGAAGAAAACCCAAAGCCTATTTGATTTACTATTCCGACTTTTACCTCCGCCACTAGAACTATATTTAATATCATAGGCCCGGTCATCAAAACCACCACCCTCCCCCAAAGAAGAAGAGGAGAGGTTCTCATTCAAATCCAGCCAATCCAATTGAAACAAAAAAGAATTATTCAAAGGGCGAGAAAGATGAGCTCTCAAATCTGTATTAGACATAAAAAAAATAGGAATATCAACAATCCCCCTACTCCCCTTCGTGCCATTCACAGCAGGAGACACATTAGACTCAACATTAACAGGAACATCAGAAGCCAAATTAACAACCGAAATTTCAACCTCACGTGCCACAAGCTCCAAAATTTTTTTTTGGGGTGATATTTAGGCCAATTAAGACAAACTTACATACACATCATATACGCAAAACTCACCTCTTGATTGATAGCTAAAATTCCCAACCAAGAGACCGAGATGAATTAATTTAACCTTCAAGGTTAGTTAATATTTCGTTTATAAGAATTGATGAATGGTCATTTATTAAAAATGTATAAATAATAATCCTTAATAAATAACATTATACTTCACTATAGCCATTAAATATCTTTAAATCCATTTAATTGGACTAAGAGAATGTTATCAATTTTCATTCTGCAGGAGAATTAATTAGCTGTCCAGTCTTTCAATGATAATTATATTTTTTTTATTTTATTTTTAAGAGGAATCTTATCTGTTGACAGGTGACAATTCAATAGGTACAATACGGGTTCTGTTATGGAGAAAACAGCCGGAAAAGCACAGTGTTGACACACATTTAATTAATGATTAAACATCTTTTTATTAATTTTAATAACTTTTTGTTCTTCATGGAGGATTTATTTCGTACATTTATGTAAACCACTATTCAAAATATTAAGTATGCTGCTTATGCCACATTAAAGGATACATTTCTACTGTGAAGAACTAATACTTATAAACCTAATTTTTATTAGGTGGTGACATTAAGATTAAGGTAAGTGAAATTAACATATTAACCTAATTAGGGATAAATGCAATAAAGTTGGTGTCGTAATTATTGAAGGAGATAATTTAACTAGAAGAGGGAAGTGCGATTTAGGTCTTATGAAAGGTAAGTATAAACTCAATGAAGTTGCAACACTTGTTTTATTAGAGATGGTCGTTGGGCAAGTGAGGTTTGTAGTACAAGTGAGTTTGCGAAGAGTCTTATTGAATATCGCTATGGTACAAGAATGCTTAAGCGGAATTAATTTCACAGTCATAGTTGCGTCATAGGTGTTGAAAGAGAATTGCAACACAAAAGATATTTTCAGATGTATCTTGTTAAAGATGGGTATGATACAAGTAAGGTTGTGGTATAAGTACATATTAAGTGTTATAAGTATGCATCAGTAAGTATTATGAAATATGTCAGGAGGAAAATGTCTATAAAATAATTAAGATTTTATTAGAGGTCTTCATCGACATAATGTTTTAAGATGTTGATGAGAGGTCCTTTTTAAAGGACTCTATTACATCAGAATATTGTAGTAGATATGTCATATATATTTATATATATAGAAAAATTACTTTCGTAAATATAATCATAATATAACTATAGGTGGTTAGAGGAGAACAATGGGATTGAGAGGGTTGTTAAGGTGCAATGGTTGTGATGGAGGATGCCAAGGAAGTAGCTACTCCATCTAAGTCGTTTCATTATTATAGGGAAGCGTCGAGTCATCGACCTTATGTCTATAAGAGATTAGTTGTGAAGGAAAAGTTCATATTACACTAATGAGCTTGTATAGTATTTATAGATATAAAATTTATCTAATAAAGGAAGGTGCATTGACACCTAAATTGAATGAGCATTTACGCCCAATTTGAATGACAACTTAATTTGGTAAGTATTAAAAGGAATATCATAAAACATAATAAAAGCAATTTATGATATTCCTTTAATATGCCCCCTCAAGATGGAGTCCCGAGAGAGGATACCAATCTTGACACGAAGTTGATCAAGGCGACGACGAGGTAGGTGTTTAGAGAGGGCATCTGCAAGTTGGTATATAAGACATGAGAAACACAGAGATCTCCATCTTTAACTTTTTCTCTGACAAAGTGAAAGTCAATGGCTATGTGTTTCATGTGAGACTGGAAGACCGGATTGGCACATAAGTAGGTGGCACCAACATTATCACAATAGACCATAGGCATATTATATAATTTAACGCCAAGTTCATGAATAAGGGACTACAACCATCCGAGTTTAGTTTTTAAAATTTTAAAATACATATTTTGACTTACAACAGTAAAAAATTATTTCATGAATCATTATAAGTCCAAATAGTAAATCGTCTCTGCCACAATATAGATATTATTTTACTCTAATTATAATATTTTTTTCTAATTGTTGGGCATTGTTGCAATTCCTTAAGAAATTGGTATATGTCACTACAAGTGGGGTTTTGGGGATGATTATCCATTTTGCAAATCGATTTTACCAAAATCTTTTAGACATGTTTAGCTAATTTATGAATATTTTTTCATAATTTTTTAATTCTCATATTTAAATATATAAAAAGATTTATATGAATTTTATGCTAAAATCCTGGTTGGTTACAACTATAACACTACGGCACTGCTAACGGTTGAGAGCTGCGGCATCCACATGGCACTCCCCTCAGCTTAGCGGCACTGGAAATTGGCACCACTGTGCTGTGTAGACAGAGACTAGGCTTTGCAGCGCAGACTCCTCCAGCGCCACAGTGTTGTCAAATAGAGACTAGGCGCCGCTATGTCCATATTAGGCGCTCCAGCGGTGTCAATGATGGCGCCACAGCGATATAGTGTCCGACGCCACCACGCCGTATGATACTTGAAATTTTATGTCTATCTTATATTTTTCATGCATAACACAACTAAAACAATACGGTTTCACTGTCAATTTAATATATAAAACATCACATTATTTAGATCCATAAGGTATCACATAGAGTTATATATCATATCATGTATCTGATATCATTCAGCACTTCATTTAAAATATAATAAAATCATATCAAATCATTCAGAATGATCAAATCTATAACATATCCAAACTTGCACAGTAAAAGCTTATGAAATTAGGATATAATGCAATTTTATAGATTTAGAAGAGATAAAATTTATAGAAATTAAAATCATTGAAAACATAAGTAAGAGATTAGTCACTTACAACGAATAAAATAAAATCTGTAACAGAAATATCTGACAAATATGATTCAAAGACTTTTCTCTCTCGTCTCTCTTCTTCTCCTTTTTCAGTTTCTTCCTAGCCAAGCAACCAAGTGAAGGAGTCAGTGGGATGAGACAGGGATATATATCTATATACTATTCATGGCTTGGTGCCGCAGCGCTCACCAGTTCAGTGCCAAAGCGCTCTACTTGAGAATTTTCATATTTTTCAAAAAGAATTATTTTACATATTTAAGTTATTACATTAAGAGATATAAACTCACCACCATTATAAGAGTATAGGGAAATAATTGGATTTTGAAAGTATTTCTAGCATTATTTTAAATCAGAGAAAAATATCTTGAACTTCATATTTTTGTTTGAGTGGATAGAGCAAAATACAATGAGTATAATGATCAATTAAAATAATATAATATTTGTATCCATAATATGAGTGAACATGAAAGGTCCAAACTCCTGAATATAGCACATCAAGCGAATGTGAACTAGTGCTAGAGGATGAATGAAATGGTAACTTATAAGCTTTATTACAATAGCATGAATTATAAACAAGTTGTGATACATTTGAGTTAGATAATGATAAATTATAGCAAGAGGTTAAATAACGTAGGATTTTGATAGACAGATGACCAAGGCGAAGATGCCACTTATCAATGGAGGCTTTTGTGGAAGAGAAAACAATCAGTTGTTGTTTGTTGGATGATTGACGAGGTCACACTTATAGACACCATCTTTGGTTTTACCTTGCACTAATATATTCCACAACAAATGTCCTTCTCATGAAAAGAATGTGGTGAGAATTCAATGGAGACATTATTATTTGAGCAAAATTTTGAAACATAAATAAATTTTTTTGTTCATAGAGGGAATGCAAAGAACATTGTTCAGGATGATTGTTTTGGAGGACAAAGAAAATATAGTTGTTGAGCCAATGTGAGTGATTGGAAGCCTTGTACCATCACCAATGTGAATGTTTTCTATCATTGGATTCTATGAGTGTAAGACTAAATTTTGGAGATCAATTGTGACATGGTGAGAAGAACTGAAGCCTTGGAGCCAATCTATTTTAGATGGTGCTATAGGCTATGCCACATGAGCTTGAGGGGGGAAGGATGCATTTGATTTGGATTGGTGTAAGGATGTTAGTACATAGGTAAAGTTGGGGCATCGATATGTTGAATGACCTTGTTGTCGACAAAGTGGACATTTGCCAAGATAGGGATGTGGTTGGTGGTTTTGAACTTTATTGATCTAATGAAAGTTTGGATGAGTTTTTGAAGTTGAGGAGGTACGATTTTTGTGGTTCGATATATTTGTGTTGTGATTTGGTCTAGTTTTAGGTTAAATTGTTTCTTAGGCTCATTTTATCCCAATGCATCTCTATGTATAGAGAGAATGTAATAGGAATTAGATGATGAAGTTAAGCAATAAAATTTGCATTTCTCCCTCTCTCTCTCTCTCTCTCTCTCTCTCTCTCTCTCTCTCTCTTCCAAGAAGCTCAAGAAGCTTCTTCAGCTTCAAGGAATCTCAACAAATTAGTATCAGAATTAGTAGAGGTGGAGGAAGGTTCTTGTTCAAAGAAGAAAGCTGAGCTAGGACATCAAAGCAGACGTAATTGCAAGCAAACAAATGGAGGTGTAGCAGGTGTTTTGTCTTAGTTTTGTTCTAGTTTTGTAAAATATGGACCAAGGTGAAGATTGTACGTTGTGATTTGGTCCAGTTTTAGGTTACATTATTTCTTAGGCTCATTTTATTCTAATAAGTTTATATATATATAGAGGTTGTAATATGAATTAGATGAAGAAGCCAAGCAATAAAATCTACATTTTCTCCCTCCCTTCCCGGTTCCTCCCTCTCTCTCTCTCTTCTAAGAACTCAAGAAGCTTCTTCCACCTTAGGTAAACTCAACAATTTGGTAGAGTGCCTGCTAGGCTTTTGAGTATGATTGATGGTGGCTAGCATATTTGAGAAAGTCAATTTCTTTTATGCTTCAACTTTAAGATGGACTTCAAAGTTTATAAGTTTTTCATGTAGCTCTTCAACGGTGTTGAGTGTCTTGCACATATGCATGACAGAGTAGAGATCTTTATCATCATCAAGAACATGATTTTTAGTGTTGAGATCATTTGCGTCAATTGGGTGATCAAGAATGGCAAGTTTATTGACAATAATTTTGACCCATTGCATTTTTTGATGTGATTGAAAAATTGTATTTTTGAAAAAGTGTTTAATTTTCTTTGGGAAATATTTAATTTTTAGAATTTAAATTTTATAATCAAACACTTATTATGAATGATATATCACCTCGGAAGGTGAACATATCGTTCCCTAATAGGTTATGATTACAAATCTTGATTTACCCTGATTATCGTAGTCAAACTTAAGGAGAAACAACATATGATGCCAAAGAATCAAAATGATGTTAAATCCAATATTTAATTACAATAATTTAGTAAAAAAATCATTAATTTCATAATCAAAATTACAGTAATAGAACGATATATCTTTCCAAAGAAAGAGGATATCGTTTGTTATCGATCATTTGAAAATGATGATAATAACCATTGACTTTTGAATTTCCCAAAGATAATTAATTGATGTTTTGGAAAAACTTAATTTTGAAAATTTGGTATGGGTTTCTAAATCTCCTACGAGCGCAAGCCCTCGTAGTTAATTACATCGTAAGAAACCAGAAAATTTTCTACGAAAACTCTCGATTAAAATAGCGATACGAATTTCATTTGGAATTCAAAGCTTGATATCAAAGAAGGCTCAAGGACTAGAAATTCAACAGGGATTGGTTCAAAAATGAACACTTATTTCTAGAGTCAAAGGAAGAAGAGTAGGAGGTGTTTTGAGATTCTGAATTACTTCAGAAACACCTCAAACTATCCTAAGTGTTGGGCTCGAATTTGATGGAAAGAAATTTAATTTAAATGATCAATTTTATTAGAAAGTTGGGACTTATATTTCCGATCAATAGATCGGGAGAATACCCAGGAAATGAGGGTAGAGACTAACCTACCGAGTAGGTATGACGTCCCTGGTCAAGATCCCATGGTTTTCCATCATCCCGGGTTCGTCGGTATCCTTAGCCTACTTAGTCGAGTGCCGACCAGAGGATCCTTGTTAGCAACCATGGGTTACCTCATTCAAGGGGACCTCGTAGGCCAAGGAGCTGGGGACCTAATCCTAGGCTGGCAAATATGAGGTGCACAGGTCTGTAAGTAGTGAACCTATGTCTATGTTATCTAACCTAGGATGCCACTCTCATTTTGTATGCATATTAACATATCTCAAAAATAGAAAAGGAACATCGGCCTAACCTAAGGCTAGAGTTTGTGTCCTAACAAGTCAATCTAGGTGCGTGTATCAGGCTGTGTGGTTTGGATATGTCCTATATCAGGCAATTGATTAAAGTTGGTTAATATTCTGGTTTGTTGAAAGGCTTAAGGGAAGTTTTTGGTTAAAGTTTAAGTCTTAATGATTTGAAATTAATTTTTAAGATTGATTCTTGATTGTTCATTGGATACCACCTTTGTTGCTCACCGAGGCCGTGAAGTTTATTTCACCTTCCTTGGGGCTAATTTAATAGCCTCATAGGCCTGGGTTACCCAGTGGTACCCGGTATGATTAAATGAATTAGATTTGATTTAAGGTTTAAAATTTGATGAAATCTTAATTAAGGTTTGATTGATTGCTGGTTTTAAAGTTAAAATGAAATTTTATGGATTTTAAATGATTTTTGAAGGTTTGATGTTTTTGATAGATTTTAGATTTTCGTTTGAGTTGAATGACTTTGAGTTTGATCAATTTGGAGTACATTTAAATTAGTTATGAATGTTTGAAGTTTGACTATTTATTGAAATTATTTAATTATCTTAATTAGAGAGGTTTTGATGCTTTGAATCCAAACTAATTCCAAACTCCTTATAATCAACTCCAAAGGTCAAAAATAACCCAAGGATAGATTTCCAAGTGTTTAGGAATTTTCTGGAATTTTTAGTTATTTTTAATCAATTAAATTAATTAAATGTTAACTTTCAATTAAAATTCAATTAACTTAAATTTAATGTTCAATCAAAGGGATTTTAATTTTCATGTATTAAGGGTTCAATTTTGATTAATTTGAGGTATTATGTGTGTCTTTGTGTTTTAAATTTGATTTATTAAATTTCTTGAAATTTTGAGGGCTTGATTAAAGCTTAATTTTAAGGGGTTTGATTAAGGGGTTTGAAGAATTCAAACTTTAGTGAGAATTTTCCCTAGAGCAGGGAAAGTCACTAAAGTCAAGGGGTTTGAATTTCAAGTCAATTGAATTTAAAGAAGTTTTGAGGCTTAATTAAGGGTTTAACTTTAATTAAATCTTTTAAGTGGTTTAATGATTAATCCATTGATTTAAGTTTGATTAAGATCAAGCTTGATAGTGTACACTAATCCTAAGGTACGGTGTCACTAAATTTTCTATGTTTGATGTTTGATCCCTAAAGGATATATGTGTGTGGATTCTAGAGTTTGCCTAAGTTCTCTAAGACTCGTCCTTAATTATTGTCCTTAAATGACACTAAGTTAAGTAGGTTTAAATCAATGTTCCACTAACCCTTTTGGACGTACATGTGTATGTAGATTAATGGGTTAGGATTTTAAAGAGAATAAATGTATATTTAAATATAATAGGCTACTGCGAGGACCTAAAATTGGAGGAAAATACAATCAAAATGGCTTATGGCACCTGAGGTTCTTTAAGTTTTAAGAAAACTTACCTGGTCACCGGAGCTAGTCAACGGTGACTCGGGCCGTAACACCCTTAGTTAAAAGAGATAAGAGCGACTGAAGCTCTTTGAATCTATCCTCCAATCAACTTCATTAGTAGCTCGCAAAAAGGCGAAGAGAGAAGGAAGTGTCAGAATATCATGTATGTGAATATAGAAGCTGGTATGAATTAACATGTAAATGAATGTATGAAAAATATAAATCAAATTAAATTATTAAAGCAATTTCAAGAATGTATGTCATTTTACAAGAATCAATTTTAACATATATGCTTATAAACGAAAAGGAATCCCAACTTATTCTTTTCCAAAACACTTCATAAGGCTTTTCACATATTAGAATGAAATATAACTGCGCATGTGTCACTTTCCAACTTCATCCAAAACACCTCATGGAAAACTTTAAAAATACTCAAAAGTGAAGCATAGAATATATGTGTGCTCTCCAACATTTGTACACCTCAATTTGAGCTCAACTTGCAAGAGATAGGTTCCCAACCTATTCATTTATTTCAACTCAACAATTTGTGCCAAATGATATTTGAGAAAAGAAAGAAAGAGCATGACAACTTCATCCCCTTCCAACAATTCAAGAAGCATCTAAATATAAATCATAGAGATTTGCATCAATCATTGAAATGGAAGCTGAAAGTTTTGTAACAATAATAACTTCATCCAATACCGTCCTTTGAATCTCAATGTATATACATTATTCTGAAAAGGGGAAACAAGAAGATGAATACAAATAAGCAAGAGAAAGACTTTAGCAATTTGCAGCCCTTTTCAATAACACAGTCAAGGAAACTCTTTGAATTTTAATGTAGCTTCCCAAGAACAAATATCAGCATATATGACATCTCTGAGAAGCAGATCAACATGCATACTTATTACAAGAAAATTGATGCTTGCAAAATTTCCCAAAGACACTTTTAGTTCTTTGCCTTTTTTTATTCCAAGAATGTAAGTAGAGAATAAAGAGGAAGAAGAGACATGATTGTAATTCATCACAAGCCAACTTTAGCACTTTGGCTGCCATTTTCTTGCTTCAATTTAAGCCAAAATATATATAAGGGAAAGAAGGCTTTGATGGAAACTCATTTCATCTCAAAAGAAATCAAGAGACCTTGCAACATAAAGCTCACAATCCTTTCCCAAGCTCAAAAGAAAACTTTCAAACATAAGGTATACAATTTAATCATTAAAATCCATTTATGAAACAATGCATTCTATATATCAATGCAATCTCAAGATACCCCTTAATTTTCAACAACATGTATATGAGAAAGTGTAGCAACTATCAATCTCAAAAGAATGGAGAGAACATCCTTCTGTGTAGATTTTTAGGAATAAGAAAATAACTGGCAATAATCCCCTTTTTCCCATGCATGCACCGATATTTACTTCCACCATGCAGTTCAAATCAGCCATGTTATAAGCTAGCAGGCTGAAACACATAGGCAATAGAAATTTCTCCATGTAGGTGTTAGTAGGAAATGTTTAAGTGGCTGAACATATACACATCTATATAACAAACAACCAGTTCATATAGAAACATCAATTCCAATTAGTTTCAAAATGGAGATAACGAATTCCAGAAATTTGTCATCCAAATCTTTTTAGAATGCCAAAGATGTAAGCATTGCCACCATCAAAACTAGCCATAAGGACTAATGAAGATAAAAATCATTCAAAAGCAGATTTATAGCTAACAGTTTGTTCATAAATCAAATGAACATCAACCTCAATCCCTTCATCAACTCACCCATTGTATAGGGAAATTAGGCACCATTTCAAAAATAATCGGGAAGCATGCTATAAAGAGAGTCTGTCAGGTAATTTTGATAGCAACGACCATAAAAATTCAAGAACAAACGCCAGTCCATTCATAATAGAACAATTTCCCTAAATGTATAGGTCCATAAGTTTGCTGATCTCAAGAGTTCATAGAGCAAAGGATGCCGTGATATGACAAAGATCATTGCATTCCAAGGTAATCCAACACTTATTTCTCAAAACAAATCAGCAATGCATGAATCCTTTAATCTTTCAGCAAGCGAATGGAAGAAAATAACTCAAAAATTCCTTTGAATACAAGTTTCTTTTTATAAGAAGCTCAAGAATGATAGCTTGCAAATCACTTTCAACAATTCACATCCTTCTAAAAAGAAAAACTATCACCTTTCCCATTGAGTAAGTGAATATAGCATCTTCTCTTGAATCTACCAATAGGATAATACATTCATAAAGCTCATAATCTCATTTCTCCACTCACTTATCCACGTTTATATACATATAAACTAAATGAAACATGTATGTAGGCTGTTAAAATGAAATGGGAAAGTGTGACCAAGATTATGAAAGAAATCAAGCAATCAATGGGTATAAACTCATTGATTGCACTCCAAGCTATACATACTTTTCCTCAATTTAAAATTACATAAATCAACATTTGACAAAGATTTGACAATCAAATTATCTAAAAATCCAATTCGTGAGAAAGGAAGCACGTCAGCTATGACTGAAATTTATTATCATTATTATTTTAGCCAGGAAAACACATGTTTGAGCTTGAAAGCATAATCACAGATATCTAGAATAGTTATTATACACAAAGATATTGCAAAAGAAAGATGCGAAATGAAAACCCACAAGAGGATGATGGCTCTGATAAGAGTTAAATCCCTAAAATAACATGTGAACAAGGTTTGAACCCATAGTAGCATAAAATCGCTTAATAATAGAATATATGGTTGCTTAAGGAGGTACAGACTATCTCGAGACATCATATTGTCACCATTATCTCAAAGTCATCAATTATGGACAGAAAGTCACCATGATATGTGATTATGCTAAAAGGAAGAGAATTAAATGGAGAACTGTGACAGCATTTTAGAGCATCTATTTCAATTATATAGTTTAGTAGTTTACCTTGTATTGAGCAATACAAGCTTCCTTAGCATCAGTTGTATTGGAATTGATCCTTGTAACATTTCCAATGTAACCACGGCACTGAATAGAACCACATACACAGTTCTTAGCAGCAGCACCAACCACCTCTAATTAAACGTGACTTATTTAACCCTTCTTGATATCTTGAGTAGCAAACATGCCAATACACATCTCTCCATTAACCATCCACTTTTCAGTTTGACAATCAGGATCGCAACTCTACAAGCATAATATCTTAGCTGTTCTTGATGAGCAGCTAGATTAAGCACCTCCCCAACATATTCAAAGAGAAACTGTCCTCTCAAAGCAGCCTCTTCTAACCGCAGCCCAAACTTCCATCTGGAGGGTCTTCACGGCAAAGAAACAACATTAGAACTGGATGGCCAAAATCTGGTATAAAGGCCAGTTGAAGTCTGCTGTACAAGAAAAATGGTGGCCGAATCTTTGGATAGATCTCCTCTCTTGAACATAGTACCCAACCAGCAGCTTTCTCCCTTCACCAAAATCTGCTATGGCTTGGAGTTATATGGGAGTTTGCTTGGCCGGCAGCAGCAGTCTTCTCGCCTTCAGCAATTAGTAGATCATCGAGCAGCACACCACTAAGAGTCCCTCTGAATATATGAAGCTGATAGTCACTACTGCAGCCATCTTCTTGGGAGATTCGACAACAACTCTTCTTGCTTCTCTTACTTTTCCTGATTTGGGCTGGGGTGTAAGGAAGATAGCTCTCGGCGGTCTTGCTATTGTTTGGACGGATTGAGAAGAAGAGAGAGCTTCTTCCTCTTCTTGCTTGAATGGATGAAGGGATCAAAGGAACGATAGAGGGAGGCTTTGGGGCTGGCCGGCCCTAGCAGCTTCAAAAACGTGAGCTCCGATTTCCCTAAGGAGGGGGCGGCTGCTTGGAGACGTGGGGGATGGGGTCGTGGAATCAAAGTGGGCCGCTTGCCCTATTGGAGGCGTGTCATCTGTCTAGAATGAGCCCCCCTTAAAACTTAAAAACAATAAAAATTTCAATTAATTGACCATTTAGCCCTTCAAATGAATCAAATCCAATGGTTGAAATTATTGCTGAAATTAAGATGATTTAGAACCTCAACAATAATAAAAATGAAAGTTAAAATTAAGAGTCCAATTAAGTATCCAAAAGTTTTCATTTAAATGGGTCAAGATAATGTGCAATAATCAAAGTCAATTTTATTCAAAATAAATTAAATTGAGTAGACTAAAGTCAATAAATTAATTTACATTTGAATTGAGTCGGGGCACCTTAAATTAATTGATCGAAGCCATCAAAGTTAAAATTCGATAGGATTGATTCAAATTGACTTAATGATGATCGATTAAATTTGATTTAAAGCTTGATTGATAATTGATTGAGAACTAGATGTTTGAAAATTTGAATTATGGTTGAATCGAAGTGTGATTGAAAATTTGATTGAAGTGTAGATTACGGACTGGATTGGAGTGTGATCGAAATTTGATTGAAAAATGATTGAAGATTGATTGGAAGTGATTGGGATTTGAAGCTTGAGTTTATTTGAATTAGAATTATCCAAATCATTTGTGATCATTTGGATGATCATGAGCGATTGGATAAGGTCGAAGCTAGGTCAAAGTCAAGCTCAAGATTTGAATTAGAGTTTGGATTTTGAACTGGACTAGAGTCTGGATTTTGATTAAGGTTTGAATTGAATCAAGGTCTGGATTGGCTTGAGATCAGGATTGATTTGAAGCCTGGATTTGATTTGATCATTGATTGATTTAGAGTCTGATAGAATCCTAGGGTCTAGAGTAGATCCTAGGGTCTGGATTGGTCCTACTGACCTCATACAAAAATGAGGTCAACAATGCATGACAGAGTAGAGATCTTTATTATCATCAAGAACATGATTTTTAGTGTTGAGATCATTTGCGTCAATTGGGTGATCAAGAATGGCAAGTTTATTGACAATAATTTTGACCCATTGCATGTTTTCAATGATTGCTTCCGTTCCCTTGGTAAAAAGATGAAGATCTTCATTAAGTTGTGTGAGACGCCCTCTAGATGGTTTAGATTCCCTCGAGAAGTGTGAGATGCCCTCTAGATGGTCATCATTAAGTTGTGTGAGATGCCCTCGAGATGTGTGAGATGATGGTCTTCATAGGCATTTGCAAGAGTATTTCGTGCTTGTTGCGATGTATAAGATGAAGCAAAGAACGAAATCATGTTTAGAGAGATGGAGCCGACAATGGCACTAAGACTAAGATGATCCTGTCAAATCCATAATGAGTAGGCAAGATTTGGAACATTGCCATCATTTGTGGTTAAGGTTTGTGATGGACATGGATATGATCAATCCATGAATCCCAAAAGATCATACTCAATAAGAATGGTATTAAATTGAAAATGCCATGATGAGTTGTTGGATGGTGTGAGTTTAATTTGTGTATTGGTGTTGATGGCAATGAGAGATTGAGATTTATCAAATGGGTTGAGAATGATACGAGCACTTGGGTTGGAGGAGACAATGAGGTAGGAGCCAGCCATGGAAGAATAAGGGACAAAAACTCGAATGAGATAAGTGCCTCTGATAAAATAAAAGAGATTATAGTTGAGAAGGAAAAGTTCATATTTCACTAAAGAGTATGTACAATATTTTTGGGTACCCAAATTATCTAATAAAGGAAGGTGCATTAACACCTAAATTGAATGAGCATTAACACCTAATTTGAATGACAACTCAGGTTTCATTTGACACAGTTATCTTTTTGCTTTATGAAGTAGTTTTTTAGTACAATTTTTTTTTGAATTTAAAATTTCTATACTAGAAAGCTATTTCATAAAACAGTTATAAAGCTTTTCCAAATGAAGCCTTAATGTGATAAGTATTAAAAGAAATATAGTAAAACACAATAAAAATACTTTATAATATTCCTCTAATAATGCCTTACATAGATCTAACTATTATTATTGATTATTCAACAAAGCTATTATGACAGTCAATGCATATTAAAGAAGGATGCTCTGCCCTTTAATATGTTTAATTATAGGTTTGAAGATCGATGTTTTATTAAGAATAAAAAATCTTCTTAAAATTGGCTGAATATTGGAGGTTAAGAAAATTATAATTTATTATTTTAAATATATTTGTGTTTTGATCATAATGAATGATGCATGCATGATTGAGATTGAGCCTCAAAAATAAAAAAAAATAAAAATAAAAATCTCAGATTTAGGTTGAATTAAGCATCTGGTCCAATTGTGAGCTAAGCTAAGATAAACGTGAAATGCTTCGTTCACATCCCCTGAAATAAAAAACTCAACTATTCACGGTCAAGGGCTTCCTTATCATGAACTAATTTATTCCATTTTATTTTATTTCTTGCCATTGTTCTTAAGATAATCCAGATGACTGTTAGAATTTGTTTGTGATGGATGTAACTTTTTATAAAGTTGATTATAAAGATCTTGTGGAGAAAGTAATTTTTTTTAAGTTACTGTAAAAGCAGCTTTTTAATACAAATTTTTTTTTGAAAGTAGTGACCAAATATAAACTGTGGGTGCTATATGAAAAGCAAAGCAGTAAGAAAACTATCTCAAACCAAACTTTAGGTTTCGTTTGAGACGGCTTTCTTACTGCTTGTTAAAGCAGTTTTTTAGGACAAAAAATAAAATTTTTGTACTAGAAAGCTGCTTTAAGAAGTACTAAAAAAACTGTCCCAAACGAAACCTTAATCTTACCAATAAATCTCATAAATCTACTAATAAATTTAAATTTTATGATAAGCTAAAAATAATAAATATAAATTAAAAAAAAATTGTATCAGAATATTTCGATGCAAAACACATCAAGATGTACTTCAAAGCTTTAAATTTGCTCTAAGAGTAGTAAACTTTGGGATGAAATATGTAACACTAATCTCAATATAAATTTATAGATTTTTATGTTAATCTTGTTGCATTTTGTAAATACATTTTTTCATAATTGGAATCACTAATGGTAGTGAAAGATATCCTTCCATTACGCAGCTCATCATGATCTGTTGGTTGGGAGCTTTGGCTATCAATCAACAGGGTTTGCGTTCGAGTCTTATGTATATGATATGTATGTGAATTTATCTTAATTGGTCCAAACATCCAAAAAAAAAAAATCCTTCAATTAAATGTATTATTTCTCAGATTTGAAATTACTAATTAGCATTTCAATAACTACTCCTAAAAGTTTTAGAAGACATTGGAGCAGATGGATTTTCACTTTTAGTTTGTTTGCATTTAATTTTGATAAAGTAAGAGTAGATGGAATATTTTGACTTTTGAGTTTGATACTTGTCCTGCAAGTAATCAGTTCAAGCATAAGTCAACACCCTGAATGGCCGAAGCTTTAGTAACAAAACATATAATAAATTTATAAAGATAAAATATAAGATTTGTTATTTAAAAAATATATATATAAGTTGATATATATATATATATATATATATATATATATATATATATATATATATATATATATATATATAATTAAGTGGTTAAATTAAATTATAACAGTCTCCATTTTAAATCAATAAAAAAAAAAGTTGTAAGAGAAAAAATTTGATTTTATATGCGGCACATATAATAGTAAAATAATTTATAAATGTCATTTATTTATTTTCTTTAAGAAATATATCCAAAAATTTTCTTAGATAAAAATACACCTATTTGATAGAAAAAAAAATTTAAAATCCTCGTGTAAAAAGTCACTTGAACTTTCGAATAAGAACCTACTCGATCATTTATTTTCTTAGAACTTTCTTCATACTCAACAATCTCAGAGTGCATGTGAGCGATCAACCACAACGTATTCATTTTTATCTTTCATTATATGTTCAAGATTAGTGATTGATTGGTGTTCGAACCATATTGGACCCATATTCAAAACACATTCCATCTCTATCATTTGCGGCAAATCTTAAATAAATATTGCCGTTAATCAAAAGGGAGAGTATTTAAGTCTAAAATAAAATTTTAAAAATATTTTTTAAAAAATAAATAGTAAATATATTTCTTCTAATATAAATAATACTAGGCATACAAAGCCTTTTTTTTTTTCTCACAAGAGGTGGTTGCCATGTCCATTGCCTAGCTTGAGCCGGTAAAACCGTTGGATAAAGTTGTGCCACGTGGAGGATTTAAAGTTGGTTAATACAAGAAGCAACATCTCAGCCATTATGATTGAAGTTTGGAGTAATGCTGAAGCCTAATGGCGAAAGATACGTCATATAAAAATATTAGTTTCAGTCACATGCACTTATCAATAATTTAATTAAGAAAATGTGTGTTTTTTTTAATGCGTCTAACCTCCAGTACAGCAGTACTTGTTAGGCTTCGTTTGGTTATTTGGTACTTTTGTAAAAGGTAGTTTTAAGAAACATCGGTTCAGAGAAAGGAGTTTTCTAACGGAGAAGCATATATAAAAAGCTTTTTCAAAACAGCAGAAAAATGACAAAAATGGAGTTATTGGGAACGAGGTTTGACAAACCAAACAGTAAAGAAAAATAAATTTTACTGCTTTAAAAAGGAATAAGCACCAAAAACGCCCAATCAAACTAGGCCTTAATCTGATCGTTTGTCCAAATTCCCACGGCATCGGTAGATTAAGGCTTCTTTTGGACGGCTTTTTTTTTTGCTTTTTAAAATAATTTTTTAATAAAAAAAAGTTATCCCAAATTAAATCTAAGGCTTCATGTGGGACTAGAAAGCTACTTTAAAAAGCAGAAAAAAAGCCATCCCAAAAGAAACCTCTTTCTTACTGCTTTTTAAAGCAGTTTTTTAGTGCAAAAATTTTAATTTTGTACTAAAAAATTACTTTAAGAAATAGTAAGAAAATCATCCCAAATAAAATCTAAATTGACAATTTATATTAGCATGGGAAGATTCTATTTAAAATCTCTCGTGTTAAAATTTATTTTAAGATGATCTCTTTTTTTTTTTAATTCATCCTAAAGTTTTTAACGTCTAGTCGAATAATGCGATATATAAAAATAAAAAATAAAAAAAAAGAAATTCTAATCTAAGGTGAGACAGAGCCAGTTAAGATAAATTGAAATAAGAAAGAAAAAATAAATGAAAATTAAAATATCTGGCTAATCATAACATATGTACTGGCTTTCCTGTATAGTATTATATTATATCATGTTATATCATATCAGCATATAAAGCAGCCCATCATACATACATATATATATATATATTAGCAAGTGAGGAATTCTAACAAATATATTATGTGATGTTTTCTCTTGTATCTATCATGTGAATCAAGTACAATATCATATCATATAATATGAAATAATCGGGTGACATCATATACATGAGTCGTAATTCTAATCATAATAACATCATATCATCTTATTTCTCTCATAATATTATATATATATATATATATGAACAATGCTTACTTCACAGATACAATTATGATAAGAATGATAATAGTCTCACAGTGCCTGCAGTTTTTTCACATCCAATAATGGCGTTATTTTTTTAATAAGAAAATATTTCATAGGCATATTCTCTGCATAAAATATTTGTCCTGTAGGCATTAATTTGATTCCACAGATTAACAAGTGATTGGATACGACGATTTCATTAATAAATATGAGTTTTGTGTATCGTCGAAAACCCTCAAAACAGAATCTATTGTTGGAGAGGAACTGCTTCAATGCATGCTGATGAAATTCTCTTACAGCATTGATTGCTTCTTGCTCCCCCCATCTTCCAAGAAGCGCACAGCTTTTCACTATTTTAGAAAAGAAAACGTGTCCTGATTGCTATTCGGAACATGCTTCTCATGCAGCTGGATTTGCTGCTTTCTGTAGGATAATCTGGTTTTAAGGAATAAAATGAATGTCTTTTTTATCAGGGTGTACTTCACAATGAGGGGATGCCCATCATCTTATATTAAAAATATATAGCTTTCATTTGAGATGATTTTCTTACTATTTTCTAAAATATTTTTTTAAAACAAAAATTATATTTTTTTACTAAAAAGCTATTTATTTTTTGGGGAAAACCCAAAAAGGGCTTAAATGTTAAGTTATATAAAAAAAATTACAATAGTCCTTAAAAGAGATCGAAAACTAAGAAATGCTCAATGAGAAACAAGCAACAAGAAAATAACATCTAAGTGGTCTAAAATAAAAACCCTTGTTAGTTACACATTTAAAGTAAAAGTTCAGCAAGAAGGTAGAATTAAAAAGAGGATCAACATCAGATAATTTCACAAGGAAGTCCGAGGATGCGATCGAACTTGCAAAAAAATAGATAAAATAAGAAATATCAACCTGCAAAAGTAATGGCACCCAACAAGAATGAACAACAATAATCCAAAACCTACAAAAGAAATCTCGACAATGAGAATAACAAGAGCAATTAAGACGCCAACCAAAAAGAGGCCAATAAGAAATAAGCACTACACCACCTGTAGACACGAAGAGGAGCAAAAGCACTAAAACAAAAAGATTATAAATACCCATTTCCAAAACATGAAACCAAATAAGCTGCCCAGATTAACAGCTGAAACATAGCCTATAGCATCAATCCGAATAACTCAAACCAAAACAACCCAGTAATCCAAAACAAAACTAGCCGGGAGCACCAAACAAACCCAAAAACAGAGATATCAACAAGAATATAAGCTTACTGACAACACCAAAATAATTGCAACACAAGATACATGGGATCATCCGTTGGACATAGCTCAGGGAAGTATAGTACCATCATAATATGAACCATTGCAAAAAATTTTAATACCGGTTACCCCAAGAGAAAGAGAAATACACCATCCAAACTTTTCCTTCCGACATAATATGATGTGCTAAAATCATAATAAGAAAGTGAAACGAAAAATGAAAGCCCAACAACCTTCAAGCATAGAGTTGTGTAGATTTGAAGATCAAAAAGCATCTGGTGTAATGAAAAACCAGCCCAAAACATAAATAATGCTAGAATTCAAACAACAATCAACTGGTATTTTACTAGCCCATAGCACAAGAAACAACATAAAGGGCAGCGGCATAGAAAAATTTCCAATCGTTGGTGCCATTGTAATTCATCATAGCCAAACTCTAACATTCCAACCAGTGCCAAAAAGGGCAATGAGAAGAGAGTAGGGATCCAAATAACAACCACGAAAAAAAAAAAAAACCACAAACAAATCTTAGCAATTAAACCAAGGACAACAAACTAGAAAACCTGCCCCACACAACATAATAGACAACAAGCTACTGAACTAAGAAGCCAACCTAAAGCCAGCCAACCAACAAGGCAGTAGAAAAAAGCCCCCAAACAACAAAACTCACAAGAAATGAACAGCAAGACATAGCCACAAAAAAAAGGTTACAATCTCAAGTAAGACAACCCAACTTTATCAAGGCTGACCAACCCTTTTAAAAATTGAGGTAAATTGTTACCCCTAAATTCTATAAAACAATTGATATTACTCCCATAACTAACCAACTAGTCAGCACACTTGTTCCCTTCATGAAAGATAGGAGAAGATGTTGAACTGACTAAGCAAGTATTTAATTTCTCTAATCATGTAAAATAAATCATGAGCCTTACAGGTAGCATCATCATTAAGCATATGAATGATAAGTTCGACATCAGTTTCCACCCCGATATCCTTAGCATCCAAAGCTAAAAAAACATCCAGGCCATAACAGAGGGCATGCAGTACAATCATAATAAGTGAGGAAAGATTAATATAGCCAGCAAAAGCAACTACTACATTGCCAAAACAGTCCCTGATAATTCCCCCACTATCACTTTTAAAATTATTAACAGAATCATCAGAATTTAATTTTAAAATAGGCCAATCCATTTTCAACCATTTAACATCTTAGGGATAGAATTACTATTACCATCATTTAAATGGATGCCAAAAATCAATAGCAGTAAATTTATAATTCCTGAAATTCTTACCACCAATAAGATTAGTAGAACATAATTGAAGAATTTTGTCTTTAACTCTAGCAATTATATTAGTAGTATTCATTTTGATGTTTCTATGCTTGGAATCATTCCTTTCTTTCCAAAGAAACCAAAAAATTAAAACAGGAATTATATTTCTGATGTGCCCTTTAATGGGAAAATACCAAGTTTGGAGGATGCTAAAAGTATTAGAAATTCACCTATAGCAATTGAAGTTAAATATTTCATCAAAATAATTTCAAACCTTAGCAGCAATGTACCCATTAGCAAAGGCATGATTAAGGGTCTCAATATGATAGCAGCATTGACATTTAGAAGTTAAATATAAGCCATTCTCCTTCAAATTCTTATCAACAGGTATAAACTTCTTTATGATTCTCCAAGCTAAAACAAAGTAAGAGGTAGGAATACAGTTGTGTTAAATCATAGAGTAAATATTAGAAGGGGAATATTTACATCTATGGTAGTTCCAAGCTTCTTTAAAAACAAAGTTACAAGAATTAAAAAATTTTGAACATAGTAGAATCCTTGGAATTCAAATTTATTGGGATTTCAATAATTTGGTCAATAAGAGTAGTGGGAATAACATCCTTTAATTTGTCCACATCCCATTTATCACCATCAAAAAAGTTATTAACTCCAGTAGAAGTAGTAGAATGGGAGTTAAGATTATTATCAATAGAACTATCCTTTATCCAATGATCCTGCCAAAAAAAAAAAAACGTTGCCAGAAGCAATACCCCTTTGGATAAGAGATTCAGCCTCTCATTTAATAAAGTAAAGACACTTCCAAACCAAAGAGTCCCCCACTTTATAGTGGCAAATTAAAGGATGTTTGCTACCATGGTACTTCCTATTCATAAATCTTGCCCAATGACTTTGTTGCACTCGAAAAGAGTACCACAACTTAATAGAAAACACATGAGCCATATCAAAGATATTTTTGCCAGCTGCCATAAAAGAAAGAGAAATACACAGATTGCTGTGATAAAACTATAATAAGAAAGTGAAACAAAAAATGAATTCCAACAACCATCAAGCATAGAGGAGGAGTGTAGATTTGAAGATAAAAAAAAAGGTTGGTGTAATGAAAAACCTGCCCAAAACATAAATAAGGCCAGAATTCAAACAATAATCAACCAGTGCCTTACTAGCCCAGTGCACACAAACAACAGAAAGGGCAACGGTATAGAAAATTTTCTAGTCATTGTTGCCATTGAAATTCATCATAGCTAAAATCCAACATTCTAACCACTGCCAAAAAGGGAAATGAGAAGAGAGTAGGGATGCAAGCAAAAGCCACATAAAAAATCTCCTAAACAAATCTTAGCAATTAAGCCAAGGAAACAAGCCAGAAAACCTGTGAAACCCCTTAAGTAAATGAAAGCTAAACTCTTAAACATTGAGATGCCTTTTGTTGTAATGGCTAAAATTTTCATAAGAACTCCGCAGTTAAGTGTACTCATCCCAGAGTAATTCTAGGATGGATGACCTACTGGGAAGTTACACCAATAGGACAAAACTGTGAGGCACTTAGGTCAAAGCGAGCAATATCTCGATAGTTAAGAGTTTGGGCTGTTATAAATGATATCAGAGCAATACACTAGCCAGAAGATGGGAATTAAGTGTCCTACAAGATAAAATGTTACGTCATGGGAGCCACCTCTTAAACCCTGTATAAGACAAAGTACTAGATGACGGGAGCCACCACTTGAACTTGTAGGGGCCACCTCTAGAATCCTATATGCCTGGTGGATGATTCTAGGATAAAGATGTTGACGAGGATGTCAGATACTTAAGTGGGGGAGATTGTGAAACCCCTTAAGTAAATGAAAGCTAAAATCTTAAACATCGAGGCACCTTTTGGTGTAATGGCTGAAATTTTCGTAAGAAACTTCGCATTAAGCATGCTCATCCTGGAGCAATTCTGGGATAGGTGACCTACTAGCAAGTTACACCAACAGAACAAAACAGTGAGACACTCAGGCCAAAGCAGATAATATCTCGATAGTTAAGAGTTTGGGCTGTTACAAAACCTGCCCCACACAATATAATAGACAACAAGCTACTGAACTAAGAAGCCAACTAATCAACGGGGCAGCAGCAAAAAGCCGCCAAACATGAAGCTCCTTTACCAAAAAACTACTTTAAAAACCAGTAAGAGAAAACCGTCCTCAACGAAGCCTTAATCTAATTTCAAGATGATTTTTGCTCATTCTGAGTCTTGCTATTAGAAGGCTTTGCCTCTCTAGATTTTTTTTTTTTATCATTTTGAGCTCTACTCCTTTCTTTGACTTGCAGATCACTGTTTTTTCATTCCTTCTCATAAGTTGAGTTGCAAAGTGTTATGCATTCTGTATTTAAGCCTAATAGTTGATGGAATCGGGCTACATTGCTAAAGTTCACATATATATATATATATATATATATATATATATATATATATATATATATATATATATATATAAAGGAAATAAATATATTCATTATTTTTGTTTGATTATCACAAATATAAAGTTGACATAAAATTTGTCATATATATAAAATGGGCATAAATATAATACTAATTATTTAAATTAAACATATATGAATAAAAAAAAATTATCATATTTTATTTGCTGAATTTGATCCTTAAGATCTTTAAATTAGAAATTAAGTAGCATACTAATTGAGACAAGATCCATTAAAATTAAATATCTTTTTTTTTTAATTTTTATTTTACACTTATGACCCCAAAAAAAGGTTAATTTGAAAGCTCTTGACATCTTTTTTGAGTCATTAGATCTTAATCATTTTAATTAATGAACTGTTGAGTTTCATTTCTCCACATCTCTTCAACTCGACCGCCATGACCATCCTCTCCTCTTCATTTTGTTTACAGAGAAGAATTATGTTAAGAAATAGATATTTTGAAGATATTAACTGATGAAGATATCTGAAGAATCTTATGGTATAAATTCTTGATATGCTCTTACTATAATTTTATGTAGAAGATATGCAACTGTCCAAAATAGATCCTAAATTGAATCTATTTGAGAACATTTTGTTCTCAAATTTAAATGATAATTATTAATATTTAAGGCATGATTATATGTTGCTTGCATGAATAATCATATATCATGTCATAAAGGATTGTGTAGAATAAAATATAAATTTTGTTGAGTATCAAAATAATTGTTATATTCTATAATCAATAATTGAAAGGATCTTATAAGCAGGGGCGGAACCCTTAAGTGCCCAGGAGGGCAATTGACCCCCTAAAAAAATAAAAAATTTGTTGATTATATCGATTTTAGGTGTTATTATAAGGGTTTTTAAGCAATTGCCTCCCCTAAAAATTTTAAAATACTATAGTCTTTAGGCAATTGCCCCCAGCATAATTAAACATATTGTGTGGAGGTGTTATTGTTAGAAAACGATGAACCAAATACAAAGAGAATCCAAAATTTTCCTTACAACCAAATTTTGTTCCGGGGGCGCTGCCCCGAGAAACCCCCGCACGAACCCGTTAAGCTGGTTCCATCCATATAAGTTTGCCCTCCCCTAAAAATTTAGGCTGGTTCCGCCCCTGCTTATAAGAAATAATGATATTCTATGTTGAAATTACTATATATCAGTTTGGATTATTTTTTTAATTCTATTTTATCTATAGTTTGTTATAAAATAAAAATATTTTTTATTGTAAAAATATGTTATTTTGTTTATTTATGAGATGGTGATGATGGCTCCTAATACGACAATAATAATGATGGCTGGTGGGGATGATGATGGTTGATAATGACAATGACAATTGTTAGCGGTGATGATGACTAGA
This sequence comes from Dendrobium chrysotoxum, assembly GCA_019925795.1. Classification (NCBI taxonomy): domain Eukaryota; kingdom Viridiplantae; phylum Streptophyta; class Magnoliopsida; order Asparagales; family Orchidaceae; genus Dendrobium; species Dendrobium chrysotoxum. The sequence goes on from CM034313.1 coordinate 75,151,579, forward strand.
TAATTATTTTCAAGAATATTAAAGACAACTAAAAATTATTGAGCATTTTTAAAAACAACTTGGTTTGCTTAAAAAATTAAAAGTAATTTAAAATATATTAAACAAGCATATTCTTAAAAATAATAAAAAACCTAAAATTAATATAGCCTCAAGCATGCCCTAAATAACTCAAGATTATTGCGGGTTAATTTTAAATTATAAATTAAGATAATTTAACAATGATTGATTTAAAGAATATCTTCAACTTTATTTTAAGTTAACCATTACAAATAAAATGCGAAAAAAACAAACAAACATACAAAATGCAATATTTCTACTTGAAGGCTTAATATTTGAAAACTGGTAAAGCTGTTAAATCTAGTAATTTGTTCTCAATTTAGCTAATGAAAGAATTAAGCATAAATTAAGGCTCCGTTTGGGGAAAATTATTCTGTGCGGAGTCCGGATATCATCCGGACTCCAATGAAAATGCATCACGTCAGGTACCGAGCTCGGTACCGACCAGTACCGAGCCGCGGTTGGTACCCTAAATACCGCTAGGATACCGAGCATACTGGACGGAAATACTGTCCGGTGTCCGCACAGAATAATCTCTCCCGTTTGGGATAGCCTTAGACCACAATTTTTTTTTCTACTTTTAAGAGATCTTTTGTGCTAAAAAATAACTTTATAAAATAATAAAAAAAACATCCTAAAGGAAGCCAAATTTCAAAGAGCCATTCAGAGTCATTCAGTTAAAAAAAAAAAAAATTGCTGAAGCAATAAAGCTTGACGGGGCTTTACAAATCATAAAAATCCAAAAAGATGTCGCATAAATCAATTTTATCAAAAGACAACAAGAACTAGCGGGCAGGGGAAAAGGTGTTGTGATGTGATTTACGATTTGATAATGAATATTAAATTTGATCTCTTATGTGGCACACAAAATAAAATATTACATTTATATAAAACAAATTTTGGATAAAAATAGTAAATTTTGTCAGATTCATATAAAGGAATTTTTTTTTTAAGCAAAGGATAATATTTTTATTATGGAAAAATAAAAATATAAAGGTGGGAACTAATGTCTCGATAGGAAAGAAATAAAAGAGAAACATAGCAAAAAGTGATATATATATAGAATTAGCTCCAACTCTATAAAAGGCGAATTAATTAATCGTGGAGCATTAGCTTAGGCTCTTATACAATGAAAAGTTTTCTCACATTTTTTTTTCTTGCCTCCCCTTTATGAGTTATATGAAGATCTTTGAGGAAAATAGTGGAAGTCATGGGAAGATTATCATTTTATCTGATAGCATTTTGAATGGAGAATATTTTTATCCAGAGGATTTTTAATACATCTATAAAAAGAATTATCATGCTCAAATAAATGAAAATGACTACAAAATTGAGGGTTTTTTTAATAATCAATATTTGATAGTACCCATAACCACCCTTCAAATCAATCTTGATTGAGCTATGTTCTTGTTAAAGGCAAAAATCTTTCCATTAATACTAGTGATGGTATATCAACTCAAGTGCATGTATATTAAAGGCTCCATTACTTCTAAATTCTGTCACATCTCCTCTATGATCATCTTAGTCACTATTTTATAACAAGCCTATTTATCTGTAACCATTGGATGCTTCTCTGCTGGATACCGTTCCAATCTTAGCTTTATATATTAATATATTATCAAGGTGTGATATTGCCTTTGGGTATTACCTACTATGCTTTTGCTTCTTTATGAAAAGTGTGTATGAGCTTTTCATGAGTTTTTTATTTGGAGATATCTACTTCAAACAAGACTCTTCCAATGGAAGTTCTAAAGAGAACTATAGTCGGAATATTTATATGCAATGGTTTTCCGATCAATAAGGCTAATATGAAACAAACTTTCTTATTAAATATGCGGATCCTAAAGTGAGGAAAAGCCATCATCATAGGAGTGATTGAACACTCCAAAAAAAGATTATGTTCATATGACTATTTTCTAATCTTCATGAAAGCTCCATTTTTTTACATAAGATATAAATATATATGAATACATTTCCACCCTTTCAAAGGTAACTGGAATATTAGAACAGAGACAGTGAGCAAGCTCCCAAAGAAATTATATCTGAAAAATTCTTTAATGGCATTTAATGACAATCACCTAGCACCTAGTGAGCACTTTACTGTAATGAGGATGAAACTCGATCTGACATATACTTGTCCCATTTCATACAACCGTGATTAGTTGTCATTCAGCATTCTAGTAGCTTCTCTGCTTTACCTCCATATTCACCTCACTGTAGGCACTTGAAATTTCTCACCACCTTTGTCAATATCTCTTCAATGTATCCACCTAATGATTTTGTTGTGGCCCTCAACTTCTTTAATGATGGTGTCCATTACTTTCTTGGTTTCACATATCTATTGTATGAGTTTCCCTTTGGGTCAGCCTCCTACTACCCTATCGACATTGGATAGCTGACATTGTTGCTACATCATATTACTGCTCGAGGTTCCTTTATGGATATGGTTCTTGACTGGTCTATGATGATTTCAATCAAGGACAATGCTTTCTAGATATGTACTTTTATCCCAATCAACAATTCATATATCTATCTTCAATCCATGGTGCTTTATTGATTCTTTATGTTGTGCTTTCGAAGCTGTTGAATTTAACAATAGTTGGCAAGTTTATGATTGTTAGACCCCCTTTATTCATTCAATTAGATTGACTTTGTAAGACAATTAGTTAGTAGGAATTTTTTCTAGTTCTCTACTTAACCTAAAACATGTATTCATAAATTTCACTCAAATTGAGAATTACATAACCATATTTTTGAAGAAATTATTTTTGGTTGAAGGCGTTTTGATGGCGTTATCTAAATGATCTCGAACTTTCATTTTGTAAATGAATCCCATATTATTCTAGTGTGGATTGCATATTCACATCTTATAGTTTACTTCTTTGATAAATTCACTATAAGTTTATACTTTTGAGATTTTTATTTGAAAATCCTTTGAGTGTGAATTCTTTGCAAGACTTATAGTTTAATAAATATTACTCAAAACTTACTAGAAGTTATTTTGATTGGTTCTCAAGAGAAAGGATCAAATCTATGCTCACTATATCTGCTTTATGTAATTGTCTGGTGCATCAATAGAACTCTTATGGATGTGATCAAAATCAATTAGCTTTTACAACATTTTGTATCATATTTGATGAAGATGCCTCATTCGAGCATTTTGACTTCTACTATTTTCCTAACATCCGAAGCCATGGTGGGGCAAAAAGAAAGTTTTTTTTTCTTTTTGTTTTTTGTGAGGGGGGAGGGGGGGCAAGTTGAGCGATTCGAACGCAGCATCGGCTGGAGGCACAAAGGCCCTCAACAGTCGTGCCACAACACGAGCCGCAAAATAAAGTTTTTGTAAGTGATCTCGATATACTCGATTTCTTTTTAAATCTCTATGTTATGTAATTGCAAAGCATATGAAAGGAAAAAGAAGAATGGCTAATTTATCCCCCTCCAATGTCTACCACTACTTTTTTTAGGTGGTCTTTTATTACCTTATTATTACAATTGTCTCTCCTGGATTTATGAAATAATTATGCATGTACTTTTGAATAAATCACTCCATAATTATTATGGTTTTTTAAAACCCATAAAAGAAATAAACTCATAATTTTATAGCTAATCAATCATAGGTAACAAATCCTCTTTTTAAGGCATTAGAAAGATTTTCAACTTAAAAATTATTGTGAGACTAAAAAAAAATTGAAATAAACTTGGGAGTAATGATAGGTAGGTTGAGTCGCCCTTCGCCTTTCAAAAAGAATATTAGGATAGCCATTTCCTAATTAATAATTATTCATAAAAGCCTTAATATTTATTGAATTATAGTTATTGTGTATGACATTAAGGAAGGTATAATGAAATAAATTAATCATATAATATCATCTTATATTATTATCATATTTCTTTTACTTAGAAATATTACTTCAATTATAACTAAAACTATTATTTTTAATTGAGATTTTATTTGGAATAATTTTCATGCTGCTTTTAAAGTAGTTTTTTAGTAATTTTTTTAAAATTTTTTTTTATTAAAGATTAGCTTTATAAAGCAGTATGAAAGCTGTCCCTAATGAAGCCTAAAAAGTTGTGATTATGTTTAATATTACTAATAGTAAATTAGTAATAATTTTTAATATAAACATGATAATACGCCACGTGTAAGATGGCTGTTCATACCTAATTCACAATCATTTTTCTTCTATTTGTCATATAAATTATTAAAATGAGCACTAATTATTTTGTGCCTAAAAATACTTATTTATTGAATTTTTAAGAAAAAAATATTACTAAAGCATTAAGTACACAAGTAATAATCACATTTTTTTAGGCTATAATTATAATGAAAGTTATAGCTAAATCTATTACTTTTTAATAAAAAAAAGTTTATGGCTTAAGATCTGTTTGAGAATGCTTCAGCTTTTTGTAAAGATGATTATAAAGCTATTGTGTATAAATAATAATTTTTAAAAAAATTACTGTAAACATTAGCTTCCTATTGCAAAAATTTCTTAAAATCGTTAGAAGTCAGTAGCCAAATAGAACTGTGATTCCAATCTAAAAAAGCAATGCAATAACAAAAATTGTCCCAAATAGATGCTAGTTTAACATTTTTGATATGAAATTAGTTACAATTTAAGCTTCGTTTGGGACAGCTTATTGCTACTTTCTTAAAATCATTAACAAAATTTGTCCCAAATGAAACCTTAGTTTACAATTTTAATAATATAAACAGGATTATAGGCCACGTGTGGGTTGGCTGCAACTCCATACCTAATTGACAATCATTTTCTTTGTAATAAGGTGTATGGAAAGAGACCACTCACATAAATTAATTATGCATGCACTTTTGAATAAATCACTCCATAATTCCTTATAATTATATATATATTTCATATTTCTTAGCCCATCAAACATAAATAGTATATAAACGTTCAGAATTGTTCCGACACCAAAAAAAAAAAAAAAGAAAGAAATATGGGGAGTGCAAATATAATTAAATAAAATAACAACTTATGTTTTAGTTGGGTTAGCTTTTTCACTATTTTTTATAATAATTTTTTAGTACCAAAATTTTTTGAACAAAAAAATTTGGTACTGAAAAATTGTTTTAAAAAATAGTAAAAAACTATCTCGAAGCCTTAATGTCATCTTATATCACAAAAAGTGCTGATAATACTAAATAATTAACAATAATCGTTCATATTCTTTTTAGGTACAAAGTGAATTTTTAGGCGTATTTTTAGGCGTATTTTTATATTTAGTCATACAAATTATTAAAAATAAAAAAAATATTTTGCATCTAAGAACAACTATTAATAAGCTTGTTAAGAAAATATGACAAAAAATTTAATCATAAAAGTAGTTTTAATCAAATATTTAAAAAAATACATGATTATAATTATAAAAAAATATTTCTAAAATGTTATTTTTTATCAAATAGAGAACAAAGGTAATTAAAAGTAATTTTATTAATATTAAATTAATTAAAACTCTTGTTCAGAATTTTAATAATATTCAGAAGATTATAAATTATAGAGTGCTGCAAATAACAAAAAATATTATATTGCAGATCTTTAGATCATATTAAAAATAAAAAAATAAACCACGACCTATAAGATGTCTGCGGCTGCATACCAAATTATTATTTTTGAAACATTTAGATCAATTAACACAAATTCAAAATCTAAAATTTAAATTCAAAATATTTTAATTATAATGAAAACTTTCAATCAACATATCCGAGGGTGAATTTGTGTATACTAAGGAACTAAGGACTATTTGTAATCTGACCCTGTTGAATTTTATTTTGTGCCCCCAGTCGACTTTTTTTTTACGCAATTTGCCCCTCTAAAATCGAAAAGTCTCTTGGCCTCCTGCTATTTTCATTCGATTACGTTGAATTTTTCTAACACTAACAAATAAATCTATAAAAAGTAATTATATAAAAAATAAATTATTTTTGCATCCTATACCCTTATATATATTTTAATTTTTTTATAAATTTGTCATTTGCCTCCTCTAAAAATTAAGGCTGATTATGTCCTTAAACATATCAATGAGAGCTGCCTATCGTAAGAAATTTACGGTCATTATTCGTTGTAATAAAGCGTAAAGAAAGCGACCTCTTATAGATTGGTGACTCATACTTGCACGGCATAAGATATTTTCTTATTATTTATTTATGGAATATATTATACATACAAACAATAAAAGGTCGCAAAACCTGTGTAGTTATTAGTTGTTGTAATTTACTTTTAATAAGGTAAGCAAACCTCATAAAGCAAACCAATCATTCCAGCTAGCAAACACCCCCAAGGCTCGGCAAAACGTCAGAAATAACTGTTGGGTTGGAAAAATTATTAGGTGCGGACACCGGACGTAGCTCTACGTCCGGACTCCACTAGAATAGCGCCACGTAGCGACCCGAAGACCCGGCGACCCGTTTCGCCGAGAAGTTCAAATGATGCACGTGCGGTATTACTGAAGAATTACTCCGGTATTACTCGGTATTACCAAAGAATTACTCGGTATTACATATGAATTACCTAGGTATTACTCGGTATTACCTAGGAATTACTAGGTATTATCGAAGAATTACTCGGTATTACCTAGGTATTACTCGGTATTACCTAGGTATTACTCGGTATTACCTAGGAATTACTCAGTACCTAGGTATTACTCGGTATTACCTAGGTATTACTCGGTATTACCTAGGTATTACTCGGTATTACCTAGGAATTACTCAGTATTACCAAAAATTACTCGGTATTACCAAAAATTATTCAGTATTACTTGGTATTACCGAAAAAATACTCAGTATTACCTAGGAATTAGTCAATAAAGGGCAGGTTTTTTTAATTTTTCGCGTCCAATCCGGGTCGGGTCGTCGGGCCAAGCGGAAGTTGTCATAACACGTGCTAAATACGTGGCGCCGTTCTAGTGGAGTCCGGACGTAGAGCTACGTCCGGTGTCCGCACCTAATAATTTTTCGTTGGGTTGGGCTTTTCTTTTCGGGACAAAAAGTTTATGGTAATTAATATACAAAAAGTTTCAAAATATTTTTATTATTATTTTTTTAATATAAATTAGTTCTAACCTCAAAGAGTAAGAAATATTATTTTTCTATATTGTTATTATTATCATATATTGATATTATTGAGGATATGTTTTATTATATTTTTTTACTGTTATAATTTTGTTGTTTGTATGTATAGGCTTGTTTACGCTAATATTAAAATTAATTAAATAATTCCTTATCCCTTTCTTGTTTTCATTATAGTAATTGGACTTTGATCTAATGTATTCTTCATCTCCCATTGTTGTTCTTTATCTTGATTGCATCATGCCACATACTATGTATTCCTCTCTAGTCATCAGGTAAATGAATAATCTAAGTTGAACTTACTTGTCTCTCACATTTTTCTTTCGAAAAGAAACAATATGTAACAAACTGCTCTCGTTCAAGACTTTGGGTTTCGAATGTCTTTATGAGATATGTCACTCTCAAAGTTTATAAATAATCTCTCTTTTTATGAAAATGACATCTACTTTGAGATTCAAAAGAGCTTATAAATTTGAAGAATCCTAGCGTTCTATCAGAGCATCACCACCAGATCACCACCTGACCAATACCTTTAGACCACCGCTTAACCACCATCAATATACCACAACCCATCTAACACCATCAGATTACCACATAATCCATGTATCATATTATCAACATCAAGACCACCATTGATGGAGCGCCGCCACTCTACCTCCAACGTCATATTATCGCTACTCTTCATCAGATCACCGCTATCGCTGAACCACATCCATTAGGCTGCCGCTACTCTATCTCTACCATCAGAGTACTACAACCTGACCTTTGCCATTGGTTGGTTGTCGCTCAATTACCGTTATTAAAATGTCCTAATTTAATTTATTTTGAACTAGATTACTGTGCACTCAGTGCGTTAAGTATAACATTTTCTGAAATGAATTGGTTGTTTTTTTCCTTCTCATTAACTCTAAAGTGCGTTACTGTAGTTGTTTGTCATCACAAAGTGAAGCATAAACGACAATCAAGATATTTTACTTTGTGTTTAGATGCTGACAATTTGTTTGAAACAAATGACAAAAAAATGGATTAAAGATCTTAATTTTATCATCAACCAACAAATTATTTTGGCTCATCAACTTCCTTCAGGAAAAAACTAAATGCTACGTCCAGTCCTCTAGGCTTTCTCTGTGCATGCATGGCTTTATCTAGCTTTAAGGCTTTCTCAAATGCTCTTCTTCAAGATGAAACTTGGAAGTTTACTAAACATAGTGTGTGTGTGTGAGAGAGAGAGAGAGAGAGAGAGAGAGAGAGAGAGAGAGAGAGAGAGAGAGAGAGAGAGAGAGAGAGAGAGATTTTTTTTTTTGGAATGGGGTATCTACCGGCTGCCACTCCAATGATAGTCTTTTGGAGGCGCAACTAATCCCTCGTCGGAATCTAGTGAGGCCGCTCACCGGCATCGAGCCCACACTTATTTTGCCACACTGAAGAAGCAAGACCGTAGTAGAGAGGATTCGAATCCGAAATGAAAGGTCTTCAGGCATTTGGAAAATATATTGATTCAGCACATCACTGTCCGAGAAAAATTAAAGGAAAAGTCATCACGAAGATGAAACCCGACGTGCCACCGAGCTAGAACAGCAATAATGCAATCAATAATAAAATTGTATGATGACAGGTTCAATCAAATCTTTTAATCACGTGATCAATTAATTTCTGTTTTTGTGTGCAGATCTTTTATGAAAATATAATGTTGATATTCACAATTAATTTTAAATGTAAAACACTAAAAATAATAAAAAAATGATCATAATAATGCAATTATAATACAATCATATAAAAAGTCTATTGTAAAAAAAGCTCATATGAAATATAATGGTGAATAGAAAAATAATGAAAATATTTATGTAATTTGGAAGATAAAATGCAATTTTTAAAAGATATTTACAAAAAAAAAATGTGTAAATTATAAAATTACAAATTTACAATATTACTTATCTTATCAGCATTATAAAATTTAAAATATAATTAAAATTTTTTTTGTAATATAATTTAGAATATAATTAAATTTAAATATAGTTTTTTACAATAAACTTATGTTTGCAAAAACTTATTTTACTATTTGATGGAAATAATTTGCGCTGATTATATTTAATTATTTATTTAATGAGATGGTCGATTTAGACGTGGAATCATTAATTGCATGGATGGAGAAATGTTCTTATCAATCGGCCATGAGTTTCTTCTTTCGACAAATTTGACTGACGACCGTAACATCACTTGTTTTAAAATAAGAGGAATGCCCTTTGAAAATTTTTCTTAAGGACTTAATAATGCCTGATTTGATTAAAGAACAATATTATATTGTTTTACTATAGAAAAAAAAATCTCCAAATAAGACCGATTAAGTGGAGTTTGGATAGCATCTGAGTCATGCATGCTTAGTTTTAAAATATTTGATTTAATCCAATAATTAAATTTTTTTTTAAGTGTGAAACACTAAGAGAATTATTACATATTAAAATATTTAGGTCCATAGAGAAAATTGAACATCCTAATTTTGCACGAAAATTCATCACAAATATAAATAAAATATAAGATAGATTTTATGAGCAGTTGTGGTCAAATGACAGTAGCCAAGCAAAGGTGGTTGGGCGAGATCAGTTGGATTTCTGGTAGAGCTCAGAAGCTCTTCAAATCCCCAATCTCTCTCAAATCTCAAGTTTAGGCCTCCTTCATGTGTAGTTTGTGGGTCTATTTATAGTATTTTGAGACTGATTTTTTGATAAATTTGATAAAAAAAAATTCATAATAATCCATTAAACGTCTTATATTGAATCATTTGATTATAAAATATTTATTTAGCATTTGAGTATCTTAATGGCCTTAGAATTGAATTATCTTGTACTTGTTGGATTTGTCTCATTAAGACGCTTGATTTGACTATAAAAATGCAAGATTTGAAGATCATTTGGCTCCACAATTAAGATCTAGAAGTTTCGAAATATGCTTAAAGAGCTTAATTAAGATTCCTTGTAACTCTGATATGATCATTTTAGTGTTACGGAATTCTCCTTGTCAATATGTTCATTTTGACTATTAGTTTATTTAATTTAAAATTTTAAAATTCAAATGATCCTCAATTTAATTTTAAAATCTTGCTCTTCAAATAGTATATCAATCTGATGAATAAATACTCATGAAAAAAAATAATAATAAATTTGGGATTAAGGCTTCATTTGAGATAGCTTTCGTACTGCTTTCTAAAATATTTTTTTAATACAAAAAATTTTAGTTCAATAAATTTTTGTTCTAAAAAATTGTTTTAGAAAATAATAAAAAAGGTGTCCCAAATAAGGCCTAAATCTAATATTAAAAAATCTAGCTTATGTGATTAATATATTGAAAACAACTTTGATAGCCAACTTTTTAACTAAATGGTCATTGAAAGGGACAGTCTAAAAGAATCCAAGAAATAAATAAGTTTAATTAATTATGACTGAACATAATGTTAGAAAAACTATTAAAAAAAAAGCAACATAGATAATCCAATCCATATATACTAGTCGGCAGCTTCTCCAATAATTAACGCTGATAGAGATATTTACAATTTTCATTCTATCACTTCCAAGTAATGAAAAAGAAAGTTGCTCTAAAATTAATTTCCTTTTTTAAGCTATTAATGCAAAAACATTAGGAAAAATCTGCCATTACAAATATGGGTTTTTAAGTATCATTGGTTCATAGCATTTTAAACTTAGAATTTGCTTCTTGAATTTGTAACTTTTAGTTTTCAATTGCATATCATTTTTATTGGATCAATAAGATAAATTAAATAATTCATTTTTTTAAAGGGATAAAATTTCATTAATATATAAAAGAAGGATACAAACAAGATCAACAAAGGACAAAGCAAAAAATGCAGTGTTACAACAAAAAAGAAGAGACAACAAAAAGAGAAGAAGGCAAAAGCCATCCGGGCTCAGTCATTGGCAAGAAGCTTTCTGCAATTAGCCAGAAGCTAGACAAGGACCATCCAGAGGAGGAAGCAAGCAACAACTCACACATATGAGGACGCAAAATGGACAAGCAAAATCTCACATCCCACACAAATGCCACCAATCAAAACAAGTGGAAGCACCACAAATAGTTTTCATCCAGCCACAACCGTCCAGGCGGTGAGCAGAAAGCCACCAGATCATTGCCCAGGCCACCAATAATCGCAAAGGCAAACCACCAACAAAACCAATCAAACCTATCCATCAAAATAGCCTTACCACCAAACAGAAAGCAACACCCACAAAACTCCAATGGATTAAGCCAACCCCAAAAAATAGACCCCAATAGCAAAAAGAAGTCCAAATCCAAAAAAAGAATTTATTTCTTTTTGGATTTACGACGTCTACGCTTACCAATCTTTTTTTAAAAAAATCATCGTCCGCAACTTGAATAATATTTAAATCAAAGCAATCCCGAGAATCCAAAACATTATCATTAGTTTCCACCCCACCAGCTGAAGAAATATCATCATCTAACCAGTCACCATGATCTCCCGAATTACAAGCAAGATGAGCTACCAATGCATCATTGAAAATAATGGATATAGGCACATCAATAAGAGGCACATCATTAGCCTCAGGTTCAACACCATCAGGAAAAAGAATCACTAGAAAAAATGGGAGAGTCCAAAGCAACCTCACCACTCGTAACAGGTAGTAACCCACCCACAGGAAAAACAATCTCTTAGTCCCCAGGGTCAAAAACCGCAACTTCACCATCACCGACAACAACATTAGAATCATGAGAAGTAACAGGACTAGCTACCAAATTGACTAAGCAAGGGTTCGGCATAGAAACCTCAGTAACACCTCCATTAATTCCAGAAGAATGAGCCACAAGCAAAACAACAAATGGCACATAACCTGTCTCCTCAACAAGAGCACCATTCTCGATGTTACCATTGCTATTTAATTCCACAGCAAGAGCACCATCCACACCAATCTCCTCATTAACTACAACCTTAATAGGACTAACAAGAGTTTCAGTAGAAGCAAAATTTACCACAGGAACAACAATGGCCACATTTTCACCCACAACATTAACCTTCTCACCAGAAATATTATGATTAACCGAATCACTCACCAGAATAGCAAAACGTCATTCACCGAGCAAATGACCAATCGATTTATATTGCGCACAAAAATGGGGAAACTCCTCCATCACCACATGATGAACATAACCAAGCTTTTTAGGACCAATCCAAACTTTATCAGAATATTTTTTAGCAATGTCAAGCTCGACTGACACTAGCGCAACAGAGGGACGAGAGTCAACAGAGGTCGCATGATCCACCTTCAGCAGATGACAAAATAAAGAATCCAATTCATGAAGAATATGGGGCAAAAAAAAAAGTGGCAGCAAGTTGGGAATGATATTCAGATAAGTATGACAGGGGACTCCACACCAATATCAAGAAGAGGAGACCATTTGGTCAACTTCATGTAATAATTGTTGACGAAATAGGATTTATGAGAGAAAATTATACTATAGTCTAGGTCATTCACCAACTTAATCAACACATGGGAATAATCCATCAAAATTATAAAAAAATTGCCATTAAGCTTAAGAGCAAAGAAAAACTTCCGAATAGCATCGAGACTCGGACGTCGAGAGGGAAAAAACCAACCAATGCAAAATGCAAAGGAGCTGCAAGCGCGAGAACTTCTTCATCCGAAATTCAAAGGGATGGCAAACCACGAAATGAAGAAAGTTTGAGATCAGGAAAACAAGCATCAGAGGAAAGACCAAATAAAGCATCTACAAAAGAATTGGATTTATTCGACCCCTCCAAAAAACCAGGGGTCGACCCAAGGTTTCATCGCCATTCCGGCCACAAGGGCCAGAGGAGGACGAACCAGAAAATGCAAAGAGAAAAACACGCACAAAATAAACTAAAAAAAGGAGGCGGAGGCTTCCCTAAGAGCGCCGGCACCAGGAGGCGGAGACCCGACCCGGAACCCTAGCGTAACTCTCCAGCTACGAGCACCTAGCTGGCTTCTTCCAAGGGGGTAGGGTTTTTCTTCCATAATGTTCATGGCTGAATTAGGGTTAGGTTGGACTTTGCTTTCGGATCAGTATCTCATCATAAATTAAATAGTTCATATAAATAGTACTAGAATGACTTTAGGGTAATTCAGATTTTCATGGGAATAATATTCAACTCATCAATCTATTACTTGACAGGACACGTATACTTGCATAAAAATAAAATTTATATCATAATATAACAAACAAAAACATTAGCGTAGAACCTTTGACGACATTCACATATAAAATATATTTGATACATAATATTTGCCATAATTACCAAAATATATATTTTCTTAATTAAATATATAATTTTATAATTAACAATTTTAATATCAAACTTTTAACAGCAATGCCATAAAATATAAAGCTTAAAAACCACACCAAAGAGACAATGAAGAACACTTTATTTTTAGACCGCAAGGATTTACAAGATAGCTAATTAAAATTAACTGCTTGAATCTCTACTTGTTGCATGCTGGAACATTTGCGGGAGTAGAGAGATATAGGTTTAAGCGTCCTAGTTTTATACAAAGATCCAACATATATAATAATAAGAGAGAGGAGTGCAACAATAATAAGAGAAACACGAATTTTTACGTGAAAAATCCTAAAAATAGGAAAAACCAAGGGGTCTTGCACATTTGAAATATTTCTACTAACATTAATTATTGATTACAAATGATGCATTTTCTCGAGGGAAGGCGATGTGTCAATGCAACAAATATTTATCATATAGGGTACATTATATGATTGGAGTTGGAAAATACAATAACATGAGAGTTGTTCTCAAGAGAACATTGGCATTTTCATTCGGTTGGCAAGACTTGTTGGGCAACGAATGTCAAAGGAATGTGGTCGGCAGATGACAGAGATCAGAAGGACAGTAGTCAACATGCGACGAAGGTCAAAAAGAAGGTAGTCGGCAGGAGATGGAGATCGGAGGGACTGTTGTCATATGACGGTGGTCGGAGTCAGAGAGATTGTGGTCAATAGGCAATTGTAGTTGGAGGTACCTTAGTCAGCGGGCGACTGTGGTTGGAGGGACTGTAGTTAGCCGTGGGGTCATAGGGATCGTAATCAGGTGACGGAGGTTAGAGGGACGATAGTCGGTTAGCAACATTGGTTAGTGGGAGAGGTTGGAAAGACCATTATTGAGCGACAGAGGACAGAGGGACTGTAGTCGATGAGTGAAGAAGGTCAAAGTGACTGTTGTTATGTGATGGTGGTTTGAGGGATCATAGTCGGTGGATGGCACGGGTCGAAGGGATTGTTATTATGCGATGGTGGTAAAAGGGGCCCTAGTTGGCGGGCGATTGTGATTGGAGGGATCATAGTTAGGTGATGGTGGTTAGAAGTATTGTATTCAATGGGTGACGAAGGTCTGAAGGATCGTAGTTTGGCAACTGAGGTCGAACGACTGTTGTTAGGCGATGATGGTTAGAGGGACTGTAATCGACTAGTGACGGAGGTTGGAAGGACTGTAATTTGGTGGATGAGGTAAAAGGACCTTATTTGACCAATTGAGGTCGAAAAGAACATAGTCAGGCGTTGGTGGTCGGAGGGACCGCAATCGACGAATAGTGAAGGTTGGAAGGACCATAGTCGATGGGCGAAGGTGGTCGGTGGGACTGTAGTCGAGCGACGGAGGTTTGTGAGATTGCAGTTAGGTGATAGAGATCCTTGAGACTATACTCAACCAGCGATGAAGGTCAAAAGGACCAGACGGCAGTTGGACGGATTGTAGTCGACATGTGATGTAGGTTGGAAGGAGCATAGTTAGGCGACAGTGGACAGAGGGATTATAGTCAGCGGGTGATGGAGGTTGGACAAAGACCTAGCGGTGGCTATTGGATTGAGGTCAGGCGATAATGGTCTGGCACAGGTCCAGCAGTGGCGGCCGGGCAATGAGGGTTTGCTTGCGGAGGTACCAGGGTGGAGCTTCAAGATTCTTCAAGCCTTATAGCTCTCTTGAGTCTCTAGCTCTGGGTTCAAACCTTCTCCAAAAGTCCCCTTCATGCAAGGAGATGGAGTATATTTATAGATTTTGAGATTGACATGTTTCGTAAATATGGAAAAGATCTTGAGAAAATTCGGAGTGCTACATCGAACAACCCATATTGATTCCTCCGATCATTAAATGTTATTTCTATGTTTTTTTGCTCGAATGGCGTTGGAATCAAATGATCTTAGGCTCGTTGGATTTGTCTCGTCGAGCCACTTGATTCAACTATAAGCATGTCATATTTAGAGATCTTTTGGTCATCTAATTAATGCTTTGAACCATGCAAATATGCTTTGGTCCTTTGATTTGGACCTCTTTGAGTTCAGATTGGACTGATTTGGGCGTCGTTGGGTTGGTCTCATTGAGACATTCAATTTGATTATAAGTTTGTCAAAATCGGAGTTTGGATGATCCCAAATTTAATTTTGGAAGTTTCTGATTCATATATACATCAAATTCGAGCTCAATTAAGACGATTTTTTGTTACGCAACACTACTAATCATACATATCACTCTGAACTAAAAAAACAATGCATTAATTATAAATTTAAAAATTATTAAAAAGATATCATTGATGTTGGGGGTGTAAAACCACGTAGCGAACAGAAAAAGAAATAGAAAATGCAGTGAAAAAAAAAAGAAGAAGAGCTCTAAGATTTAACATGGAAAAACTCGAAATCGGGAAAAAAATCACGAAGCCACACCACAACAATTCATTATGAAAATTTTGAAGAAATAATACAGATATTCTCTCTCTCACTCTCTCATTATCTCTCTTCACTTCACAATTCGTTCACTTACAAAACTAACAAAGTGAATCGCATAAACCTTCCTAAGGGACGCAACCTTTCAAGTTAAACATGAAAAACGAGAAAAAAATCTGCTCAACTAACTCGTAGTGACATGACACTCTGCTCTCTATCTCCACCAAGTTAGCATGAGCGCACAACGTTGCAACGCTAAACTGTACAGTGCCACAGCGTTGTACGGTTGTACTGAAAAAAAATTTAGCGGTGGCAAAGCCCCCAAACCCAAGTAGGGGGAGGTCCCCTACAACCTCCCGACAAGCTCGACCGACTAAGTTGAGGCCTGAGTACAATCCGATTGACCAACACAATCAAGTCCCACGCAAAACTAATAATAGAAAGTAAAGATGAAGTTAATTACTTATTTGAATGGAGCATAGTTTCATAATTTTCATTTATTAGTTTTCAACAATGGCGAGGTTACAATTGCATGATTTTGCATGCCAAATATTCAAAATAATGAAGCATCTAAAAGATGTAGATTGGCTTCTTCTTATTGAAAAATGCAAAAATAATGAAAGAGAAAGCAATAATAGAAAAACCAGCTTAAAGCAAGTATTCAAACAATGATTTGGGAGTTTCATAATTTTGGTTATAAAACTATTATGAAAAAAATAATTCTTTTGAAAACTATCGTAGATATTATAAATATGCTCTTTATTTTAGAAAAATCAATCAATTATTTTTTAAAGCTACCACACATAAGCAAT
Source organism: Dendrobium chrysotoxum (assembly GCA_019925795.1). Classification (NCBI taxonomy): domain Eukaryota; kingdom Viridiplantae; phylum Streptophyta; class Magnoliopsida; order Asparagales; family Orchidaceae; genus Dendrobium; species Dendrobium chrysotoxum. Next base: position 75,168,274 of record CM034313.1, read on the forward strand.
TCTATAAAAAGCGATTTTCCGGCACGAACAAAAATTTATAAAAAGTCAAATGGATCAACAATTAGAGACCAAAAACTAAAACAGTGAGAAAGGTGTCCAAAATATACCTTAAATTAAAAGACGCTAAAATTTTTAAGAGGCTCCCAATCCCTCTCTTCAACCACCTCTAGATTACACACACAGTGACCTTCTTTTATGCACTATTCAATGCAGATTTGAAGGAAATCTACACTGTCAAAGTTGATACCACATTTCTTCTCTATCTATTGAGTTAGATCTTTCAACTCTGAATGATCACAGGGTGCTAATGCATTGGATTTTGGACAATAATAATAACTTTGAGGCATAAAAAACATTTTCCAAATAAAGGTATTAACCTACCAGTAAAATAATACCATGAAAGTCATCTTAATCATGCAACAAAATACTCTTGAGTTAAAGATAATAGGGAATTTATGATGTCGTTTGGAAATAGAAATATGTTCAAGAAGTTTTCGTCATCTTGCTGGCCTCCCATTCTTTGCGGTCCGCTTCAATCCTTGCATGGATATGTGCGCGGAATCCTGGATGTGGTTCATATCCGAATGAGCTTGTAAGTGCCTGAATCAAGAGGGAGGAGAGTGGCTTGCTCAAGAGATCCTTCAAGTGGATTACAGGATGAAATTAGATACTATAAAATATGATTAAGGCTATTAACAAATAATTAATGCTAAAAAAAGAGGATTGAAATTTATTAGACTTGGCTTTACGCTTCGTTTGGGATGACTATCATGATGCTTCTTAAAGCAACTTTTTTGTAAAAAATTAAAAATTTTGTGCTAGAAAGCTGTTTTAAGAAGCAATAAGAAAGCCGTTCCAAATGAAGCCTTAGTCTGAGATCATTTGAGCTCTAAATCAATTTCAAAAGCACTTGCAATCTTTTTGAAATGAGAATAATATATGATATATGTATAAGACATTATATAATAATATAATAATAATATTGAATGAGACATATATGTGTATAAGACATTATATAAGGTGTTGGAATAAAAAAAAAGTTTGAATACAATTCATCATAAACTTGATCAAACTTACACCTAAGTTGGATTAATTTAATTCAATATTATTTACCTTTAATTATGGTAATAGTGTAAAGGATATTTGGCCTTTCTATAAAGAAGAAACAATAGTTCTAAATTTTATAAACAAGGATGATATTGTATTGTATTTTGTAAATAAGGATGATACAGTTCTATATATATATATATTCGGTATGTGTTGCAATGGGATGTTCTTCTGCAAACTTGGAGGAGCCATAATAAGTGTAATAGATCAGAGGAAAAAATGGATATGTTAGAAGGATCTCCTAAATATGGGGAAAAAATTAAGCTCAAAGCTCAAATTATCATAATTTTTATCATCTCTATTTCTCCTTAAAATGGCTATATAAAATAAGCTAAGAAGTTTCTATAAAACAAGAAGGTAAGCTAGTCGCTAAGCTCTATTATAACTAAAATATTCCACATCAATAAGTATGAATGAAATCAATATTGTCAATGTCTTCATAATTAGTGACACAATAGGATAATTCAGGTATGTGAAGGTGATCTTGTGAGTTCTAAAAGGTGAAGGAGGTATGACCTTGAGAGAGTACATGATTGAGTATAAGAAGGTCTTAGAGGCCATTAATTATGATTGAATCATTCCTTCGTAGTTGTTGGAGACAAATGACTTTACAAAAATAGGTGATGAGACAACATAAGGTCATAAAGGATATTAAAGATAATTATATTAGTATTTTTTTTGAAGTTGGAGATAGCACAACCTAAAGGTGGAGTATAAATATATGAAGGCCAACCAAAATAATCGTACCAATCCTCCATTGGAATTTGGAGGAAGCAATAAAAAAGAATAATGAAATATTGTTGTGTATACAATACGAGAAGGTTGGGATATCTCCTCAAATGAGAATATAGGCTTTGCAAGCAAATAAAAATAGTAGCGATAATTTCGCTCATGAAAGAAAACAAAGCTTAACGACACAAAAATGATTAGAAAATCTTATCAACTATATTTATTTACTTATTAAGGTGTCCTTTCAGAGAGGAATAGAATAGTCTCTTTATTGAAAGAAGGGGCCGATAAACATTTGGGTAATTTCAAAAGATGGACCATCCCAGTAACCTTCTAGATGAAGGAACATGAATAGAATGAACCACACTAAATGTAATTTTTTATAGGATCTAAAAACATCAAGATGATGAGTTGGCCAAAATAGCCCTTTTCGAAAATGAAGTAGTTTGACTTTACAACCATGGTCAATAGATGCTTGGATGATTCCCCAAATTTAAGAATGCTAAATAGCAGCTTTAGTTGGTAGTCAAAGTTATGAAATTCTTCATAGTAACCTAATTTTAAATATAAAAAGTAAGTATATTTATAAATTTAAAGAGCTGTGTTCTAGTCCTCAACTAAAATGATACAAAATTATTCTCTTATATTTATTAACAATTGTTGCCTAATTCTTTACTAAATAGAAAATAACTAGATAATATTACCTCTTGATCGGCCCGAGTTATTTGACTGGCCATGACCAACAGAGTCAAATAGCCAACAAATCACCAATGGCTAATAATAATAAAATCTCCTACAGATAAATTGAATGTAATGTTTCATAAATATCGATGTCAAGAGTTCATGCTAGTTTACATTATAAAAAATTAAATTTGATTGATCAATTATCCAAAATAATTTTGTTATACATTAAAAATTTTAAATTTGTTCGACAATGCAGTATGATAATAGTCCACAATCTATCTTTTCAAAGAGAACTCCATCACTCGACACAAATGACTAATAAATAAAGCTCGGGTTCGGACTTGATTAATTAATCAAGCTCACGCTCAAGCTGAAGTTAAGAATGACTCGAGCTCAACTCAACTCGTTTACACCTCTAATGAGGATTGTGAGGTTGGACCAGAAAGTATATAGGTTAGCCCGTTGAGCCGGCTATGAAGAAAAAAAAAGTGTGGGGCATGCCATGCCTGTTTGATCTATTTTGATCTATGTAGAACGGATTAACGCGATTTAATTTGTTCTGTTGACGATCATTGCAGGGTTTTTTTTTTTGGTTTATATCAAACCAGACAGAAACCAGCCGTAAACATTAATATATAAAAAATTTTGTTCAAAGTTTACTTATTGGCATCCATTATGGCTCATCTTCTAACTTTCACTTTCAATTATTTTATAAATAAAATCGTAATCATGACAATAATTGAAGAAGTTTTAGGAAGTTGCGTACCCAATTAAATTATGGAATTAATATATTTCAACATACTATTAAAATATGTTTTTTTTTTTACCCACCGAGGCTTAGGGTGGTTGGTGGGAGAGCACGATTGGGAACCCCCCATCCCGGGTTCGAATCCACCCCACTGCGGCCTCGCCTCTTAGGTGGGGACCAATAGAATATTGGCCCGGGGGTTTCTGGTGTGGGTGCCACCGCTAGGTCGACCGAGGAGATTAGTGGACATCGTCATGCGTCTCACAAGCTGAGGTGGCAGCGAGCCGATACTCCCCCGTTCCTTAAAAAAAAAATTACTTTTTTTAATTAGTTGAATAAATAAATATATAAATATATGGAAAGAATACCTCAAGCAAGACAAAAAAGGGTGCCATCAGAAAAGCAAGAGAAATATTGTCGAGAAGAGCCGGTGCTTGCTTCTCGAATACGCCATGGCCTATAGATTGCCCCATCCAGCTGAGCAACAGAGAAGCAAGAACTACCTGCAAAGAACTCGTTGGGAGAGTAATAAAAATATGATTAAAGAGAGCTGCGTTGCTAAGGACTTAAGTGTTATGTGGGTAATTAGAAAATTATAGATGTAAAAGAAGTAAATACATTAATTTTGGGTGTTATGTATGTTAATCCCTCTTAAATTTGTTATTTTAATTTAAGCCTGCAATTTATCCCATCTTAAAACCTAGGATAATTATCTGAATAGCTCAAGTTCATCTTATCTTAATTTGAGAGCTCTCTCCCTCCAAATTAGAAATTAGCCTACTTCCTAATAGCTTGATTTTTAGTAGATTAAAAATTAAAATTTATGCATCCCAACTTGAAGATATATAGCTCATTAAAAATAAGTTCCACTCAACTCAAAATTAACTTAGGCTTCGTTTGGGATAATTTTTTTGTTATTTTCTAAAACAGTTTTTTAGTGTAAAAATTTCTTGAATTAAAAATTTTTGTACTAGAAAATCGTTTTAGAAAGCAGTAAGAAAGCTGTCCCAAACGAAGTGTTAGTCTTCATTTAAGATGGCTTTCTTACCGCTTCTTAAAATAATTTTGTAGTACAAAAAATTTTTATAATAAAAAAAATTGTACCATAAAGCTTTTTTAGGAAGCAATAAGAAAGTTTTTCCAAATGAAACCTTAATATATGCATGTATCACACACATGCTTATTTATATGTCAGCATATAAACATATTCATAATTATATATGGCATGAATATTGTCTATTAGTGTTCATATATGCACATGCATGCATAACTTGTTAATTATGATTCATTTCATTACTATTGTCCCTGAAATTTGCCATATGAAATAATGTTCTCTATAAAAAAATGCTATAACTTTTCCTCTAAGTTTGTAAAAATGATACATAACTTTTTCATTGCAAGAATTTTACTCGACCAGCAAGATTTTATTAAGAAGTTAATGATCTAATTAATGATTTATTATTCAGTTTTTTTTTAATATTTGATTATAAAATGCGATAATTATGAATGGACAATAATTTAGTCTTTGTATAATATAAAAATATATACACATATTTAATTGATATGCCTGTTTAACTCATATTGTAACATACATGTTATACTCATTCTTTCTTTTGTTCTATTTTATTTTATTTTTATTTGTTCAAGTTGCCATCTTTTATCATAATCTCATAATCAAGTTCATACTTGTCCATAAATTCACAAGAAAAATAGGAAACTAATCACCAAAAAGGGATCGAATTGAGAACATCTGACCTTCCAGGCGAGGGAGAAGCCAAGGCTAGCGGCAAGTAACTGGCTACCGAACCAGCACAGAAGGCAGAGAAGAGCGGCGAGAGAGCCAGCCTTGCTGTCAAGTGCGATGCAGAAAAGCGAGTAGAAAAGGACGGCGAGGAAGGCGAAGTTGATGTGGAGGCCTCCGAAGAAGGGGAGTTGGAAGAGAGGAGGTGTGAAGTAGAAGAGGATGAGGGAGTTGAAGAAGATGGGCCACACGAAGATGTTGTGGATTATGATGTTCATAGGGTTTCTGTGGTACGCCCTGTAGATGGAGAAGTGATTCTCAAGATCAAGTATATCTTTCATCATCTTCGTTTCAAACTGATATGTTAATTTCTCAGAGATTGAAGGACAGGGTTTTATAGTGAGGGTTTTTAAGGTCATTGCTCTTATCTTTCATTAGGGAGGGTTTCAAGGTCATTTTTAAGTACTACAATGTGTGATATGTGATGTTGAATTCTGCATATTTTATGATATAGATATATATATATATATATATTCAAGATTAATCCAATTTTGTATTATTTATTTGACAAAATTAAACTTTGGAAGAATAATTAAGACTTCGTTTAGTACAGTTTTTAATAGAATTTTATGCTATGAAGCTGTTTTTTATAACTTATAAAAAATTACTTTCTCGGCAGCAACTTTACAATCATCTTTATAAAAAATTACAGCTGTCCCCAATAGACCTTTAGACCCCCCATTGCACTTTTTTTAGAGCTGTTTGTGGTGATTTATTTCTTTTGAGAAAATGACCATTTTGATAAAAAATGGTCCTACATTATTTGATCAATGCACCTTAAAATACTTTATATTAAACCCATCATCAAAATTAATTTCATTCTACCAATATTGCTAGATTTTTTACATCAAGATCAATAAAGTAGTATTTTGTATTCGAAGATGGAAGACATCATCAAGTGTGGGCATAAAGAGAACAATGTTGCCAGTTTTGGGTTAGTTGAGCTAGCATATGTGTGAGATCATCCAAACAATTTTTTTTACTAGAGAGGGCATGTGATTGGTTCCATTTATTTTTGATAAAAATTAGGGTTAAATTGAACAATGAACATAATATTCCATCTCAAAATTTATAACTTCACTATATTTCTCCTCATTTTGGATTATCTAAACTTCAAAGTTTAATAGAGTTTTAGAGCTTTAACTACAACTAGATCATTCACTCCATTCCCTCAATTAGTGAGAAGGGTTGCCTCGACATCTTAAGTCATATAACTACTCCATGTTTTTTCTGCCTATCAATCATCCATTGTAGATGGACTACCTTGTCCGACGTCAGATGGTTTTGTCCACCCCCTCCATTTAGTAGCAGGGCAATTCCAATGGCCTTGATTCACTCGTTGACTCATTGTACTTTATTCTGCCCAATTTTTTTATTTGAGGATTCGGGGGGGGGGGGGGGGGGGGGGGGGGGGGGGGGGGAGGGGATTGGTTTCAAAGTCCATTCATTAACAAAAGAGGGAGATTTACAAGAATAGGAGAAACGAAACGGAAATGCTTAAGCAGCTTCGACAAAAACAACATAAAAAGGAAGCCAAGCGCCAAAAAATCATAAAAATTTGGAAAGAAAAATCTCCAAACCAAAGAAAGGGGAGGACCTATAACATAAGGCTAAGAAGTATATTGAACAATTGTATAGCCCAAAAAAAGAAACCAAAAATAAAACTCCCCAGGCATCAACCAGCATGACTCAAATATGAGATTGTTGGCATTCAGCTTACAAAACCCCAGCAGTAGCTCCCCTAGTTTCCTGTGGACCATCCAAGGGGAGGATCCAAAAAATTAGAGGTATCATCATCGTCTTGTGCAAATAAAAACCCCTTCTAAATCATTAACATGTCATCATAAAGGTAGCAATTAGCAGAAAAAAGGACCCCGTCCAATCCAACAGCAAATTTCAACAACAACGTCAAACTTCCCATAAATAAAACCTCCATAGCAGTATAACATATCGCATGAATCATCACAAATAGAGAGAAATAGCATAAACCAAAGTTACCAAATGAATAGCCTAGATCAATAGTTTCAAGTTTTTCCAATTTCTCCATTTAGAAGCTTTCCAGGTGACAGCTTTCCTGATATTACCACATAACATGGAAGAGCTATTAATCACATAACTAAATTTTCTGCCTTTCCTTTTCCTCCATATATGATAAATAGTGCAACAAGTGATAAGCAGATAACAAAGTTTGGAATCAGCAACACGATATCTTAAATCCTCTAAGTAATTGGTAATATAAAGAAGGTTGGGCCACATCAGCATGTAGTTAACCATAGGAAGGAGGTTAGCAATGATTTTGAAAGAGAAGTCGCATTCAAAGAACATGTGGGAGGGGTTTTCATTATAAAGGTGGCAAAGAAAGCAGAGAGGATCCGAGTTAATATTCCTTTTCAATAAAGCATCAGTTGTTTTTAGCCCATCGCATAATGTCAACCAACCAAAAATAGAGAAGCGGAGAGTATGAGATTTATGCCAAATAGAGGACTGCCAAGCACAAAGAGCTTCCTCTTTATAATATTCCTTAATGAAATCCTGGAAATTAATAGAATTTATATTTTCCCAGATCAAACATGAGGCTGAATTCTCCAACAGAATAGGGACAAAAGAAAAAACATTCAAAATTTGCCTATTGACAAGAGGGGGAAGGTTCCAAGAATTGTCTATAGTCAACAAATAGAGAGGAGCATTATAGGGGAAAATGTTGAGAATAGCCTCAGAGAAGGGAATCTTAGAGAGGCATTTTCTTTGACACCAATGGTTCCAATGTAGAGAAATGTGAGAGTGAGGGTTGATTTTAAAAGTGAATTTATGCTTAACCATGAAAGTAGTATCACTTATGCTTTTCCAAAACGTAGAAGCAGGAGGTTGAGGAACTCTCTAGGGAGAGATGTATCAATTTAAAGAACCATTCAGATAGAAAAGTTTTGAAATTGTACATATTGTAAATGAGAGAGCAGTTGAATGTAAATTTAAGAGCACCAATAGTATGACTGACCTTCAATCACATATCATTTAATGGCATTTTTTCTTGCTAGTGTTCACACTAGTAATGGCAGCTTTCCTGTAATAGCTCCAAGTTATTCAGGCATGCATTATTCCAAGAGAGGGATTATCATGATAGCCTTTATCTGTATATCAACTCTAGGTGCTTTAATCTCCTATCTTTAGAGAGAGAGAGAGAGAGAGAGAGAGTACGTTGACTGTGACTTTAGGCCATTCCACTCTCATCTCTTTTTTAGGAAAAGATTATTCTAACTATCCTTTAATGATATTCATAGCAACACCCAAATATTCTAATCGATGCATTCACCTTTAGAGGAGGATAATTCTGATTAGTAGCCTCAATGACATTTTTAATTTGCACTGCAATGTTGCTAATTGCAACCTTCAACTCATGTTATATCTAATTAAGTCAAGTTGACTCATGTTCTGACTTGGGCTTGCCTTGATAAATAGCTCATAAGCTCAACTCAATGACCTAATAAGCTAAGCTTGAGTCAACCCATATTTGACTTACTAATTTATGAGAACACTCATTAAAAGAAATATTAATATTACATACACATGAAAAAAATTATAATTTAAATGCTTTAGCACCAATTTTCAAAATTAAAAAAAGAAAAAAAAAACATCTTCCTTATTACAACAACAACAACAACATCAAGCCTTTATCTCAATATGTGGGATCATCTACATGAATCCATTTTTTTTCATTGTGTCTTGCTAAAAGTTAAATTCTCATTTAAATCTAATAAAAAAATGTCATTTTTAATATTTTCTTATCAAATCTTTTTAGGTCTATGTCTACCTTTCTTAACATAAGTCAAATACATCACAAGGTTGTTGTTTTATGTGACCAAACCATCTTGGTGACTCTCTTTAATCTTATCTTCCACTGGAGTTACTCCAGCCTTTTTACCTATGTGCTCATTTCGTATCCTGCCTCTAAGAGTAAAGCCACTCATCCACCTAAGCATCCTCATCTCTGCAACACTTAACTTAATATTAAGAAAATAAAATGTTCTCTCTCTCTCTCTCTCTCTCTCTCTCTCTCTCTCTCTCTCTCTCTCTCTCTCTCTCTCTTCTCTTAACACAACTTCTTACACACAATAATATAAATGTGAATTATGATATTATAGCTATTAATATATCATATATATTTTAGCAATCTTCACAGGTAAAATCCACTAGTATTTAGCTAATCTCTAGTAACAAGTGAATCATTATACGAAAAGTTAATTGATATGTAAAGGAGGTTGGAGGTGAAAAGAGGATCATGGAAAGTTCGAAAGGAGAATGTAGTTTGATTTGATGCAAATTTTATAAAAATTCATTTGGTTTTGACTTAATCTCCAATCAAATAATGAAAAAAACATAATGGATCACTTTATATCACCAACAACTAATTTATTGAACATATAACTCAAAAAAATGGGTTTAACAGTTAGTGCATGTGGCCAAATATCCTCTTTAACTATTTTATCTACCAACAAGTGATATCAGATTCAATTGTTTAACTATAATCAAGTGGATTTATGCAATTTGTTACTATCATATATTGGTTTTGGCCCTTCCTTTTTTTTAACAATTGGTGTATGTAGCTCAGCTTTCTTTCTCTTGATTGACAACTCTCTAAAATTTATAATATAAATTAAAATTATCATACATTATTGCCTTATAAAATTTTTATAATCTATTTATTATGACTTTCATGTTATTTATAGTTAGTTTTGCAGCGAAATAAATAAAACTACAAATAATAAAATACAAAATGACACCAAAAACAATGAAAAGAACTACGAGCGTGCCTTCAACGTTGTCTTTGGATTTTTAATTTTTTTAACCCAGTTTATGTTTCGTTTGAATGCCTTATAATAAAAATAATTAAAAACTGCATCATCGTCACATCTGACCAATCAAAGCTCTTATTCAAACATGATGAATAAACGTAGTCCGTAAGGAATCCTTAGGTAATTAATGATCATTTATGTAGGTTTATATTCCTTTTTCAGCACTAAGGACCCCTTCTAATTCTATAGGAAAAAAGTATCGCAAATGTCAGATATTAGTGGTTAGCATATGAGCTCAAACACTGGCCAATTGTACGGAGGAGGGGGAGTAAAGAAGCCAAGCCATGTTCGAGACAGGCCAAATTTGAGTTTGTCTTGCCTACTTAGTGGTAGCCTGGAGCTCAACATTGAGCTTAATTCGAGCTTTACGATGACTTCGAGCTCAGCTCACCGAAAAAACAGCGAGCTCGAGCTTGTGAGCTTGATGAAGGATGCAATGAAGGGCTATACGTGAGAACTTGTTGGAGATTGACAATGACGAGGACGAAACGGTGGGGTATCGCTAGAGGATATCGTGATGGGATATAAGGGCTTGCACATGAGAAGGAAGTGATGAGATTGTAGAAGGCATCAATATGGTTCAATAGAAGAAGTTTGTGGCTAGAGTTTGCCGTAGAGGTCCTTAGCAGGTCCAATGGAAGTCGTGACTTGTGACTAGGGTTTGTTGTTCGATGTAGAAGGCAACAATTAGTCTAGTAGAAGTTATTGTAGGAGTTAATTTGCTAAAGAAGGCATATACGAGTCCGACAACATTTTGGGAAGAAAGTGAATACAAAAAATTAGTGATTAACCAAGTTAATCAAAACGAGAAAAAAATGCCATTTCGGGTTTTTAATTGAACTAACTCGAGAGCTAACGAGCCAAGTTGAGATAAGCTTGAGCTTGAACTTGTAATACATTAGCTCCAATTTGAGCTAAAGCACGAATTGTAGTGCGATAAGTTTAACTTATGAGAATATGAGATCAAACTAGCTCGATTCACTTACACCCCTACTCCCAACTTTGACACAACAGTTCAGCTCATAATCATGCCTTTATTTTACATCAAATAACATATAGGTGCATAATGAAACATAATAATATAAATACAAGACAAATAATGAGGTTGCTTTAGTCCAAAGGAATTGCTTCAGGAACATGCCCCATTTTATTTAAATATCTAATATCTAAATTTTTATATAATATTTTAATATCTCAAATTTTTTTATATTATTATTATTATTATTAATTTTTGGGAAAATCCACTCACAGGCCTATGCGTTGATTAAATGAAAATTACAAGTTCTTATAAGGGATCTAATGCTCGCTACCGCTCAAAAGAGCATACAATCAAAATAAAATAAAACCTAGGAGCCAAAGATCCCACCTAATTACAAGCATAATAAAACTAGGGATGTTAGGAGCCATCACCCAAAAGAGGATCGCAAAGATTTGAAATTTGAATAGGCAAGCGAACCCTACCAAAAAAACGAGGAATAACCTACAGAAAAGGAAACAGGGAAACAACAAAAGAAGAATTGAAGAATGAAGATCCAAAAAAGAGAGGAATGATCCAGCCGCAGATGTCTAAAAATAAAAGGTAGCAGACCAACAGGATAGGCACAAACGACCACTGGAGCAGCGGAAATATCAAAAATAACTGGAATGGGAAGTAGAGCGAACTGATCAACATTAACCACCAGCACACAATCAAAAGGGGAGAACCTCACATAAGGGCTGCGGACGAACCAACCAAAGTGCAGAGAAAAAACAAAGCATGAGCCAACAGAACTCTGCCCCAGCGCAAACAGGAAGAAACAAAAAACAAAAACCAGCCAAAAGAGGAGCAAACCCACCAAGAACAAGACCAAGACTTAATCAAACCAACAGCAGGCTAATACGAAAGAAGAACTAAGAACAACTAGCACAGTTAGCAACATACGGAAGCCCAGCAGCTTCCAACAGAATACTACCTTCAAGGAATTGAGGAGCATTAGACCTCCGAAATAACATAAAATCATTATTCAAAGCACCCAACTTAGTCAAAAAGCTAGCCGAGCCATTACCAGCCTTATCGATAAGAGAAATTCTATAATGAACATTATGCAATAAAATCAAAATGTTATGTAGGATATAAAAATTCTGAATATTAATCCCCTTAGACTGATGAATTATATCAATAACAGCATCCATATCCACCTCAATCCAAATAGAATTAAGGTTTAAGGTAGAAAATTCCTCCAGCCCCTTAAAAATAACATAGAGATTAGCAACAATACCATCACTGGATTGGTGTAAACCAGCAAACCCTAAAATCAAATTCCCCTTAAAATCTCTAATAAGACCCCCAAACCCACACCGATATTTAAACAATATAGCATGAGTGTTAATTTTCACCTCTCCCATCTCAGGTTTCTGTCACACAATACACTTAAGAGGGTTATTAAAATTACCAGTGCAAATTTTAAAAAAGGACTGCCATGCTCTATTTCTTTTAAAATGCTTAGGTAGAAGCACCCGAGCAAAGAACAGCTGCTGAATCTTGAGAGTGAGAGAGAAAATGATCCTTTTGTGGCACATTTAATTTGGTACCCAAATATTTACTATTATTTCTTTCTTATCATAATAACCAAAATATAGTTAAAGGAATAACTAACATCTTTTGAGAGAAATTAATGTTTATAAGTAAAGCATTTAAAAAACATGATATTGATAGCGTGAAGATAAATAAAAATGTTTAAACCATCCTGAATAGCAATCCAAACCTTAGCGGCCAGCAGGCCATGAATAAAGACATGATTAATAGTTTCAAGCTGCAACAATATTGACATCTAGAGGCCAAATTAATACCTTTCTTTTGTAGCCTGACATCAACAGAAATAAACCCTTTCAGAATTCTCCAAGCTAACATAGAAATATTTATAGAAATAGAAGATTTCCAAATTTGACCAAAAATATGAATAGGCTGATTTTTATTACGGAAGTGGTGCCATACTCTACTAATACTAAAATCACCATCATGAGAAAGCTTAAACAAAATTTGATATTTAATATCAATAGATATGGGAATGTTATGAATGAGATTAATCAAGCTAGGAGGAATAACATCAAGAAGATGATTAGTGGACCAATTACCATCAACAATGAAATTAGAAATTTTCAATGAGGAGGTAGAATGAGAGTTGAAGTAGGAGCTAATAGACCCAATACCCAACAACTCATCCTGCCAAAAATAAGAACAACCTTTAAGAATTCCCTATTGAATAGTAGGCTCAACCAACCATTTAATGTTACAAAGTCTTTTCCACCCCTGAGACTGTCCTTGCTTAAAGTAAGCAAGAGAGGGATGCATATCTTTGCAATATTTTTTATGCATATAATTAGCCCACAAAGAATCATTCTTTCTAAACTTCCACCAAAGTTTGAAAGAAAAATATTTAATTAAGTCATGAATCGATTTACAGCCAAGTCCACCGTCTAACAACATACTCGTACAAGCATTCCAAGAACATCAATGAATCCTTTTGGAGGCATCAGAGGAACCCCAAAAGAATTTGTTACTGGTTTTCTCTAATCTATTGTGAATACTAATCGTAGGAATAATCATTTGCAATAAGTAAATGGGCATAGATCGAGCAAAGAACACTTTTAATGAGCAAGAGTTTGGCCCCCATAAAAAGCAACTTAAACTTCCAACAAGAAATTTTGGACGAAATAGAATCAAAAATTTTAACAAACAAAAAAGATTGTTTATGCCCCTTAAAAAGAGGAGTACCAAGATAGTAAAAAGGCAAAACTTGCTTATAAAATCAAGTATATTTTAATATCTCAATTACATCAAAATATATACATCAAAAATACATTTTACTTTTAAAATATAAATATAAATAAATTTTATGAAATTTAAAATATAAATATAAATACATTTTTATGCAATTTAAAATGTATATTGCTATTATAATTAAATAGAGAAAATTAAATAGTAGATATATAAATGCATAATTTTTTTTGTGATATATACATATTTCCCTCAAAATATATTTATTTATAGACACAAACTTTCACAACCACATATTTAAGCTATATTCATTTTTTTTGTGATATGTATTTTTTTTAATTGGAAAAAAAGGGTACGTGCATTCATACCATATAATTCTTCCAAGACTTCCATATTTACATATCTAATATCTAAATTTTAATTTTTATTCATATAATCTTTTAGTGTCTTAATTATATCAAAATTACATATAAAAATATATTTTACTTTAAAAAATAAATATTATTACTTATTTTTTTAAAATATGATATAAATAAATATAATATTTAAATATTAAATATCTAAATACATAACTTTCGTGTGAAATATATGTAAATCCCTCAAAAAATACTTATTAATAGACAGAAACATTCACAAACACAAATTTAAGCTTCAATCATTCAACTTTCTATAATACCATGCTTTTTCTATATTTTATAACCACGGGCTTAAAATAAATGTGTTTATTAAGACCCCCAAGCCTACACCAATATTTAAACAACATAGCATGAGTGTTAATTTTCACCTCTCCCATCTCAAATTTCTGTCACACAATACACTTAGGAGGGTTATTAGTAATAGAATTATCAGTGCAAATTTTAAAAAAGGACTGCCATGCTCTATTTCTTTTAAAATGCTTAGGTAGAAGCACCCGAGTAAAGAACAGCTGCTGAATCTTGAGAGTGAGAGAGAAAATGATCATTTTGTGGCACATTTTAGTACCCAAATGTTTACTATTATTTCTTTCTTGCCATAATAACTAAAATATAGTTAAAGGAATAACCAATATCCTTTGAGAGAAATTAATGTTTATAAGCAAAGCATTTAAAAAGACATCATATTAATAGCGTGAAGATAAATAAAAATGTTTAAACCATCCTGAATAGCAATCCAAACCTTAGCGGCCAGCAGGCCATGAATAAAGACATGATTAATAGTTTCAAGCTGCAACAACATTGGCATCTAGAGGCCAAATTAATACCTTTCTTTTGGAGCTTGACATCAACAGAAATAAAACCATTCAGAATTCTCCAAGCTAATATAGAAAATTTTATAGGAATAGAAGATTTCCAAATTTGACCAAAAATATGAACAGGCTGTTTTTTGTTACGGAAGTGGTTCCACACTCTACTAATACTAAAATCACCATTATGAGAAAGCTTAAACAAAATTTGATATTTAATATCAATAGATATGGAAATGTTATGAATGAGATTAATCAAGCTAGGAGGAATAACATCAAGAAGATGATTAGTGGACCAATTACCATCAACAATGAAATTAGAAATTTTCAATGAGGAGGTAGAATGAGAGTTGAAGTAGGAGCCAATAGACCCAATACCCAACCACTCATCCTGCCAAAATTAAGAAGAACCATTAAGAATTCCCTATTGAATAGTAGGCTCAGCCAACCATTTAATGTTACAAAGTCTTTTCCACCCTTTGAGATTGTCCTTGCTTAAAGTAAGCAAGAGAGGGATGCATATCTTTGCAATATTTTTTATGCATATAATTAGCCCACAAAGAATCATTCTTCCTAAACTTCCACCAAAGTTTAAAAGAAAAATATTTAATTAAGTCATGAATTGATTTACATCCAAGTCCACCGTCTGACAACAGACTCGTACAAGCATTCCAAGAACACCAATGAATCCTTTTGGAGGCATCAGAGGAACCCCAAAAGAATTTGTTAATGGTTTTCTCTAATCTATTGCGAATACTAATCGTAGGAATAATCATTTGCAATAAGTAAATGGGCATAGAGCAAAGAACACTTTTAATGAGCAAGAGTCTGACCCCCATAAAAAGCAACTTAAACTTCCAACGAGAAATTTTGGATGAAATAGAAGCAAAAATTTTAACAAACAAAAAAGATCGTTTATGCCCCTTAAAAAGAGGAGTGCCAAGATAGTGAAAAGGCAAAACTTGCGTATAAAACCCAATATATTTTAATATCTCAATTACATCAAAATATATACATCAAAAATACATTTTACTTTTAAAATATAAATATAAATAAATTTTTATGCAATTTAAAATGTATATTGCTATTATAATTAAATATAAAAAATTAAATAGTAGATATATAAATGCATAATTTTTTTGTGATGTGTACATATTTCCCTCAAAATATATTTATTTATAGACACAAACACTCACAACCACATATTTAAGCTATATTCATTTTTTTGTGATGTGTATTTTTTATTGGAAAAAAAGGGTATTTACATGCCTACCATATAATTCTTCCAAGACTCCCATATTTACATAACTAATATCTAAATTTTAAAATTTATTCATATAATCTTTCAGTATCTTAATTATATCAAAATTACATATAAAAATATATTTTATTTTAAAAAATAAATATTATTAATTATTTTTTTAATATGATATAAATAAATATAATATTTAAATATTAAATATCTATATACATAACTTTCTTGTGAAATATATGTAAATCCCTCAAAAAATACTTATTAATAGACATTCACAACCATAAATTTAAGCTTCAATCATTCAACTTTCTATAATACCATGTTTTTTCTATATTTTATAACCACATGCTTAAAGTAAATGTGTTTATTAATGATGTGAGTATGAATTTCAGTCACCTTTCTCATAAAAATATAACCAAATGAATCATATCTACAGTCATAAATAATTAGCCATACCTTCAAAAATCACACTTTGCAAAATATGATCATATAACCTGAAAAACTTCCAAATATTACTTTTATATATTCACATCAAAAAAGTGACTAATAATATAATTTCTATTCATTCTATAAAAAATGTATAACTATATAAAAATTATTCTAGTGAATAAAATATAAAAGTGGCAAAAATTCACATGAATTTTTTTTTTTCCTCTGATCAAAGCCACCTAGTTAGGTCAACTAATCTCCAACAAGATTGAGCACATCCAAGCAGTAGCTATACTCGGCTTTTTTCGACACCCAACCAAACAACCTTAAACAGATCATGTCAAAGTTACAACTATCAGAAAACATACAGTTGCTGTAATCAGAATGGACATACAATTAATCATTGGTCACTCTAACGTTTTTGTATATCATATATATCAAAATACTAAGAAGATTTAGATTTTGTTTGGGACAGCTTTTTAATTGCTTTTTAAAATAATTTTTTAGTATAAAAATTTCTTAAACTAAAAAAATTGTGTAAAAAAATTGCTTCAGAAAATAATAAAAAAGTGATTCCAAACGAAGCCTTGGAAAACAATTATAAAAATACGACCATACATCACTTCAGGTAGAATTGCTAGTAATGTTTGCTGTATTATCAACTTTCTGTAATGAGAAAAGCCTTTTAACTTAGTCTTTGTATGTTTTTTTTTTTTAATACTACATGGAACATCTTGTTGTTGTGGTTGTTGGCTGTATTTAATTGGATTTACTTGGTTTGGTTTTTTCTTTCAATTATTGCACCTTACGTTACTCCTCCTGTGGCAGTAGAAATTATTGCTTTCAATGACAAACATATGTACTTGAAACTCTGAAATTATTGCCTTTCAACAAGAAATAAGTAATTAATTCTTGCTTTTCTCTAAGTACATTAAACGATCTATTTATATAACACAACGTTTACAAATATAGCATTAATTGTTTCTCTTATTAAGTTGGATAGATTAATAAATGTTAAATTCAGTTTCTAAATAGTTTAGTAAAGATCGCCATTGCATACGAAAGTTTTCTTATTTGGTAAGCGCACATCATATGTAGTTGAAGCGTCTATGCATAGAGATTTTTATGTAGTTGAGGTATCATAAGAGAATAATCTTGAGCTACGTTCACCTAAGAATATTTCTCTAAACGAGATATTAATTATTAAGTGAAAAAAGTCAAACATCAGTTGACCATTGAGAAAAGAAGAAGTTATATGATCTGTGATAAGAAAACCGGAACACTGATTTCTTCCCTCAGATGTAAACAGTAAATATATACCTTTCTTCTTGTTTGTGAAGGATAGAGAGCTGACAAAACAAAGCTTTATCACCATCATCATCATCATCATCATCATCATCATCATGGATCTTGCATGAGAAAAGGAGGTAACTATGTAGCCAAAAATAACTTGCCGGTTTAATTTCATGCATCATGCACCGCATCACATAAATTATATAAATGAATGCATTAGTAATTAAGTCGACAAAATATGCCGGCAAGTCATCCTTGGCTGAACAGTATAGCCTCCTTCCCACATGCAAAACCATACGATGAATGCTTATATATGTACATATATATATTTATATATACATGTATATATTTATCATACACAAGCAGGGTGGGGACAGAATGATCTCCTTATTCCATGAAGACGTAGATGCTTTCTTCTCTTTACTGTCTTTCCCTTTTAAGGGATTTGGAACGAAGAAGAAGCACTTTATCTACAAGGGATGAGCATCATTGCTCAAAAGAGCAATGAAACAGATATGTGATAGAGGTAGTGGCTTAGGGAGAAGAAGAAGAAGAAGCATTGGTTAAAGAAAAATGAAATCTCTCTCTTATAAGAAGCTAAGTTGCTTACTATCTAGTTCTTAAAAAGTGGGAGGTAAACTTTATCCAACGGAGAAAAAAATGTTTTCTGGTTTGCAAGTTGGATTTGCGTTGCCTCGGATTTGACAGTGCATGGATGCAAGGGCTAGCTCAGGAGCAGTACTAGGCCATCTTTATGGCATGGAGCTTACCTTCTGACAGCCACGGTACCTGTGTGGCCATGATAATTAACAATCGATGAGTTTTATAGTTAAGCTTGATTGAGCTATTTTATAAGTTACTAAGCATACCGGAGACTCAGTACTTTGCTGGTATTATATGGCGAATTATTAGGTCCGGACACCGGACAGAGAGATCCGTCCGGTTTTCTCTCTATCTACAGTAAAAGCGCAGTCAAAGCGCAGTCAAAAATGATGTAAAATAAATTTGATGCATTATTTTTTTTGATGCTCTATCCGTACTAATTTTGACCGCGCTACAGTACCTGCGCTTTGACTGCGCTTTGACTGTGCTTTTACTGTAGATAGAGAGAGATCCGGACGGATCTCTCCCGTCAGGTGTCCGGACCTAATAATTTGCCGTATTATATAGCTTGACCGAGGGGTTTCTAGTTATAAATTGGCAATGATATGAAGAGCTAGGCGACACGTGTTGGAGTTTTATTGGATTTTGGGGATCAGATTGGTGGGAGCGAGTTTCAGTACTATGATAGAAAGAGTAGTGTGCTTATTGATTAAAATCTGTTTAACGTGAAAGAATTTTACTGAGTAGAGAGCGAGCAAAGTGGGACATTATGAGAAAAATTATCGATCTATTATCATTATTTTAATTTATTAGCCTACTGTAGTGATTAAAGCAGTTGTGGCAGTAGGGGCAGTTTATTTTGCTTAAAAGATAGTACATAGTAAAAAAATGATGTAAAATAAATTTGATGTATTATTTTTTTTTTTTGAGAAAATATTAAAATTTTTTAAAAATTGATTGGTTGAAATGTTTCATAATTTTTTGTGTAATTTAGTAAAATTAATTCATTGTATAATTTGGCGGCAAGCATCGACAACAATTAGAGATCAATCAGTTATGATGGTGATTGCTATTGTGATAATTGAGGGCAGTCGACGATGGCTGGTGATGAAGGGCGGTTTCAAGCCAGCAATAGTGAGGGAGGTCTAATGGTGACTGTGAGGGTCAATTGATGGTGGCCATCAGTGATTGATGCAGACAACACTTCACATAAAGCAATTATTTTGAAATCCCTCTAATTTGGAGAATTCCAAATATTTTAGAAATGAACTATATTGAGAATTCAAAGTACACTATTATTTATGCATTTGTTTTTCTTCCAATCAAACACCAAAAAAATTTAAAACTCCATTATTTACTTTACTAAACAATAGTAATAATTTCAACCAAACAACAACTAATTTAATTGTTGTCATTTCAAAATTAGTACGCAGGTTGGGAAGCTTTTAGCAACAATTTTAACAATAGTTAGAGTAAATAGTAGTTCAAAGCAGTTTAATTAGAAATAGAATGTATAATTTTGTAGCCATTATGATCTTCTCAAAACTACATATTTATAGCAATTTGAGCAGCTAAAATTCTATAATAAACACCATGAAATAGTTAAAATATGGAGGGTTGATTATACAAAAAAGCCTATAACACATTTTTTTAGAAAAATTTGACTTTATCTACCTCGTAGAACACATAATTGAAGAAATGTCCCTCAATTTATTTTCTTAGAGAAATATGGCTGCATTTTTTATGAAGTTATTCGTCTTGAATATGCGGATTTTTTATTGAAGTCCACCTAGGAAGAAATTTGGTTCAAATTGGTTTAAATTCAAATCTTTTTTCAAACTAAGTTTTGAATGAAGGTTCGAACCAAATTCAAACATTACTTCACATTTGTCAGTCCCATGATACTTTCCCTAGTGAGTATGTTGCACACCCTCGATCCAAAGATGTTATCCATAGTGAGCCTCCTCCTCACATGCAGATGGTCCCATTGTGACCTTCCATAATGAGCTCCCTTTATGAAATCCCCTTTTTCTTATATGTTGCCAGTCGAATTGAGGATTGCCACAAATAAGCTCCCATTGCAAAATCCTCTTCTCCCCATATGCAATCATTTTTTATTGTCGCATTGCAAGCAAGCTCCTGTTGCAAAATCCTATTCTCCCCACACACCATCAGTCCGTTGAATCCTACGCACATCGATCTCCCATCATGAAATTTTTTTCTTCTCACTCATTGTCGATCTCCTCGGCGTACTCCCAACAATCTTTCATTGTAAAATCCTCTTCTCCTCTTACATCGCTAATCACATCCAAGTTTGGACCCACCCAGCTCCCATTGCCAAATCACACGCCACCAATACATCAAAGCCTGGCATGATTGAGCTTCCAATATGAATATTTCAAACTAGGTTTGAACACATTTTGAATCAGGATTGAACGTGGTTCCAGTTAAATTTGGTTCCTAAGTTAAACAAAGGGTTAAAAATGATGTTTGAACTGAGATTTGAATCAAGCTTAAACAAGACAATTGAATTGAGGTTTAAACCTTGTTCAGATTCAATAACTTCAAATGACTTATTGTCCCTTGAATAGTTCGCAAATATGAGAGGTTATGACTCATTAGGTGTAATAGTGTCCAAAATAAACTTTCAAGTATATGACTCCCACAAAATAAACAATATAAATATTTCTTCAATTGTTGAATACTTCATTACTTTGAGAATGAAACATATATCATTTTTTTTTCTTAAGAGAGAAATCTATAAGGTCCAAAATTGATACAGATATAACAAAAGCATAAGATTAGTTATAAATATAAGATCAACAATCAATATAAAGTTACAATTATAAGGTGACGTAAAGCCAATTATGATTAATTATAAGAAAAAGTATGTAGCGGGTCTAAAGAAGTACTGAGGTTGAAAAATTACTCTGTGCGGACGTGGAACGCAGCTCTACGTTCGGAGACCAATTAGAATGAGCCACGTCAGCGATACCGAGCCGCGGTACCGAGGTGGCTCATTATGGTTGGTCTCTGGACGACGTTTGACGTCCGCACAAAATAATTTCTCCAACTTGAGACATCAATTATAAATGCTTTAAGAATTCTATCCCATCACATTTGTTACCAGTCTGAAAAGAGTGAAATGTGAATGTAAAATCAAATGTGAAATTCATCACTACTACTGAGAACATTAATAAACTTGGCGAGCAACTTCGGAATCTAGCAGAGGCAGAATGCTTCACCACTACTCCAATACACAAAAACCAATACAAGCTCATAAAAAACAACAACAACGTTTCTGTCACAATTAATAACCAACATATCATTGCTTCTACTTTTGATTCCTTTGTCATCTAATCGTAGAAGTCAATAGTCACATGTCGCCTTTTGCTGTACTAACAACAAACCATGAACCAATACAACAAACTATTTGATTTCTCAAACGCCGAAGAGACGATCACGACAGCAATATAATTGATCCCTGTAAGATTTGGGAAAAAATAGTTCATACTTCATCTTCATATCTTGTAGAATTTATTCTACACTTTTTCGTTTTGAATCCAACTACTTCCAGCAGCTCCGAAGGCTAAGTAGACCAGTACCGAACAGTCAGAGGCTATCACCTGTCTTGGTCAATCGTAGAAGACAAGATTAGGGAACAGTTTGTATCTTTGTGAGAGAAAAATAAGAGTACTATCGAGATTTTTTACATCAAATCAGCATATAATTAACAAAAAAGTGAATCCATTCAAATGTATTATGTATTCACCTTTTTTTATTAATTATGTGTTGATTTGATGTTAAAGAATTAGGATTTATATGAGATGGTTGTAATTTTTTATTATATTGTGAAGTTGTTGTGAGAAAATTAATTTAGATAATTTGGTTGTAAGAAATAAATTTTCCCTTAAGAAATTTTTGAAAAATAGTGAAAAACCAGAAAAATAAAATAATCGGTAGACGTTATTGTAATTGTTGACTGAAAAACAGAGCAGAATGTGACCGACCTAGTTTTTAACAAATAACAAATTAAACTTTTCAATGTACTTAATATCAAGGTTGTGAAAATCGGATTGGAGATACAACCCAAAGAGGGAGAGGTAGGGTTTAATGATTCGACCGAGTCGAATTAGGGTTGAACCAGGTGACCTAATAAATATGAAAATTATTTAAATAAAATTTAAATGACAGAATAATCATGTGATAATTTAATTTTTGATTAAAAAAATTAAATTCATGCATTAATAATATCTTATGTAGTATTAAATTTAAACATATTCAATGTTTAAATTTAATTCAAATTTAACCAAAATTTAGCTTACATATAAATTTATATATTTAATATAAATTATTTTTAAAATATGTTATATGTTGAGATATAATTCATGCTTATAAATTATATATTAAAGTCATATTATAAATTTATATTTATAAATTATTAATGTTAGATTATTTATTATTAATAATTAATTAATTAGTTAATTTTTATAGTGCATAAATAATAAATAAAGTATATAATTTATTTAACATTATCACTTAAAAATAAATATTATTTATATCATAAAAAGTTTATTTAAAAAATCAGTTTTATAATATATATCTATATATATATATATATATATATATATATATATATATATATATATATATATATATATATATATAGTATATGTTGTAAACTTAATAATTAAAAAGTTCAATTATGTAGTCCCACATCACTTGGTAACTTTCTCTTGGTAATGTTTATATTTTATATTATTTTTTTAGTTTGAGTGATGTGAGAACTCACATGGAGTGATGAAGCCATATGAAATGCTTAGTTGAATTTTTTTTTTTTAAAAACAAGCATTATAAATATAAATTAATACACAAGCTTCGAGTAGACAAAGCTCCAACAAATAGATCAAGATGAGCTATGTAATACATTATGATTTCAATCGCTTATACATAATATGTTGCTTTAGAACAAATGATTCTGACCGTTTAGCATTATTGAAAAGATGTGAATTGGTTTTTGGTCGTACTATATATATGAAAATTGTTTTACTAGGAAATTGAAGAATTCTCTCTCAAACACATGCGCGCGCGCACACACACATTCTCTCTCTATGGGGACAACAAAAATGAACATTAGAATTTAACGTGATAAAATTTGAAATCGGAAAAAAATCATGAAGTGATATTACATACACCAAGAAATTCACTAGAAATTGTACATATCTATTTGATCTTCTACTCTCTTCTTGTCTCACTTCACTTCTTAACATCATTCTATCTTAGAACTAATAAAACGGTACACTTCTTCAATACAAAGTGACACAATTTTTTCAAGTTAAACATGAAAAATAATAATGAAAGTTACCTAGCCCAACTTGCAGCACCGCTGCGTTGAGGTTTGGAGCACCGTAGCGCTCTACTCTCTATCTCTCTTTCCACTTGAAGTACCTCAAAGTTGGGGTTTGGAGTGCCACAACTCTGAGATCTAAAGCATTGCAATGTTCCGCTCTCTATCTCCAGCTCGACAAAATTGTGCGAAAGTGCTCCGCTCTTTATCTCTAAGTTAAGACTACAGTGCTGCCTCGCTTCATCCTACTATGTTGCAGCGCTTGTACGAAAAAAAAAAATTTTCAAGGCCACGGCCATCGAATCCCAAGCAAGGGGAGCGCTGTCCCCTCACAACACCATAGCGAGCTGATCAATGGTATTTAGGTCTGAGACAACAATACAATCCTATCGATCAACATAATTAGATTCCACACAAAACCAACGGTGAGCAATTGCTTATTTTGAGCTCCTCCTAAATCCCCCCTACTCTCTCTCTCTCTCTCTCTCTCTCTCTCATATTCAGTTAATAATGCTTATTATCATAACATAATGGTCAAATATCACATGGCATGCATCCAACTAATTCTATTAGAGAAGGCTTTCCAAATTCCAATCAAAGAATTCTATGAATGTTCTACATCTAATGATGTCAATATTTGACCCGACTCGAAACCCGACCTAGGAAATTTCGGGTTCGGGTTTGATTTCCTGAATCGTTTCTAAAATCAAGTCGAGTTGACCTAGAAATCCGAAATCCACCTGAAATGCCCTAGATCCCGCCCACGCAGTAAACTCGGACTCCCGCGCTAGCGCCCTCAACACTCTCGTAATGCTCCCCTCTTGTGTCTGCAGCACTCCCGCAATTGTGGTCGCCCCCGCCTCAGTGCTCACTACCTCACCCGCAACCACACTCTCCCGCAAGCACCCCCTCGCCCACACCCGCACTCGTGCGCATGCCGCACGTGCTCTTGCCCCTTCGTCGGTTTGCCCGCATGTGCTTTCTCTTGCACTAGTGTGCGGCCTTGCGGGTTGGCGTGTAGGGTCGAGTCGACCCGGAATTGCAGGGTCGAGTCAACCCGGATTAGACCCAGTCGGGTTCGGGAATCGTACCCATTTTGCAAATTGGGTCGGATGCAGATCAGGGGTTGAAGGCGGGTCAATTTTGGGTTGGACCCGAACCAAGCCTGAAAATTCATTTTAACACCCATCTACATCACAATGAAAGCTAGCATGGGAACCTTCTTCTTGGCATCCAAGTTAGAGGCACCACCCTTCTCAATCAGATGCTAAAATGCCAGGTGTAAAAGACATGTTATTTGGTGGAGGAAATGCATTGTTATGTATTACTATATTTAAAAGAGATTTACACACATATCATTAAATTGTTATTGATTTAAGTAGTTTATATTTATTTATATAACATCATAATTTCTAAATCACATAAAAATACTATTAATATTAAATTGTTTAAAATAAAATCATTTTTTCACATATATATTTTTATATAATTTAGATTCTAGACTGATCTGTAAGTAAGTATAAAGATTTAGATATTTGATATATAAATACATACAAATTCTTTAGTATGTATATAAATATTATATATAATTGTGTATTAATATATATTTATATATGATATTTATATTGAAAATTTTTTATTTAATACTACAAAACAATATATTGCACATAGGTTTACTTTTATTTAGCTTGAACAATGATTTGGCCACATCCAAGTTTATTGTCACTAATTTTTATGTTTTGTCGCTTAGGAGCCTCTTAAACTTGAGTATGTTAGCATGAAAGATGGTTATATCACTTTATTTACATGAAAACTTTAGATTCTTGTTATGTGTGGAGTCTGATTGCGCTGATCAATCTGATTATTTTGTTGTCTCGGACTCAAAGCTTGTCGTGTGTTTTAGGGGGAATGGGGGGTTTACCCCCAGCTTGAATTTTTTTTCCGTACAATGCCTTTGCACTGTATACTTGAGTGCCCCGGCGCTGAACGATAGAGAGCAGAGCGCCACAACGGCCAATATATGGCACCGCAGCAGTTGAAGACAGAGGCTTAAGCACCGCAACGCTTCAAACCGGCGCCGCAGTGCTGCTAGACGGACTGGACGGTTTTCTTTCTCGTTTTCTGAAGGGTTGTGTCCCTTGGAGTTATTTTACTTAGCTTTCTCTTGTATTTTTAGTTAGGGCAATTGTGAGAACGATGCATGTGAGAAGAGAAGCAAGGAGAGAGTGAGAGAGAAGAGAGATCTGTATTTATTTTTCTCAATTTTCATAGTGGATTTCTTGATGTGGTATGGCTCCGTATTTTTTTTTCCTATTTTGGGGTTTTTTTCACATTAAATACTGATGTCCTTTACTTTTTCACTGTTTTTACTTTCTTGCTTGTTTTGTCATTGTGCTGTTTGCTCCTCCTCATCTCTTCCCCCAACAACTCTGGTCTATTGCTTAACCCTCTCAAACTAGTTATTATTTATTCCATCAAACTCTCATGTGTTAAAATCACCATATTAATTATTGCAACTAATCTTGCTTTAGTACATATGAACTAATTGTAAAATCCTATTGATATGTACTGCATTAAATTTATTTGGTCAAGTATGAATCTAGACGTAATATTTGAATTTGAAGTTTTCAAAATTAAATTCAAGATCATCTAAACTCTGATTCCAACAAACTTATAGTTGAAATAAATATTTCAAGAGACTAGTCGAAGTTTCTAAAAGTGTTTCGATTCATGTCCAAATGAGCCTAATGTTAGTGTGTATGGAATCTGATTTGTTAATCAATCAGATTGTGCAATTACATTGGACCTCAGCTCAATTTGTCATGCTCATTAGGGGGGTCCTCCCCTTGTTTGGTTTTCAAGTGATTCACAGAATTTTTTTTCCACCGTACAATGACGGCGCTGCGTACCCGAGCACCTTGGCGATGAATACCCGAGCGCTATGCGCTGTGTTTTGAAGCGCCCTGGTGCTGTAGAGTTTACTGGGAGAAACGATGAAGAACAAAGTACCACAATATTGTGTGATGCCGCAGTGCTGCGGGTTTGAGCTTCAGCATCATGATGACAGAGGTTTGAGCACCGCAGTGCTCCATGCTAACGCCGCAACGCTTCGAGACGGGCTAGATAGTTTTTCTGAAGGGTGGTTGCCCTTTGTGTTATTTATTTAACTTTCTCTTGTGTTTTGAGTATGAATACAGTGGAAGAGAGAAGAGAAACAATGAGAGAGCAAGAGAGAAGATGGATCTGTACTTATTTCTCCCCATTTTCATAATGGATTTTTTAGTGTGGTGTGGCTCCGTGGTTTTTTCCCGATTTCAATTTTTTTCACGTTAAATCTTGGTGTCCTTTTCTTTCCGATGCATTTCTATTTTTCTTGTTTGCTTCATTTCGTGGTTTACTTTCATCCCCAACACCTAAGTCAAGTAATTTAAGCATAATCAAAAAACTTCTGACATTAGTTGAAGAACCAAATAGTCTTCAAATCTTACGTGTTCATGATCAAAATGAGCATCTCGGTGCGAGAGAAGTCCAACAAGCTTAACTTCATTAAATTTCATGGCCATTAAGATAGTTAAATGTTCAAAGAACAATCTTTCATGAGAATCAATGTGGGTTATCTGATTGAGTATTTGAGAATTTTGATTAAAATTATTTAAATGACATTCCTAAAAACTAAATATACCAACATTCTCCATAAAAAGGACCTTGAATGGAAGAAGCTTAAAGGTCTAAAAAAATACTTAGCACTATCCAAAACACCAACGGAAGAAGTTGTCAACCAGTCCAAGTTATTGTGATTGGTATAAACATCTAAAACACTAAAAAGTTATTTAAAAAAAAATTAAAATGCACTAAGGTTTTTTTGGAGTCATTTTTATTTTTTATTTATAAAATATTTTTGCCTCGTGTATTTTTTAACTATTTTTATTAGTTCATTTTTAAAAATAAATCAAATTATTTTAAAAAATACTCAAAATAATTTGGAAGTATTTTAAGTATTTTTAAAACAATTATTATCACCCGTTGATGCGTCATTGTTGTTAGCAACCAATATTGTTATCATCAGCTCATTGCCTTGCTGGCCTCCACTACTTTCTCATTTGACGGAGAAATTATTCTGTGCGAGGTCGGACCCAGCTCTACATCCGGAGGTGAATCAGGTGCAACCACGTTAGTGGTACTGAGCAGTACTGAGCTGCAGTACCGAGTGAAGGGATGACATGGCGCATTCTGGTTGGTCTCCAGATGACGTTCGGCATCCGCATATAATAATTAATCCATTCGACGACCGCTTAACAGCATTTTAATCAACTTAATCAATATTTAGTAAAATCAAAATCACATATTTTTAAAGTGTCAAATATATTTTATATTTTGGCAGAACAGGAAAAATTAACAAACATAAAATAAAATTAATCATAAAATGCATCTAAGCAAGCATGTTCTTTAAAATAAAAAATAAAATTAATCCCAAGCAATCCTTAATTTAAGTTAAAATTTTGATTTAACCATGCCCAATTTGCCAATTACATTTATCCTCCCATGATATGGCATCGCATTGGCAGTTTTCCCTCTCGCGTATGACTCCAAAACTTGGTGATCTCTAAAATTAAAAAGCCATCAATTTAGCTAACGGTCATAATTTTTAACACCTTTATTTTTCTAATTTCTTTTGCAAGAAAAATATTTGATATGTGCTTTTTGGAGGTTTTTATTTTTTTTATTTTTAAATAAAATTGTTGCGTCCTGGAATATTCGCGACAGTAGAGATATATCAAGTTTAACGTCTTAGCTTTATACGAAGATCCAACCCACAAACAGATAAATAAGTAGCGGTGTAGAGCTCATAAAAGACACCATAATTTTTACGTGGAAACCCCTGAAAAGGAGAAAAACCACGGGGCCTAGCCCAGTTTGAATGAATCCACTAATGTTTGTAATTGATTACAAATGAGGCCCTTCCCTAGAAGAAAGGTCTAGGCTTGATGTAGCAAATGTACATCATACAGAGTGCATTATATGCTGAGAGTTGGAAGAATTAGCGTTGATATGTTTGTTTGGGGTGGCAAAACCATAGTCGATGAGTGATGTAGGTCGGAAGGACCGTAGTTGGGTGGCGATGGTTAGAAGAACCGTAGTCGGCCGGCGACGAAGGTCGAGAGGATCGTAGTTGGGTGACGGTGGTCGGAAGGACCGTAGTTGACGGACGACGGAGGTCGAAAAGATCGTAGTCGGCTGGTGGCGGAGGTCGGGAAGACTGTAGTCGGCGGGCGAAGGAGGTTAGGAAGACCGTAGTCGGTGGGCGACGGAGGTCGGGAAGACCGTAGTCGGCGAATGACAGAGGTCAGGAGGACCGTAGTTAGGCGACGGTGGTTAGAAAGACCATAGTTGACAATGGTCGATGGGAAGGACCGTAGTTAGGCGACGATGGTCAGAAGGACCGTAGTCGGCGGGCGATGGAGGTTGGGAGGACCATAGTTAGGCAACGATGGTCGAAAGGATCATAGTCGGCAGGTGACGAATGTCGAGAAGATCATAGTTGGGCGACGATGGTCGGAAGGACCATAGTTAGGTGACGATGGTCGAAAGGACCGTAGTCGGCAGGAGATGGAGGTTGGGAGGATCGTAGTTAGGCAACAGTGGTCGGAAGGACCGAAGTCGAAGTGCGACCATGATCGGGAAGAACTCTAGCGGTGGTCGACGAACAAACGAAAGTCCGATAGTGGTCGGCAGGAACTCCAGCGGTGGTCAGAAGGAACTTCGGCGGTGGTCAACAATAAGTCCGGCGGTGGTTAGGAGGAAACTCCGACGGTGGTCGGCAGGAACTCCGGCCATGGTCAGAAGGAACTCTGGTGGTGGTCGGCAAGAACTCCGACGGTGGTCGGTAGCAAGAGCTCCCAAGTTCTTCCATTCTCTTCCTCCTTCCCCTTCTTTCTCCTCCTTCCCCCTCATGAGAAGAGTGGGGCTATTTATAGATTTTTGAGAGTGGCATGGCTTGTAAATATGTGGAGGATCAAGGTCAAAATGAGAGTGGTTTGAATGGACGGCCGATATTGATCCCCTTGATCATGGACTGTTTAATGGCCATTTGAATGCCTTAATGATATCAGAATTTAGTGATCTTGGGCTCGTTGGATTCGTCTCGTCGAGCCGCTCGATTCGACTAGAAGCATGTCACGTTTGGAGGCCGTTTGGTAATTCAGATTATGGTTTGAACCTTCTGAATGGGCCTTGGGTCTTTGATTTGGACTTATTTGGGCTCGGATTGAATCGAAATTGGTGTCGTTGGGTTCGTATTTTTAAGACGTTCAGTTTGACTATAAGTTTGCTGAAATCGGAATTTAGATGGTCTCAGATTTAATTTTTGAAGATTCCAACTTTATTTTGCCTCGAGATTCGTGCCTGATCAAGATAATTTTTTAATGATATATCAGTTGCCCCTCTATTTTCGGACTTCGAAGCTTGCATAGTCCGAAAATATATACTTATACCTTGCTCAGCTGCTTCATACTTCTGTTGACTAATTTATATATAGATATATATGCTAAAATATCTATAAAAATATTACAGGTAATATTCAATGTCATTAAATCAAATAAGATTACATATCAATGTTGCGGTCTAATGTTAATAAGATTATATATAAGATTGATGTTCTGTTGATTGAGGTGATATAAATCAGTTTATATATTTTACAAATAATATGTATTTCATTTTGAGCTTTAGAATGACATAGGATATTATATATTCCTACAATTCCTTTAAATAGAAGATTCAAAAAACTTAATTAGGCTGTAAAAACATCCTAGCAATGACGAGAATGATTACATAGGATATATTATAAAATAAATGTTTATATCATTATGCTTAGGAGTACGTTTTTTTGCTACAGTAAGACGGCAATACAATGCAGCCTCTTAGGAATTAGGAAATTTTAATTATTTTATTTTATTTTATAGTTATTATTATATGTATTTTAACTTTTAAAATTCTGAAAAATAATAAACAATTCAAAAAAATTCTAGAAAATTTTGAATTGACTTTTCATCTACCTATCGCTGCCTTGATTTGAAGAAAATATTAATTTTCTATTAATAATATATTATTTAATTGAATTTTTTGACTTTAAAAATTCCAAGAAATGTTAAAAAGTTATAAAAGGTTATAGAAAATTCCGGAAAGTCCTTTCATCTTCCCCTACTTGCACCTATAAATATCCCTTTGGGGGTAAGAGGGGAAACACGGTTCTCCTGAGCCGGTCCAAAAATTCTCTTGTAAATTGAAAGAGAAACGGACTAGCAAATTTGGAGGCCGTCAATATTCAGAAAAGGCTCAGTCCTCCGGTGTGGGCTCCGGTCTTCATCTGAAGGCCGACCTAAAGGAGTCGCAAGACCGTCAAAACTTGGTAAAGGCCCGGTCCTCCGGTGTGGGCTCCAGCCTTCATTTGAAGGCTGTCATGAAGGAGTCGCAAGACCGTCAAAATTCGGTAAAGGCCCGGTCCTCCGGTGTGGGCTCCAGTCTTCACCGGAAGGCTGTCCTGAAGGAGTCGCAAGACCGTCATTTTTCAATAAAGATTTGATCCTTTAATATTGGATGAGTAGATTGGTGGACGTTGGTGGTGAACAAAGTATGATTTTCTTGTGTCAGTCCAAGCTTTCCTTCGGATTTCTAGCTTGAAGAACAATGGTGTTGACCAAAGCCTTGCCCTCTTGTGCTGGCCCTTTTATGGATTAGTAGCTCGGAGGGCATTGACGGAGATCGAAATTTTGCTTTCTTATAAAAGTTAGAAACAACCCAACGGTGGCCTCTCTTGGGGAGATATTTGACAATAGCAATGCCTTGAAGGAGATTTGATGATAATCAGCGGACAGGTGGAACCCCGTAATGTGTGGCGACCGGGTGGAAGTTCGATGGCGATCAGGTGAAAGTCTAACAGTGATCTGGCATAAGCCCAACTGTGGTCAGACAAAAGTCCGACGACGATTAAGTGGAAGTTGGACGACGATGGGTATTCAGGGAGAGATCTGACGAAGTTCAAAGAACAGACAAAAGTCTGACATTGGAGATCGTGCGATAAGCTCATGATGATAATCAGATGGCATTTTGTTGAAGATAGAAGTTATGCATGCTGATGGGGGCAGATAACTAACAATTTGATAGAGGGAATTAAACATTATGTCGACTGTAGCTGTCTGATACTTTAACGGTGTCAACATAGTGGAGGCATGACAGGGATCCAATCCTTCTTTGAAGGAGCTGAGAAAGTTGCTTTGAAATGCTTTGTAGAAGAGGTCGATGGGATCCACCAAAGACGTATGACTTATCCGAGGTTATTTGTCAGAGCATTGCTCGATGACGTTAACCTGTGTGGAAGAGGTCGAGATAATCCATCAAGGATGTATGACCTATCTGAGGTTATTTGTCAGAGCATTGCTCGATGACGTTAACCTGTGTGGAAGAGGTCTAGATAATCCACTAAGGATGTATGACATATCCGAGGTTATTTACCAGAGCATTGCTCGATGATGTTAACCTGTGTGGAAGAGGTCAAATTGAATCCCCCTGGAATCGATTATGCCTTGATTAGGAGGGGGCGAATGCCACGTGTATCATGAATCAAAGGTAAATATTGGTCTGTCTTTATACCGTTATTGCCTTTTTGAGGTCAAGGTCAAGATCTTTCCCATGGAGTAGAAGTCCAGCCAAAACTTGCAATATATTAGAAGAATTCTTACATTTGCTAGAAGCTTTATGAAAGATGATTTCTCAAGATATCATCCTGGATGTTGGAGGCGTTAGAGGAATCTTCTTGACTACGGCTACAACAAAGATTGCCCCCTAGTCTGTATCTGATTCCAATGAAATTAATACAGCAATGACTGATGTCAGAAAGTTGACTTGAATGACCTTTTGAGGTTGGAGAAAAAGTTCGCCCTCAGTCAGGGATAAGTTTCCCACAGACGGCGCCAAACTGTTGCGTCCTGGAATATTCACGACGGTAGAGATATATCAAGTTTAACGTCCTAGCTTTATACGAAGATCGAGCCCACAAACAGATAAATAAGTAGCGGTGTAGAGCTCATAAAAGACACCATAATTTTTACGTGGAAACCCCTGAAAAGGAGAAAAACCACGGGGCCTAGCCCAGTTTGAATGAATCCACTAATGTTTGTAATTGATTACAAATGAGGCCCTTCCCTAGAAGAAAGGTCTTGGCTTGATGTAGCAAATGTACATCATACAGAGTGCATTATATGCTGAGAGTTGGAAGAATTCGTGTTGATATGTTTGTTTGGGGTGGCAAAATCATAGTCGATGAGTGATGTAGGTCGGAAGGACCGTAGTTGGGTGGCGATGGTTAGAAGAACCGTAGTCGGCCGGCGACGAAGGTCGAGAGGATCGTAGTTGGGCGACGGTGGTCGGAAGGACCGTAGTCGACGGGCGACGGAGGTCGAAAAGACCGTAGTCGGTAGGTGGCGGAGGTCGGGAAGACTATAGTCGGCGGGCGAAGGAGGTTAGGAAGTCCGTAGTCGATGGGCGACGGAGGTCGGGAAGACCGTAGTCGGCGAATGACAGAGGTCAGGAGGACCGTAGTTAGGCGACGGTGGTTAGAAAGACCATAGTTGACAATGGTCGATGGGAAGGACCGTTAAGATGATGATCTGAAGGACCGTAGTTAGGCGATGATGGTCGGAAGGACCGTAGTCGGCGGGCGATGGAGGTTGGGAGGACCATAGTTAGGCAACGATGGTCGAAAGGACCGTAGTCGGCAGGTGACGAATGTCGAGAAGATCATAGTTGGGCGACGATGGTCGAAAGGACCATAGTTAGGCGACGATGGTCGGAAGGACCGTAGTCGGCGGGCGATGGAGGTTGGAAGGATCGTAGTTAGGCAACAGTGGTCGGAAGGACCGAAGTCGAAGTCCGACGATGATCGGGAAGAACTCTGGCGGTGGTCGACGAACAAACGAAAGTCCGATAGTGGTTGGCAGGAACTCCAGCGGTGGTCAGAAGGAACTTCGGCGGTGGTCGACAATAAATCCGGCGGTGGTTAGGAGGAAACTCCGACGGTGGTCGGCAGGAACTCCGGCGGTGGTCAGAAGGAACTCTGGTGGTGGTCGGCAAGAACTCCGACGGTGGTCGGTAGCAAGAGCTCCCAAGTTCTTCCATTCTCTTCCTCCTTCTCCTTCTTTCTCCTCCTTCCCCCTCATGAGAAGAGTGGGGGCTATTTATAGATTTTTGAGAGTGGCATGGCTTGTAAATATGTGGAGGATCAAGGTCAAAATGAGAGTGGTTTGAATGGACGGCCGATATTGATCTCCTTGATCATGGACCGTTTAATGGCCATTTGAATGCCTTAATGATATCAGAATTTAGTGATCTTGGGCTCGTTGGATTCGTCTCGTCGAGCCGCTCGATTCGACTATAAGCATGTCACGTTTGGAGGCCGTTTGGTAATTCAGATTATGGTTTGAACCTTCTGAATGGGCCTTGGGTCTTTGATTTGGACTTATTTGGGCTCGGATTGAATCGAAATTGGTGTCGTTGGGTTCATATTTTTAAGACGTTCAGTTTGACTATAAGCTTGCTGAAATCGGAATTTAGATGGTCTCAGATTTAATTTTTGAAGATTCCAACTTTATTTTGCCTCGAGATTCGTGCCTGATCAAGATAATTTTTTAATGATATATCAAAAATAAATCATTTTAAAATAAAATAAATCATTTTGAAAATACTCAAAATAAAATTTAAATGCTTTCATTTTTAAAATGAAAATCACCTTGCTCATTGTTGCACCACCATTGGTACTGGCCACCATCATTGAAGCTATGATAATTACTTGTCATCATCCTATAATAATAGTAAATATAGCAATTAATTAAGATATTAGTTTTTTGTTAATTAAAATATAAATAAAATAAAAATAAAATTTGATATTTGCATATCTCTTTAAGCAATCGTTCCATAATAAAATAAGTCCTTGGAGATTTTTCCTCAGCTCAACTCATCGCTTTTAGGTGGTTTACGATACCTACAAAACTGAGGCAAAAAAAATCAAAGTGCAAATAACAGGCAGAAAAATTAATATACATTAGAGCCTCAGTTTTAGAACCATGCTGACTTAAAATGCTAGGTTTACTGTTTGTCAACATTGTTATAGAACCATGTAACTTAAAAAAAATCTTACTAATAGAGTAAAATTCTCTCCGAAATCATATATTGAATATAGAGTTTAGATTGATTTTTCACATTTTGCACTTATCTTAAAATAAATTTAATGATCTTCACACTCATGATCCAAAATTATTTCGATGAGTGTAAGGATGGTCATCGAACACAGGAACAATATATGACTCAGTGGTAGCAACCCAACTCTATAGTTCAACATCAAATCTTATCCCGAGTGGCTTGAACCTGATAACCTGGAAATCTACATTTTTTTTCCCCTACCTGGAAATCTACATGATCCTCCTGTGAGCTGACTTCTCAATTAGGTTGGAACTTCTCAGCAAAAAGATTCATACTGTAGGAATGATAAGGGCATTGTAAGAATAAATTGTGACCCAGACCATTCAAGGGTTCTTCTTGTCCATCCTTGCTACACATTACTTGCTTTTCAATGTTGAAGTAGCCATGGTATTCTTGAAGTGATATTTCGGCGGAGCAAAAGTAATTCTTGAAAATATATAACAAGTGATTACATATGTGATGATAGCACAAGGAAAGAAGATTTGAATTAACTTCATATTAAGGAAATTAACATGTGAAGACTTTGAAGAAATGCTTGGAAAGAAAAATCCAATGTAGTTGGAAGAATGGTAGAACTTACTCATGGTCTATTACAAGGAATTCTTTTTGAAACTATGATCACATGGAAGAAAGTATCAAGAAATTAAGAAAAAAACATAGGTTGTAATTAGGTTGGTGTGGTGGCTTTTGACATAAACAATGAATATATTCTAACTGGCTAAAGAAAATAGATTAGAGCCTATAACTGAATTTGATATGTGCCCTGAACTGGATATCACTTATACTACAGATAAGCTCAGGTTAGTTTTTAGCCTAGTCGGGTATAAATTGATTTGTTGATATATTATAAACTAAGCACATTATATTACTTGATAAGTGGCTACACAACATTGATATATATCTTATCAAGTTAGTGTCTTCATAAATACCATTAAATTTGATAGGTTAAAAGCTTTGAGATTAATCTATAATATTTACTCAGAAGAAAAAGATTCGGATCAAACCAGTTTAGAAGAATTAAACCCCATAATAAGTATTAAATTGATGGAATTAGCGTCTAAAACCATAGAACCGACTGACCCTAAGTGCTTATAGAACTGAACAAAACTTAGATAATTATTCTTAGTGGACTTGTTATGCACTTCATATCAATCAAAATTACACTTATTAAAAAGTAAAAATTTAACATTGATCCTCAAGTATTGAGAGATGATCGAATACCAAATAGGATTTCATCACGGTTCTAGAACTAAATAGAACACCAAAAGACTAATGATTAGGACTTGGAGAATGGATGCGGTGGAAGAGGTTTAGAATGATCACCTCCAATCAGCCAAACAAAAAAGAACTCAATATTTTTTTTTATAGCGAACAAGCAAATTAGATAATTAAAGATCAAATGCATAAAATTGTTGCATCTCGGATGGCAAGGCCCAAACAAGTCCAATATGCATGATATATTTTTGATCTAAGAATCAGGTATCATGTAATCTAAGAAACAAATTAATAGCCAGCAAACATTAAGAAACCTGATTGTTGAAAAGCTTTTTTCACGACTAAAAAGTAATATGTTTTTGAAGCATTTGCTAGCAGCAATTTAAACACTTAAACCGCTAGTTTTAATAGCAGTTTAAACCACCTCTATTACTTGCGGTTTAAACTGTAGCAATAAACCCGGCTCGGTTATATTACTCCTGTATACGGCCCCACTCTGTGCCCCAGCCAGTTTGCGCCCCGCCTCTCCCCGATACTAGATTCATGCCGAAGCTCAAGCTCGCGGCCAACTACTCT
The DNA here is from genome assembly GCA_019925795.1 of Dendrobium chrysotoxum. Classification (NCBI taxonomy): domain Eukaryota; kingdom Viridiplantae; phylum Streptophyta; class Magnoliopsida; order Asparagales; family Orchidaceae; genus Dendrobium; species Dendrobium chrysotoxum. Next base: position 75,205,140 of record CM034313.1, read on the forward strand.
TCGTCTCGCGTTCGAGCACCCGTCGCCGCAGCCGCTATCAAGCCCGAATGTGCCCTAGCTCACACCAAAGAGGGAGAATCGAGCTAGCCGGGCGGGATTCACGCGAATGTAGAGAGGTTCAGCCGGCTCGAATGTGCCCTAGCTCGCACCAAAGAGGGAGAATCGTGCTAGCCGGGTGGGATTCACGCGAATGTAGAGAGGTTCGCACGCATCACATTTTAAGAAGGAGGCCTTGACCAGTTCAGTCTAGGGTTGATTCAGGGTATTACATTGATTACCTATATTTCTACTAATTTTGAGAAGTACCACCTTCATAACCATCATGAATTCTTTTTTGCCTTTGCTCTTGCACAACAGCTTGATGCTGGTAATTTGTAACAATTGATGGCTCCGCCTGCAGTTGAAGTTTATTAATGCTAGAATCCGTATTGCTACGTGCTACACTGGTTTTAGTAATGGAAATTCATTTTTATTAAAAATGCATCTCTATTAGTCATGCATTTTTCTAAACTGATTCAATGCACCAGAATCTCTAACCTTTCACTCCATCGGGGTACCCCAGAATATGTAACATTTCAAAGCTCTAAGCAATAGCTTATCTTGCTTGACATAAGCAAATGCAACAATTCAAAGGCTCTCATTTCTGTAATCTAAAGTGTGCCCAATCCATATCTACATTGGTGTCTTAAAACCTACCGTAGCATTTGGTATCTGTTTATAAAATAGCTAGATGTTTATAGAGTTTCTCCCTAAAACTCCCTAAGCCACAGCATACTTTTAACCCTCTCCAGCAATGTTCTATTCATTCTCTCACCTAGCCCATTCTGCTGAGGAGTACACAATACTGCGTAATGCCTTGCTATGCCATGATCGGTACAGAATTTGTTAAATAGATTCGAGCAACATTCTGGACCATTAAATTTTCTTCCAACTGCTAGAAAGCATTAGATTTATGATAATAGAAAATTGAATTCAAAGAAGAAAACTTAGGATGTGTTTTTAAAGACTAATCTAATTACTTTCTTTAAAGCCTCACCTTTTTTAGCATTTCTAATTTATTATGTAAGTTAATTAAATAATGAGTGATCTAAAGTCCGAAGAGAAACTAGAAGAACTGAACTTTTGTTGACATGAACTTTTGTTGACATATTTTAGGATAAATTATTTATCTTCATATGAAGAATCAATATTGCTCTTATGTTCTTTCCTTTTGTATATTAGTTCAGTGGCATATATATATCTTTCACCCCCTGCTTTCTCATGTATTCTCACACACAACATAACCTTGCAAATGTCAAGATAGAATAAATGATGGAGGTTAGCTGAAATAAAATAACATGTTCAAATGTAAATTTTGAAACACTTATGTATTTTGGTTCTTTCTAAAGGATTTTTTAATGTTTCATAGGAGAGGGATGCAAAAAATTGTTTGGAAATATGGAAGTGATACCAAACCTTTGTGTCTGTACTCTACTAGAAGGGCTCAATTCAAAAGCTAATGAGAGAGTGTTAAGTTTTGTTATATTGATCCTATATGTAACCTAGTGTGATTGGAAGCTTTTTATCACTGTCACCTACTTAAAATTTTAACCGTAGCTCCGTCATAACCTACCCTTAGGCGTAGCTGGCTTACTTCATTGTTTACTATAAATCAATTTCATAGTATTTGATTATATTTTTTTTTCTTAGATAAAAATAATCATGTCTAAATCCTTTTGTTTATCCTTAAATTTTCCTTCAATTGTGAAAGCACAAAAATTGCAAATTGATTCTTTCTAGCACAAGCAAATGGATTCTTCAATACTTTTCTCAGCATTCTTCTTTAACCCCAGCTATAACTCAGCTTATGGTTCATAACTTCAATTCCAATATAAACCATTCCTTGACCTGGAGGATGTTGCTCATAATTGATTCTCATTGTTCCTGCTGAAGTTTCAGGAATTGCTGGACATCCGACAAAAGCAACCAACTGGAGCAGAGCTCGTTAATGAGATAAGAAGACAAGCTAATGATGTATGCCCTAATAGCTTTCAATTTTTATTATGTTTATACTGAGTTGGATTGTTAGCCAAACAAAGAGATAGGAGTAGTAAGGATTTAGTTCAAGTGAAGTGTATTAAAAATGAAGATCAAAAAGTACTTTTCTTAGAAGATGATATTCAACAAAGGTGGATGAGATATGTTGCTAAACTTTTTAATAAAGAATGTGAAAATACAATTGACTATAGTAACCTTAGCACCCTAAATAAAAATAAAGATTTCTGTTTTTATCGGCGTATTAGTAAAACCGAAGTTAGAGAGGCTTTAAAGAAAATGAAGGGTGGAAAAACTGTTAGACCTGATGATATTCTAATAGAGGTGTGGAAATGCTTAGGAGATGAAGGAATTTCTTGGCTTACTAAACTTTTTAATACTGTTTTGAAGACTAAAAAGATGCCAGATGAGTGGAGAATGAGTGTATTAATCCCTATTTTTAAGAATAAAGGTGATGCACAAGATTGTGTGAATTATAGAGGAATTAAGTTAATGTGTCATACTTTAAAACTATAGGAGCGAGTTATGGAGTGTAGGTTGCGGCGTGATACTAATGTTTCTCAAAATCAATTTGAATTCATGCCGGGTATGTCTACTATGAAAGCCATACATTAATTAAGAGGTTTGATGGAGAAATATAGAGAGAATAAGGAGGATTTATATATGATATTTATTGATTTAAAAAAAACATATGATAAAGTTCCAAGAGAAGTGCTATGGAGAGTTCTTGAAAAGAAAGGAGTTAATAAAGCTTATATTCAAATCATTAAAGATATGTATGTAGGAGCTATTACTTGTGTTCAAACGCAAGGTGGTTTAACCAAGTATTTCCCTATTTCGGTTGGATTACATCAAGGATCAGCCTTAAGCCCATATCTTTTTGATTTAGTCATGGATGTTCTCACTAGACATTTGCAAGAGGATGTACCTTGGTGTATGCTTTTTGCTGATGATATTCTTCTTGTTGATAAGATCAGAGAGGGAGTTGAAGGTAAACTTGAATTGTGAGGTCAACCTTGGAGTCTAAAGGTTTTCGCTTGAGTAGATCTAAAACAGAATATATGGAGTGTAATTTTAGTAATAATAGACCTAGTGAGGGGATTGTGACTTTGGGTGATCAAGTCATTAATAAGAGTACACGTTTTTTATATCTTGGATCTATTGTTCAGAGTGATGGTGAAATAGATGTGGATATTATCAGCAAAATTCAAGTTGGATGGTTGAAGTGGAGGAATGCATCGGGCTTGTTGTGTGATAGAAAAGTACCTCTCAAATAGGGGTGTCAATTCGGGTTGACGGGTCGGGTTCGGGTCGAACCCGAACTGACCCGGAGCTAAACGGGTCAACCCGAACCCGACCCGTTTAGCTAAACGGGTCTACTTCCTGAACCCGGACCCGACCCGAGCTAAACCCGGGTCGGGTCGACCCGACCCGCCGACCCGACCTTTATAATTTTTGGTAATTTTTTAAAATTAAAAAAAAATTGTATAAATTCTAAAATTTAAAATGCAATTAAACAATACAACAATAAATGAATAAAATTGTAAATACACAAATTTTCTAATTTCTATAATACATTACAAGTTACAATTTACAAATTTACAACTTTCACAATCACAATTTACAACTTTCCAGATAATCACAATTTACAACTTTCAAAATAATCATAATCACAATTTACAATTTACAAATTTGAACATCTCAACAATCAACTCTCAAGCTCTCAGCAGAATGCTCTACAGAATCAATGAAATTGCAACAAAAAAGAATTAAAAGCCACAACCTGAAAGTCAATGCTTTAGGGCTCTCACCGGCTCAGCCGCTCAGGCCTCAGGGCCTTAGGCTCAGAATGAACCTAGTGAAAATTGAAGAATCATCATTTGCAAGTCTGCAACAATTTCAAAAAATATGCCCTCCAAGATTACAAATTGGGAATAAGGATTTCATAATTTTAGTATCCATTCACTGAAATAGTATCTGCTCATACCAAACTAATCCCATTTCCTCAATTTGTAAACTGGTTGCATAACATTTATATTTATGTATTGCCACTTTTCTATTACCACTAGGTTCTTCATCATCGCCAATTCGCCATATTAAATCCATCAACAGAATTACAGAAGACAAGACCAACCAGGCAATTAGGGAAGTGCCAACTGCCAACCATTAGGCAACAGCTCCAGTGATCCACCAAGAACCCAAATTCAAATACTGTATAACCAGAGAGTCACCAACACTGGCTGCACGACCAAACAGAGCCAGCCAACATAACCAGAGAGCAAAGAAAAATAAGCAGAAGGTAAACCCAAGCCACAAGATTGATGCAAGAAACCGCAATAACACCTAGGCCACCAACAAGTAAAATACAACCCAGAACAGGTTATAGATACATCGAAAAGGCCAAAACACCAAGCAAACACCAACTCAGCACAACAAAAAAAAGCCAACCAACAGAACCAAAGAAAAAAAGGAAAATAGCCAACCACTTCAGCCAACTGCCCAACTGCCCAAACAGCACTTCAGTTTGCACTCTACAGCAACAGAAAATCAATAACAGAAAAATAGAACTCACAGTCTCACACAACATCACAACCTCAATAGCAGCAATCTCAATTCTCAACAGCCTAAATGCTGTATTACAGGCAAAAACTAGAGCCCAAATAGCCATTAAACCACCAACAGATCCAGAACTCCTCCACCAGTATTAAAGAAGGCATAAGTAAGCAATAAACTAAGTAAAGAAGACATAAATCTCAACAAAATAGAATAAAACATTAGTCCACCATATGAAACAGCAACCCATCAGTCCATCATATGTTTAACAGTTAACACAAATGAATAATGTCTCTAAACTTTAAGATGCTATGTTCACTGAGTCATTAACATCTCCAAGTTGATTTCCGTCAAAATCTATACCCATTATGTCATCGGTCACCGCATCAAGCTCTGGGTCTTTTGTATCTATGACAAATGCACCAATATTAATTTGTTGTTGAGTTAGTTGCATATCAAATTAATATATAGTAATATTAATTTATTACCTTGGTCACTGTATAACCAATCTTTAGTGCATATCAATGCTTCCACAATATCATGTTTCAAAGCACTTCGATATTGATCAAGAATTCTACCACTATTGCTAAAAGCACTTTCGGATGCCACGGTAGAGATTGGAATGCACAAAACATCACGAGCCATGCTTGAAACCTGAGGAAATCTGTACTGATTAAGTTTCCAAAATTGTAAAATATCTAACTCACTATTCCTATCCAACTTTGGTTCGTCTAAGTATACTTCAAGTTCCGACTTTCTATTTCTTGGCATTGTTACTTCTACTTCGAAACTGTCATAATCCTGTGCAAATGAATGAAATGATCAATGCTTAAGTAGTTGAAAGAGAGCAGAAGGAATTGTGAAATGCAAATTGGAAAAGTAGAACCTGAAGGAAATGTGATTTAATGATTGTTGTTGATTGAGTAGTTGAAGGGGTCCTTTGTGAAGAATGGGATGTTTGAGATTCAGAAGTAGTGGTTTGCTCATTTGTTGTTGCGTAGTTTGCAAATAGTGATTCCAACTTCTCCTTGACCTTTTCAAGCTCAACAACATAATTACCCACATACAATTTCTTGTAACACCATTCAACAAAGTTAAATTTATATCTAGGGTCAAGAATTACAGCAATGGCCAAGAGTGCACTGAAGTCTGACCAATACTTTTCAAATTTCGCAATCATGCCAACTGTCATTCTTCTTATATAGTCAACCCCACCAGACATTTCATTCTTCAATGTGGCATATGCAGTTGACACACATGGAAAATAAAGATTTGCAGTAGGATACCTAGAACCAGAGAAGAGACAAGTGATTTCATAGAACGGTGCTAAAAACTTGCATATATTCACCAATTTTTCCCACTCAGATGTTGAAGGACAACACTTGTAATTGGAGTCGCTCAATTCCAAATGCATGAAAGCACGTCTGAAATAAATTGCGCTGTCCAACATAACAAAAGTAGAATTCCATCTAGTTGGGACGTCTTGTCTAAGACCTCTGTTACTTTCAAGATAACTTTGCCTCACACAGTCAAGAAACTTTTGCTTTCTTAATTGAGAGCCCTTTACATACTTAATGCTCTCCCGCACCTTCTGAACAGATAAATCAATTTCTTTCAAACCTTCCTGAACAATAAGATTCACTATATGTGCACAACATCTCATATGAAAATATTCACCATTGCATAGAAGACCATTTTTCAGATTCAAATGGTTTCGAAGAAAATCAACAGAAACATTATTTGCAGATGCATTATCTAAAGTGATGCTGAAGAGCTTGCTATCAAGTTTCCATTCAATCAGAAATTGTTGGAGTTTCTCAAACAATGCTAACCCATCATGGGGGGGTGGCATGAAACCAAAATTTATAACTTTTTTCTGTAACCTCCAATTATTGTCAATAAAATGTGCAGTCAAGCAAATAAATCCATCTGTGTTGATAGAAGTCCACAAATCTGAAGTTAAGGAAACTCTACCTTTACAACTACATAGCAGAGATTGTATTTGAACTTTTTCCTTAGCAAACATTTTCATGCAATCATTTCGTGCTGTATTTCTAGAAATAAGGTGCAAATCAGGACGTAAATAACGAAGTAATGATCTAAGACCAGCCCATTCCACACATTGGAATGGCAAATCATGCATAACAATACATGCAGTAAATAAGCTGCGAAATTCTTGATTATCAAACTTATTTTCAACCACAGAAATAGATGCACTTGAGTTGCTTTGAAGAATAAGTTGCCCTATATCTTGAGAGTTTCTTTTCTTACAATTTTGCAAGTGACGTCTCAAATTTCCTGTACCATTTTTACTATCAGATAAATATGTAGCCCCACATTTCTTACATTTGCAACGTTGTTTGCCATCCTTCGCAAGGGGCAACATTTCGAAATGTCCCCACACATTAGAAGTTAATCTCCTTTTCTTTTTTTGAGCTGTTCCACTACCATTATTAAGTTCACCACTATCATATTCCTGTTCATTATCAGTAGGAGCGTGCTCATTATGATCAGAAGGATTACTCCCAACAAATGTATTTGAATCCTCCATCTAAACAAAAATTTGTATAAATCCACATTACAACTCCATAATACATAACAGGATTGCATAAAGAAGTGAAATTAATGGGAAAAAAATATAATTATTTAATTATTTGTATAACCCTTAACCCAAAACGGCAAAACCCATTCTCTAAAAAAATCAGCAAGTGAGCTGTGAGCATAAAGCTTTAAATCATCACAGCAAGTCAACATAGTGAAATGTTGGCTTATGAATTTAAATTTATGTTGTATAAACTAAATAAATAATCATTATAAAAATAGTTGAAGTAGTGAAATGTTTCAGTTTAACAGCAAGTCAGCAACAGACCAACAGTGCATGAGTGTAAGTGTGCAAGTGTGCAACACAACCAACACTAAATAACAGACATTATTCTTAAACACTAAATAACAGATAGTGCAACACTCAGAGTCTAACTATCTAAGACACTAAGTCAGGCAGTCTGCAACAGCAAGCCGGCAAGCACCGCTAAAAATATCCAATATAGAAGATAGCAACAAACAACTCAGTGATGCTTTGGCGGTCAATTTTCATCAGAACCATAACTGGCATAACATAAACTTCCTGATCTCAAGTTCACAAAGAAACCCTAATCAACATTTCAATCAATCACGGGCTCTCTGTCATTATAAATTTATAAGAAAACCCTAATCAGCTAATCCTCCATATGCAGATTTCAGAAATCACAGAATCACCAAATCAAAAACGCTCAAACGCCGAGAGTCAAAACTCAAAAATAAAGAACAAATATTCCATAAAAAACCTAAATAGAAATCAAAAACAGCGTCTGCTCGTCTCACCAATAGTCCAAAACAATAAGAGATGAGAGGTCAAGACTCAAGAGTTATTGAAGCTTTGAAGATATTACCGAATACGGATACCGACCGTCACGAACGAGAAAGCCAGAAAGGAGGAGGATTCGAGGAGAAATTCAGAAGTCAGGGGAAGCACAAGTTTGGAGAGGTCGATACTCGCAGTCACTAGCAGAAGATAGCAAGAGAACTCCCGATCGAGTGCTCCTGAAGGCCTAGAGATCGTGAGGAGTGCAAAGTGCAAACCCTAAAACAGAATAAGACGGAAGAGGGCCACAGGCGAAGACTCGAAGTCTCGAACAGCTGCTTCTCGTCTCGACTCGAAGTATTAATTATTGAATTTACGGGTTAGCCGGGTCGTAGTCGGGTTGGCGGGTTGACCCGAACCCGACCCGAAATTTAAACGGGTCAAGAAATTAGACCCGAACCCGACCCGTTTGTTTCACGGGTTGACCCAAACCCGAATTTTTCGGGTCGGGTTCGGGTCGGGTTTTCGGGTCGGGTCAGAAATTGACACCCCTACTCTCAAACTTAAGGGAAATTTCTATAAGATGGTGGTGAGGCCTGCAATGCTTTATGGTGCCGAATGTTGGCCATTAAAAGAGAAGCATAACACTAAGTTAAGTGTTGCAGAGATGAGGATGCTCAGGTGGATGAGTGGCTTTACCCTTAAAGATAGGATACGAAATGAGCATATACGTGAAAAGGTTGGAGTAGCTCCAGTGGAAGATAAGATTAGAGAGAGTCGCCTTAGATGGTTTGGTCACATAAAATGGCGGCCTCCTGATGACCCGATTAGGAAAGTAGAGGTATTAGATTTGACTTATGTTAAGAAAGGTAGAGGTAGACCTAAATAGACTTGGTTAGAAAATTTTAGAAATGATCTTTCTTTATTAGATTTAAAAGAGAATTTGACTTTTAACAGGACACAATAGAGAAAAAGGATTCATGTAGCCGACCCCACATAGTGGGATAAAGGCTTGATGTTATTGTTGTTGTTGTTGAGTTGAATTGAAAGTTTCTTGTGCATCAACCTTATTTGTTCAACATGATTTGTGGCTCCTTATATCTTATTTAATCATTTTGTACATTTCTATTAGTTTTGTCCAATTTACTTGTGTTTTTTCTTGCACCTGCAGTATCAAAAGGCTTTGTATTGGATTTTGTTATTTTGTGTGTGAAAAGATTACTATTCTCTAAAGATTATGATATTTTTTAACTTTTGTAAAAGCATTTTGATGTTGATGCTATGTGAACGTGAAGCCTAATTGAGTTAGCACACAAGAATGAAATGCTTTTGTGCTCCTTTTCCTGAATGATATAGAATTGATGTTTTGATTGGGATCAAATATTCTATGCAATTTGTAATTAACTACCCACACAATGAGGAATCTATCGCTCATTCTCTTTCTTAACTATAAGATATAGTGACATGCTCTTGAGTTTCTTGTTAGTTTTGCAAGATTTGGCATTGAAAAACATTTTGTTTTATCATGTGGAGAAAAACGTTTTGTTTCTCGAACATTGAAAGATGACTATGTTTGGTTGAAATAGTAAAGCAGAAACCAATTTCATATAGCTACAATGAAGACAATAGATAATGCTATGAAGATTGTTGGATAAATGGGGATCGGTGAAGCAAAGATTTGATATTTATATAGACCAATGGGCTCTCTAAAAATGCAAGTGTGAGGTTACACCTAAGTCCCTTCTTTAGCGTATCAGCTAAGCTCTTTTTTATAGATAAATGGGCAAATGACAAACTATTATGGGTAAACAAGGATGCAGCTGTGCAGTAAATATTTACTTAAGAGTTTTTTATTGATAACACTTAATGTGCTGAATCAAGAATGCTTTTAATTATTACTATGAATACAACTATTTTATTACATTGTGGTTAAAATTATAATCTTTTTGTATACATTGTTGTGTTTTCAAATTTCTAGTACAACTTCTTTTTATATTCACAATATTCATTTTTTGACATTATATATTTTTTTTCACATGTACTACAAATTAGAAGCGGTTTTGACCGCCACTATCTGGAGAATTAGCAGCAGTTTTAACTATTGCTAATAGTGGCGGTTAAAACCGCCACTAAAACTGTTGCATTGCAGCAAACCTTCCCCGCCGGTTGCAAAACTGCTGAGAAAACTCCTTGCAGCGAAGACCAATTACAACGGTCCTGTAGCGATTTTAGAACCACTGCAAGATTTTTAGTGGCCGTTAAAACCGTCGGTAAGGCCCTTTAAAAGTGTTGCGAAAGCCATTTTTTCTGGTAGTGAATTTGTTGCATCAGGAAACACAACATAGGTGAGGATATGCACGTAGAGGCACATGAACATAATACCCTACTACGAAGAAAGAACAATTTAGTGAGGATATAGCAAAACATGTGCTGCCCTTTGAGGTAGCAAGCTAGGAACTCCCAAAAGCATGAAATTTTTGTCATTACCATCATGAAGCCATTGCACATTTGAAGGTTTTTGATCGGTGCTTAGATCCATGGGAAAGTGCATGACATTGTGAAACTATGGATAATCAAAACACACATTATTTTCCTAATGGAGTCAATAAAAAATAATAGTTGAACTTCTATTATGTACCGAATAATTTTGAAGCTGACATGAATGTGAAAAAGTTTGTACCTCACAAGCACAATCTAGCGGTTTAAGTTGGTTGCCAAGGTACCTCAATAAAAAAAAGAGTGACTTAGAAGTTAATTGTAGGGGAAGTGTCATATTTTTTATGTTACTTAAATTAACTAATTAAAATTAATTAATAATAGTATTAACAAATAAATTAGTTTAGAGTTTGGACTGTTACAATATCAAAGATAAATTTAGTCACACACCGCATGTAAGGAGATTAATATTACTGTATAAAACTAAAAAGATGTTTCAGCGGCTGGATAACGAACGTGAGTAGATGAGGGCGAGTAGATGATTCACATGGGTTGATGCGGGCAGGCAACGCGCGGGTTCACGCGCGGGTCGGTGGGTGGGTAAGGCCCTTGCTCGCACATGTTGGTGGCCGCTCAGTGGGAGGACTTGTGCATCGGGTTCAGCGGCCTGGCTGTGGACCGTTTGGCAAACTTGCGGTTAGTGGGTTGCTTGGTGTACTCGATAAAGTGTAGGTAACGTGGAGATAGTAAATTCATTAAATAAAAAATCTACTTTTGTTTTTTTTTTTTTAATAATTTTCCGGCGGTATAATCAACCGAAAATTTTTCAGTGGAAATGACTGCCAGAAAGCCTCAGAAAATTTTTCCAGTGGATTTTTTTCCATTGAAAATTCAGTGATTTTCAACGGAAATGCCCGCCGGAAATGAGTGATTTTCCGGTAGTGAATATAAAAAAATGGTGAATCGAAAGTACAAGTGGCAGCAGTAAAACTCTTAAATATCAAAGCAGCCAACAAGAATTCTAGAATAACCTAAAACTGCACATGACGGTAACCTAATAGGGTCCTGGAAACAACACCTGCAAAACTTTAGTTTAAGAAACCAAGAAGCCACATGATATTTACCCAATCTCTATCGAGAGTGTCTCTTTGAGTTATATTTGAGTATAATTAAACTTGGGAAATTTGTTTCCTTTGAGAGACTGATCAACCCTAATTCTGTACTAAAATTTAACTTAATTTTAATGAATGGCTTCTCATTAGACCTCTCCTCCGATCTTTTTTTGTGAAATTCTTGTGTGAGAATAATACTCTCATATCATCATCTTTTCCTCTTTAACAAAGAAATTCGGCAACTTTGATGGGGAATAATCCCTCTCCATACTCGAGATTGTTCAAAACTTATACCTTTTAGCTTTAAACCTAGATTTTTTTAATCATAGTTTTTAATTGTCAGTTAGTGGATAATTATTGATGCATGATGTTATTAATTTCACTTCTTTCAATCTTACTTCTTGCGGCATTTTAGTTCACATAATTACCTGTGGGTTAATTGATGCCTTGTGTGTTTACTTTTCCAATGTTTATACTTATTTGAGTATTGCTTTTTTAGGGTATCAATTCGTAGCTTCTAATAAGTAATGTTTGTATTTGCAGCATGACACATAGAAATGTTACTATCAAGTTTTTTATTGAAGCAACATCTCTTTGTCTCAGGTTGCTCTCCAAATCGAAACCAGCATATTTTGCTTTGGCGACCATTTACAACATGATAGGATTACCCTCAGTGATCTAATGCCTATCGAGATTCCTTTGTGCCCTCTTGAGAGGAAGCGGAGTAGAACATACAACAATGCTACTTCTACCATTTCAGTTACAATAGGTGTTGATGACCTCCCTTTGAAGAAGAAGCTTGCCCTAGAAGCTTGCCCTCAATCTCTTCGAAGGATGAGGTTAGCACCATTTCTACCATCTCATGATGGCTATTCCAATAGTGATTTGTGATATTGCAATTGTGATTATCCCTGCAGTTTGCGGTTATTTCTACTTGTGGTTTCCATGCAATCATGGGATTTACAATTATGTGAGCTATGAAGCTATCTAAGATATGTGGACTGCTGCAATAGGTGCTACTACATGGAACTTATATTATGATCTTTTTGTCTCTAGTGACAAACTCTTCTTTCCGTTTTATAATTGCAGTAGAAAATTTTTGGAGAATTTTTATTATAAATAGAATACTTAGGCTTGAAAAAAATAATCAAATTTATTTTGAATAAAATTTTAGTTGGAAGTGTTATTTTTTATACTATTGGGAGTCAAAATTTGATGTGAAACTTATAGGAGTTACTTTAGAAATTAGAATAAGATTGATCAAACATGCCAATATAAAGTTATTGTTTGCAATAAAGATAGGTTTAGGAATCTAAAGTAGTTAACTTGCTTAGACAAAAAAGAGCCCTTGAGATTAACCAAACAGTTTAATCAAAATCCAAAGTTAATAGCAAATGTTACAAGCTCATAACAAACCCAACACTTAATAATAAGAAGTTCACCTTGAGCACCTCCTCACTCGTTCACTCTTAGGCATTAGCGGAGCAAGAAAACAAACTATACGAATAAAGAAATTACCACTAGAAAGAGGGAGCCGAAGACACTTATTGTGGACGTTCTATCGGAGGGACGCTTTCAGGATGTTGAACGACGCCACTATGACGGTAGCAACACCAATGGCCTTGATCCAAGAGAAGGTGGTCAGCGGTGGAGGAGGAGGAGTGTAACGTCCGGTGATTAGCCAAGGTTCGGATGGAAGTTGCTCCTCGTCGACGTCCGCCAATGTGTAGAGGATGCGATCCATGTACTCTTCCACGGTGTAGTCAAAACCGAATCTTGGATTGAAGAATGGCTATTGTAGAATATCTAGTTGACCATATTCGTCATAAGCGAAGCCGTGGTCAACTTTCGGATCCGCCATCCATGAGCTTAGGGATCTCTTTGTGGTGTTCCTTGGTGAGGCCGAAGGTTAGGAGGAGGTAGAGGGCGGCGGGTGGAGGGGAAAGAGGGGAAGAAGGGGCGGAGGGGCTAGGGTTGGGGGGTGGGGAGAGGCTATGGAAAGAATATGAAATTAACTTCAGAATTTTCCTAAAGAAACTTGGAGGGAATAATTTGAATTTTTAATTGCTCCAATGGGGCATGGGGGCCGACGGTTATAGGAGGGATTTGAGGGTTGATTTAGTGGAATTAAGGCTCTAAATGGGAGAGAGGAGGGGGCTAATGAGGGGGCCGGCCATATAGAGGGGAGAGAGGGGAATTTGCTTTAATTGAGTGGGCCCCAAGGATTTAATAGAGATTGAAATCAAATCTGAATTTAATTTCAGATTTGATTCAATTAGGAAAGTTTCCAAACTTAGATTTGAGATTAGGAAAGTATTTGAATTCAGATTTAAATTGAATTGTCAATAGGAAACTCTCCTAATTAATGAAAATCTAATTTAGGAAAGTGGGTAATTGTTTGGGGAATTTGAATTTCAAAATTGGGGGGCAATGATGGGGCCGGTGGGTGGGCTAGGGGTGTGGGGGGTGGTGCTTGGGGTGGAGGCCGGCGGTAGGTTGGAGTGGCGGCCGGTGGCGGGATGGGCCACGGGAGGGGCGGCCGACGGCAGGATGAGCCAGAGGAGGCCGACGGTATGGGGGCTTGGTTTGGTCGGTTGGAAGGGGAGAAAACAGGCCGGCGGTGGTTTGGGGGGGGGGGGGAGATGGCCGGAGATGGGGTAGAGAAGGGGAAAGATAAGGAAGAAACTAACCACGAGTCCCGGCTCCTGTTGGCGGCTGGTGGGTGGTGCTTGGCCCTCTCCTAGGGATCACTTCTCACAAGAACTCACTAAGAGATCTAGAAGCAAAATCTGAAATTTCATTTATCAATCATCATCCATTACAAAGCAAAGAGACCTCCATATATAGGTCCCAATAATAAGAAAATAAAAAGGACTCAAATGCCCTCGGGGCTACAATAAAGGCACACTACCCAAAGGGGTAAACTAGGAAAACTGAAATGAAAATAAATAAAACATAAAATACATCAAAAGTAAAGACTCTGGATTGTAGCCGTCGATCTACGACTCCGTCGACGGTACACATGTCGAAATCTCTAACTGATGTCCTCATCAAAATTTTAATAGAAACTTGAATATTTCCATGAATAGGTTATATTCATCGAAGGTTAAAAAAATACTTACTAAAATTAAAGGTTTATGGCTTGTTCTGTTTGTTTATTATATGCTTTATTCATTGAATAGTAAATCTGTATTGAAACAGTAAAAAAACATGGTAAGAATCCAAAAATAGCTCTTAAAGGAGAAAAAAAGTTTATAAGCTGCTTTCGATGCTGCATAAGATTTACTCTTTTTTTCGCAAGAACTTAAATATTTTAACTTGTTAGATCAAATGTAAGATATGAAGAATGGACTTACCTTAAGGCTCTCTAATTTTCTCTTTGCTCTCTCTTGTGGGGTCAACCGAGCAAACTTTTTAATAACCTCCTTGAAATTACTGGTAAGAAACATTTGTCATATAGAATTATGCAAATATTAACATGCATCTTAATAAAAAGAAATTAAATAACCAAAAGATATGAGTAAAAAAGGAAAATACTAGGGAAAAAAAAGATAAGGGAATAGGGATGTAAAAGACATCCCATCAATGTCGCACATTATGGAGAGCTCATTGGCTTTTTTGAAGATATATGCCCTATGCTTTGAGTAGGTAAGTTGTCGCTCACCGTATTTTCCAATCTCTTGATTCTAAGCTTCAACATCTGTTGACCTCGTTTTTAAAACAGAATTCATCGTCACTGCCGTCGATCCCTTTGTAAAACCAAGATCGAGCTAATTGAAGTCGATTTGATCAAATAAATAAAATTGAATAGTTCGAGTCTGATTCAACCTCGACGTCATCACCAATCGTTAATTGAGTCGAGCGAAGCCTGAATTAATCAAAATTGGTTTGATCTTTTTTTTCAAATAAGTTCAATTGAGCATTATCGAGTCAATTTGACTCGGCTCGAATGCAATTTTAATTTGTATGGCTCCTATCGGCCCAATCTAACTTGTCTCTACCTATTCTAAATCAAATTGACCTCGCTTAGCTCAAGTCAATTTATCCAAATGAACCCAAATCCACATCTAATTAATTTGGCTTGTTTAGTTAAGCTTTCCTTAGTCAAATTCGCCTTTCAAGTCCTCTCAAATTCAACCAAATTATCATAGTCCTTTGGCGAAAATCAAGAATGAGGGATATGATAATTCATCCTCCTTAGATGCATTTAGGTTTTAAGAAGAAAAATATAGGGTTAGGCGGAGGTAGGGCTATAAATGAATTAAGCATTCGACAGGCTACTCGAGACTAGGCTCGATAAAAGATTGTTTGTGATCGTTTAATTAAGTAATCAAACAAGCTTGAACATTTTATTAAATACTTGATGTTTGGATAATTAAGATTGAACAAGTAATTTTGTTCGGTTCATTTATGTACATGAACAACATCATACAAAGGTTATGAAAATGCCTGATATGAAGGTCGATAAGGAGCTTGATAAGAAGCTCGTTATGAGCTTCAAAGCTAATGAGAAAATTTGATATTAATATTAATTATCATTATTAAGAAATTATAAATTTAATCAAATATTGTAATATGTATTATTCAAAATAAAATTTAAATATCTATAAATGATATTATATTATTCTATATAATTTAATTAAAATTATTTTTATTTTTTAGTAATATATATTATTTTGATTATCTAATATTATTTCAATGACTCGTTTCGGTTCGCTATTCCCACTCCCTCTCTTGCACTTTGCAACTTGAAACTCCCGAAAGAAAGGCTCTTCTCCATTTCAAACTCCCGAAAGAAAGACAAAACCCTAGTCGTCTTCTTATGTCGCTCAAAGTCTTTTTCTCCCCTACCCCGCTCTTGATAGTCTGTCCTCTGAAAAACCGAATGCCTCGGTGAAAAACTGAGCAATTGCAGGCAAAGAGGCGTGTTAGGAGGTGAAATTTTTGGTTGGAGAAGTCATTGCAGGTTCAAACTCATATTGATAAATTTTTTATTTTTATTTACGAAATCTAAGTTCATTATTATTTGCCTTCTCTATTTACATGTTTCTTAACTTAACCTTAATTTGCTTAATCATTCAGCTTTTGTTGTGCTAACAATTTCTTCGTTAGATTCTAAAATTCATGGAGACCAATCCTAGTGCATATTTCCATGAATAGATTATCTTCATCGAAAGTAAATAACTACTTACTAAAATTTAAAGCTTATGGCTTGTTTTGTTTGTTTATTATATGCTATATTCATTGAATAGTAAATCTGCATTGAAAACAAAAAAAAAACATGGAAAGGGTCCAAAAGTAAGAGCTCTTGAAGGAAAAAAAGTTTATAAATTGCTTTCGATGCTGCATAAGATTTATCCTTTTTTCGCAAGAACTTAAATAATTTAACCTGTTAGATTAAATATAAGATGTGAAGAATGGACTTACCTCAAGGCTCTCTAATTTCCTCGTTGCTCTCTCTTGTGGGGTTAATTGAGTAAATTTATTAATAACCTCATTGAAATTACTAGTAAGAAATATTTGTCATATAGAATTATACAAATAATAGCATGCATCTTAATAAAAAGAAATTAAATAATCAAAAGATATGAGTAAAAAAAGAAAATATTAAGGAAAAAAAAGATAAGGGAATAGGGATGTAAAAGGCATCCCATCATAAACTCCTAAGAGCTGTTATCAACTTATCACCAATTAAACATAGAGTTTCTTATCTAAATTTTCTTCATACTTACTGGGGTATGAGCTTTTACTGTATTATTTAGTGCATTTTCGATTATCATAAAAAAATTCATGGAATGAAAATCTAACTGCTCAAATTTAATTAAGCATAAGTTCACTATTTATTGTTATACTAATGTACCACCATACATACATCACTTTCCCATTATAGAATTATCCTTAATCTTAAATATTCCGTTAGTCCTACTTATAAGTATCCAAGATTCTTTCCCTATTTTCACCAACTAAAATATGCTGAATACCCATTAAAACTCCTTGGTGTCGCTATCAACCAGTAACCAATTAAACAAATAGTTTCTCACATAAATTCTTTTTATATCTACAAGAGTATGTGCTTTTACCACATCTATTACTGTATGCATTTTTATTGCGCATATTGGTGCATTTTTGATTTCTATAAAAAAATTCATAAAAAGGAAAGCCACTGCTGAAACTTAACCAAGCACAAGTTGTTCACTATTTATCATTAAGCTAATATTAAATTGCTCGCATATTTAGCTGTATTTAGAAATATGTATACATCACTCGCTTATTTTAGACACACTCTTCATTTTAAATGTCCCATTTGTCCTTTCAAGTAACTAATGCTCCTATCCTATTTTTACTAACTTAATTATATTAAATATCATTTAATCACTTGAATCAATTTCATATCATTCCTTTCATTTTACTCTAGTTTTTAGGATACTTCAAATTATTTAATCATATCTAAAATAACGTAAGATATTGCTCCATACATTATAAAGCTTTCTGAAAGAAAATTTTGAAATGTATATGACATACATGGAACCACTTCTCTCTTAAAAATCGAATCGTCAAGCTACATGATAGAAGTTTTAATTTGAATGGGTTATCAAGTCTAAATTCAAATAAAAAAAAATGTGTCCACAAACACGCCTGTGCTTTCCGAGGCATAACATGGGTTTTCAAGTTGGCAATAACATGAGAAGTAAAATGTTAATGTCGTAGAGGTTTTTGCCAACGAGAAAATCCATGTTATGCCTCGGAGAGCACATGCGTGTTTGTGGACATTTTTTTTATTTGAATTTAGACTTGATAACCCATTCAAATCAAAACTTCTATCATGTAGCTTGACGATTCAATTTTTGAGGGAGAAGTGGTTCAATATATGTCATATATATTTCAAAATTTTCTTTCAGAAAGTGGAGCAATATCTTATATTATTTTAGATATGATTAAATAATTTGAAGTATCCTAAATACTAGAGTAAAATAGAAGGAATGATACGAAATTGATTCAAGTGATTAAATGCTATTCAATATAATTAAGTTAGTGAAAATATGATAGGAGCATTAGTTACTTGAAAGAAGGCCTAATGGGACATTTAAAATGAAGGGTGTGTTTAAAATAAACGAGTGATGTATATATATATATATATATTTCTAAATACAGTTAAATATTCGAGCAAGTCAATATATTAGTTTAATGATAAATAGTGAACAACTTGTATTTGATTAAGTTTCAGCAGTGACTTTTCTTTTCATGAATTTTTTTATAGAAATCCAAAATGCACCAATAGGTGCAATAAAAATGCATGCAGTATTAGATGTGGTAAAAGCACATGCTGTTGTAAATATGAAGAGAATTTATGTGAGAAACTATATGTTTAATTGGTGATTGGTTGATAGCGGCACCAAAGAGTTTTAATGGGTATTCAATGTATTTTGGTTGGTGAAAATATGGAAGGAATCTTGGCTACTTATAAGTAGGACTAACAAAATATTAAAGATGAAGGGCAATTTTATAATTGGAAAGTCATGTATGTAGGGTTGTACATTAGCTTAATGATAAATAGTGAACTTGTGCTTAATTAAATTTGAGCAGTTAGATTTCCATTCCATGAATTTTTTTATGAGAATCGAAAATGCACTAAAGGATACAATAAAAACTCATGCCCCAATAGGTATGAAGAGAATTTAGGTAAGAAACTCTTTGTTTAATTGGTGATAAGTTGATAACGGCTTTTAAGAGTTTATGATGTGATGCCTTTTACATCCCTATTCCCTTATCTTTTTTTCCCCCTTAGTATTTTCCTTTTTTACTCATATCTTTTGGTTATTTAATTTCTTTTTATTAAAATGCATGTTATTATTTGCAGTTCTATATGACAAATATTTCTTACAAGTAATTTCAAGAAGGTTATTAATAAGTTTGCTCAGTTGATCCCACAAGAGAGAGCTAAGAGGAAATAAGAGAGCCTTATCGTAAGTCCATTCTTCACATCTTTCAGAGCCAAACGGACAATGCCCTCCTTTTCTCCCCAAGTTGAATAATTCTTTTTGTGTCCATTCATTTTATTTTCCTAAAAAACTATTGATGGAAATTGATGGACCGGCGGTTGAGTCGGTGGGCCCCACTAGGGTGGGTGGTGGGCAAGAAGAGGGGGAATTTTTTAGGAAAGTTTTAATTACAATTGAGAGGGAATTAATTAGGAAAAGAAATCTAATTTGAATTTCAAATATGAGAGAGAATTATTTAGGGAAAGCCCAGGGGACTTAATATTCATTGAAGGAAGAATCAAGGGGGAATTATTTAGGAAAGTTTTAATTATAATTGAGAGGGAATTAATTAGGGAAAGCGATCTAATTTGAATTCAAATATAAAAGGGAATTATTTAGGGAAAATGGGGCTGATTTGGGCGGGAATTAGGGGAGCCTATTTAAGGTTAACTAAGGGGTGATTTCAGATTATGCTTGATTTTGCTGGAATTAGTTTTGCTTAGATTGAGTGGGTTATAGTCGACGGCTAGGGATTTGGGAGAGCCGGATCTTCCTCTCCAATTGAAGATCCAACTGTATCTTGTGTTTTTTCTTCTTAGTTTTTTCAATAAAAAAAAGAGTTCTTATGTATTCTCAATATAGTATTCGATCACTAGAAACACCTCGAATCTGTATGATGTTTTGTTTTCCCACACTCTCCTCATCTCATGATTAGTTCAATGGCATCCAAATCAAAATTGTTAAAAATTTTTGGTTACTCCTCCATGATACCAATAAGCAATAGATCAATCATTCCACCGCAAGCATTAATATGTTGAGGAGAAGCTAGAACTTCTTCAAATCTTGAAAGAAAATTGATTAATGATTTCAGAGAGATGATAAAATACAAAAAAGTGATTGTGCTGGGCAGCTAGGAGATTACTTGAGGGTGTGAAGGGTGCTGGATGGAACAAGGTTTAAAATTGCGCAATTGGGTATTGAGGCGTTTTTCGTTCGTGAGGCGAGGCGTAAGCCTCATGACGTTTTGAGGCGTAAGCCTCAAAATCTAAAAATTGCGTAAAGTCAAAATAAAAGTTAAAAATAACTTTTTATATAATATCAAAATAATATGTTAAAAGATGACATATTAACTTTTTATTGAACTATTAAGTAACAAATTTACATACATATGAAATAAATATTTGTATAAGATATAAAGTGTCAAATGATAAATTATGTGAAATAGAATTGAAATCCAAATATTACAGGAACAAAACAACATAAAATATATGAATTGCATAAAAATATCATATAACATTAAGTTCAACTCTAATTTTTTTCTTTCTCAGTTGCCTACTCATCTACCTTTAATTCCTAAAGAAAGTTGAAATAATTGGCAACAACTCAGAAATCATCTATACTATCATTACTAAGGGGATTTTTATTTGAGTTTTTGTCATAACAAATTGGTCTCTTTCCTACCTCATTCTATAGGGCCCAATACCTCTCAATATGCTTCTTCATTTATTTCAGTCATCTTTATCTTTTATAAATGTTTGTCATCAACATAAAGATAATACTCCAAAATTTTAAGAGGAAATGGTGATAACGTGCGGCTTTCTAATGATCCCCTATGGCGGCTATGACGGTGGTGGCTACGGTCAAGGCGGTGGGCTAGAGGTCGAGGCAATTGACATGAAGTTGTTGTGGCTTAGGGGTGCAAAAAGGCATGATTTTTTGGGGGGCTTTTCTATAGGATTTAGGTAAGTTTTAAATAAAAAAATACATAAATAGAGTGAGGCGTACGTCTCATGCCAGTGAGGCGAGGCGCAACTCAAGGCGGGCATCTTCCAAGATGAGGCGTAAGCCTCATAAAAAAAGCTTGAGGCGTAAGCCTTGAGGCATTTTTTACTGGAATTGCGCTGAGGCGGGCCTCAAGGCGAGCCTCATATTGCGCAATTTTAAACAATGGGATGGAAGATATTATATACCCAAATGAGGAAATCCAATAATAAATTTAAATTGCATATTCTGAAATGCCTAATGTGATGATGAATATATCAGAATAAGAAAGGTGAGAGAGGTGATTTATATATATATATATATATATATATATATATATATATATATATATATATATATATATATATATATATATATATATATATATATATATGAAAGAGGTTCTTCAATATGATGGTCGGTGGAGCTGTAAGATCGGAAGGTCTGTAAGACTAATTTATAAATATATAAATATAGACTAATATATAAAAGCTACTTGTGGTTCTTCACAAACTTATTCTCAGCTATACAGGTCTCTTAAACAGAATCATAATAGTACATCAAAAGTAACCATTCATATTTCTTATTCTACCTTCGTATTCCCTCCCATATACATTACCGTGAGAGATGTGAATCCAACAACCTTTTCTTCTCGCATGCGAAACCCAACAACAGTCACCCTCACTTCGCCTCCGTGTGAACCTCCATTAAGAGAGGTGAACCCAATAGCCCTCTCCTCTAGGATGCGAAACCAACTGCAATCACCCCTGCTCCACCTTCGTGCGAACCTCTGTTGAGAAAGGCAAACCTAATAGTTCCTCTCCTTTGGCATGCGAAACCTAACAGCAATCGCCCCTAGAGGTGTCAAAATTTGGTTACGGGTCGGGTTCAGGTCGAACCTGACATTGGCCCATTACTATTTGACGCGACTCGAACTCGACCTATTTTCGCAAACAGGTTAGAAATTTTAACCCGGACCCGATTCGTCGGGTTTCCGCGTTGATCCGACCCGACACAAAACCCTAGTCCTCGTTTTTGCAACGTGTGCGGGCTGAGCGGCTGCCTGCGGGAGTCTCGGCGTCTTGCCTGTAGGAATGTGCGAATGGGAGGAAAGCAAACCCTAGTTCGCCGAGGTGCACCTTCGGGACTTTGGTCGCTGAGCGACTAAGCGTTCGCCGATGTGAGCGGGCGACGCGACGAGCTGGCAACGCCAGTTAGGTTGCGAGGGCAGCGGGCTTGCAGGGTCATGCGGGTAGGCAGGCAAAACCGGGTTAAAACTGGGTTTCCGGCCTTTCAGGTTGATCCCAACTCGACCCAGAATTCAAAACAGGTCGAAAATCGGGACTCGAACCCGACCCGTTCTTAAAACGGGTTGACCCTAACCCAAAAAATTCGGGTCGGGTTCGAGTCGGGTTTTCGGGTCGTGCCAATTTTTGACACATCTAGTCGCCCCTGCTCCATCTTTGTGCTAACCTCCATAGCCGAAAATATTAAAATACCCAGGCGAAACGACTTTATTGCTGGTGAAACTTTGTTAAAATATAAATATTATTTTTTCTCTCCAAATTTGAAATGCTAGAATGTAAAATATTTCTTCACATTACCCCATCAATTATGTTTTCCCTTATATGAATCACCCTTTTCATGAACCTTTCATCTCAAGCAAGATTGATTAAATCTAATTTATTTATTCTTTTGTTCCAGCTTTTCATAGAAGTTGGTGGTGAACAAAGCAAAACTATTTGCCAGATTTATTTCTTCATTTGTTATGCAATCACTTCTCTTCAATTTTTTTCACAACTTTGATTTGGCCTTTCAATTTAACTCCAACGATAAGTTAATAAGTAGATGCCAAGATAAATCATCGTTCCATATCGTTTGATCAAGAGCATGCAAACTTGAAAGCTTGTTCATTTTGTAATGATAGTAGCATCTAGAGTTGTGTTCAGGTTTTGGTCGGAAATCTTATCATTATAATTTTTTTAAAATTTTTTTTAATCTTATCATTATAAATGTTTCTACTAATCTTCCTAATTTTATGAAGTAAAAAATTTGACTATTCCAATTTTAATCTCTTATAGTTACGTCATAATAGGTAATAGTTATTGGTATTATAATTAATAATGATTAGAAATATAATTGATGAGTATACATATTAATCTTTAATTAATTCAACTTGGGCTGTATTGCTTTTCATTATTCGAATGCTTTTACTATTCTTCTTGGTTCTGATCTTTGCTAATTTCCAATGATTCAGATGTCACTTAAATGCTTCAAGTTATGAATATCTACTTTTATAGAATATGCGCTCTTATGACACTTGATTATTTGTGACAGATATGATGATGCAGTTTGATATGCTCTCAAACGACCTTTTCAATTTGTATGCTATTGATCAAACGACATACATCGATGATTTATCTTGACATCTATTTATTAGCTTATCTTTAGAGTTAAATTAAAAAGCCAAATTAAAGTTGCGAAAGAAATAACAGAGAAGTGATTGCATAACAAATGAAGAAACATCTCTGGCAAATGGGCTTGGTTTGTTATTACCGTATACTTTACACTTTTTAGCTGTTTGGTCATCTAATTAGCAGGATACAACCGTTGTATCTTGAGAAGAACAATATATATAGTAATGCCTGTAGGGGAAGAGGGGACTATTATTGAAAGATACATGATATTGCTTTGAGTTGTTATTTTCTCTGATTTTGTTCTTTTATCTTCCTTCTTCCAACCATCCCACTACATCAAAATGAGCCCAAATCAAATACTTAAAGCGTAAGTGAAAATCTCTTCACATTAATTGAAGAGCTAAATAATTTTCAAATCTTTTGTGTTTATAATCAAAATGAGTGTTTCAACAAAAGAAATCCAATGAGCTCATGTTCATGGGAAGATTTATATATATATGATCATCAAGGAATATACACAACATTTGATCATTAAGAAACTCAAATTTTGAAAGAACAATTTATGGGGTGTCAAAACGGGTCGGTGGGTCGGGTTCGGGTCAAACTCGAGTTGACCCGGGTCTAAATGGGCCAACGCTAATCCGACCAGATTATGCAAACGGGTCAAGATTTTTAACTCGGACACGACACGTGCGGGTTGTCAGGTTGACCCGATTTGACCCGCGAGCCTGGATGTGAATAGACGAGCGAGGCGAGGCCAGCGTTGGCTGAGGTGGCAAGGTTGGTCACTGGCCAGGCCAGCGCGGGTGACGGGCTAAGGCGGTGCCGGTGCGGTCCTCGCGTGCGGGGTTGACGTCAAGTCGTCGACTCGACCAGTAGAAGGGTGAAACCAGTCGTGCGGGCCTGCGGGCGGACCGCGGATCAGACTAGGCGTCGTAGCCTCGTAGGTGACTAGCGAACGTGCGGTCATGCGGGGACGGCAGGCCTGATCATGTTGATGCGGACGACTAACTAGGCGACGATGCGATGTCCGGTCCAATCCCTCGTTTTCCTCGGTCCAATCCCTCTTTTTCCTCCCACACGGGAAAATTAAAACGGCGGAGGCGTATGCGGGTCAATTTCGGGTTATCGGGTTGACCCGGACCTGACCCATTTTTTAAATGGGTCAAAAATTGAAACCCAAACACGACCTGTTTGTTAAACGAGTCGACTCTAACCTGAATTTTTTAGGTCGTGTTCGGGTTGAGTTGTTGGGTCGTGTCAATAATTGACCCCCTATTTATGATAATGAGAATCAATGTGGATTATTTGATGGGTTGTTAAAATTGCGTAAATGACATTCTTTAAAACTAAATATAGCCCCATTCTCCATACAAATAGGATCCTTAATTGAAGGAGAAAGTACTTCTATTCAAAACACCTAAGGAAGAAGTTGTCAACTAGCTGACAATTATTGTGATTTTTATAGACATCCAAAATGCCTAAAATCTATTTTATACAAATAGCTAGATTTTTTTTAAATAAAAAAATGCATTATGGGATTGCTTGCATAGTGTGTTTTTTTGAACTATTTTTTATTTTAAAAAATAGATCACATTATTTTAAAAAATACTCAACTGTTTTGGAGTATTTTGATTATTTGTAAACTATGACCGCCAATTGATGCTACCACCGATTGTAGCTGTCGTTAGTAACTAAAATTACTGTCGTCTCGTTGGCCTCACCAATGAGCTGTTGACGATTGTTGCTACAACCATTTTAATTAATTTATTTAATATTTAGTTGTTAACAAAGACATATTGTTTGTATCAAATATATTTTATATTTTATCACAATATAAATAAAATAAAACAAAATAAAAATCAATAAAATGACTCTAACAAACATGTTTTTTTAAATAAAAATAAATTTATTCCCAACCATCCTTAATTTAAGTTAAAATTTCGATTTAACCATTCCCAATTTAATCTCTTCTATTTGTCCTCCCACGATATGGCTTCTCATTAGCAATTATCCCTTTCGAAAATGACTCCAAAACTTTGTGATCCCTAAATTTAAAAAGCCACCAAATTAGTTAAAACGTCATAATTTTTAGCACCTTTATGTTTCTAATTTCGTTTGCAAGAAAAATATTTGATGTGTTTTTTGGATGTCTTTTTAAAATAAAATAAATCACCCTAAAATAAAATAAATGATTTTGAAATGGTAAGAAATAAAATTTAAATATTTCCATTTAAAAAAAAAATCATCCTACTCATTGCTGCAGACAACTGGTTACTGCCAATGCTACCAGCCACCATTAAAATAAATATAACACTTAATTAAGACATTAAATTTTTTTATTTAAATAGAAGTAAAATAAAAAATAAAATTTGATATCTGCATTTCTCTTTAAGCAACCATCCCATAACAAAACAAGTCCCGGGAGATTTTTCCTCGGCTCAGCTCATCGCTGTTAGGGATTTACAATATCTACAAAGCTGAGGCCAAAAAAAAAATCAAAGTGCAACAAACTGCCAGAAAAATTAATATACATTAGAGCCTCAGTTCTTCTGGTCATTTTATAAAAGACTGCACAGTTATCTGCATGAGTTTTCTTTGTAGGACATGCAACTTAAAATTAAAATCTTTCAATATGTGCTAATATATATGCACTTTGCTCTTATTTTGCTGCTGTATATGTGCAACATTTAGATCAGTATTATTCAGAATGACCGTCTTATTAGTGTGTGAGCGAAGAAGGAGAGAAACATCTTAGCACAACTGGACCGTCAAATCTGCACTCAGGAGTTAGATCATTGGTTGCTGATCTTATTGGGTCTGTTTTGGCTGTTGGAACAAAAAAAAACCAAAAAAAAAGAAAGTCAGTGAGGGTGAAGTTGAGATATTTACGCTTTTTAAAAGTGGAGAACAATATGCTAGTCAGCTCCTGTAACATTTTGGAAGGACCTTAAGTAACATCCTGTAACATTCTATCCTATCTGATCTAACTAAAAATGGTTTTGAGTTTGCAGTTTTGTCAGCATGTTTTAGAACAATGTTGACTTAACATGTTAGGTTTACAATTTTTCAACATTGTTATAGAATCATGTAACTTAAAATGTTACTAATAGAGTAAAATTCTCTCTAAAATTATATATTGAATATAAAGTTAGATTGATTTCATATGTTGCACTTATCTTAAAATAAATTTAATGATTTTGAGACTCAAGATTCAAAATTATTTTGATGTTATATGCAATCATGACAACTTACTTGAGCGTAAATAGGATCATCAAATGGGGGATCAACATATGACTTAGTGGTAGGAACCCAATTCTGTAGTTCAGCATCAAATTCTGTTTCGGGGGGCTTGAACCCGTTAACTTGGAAATCTACTGGATTCTCCTGTAAGCTGACTTCTCCGTTAGGTTGGAACTTCTCCGCAAAAAGATTTATATCATAGGAATGATAAGGGTGTTGTGCTCCAAGCTGCAGTTGTAAGTATGAATTTTGACTCAGACCATTCAAGTGTTCCTCTTGTCCATTGTTGCTACACACTATTTGTTTTTCTATGTCGAAATAGCCATGGTAGTCTTGAAGTGTTGTTTCTGCAGAACACAAGTAATTCCTGAAAAATATAACAAGTTATTACATATGTGGCGATAGCACAAGGAAAGAAGATTTGAATAAAGTTCATATTAAGAAAATTAACATGTAAAGAATTTTGAAGAAAAGCTTGGAAAGAAGAATTCAAAGCAGGTTGAAGTAGGGTAGAACTTACTCATTCTCCTTTACAATGACTTCTTTTTGAAACTATGATCACATGGAGGAAAGTACCAAGAAATTAAGAAAAAAACATAGACTGTAATCAGATTGGTCTTGTGGCTTTTGGCATAAACTATTGAACAACTTCTAATATGCTAAAGAAAATAGATCTAGAACCTATAACTGAATTTGACCTGCGCGCGCCCTGAACAAGATGTTCTTATACTGCATATCAAATTAGGTTAGTTTTCATGTTTAGCTTTTAGCCCAGTCGGGTACAAACTGATCTATATATTATAAACTAGTACATTATGTGGTAAATAGCTACACAACATTCATGCATATCTGATGAGGACATCCACTCTAATATTTTTGTGTTATGTTTATTTTATTATTTGATGTATTAGATTTATTTTTATATTTATTGTCTTTTCCAATTTTGCCCTTACTTAAGGGTTTAGACGTATGTAAGCCCAAGGGGCATTTTAGTACTTTTGATTGTCTCTTTATTTTGGGCTATTTAAAGCCCTCCCCTCCTCCTTTGAGAGGGGATGATGATAATGAAAAGAAAATTCCTGCATAGTGTTCTCTTGGTGAGTTCTAGTTGTGCCATGATCTCTTTGTGAGTTCATGAGAGGAGAGAGCCTAGGAGAGGCCAAACGCAATACCCATCAATCGGTGGAAGCGTCCCCGGTTCGTGGTTCACTCTTTCCTTATCTCTTCTTCCCCTCCCTTCCCCCTCCTTGCTGTCCAGAATTCTGGAGGTTGCTGTCCTCTGTCCAGGAGTGCCCAAATCAGCAAGAAACTGTCCTAGAAGCCTTCCTATGGCTGCTGTCCAGATCTTCTAATGTATAAAGGTTGCTGTCCAAGAAACTACAGCAGATTTCCTTGCTGAAATACAGTCCAGAATTTCCGGTTGTGCTGTCCAGAACCTCCAGGTTGCTGCTCCAGGATCCCAGGATCAGGTCCACATGCTGTCCACCACCCGGAAGCTGCCAAACTGTTGTCCCTACTATTGAAATTGCTGTCCAGCAGTAGCAACCAGCTGTCCGAAGAATCCTGCCCAAGGGAGTTCGTTTTCTAGCCTCCAGAACCCCACCCGCCCCACACAACAAGTCCCCACCGCCTGCCCTCCCATGGCTTCCCAAACTTGAATTTCAAATTCTATTTGTCATTATTCACTTTCCTAATTTAAGCCCTAGTCAATTAGGAAAGTTTCCTATTGAAAATTCAATTAATTTTGGAATTCAAATAGTTTCCTTTTGTCTAAACTTAAGTTAGGAAACTTTCCAAGTTATTTAAATCTGAAATCAATTTCAGATTTCTCCTTTAAATTGATTTAATTGCTTGCGGGGCCCACACTCCTAATTAATTAAATCCCCTCTAAAGGGCCGGCCACCCCCTCTCTCTCCAATCTCACTTAATTAGATCCTAAATTAAGGATCTAATTCATTTATTTCCCTAGCCCTTAATATTACAAAATCTGAAATTATAATCTCAGATTTTATTTTCCCTCTCCCGCCACCAGATCCAAGGCCTAATTGGATCTCCACATCACCCCAACCACTTGGCTGAACCCCTTTCCTTCCTCCTTGCCCGAAACTTTGCTCCCAAACCCACTGCCTCAAATTCCTGGACATTCTAACTTGCTGTCCTGAAGATCCAGCAAAGGGAATTCAACAGTTTGCTGCAACAAACCCTCCTGTTGCCATCCAAAACCCCTTGGACTGCTGGTCTGTGAAGACAACTGCTGTCCTGATTTTCTGGAAGCTGATTGGTTGCTGTCCAGAATTAATTCAAGGGCCAAACTGCTGTCCAATGAAGCTGGACTGCTGTCCGCTGGTTTCTGCAGGCTTCCCAGCACCTTGTCTTTCGTCCAGAAGACTCCAACAGCTGTCCACCTCTTCCTCAGCATTCACACGACCTTGCCGGAGTACGTATCTCTCTTGTCTTTAGGTAAATTCGACACCCGGTTCTCTATCTTCATAGTTACATCCATGATTGTGGTTATTATTATAGTCATGAAGATAAAGTCAATTCTCTCCGCTGAAGCCTAATATTTAGAAGAGTTGTGTGAGGGGTTCTTCATAGTGCTCATCTCTTTGTTAGTTTAGGGATTTATGGTTGACAACCATCATGCACGCACGTTAGATTAAATTGACCATTGCGATCTTAATCTCTATGAATGTAATTTAGCCTAAACTTATTTTACCGCTCATTGTGTGTTATTTCGTCGTCCAAGATCACTTGAATTCAATAATTACTTTGTTCTCTAAATACTAAGCGTGCAAATTTCATTAAGCAATTCATCCTCGCATGTCTGTTCTACATCAATATCTTATCAGTTAGTGTCTCCATAAATATCATTCAATTTGATAAGTTAAAAGCTTTGAGCTTAACCTATAATATTTACTCTGGAAGAAAAGGATTCATATCAAGCCAATTCAGAAGAATTAAACCCCATAGCAAGTATCAAATTGATGGAACTGGCACCTAAAACTTTGGAAATGACTGACCCTAAGTACTTATAGAATTGAAGAAAATCAGATAATTTGTCTTAGTGGACTGGTTATGTACTTCATATCAATCAAAATTACACATTAAAAAGTAAAAATGAACATGGATCTTCAAGTATTGAGAGACGATCGAATATGATATAGGATTTCATCACAGTTCTAGAAATAAATAGAACACCAAAAGACTAATGGTTGGGACTTGGACAATGGATGTGCTGGAAGAGGTTTAGAATGATCATCTCCAATCAACCAAACAAAAAAGAACTTAATATTGTTTTTATGGCAAAAAAATCAAATGAGATAAATAAAGATCAAATGCATAAAATTGTTGCACCTTAGATGGCAAGGCCCAAACAAGTCCAAAATGCCTGATGTATTATTGATCTAACAATCAAGTATCATGAAATCCATGAAACAAGTTAATCGCTAGCAAACTTTAAGAAACCTTATTGTTGAAAAGCTTTTTGTTGCATCAGGAAACATAACATAGATGAGGATATAGGCATATAACCTATCATGAAGAAAGAACAATCTAGTGAGGATATAGCAGAGCGTGTTCTGACCTTTGAGGTAGGTAGCCAGGAAGTCCTGAAAATATGTAATTTTGGTCAGCACCATCATGAAGCCATTGCATATTTGAAGGTTGTTGCTCGTTGCTCAGATCCACCGGCAAGTGCATGACATTTTGAAACTATGGAAAAACAAAACACACATCATTTTCTTAATGCAGTCAATAAAAAATAATAGTTGAACTTCATTATGTACTGAATAATTTAGAAGCTGACATGAATGTGAAAAAGTCTGTACCTCGCCAGAGTAATCTAATTGCAAAAGTTGGTTGCTAAGGTACCTCTGTCAAGCAAAGAGTGAATCAGAAGTTAATTGTAGGGAAAGATAGTCATATTTTTTTATGGTACTTAAATAATTAAGTGTGTTATGTAAATAGAAACTTTATGGTGTTAAACATGTAAATAATAATGAATAAAATGTCATGTATATAAAACCCCCTAAATACCATTAAGGCAGGCTAAATAATATTTTTTTCAAATCATGCCCTCTTAACATAACAATTTTATCATTTTGTTTCCTAATACGCATCATACGCTAATAAAACCATGTCGAATTAATAAGAAATTTTAATTCAATCACAAAGGAGCACGTGCAAGCCAGTAACAAATAAGTAGAAGAAATTATGTAAGGAAAGAATTTACGGAACAAAAGTTGAAAAAGAATTTTATTCAATCAAAGGTTTAGATTTACATTTTTGAACATCTTCTATATACTTGTTATTCCTCGGGTTAGTGGATATAGCTAGCACAAGATTTGCCCAATCTAATTTCAGACGACCATCAAGTTCATGCTTAAACCTTATCCAAAAGCTAGGAATTTATAACAAAAATAAAATAAAATAAAAAAGTGGTAGACAGAAGCTTCCACTCTTTCATTTTTTTTAAAAAAAACCTCCACTCTTTTATTTTTGTTTTATATGATATTCATCAGTAAATTTTTACTAGCGATCACATAATTCTAAATAGATGAAAAACCTATTGAAAATCCCAAAAAAAGATTGTAAGAATATGCTCCACAAGCCTTCGAAAGTGTCGTGTGGTACCCTTTTTTACATGTACACCAAAGCATAACAAAAGTAAGCATCAACTATAAATAATACATACCTTTTGCATTTGAATCTGATTTAAAGATTCACTTAGAGCATCTTCCATTTGCATGATTTGCTCTATGCTATCAACGTTGTCAGGGTTTGTCCAATAACTGTTGTAAAAAATGTATTACACATAATAGTTAATAAGTGAAATAAGCAGAAACTGTATCAAATAGGTTGACGTATCAAAAAAATTCGAAGAGGTTCAGTTTCTATAGCACAGGCGCCACTGTTCCATAGCATATGTAAAAATTTAGAAAATGAAATTTAGTTATGATTGGCATCGTGCAGAAAGCTTTTGGTTATTAGGTTGAGAAAGTGATTCATGCTTGGAATAAAACAGTAAAAATTTTTATAATATATTTGCATAGATAGGCTATCCCGTTAAATAATCACTCACTCCCTCAGCTGGTTAAAATACAAGATAAAAACATTAAAAGCAATAGCTTTCCATTAGTTGAAATTAAGACCAATGCATTTTCGCAAAAGTGAAAATTGATCATGAACTCTTTATAAATTTTTTTTTTGGCGGGCGGTGGGGGGAGGGGGGTGGATTTAAGGCTTCATTTCCTTAACTATTCATTTAATTAAGAATTAGGATTCGACTTTTGACTTTAAGTTTGACATACCCTAAAATTGGCTTGTAAATATATATTTTTAGATCCATCGCCCAAAAATTGCCAGTCTAGGAATCTGTATTTTATATTTCTTAGTTTAAGATCACGAGATTTCCTATGGAAGATGCAATTCATGGTTTCTAACAAAGCATCTCTCAATCAGGCTGGGCTGACTAGGTTCGTGATTAAGTAATTTTAAACTTGAAAACCTAAAATGATGGATCCATGAACTCACGATTAGATTGTTCCAACATTCTTATGGATATTTTATCACTACGTGCCACCCCTTTAGAGCCCTTTCATGCTACTTTTGACTTTTTTTTGGTGATTTAATGATTGTTATCGCATAAGTTTTGTGTTGATTATAGTCATTCACCCTTTGCCCTATTCACTAACTCGTCTCAAAGCATAAACTATCTGATTTGGGTAACAATCATTGAATCATTGTGTATCATGATATTAACCCAAACAAATCAAAACACGGGAATGCTTTCTCTATCGAGAGTTTCTCTTTGAGTTTTATTTGAGTATAATTAAACTTATGGAATTTGTTTCCTTTGAGAGGCTGATCAACCCTGATTCTCTACTAAAATTAAACTATCATATCTCACTAGACCTCCCCCCCCAATCTTTTTTTTGTGAAATCTCTTGTGCGAGAATAATACTCTCATATCATCATCTTTTCCTC
The DNA here is from genome assembly GCA_019925795.1 of Dendrobium chrysotoxum. Lineage (NCBI taxonomy): Eukaryota > Viridiplantae > Streptophyta > Magnoliopsida > Asparagales > Orchidaceae > Dendrobium > Dendrobium chrysotoxum. Next base: position 75,238,000 of record CM034313.1, read on the forward strand.
TTCAACAAAGACAATTGACAACTTTGATGCGGAATAATCTCTCTCCATACTCGAGATTGTACAAAACTTAAACCTTTTAGCTTTAAGCCTAGATTTTTTTTTTTAATCTTTAACTTTTAATTTTCAGTCAGTGGATCAATTATTGATGCATGAATAATTAACTTCACTTCTTTCAATCATACTTCTTGTGGCATTTCAGTTCACATAATCACTTATGGGTTAATTGATGGCTTGTGTGTTTACTTTTATAATCTTTATACTTATTTGAGTATTCCTTATTTAGGGTATCATTTCCTAGGTTCTAATGAGTAGTGTTTTTATTTGCAGCATGGAAGATAGAAGTGTTACTATCAAGTTTTTGATTGAAGCAAAATCTCTTTGTCTTAGGTCGCTCTCCAAACCGAAACAAGCACCTTTTGCTTTGGCAATCATTTACAACATTGTAGGATTACACTAAGTGATCTAACGCCTATCGAGATTGCTTTGTGCCCGCTTGAGAGAAAGAGGAGTAGAAAATACAACAATACTACATCTACCATTTAAAGTTACAGTAGGTGTTGATGACCACCCTTAGAAGAAGCAACCTGCCCCAAATACTTTTCGAAGTACTAGACCCTCAATCTTTTCGAAGTTGGTTAGCACCATTTCTACAATTCTCATGATGGCTATTCTAATAGTGACTTGTGATGCTGTAATTGTAATTATCAGTGTAGTTTGTTGTGACTAATGGTTTTTATGCACTCATGGGATTTACAATTATGTGAGATATGAAGCTATCTAAGATATGTGGTTTGCTGTAAGAAGTGTTGCTACATCAGCAGGGGCGGAATCAGTCATAATTTTCAGAGGGGGCAAACTAATGGTTGGCAGATATGTCGGGGGTCCAAGGGGGCAGCGCCCTCTGGCGGGATTCAACCCTGCGGAGAACAAATTTTGATTTATATTTCTCTTTGTATTTAGTTCATCGTTTCCTAACAATAACACCTATACACAATATGTTTAATTATACTAGGGGCAATTGCCTAAAGATTATAGTATTTTAAAACTTTTAGGGGGGTGGCAATTGCCTAAAAACCTTTGTAATAAATGCTAAAAAATAGATTGAGGGGGATAAATTACCTAAAGAATTGTATAATAAAAAAAAATTCTTTTTAAGGGGGGGCGTGGCAATTGTCCTTCGGGATCAAACGGGTTCTGCCCCTGGCTACATGAAACTTATTTTATAATCTTTTTGTCTCTAGTGACAAACTCTTATTTCAGTTTTATGATTGTACAACAAAATTTTTGGGAGAATTTTTATTATAAAAAGAATACTCCTGCTTGAAAAAAATAATCAAATTTATTTTGAATAAAATTATAGTTCTTCTTCTAACAGAATAAAAATTGAAAATATCACCTTAATCTCCTTTGCATGTCAGATAACTGAGATTTTAAGTTCTGTACGTGACTAGACAACTCCTGCTCAAAGATAGAATAGTTATCTTAAAAACCGTATTAAAAATCAGGAATATGCAAATAAAGCACATTTTTTTATCTTCAAAAACATACCTCAACGGTCTGGTTGCTGCAATAAACAAGAGGAGAATATTAGAATATTAATTTTTGCAGCCTACTGTTATATTTAAAAGAAGCTTGCCAAGTTTATTCCATACCTTGAACCCAAGAAGTCTGGAATATTTACATCATGATCCAATTTCTTGAATGTCTTCTTTAGTACCTATAAATTTTAAAAAAATAATGTTTATAAGCTGCTTTTGATGCTGCATAAGATTTACCTTTTTTATATATATTTAGCAATAGCTTAAATATTTTAACCTGTTAGATCAAATGTAAGATGTGCAGAATTGACTTACCTCAAGGCTCTCTAATTTCCTCTTTGCTCTCTCTTGTGGGGTCAACTGTGCAAACTTATTAATAACGTCCTCAAATTTGCTGGTAAGAAACATTTGTCATATAGAATTATGCAAAAAATAATATGCATCTTAATAAAAAGAAATTAAATAACTAAAATATATGGGAAAAATAAAGGAAAATACTAAGAAAAAAAAGATATGCGAATAAGGATGTAAAAGATATCCCATCATAAACTCTTAAGAGCAATTGTCAACTTGTCACCTATTAAATAAAGGGTTTTTTATCTAAATTCTCTCCATACCTATTGGGGCATGAGCTTTTATTGTATCTATTAGTGCATTTGGGATTCTCATAAAAAGAATTCATGGAATGGAAACCCAACTACTCAAACTTAATTAAGCATAAGTTCACTTTTTACCATTAAGTTAATATACCAACCAACATATATAACTTTCCCATTATAAACTTGCCCTTCATCTTAAATGTTTCGTTAGTCTTACTTACATGTAACCAAGATTCCTTCCCTATTTTCACCAATAAAATTACACCGAATACTCATAAAAAACTCCTTGGTGTTGTTGTCAACCAGTCACCAATTAAACAACTAGTTTCTAACATAAGTTCTCTTTATATCTATAAGAGCATGTGCTTTTACTACATCTATTATTACATTTATTACTGCATGAAGTTTTATTGCATCTATTGGTGCTTTTTGGATTCTTCTAAAGAAATTTATAGAAAGGAAAACGACTACTGAAACTAAACCAAACATAAGTTGTTTGCTATTTATCATTAAGCTAATATACTAAATTGTTGATATACCTAGCTACATTTAGAAATATGTATACATAATACATCACTCTCTTATTTTAAACATGCCCTTCAGTTTAAATGTCCCATTAGTCATCCTTTTAAGTAACTAATACTCGTACCCTATTTTGCACTAACCTGATTATATTAAATACCATTAATCACTTGAATCAATTTCATATCATTCCTTATACTTTACTCTAGTATTTAGGATACTTCAAATTATTTAACTATATCTAAAATAAAAGAAGATATTGCTCAATGCATTATGGAGCTTTTTGAAAGAATAATTTGAAATGTATATGAGATACATATAATCATTTTTCTCTAAAAAACGGAATCATATCGTCAAGTTACATAACAAAAGTTCTGATTTGAATATGTTGTCAAGTCTAAATGCGAATACAAAGAATATGTCCACAAACATACCTGTGCTCTCCGAGGCATAACGTTGATTTTCCCGTTGGCGAGAACATGATAAGTAAAATGTCAATATCGCACAATATGGAGAGCTCCTTGGCCTTCTTCAAGATACCTGCCCTACGCTTCGAGTAGGTAATTTGACGCCCACTCGTACTCTCCAATCGCTTGATTCTAAGCTTCACCCTCCCCATCTTGCGATTAATTTAGCAGCACCCAAATCAAAATTGCTAAAAACTGTTGTTTAATCCTTAATGATACCAATATACAATAAAACAATCATTCCACCGCAACCATTAATGCATCGAGGAAAGCTGGAACTTCTTCAATTTGTGGAAGAAAGTGGATTCAAAGGGAAGAGAAAATACAAAAAGTGATCGCGTTGGCAGCTAGGTCACTCGCGGGCATAAATGGTACTGGATGGAAGAGATTGTTTGCCTAAACGAGGAAATCAAATAACAACTTTAAATTGAATAATGTGAAACGCGGAATGTGATTATATAAATCTGTTCAGAATATGAATTATGAACGAGGAGGGTGGAGAGAGAGATACAGGAAGGAGGTTCTTGCGGTGGAGCTGTAAGACCTAATGCCTAATAAAGGCAAAGTACGGTAAACAAACTAAAAAAACAGTTATGGACTTACGGTAATCCTTAATTGAGTTAAGAAAAAAACTATTATTTCGCCGTTCCACGCGTTACGCCGTTCGCGCTTCTCCTTCCATTCCACTTTACCCCCGCACGTGTGCAAGAAACCTTACCACGTCGCTCGTCTTCTTCGCGATCTACTGGCTTCGAGCTGACAATGTCGCCTCTCCTCAGCTCTTGCCCACAAATCGCGAACATAAATTATTGCGCAACCGGCTTGCTACAGTTTTTCTCCTTCGAACAGCCAACATCTCGCCCTAGACCGACCGCGTCTCTTGGTTGTCCTTGCCTTCGCACCTTGTTTCCTTAGTCAGGACTAAGAATCATCTTCTCAGCTCCTTCCGAGTACCAGAGCTCCTCAGCTTTTTCAGTGTGTCTCGCCTCCTCCCAAAAGGAATAGATACCAAGGCAATGATTCATCTTCCCTGAATTTGCTGCTAGGTTTGCTACGTGTATCTTTAGCTTCTTATCTCCTTTTACTGTAAAAGGATACAAGCTATTAGTTTTGTTCTAGAAAGGTAAAGGATGTTTTCTCCATTCTCAAATACTATTGAAATGTGCTTATTTATGTGAGAAAAAAATCCTTCTGGATTGCGCTGTGGTCCAAAAAAATCTGTATTGTATATTTTTTGAGGTTTTTAGTTTGCATCTTGTTCATCTCAGTTGTTGAATCATCTTTGAGTAATACATTGGCGACTTTTTTTGAAGTTAGAAATGGCGATCAATTAAAGATAGTTCGTCAGGGAAGTTTGGCATCTAACTTCTCTGACAACTTTATCGCCTGGCTTGAACTTTTTGGGAAAGATTTTGAGGTAATTTCAGGTAATATCAACTGCTTTGTTAATCGTTTAGGACTTAAACTTCTCAGTTGAACCTAGAATCAGCCACCCAACTCACAAAACCTTGAATAATTTGATAATTTTACACGGAATTGGATAATGTGCTATTGTCCAATGAAACTGATTGGGTCTATTGTCCAAGCAAAAGCCTAATCAATGATAAAATTAGGCTCTGCAAAATCTTAGCTAATTAGCTTGAGGGTAGACTGATAAGATGTATCCCTTTTCATCTGATCAAGTTCTGAGGTTCAAAAATCCCTTTTCATTTACTTCAATATATTTGTAAATTGTAATCTTCCAATTTCAATAAATCTATAGTACTTGTATGCATTCTTTGTTCTCTGTACTTAACCAATTCTCCTTACTACAAATCTAAATGGGTGTGGATATTATTCTGTTTCCCGAGATAAGATAAATGTTTTATTTTATGTTTTATGCTTATGAAAACTCTAAAAGTTCACACATCCCTCATGAAAAAACTCTCCTTCTACTAAGTTTGATCAAACATATATCTTCTTTTCTATTAATATTCCTTCTTACTATATTAGATGACACTTTATTAACTTTCTAATATGTCACTTAAAAAAATGGTAAAGCAAAAAGAAGGAGGTGCATCAACAATATGGGAGATGGAGACTATCTTAATCTATTGTGATTTGTGCATTAAGGAGATAGAGTTGAAAAATAGACCTACAACTCACTTTAGTAAGGAAGACTGGACTAACTTAACAAAGAATTTTAACGAGCGCACCAGTAAAACCTATGATCGTACCCAACTTAAAAATAAATGTGATCAACTTAAGGAGTGGAAGCTTTGGAAAAATTTAATGCGTGGCGAGACTGGAATAGGCTGGAATCCTTTAAAAAAAAAAATTGATGCTTCAAATGAGCGATGAATCGAAAAATTACAAGTATATTAACAAACATATATATTAAGTTACACTATCACATCAAACATAACGGATGAGTTATTACAATTTGCATATGGTGAAGACTATATTAGTTGTTACAAATGAGTTATTATAAATATTGCAAAGAAATGATTAAGATATTATAGATGTTATGATTTTAATAAAAGTATCTAAATAAAGGCTTCAAATTATGAGAGATGGTGGGTGAGATACTTTATTTAAAGTATTTAGATTATTTTGTGAGAATAATAATATAAATATTTCAAATATGATACATTTATAATGCGAGAAAGATCAAGGCACCGTACTCAAACTATCGCAAATATACATCATTATCAAATCAAATTATTTTATAATATGATAGATATGCAACTCCAATAGCTCAATAATAGATTTGATAAAATTAATACAAAATTATGTATGTGTGACATGTTTGAATCAATATCATTCATTTTTAGCTTTTGATATAAAACGATTGTTATTCCTAGCAAAATTTTATTTGTTAGATTTTGAAGAAATTGATCTCATCATATTAGACAATCAAATTGAGAATTTTATTATTAATATGAGATCAAATGATTTATGAATTTAAAAGGATTTGGAGAACTTGCTCAAAAAATAGTGGAGACTAGGAAGATTTATATTTATTCTTTGATGTTTCTGCTTATAAAGCTTGCTCCGATATTGCGGATTGCTACGGCAGCAGTCGAATGAGCATTCTCTGCAATGAATATTATAAGAAATCATTTACGCAATCGTGTGGAAGACTTCTGGATGAATAATTGACTACTTATATTAAAAAAGATATATTTAATAATATTGAAAAAGAAACGATTATACAACGATTTCAAAATCTGAAGATTCGATGGGAGAAATTATAAGTAATATGTATGAAAAATATCAAGATCTAACATTCTCAATTGTAAGTTTTTTTCTTTATCATATATTTTATCTTTTTATAATGATAATTTAAAAAAAAAATTAAAACTGCCAATATCAGTCCAAGCCCCAATGAAAATGGTTGAGATTTTTTTTTATAAATCAATAAATTATTCCCCAACATGAAAAAAAAATCTTGGATCCGTCCCTGGTAAGAGGTGCGAGTAAGGTGGGCAGGACGCATCGGTGCTTCCCAAGCTTCCTCCCCCACCGTATGCAAGGGAGGGAGGTGAAGAAGAGAGAAATCTCCAGCGAGCTGCACCCATGTGGCAGTGTAGCGCGTCAAATGCCACAGGTTTGATTGGTTCACGCAAGGTGTAACACGCGGAACACGCCCGCTCGTTGGGAAGGATCTCTGCCCCATGCTAATAGCATAGCGCCAACTCTAATGGCCAAAAGACAACGACTCCCAAATCCGACAGAATTAGCACTCGTTTGCATTGTTCTTAAACGCCCATCACACAAACTCCCTCTCTTCACTTCTCGACATGAGATGACAATGAATACTATTGCATTTAAGAATGCTATTTTTTATTTTGAGAGGTCATTTCCTGACAAGGTGGAGCTTAGCTTTATGTTCCCAAAGGGAAGTGGCTTACAGTTAGTTTAAACCTCATAAGCCATCTCACTCTATTTCTTGATAAAGGGACAATCATCATTGGAGCTCAAGTTTTTTTTTTTACTAGATTTATTGCGGGCTAGTATATTCCAGCACACATATAAATAAAGAGAGACGGGTGCAAGAGTCATAAGAGACACTATAATTTTTATGTGAAAATTCTTAAAAAAGGAGAAAAATCACATGGTCTTGCCCAGTTGAAATGAATCCACAATTGTATGTTGTTGATTGCAAATGACGCTCTTCCTCGAGGAAAGACATTGGCTCAATGTAGAAAATATAAAGCACATTACATCTTTGGGGTTGAAAGAATCCAATGATATGAGAGCTATTTTCAAGAGAATGTTGGTCAGTTGTTTGGTTGATAGGATCGTAGTCGAGTGACAGATATAATAGTACAAACACTTAACTATCGAAATATTGTCTGTATTGACTTAAGGGCCTCATGGTTTTATCCTATTGGTGTAACTTCTAAGGAGCTCACCCATCCCAAAATTTTTTTGGGATGAGCACACTTAACTGCGAAGTTTCTTAATGAAATTTTAATCATTATATCAAAAGACGCCTTGATGTTTAAGAGTTTAGCTTCTTTTACTTAAGGGGTTTCATAATCTCCCTCACTTAAGTAACTGACATCCTCGTTAATATCTTTATCCCAGAATCATCCACCAGGTTGATAGGATTCTAGAGGTAGCCCCTATAAGTTCAAGTGGTGACTCCCGTCACATAACACTTTGTCCCATACATGGTTCAAGAGGTGGCTCCCATGGCATAGCACTTTCTCTTGTGTGACACTTAGTTTCCATTTTCCTGTTGGTGTATTGCTTTGATATCATTTATAACAGTCCAAACTCTTAACTATCGAGATATTGTCTGCTTTGGCCTAAGGGCCTCACAATTTTGTCAAGTTAGTATAACTTCCGAGGAGGTCACCCATCCCAAGATTTTTTCGGGATAAGCACACTTAGCTGCGAAATTTCTTAATGAAATTCTAACCATTATACCAAAAGGTGCCACGATGTTTAACTGTCTAGCTTCGTTTAGTTAAAGGGTTTCACCAATGCTAGAATGTTATGCTATGCTGTATCAATAGGATTACCAATGCGATTTCAGTTTTATCTATCAATCAGTTCAATGTACTATTATATAAATGTAATAATGAATATAATATCTTTAATTTCATATTTGTATCCTTATTCTTTTGTAGTCAGGAGATTGTGATAGAATAGTAATTGTATTGATCTCTTGACTATTGTATATTAATTTTAGAAGAATGAATATAGTGCAATATTTTGAGGTATGTAATTGTTAGTTGCTTTCATTGATATATAGATTTATTATTTTGATGATTTATAGAAGCTCTGGTGATTAATTAAGAATATAAAATAGATAATTCTTTCAAATTTGATTCTGGAGCATTATAATAGAGGTTGGAGGGATCATAGTCGAGCGACTAAGGTCGAAAGGATCAAAGTCGGTGGGCGACGGAGGTTGGAGGGATCGTCGGCAGGCGACCGAGGTCGGAGGGACCGTCATTGATGGATGACAGAGATATGAGGGATAGTAGTCTGCAGGTTATAGAAGTTGGAGGGACCATAGTCGGTAAGCAACCGTAGTTGGCGGGTGACGCTAATCAGAGGGGCCATAGTCGTCAGACAATGCTGTTCAAGGGGACCGTAGTTGGCAGTCGACGCAGGTTAGAGGGATTGTAGTCATCAGGTGAAGGAGGTCGGATGAAGGCCTGACGATGGTTATCGAACGGAGGTCTGACGATGAAGGTCGGGCAGAGGCCCAGCAGTGGCGACATGATGGCAAGGGTTCACCAACGATGCTGTTGAGGTAGAGCTTCAGGATTCTTCAAGTATTAGAGTTCTCTTGAATCTCTAGCTTAGGGTCTAAACCTCCAAATGTTATAGCCCGCAAAGGTCCAAGCCCCAAAAAGTCCCCTTCTTGTAGAGAGCAGGGTTCTATTTATAAATTTTGAGAGTGGCATGCTCCATAAATATGAAGAAGATCCAAGGTAATTTTGGAGTGCTCCATCGGACGTGTCATATTGATTCTCTCGATCTTAGAGCATCATTCAACATTTAATTGCCTTAATGATGTCAAAATTAAGTGATCTTGGACTCATTGAGTTCGTCTCGTCGGGCCGCTCGATTCGACTATATGTATATCATATTTGAATATCATTTGGTCATCCAATTAGTGTTTTGGAGCTTTCAAGTATGCTTCGATCCCTTGATTTGGGTCTATTTGAGCTCGGATTGGACCAATTTCGGTCTCATTGGGTTTGTCTCATTGAGACGTTTAATTTGACTATAAGTTGCTAAAATTGGAGTTCAGATGGTCCTCAAGTTAATTTTGAAAGTAGTCAACTCACATACATTTCGAGATTCATGTCTGATCAAAATGATTTTTTATGACGTATCAAGATTATATAAAGATTATAATGTCTTTTATTCGTTATTGTTAGTACACTTTGTGTATTTATGTGGCCTTAGCTCTCATTTTTCTTTTTTAATTTTTGCATGGTTGGTACTCTTTCTGAAATAGCAAAGATAATTACAAATAGAATAGAGTATATAATAGCCATAATGAGGTAAAGACATTCAGATCATGGTTTCATTTAGTTACGATAAGTCTTAAATCACAGACCTTAAAGTTTTGTCAATTTTCTATTCATCCCTATTCATATTGGCCAAAAATTGCCACATATCCAAGGAAATACACAAACTCTCTGGAAAGTTTTCTATATGTAATTTACATGTAAACCAAAATAATTAGAAGAGACAGCTTTTATTTCAGATAAGTTATTGATTGGGGTGAGGTCTCTTAAAATGTGCACAGGAAAGATTTATATATATAAAGTTGCAATGTTATGTTATAAAAAAAAAAATACAAAATATATTGTAAAACTTGTTATCAGTTTTTGATGAAGCTATCAATCATAATAAAATATAAAACTATATTTTGAATTATGTAATATATAATTATTTATGAAGTAAGTTTGCCCACCCTTAAAAGAGAGGTTGGTTCCGCCCCTGCAATGATGTGTATGCAAGTGTAAACGGTCACAAGATCGATATGATTCACTCTGAAAATTACTTCTGCATCAAATCGGACTGTACAGGTAAGAACTGTCGGTTCAACCGATGAATAGGTTCTAGTTCCTTTGAACCGACCGGATCAATTGCTACATTATTTAAATAATTAATTGTATAAATTTATTACATTTTAATATTTATATTTAAAATACTTAATTTAAAATTAAGATGACATTCTTATTATATTTATTTGCCCCAAAACATCATGAAGAATCTTTAATGTCCCAACCACTCCATGTGAGTTCTTAACATTTGAAAACCCAAAAAGCTATATAAACAATAGTACGAAAGAGTTTTCAAGTGGTATGCCACTAAAGAGATGAGTTGAGGTTCATGAAGCTCACAACATATATATTAATATTAAAAAAAATTAATTAATACTTTGTAATGTGAATAATATTTATTTTTTAGTTAATAATAATTTATTCATTTATTTATATATACAATATAAAAAAATAATTATAATCTATTTATTAATGATAAATATTATACATAAATAATTTTTAATTGTTATAAAATAAATTTGGTATATAACCTATAAATGTAAAATATATTTAAACATATAACATAAATTAATAATAATTTATATTAAATTTATAGCTTTATATATGAATTAAATTTTTATTAAACATGAATCAAATTTAAAAATTAAATGTGTTTAAATTTAAAATTATAGAAACTGTTGTTTATATATGATTTTTATTTTTTAGTCACAAATTTATATTATTACAAGATTATTTTAACATTATTATTTAATTTAAATAAGATTTAAATAATTTTAATATTTATTATGTCCTCCAGTTTAATCTTGGTCGAATCATTGAACCTTGAACCTCTCATTCTTCCAGTTCAATATCCGGTCCGATTTTAACAATCTTGATTGTTGTTGTGATGACATTAATATTATGTGTTTGTGATGACATCAATATTATGAAAAATTAAGATTGCTACTAAAAATGATCTTTTTAACAACATTATATAGTTGCATTTTAAAAATCATTGTAAAAGAAAATTTTTGGAAGCAGTATAAACCGCCATTTATAATAAACTTAATACCCTACTAATCTCCTGCTCCCTCCACTCCCGTGCCCTACCTACCGCACGCGCTCAACTAGTCCCGCGTCTTCTCCTAGGCACGCCTCCTTCTCACCATAACCAACCTCGATCGCGCACTCTCAAACATTTGTCGCCCGCTTCTTTTCGTCAATTGAATAGCTGCAGCCAATCTCTCATTAAGCCTGACTTCCTCCATTCGTGCCCTAGGTCGCAAACAACAACCCTTCTTTAATCTGCACCCGTGTTCACTTGCCAGGTAAGGTTAAACAATATTGTGCATGTGAGGGAATTTAAATCCGCGATACACACTTTGCTGCTATGGAATATCCTTATGTTTCCTATGATAATGTTGTGCCATGGTTGGATGGTTTGGAGTTTACTGTTTCAGCAATTAGCAAGGGGATTCATTTGTTGGCATGAGTGTGAAGCTTTAGCACTTGTTTTTTTTCATGAATTTCACTATCATCTTAGCCATCTTCATATTATTGGTCCCTAATTCTTCTTATTAGAATGTAGTCCTTTTGGGTTCTATGTGCTACACAATGTGCAATATCTTAGGCAAAGCTTCTACACTGGTTTTAGTTCATGGATTCCACTATTGATACTTCTTGTTCTTGTTATCTTCTTCTTGTTGTTTTCTTGTCTACTTTTGGCATTGGAAACTTGAAAGGAAAGATGAGCTACTTTAAATCTTTATTATTCTAAGAAGTGGATAAATGGTATAAGATGTGTGTGGATAAGAGTTTGTGCATGTAGGTGGTCTTGAAGAAAATTTTTATTGAGTCAAGGTGTACATATGAAGTACATTTTAAACAGCTCAATTTTAAAATTTATCTAGCATAAGCATAAGCAATATAATTAGCTATTTTTAGCTTATTGTTGTCTATGCATAACTCAAAATTTTTATTAATTCTCAAACTTCTTCAATTTCAACTGGAAAATTAGTTTTCTTTAAATTTTTTTGGAGCCGTAAGTTTTCCCATATACGTAGAATAAACTGTACAATAATGTTATTAAGTAAATTATAGCCTTACTTCTATAAACATGGATTCTATTGAGTTTGCTTTGTTGAAGTGCTCATTCGACTTAGTTGAGGAAGGGCTAATTAAGGTTCAACTAGACTAAATAGGTTTTGAATTTATTTTAGTGATTGAATTGTTATTTAACTAAACCAATTGCACAATTTTTTTTATTAATGGTTTCAAATTGCAGTTTAATTTTTAAATAATTTATAAATATATTTTAAATTAATCAAACGGCTCAACAAGCATTCAAACTGAGCCAGGCTAAGCTCGAGCTCAACCTATTAGCTCAAGAGCCGGCTCAACTCACTTACACCTCTACTAAGCACCACCTCTCATATTATCAAAATACATCATGCATGTAGAAGCCAACTTAATTTCTGTATCACGATTATGCGTGAAATTATTCTGTGTGGACACGATCGCCGTCTGGAGACGAATCAGAACGACCACATCACTTTTTTATTGTGTGCCGTAATTGTGTACCGATATGTACTGGATGACATGACAATATTTACACAGAATAATTTCTCTATGTACAAAGATGCTTTATTTCTCAATTATTATTCTCCTCTCAATTTTATTTTTGAGATTATCATTTTATATATTCTTCAATTCAAAATTATAACACTAATTATGATAAAAAACATTAGTAATTTTATCATCAAGCATATAAAAATATAAATACAATTATATATAGATGCACTTTTATAGTGTCGATTCATCTGTTTGATCAGCTGTCCAAAAAATACAATAAATCATCAGGTAGCTTTACTTCTGTATCAAATAATTGCTTCAAATAAGCGACATTAAAGCTAACAAATTAACCAGCTCATTTAATAAATATAAGCAGCGAGAATGACACGCTGCTGAACAATTTCAATATGTAGAGTTATAAATAAATAAAATCAGACCCAATAGTTGCCAACAGTGGCAATCGTTTATGACATGTAAATGTAAACAAAAACCACACGTAATTAAGAACAAACAGCTTTCGTAGCTAATGAAGTACAACAAAATATAGAAAATTATTCTGTGAGGCGAATCAGGATGCGCCACATCACCCGGTACATAGCGGTATATAAAAAAAAGTGATGTGGCACGTCCTAATTCGTCTCCGAACGGCATCCGATGACCACACAGAATAATTTCTCACAAATTATACTCATAAACAACATATCTTCTTTCAGCCCAGGCACATACAATCTGGAGCAGGGTACGTGTAAATGGATTGCTTGGGCTTCCTCACTCGAATCTGGCCTTGCCGACCTCTGTGATCTGCATACAACCGCTGCTGGAACTCAGACCACTCCAAGCTCTTGTTGAGGAAGAGCTGACCTAATAGAGACATGTTTGGCCTTATAGTCTTCAAGTTTTCATAAGTTCGGTGGCCAACCTGGAACATTTTACATTATTCATCTTACCAGAATTAGATCAGGCGTTCATAACTTGATAGTCATAGATTTTATTAAACTTTTTTTTTAAAGTAATAAAAGAGGGGAAAATGAAATTACCATAGCATTGTGCATATTGCCAGGGGATGCAGAAATGAAGACGTCGCTCTTAATGCTGACATAGTAATCAACAGCAGCAAGAAGAGAAGCTTTCCCTTCAACCTTCACAAGTTCGTCAGAAGAAGCAAGGCTCTTTTTATTTTCCATCAGTGGGAAAAGCTTCCGTAGGCTTGAGATTCTGGCTTCCCCTCCGTAGACCTACAGAAAATACCTTAAAATCAGATGCACGTAGTTAAAAAATTCCCTTAATCTTGAGGAAGTAGCAGATGAAACCTTGTGTGAGGCGAGATAAAGGCGAGTTTGGGAGTCAAAGCCCAAGGCTGCTAGTAGCAATCCAATTTCTTCAGGTGTTAATGGGCAGCGCCCTTGGTTCCGTAGCTCCTCATCAGTAAATTGGGAATTCATAACTCTCCCTTGCCAAATCACTTGTCTGTACTTTGCCAAAGCCAACCTTTCAGCTTTACCACCACCAAAGTCACAGGCTGAATGGGCTGCCATGTCCTGCAAAGTGATCAATTTTAAGTACATAGCTTGCATAATTATTTCAGTTTAAGTAAAATGTGATGGTAATCTCCAGTTCACAATTTCAAGAAATTTAATCATGCAATTCTCACAGCTATTATCCTTAAATTCAAAGAATGTGAAAAGGAATTGCGAAACCAATGATACCTTGTCAAACCGCAAATGTAGTGTTACATACTTGCCAGACCCCTGGCTAACATTTTCATCAACTACCTCTTCTATGTATTCATCAGAGTGTGCACGTCCAGGATACCTGAGACGTTTGACAAGCATCTCTCCCAATGCATTGATATGAGGAACAAAGGCCAAGGCCCGAAAGTTGACTTTACAACGCAGCCTTTGAAGCTCCCCAGGCAAGTTGTCAAAAGCAAGGCGGTGTGAAAATGGTGCAATTGCCGCAATCCCATAACTGAAACAAAAGAACGTCTTGGTACATAATCGTTGTAAATAAACAAAGGACAAATAGAAGGATGAAAAGTAAGTGGGCTCATGGCGATTGGCACTAATATGAGGAGCTCATATTATGGTAGATTTACTTAGTTTATGCTTATTATGTATAAGGGTGAAATGTAGGCTCAACTAACAAACCCATAATAGAAACATCATAAGCATGGCACAAAAAAACCAGACGACTGTTATAACACCAAGCATCATGATTTTAGTAACTGCAGGGAATCATCCACGATGAATGTAATCTGAAATCTCAACTCACTAAACAAAGGAAAAAATATTATAAAAACAATTGGGCAAAGATCATCATATCATCCATACTTCAAAATTCTAGCAGCAGTTCCTTATCATATCCCAAGATAATCTAGAAGAGAAAAAAAAAAAAAAAAGGAAATGTTACTCAGCCCAAAATCAGTGTGTCAAGTGACATTCGAAATTGAGTCTTTATCAGATAAATATCTTTGCTAATCTAAAAATTTGATATTTGTTATCTAACCATCCTAAGAACTTCATGAAATGAAGTAAAAAATGAGACCAGCTGATTACTGGAACCAAATGCAGTGATAAGGTCATATCTTTTGTATCATTTTTAAAATGATCCGCACAAAATGTTCTTCACAGCATTTTTGTTGATTTACACATCCGAAATGTCCTCTGTTTGAAGCTATACATCGCATCATATGCCCCCAAATTACAAAATTAAAACATTACACTGAAATCGCAACAAATATTAGAATTTTGTTGCCCAAGATGCTACAGAAGTTGCACCTTGATATACTCTTATTCAGTTTTACATATGCATGTTATTCAGACGGGTAAGGGTAAAATATAATAAATGTAAAAAGAAAAACAAATGTTTTCATTGTCAAAAAACCAAAATCAAGGATGAAACAAAAGATGGATGCATATCGAATAAGAAATGGTTGAGATCCCTCTTTCAATGGTCAAGTACCAAAGAATCATGCTTTTACTATTACAAAAAACAGAATGGCAAGTGAAATTCATGACAATAATTGCTAGATTTTACTTTGTTGATAATATTTATTAATCCCAGCAGTGAGCTTGGCTAATTAGATAAGATAGCCAAGCTACATGGACGGACAAAGATGGTGCATAAAATTTGGGTGTATTTAGGGTTAGCCACATGAAGACAGGAAGCTTACCAACATGTCTAAACAAAACTTTCATGAAGGCTCCAATCGTAAACTGAATTATTCATACATCATGAGCTGTGCATGGACACACAAGCCACAAGTAATTTCATGACTTCTAAAGGCTACAACAACAACAGCAGATACTGGGGTGATAAGAAGCAATTCATGCTGTAAAAATTTCCCTCCAACATAGCCAAGGAGAAGAGTGCTTATTCACGTTTCAAATTTGATCAGGAAACTTATTGACATGCTTTCACGGACATTTGATTTAAGAGAGTTGACCTCAAATAAAGGGATATTAGATGACAATCTTATTTCTTTTTAATTTTTTATATAGAATTTATTTTTCAATAAATAAAGATCACACTGAATCCCCTCTCTCTCTCTCTCTCTCTAGCCGACTTCTATCCCTCTCTCTACATACCATCTCTACTTGAAAAAGTAGATGGGCGTCATGTGATACAAGGAGAGGCAATTAAGGAGCATCAAGGAAAGGAGCGAGATCCAGGCAAAACACAGAAGAGGAACAATTCCTTCAAAGAGAAGTGTTCTCTTTGAAATGGTAAAGATATACCCTCTAATCTTGCTATATTCAGTCATCACTCCTTGAGCTTCTCTAATCCACATAATTCTTTTAACCTAGTCTTATTCAGTGAAGCTATTTGCAAGAAATAAACCAATCATGGCAGCTCTTATGAAGACCAACCACAATTACTTATACAATGAATCCTAACCCCTAATACTAAAGATATACCACGAGTCAAGGCAACCAAAAGATTTGATTTTTGAAACATACAAATTCCACATATCTCCACCAACAACCCTGTTGATTTTAGAAACATACAATTCCCACCGCAAGTACCTGAGCATTCTGGTAGTATGTATCTCACCCAAGAAGACTATTATTGACTCCTAAGCACTCCAAACTAACCAATTCAACCTCTCTTATGATTTCCACCTCTGGTTCAAATGCAGTTGCTCACTCTAATTCAACATAAGCCTTAAATTATAGTGCTTTTCACATATATCAGGCAACCAAAAAATTATATTCAACAACTAACATGAAATCTCTCTCTCTCTCTCTCTCTCTCTCTCTCTCTCTCTCCCTCTCCTATCATTATTATTGATGGATCCCTCCCTCCTCTCTCTTAAAAAATGATCTAACTCTCCACATTAACTTTAAATAATATCTGACATATTCCCCACTTTTCAATCCATCTCTCCTCGTTAACTTTAAACAACATATGAAGTGTTCCCCGCTTTTCTATGAACTTTTTTATATATAAAGTTATATATTATACTATCAAATCCCAAAACTACTCAAATAACCTTTTATCCTTTCCACCATTTTTCAGATCCTCAACACAAAGAAGACTATTAGCAGACGTGTTTAATTTGAAGGCATTTAATTTAATAACTCCTGATGCTACTTTCCATTGCCGTGTCCTCCACAACTTCCCCTAATCAATGGCATTATCATCTTGGTCTCCTTTCCCTCACCAGCTGAGGATCCTTTGTTTCTGATTTTTAGTGTGAAGCCTATTATTATGTAATAAACATCATCATGTCTCTTTTCTTATGACTATATTTTATCATATTAGTACCATTTTTTACTTGGCCCATTCATATATCTAGGATCTAAGTCCTATTCCAGTCGACTAGGTTTTTGTTATTTTGTTTCTTCTATTCATTACTCAGAGTTATCAATTTAAGTGTTTCGAAGCTTTCACTATATTCAAGTAATTTTTTTAGGTTTTGAATTCTATTAAAATTCTATAAAATGTCCTTAAATATTTCCAATTGATTTTTTATTCCTCATATATTGAAAATAGTATTATAAATCAATTGTCATATCTTTATGCATGCAACAAAATAGTCTAGTTGAATGTAAGCATCTACATCTCTTCAATTTTGCTCGTATTTTAATGTTTTACGTGAATATTACATATCATTATTAGGGAAATTTCATTCTAATAGTTTACTAATTATTCAATCATGAGTTATCCACTATTATGATGGGCGCTACACCCTTCACTTATTTAACCACAAACACTTATTTTTTCTCGGACTCCTTTTGGTTGTATTTCTTTCATCCACTCTCTTCAAAACTCTTCCATTGAATCATTAAGTGTATCATTTTGATTTATTCTCATATCCATAAAAACTATTGATGTTATGATCCATCTGCAAATTAACTCTATGCACCGATGAATGTTACCTTCAATGAGGCATGTACTTACTACCCTCATTTCTTGTCCACTAAAAGTTTAGTTTTTCACTTCTATTACAAATCTTCATGCAAATAATGCCCTTAAATATATGCAATCAACATTTCAAATCCTTCTATGTTAAAAATGATATTATGCATTGATCATCATATCCTTATACATCCTAACAAAATGGTCAAATAGAAACCCTTGAATGTTCCTCATACCATAATGTTTCATATGAATATTACATGACAATTTTGGGGATATTTCATCCTAACAACCTCCTACTTAATTCGTGTCATCCACTGCTTCGAGTGGAGCGACTCCCATTCACTTATTTATCAGTAGTTAGTACAAATTCGTGTGTCATCCACTGTTGTTGTTGTTGTACAATATTTCTGGGAAACTTGCATCCCTCCTTCACAGACATCATGTTAGAATTCATACAGATTTTAGTCTCCCTCCCTCTATGTCTATTAGCAGAGACCTACTACAAATTGAAGATATATCTTTAACTAAACTCTACAAAATGGGATTAATCTTTAACCAACCTCTGCAAAACTGGAAGAACATTCTCCAGGTACCAGCTGGCTGACGCATGAACTGGTGCGGTTTTGATTCTTGTGGCTCTAATGGCAATCGCATAATAATCTCTTGTGCTCCATGAGTATTCAGAAGGCAACTCTCTAACAACTGAGATTTCATCTTTCAAGACATTTATGAAATGATCCACATCATAAATTTCTTCGAATGAGCTGCAAAAGCATAGTCAGTCATACCCTACATCAATTAAGGGAAGAATTGGTTGCACAAAACAAATATAAAAATAAGCAGCATAGCTAAGATTACCTTGAATCTTGCCACACAGGATTTACTTCTAGATGTGGAATTACAAGGGTTGCATTTAAAATTTTAGCAACGGCAACAGCATCACATATCTACATGAGGAAAACCTTAATATTTAGTCAATTTTATGTGCAATAAGCTTGCAAGGTCTACATAACCACGGATGATTCTCAAAAGTACAATACTTTTTTTGTCAACCTAAATTAAGTTTCAGCTATGCATATTAAATGCTGAAATGCCTACCCCCATCCTCTGCTGATTCAATCCGCCATCAAGAAATACTTGGATATAGCCAGTCGATTTCACAGGGTTTCCTAAAAGCAAGGAAAAAATAAGCAATTCAGATGAATTACAGTTAGAAGATTCTCATATGATAAGCAAAGTCTAGAAGAGAGGATAAAGACCTAGACGTATGTGGTTAATCCTTTCCAGTGCATCCCTTTTGAGGAGGTAAATCTTGTTTTTTCTATAAATAACACTTACCAGTGATACTTGAAGATGGAACACAGGGTTTCCATCCCTGGGGTGCCAAAGGAGCCCAAAGCTCAGATTTCTGCTCATTTGTCTGAAACATTTTAAAAAATAAGAGGCATCAGAGAAGGCCATAAAAAACCTAAAACAAAACACGGATGCTTTGGCAACAATTAAAACTCACAAATTCACGCTGCAAAGCTCCCTTCAGGAGAGACAAATGTCTTGGTTTAGGAGCACTCCACTCCTGCATGAAAACAATATATTTTTTTTCTTAAACACCAGTTTGAAAGAGAACACAAAGCCATTTCAATCAATGTTGCACAGAAACATGCACATGAAGCATGCTTCATGTGTTCTCAAAAGTATTGGTTAACTAGAGGAGCTTAATTTGTGCCCTACAAAGAAACATTTTATGCATGGTCATTAGTGGATCAACTTTTGCGGAGAGTTTATTGGGTGGTTGGTAGGAGGGGCAAGGATCCCCTATCCGGGGGGTTCAAATGTGGAGCCACCAAAATGTATTCAATATCAGAGATATGTTTATTTAAGGGTATTTTAAGGAATTCACTATATTTTTCAATTGCCCTAATTTATTCTTTGTAAAGTGGAAAAAAAAAAAGCATTGTCTTTCTGTGATATCAATGAGATTAGGGCCGTAAAATAAACTCCATAATTAAAACACCATTGAAACAACGGTGACAAAAGATTGTAGCCATTAATTGGGCGAACATAAATAAATTTCTTGGTGTTTTGTGTTTATAAAATTTCTATTTTTTTGGGAAATATATCATTTTTATTTTATTTTCACTTAATGATTTGAATTAGGCTTCGCCTCATTTCCCTAACATTATTAAACATGGGTGAGGCGCACTATATGAGAGAACGGATTGATGTTTGGCATTTTAACAAACTTTACAACATAAATTGAATGTAAATTCACAACTTCACACTGCTATTCCAGAATTATTTATAGAACTGAGCATAGTATTTATAGAATCAGGATGCACATAAGAGATTCTGGAAGGTCATTGAACATAAATTACACTTGGTTTCATTGCATCCAATTTGATTGACAAATATAGCCTGAGAATTACCTTTTCTCAGCCAGAGTAATCAAAACATGCTATAATAAAACCAAGCAGCCTGTAGATTCTCGTAAGGAGTTGTACACAATTAGCTAGTTTCCAGTCAAACCCAGGATCTCTCGATACGACAGTAATCATTTCCCATGCCAAACCAAATAGATAGCAAGGTTAATATCAGCTATTTAATAAACTCCACTGAATCTTAACTTATTAAGCACCATAACAAGTTTTCCTTTTAAAAAAATTCAACTTTGGAACAACTCCAACTGATGTATGCTAAGCTGCGGGGACTAGTTGATTGAGAGTCTTCTCTCCAAGTTCGGGTCCCGCGTTCAAGCATATGCATAACCTCCTCTAACCTAGTTTGCGGTTAACCCTCAACTTCCCAATAAAAAAAATCAACAAAGAATTCCAACTGATTTCAGTCACAGCTAACTGACAAAACTAGCCATTTTCAAAATGTGACAAAATCAATGAAGGAAGATTATCTGCTGATGTATGAATCTTACAAGACTTGGAAAAAAAAACGATAAGATAAAACCACAAGGTAGCCTACCAGATCATAACCAGGGCAAGGTCATCAAAACTCACCGAGAAGGCAGAAGGGAAGGCGTGACCGAGAGGCGAAACGAGCGCAGGCCACATCACCGGAAGTAGCATCACAAGGAGAGCAGCATACGCCGCGCCTCTCTGCGAGTGGCACTGACAGCAGAAGGAATTAATCATCGTCGAATGTCGCCGCCCCAAAACCGTCCTCCCAATCTTGCAACGCAGTCCAGAGTCCAACCCTAATTACAAACAAAGTTGCGAAGACGAAGCAGGATATCTCCGTTCCCCTACCTTTTACGACTCTCTCCCTCTTTCTCTTTCTCTTTCTCTTCCTCTCCCTCCCTCTGTTGCTCGCTTCAACTGGCGGAGAATGGATAGGATCATTTTATTGCCAGGCGTGGCTTTAGAGGCTGGATGGTTAAAGGGGCAGGTGTTGGCTCGTGAATGGTTAAGAAAGGTGTTCAGTGTTTCAGAGAAGCAGCGAGACTGCAGCTCGTAGATTAACAAGTGTCTTCTTCCACCGACGGACGGGAAACACCCGTTGGGGCCCGCCGGTCCGAATCGGTTCTTCTTTTTTTCTGGACAAATGATTTAAGTTCTAAATGTTTAGTAACTGAATGTAAATTGCTTACGATTGATTTTCTGTTAACAAGGATTCAAGGCTGTACAACAACTAAGGGGTTCTTTGTTTGGTCGGAAAAGTAGGTAATTTAAAGAGAATGTATATTTTGGTACTTTTTTAAATGGGTATAAAATAAATATCACTAAATTTTTTTTTATTTAATTTGAAGTAAAATAAATAGTGTAAATTTTAAAAATAGTAATAACAATAATGATAGTGGCGGTGGTAGGTGGCAGTAAGTAGGTGGCGGCGGTGGTGGCTGGAGGGTAGCGGCGGCAAGAGAGCTTGTTTGTGATGAAAATGATTTTCGCTCAAAATATGACGAATTTATTTTATGTCAAAAATGAGCTAAGAACTTTATATTTCACTCATTTTTCTTTACTCGGCATCCTTTTTTCATCCAACCAAATGTCAATATTTTCAAAACTCATATAAAAATATTATTTTATAACTATTTTATTTCAAATCAAATAGCTCTAATTCTCGCACACATAGATAAATATACTTTTCTAAAAATTCTCTCTAATATATAACTTAGTGACCCCACTTGCAAGTAAGACATTGGCCCTACGACTCATCTCTGTAACTTCACATAGGAAAAAACACGAATTTTTTCCAATGTAAATTTAATATAAATTCAAAATTTGTGAAGTTCATTTGTTATGCCTTGCATCAAAATATTTTGATATATTTTTTTCTTCCTCCACATTTATCTCTGTGCTTTTCATACCATCCCTATCATTGATCAACTCTGTGGCTTGTCTCTGTCCCTGTTTGGTTATCCTGATTATGGGGTTTTCTTTTTTGTTCTTTCGGTTTGCTTTAGATGGGTCTAGTTTTTTGTTTATGGTGGTTGTTTAGATGTGGGGCAGTGTTGTTTGTTGGGAGTTGTTTTGTTGTGGTGTTGAGCCCTTTAATGTGCTGCTCTTTGGGTTTCTTTTGGTGGCTTTGGGCTTTTGATTTTGGTTTTTTCTTCTATGTTGTGGGTTGGTTCCTTTTCTCCTGCAGGTTACTGTTGGATGTTTATGATGCTGCTGAACGGGTTGCTGCTTTACCTGGCGTTTGTCCATGATTTATTTCTTATGGATTTTCTTCTCAAGTTTTCTTTATAGGTTGCTCGTGCCTGGCCTTCTGTTGGACTGTGCTGTGTACTGTTGCTCTTCGTCAGTGGTTGTAGTGTTTTTATTTTCATTTGTTTGCTTATTGTATTAGTTTAGAACAATTGCTCTTAGGTTTTATTTTAAATGATGTATTTGTAGCGAATTTTTGTTCTATTAAGGATTTGTAATCCTTATTTTTATTCACACGCAGGCCTCTCTGGTGGGTTTTATCCAAAAAAAAAAACTCATGCTTTATGATTGATTTTAGATTACAGTGACCCAAAAAAATGATGAATTTAGTTTATACACAACTAAATATATTTAAAAAATTCTAAAAAAATAGATTTAATTTATATTACTTACCATCAAATAATCCCTCTAAACAATATCATTAGAAATCCCTTACCATTTATACAATCAAACAATGTTCATATTCATTAAAATAAATGTTTTTCGCACAAACGAATTAATCTTATTATTTAATTTCTTAAAATGGCCCGTCCAAATTAAAGTAAATGATTATGCTGAAGATCGGGTTAAATCTTCTACAACTTTTTTTGTAATTTTCTGGATTTGGTAACTTTTGGTTGCTTAATTACACCATGACGGACCAAAATAGATTCTTTCGAATGTTGTGGAATGGAGTCAAGAGACAGCCCAAGAATTGATGCCCATGTGGGCTTGTTTGTGGTCCTCTGTCATTTGAGAATTTTTTATCCTCGAAAAAGTTAAAATTTGAGAAATTAAAATGAATTAATATTGGTTGGATGATAGAAAAGAGCCCCCAACTTTGATGTGGATTGTTTATGGATAGAGACTGATTAATTTAATATAAATAAATTTTTTATAAAAATATAATTTTGAATCAAATTTTGGCTTCATTCGGGATAGCTTTCTTACTACTTCTTAAATTAGTTTTATTTTAAGATGCAGTAAGAAAACCGTCCCAAATAAAGTCGTTATCTTGAAGAGTTTGCTCCTAAGAATTTATGATTAGAGCCATGAAAAAAATATTTTATGAATTATTTCATTGAATATATTTTGAGAATTTTGTTATAAGAGATGATGTTATGAGTTGTAAGACTTTCTTAAAAATTTGTAACGACATAACTATCAATTCAATTAAATTGTTAAAAAAAATTATGCTTTTTGGGCATTAATCTATGTTTTAACTTTTAATTTTAATAATTTAAATTAAATATTGTCTATAATATTACCTCTATTGTAGAATCCACAATTTACACAAGTATAAAAGATGGGCATTGAGGTAACATGCAATATATTGTAAGTGGATCTTTTAATACTTAAATTTCATTTGAGATAGTTTTTTTATTATTTTTTAAAGTAATTTTTTAGGTTTCGTTTGGGACGACTTTCTTACTGTTTCTTAAAGCAACTTTCTAATATAAAAATTTTAATTTTTTTACTGAAAAATTATTTTAAAAAACAGATAAAACCAACCCAAATGAAGCATTAGTATAAATAATTTTAATTTTTAACTAAAAAACTGAAAGCAGTAAGAAAACCGTCCCAAATCAAAGAAATTATTCTGTGCGGACGCCGAATGTCGTCCGAAGACCAACCAGAATGAGCCACGTCGGTACCGTGGCTCGGTACTGCTCGATACCGTTCGGTACCGTGGCTCAGTACATGACTCATTCTAAATGATCTCCAAACGAGAGTTATGTTCGACATCCGCACAAAATAATGTTTCCCCAAATCAAGCCTTAATTGCACCGTATAAAATTGTTACTAAGCATATGGGCTTTTTCAACGAGTCTTCTTGACAAGAGATAGAATATGCTTTGCTTTTCGTAATCATGAAACCTTTATCTATTAACCTTCTAATCCGTAAGCATCCATACTTTAATGGCTTCTTTTTATAATCATACGATTTTAATTGTCTAATTATAATTTAATAACTACTAACTTTAAAAAGATTCTTTTGTTCCTGAAAGTTGATTAAGGAAAAATTTAAGAAAATTAGTTGAGTTAACAAAAGTAATTCATACAAATTGATTCTTATTTATTTAAAATTAATTAACTGAAATATAATATACATATGTGATAAATATGGGGACAAAAGCCACATATTTATTCAATATAATTAGAATTAATTGTTGTTGGGCAAGGTATTGATAACAATAAAAAACATTAGATTACCCTCAATTATTGTAAACATATTTTGTCGGTCAATAAATTAAAGACGAAATGATAGATCTATAAAAAAATTATATTTTTTTGGCTTTTAACATGACATCAATAGTTGAAGATAATCTTATAAATCATATATATTTTTTGAGCTGTAATTATATATTTTAAATAATATAGTTGAAAATAATCTTATAAATCATATATATATATATATATATTCTTTGATGTATTAGTAGAAGAAGATTTAATCATTATTGTAATTATTGTTATAATTTTTTAGTGTGATTAGTGGTTATGTGACAGAGTTTTTGTTATATTTTTTAATTTTTGCAAAAAAGAATGTAATGGAAATACTTATTATTATTTTATGACTTGATTTGAAAATGTTTAAATTAATTATCAAAAAATTTATAAATTTCAAAGTTCATAATGTTTGAGATTAATTATCATAATGTTTTGAGATTAATTCTATAATGTTTTAAGCTAAAACGACTATCTAATTCTGGACAATGTAAGACCTTCTCAGGTATGATGAAAATACAATTTTTTCTTCTCTTCTTCTTTTGCTCTACCTTACATATGTTTAGAGTAAATATCCACTTCATTGTTTTTGCTTCCAATTGTGATTAGTGCAGATCATCGCGAAGAGTTTGGTGAATTATGGGAGTTAGACTGTTGTGCACTTTTACACCTGAGAGGAGCGAAAATCTAACTTCAAGAACAGTGCTTCATACGCCTCAGTCTACTTATTTGATAAGTTTTCTAATTACAATTGTCTTACTACTCTTCTGTTTTTACAACAATCTTGAAGTTAGATCATATGTATTATGCATTGATTAATATGGGTAGAATAATTCATGACTTGACAAAAATACAGCCTTTCTTAGGACATAATTTTAATAGGTGATAAGTGAAGGTTAAGTTTATCATTGATATTGCTAAAGATGAGCATGTGCTTACTTCATTGTCACCTTATCTGGGAACATAAAATTATGATAAATTATAGCTAGCTGGAATAATGCAAATAAGATTTGTAAGACATTATTCTTTCTGCTTTATCAAATTAGTTATTTGATGTCCACTACAAAATTGAGTATGCTTTTGAAATTTGAAAAAGATTAGAGAAAGTATGTGCTAGAAAATGTAAGAACCAATTACACTGTAGAAAATTTCTTAGCTTTTCATATGAATGACTCTAAGGAAATATCTGCTGAGTATATGATTTTCATAGTCTTATTAGTGAGCTTATTAATGAAGGAATTAACTTTCTAGAAACTTTTGTTATTGCATCCTTGATTGAGAAACTACATGAATCCTGGAAGGAATATAAAAATATGATAAAGCATAAACGTGAGGATATGAGTTTAGAGCAAGTAATTATTGATATTAGAATTGAAGAGAAAAAAGATGATTTGAAAAGGAAGAAAGATTTTACTATTAATATAAATTTGATACAAGAGGGGAATAAGAAGAGAGAAATTTTTCAAAAACCTCTTTTATAAACAAAAACAAGAAAATAAAAATTTCAAAGTAAAAGAAAATATATAAAAAAAAGTGTTTGTTTTGTTTGTAGAAAATCATGTCATTTTGCTAGAACACAGAAAATTGAATGATAAATCAAATATCAACATTGCAAATACCAATTATGCTATTATTGCTATAATCTCAAAAGTAAATCTAGTTGAAAGAAAATCATGAGTGATAGATTCGGGAGCCACTCATCATATATGTGTAAATAAAATTTTATTTTTCTCCTATACTAATCTTGGTGAAGAAGACGAACAAGTTTTTATGGCATATTCTAATGGTGCAAAGGTTGTTGGAATAGGAGATGTTAACATCAAGCTTACATCAAGAAAAACTCTTACACTCTCTAATATTTTATATGTACCACAAATTAGATACAATTTGGTTTATATCCCTTAGAAAAGCTGGTGTTAAAGTTATTTTTGAAAGTGATAAATTAGTATTAACAAAATAATAATAATTTTGTGAGAAAAAGGTTATGTGAGCAATGGTCTATTTATGTTAAATGTTAGACGTTAATTTTTGGATGGAAGCCATTCAAATAAAAATGAATTTTATTATGTCAAACCATACTTGATAGATAGTGGATTTATCTCTGGGAACTAAAACAATTAGATGTAAATGGATCTTTAGGAAAAAGCTGAACCTAGATGAATCAATTGAAAAATATAAAGCTAGGTTGGGGGTTAAAGGGAATACACAAAAGAAATATTTGAATTATTTTGATACTTATTCTCCTGTTGTCAGAAATATTTCTATTAGAGCTCCTATTGCTTTAGCTTCAATATTTAAATTACAAATTCTTCAAATAGATGTGAAGACTTCCTTCTTAAATGAAAATTTAGAGGAGAAAATATATATGAATCAACTAGAAGGTTTCATAATACCTGAAAATGAAAAGAAAATTTGCAAGTTAATTAAGTCCTTATATGAAATAAAACAAACTAAATCTTTTTTATCTTCTAAATTTAACATGAAGGATTTAGGAGAAGCATACATCTAAGAAAACGAATTGATAGAATTATCATTTCTCAAGAATATTTTATAGAAAAGATTTTGAGGAGATTTGAATATATTGATTCTATATCAGTTAGCACTGCTTATAATGCTAACATACATCTAAGTAAAATTTGGGGCAAAAGTGTATCTTAATCTAAGTATGATCAGATTATACATAGTCTAATATATTTTATAAATTGTACTAGGCCTAATATTATTTATGTTATAAATAGGCTTAGTAGACATACCCATAATCCTAATAAAATCATTAGACTACTTTAATGAGAATACTTAAATATTAAAAAGGAACTTATAATTTAGGACGCATTTATTGTGGTTATCCTTATATTTTTGAAGGCCATAGTGATGCTAATTGGATCTCTGATTCTGATCAAACAAAATATATTAATGGATATATAAACTTTTGGTGGTAGAGCTACTGTCACGCCCCAGAATCTAATTTAAAATAATTATTTATTTTATTTTTTATTATACAATAATCAGAGCTATCTAATTCCATCTATCAATAATAGACACTAAAAATAAATTCTATAATTCAAAATATTAGTACACATCTATATTAATTAACCTAAAAATAAATCATATACAATACTCAGAAATTATATAATCACAATATATCCTTCCATTCATGAGTACAAAAGATTAATTAAAATAAAAAACTAAAACCTGAGGAATCATGATCAGTCTCTTACTCTTGCTCACTTCTCCTGACCTAAAATTATTTGAACTATATATAATGAGCTAAATAGCCCAACAAGTCACACTAAAATTCTATAACTGAATTCAAAGTACAATAAAGGAGCAATATACATGTCAGTAGTTAAATCATAATAGAGATCATGAATATGCACAGAAATAATAAAGTTCACATGTAGTAACAGTAGAATCTATAAACAATAAAATAATACGGTACATAAGCTAGTAAAGCAGTACAGTGAGAAAAGCAATAAATCAGTACGAGTATTGAATCGATAAAATAGTCATCGTATCAGTACTATCAATTAATAAAAAAAACTTATAAAATGGTAAAATCAAAGCATCGATAAAGACTGTTAGAATCATATTAATGTAGTAAAACCCTATAACAATATACACATACTATTCAATTATTCTATATCAGTATTAAATTAGTATTTTAATCACATACTTCTTAATATATCACATGCTTAATATATTATATATTTAGTATTAATACATTGAATCAAAAACAGTAGCATTAATAGTAAATCAATAGTAGTATCAAACAGTATTGATGTCCATATCGATAACAGGATCAGTATAGTGTCATTAGTAAAACTTGTGACAATAATAGTAAAGCAATGTAATAACAGTAAATATGTATAGTGATAATAAATTAATATATTATCAATAAAGTCGTACAGTAATAATGAATATGTAACATGTATTTTGGTGGTCACATTTAAACAAGTAATAAATCATGGCTATCACGATATTTTTTCAATAGTCGATAATCAATAATCATTAATCGTTGGCTCAATAAGTAAAGTTGTTACTCTTTGTTCATCGACATAAATAATAACTCTTTATAACTTTCAATCGTTGTATCATATGAATCAGTAGAGGATAATACCCAATTATAATATTTAAAAGAAAGTCCATCGGCCCACTATTATGTACAAGTCATTCAATCTAAAACTAACGGGTCAAACAGTCTTTACTTCTCTTTTACATATATTATTGATACGTCATCAAAAAATTATCTTGATCGGGCACGAATCTTGGGCAAAATCAAGTTGGAAACTTCCGAAATTAAAATTGGGATCATCCAAACTCCGATTTTAGTGAACTTACAGTCAAACTGAACGTCTCGGAACTACGAACCCAACAACACTAAGTTCGACCCAATCCGAGCCCAAATGGGTCCAAATCAAGGGTCTGAAGCACTATTGGAAGGTTCAAACCATAATTTGGATTACCAAATGATCTCCAAATGTGACATGTTTATATTTTAATCGAGCGTCTCGACGAGACGAATCCAACGAGCCCAAGATCGCCAAATTCCGACATCATTAAGACCTTCAAATGTCCAGCGAACGATCTATGATCAAAGGATTCAAGATCGGCCGTCCATTCAAACCACTCCCTAACTACCCCTGATCTTTCACCTATTTACGGGCCATGCCACTCACGAAAATCTATAAATAGAGCCCCCTCTCCTCTTGAAAAAGACACCTGATCCTAAGGAGAAGAAGAGAGAACTCTTGCTTCCTTGCTCCTCCTCGACCACCGCCGGACCACCGCCGGACCACCGCCTTGACGTCGTTGCTCCGCCGGACCACCACCTGAGGCCCTGCACTTCGCCGGACCTTCACCTGAGGCCCTGCTCTTCGTCGGACCACCACTTGAGGCCCTGCTCTTCGCCGGACCACCACCTGAGGCCCTGCTCTTCGCCGGACTACCACCTGAGGCTCTGCTCTTCGCCAGACCACCATCTAACATCCTCACTTCTGTCTGACAACTACTTAGGGACCGAAATTCTGCCAGACCACCGGGAGATCCCGAAGTTCTGCCAGCGCGACCTTAGGCCTTCAAAGGCCTCTAACTTTCACCTTACGGGTGATACTTGTAATCTGATCGCCCTTAGAGGCAAGTCAGTCCCCTGTAATCTGCTCAAGTTCTAGTGGAATCATTTCAACTGGGCCAGGCCCCGTGGTTTTTCCCCTTTTCAGGGTTTTCCACGTAAAAATCTTGTGTTATCTGTGTGTGAGCTGGATATCCGTACAACGCTAAGACGTAGGATTAATACTACCGCCGCGTATATTCTAGCCCGCAACAGTTTGGCGCCGTCTATGGGAAAGCCAGTCCCACTATCCTGAAGCACCACTGCAATGGCCAACAGGCGCAGTAATCGCATCATGGGAGCCTCTCGCTCCAATTCACACCAATCTCGGAATCAGTCCCTGAATCAGGGATGCCAGGCGTCCGCCTCTTTTCAGCCCGGTGGCCAAAACCCTGCCGGAGAAGGAACTTCATGACCATCCATGGAAGATCGCATTCAAAGGATGGAGGATTCCCAGAAGGAGATCCTTCAACTTCTACGAGAGACCCGAACACCTACACTAGCACCTCCTACTCCCTCGAGATCCGCCAAGAGTCGAAGATGTTCCAGCAGACCACCTTCATGTCGAGTTTCTTCTCCCTCCACCAAGGAGACGTCCCCCAACACGTCAAGATGACGAACTTGCTGACACCGCCAGCTCTACCCATCATTCGCACACAGATCAGCAACACCGCATTCCTCAAGACGCTCCCGAAGGCCTAGCCCGACCCCATATTGCTGAACTCCCTCGAAACGCCCTAAGGCATGAATTGCGAAGGCTGGTCCAAGAAGAATTCCCTGGGGGAGGTGTGAGGCAACCACCTCGCCCATGGGATTTCCAGGAGTCATCACCTCTGACTGTGGCCATTCTTCAGCATCCTATCCCAGCAGGATTCAAGCTACCCAGCATCGATTCCTATGATGGGACATCTGACCCATACGAGCATATCGATCACTAAGAACTATAATGCACATCCAGCGAGCTTCAGATACGCTCCTCTGCCAAGTCTTTCCTGCCACTCTTAAAGGGCAGGCCCGAACATGGTTTTATTCGCTCCCTGTCGGATCTATTCCCATGTTTGTTAAATTGGCCAAAGTGTTCGTCGAATAATTTGTCGCCAATCGAAGGATGGTTAAAGACTCCTCCCATCTCTCTGGAATCCGACAGAACGAAAATGAGTCCCTCAAGGAGTACTTCCAGAGGTTTTCTACTGAAGCTCGACAGATTCCTGGAGTAGATCCTGAGTTACTCAGAGGAGTCTTTCTTGGAGGACTCCGCCCAGGCCCTTTTTACTCAGCCCTTATGCGGGATACGGTCCCTTCATATGCTAACCTAATCCATCATGCAGAGGCACAAATATCTATCGATGAGGCCATCAATGCCCACAGGAAGCAGTTCGAGCAAATAACTGGGAAACGAAAAAGTACACCTGGGATAGAAAATCCTTCCTCCCATCGAAAGAAGAACGCTAGTTTGCCCCCTCGACCCTCACAGTCACGGTGAGAATCTCGCCCAGAAAAGGAATATACACCACTCAACGCGTCCCGGGCCAATGTGCTAATGGCCATCCAAAATCAGGAAAGCGTTAAGTGGCCTCAACCTTTAAAACCCAATGTCGGGAATCAGGAACAATATTGCCACTTCCACCGCAGTCGTGGGCATACTACCGAAGCCTGCAGACAGCTCAAAGAAGAGATCGAAAGACTGATCCAGCAGGGGTATCTCGGACAATTTGTCAAGAATCCAACAACCCGGGAGGATGGTGTCCAAGCTGGGGGGCAGATTCAACAACAAAAATAACCAGCAAACAATCGTCAGATGGTGGGCGAAATTGAACCCATTGCTGGGGGACCTTCAATGCCAAGTCAAGTACTGATCGCCGTCACCAAAGAGCCTACACCAAAGAAGTCTCGTGCCGACCATTCTATTGCCTTCAATGATTCAGACCTGGAAGGGGTGAAGACCCCTCATCAAGACCCACTCGTAATAAGTGCAGGAATCGGTGATCCATGCTATAAGGTCAAGAGAATCTTGGTAGACAACGGGAGCTCTGTAGATGTATTATTCTACTCCACTTTTCTTAGCTTGGGTCTTGCAAGAGAAAAACTCCAGCCTGCCGCATGACCGTTATACGGATTTGACAATCGGCCCGTACGAGTAGAAGGCACGATCAGCCTTCCCGTCATACTAGGAGAGTTCCCCCGACAAGCCACACACTCTATCCAATTTATTGTCATGAAGTCAGAATCAGCATACAATGCTATCTTTGGAAGGCCCTTACAATCTATCTTCGGGGTTGTTGCCTCAATCCCATACCTAAAGTTGAAATTTCTCACCCCAGCAGGAATTGGTATAGTGCAAGGAGATCAACAAGAAGCATAATCCTGTTATCTTCGACAAGCTCAATCGCGCCGATCAATTACCTTGAGCATCGAGGACTTTGATTTACGAAATGAAGACGTTCCTCAAAAGGCTTCCCCCGTCGAGGACCTTGCCCATATCTCCCTGTCCGATGAACATCCTTCAAGAACGATACAGATCGGGCCATTACTCTTAGAAGAAGAAAAGACGAAGTACGTAGAATTTCTACGGAAAAATCAGGATGTCTTCGCCTGGACTACAGTGGATATGCCAGGAATCAGCCCCGAGGTAATCACCCACTCTCTCAGAATAAACCCAACCTGCAAGCCAGTAATCCAGAAGAAGCGGAATTTCGCACCAGAGCGCCAGCAAGCAATTGAAATGGAGGTTGACAAACTCCTAAAGCTGAATTCATACGGGAAGTACACTATCCCACCTGGCTGGCAAATGTAGTCATGGTCAAAAAGGCCAGTAGAGCTTGGAGGATGTGCGTAGACTATACAGACCTCAATAAAGTATGTTCGAAAGACAGCTTTCCTCTCCCTCGTATCGATCAACTAGTGGATGCCACATATGGGCACCAAATGCTGAGCTTCATGGATGCCTGCTCAGGCTACAACCAAATAAGGATGAATCCCGCAGACGAGGAGGCGACAGCTTTTCAAACAGACAGAGGATTATACTGCTACCAGGTTATGCCCTTCGGACTAAAAAATGCAGGAGCCACATATCAGCGTCTCATGAATAAGGTATTTAAAGACCTTATTGGGCATACTATGGAGGTATACGTGGATGACATGCTGGTCAAAAGTCTTGAAAAATCACAGCATATCTCGGATTTAGAACAGTGCTTCTATCTTCTACGATCCTATAACATGCGCCTCAACCCCTCTAAATGTGCGTTCGGAGTTGCCTCAGGAAAATTCTTGGGGTTCATGGTCACCCACCGGGGAATTGAAGCCAATCCTGAGAAGATCCAGGCTCTAAGGGATATGGTACCTCCAAGGAACATCAAAGAAGTCCAAAGACTAAACGGAAGGATCGCGGCACTCTCTCGTTTCTTAGCTCGCTCCGGGGATAAATATCTGCCCTTTTTAAAGATCCTCCGAGGGGCCCGTAACTCAGGATTTCAATGGACTGATGAATGTCAAGAGGCATTTGAACAGCTTCGAACCTATCTTGCTTCACCTCCACTACTCTCAAAGCCAATTCAAGGGGAAAAATTATTTTTGTACTTGGCTGTTTCCGTCCAGGCAATCAGTTCAGTCCTAGTCCGAAAAGAGAATGCTACTCAGCACCCTGTATACTATGTCAGCAAGATCCTATCTGAAACAGAAGGACGTTATCCCGTAGCAGATAAAACAGCGCTAGCCATAGTCTACTCGGCTAGGAAGCTACGCCCCTACTTCCAGGCCCATACGATTGGGGTCTACACGAATCTTCCACTAAAAAATGTCCTGCAGAAGCCCGAAGCCTCTGGCAGGCTCATCAAGTGGTCTATAGAACTGGGAGAATTTGACATTCATTACCTGCCCAGATCGGATATCAAGTCCCATGCACTTGCAGATTTCGTGGTTGAATGCACCATCTTAGTATCTGACAAGTCACTAAGCACTTCTCCTTCTCCCCAGTGCTGGACGATGTATGTTGACGGAGCATCCGGAAGTTCAGGTGCTGGAGCAGGGATCTTGTTGATCTCTCCACAACAAGTTCCTCTTGAATACGGGCTCCGACTCAAGTTCCCTGCAACAAATAACGCTGCAGAATATGAGGCTTTTATTGCTGGATTACGCCTGGCAATTGACTGTGAAGTTCAAAACCTGGTGATCTACACTGATTCACAACTAGTTGCTTCACAGGTGGAGGGGGAGTTTGAAATCCACAACCTCCAGTTGGCACTTTATTGTAACATGGTAAATCTGCTCCTAGCTCGTATAAGCGAACATCAAGTTATATATATTCTTCGAGAACAAAATACGCGAGCAGACGCCCTCTCCAAACTAGCTACGGCTACAACCGGTGACACATACAAAAGAAAGTATATCAAGGAGATATATTTTCCAAGTATTCCAGGCCCGTGGATAATACAGTCAATTGAATTAGGAGAGATATCCTGGATCAGCCCTCTCCTATCTTTCTTACAAGAAGGTGTTCTTCCAGAAGACCCAATAGCAGCAGTACGACTTCGGAGGCAGGCATTCAACTTTACTGTTGTAAATGGAGAGTCATACAAACGGGCTTTCACAGGGCCCTACCTCAAGTGCCTCCCTCCTTCAGAAGCTAACTATGTTCTCTGAGAAGTACATTCAGGCATCTGTGGAAAACATTTGGGCGGAAGGGCACTCGCCCATAAGATAATGAGACAAGGTTTCTACTGGCCCACGATGAAACAAGATGCACTAGAGTTCGTACGAAAGTGCAATAATTGTCAATTGCATGCCAACCTTACCCATCTACCTGCTACAGAAATCTCAACACTACAGAGTCCCTGGCCTTTTGCTCAGTGGGGGATCAACATTATGGGGCCCTTCCCCATAGCTACTGGACAACGAAAATTTATTATACTAGCTGTGGATTATTTCACCAAGTGGGTAGAGGTCGAGCCTCTGGCAAAAATCACAGAAGCAAATGCCAAGCAGTTCTTATGGAAGAACATAATATGCCATTTCGGCATTCCCGCCAAGGTGATCACAGATAACGGAACACAGTTCACGGGAAAGGTCTTTACCATATTTTGTAAAGATCTTCACATTTAGCTAGTACACACGGCTGTGGCCCATCCCCAGACCAATGGACAGACAGAGGTCACTAACCGTACAATTCTGAAAGGATTAAAGACACGCTTGAAGAAGGCTGGGGGGCAATGGGCTGATGAACTCCCAAATGTCCTCTGGGCCTATCGTACCACGGCACGAACCCCAACAGGAGAAACCCCATACAATCTCTGCTTTGGCACTGAAGCCGTCATTCCAGTCGACATTGGAGTTCCAAGTCATAGAGTCCAAACTTTTGACTTCAACGACAACGAAGAAAGGCTCAGATGCAATCTAGACCTCCTCCCAGAAATAAGAGACAAAGCGGCACTCAAGACCGCTGCATATCACCAGAGGATTGCCCGTCACTATAACCGAAGGATGAAACCACGCCGTATAGCGATAGAGGATCTGGTTCTGCGCAGCATCGAGGCGGTAGGAAAAGGCCCTCAGCGCAATAAACTCTCCCCCCTCTGGGAAGGTCCGTACTTGGTGGCAGCCGTAATGAAGCCCGGAACTTTCAAATTAAAAGATGCTGAAGGAAAGATGCTTCCTCGGACCTGGAATGTGGATAACCTTCGCAAATACTATTAGTAGAAGATAAAAGTGTTTTTGTTTTCAAGTGTTGTATGTGTTAAGTATCGTTTATCTCCTATATTGACAGTAACATTTGTAGCTCCTATCCCTGAATTGTATCAGGGAAGTATGGTGTTGTTAAGTGCAGTAAAGTTCTGTTCCCTTGTTCAGTTACATTATTGCCTCCTTCAATTAGGACTGTAATCTCACGCACACTGTGAGCCTTAATCTTGAAATCCTAGATGCGAGTAAAACGTAACCCGATTGCAACTCAATCCAGGATGATCAGTCCCAGGGGGATTTGATCAGACCTCTTCCACACAGGTTAAGAAGCATAACCAAATGCTTCAATTCACAACCTCGGTAGGTCAAAACATTCTAAGTGAATGCCAATTAGTTATAATATCCTTGGTTCGAGGTACGCACACTCTTCGTTACACCTCAATTACTGGATGATCGGTCCCAGGGGGATCCAGCTGACCTCTTTCACACAGGTTAAAAAGCATTATGTAATGCTATAATTAACAACCTCAGAAAGGTCAAAAGTCCTTCACTTGAAACTTGAACTCCTTAAAAAGAGAAGCTTGAATCTCAGTCGCTCGAGAGTTGGTCCTAAGTCGGTACAACCTGACCTCTTTCGCATAGATTGAACGACATTAATTAATAATCTCAGACGATTCAAGTACCTTAAAAGAAAGAAGGAGCGTAAAGGTCATTCAGGCTAAATCATTGAAGGCAACACATAATTCACTACTAAATAAGCAATCTACTACTGAATCATAAATGATGACATATATGAGCACAAACATCCAACATAAACTAAAGCGCTAAGAAAGATCAGATAAGTACAACTAGTAAAGACACTACTCAATGTCTACCACCTCATCATCAGCCTCGAGGGCAAAGGCCTTCTGCAGCTCGCTCTCTATCTCATCGCCATCAGAGCCCGGAGAAAAATCATCTGAAGCCTGGCTAGGTGTCAGCCCCTCAACCTCCACTCCGGTCTTTCGCTGCATCAAGCGGACTCCCTTCAAGAAGCCCCAGATGAACCCATCATCAAGGCACTGCTGCTCTAAAGCCTTCACTTCTACCTCATAAATGTGGTCGCGAGCCTCCTGAACATGGTCCTAGATGATAATATTGAAAGCTATGGACTTCTTGAAATCATCAATGACCCTTGCAGACTCAAAACTCGTCAGAGCAGCTTCCTTCTCAGCAATAAAAGTCTGGGACCTCTTGTTCTCAGCCTCGAGCACCGCAACTTTCTCTCCAGAAGCCCTTTGATCCTCACGAAGCTGGGTGATTGTCGCCTGAGCCCTCTCAAAATCGACCTGAAGACGATCTATCTGCTGGTTCTGGAGGGATACAGATTGTACTATATTTGCCAGCTCGGTCCTACACCCGCACAGCTCCTCCTCCAGCACCTTGGCCTCTCTAGTCTTCTGGTCGTACTTCCGCTTGAATTCTCCCTGAAGATACTTGATCTTCACAAATTCAGCATTCCATTCATTCAGGGCTCCCGTTAGCTCGGCCTCGAGCTCTGTACACCGTGACAACTGAAATAAGAGGGAAGAGGTGAATCGGAAACCATTCCAGAATAAAAAGAAAAAGAAACACTAAAAAAAAAGAATTCCTTACCAGGTCATCAGCTTTGCGACGTCCGACACATTGATGGTTCAAGACATCCCCAGGAACACGAATCTTGACAGGGGAAGAAACAGGTGCAACCTTGCCTGTGTTCGCCGCAACCCCCTCCAACTTCTTCTTCTTCAGTAAAACCTGGGGATCTTCACCTCCCACCTGTCGCTTAGAGGCAGCCTTCGGAACTGGGACAGGTGGCTCAGGAACCTTGGAAGTTGACTTTAACATCCGAGCATCCGACCTCCCGGAGTGAAAGGACAGGCCAACCTTGAACATAAACTCTTCTTATATATACTTATTTAAATAACGAACCTCATATAGAAGATGCTCGACATCAGGGACCTTCAGAAGCCTCATTATGTCCTCCTCTCCGACATGCAAAGGAGCTGGCAAGTCCCTCATCTTCCCCAACTTCTTAAGTAGGCCCCAATCATTCCTCACAAAAAAGTAGGAACTGGACCAGTTCTTCGCAGGGTCCCGGGTGCGCATGTCTAACCATTTGCATCTAAAAGTCACACGCCCCTGCATGTCGCTGGTAAGCCGTCCCATCCGCAAAAAGGTGCTCAGGTGTCAGCACAACCCCCCGGTCTCTAAAAGGGCAATCAGTCCTACTGTCACCGACATGGCTCTATAAGAAAACTGCGATAAGCACACTCCGCATCTCCTCAAAATCTCGACCAGCTCAGCGGATGGTGGAAAGCGCAGTCCTGCTCGCAGACTGGTCTCACTAACAGTAAGATACCCGGGAGGAGGAAGACTGGCCTGATCAGACCTCTTCGGAACTGTCGTCACCACATCATTAAAGATGTGGAAATTCTTATGGAGAAGCATCAGAAGATCGCCTGTAATAGTGGATGCAACATCATCCACCTTCGCTCCTTTAGTGGACCTCCGCTCTCCGTCAGGCAACGCGGCAGACTTTCTCCCGACCGCGGGATCACTCGAGGGAAGGGGTTCGCCCGACATGACCTCTATATAAGGAGGGGCCCTGCTGTAGGATAAGGGATGCCACCTATCCGAAGGCAGGGGAAGACCTCCCGTATAGCAAGAGGGCAGACAAGCAGAAGGGTGGAGGGGAAGGAGTCTCCTTCTCGCAGTAAGGGGCCCTGGGCCTGGACGAGGGATGCCACCTGTTCAGGGCCAGGGGAAGGCCTTACGTGAAAGAAAAGAGAGGGGAAGGGGGGGGAAGGGTGCAAGGGTTAAGGGCCTAAGGGGGGGTATTTATAGGTGGGGAGGGTGGGGGAGTTAGGGGAGTTAGGGAAGTTAGGGGAGTTAGGGAAGTTAGGGGAGTTAGGGGAGTTAAAGGAGTTAGGGAGGTTAGGGAAGTTAGGAAAGTTAAAAAATAATAATAATAATTTTGACCGGTCAACTGTTGAGTCAACCGGTCAACCTGGCGGACCGGGCAACTGCCCGGTCAACCCGCGGGCCGCAGCGCGGGCCGGGTGCAACCCCAGGCGGGCCGCAGCGTGGGCCGCAGCACAGGCCCAGGCAGGCCAGCGGGCCGGGCGCAACCCCATGTGGGCCGCAGCGCGGGCCAGGCGGGCCGCAGCACAGGCCCAGGCAGGCCAGCGGGCCGCAGCGCAGGCCCAGGCAGGCCAGCGGGCCGCAGCGCAGGCCCAGGCAGGCCAGCGGGCCGGGCGCAGCCCCAGGCGGGCCACAACGCGGGCCCAGGCAAAACAGCCCAGCAAAACAGCCTATGCCTTCCATGGGATTTGAACCCAGGACCTTAGGCATGGGACCAAAAAGATTAACCACTCTTCCACATGGGAAGAGTTATTATAAATGCCTCTTTTTTATTTAAATTATAATATTTCAGCTAATAGATGCAACATTAGCTACAATCACGATCACGTTAGCTCCACCTTAACACAATGACAACCAAGATCTTGTGTGTTATGACCACGTCGGCGCCACATCAGCCACGATCAACTGCCACGTCAGCGCCACGTCAGTGCCACGTCATCATGCCCAATTTTAGGCCCGGAAAGGTCAAATTGGACGTTTTTGGGGTCCCCGGAACCATTTTTCCTTGCTCCTCCTGGACCACCGCCGGACCACCGCCGGACCACCGCCTTGATGCCGTTGCTCCGCCGGACCACCACCTGAGGCCCTGCACTTCGCCGGACCACCACCTGAGGCCCTGCACTTCGCCGGACCACCACCTGAGGCCCTGCTCTTCGCCGGACCACCACCTGAGGCCCTGCTCTTCGCCGGACCACCACCTGAGGCTCTGCTCTTCGCCAGACCACCATCTAACATCCTCACTTCTGTCTGACAACTACTTAGGGACCGAAATTCTGCCAGACCACCAGGAGACCCCGAAGTTCTGCCAGCGCGACCTTAGGCCTTCAAAGGCCTCTAACTTTCACCTTACGGGTGATACTTGTAATCTGATCGCCCTTAGAGGCAAGTCAGTCCCCTGTAATCTGCTCAAGTTCTAGTGGAATCATTTCAACTGGGCCAGGCCCCGTGGTTTTTCCCCTTTTCAGGATTTTCCACGTAAAAATCTTGTGTTCTCTGTGTGTGAGCTGGATATCCGTACAACGCTAAGACGTAGGATTAATACTCTACCGCCGCGTATATTCTAGCCTGCAATAATTATAATAAAAATAATACCGACCTGCTATTACCCAATCACATATATATTTTTATTCTCAATTGTTCTATTAACAATATGTTTAAATAAAAATACTTGATTTTTATACAATGTAAATCATGCAAAATTCAATAACTTCTATTTGATTCAGTGAAATTCATAAATATTACAGTTAAAATATTCAGGTTAACCAATACGATAACATACAAAAATTTATGCGGTAAAAATTTAATAAAGCAAAAAAAAAAGTAAAATTAATTTTGAGGAAAAGTCAGTGGTTAAAATAAATCTTTGAAAATAGAGATAAGATTAGAATCACCTACTTCGATCTGAATAATTTTTGTAAAAATAGTAAAGCAATTTTGAGACTAAAAATTTAAAATTTCATTTCTCTCTCCTCCTTCACTAAAAAAAATAATTATAATTATTTACAATTAATAAAAAAATAATTCGCTCTAGGGCTAACGTCACATCACTTCAGTTCAAGCAGAAATTTAGATTTTTTTAAATTCTTTTCATAAATTTAAATTATTCTAGCTATATCTTGAAAGTCTTCTAAACAGACTTGTACAACTAGATCCACTATGAAATTAGAATTCATTACTTTAAAAGAAGCATGAGGAGAATCATAATGGCTTAGAAATCTTTAGCCAATATTCTAATTTTTGAGGGAGATGTCTCATTGGTGTCTCTATATTGTGATTGTCAAGCTACAATAGGAAAAGCTAAAAATAAAATATATAATCGGAAGGGCAGGCATATTCACCTAACATATAATATTGTGAAGAAATTGCTTAGCTATGTGATAATATCCATAAATTTTGTGAGGTCAAAGATGAACTTAATAGATCCTTTGACAAAATCACTTGGAAGGAAGCAAGTGATGGATACATCGAGGGGAACGAGACTTTTGTCTATCAATAAAGGTTGATATTGATGGTAACCATACTTATTTTTATGGAAATCCCATAAAATATGTTCATATGAGAAGAACAAGTCATTAGTAAACTATATATATATATATATATATATATATATATATATATATATATATATATATATATATAACAAAATAAACATTATGGTCTATTCTTACAATATTGAATAATGTTATTTGCAGTGATATAGAGGTTGAGTTTTTACTCTTAATGAATTCATAATTCTTTTAAGTTATTAACTTACTGTGAGGTGCAACTAATGAATTCACCTATATGAGTGCAAAGGTTGAGCAACTTTTTTGAGAATATATACAATTTCTTTAAAAGCACTAAGGAAATCCAAATTCAGATGCATTACAATAATGCGACAAATTGTGATGAACAGCTATCATTTATTTGATACAATGTGGGTGGATAACTTACTCAAGAAATCAGGTTCATAAAAATATTACATTTCGCTTTGTTCATAGTTTAAAAGACATCAATGTCTATGCATTATATCTTTTGATCCGAACAAACTCTTATTCTAAAGTTTACTTTTCTTTAAAAATATGGGGGATTATCATATTTTTATTTTTTTTCAAAAGAAAATTTATAATGGAAATACTTATTGCCAGGGGCGGATCCATCTTCATTTTCAGAGTGGATAAAATTTTAGTTAATTAAAGTACTCAACAACAACAATAACAATAATAATAAATAATAATAATATTATTAATAAATAGTAATAATAATAATAATATATTTTTTAATTTAATCAATATAATGCTATCAAATTTATAAGAGGAAATTTTTATCATTTATCTTTCAATATAATATTGATTTTAGTAATATAAATTAGAGTATAATCATGTCAGTTATGTTGAACCTAGACTCTAACTTAGAGAAAAATAATAATAAATTAGCTAAACATTATCTAACTTGATACAAATAAAAGGGATAATTAAATCATAAAGTTTGCATGACAACTTACATATGAAAGCTTCAAAGAGCCTACCACATATATCCATGGAAGAAAAGAATAGGAAAAAAAATCCAAAAAAGAAAAAATAAAGGCCATCATTTTCTAAAGTAGCTAGTCTAGCCATCCCTAAGACTCTTGCATCCATGCATTGTTAAATCCAAGGCAATACAAACCCAACTTATAAACCATAAGTCACTTCTTTCTCCATTGGATAAAGCTTGCCTCCTACTTTATATAAACTAGAAAGTAAGCATCTTACATTTTTTGTAAGAGAAAGATATCATTCAATGAGTATCTTTAACCATTTGGGCAAAATATTTTTAAAGGGGTTAAATTCTAAATTTGCCCTTTATATAGGCTTTTTTTTTTAGGGTGTCCGCCCATGCTTATTGCTATTTTATGACTTGATTTGAAACTGTTTAAATTTATTATCATAACATTCGTAATTAATTGGTTTAACTTTCATAATGTTTGAGATTAATTATCATATTATTTTGAGATTAATTCTATAATGTTTTAAGCTAAAACAATTATCTATTTATGGTCTATATAAAACTTTCTCGGGTATGATGAAAATACATTTTTTTTCCTTCTCATCTTCCTTCACTTCACCCTACATCAGTTCAGAGCAAATATCCACATTGCTATTGCTGCTTTCCGCTATGAATAATGCAAATCATAGTGAAGAGTTTGTTGAATTCTGAAAGTTAGACCGCTATGTATCTTTGCACCTAGGAGGAGCGAAAATCTAGCTTTTAGAACAGTGCTTCAAATGCATTGATTTACTTATATGATAATTTTCTAATTACAATTGTCTTATTGCTCTTTTATTTTTACAACAATTTTTTTTCCTGATTAAAGATAGTTCATTTAGCTGCATTATTTATTTATTAAGGGCCTTCCATATCAAAGCATAAATTATGCACATGTTATACAATAAACCCAATAGTGCTTGGGTGTTGCCAAAAGCCTTAATCAATCAACGGCGATATATAACCACCAGAGCCCTTTATTGGGCACCCATATCCGCACCCACCCACGTACCCACCCATATTCATATGGGTGGGTATGGGTATGCCCATAGACTTATGGGTGGGTATGGGTGGGTGCTCAACATGAGTGGATAAACCGACTTTCTTCAAAAAGTGTGAAAATTGAAAAAAGCATAAAGGCTATTCATTATTCTAAAAAAATTGATAGACTTGCTTGAAAATTGGAAAATGCATAAAGGCTATTCAT
This sequence comes from Dendrobium chrysotoxum, assembly GCA_019925795.1. Classification (NCBI taxonomy): domain Eukaryota; kingdom Viridiplantae; phylum Streptophyta; class Magnoliopsida; order Asparagales; family Orchidaceae; genus Dendrobium; species Dendrobium chrysotoxum. Next base: position 75,281,077 of record CM034313.1, read on the forward strand.
TATTCTAAAAGAAGGTCTCCTACATGTCCATTATGATCCACTACATTGACAAGCTCTTCATTTTGAATGCGCGCACGATGCACGTGAAGCCATTACGTGAGGCCAGCCACACGATGATCATGGTGCTGGATGAGTTCAAAGAAGGCCTACAGAGCTGCTTGACAAGTACTTTGATTAGATCACCATCGTCTCCGACAGTGGCTCGAACATTTGCTAGCAGGACGGCATACCGTTTGAGTTCTGTTGGTTGCCCTGTCTAGACCACAAGCTCGCAACCGTGCTGACAACCGTCATCAACAAGACGACCATGATGATGCAACGCTGGCGCTGGAGGTGTTCATGATCCCAACGTTGCATAAGATGACATTCTAGCGCCATCGTCTACAAAAACATCTGAATATGGTCCGTGTCAATATCATGGACCCGAACAATCAACGCCGAGTCAAGACAAAGAAAGATTCTGATCCCATCATCTCCATCAAGGAGATCATCCAACCCATCTTCGATGAAAAGTTTGTGCTCCAGCCCATCCATGTCGTGGCTGTTGACCTCGATTTTCACCAGTTTACCCTCGAGCACCTTTGATCGACTTAGTTAGATCTCATCGAGCCTAATTTAATCTAGTTCGACGCCGATTTAGGTCCGATTTTGTTTATTCAAATATGATTCCATTAAATTGACTTGATGGAAGTCCAATCAAACTCGAATCGAGTCAAAATTGGGTTAAGCTAGACCCGATTGCATTCTCTTAAATTAAATACGTTGACCTTAGCCTCCGTCGAGCCCAGTTTGATTTTAGTTAATGTTATTTTTGGGTTTAATTTTGCATAATTAAATTAGTTAAATTGGATTGAGCCTAATTCAGCTCAGATCAAGTTATATTTGAACTCAAATTCAACATGATCTAGCCTAATTAAACCATATTAAAACTCAATTAATTTGATTGGCATTTCAAATTAACTTCCATTTCAAAAGTTTACATCTTTGGCTACGATCGAGCCAGATTCGCGAGTCAGTGCATACGAAAATATTTCGGAAAGAGCAGCGAGAGGGGTGGAATTTCCTCGCTCATTTTGGCAAGAATTTACTCTAGACACTCGGCCCCGATAGGCAGGAGATCTCTCTTTGTTTTCAAGACTTCGGCGGGTTCAGAGAGCTCCAGGGAGACCTCTGGCTAGTTTTCTCTCAAATTCGCGAAGCCCAGGGGTCATCCTAGACGGACCCCTCCATTCAAGAGCTCCGTCTCCTCTCCCTCGTGTGGCCGGACCCGACGACTCCTCCTCTCCGTCTCCGTGTGGTTCGCATGACACCAGAAGCTGCAAGCTCTCTCCTTCTCCAGCTCTCGGCTCCACCCTCCAGGACCGAACCCGACGCCACCTTAGCCGGACTCACTCGGTCTCCCTCGGTTCGGACTACAGCCGGAGGATTTGCCTCTCCCCTCTCTCCCGTGCTCCCTTTCTCTTGGTTCGCAAAACAGGAGGCGGAACCCTCCCTTTCGATTCGCTTTGGTTCGCACATTCCATGGAGAAGCGGACTGGACTGAACGCCTCCATCTCTCTCCCGTGAGAAGTCAATCCGTGGCTCTCCCATATTTCTCGGCTGGTTCCCCTCCAGAAGGCTCCATTGACCCCGTCTAATTCGCCCCTTCAGCAGTTGTTTGATCCACTTGCTACTATCACAAAGAAGAAAGCATGGGAGAGCTGACTGCTAGCTCTCTTGCTCAGCTATAAGGGATCCGTTTGATTTAGTCTGCTATGTGTGATTTATCCAGGAAATGAGAAGAATAAAAACTACGTGCGTTTCTTCTTTCCCAATGTGATACATCTCAGCAAATGAAATTGAGATGGAGGGCTGCAGTTGAAGCTTATTCTGAAGAAATCAAAAGAAATTTTGTTCCCATTCACTTGCACGAGGTCCTTAATCCGTTCGGCCTGTTCTCCCTCGCTCAAACATGTTTGGACAGCCATTAGTTGAGTTCATGGATTGTTGTACAATCAATTTTTAGTAAAGGTAAATAAACTTAACTATATATTTCATCAAATAATTAAATCCAGTCAGCATGAGTTTATTCGGCAATAGATTCTAATTAGATTCTATATTATTGCTTCATCTAGAATGAATCGGATCAAGAAAATCCCATTATTCTTGATTAAGATTATAGTTGGTTGGACCTGATTTCATTTAAGAATTTTAATTAGTTTATGTTAAATTCCTTGAGCATATTTTGTTTCACATTTACAAATATTTATAGTGTTATATTCAGATCCCAGAGCATAGGCCCGATTCCTTTAATATGTATATTTAAAGAACTTTTATTAATAGATTTTGAATCATTCCGTTTCAAAGCCATATGTCTACCATTCAAGAGTTCCATTTATTTGGGGCAAAATTTCAGTATTATTTGGATGACGTATGTTATTTATATTATAAATCTTGTTTGAAGTCACATCTTTATAATTCAATGATCGTTCATATTGTATTTATTTAGTCTCAAAATAGTAGTGACATTGTTATCATGTCGTGGAGGTTTTCGTTGTGCAATGATTTCAGAGCGAAGATTTGCTTGCTCATCTTAGTAAATATCAATGAGGGATTTAAAAAAAAAATGAATTTTAAGACAATATATTTGTGCAATCAAAATTTTATAAATTTGTAAAAAAAAAAAAAAAAAATTTATTTGTACATCAATTCATATTTTGCTCCATGTGGGTTGTTGCTCTCTTCCTTCTCTCAGTCTTCCGAATTTAAGCAATAAGGTTATCTCTATTAGCAAAGAAATTAGTCTCTATTAGCAAAGAAATGACTAATTTTAACAAGATTGGAAAGCGAATGAGTGAATTTGCTGAAATATATATTTGTTATGAATTAAGCTGCTAAAATTTTCATTTAATGAAGACTAGAAGGCTGAGATCTTTTGTATTCATCCAGACATATGTTGCAATGTGTTGTTTATATATCATAGTGTCTATATTAATGTTGAAAAAGGTATGAATCTATATGATAGGTCTAATTGTTTCTATTTAAGTGTAAATAGGTGCTTTTTTTTTTTCTTCTTTTTTTTGTTGCAAATGATCACTTAGAAACTCTCCTTTAAATTTGGGTTGTTATACAATATATGGTTCGTTATGACTCTGACGATAGGGTGAGGGTATTTCGATATTTCAATGCGCTATTTATTCAATTCACGGCTTATGTTAGTAATGAGGCGATGGGGGATTTTTTTTTTATACCATTTTTAGACCATATGTTTATTATCTTCATGCTAATATAATCGAACACTTTCATACAAAAATGCTTCAGCTATATTAGGGATGATTAATAATTGAATACAAAATAATTCATTAGTGTCTTTATCCTTTTTTTATTCAGAGGCTTTGAGCAATGTGGATATTTACTTAACATACTTATTCATGTATATATATTTGTTCTCTGACTTGAAACCCTTTTATTTCCAATTTTATTTTTGATACTGTCATTATTAGCCTCAAGCCCTCAAAACTCAAATATCCATTTTGGTAATCCATTAAACTAAAATAGAAAGATAGTCTTTTTACTATTTATTTATTTATTTTATTATTTTTTTTTAAAAATTGAAGTTAGTTTAATCAATAATTGGAGTTAATTTCACCAACAATTATTACACCTTATCTCTGATATTTGATAATAGCTTTCGCTTACATATACATGTACATAATCCTTTCAAGTTCATGCTCTAGGTTAGCAGACTTTTATTTGCTTCATGTGTAGTTATCCTTCATGCTTCATGTTGGAAAATTCTTCTAATGTTTCATGCTCTATAGTGATATGCATGTGTTAGATAAGTGCAAATATTGAATTGTTTATTATTTAAATTCTTATTTATTTACATTTCTTTTTGAATAGCCTCTACCCTCACCCAATCTGCCTTTCTTCTCTATGTTCTTTGCGAGGTACCACTGGGAGAGAAAAAGCAAGAAGCAACTGGAGCGCAAACGAAGGAGCTTGGACAATCAGATCCGAGCATCAGTCGCCCCCATTCATTCTGGTGGGGGTGCTACGGGCGATACCACCGGGTCATAGCCCCCGGTGTAGTGAGTCTCTTGAAACTTAGAAAGCCCTTTAGGAGCCCCATGGTTACACGCTCTCATACCCTTTAGGATCTTATAGAAACTTTAATTATTAGATTATTTTCTTATCTTATTTTATGTTTAGATCCCTAAGCCCATTTACACATGCGCGAGTGTCTAAAGAGTTAGAAACAGATCTCTTCATCTCCTATAACGCTAGTGACACCTAAGGACAAAAATCAAGGACTGAGTCTTAGAGAACTTAGACTTAGGATGCATGTTCCTTTAAGATAGAGACATTGAACATAGAAAACTTAGTGACATGTTATCCTAGGGTTAGTTTCCCTCAATTCATTAATAAAATAATAAAATCAATCATAATCTAAATAAGAAATGCATTAAAACATTTAATCTTCAATCAAACTACAATCGACATACGAAATCACTAGGAGGTAGAATTTGAACATAAATTTGAACTAAAATCTAATTAAAACATTAATCACCTCTTAATCAAATATTAACTAAATAAAATTTATCAAAACAAACTCAAATTTTAGAAGTTATAAAATTGGGAAGCAAATCTAACTCGAACCTAAAGGACCTTATAATACCCAAACTTTGAAAATTCGTAACTAATTACAGAAAAATCTAAATCAAGTAAATTAAAAAGCACTCAAATCTAATTAAAGTCTACTATTCATTAAAAATATTAACTTTCTAAAAATTAACCTAATTTAAAAAGTCAACTCTTTGGTCAACTGTAGTTCAATAACTAAGGCCCGAACTCCTAAAATCATAACTTTGCCTAGAAAACTCTAAATCCAACAAACTAACAGTCTAATTACTCGTGGTAAGGTCTAGTATTTAATAAAAATACTAATTCCCCTAGACCTAACCTATTTCTAATAATGACCTTTTTGAACCCTCTTAACCTAGTGGATAGGTAGACCCCGGACCTTCTAAAAATCATTAATACAACTTAAACTTCAGAGATTACTACCCTTAGCATTAAAACTGTATTAACCAACCAAACTAACTAAAAATGGACCCTAATTTACTAATATTTGAACTTTAACCAAATCCTCCTCTTCAAACTTTCAACAAATGTTAACTCAAAGTAACTTGAACTAACTACCCAATATAGGACCTATCCAATGCCACACAAACTTTCTACACACACATAGAATTGATTGTTAGGGCACCACTTCTAGATCTAGGTTAGGCCGGTGTTCTCTTCCTCAGTTGTTTTCTGTATTGTGATCGCTCTTGCATGTGGCACGTGTGCTGTTTGTGTTAATTCGAGGTGAGTGTTTATTTTATTACTGCACTGTATTTTGTTTGTGATATTGATTATTTGTGCGTTAGATCTACCCCTAGGCTAGGGACATTTTATACTGACTCAGTCTTATGTAGGTGGCCATGCTCACGCAGCACTAAAATAAACGGGGGCTAATATGATAAATCATAAATCATAAATGCTTGCTATAGGTGCTCCAAAATGCTTAGCCCCCAAATGAATAAGAGCGTGGCCAAGTGTGTTTACTTTTCTGCACTGATATAACTGCTTGTGATGTGATATATTAAACTGCTTGAGATTTTCATTAGGATAACCTTGCAGGTTCAGTTTGAGTCTAGATTTTATTTTTCATAATGTGATTTGTAATTCATATTGAGTTGTGAAAGTCTTCAAAAGTCTGGCATTTCGAGTACTATGTACCCAAAGAGAAAAAGAAAAGCCCTTCACAGGAAATTTCTTATTCATTTGGGTACACTTTTGGAGGACGGTCCATAGAAGAACCAGGAGACGACCCACGTGAAGGCTTGAAGACGAAGACTTGAAGATGAAATGCCTGGCTTTTAAGACTTGCGTCATCCAGTAGGATTAGAATCCAGGATGGTGTCGGTGGGGCCTGGCCACCATTACTTTTCCGCAGACCCTGGGTTGTACTTATACGGCACTTGCCGTGGACTGTGGACTCTTTCTTACTCTGCTATGTGGATTTATATTGATTTGTTTATTTTATGTGTGCAGTAGAAATTGCCTGCTTTTTCTTAGATTTCTTTCTTGCATGTGCTTGGCCTGATTTCGTTAGGCTCCTTAGGAACAAATCTTTTCTACTCGTAATAAAAATTCTAAAATTTTAAGAATTAAATAATATAGAAACCTAACGAACTAGGGAATAGCCGGAACCGTCCGGGGTCGCATGCATAGTGATGCATTCTCTCCCTCCTTGCTATAAGACACTTCCCCGCTTGCGGGTAGAGTCCAGATAATCCGACCTATGAGGATGAGGTGCTGGACCTGGGGAAGTCTAGTCTTTTCTAAAAAAAACTATTTTTTTTATAAGCCTTTTTTTTAAAATTCTATGCATATTTGATTTGAGATTGTTAACTAGCATGCATCGCATTAGAAACTAATTAAATTAAAATTCTAATTGCATTAGTCTCAGGAGCATACACCCTACATAAGTCCAGGGCCAATTAAGAAATCCTCTAGACGTCGGCCCTACTTCCGATAACCAAACTACCTACCCATCTTTCATAAAGACTTGGACAGCATGGATTTTATACGATTAGGTGGTTAGCTGGCTTTCCTTTTCAGGCAGGATATAAGCCCAGAATACATTAGCTAGGACACGGGTGTTAGTGTTGCATAGAACACTAAACCCATTAGATTTAGGATTCAAGGCTACTACTGTTTCGTAGTACGCCTCATCAGTAGGTTGGTCTTCTGTCTTCCAGAGACCCTAAACCCTACATATCTGCGTCACACGGATGACGCCACCTCCATCCTTCCCTCCTGCATGCTTCGAGTGCGTGATCTATTTATTTTTCTCCAGTTTCTTCTCACTACCTTAGTCCCTCCGGATGCTGATGTGAGCCGTGCATGTTGACTAAGCCTAGTTGAACCTCTCTTTTCCTTCGAGTAGGACTTCCTAGTCTTCCCCCTATGTGCCAATCCCAATTCAGAAAGTATAATATAGAATCCTTAATCGAGAGTATTCTCAGGCTCCGGCTTGAGATGTAATTAACCACGGGGGCTTGCGCCCGTGGGAAACCGAATCACACTCTCAAATAAACCCCATTCGAGCTAATATATCGGGTGGGGGAAACCCGTTGTGATTAGATCGTACATATTGTTATCCATCGGGGTGTGCTGGTGAGAGCCACTATCCTCAATGGTTAATCGTATGCATGATCGAATCTGCCCTTCCATTGGCCAGATACTGTCTCCCCTCGCGGGGCGATGGTGTCTGTTGTCCTTTCGGAGGTCCACAGGTTTCTGGCGACCACGGTGGGACAGGTTTCTCTCTCCATCTTTGGATTCTATATTATTCTTTCTTGTGTGTACTCCGGGATTGGTACTCCTTAGATTAGGTCCGTCCCACTCTTAGTTAGGGTCCTTCCTTAGTTAGGATCGTCCTTCTTTTTCTTAGTTAGGGTTCCCCCCTAGCTAGGTTTCTTTCTTTCCGTTCTTCTTAGTTAGGGTTTCTCCCTAACTAAGTTAGACTTTTTTAATATATTAAATTTTGTTTAAGATTTTGAGTCTATTAAATCGTTGTTTTAAATTCTCAAATTCAAATTCATATATTATTTTTGATGACATGATTCATACATTGGCATAAACTCTAATCTCTATCATCTCCCTTGTCTGAGCTCTTTTAGACTAGATCTTGATCCATATCAATCTAAATAAAGATCTAAATTCTATCTTCAATGATGGGGTCCTTAAATTTGACATATGTAATATTTTTAAAAGAAAAGTTAATTTGAGAAAAGTTTGAGAGTTTGAAACACAAAGTAAACTTTTGAGGAAATTTTCTTTGGAAAGTACGTGATTTATTTTTTTTTTTAATGAAAGATTTACCCCTGTCTTCTTTAAGAAGTAAAGTAATTGGTGGTTGACTCCTCTAAACGCTTGAAGGAAAATTGTGATGATTCAAAAAAAATGCGTGTCTTCCCTCCCATCCCTTGTTCGGGGTGATTTCATTTTTGAACTAAAATCTATATCAAATCGAAATTAGATTTAGAGACAAATATTTTTCCCGTCATCTTGCAATTTTCTATCTCATAGGCATCTTTTGCATGCTAATGAATCTACCTCATAATTTTCTTATTCAAGTTACTCATTCTTATCATAGGATTGGATTTGTTTTGTGGATTCTTCTTCCTTGCACGAGAGAGTGAGTTTTCTTCTCTCATGTTAGGAAGGTAATTTTACAACTGAGAAAGTTTTCCTTTAGGGATTTAGAAAGGAAGCCAGTTACAAAATGAAAGATACACAAAGTGTATCAAATAATGAAAAGATGCGCAGTGCGCCAAAAATCAAAGATACACAAAGTGTATCAAAAGTGGAAAGTTGCGCAAAATGCGCCACAAAGTTAAAGATGCACAAAGTGTATCAAGTAATTAAAAGATGCGCAGTGCGCCAAATCAAGTTGAGGGGCTCAAAATGAGCCCAAAGTGGATAAGTAAATGGCTTCCCTTTCTTGTAAATCTCTAAGTCTCAGAAAATCCATACCCTTTGATATTTGTGACACTTGAATTTGGAAATCATGATTTTGGATTCATCATCGTGCAAGGATGTTCTATTAGATATAAAAATATTCTCATGCAAGAAGATTGAGAAGATCCAGTTTCTCTCTCTAATTTATACCCTTTTGAATTAGATATTTATTCAGAATATGTAAGGGAGAAAGCCTAGCTTAGCTTGTAGGGAGCTTAAGCTGGGTTAGCAAAATTTAAATCCCTAACCTTCTCGGGTTTAGATGGAGTCAACCCATATTGCTGAACTTTCTGAACCTTTTCTAAGGTTCAAGATGATTCAGGGGTTAATTTTTCATTTCTAAAAATGATCCTTTCACTCTCTGATGAAATTTTCACTCTTTAGGAAATGTATGAATCAGACTTATCTCAGATTAATTGGTGAGTGCTTAAACATCTCTTAGTGGTCACACTATTGAGTTTGTTTAAATGCTTGCCATATTCTTTTAAAAATTTGTGCACAAAAATATTTTGACCCCACCATCTGGTTATAGACCATTCTTAAGGACTGATAGGAGTCTCGTATTTATTCTACCTTCCTCTTCTGAGTTCTGGTAATTTGGGAGTTTCCCCCTCTCTGTTCCCCCAGTTTCACTTGGTGCTCCCAAGTGTGGTCTGGAATATCAAAACTAATTCAGACTTCTTTTGTACTGGGTCCATACCAACCTGTGCTAGTTAAGGAGGGTGATGTTGATCCACTATCCTAACCTAAATTTCATTCACATATCAATTGTGTTCTGATTGTGCCCCCAGTTTTATTCATGTGGTGAATGTGGCCTGGGTTATCAAAGCCAATCCTATATCCCTCTTTGAGTTCCAATCATTAGAGGATGTCCCATACTAGGAGTAACACACGGATATGGTAAACGTTCCCTCTACCGGGTGTTATCTTCGACAGTATGAGACATATTTAGTCTATGATTGTGAACATATAAAAAAATATGCACCTATACAATAAAAGAGGGAAGCTCTCAGTAGAGCAAAACCGGTTGCCCTTGTCACAGGTGGAACCCGGTAATACTCTCTAAGAGCTCAAATTCCCCAAAGTCTTTCTTTTCCTCTCATACGAAGCGTCTGAGTGATTGCTTCAAGGATGAGTTTACACTTGTGATTATTATGATCTTTTACAATCATGATAGTCCTTGTTAGTGGTGTGATATATCTTGCTCAAGATGTTAACATCCCACCTTCGCGAGCTCTGATTCCCTAGCAGGGAATCAACTCTCTAGTTTCTTTTAGTGACCTACTTTTTTTCACCCTTGCCCTGCTCCCAGCTACTAGAGCAGTCCTATGGGTCTGGTAGTGTCGCTCCTGCCTCTCACAGGGTCCCCCTGGTCAGGGTGAGTGTTACCGCTGTGATGTTTGATGTTTATTAACTTTACTCATAAATCATTTCCCTCAATGGCGAGTGTGTCTCCTCGCCATCTCGAGTTGTTTCCCCAGTAGTGTTGCAGTACGCCTGGTTACCAGCGTTAGCATCACTGACTTGAGAGCTTTGATTTTCTAGCAGAAGATCAACTCATTTTCCACTTTACTTTCTCTCTCATTCGTACTCTACTCTCAGCTGCTGGGGTAGCTCTACGGATGCACTGATACTATTCCACTTCCCACAGGGTCCCACCAGTTTGTGTGGGTACCACCACTGTGAGCTTTTCATAAATATCATTCCTATGCAATGTTACTTCCCTTAGTGGCGAGTGTGTCCCCTCGCTACTCTTGTGTGCTTTCTTAGTTGTGATGCAGTACATCGAGTCTCAGATGTTAGCGTCGCTTCTTAGTGAACTTTGATTTTCTAGCAGAAAATCACTTCACTTGTCTTAGAGTGACATACTTTCCCACCGTGACCCGACTCCTGGTTGTAGAGCGGTCCCTTGGATGTGTTTATGTTGCTTTCCACCTCTACAGGGTCCCACTAGCTTACGTGGGTGTACCACTGTAGTCTTCTATGATTATTTCTCATTGATATAGTCCTTTTCTCTGTAGCAAGTGTGTCCTCCTTGCTACTTTAAGCTACTCAGTGGGAATGAGATTACCCCTCTCACACTTTGTTGAGGGTGTACCTTTCCCTATGGTCTCTCGAGGCATCATTCTGGTGCTTCCAGGTTTGTATGATTTTGGTTTCGCCTAGGCAGTTTCACTGGCATTTGGATACTCGTGGCCACGACGACTTGTCCTCTACCACGTGGTACCCAAAACACTAGTTTGAAACTCCTTAGACGACCCTTCTCTCTTTGAAATTTTCCATTTTTCTACTCCTCTTCCCATCCCTACACATATGCGTGTTAGGGTATGGTTGAGATGACTTTCCCCTGATCGCTCTACTGCAGGCATATGCGCCGGGTAGGCATCAGACTTTACTTGGTTGAGAGTGCCCCACAGAGCCCCTGGGAGGCATATCTCACCACCTCTTTTCCCTGATTGCTCTGCTGCAGGCATATGCGCCGAGTAGACATCAGGCTTTACTTGGTTGGGAGCACCCCGCAGAGCCCCTGCGAGGCCTAGCTCACCACACCTTTACCCTGACTGTCCTGCCGCTCTGGTAGACATCAGACCTTTACCCTGGTCGTCTTGCTCTGATCAAGCAGACATCAGACTTTACCCGGTTGAGTGGGAGCCCGACAGAGTCCCTGGGAGGCATTCCCCACCACCACTTTTACTCTGGATGTTCTGTAAAAGACTACGCAGACTCCAATTTCGTGGCTTATTTACTTTTGTTGAGGTCAGGCAGAAGTATTGAGTCACCCCTATCCGCTGTTCCGAAAGGAGCAGGAGGAGACGGGATCCTTTCACCTTCTATTCTGCTGTTTGAAATGAACAGTCAGGTAGTTGGTTTTACTTACCGGTTGAGAGAGCCCGACAGAGTCCCTGGGAGGCATTCCTCACCACCCCTTTACTCTGGATGTTCTGTAAAAGACTACGCAGACTCCAATTTCGTGGCTTATTTACCTTTGCTGAGGTCAGGCAGAAGTATTGAGTCACCCCTATCCGCTGTTCCGAAAGGAGCAGGAGGAGACGGGATCCTTTCACCTTCTATTCTGCTGTTTGAAATGAACAGTCAGGTAGTTGGTTTTACTTACCGGTCGAGAGAGCCCGACAGAGTCCCTGGGAGGCATTCCTCACCACCCCTTTACTCTGGATGTTCTGTAAAAGACTACGCAGACTCCAATTTCGTGGCTTATTTACCTTTGCTGAGGTCAGGCAGAAGTATTGAGTCACCCCTATCCGCTGTTCCGAAAGGAGCAGGAGGAGACGGGATCCTTTCACCTTCTATCCTGTTGTTTCGATACGGTCAGGCAGGTAGTTGGTTTTCTTTTTCTTTCACTCTTTGTTTCACTGTTTCGATATGGTCAGGTGAACATCGAGTTGTCCATGCCCACTGTTTCGATATGGTCAGGTGGATGTGAGACCCTTTATCTTTACTTTCTTCTCTATTCTGCCCTTACTATAGGGTAAGGCAGATAGATGATCTACCCTTTTCCTTTGGTGATCCTCCTTGCTTTCCCTGGAGGGTTATCATTTACCATTTTGATTTGATTAAGTGATTGTTGGATCTCCCTTCTCCTCGCATCATCGTAGATATATTCTAGATGATTTTTGGGTCTTCTTTAGTTCTTTATGATTTTGTTCTGATTCTGCTCATGTGGGCATGAGATCCCTTTCTCTTCTTCCACTTTGCTGCTTCGATGTGATCAAGCAGATAGTTGATTTTTTTTTTTTCCTTGACTCTCCCTCACTATTCCGATTTGGTTAAGCGAGCATTGAGCCTCTTTCATTCGCTGTTTTGATTTAGTCAGACGAATGCTGGGTTTCTTTCTCCTTTTTTGTCCCACCATGCTTGCATGATTGTGTGAATACTGTATGACTGCATGATTGATCGAATGAGTGTGCAGTCATTGCATGTTGGATTTCTCATTATATGATTTAGTGATTATTGCATTTAGTACATGAATGCATGATCATTGCATGGTTGAATGATTATGGCATTATTATGTGTGCACTATTGTGTGATTATGTCATGATTGTCTAATCACTATGTGTTCATATGATTGTTGCATGATGGCATGTTTGTCACATGATTGTCATATGATTTGGTGATTGTTATTTGATTAGATGACTATGGCATGATTATGTGATGATTATGTGAATGCATAATTGTCGCATGATTTGATGACCATTATGTGTTTGGGAGATCATTGTATGTGTGTGAGCATTGCATGCTTGTGTGATTGTAGTGTGATCATTGCATGACTGATTGCTCATTGTATGGTTGTATGAGCACTGCATATATGATCGAGTGGTCACTTCATGTATGTGATTGATACATGCTTGAGTGATGATTGTGTGGTTGAGGCATGATCATTGCATGATTAATTACTTATAGTATGGTTGTATGAGCACTGCATGTATGATCGAGTGGTCACTTCATGTATGTGATTGATACATGCTTGAGTGATGATTGTGTGAGCGTTGCGTGATGTGATCATTGCATGATTGATTGCTCGTTGTATGGTTGTATGAGCATTGCATGTATGATCGAGTGGTCATTGCATGTGTGTGATTGATGCATACTTGAGCGATGATTGTGTGATCGTGGTGTGATCATTGCATGATTGATTGCTCATTGTATGGTTGTATGAGCATTACATGTATGATCGAGTTGTCATTGCATGCATGCGATTTGTGCATGCTTGAGTGATGATTGTGTGATTGTGGTGTGATCATTGCATGATTGTTGCTTATTGCATGATTGTGAGAGTATTGCATGACTGCGTGATTGATTGATTTTTGTATGCTTGTGTGATTGTCATTAGTGTGTGAGCATGGCATGATTGTGTGATTATGGTGTGATCATTACATGATTGATTGCTCATTGTATGCTTGTATGAGCATTACATGTATGATCGAGTGGTCATTACATGTATGTGATTGATACATACTTGAGTGATGATTATGTGATCGTGGTGTGATTATTGCATGATTTATTGCTTATTGTATGGTTGTATGATCCTCAAATCTTATTAGTTGACTATAGGATTGCATCTCCTTAGTGAGTCTCATTAGTTGAGCATAGGGTTGCACTTTCCTAGATGTAGGGAGGTCAACGCCAACACGTATGGTTCACTTGTTGCTCACCATACCTGTTGGGGTTGTGTTTGTTGACCTCGATTTTTACCAGTTTACCCTCGAGCACCTTTGATCGACTTAGTTAGATCTCATCGAGCCTAATTTAATCTAGTTCGACGCCGATTTAGGTCCGATTTTGTTTATTCAAATATGATTCCATTAAATTGACTTGATGGAAGTCCAATCAAACTCGAATCGAGTCAAAATTGGGTTAAGCTAGACCCGATTGCATTCTCTTAAATTAAATACGTTGACCTTAGCCTCCGTCGAGCCCAGTTTGATTTTAGTTAATGTTATTTTTGGGTTTAATTTTGCATAATTAAATTAGTTAAATTGGATTGAGCCTAATTCAGCTCAGATCAAGTTATATTTGAACTCAAATTCAACATGATCTAGCCTAATTAAACCATATTAAAACTCAATTAATTTGATTGGCATTTCAAATTAACTTCCATTTCAAAAGTTTACATCTTTGGCTACGATCGAGCCAGATTCGCGAGTCAGTGCATACGAAAATATTTCGGAAAGAGCAGCGAGAGGGGTGGAATTTCCTCGCTCATTTTGGCAAGAATTTACTCCAGACACTCGGCCCCGATAGGCAGGAGATCTCTCTTTGTTTTCAAGACTTCGGCGGGTTCAGAGAGCTCCAGGGAGACCTCTGGCTAGTTTTCTCTCAAATTCGCGAAGCCCAGGGGTCATCCTAGACGGACCCCTCCATTCAAGAGCTCCGTCTCCTCTCCCTCGTGTGGCCGGACCCGACGACTCCTCCTCTCCGTCTCCGTGTGGTTCGCATGACACCAGAAGCTGCAAGCTCTCTCCTTCTCCAGCTCTCGGCTCCACCCTCCAGGACCGAACCCGACGCCACCTTAGCCGGACTCACTCGGTCTCCCTCGGTTCGGACTACAGCCGGAGGATTTGCCTCTCCCCTCTCTCCCGTGCTCCCTTTCTCTTGGTTCGCAAAACAGGAGGCGGAACCCTCCCTCTCGATTCGCTTTGGTTCGCACATTCCATGGAGAAGCGGACTGGACTAAACGCCTCCATCTCTCTCCCGTGAGAAGTCAATCCGTGGCTCTCCCATATTTCTCGGCTGGTTCCCCTCCAGAAGGCTCCATTGACCCCGTCTAATTCGCCCCTTCAGCAGTTGTTTGATCCACTTGCTACTATCACAAAGAAGAAAGCATGGGAGAGCTGACTGCTAGCTCTCTTGCTCAGCTATAAGGGATCCGTTTGATTTAGTCTGCTATGTGTGATTTATCCAGGAAATGAGAAGAATAAAAACTACGTGCGTTTCTTCTTTCCCAATGTGATACATCTCAGCAAATGAAATTGAGATGGAGGGCTGCAGTTGAAGCTTATTCTGAAGAAATCAAAAGAAATTTTGTTCCCATTCACTTGCACGAGGTCCTTAATCCGTTCGGCCTGTTCTCCCTCGCTCAAACATGTTTGGACAGCCATTAGTTGAGTTCATGGATTGTTGTACAATCAATTTTTAGTAAAGGTAAATAAACTTAACTATATATTTCATCAAATAATTAAATCCAGTCAGCATGAGTTTATTCGGCAATAGATTCTAATTAGATTCTATATTATTGCTTCATCTAGAATGAATCGGATCAAGAAAATCCCATTATTCTTGATTAAGATTATAGTTGGTTGGACCTGATTTCATTTAAGAATTTTAATTAGTTTATGTTAAATTCCTTGAGCATATTTTGTTTCACATTTACAAATATTTATAGTGTTATATTCAGATCCCAGAGCATAGGCCCGATTCCTTTAATATGTGTATTTAAAGAACTTTTATTAATAGATTTTGAATCATTCCGTTTCAAAGCCATATGTCTACCATTCAAGAGTTCCATTTATTTGGGGCAAAATTTCAGTATTATTTGGATGACGTATGTTATTTATATTATAAATCTTGTTTGAAGTCACATCTTTATAATTCAATGATCGTTCATATTGTATTTATTTAGTCTCAAAATAGTAGTGACATTGTTATCATGTCGTGGAGGTTTTCGTTGTGCAATGATTTCAGAGCGAAGATTTGCTTGCTCATCTTAGTAAATATCAATGAGGGATTTAAAAAAAAAAATGAATTTTAAGACAATATATTTGTGCAATCAAAATTTTATAAATTTGTAAAAAAAAAAAAAAAAAATTTATTTGTACATCAATTCATATTTTGCTCCATGTGGGTTGTTGCTCTCTTCCTTCTCTCAGTCTTCCGAATTTAAGCAATAAGGTTATCTCTATTAGCAAAGAAATTAGTCTCTATTAGCAAAGAAATGACTAATTTAACAAGATTGAAAAGCGAATGAGTGAATTTGCTGAAATATATATTTGTTATGAATTAAGCTGCTAAAATTTTCATTTAATGAAGACTAGAAGGCTGAGATCTTTTGTATTCATCCAGACATATGTTGCAATGTGTTGTTTATATATCATAGTGTCTATATTAATGTTGAAAAAGGTATGAATCTATATGATAGGTCTAATTGTTTCTATTTAAGTGTAAATAGGTGCTTTTTTTTTTTCTTCTTTTTTTTGTTGCAAATGATCACTTAGAAACTCTCCTTTAAATTTGGGTTGTTATACAATATATGGTTCGTTATGACTCTGACGATAGGGTGAGGGTATTTCGATATTTCAATGCGCTATTTATTCAATTCACGGCTTATGTTAGTAATGAGGCGATGGGGGATTTTTTTTTTATACCATTTTTAGACCATATGTTTATTATCTTCATGCTAATATAATCGAACACTTTCATACAAAAATGCTTCAGCTATATTAGGGATGATTAATAATTGAATACAAAATAATTCATTAGTGTCTTTATCCTTTTTTTATTCAGAGGCTTTGAGCAATGTGGATATTTACTTAACATACTTATTCATGTATATATATTTGTTCTCTGACTTGAAACCCTTTTATTTCCAATTTTATTTTTGATACTGTCATTATTAGCCTCAAGCCCTCAAAACTCAAATATCCATTTTGGTAATCCATTAAACTAAAATAGAAAGATAGTCTTTTTACTATTTATTTATTTATTTTATTATTTTTTTTTAAAAATTGAAGTTAGTTTAATCAATAATTGGAGTTAATTTCACCAACAATTATTACACCTTATCTCTGATATTTGATAATAGCTTTCGCTTACATATACATGTACATAATCCTTTCAAGTTCATGCTCTAGGTTAGCAGACTTTTATTTGCTTCATGTGTAGTTATCCTTCATGCTTCATGTTGGAAAATTCTTCTAATGTTTCATGCTCTATAGTGATATGCATGTGTTAGATAAGTGCAAATATTGAATTGTTTATTATTTAAATTCTTATTTATTTACATTTCTTTTTGAATAGCCTCTACCCTCACCCAATCTGCCTTTCTTCTCTATGTTCTTTGCGAGGTACCACTGGGAGAGAAAAAGCAAGAAGCAACTGGAGCGCAAACGAAGGAGCTTGGACAATCAGATCCGAGCATCAGTCGCCCCCATTCATTCTGGTGGGGGTGCTACGGGCGATACCACCGGGTCATAGCCCCCGGTGTAGTGAGTCTCTTGAAACTTAGAAAGCCCTTTAGGAGCCCCATGGTTACACGCTCTCATACCCTTTAGGATCTTATAGAAACTTTAATTATTAGATTATTTTCTTATCTTATTTTATGTTTAGATCCCTAAGCCCATTTACACATGCGCGAGTGTCTAAAGAGTTAGAAACAGATCTCTTCATCTCCTATAACGCTAGTGACACCTAAGGACAAAAATCAAGGACTGAGTCTTAGAGAACTTAGACTTAGGATGCATGTTCCTTTAAGATAGAGACATTGAACATAGAAAACTTAGTGACATGTTATCCTAGGGTTAGTTTCCCTCAATTCATTAATAAAATAATAAAATCAATCATAATCTAAATAAGAAATGCATTAAAACATTTAATCTTCAATCAAACTACAATCGACATACGAAATCACTAGGAGGTAGAATTTGAACATAAATTTGAACTAAAATCTAATTAAAACATTAATCACCTCTTAATCAAATATTAACTAAATAAAATTTATCAAAACAAACTCAAATTTTAGAAGTTATAAAATTGGGAAGCAAATCTAACTCGAACCTAAAGGACCTTATAATACCCAAACTTTGAAAATTCGTAACTAATTACAGAAAAATCTAAATCAAGTAAATTAAAAAGCACTCAAATCTAATTAAAGTCTACTATTCATTAAAAATATTAACTTTCTAAAAATTAACCTAATTTAAAAAGTCAACTCTTTGGTCAACTGTAGTTCAATAACTAAGGCCCGAACTCCTAAAATCATAACTTTGCCTAGAAAACTCTAAATCCAACAAACTAACAGTCTAATTACTCGTGGTAAGGTCTAGTATTTAATAAAAATACTAATTCCCCTAGACCTAACCTATTT
This sequence comes from Dendrobium chrysotoxum, assembly GCA_019925795.1. Lineage (NCBI taxonomy): Eukaryota > Viridiplantae > Streptophyta > Magnoliopsida > Asparagales > Orchidaceae > Dendrobium > Dendrobium chrysotoxum. The sequence continues at coordinate 75,299,228 of CM034313.1, forward strand.
CTAATAATGACCTTTTTGAACCCTCTTAACCTAGTGGATAGGTAGACCCCGGACCTTCTAAAAATCATTAATACAACTTAAACTTCAGAGATTACTACCCTTAGCATTAAAACTGTATTAACCAACCAAACTAACTAAAAATGGACCCTAATTTACTAATATTTGAACTTTAACCAAATCCTCCTCTTCAAACTTTCAACAAATGTTAACTCAAAGTAACTTGAACTAACTACCCAATATAGGACCTATCCAATGCCACACAAACTTTCTACACACACATAGAATTGATTGTTAGGGCACCACTTCTAGATCTAGGTTAGGCCGGTGTTCTCTTCCTCAGTTGTTTTCTGTATTGTGATCGCTCTTGCATGTGGCACGTGTGCTGTTTGTGTTAATTCGAGGTGAGTGTTTATTTTATTACTGCACTGTATTTTGTTTGTGATATTGATTATTTGTGCGTTAGATCTACCCCTAGGCTAGGGACATTTTATACTGACTCAGTCTTATGTAGGTGGCCATGCTCACGCAGCACTAAAATAAACGGGGGCTAATATGATAAATCATAAATCATAAATGCTTGCTATAGGTGCTCCAAAATGCTTAGCCCCCAAATGAATAAGAGCGTGGCCAAGTGTGTTTACTTTTCTGCACTGATATAACTGCTTGTGATGTGATATATTAAACTGCTTGAGATTTTCATTAGGATAACCTTGCAGGTTCAGTTTGAGTCTAGATTTTATTTTTCATAATGTGATTTGTAATTCATATTGAGTTGTGAAAGTCTTCAAAAGTCTGGCATTTCGAGTACTATGTACCCAAAGAGAAAAAGAAAAGCCCTTCACAGGAAATTTCTTATTCATTTGGGTACACTTTTGGAGGACGGTCCATAGAAGAACCAGGAGACGACCCACGTGAAGGCTTGAAGACGAAGACTTGAAGATGAAATGCCTGGCTTTTAAGACTTGCGTCATCCAGTAGGATTAGAATCCAGGATGGTGTCGGTGGGGCCTGGCCACCATTACTTTTTCGCAGACCCTGGGTTGTACTTATACGGCACTTGCCGTGGACTGTGGACTCTTTCTTACTCTGCTATGTGGATTTATATTGATTTGTTTATTTTATGTGTGCAGTAGAAATTGCCTGCTTTTTCTTAGATTTCTTTCTTGCATGTGCTTGGCCTGATTTCGTTAGGCTCCTTAGGAACAAATCTTTTCTACTCGTAATAAAAATTCTAAAATTTTAAGAATTAAATAATATAGAAACCTAACGAACTAGGGAATAGCCGGAACCGTCCGGGGTCGCATGCATAGTGATGCATTCTCTCCCTCCTTGCTATAAGACACTTCCCCGCTTGCGGGTAGAGTCCAGATAATCCGACCTATGAGGATGAGGTGCTGGACCTGGGGAAGTCTAGTCTTTTCTAAAAAAAACTATTTTTTTTATAAGCCTTTTTTTTTAAAATTCTATGCATATTTGATTTGAGATTGTTAACTAGCATGCATCGCATTAGAAACTAATTAAATTAAAATTCTAATTGCATTAGTCTCAGGAGCATACACCCTACATAAGTCCAGGGCCAATTAGGAAATCCTCTAGACGTCGGCCCTACTTCCGATAACCAAACTACCTACCCATCTTTCATAAAGACTTGGACAGCATGGATTTTATACGATTAGGTGGTTAGCTGGCTTTCCTTTTCAGGCAGGATATAAGCCCAGAATACATTAGCTAGGACACGGGTGTTAGTGTTGCATAGAACACTAAACCCATTAGATTTAGGATTCAAGGCTACTACTGTTTCGTAGTACGCCTCATCAGTAGGTTGGTCTTCTGTCTTCCAGAGACCCTAAACCCTACATATCTGCGTCACACGGATGACGCCACCTCCATCCTTCCCTCCTGCATGCTTCGAGTGCGTGATCTATTTATTTTTCTCCAGTTTCTTCTCACTACCTTAGTCCCTCCGGATGCTGATGTGAGCCGTGTATGTTGACTAAGCCTAGTTGAACCTCTCTTTTCCTTCGAGTAGGACTTCCTAGTCTTCCCCCTATGTGCCAATCCCAATTCAGAAAGTATAATATAGAATCCTTAATCGAGAGTATTCTCAGGCTCCGGCTTGAGATGTAATTAACCACGGGGGCTTGCGCCCGTGGGAAACCGAATCCCACTCTCAAATAAACCCCATTCGAGCTAATATATCGGGTGGGGGAAACCCGTTGTGATTAGATCGTACATATTGTTATCCATCGGGGTGTGCTGGTGAGAGCCACTATCCTCAATGGTTAATCGTATGCATGATCGAATCTGCCCTTCCATTGGCCAGATACTGTCTCCCCTCGCGGGGCGATGGTGTCTGTTGTCCTTTCGGAGGTCCACAGTGGCGACAATGCTCCACACGGTCATGAAGACGAGGCCAAGGAGAAGCTGAAGGCATACATGATCAAGTATGGCCATGGCCTTGACGCTGTCAATGAGGAAGATGATGATGGCACAAGGCCGCCACCGGCTACGAAGGAGCGGACGGACGCCACCGCCTCCTACGCGATTTATGATGACTTGCCTGAAGATTTACGATGAGGCCGAGATGGCTGCCACCATTGCCCCTACCAGCTTACAAGTTAGAGCGGCCTCGAGTTCACAGCCTACATAGCGCATAGGGTCAGCCCCCAAGAACAGAAGATGTGCGGCGACGAGGATGGGGAGTTCATTGTCCTGAAGTGGTGGGGGTTCATCGGTGTCAAGGTGTTCCTGATCATGACACTAGTCACACACTCTATTCTGTGCATTCCGGCCGCTAGGGCCATGTCTGAGAACAACTTCTCGGACGCCGGCAACACACTGACTAAGAAGCGCAACGGTCTAAAGCCCGCTCACGTGAACGATCTATTGTTCTACGGATCGAATGATGACCTGTGCGACTAAGGTCAGGGCAACGCATGGGTATGGGTGGGTAGGACGTCCCAATAGCTACCATGAGTGGGCATGGGTGGGTTCGCTGCCCACACAAAACGTGGATACCCAGTGGGTACTCGATCAGGACCTCATGTAGGGCACTGATAACCACATTCTTATAAAATAATTTGATTATTTTTTTAGTCACATGATAAAAGTATTTTTTTTAATGATCGTCACTTCCAGGTTTCATTGATATATGAAATATTACATTGGGTATAACTGACATCAATAACATAAAATTTTAAGAAACTAATAACTACTATAAAAAAGGGAGCTATAAATTTTTAAAAAAGAAACAGTGTGAAACTCCTTAAGTAAAAAAAGATAAGCTCTTAAACATTGAGATGCATTTTGGTGTAGTGGTCAAAATTTCATTAAGAAATTTCGTAATTAAGCACACTCATCCCCGAGAAATCCTAGGATGTGTGACCTCCTTGTAAGTTACATCAACAGGACAAAACCATGAGGCCCTTAGGCTAAAGGGGATAATATCTCAATAGTTAAAAGTTTGAGCTGTTACAAACGGTATCAGAGTAATACACCGCTCGAAAGATGGGAAATGAAGTGTCATACATGACAAAGGGCTATGCCATGGGAACAACTGATTAAATCCTATATGGGACAAAGTGCTAAATGGCAGGAGTCACCACTTGAGCATGTAAGGGCCACCTCTAGAATCCTATTTGCTTGATGGATGATTTTGGAATAAAGATACTGATGAGGACGTCAATTACTTAAGTGGGTGAGATTGTGAAATCCCTTAGGCAAAAAAGGTTGAACTCTTAAACATCGAGGCGCCTTTGGTATAATGGTCAGAATTTCATTAAGAAACTCCATAGTTAAGCTTGATCATCCTGTAGAAACCTTTGGATGGGTGACCTCCTACGAAGTTACACCAACTGGATAAAACCATGAGGCCCTTAGGCCAAAGCAGATAATATTTCGATTGTTAAGAATTTGGGCTATTACAAATAGGGCTAAAGTTAACTCTATAACAACATTCATAGCATCAAATTAAGTTATTGTTGTCCTACAAGGTGGCATATATAGTCTGCATGATCAAAGGCATGATTGGCACCCAAAATATTTTGAAAGTTACCAAAATGTATCCAATCATAAGTCTTGTTGGAGCAAAATAATTCTAGAGGAATGGCACCGACAAAATCTAAAAACCCCTACCAGCAAATAGAAGTTCTCCTTAACCATTATCCGAATGACCTCTAGAAATCCCACCAAACCAAAATAGCAGCATTGAGAACCTCCAGCAGAAAGAGCTCTACCAAGAATACATATGCTCTTGAAAGTAAACTAACTAGCAATTAGCGAATAAGAAGAAAAAGATTGCAACAACAACAACAACCACTATTAGAAAACACCAAAGAGAAGGGATCATGGGCTGATAATATAGATCTTTCAGGTGATATGACAAATCAAAAAGAAGGCCCCATCTCTTACTTTTCATCCTAATTACAATTTTAATTACATATTTTGTATTCATTTTCTCAATACAAAACTTGCTCTTGAAAGTAAACCAACGAGCCATTAGCCAATAAGAAAAAAAAGGTCATAGCAGTAGCATCAGCCACTATTATAAAACACCAAAGAGAAGGGATCATGGGTTGATGATATAGATCTTTCAGGTGAGATGACAAACAAGAAAGAAGGCCCTCATCTCTTACTTTTCATCATAATTGCAAATTAATTTGATTTTATCAATAATAAAAAAACATTAAGTATAGTTCCTCTAAAGATAAGATTGCTCCTTTCTTGCCAAATATGATAAGTTGTAATGTAAACAACCACAAGAGAAAATTTCATACTAATTCTGCAACACTACAACAAAATCAACTTTCCGGCGGTTTTCTGGCGGAAAAAGTTCTTTATAATAATTTTAAATTTAAATCTTTTTACTTAAATTAAGGAAATAGTTAACTTAAATTAGTTAATATATTTTTTAATCATTTTGTTAAATCTTTTAAATAGTTAAATTTTTAATCATTTTAGTTAAATTATTTAAAATCCGTCGGAAAGCTAGAAAAGCCGCCGGAAAAGTTGCCGGAAAATTACGCCGGAAAGAAACCGTCATAAACTTTCCCCGGAAAAGTTGTCTCATTGTCTTCTGTCGGAAAACCGTCGGAAAGTCGCTAGAAAATTGACCGTCGGAAAGCCACCGGAAAATTCCGCTAGTAATAAGTGATTTTCCTGTAGTACAAGAGATGCTGTCAGAGCTATTTAAGACTTGAAATAAAGAGTAGCAATGCTCGAGAAAGTTATCAAATGAGATAAAGCTCTTAATAATGTGCAAAGAAAACTCGCAATCAAAAAATAAAAGAGTGTGTCTCTCATTACATTGAGAGCAAAGCACACAATTCTCATAACCATAATCCCTCATTTGCAAAACACATCACAAGTCCTTCATTTTCTCAAAAAAATAATTATTCCATTAAAAAAATATAACAAAATTTGTTGATTTTAATATAAGTTTTAATAGAAAATATGATCAAATTTAAATTTGTAATAGGGGTAAATGTGCAATGAAAGTGTTTTAAAAATAATTGGTTACAATTCATGCGCAACTTGTTAGCAAAATCAAAGAATTTTCTGCTTTTAAAATGCAAACCACATTTACACTAAACATTTAATGCTAAGTGTAATGCTTCACTGTGAAGCAAAGAAGTCAGAATCTCCAAATAAATCAGGCCTCTGGGCAGCAGCCTTCAAACGCGAATGGAACAATTTTAGGCATCTTATTTTGTGGTGCTGTAGATAAATAAGAGCCTGAATATGGCCCAGGGCCCAGGTCCAGCTAATGATGGATTTTAAAATGGGCCAGTGGCCGTACAACGTTGTTTAACTAGTTTCAATAACAAAAATATTAGTCATTTACGAATTAAATTTGCCAGTGAAAAGTCCCTTCATTCTAATGATAATAGTTTAGGTAATTTTTAATTTTTCTCAGCTCTTTAAACAATGGCCAGTGCAATCTCAAATTAAAATTTTGTTGATTCGCCGTAAAGATCAGATGAGATTATACAATCAATAATAAATAGATCTGATAAATCTTTTTCAACAACTATTTTAAATTTTAGGATATTTTTTAACATGAATATATTAATATACTATATTTATGCATTTCACTAATCTTAAAATGGATACATGGACTTTATAATATATGATATTCACTTTTTTTATAAGAATATACAATAACAACATTAAGCGTTTATCCACTGCGTGGGATCGGCTATATGAATCTTTTTTCTTGATTGTGTACTATTAAGAGTTAAATTTTCATTTAAATCTAATAAAAAGATCATTTCTAATATTTTTTAACCAAGTCTTTATAGGTCTATTTCTACCATTGTCAGTTCTCAAGCTCTGAATGAGAGAAGTTGTGGATAGTTGATAGGCAGTATTAAATTTATCGAATAATCTTGACATGAATGATGAATCTTTTAATTTTTTTTATAAGAACATCCTGGCATAATTTTTTCCCCTTTTATTTCTAGTAAAGGATGAGGAATAGGGGCTTATCAGTCCAACACATATTATATAGCCTTAACCGTATTAATAAAGTTGTCTCAAACGAGGCCTAAGAGTATCAAATGGTTTTGTCCAAGTTCATTTTATACTTGATATCTAAAAATCAACACAACGATAACGTTGTCCCAAACAGATCATAAAACTGTTAGATGGTTGAAATAAAATATTATATTATCTGATTCAAAATAAGTTTTCAATATTATTTTTTTGATAATTTGTAATTAGCATATATCATGCATGTATGATTGTTTGATAAAAGTCTTTAAAATTATTGTAAGGTTACATATTCCAATCACATTTATATAAAATTAAGCCTTCCAATTAAAAGTTGATGAAATTAAATATAACTTTTTTTAGGGTATATTATTTTTCATAGATCTATTTTACTGTTAGAAAATCTATGTTAATATAATCAAAGTAGTAGCAAATCATGTCTCTTGGTATAAATAAAAAAAAATCTCTTGGTTTAAATAAGAGTTGCCTCTTTATAAAATACTTATCCATGAATGATGAGCAACAAACATTAATAAAATATATGAATTACATTAAAAAATATAGAAAATATAAAAGAAAAGAAAAAAATTATGTAAAAATTCTCTAATATATTTTAGTTCAACATGAATTTTAAAGTTTTTGAATTTATGTTAAGATTAGTGCAATCGTTGAATATCACATGTGGCACTAATCTCAAAATAAATTCAAACACTTTTTAATCTATCCTTATATTGATGCAAATTTTTGTTTCATACATAGAGCTTGTTTTCAATTGAACCCTACTAAAAAAATTTCTAAATCAACTTTTTCTCGTATACTTCTTGTCATTATAATCTGTATTTTAATATTCAAGCAAATATTTAATGAAGGCTTAGGCTTCGTTTATGACAACTTCCTTCCTACTTTTAAAAGAAGTTTTTTAGTACAAAATTTTTAAATAGCTGCTTTAGAAAATAATGAAAAATCCACCGAGGCTTAGGGTGGTTGGTGGGAGAGCACGATTGGGAACCCCCCATCCCGGGTTCGAATCCACCCCACTACGGCCGCGCCTCTTAGGTGGGGACCAATAAATTATTGGCCCGGGGGTTTCTGGTGTGGGTGCCACCGCTAGGTCGACCGAGGAGATTAGTGGACATCGCCAAGCGCCTCACAAACTGAGGTGGCAGCGGGCCGATACTCCCCGTTCCCAAAAAAAAAAAAAAAAGCTATCTCAAACGAAACTTTAATTAGGCTTAACTTTTTCCAAATGAAGTCTTAAATTTTGCAAAGTCGATGGAGCCAATAAGTTGGCAGCTAGCTGTTGGCCTAGCCTGGGTGATGCCATTTATGTTTAGCAAGAAGGAAGGAAGAAAAAATTTAAGGCCGAAGGCCTGGTTTGGGGAAGACATCGATGCCAGGGCATGGTGTATATGGGGACATGGGGTCCATATATTTGCCTTTACTCTCCGCAGTTAAAACATAGAGTACTGTGCTGGTAAGTGAGAAATGTTTGTATCCTCTTGTTTGCTTCTTAAGAAGTGACAAATGCATGAAATCTACATCACATATTTCATCTAATTGAGTAGACGATACAAATTACTTTCAAATAAGAGTCAATGATCCTCTTTAAATTTTCATTAATTCATATAGAAATAGGAGGTCTAAGTAAATTTTTACATAAAGTTTTTGAAAAGAGTAGCATTATAATTATTATTAAGGGTAGCATTGCTTATACATTAAAGGTTAGTGAGGTCAGCTTTGGAATGATATCTCATCGACATGTGCTTACCTTTCTTTAGCCTTCTCTCTGTCTGTCTCTCTATCTATATCTCTTGAGAGAAAAACGGGAAAGAGAATCAGATACAGTGAATAATACAAACAGATGATGACGAGTTTAATTTATATAACATTTCCGGAGCACTGAACAAAATCACTTAAAAAAGAGATTTATATGGGAGTGTGGCGTTTACTGCAATTGATTAGGTGGATTGATTAGAGATCGAGCTCCATTTTATGGAAGTAGATCAGTTAAATTTGAAAGAAAATCTGATCACTTCATTAAATTGGGACATAATCTTACTATTTGTGTGATTTTATTTGGACGGTGAAGTCACTTCTTAAAATTTGGTGAAAATTTTCAAATTTTATATTTATTTTTGATATAGAATTAATAAAAAGTTAATAATTTATTCATTAATTACAAACATCTTAAAATAAATTTAAAATTTTAACTAAATTTTGATAAACCCTCACTGATATACAGATGTGATCGTGAGTAAGAAATGATCGAACTTCATGCACTGTCAAATTTCAAAAAAAATCTCGAGTTTTTTTTTCACCACAGTGTATCTATGTGCAGGTAAAAGACAAACAATCTTAGTCTCTTAGTTAATTGTCTTCACGTTATTGTTGTGATTACATAGCCACATATCCATATTTCCCTGCCTGTGCAGATTCTAGCTTGCTAGTTCACCAGCTTGGAAGGTGGAACTTGCAAGCTCTATTACCATTAGTGTTCACCCCCATCACCCCCCCCCCCCCCATATCCTGACTATTTCCTTAATTGCAGAAAGAGACTAATGGAGCCAGCAAGAGAGAGAGAGAGAGAGAGAGAGAGATCCCGAGTTTTACGCCGAGCACTCAGCTCTCTCTTATCTGTCCTTCCTTCGCCTTCTGTGCTTTTCTCACTCATTGCATTCAGGAACTGCAGAGTATTCAGAGCAGGGACAGTGTAGAAAAGCAATTAATGGTAGCACTTTATTTGAACGTCAAAGCTTGGTCCTAAGTTTTAGGGTAGAGATAAGAGAGAGACAAGTCTCAAACGCTATATAGCTGAAAGATAAAAATCCTCAAAGTTTCAGTGTTAGGACTCTTCATTCACTAGAGATTGTGAAGAAGAATCTCGTTTTTAAAGATCAAGAATAGAGTCACATATTTTATGAATAATCGCTTACTATATAAAAAAATCTTATAATAAATAGCTAATTAATCAGCTCCTGAAAAACTCTCAAGTATAAGCTCATGAGTGTCTTCATCCACTCGAGATTGTACATCCAACTACAAATAAAAAGTTTATCAATGTATTAAATAAATATATTTCACGCATTATATATAAACTTCTGATTTTTATTGCATCAGTACATATGTCAACATGGTATTGCATTTTTTGATAAAGCATTACTATGTTCTCTACATAAATCTACATATAAAATGTAATTTTCAATTCTCATGAACTACTTGAAAATAGTGCTTCACATTTTTTATAAGCTACATAAGTATCCACAAAATAACATATATAAGAATTTATTAAATTTCAAATTTTTGAGAATCTGTTTAAAGTGTAACATCACTTATCTAACTTGTCTCAATATACAAGACTTTATCATGAGCAAAGACCTTTCTCATATTTCAAATATCTCAATGAATGTATGAGATATATAAGGTTTTGTTTGGGATGGCTTTCTTACCGTTTTGTAAAGTAAAGCTGTTTTTTAATGAAAAAATTCTTGAAAATAGAGAAAAAGCAATGGTCTTTCGCTAACGAAGCCTAAAAAAAACTATCTTATACTTTAAAATATGAGCTATTTAATTAGATAGTTCTTATACAATTTACTGTGAGAAATTTCTTAGAAGATTTTAATCCTAAGCTGGGTCCAGACCAACGGCTGGCAGCTGATCACAAGCCTATCTGTTCTAATTTGCTGCAGCAAACCAACCTGTCAGATGCTACCTATAGATAATTTGGAGCATCAGATATCCTTTAATGGAGCATTTGACCTCTTTCTAAATATAAGCATGCTACTATATTAGTAGCCCTATTAAATGGAAGAAACCTAAGCATTTTTTTTTTATCATACTAGCTTCAGTGGGTTCGTTTTTATGGGGTTTGATAGATTGGAATTCTAGTTTTTATCTAAAAAAAATTATCAGGGAGCTGCTTACATTCAAAAGTATTTTCAAAAAGCTATTTCCCAAGAAAATTTTATGGAATTCAACTCATTAGATTCAAAAATTAGATGCACAAGCAGATAAGAAAATAAATTAAATGGGCTTTTATATTCCTCATTTCCTCATAAACTAGGGATATTTGAATTACAGATATCTTCCTTTTCTGGTCAATTTTTTGTTAAAAAATAGCTTCTAATCAACGATATAATGTAGTAGTCCCACTTACATAAATATCATTTTGCAAAGGGGTTGCCTTGATGAAAAGGCACTGGTGTCCACCACCTAAAAAAGCACACATTAATTGTGAATCTATAAATAATATGTGAAAGCTACTAAGCTAGGGAGAACTTATGTGTACTGACTTCTCACTTGATAAGTAGCATTTTTTTTAAATTATTTTTCAATACTTAGGTAATATCAAATGATGCTGTGTGTTATATTAATTGTGACTCAACAATGGTCCTCATCTAGTTAAAGCTGCAGCTACAACTGGTTTGAGTTAGAGAATCATTGGAAGGACTTTCACCAAAAAAGAAAAAAAAAGTTTGCTTCTGAAAAGCTGAATATTCTTTGGAATAAAGATATATGATAAAGTTTGGGCAGCTCGTAGAATCGAAGGCTAGCTTTGGGTGGAAGCGTTTAAGATCATATAAATCATTGTTGGGCAGTAAAACCATGCGGCAAAATAAATAAGAAATAGGAAATGCAGCTGAAAAAAAAAAGAATATTAAGATTTAACGCGAAAAAGTTTGAAATCGGAAAAAAATTACGGAGCCACACTATATCAAGAAATTTACTATGAAAATTTGAGGGAAATAATACAGATCTCTCTTCTCTCTCACTCTCTCATTGCTTTTCTTCACCTTTGCAAAATTCGCACACAAGAACATACAAAGAAAAATATGAAGTCCCTCTTAATGGAAAATGAGAAAGAAGACTCCCAACTTGTCTTGCAAGGCCAATTTAGAGCGCCTCGGCGCTCAACTCTGTCTCCAATTTTTTTGATAGCATTGCAACACCGGGTTTTAAAGAGCCATAGTGCTTAGGTTTGGAGCGCTACAAAGCTATGCTCTCCTTCTTTTTTCAAGCAAATTATATAGAGTTGGGGCACTCGGATACACCAGAACCCAAGCAAGGGGAGGACCCCCTGCAACCCCCTGACGAGCTTAACCGCTAAAAAGCCTAAAATTGAGGTCCAAGATAACAGTACAACACGTACGATTGATCAACACAATCAGATTCCACACATAACTAACAATCATAAGCAATTTTCATCATTGTACAAACTTCCAGAGTAGGCTGGATATCTTTTTTTTTTTAAATCTCTACATGCTTTTATGAATTTAAAAAGAAATATTTAACTTGATTTTCAACATTTAATGCAGATATGTTATAGAGCGCTGCATGGGCGGATCCACTATAAGCCGAGGGGGGGGGGGGGGGGGGGGGGGCAATTACCCCCCCGAAAAAATTAAAAAAAAATTATTAGGGGGGGCAATTACCCCCCCGAAAAAATTAAAAAAAAATTATTAGGGGGGGGCAATTACCCCCCCGAAAAAATTAAAAAAAAATTATTATATGATTCTTTAGATAATTTGTCACATTTCAGCTATTTTTTAGTATTTATTAAATGGTTTTTAGGTAATTCCCCCCCCCCCCCCTTTAAAAGTTTTAAAATACTATAGTCTTTAGGTAATTGCCTTAACATAATTAAACACATTATGTAGAGATATTATTGTTAGGGAACGATGAATCAAATACAAAGAGAAATAGTAAAGAAAATTCAAAAATATCTTTACAACCAAAATTTGTTCCGGGGGGCGCTGCCCTTTAACCCCGCGACCAGATTGGACAGGTCGAACCCCGTAAGGGGGCACTGCCCCCTTGTAACACCAACATATTTACGAAGTGTACAACGATCAAGAATATGAACAAATAGAGGTCGAGGAGCAGCGCCTCCGGAACAAATTTTGGTTGTAAAGATATTTATGAAACAAAAATAACTCTACACTTTTACTTATACGTTTATCCCCTCTGAAAATGAAGGCTGATTCCGCCCCTGGAGCACTGGTTCTGTAGCATATAAGGAAATTTTCACAGTATTGTGAGCGTATGCAACTTTTTAATGTAGTGATATGTCTTACCTATTGGTTGATTTAAGTGATTTTATAATGAAATTTAAATTTCTTACTGATACGTCATCAAAAAATTATCTTGATCGGACACGAATCTTGAGGCAAAATCAAGTTGAAAACTTCCGAAATTAATTTTGGAACCATCCAAACTCTGATTCCAAAAAACTTACAGTCAAACTGAGCGTCTCAGAAATACGAACCCAACGATACCAAATTCAACCCAATCCGAGCCCAAATGGGTCCAAATCAAGGGTCTGAAGCGTTGTTGGAAAGTTCAAACCATAATTTGGATTACCAAACGGTCTCCAAAGGTGACAAGCTTATAGTCGAATCGAGCGTCTCGACGAGACGAATCCAACGAGCCTAAGATCGCCAAAATCTGACATTTCTAAGACCTTCAAATGTCCAACGAACGGTCTATGATCAAGGGATTCAAGATCGGCCGTCCATTCAAACCACTCCCTAACTATCCCTGATCTTCCACCTATTTACGGGCCATGCCACTCACGAAAATCTATAAATAGAGCCCCCTCTCCTCTTGAAAAAGACACCTATTCCTAAGGAGAAAAAGAGAGAGCTCTTGCCCCCTCGCTCCTCCTCGACCACCGTCGGACCACCGCCTTGACGCCGTTGCTCCGCCGGACCACCACCCGAGGCCCTGCACTTCGCCGGACCACCACCTGAGGCCCTGCTCTTCTCCGGACCACCACCCGAGGCCCTGCACTTCGCCGGACCACCACCTGAGGCCCTGCACTTCGCCGGACCACCACCCGAGGCCTTGCTCTTCGCTGGACCACCACCTGAGGCCCTGCACTTCGCCGGACCACCACCCGAGGCCCTGCACTTCGCCGGACCACCACCGGAGGCCCTGCTCTTCGCCGGACCATCACCTGAGGCCCTGCTCTTCGTCGGACCACCACCCGAGGCCCTGCACTTTGTCGGACCACCACCTGAGGCCCTGCTCTTCACCGGACCACCACCTGAGGCCCTACTCTTCGTCGGACCACCGCCTGACGCCGGAGTTCCGCCGGACTACCATATGACGTCCTCACCTCTGCCCGATAACTACCTAGGGACCGAAACTCTGCTAGACCACCGGGAGACCCAGAAGTTCTGCTAGCACAAACCTAGGCCTTCAAAAGCCTTTAAGTTCCACCCTCCGGGTGATACTTGTAATCTGATCGCCCTTAGAGGCGAGTCAGTCCCCTGTAATCTACTCAAGTTCTAGTGAAATCATTTCAACTGGGCCAGGCCCCGTGGTTTTTCCCATTTTTAGGGTTTTCCACGTAAAAATCTTGTGTTCTCTGTGTGTAAGTTGGATATTCGTGCAACGCTAAGACATAAAGTTCAATCTCTATCGATGCGTATATTCTAGCCCGCAACAGTTTGACGCCGTCTGTGGGAAACAAATCCCACTATCCTAAGCACCACTTTGATGGCCAACAGGCGTAGCAATCGCATCTTGGGAGCCTCCCTCTCCAATTCATATCAATCTCGAAATCAATCCCTGAATCAGGGACGTCAGGCATTTGCCTCTTTTCAGCCTGGTGGCCTAAACCCTGCCGGAGAAGGGACTTCAGGACCGTCCCTGGAAGATCGCATTCAAAGGATGGAGGATTCCCAGAAGGAGATCCTTCAACTCCTAAGAGAGACCCGACAACCTACACTAGCACCCCCTGATGAGGTTCTGCTCCCCCGGGATCCACCACGGGTCTATGATGTTCCACCGAAACATCCCCATGTCAAATTTCCTCTTCCTCCGCCAAGGAGACATCCTCCGACACACCAAGACAATGAACTTGATGACACAGCAAGCTCTACACATCCTTCACACGCAGGGCAGCAACCTCGTATTCCTCCAAACCTCCCCGAGGACTTAGCCCCACCACATGTTGCTGGACTCCCTCGCAATGTCCTATGACATGAACTACGAAGATTGGTTCAGGAAGAGTTCCCCACATGAGGTGCAAGACAATCTCTTCATCAGCGGGACTTCCAGGAGTTATCACCCCTAACTGAAGCCATCCTTCAACATCCCATTCCGGCGAGATTCAAACTACCGAACATCAATCCCTACGACGGGACAACTGACCCGTACGAGCATATCGATCACTATAGAACCATCATGCATATCCAGCGAGCCTCAGACGCACTCCTCTGTCAGGTCTTTCCTGCCACCCTCAAAGGGCAAGCTCGAACATGGTTCCATTCACTTCCAGCCGGAACCATTTCAATGTTCGTCAAATTAGCCAAAGTGTTTGTCGAACAATTTGTCGCCAATCGGAGAATTACTAAGGACTCTTCTCACCTCTCGGGGATCCGCCAGAATGAAAGTGAGTCCCTCAAGGAATACTTTCAGAGATTTTCTACTGAAGCTCGTCAAATTCAAGGAGTAGATCCCGAGTTACTTAGAGGCATTTTCCTCGGAGGGCTTCGTCCGGGCCCCTTATACTCAGCACTTATGCGCGACACGGTCCCTTCGTATGCCGAACTGATCCATTGTGTGGAAGCAAAAATATCAGCAGATGAAGCTATTAGTGCCCACATAAAGCAATTTGAACAAATTTCTGGAAAGCGTAAAGCCCCTACAATGGAGGACTCATCCTCACAACGAAAGAAAAACTTCTCTCCTAGACCCCCAGTACCACGATGTGAGTTTCGACAGGATGAGGAGTATACACCACTCAATGGCTCTCGATCGAATGTGTTGATGGCCATCCGAGATCAGGAAAA
Organism: Dendrobium chrysotoxum; assembly: GCA_019925795.1. NCBI lineage: Eukaryota > Viridiplantae > Streptophyta > Magnoliopsida > Asparagales > Orchidaceae > Dendrobium > Dendrobium chrysotoxum. The sequence continues at coordinate 75,314,512 of CM034313.1, forward strand.
TATTAAGTGGCCTAATCCTTTGAAGTTGAACGTAGGAAATCAAGATCAATACTGTCATTTCTACCGTAGTCGTGGACACACTACTGAAGCTTGCAAACAACTCAAGGATGAGATTGAGAGGATGATCCGACAAGGATATCTCCGTCAATTCATCCAAAGCCCACTGACTCGAGATGATGTTGGGGGGCAAAAGCAGCAACAACAAAGACAACCATTGAATAACATTCAGATGGTTGGTGAGATCAAATGATCACATAGTGTATACATTCGTGTTAGTAATAGTAATCGTCTTATTTTATTGTGCCTCTTTCAAGCAGTATGTTGCTCTGATATTTTCTTTCCAAGTCAAGCAGTGTTGTCTTTGTACGTATATCTTATGTGTTTAACGTGGTGTAACACTTATATCCCTAGATTGTACTAGAAAGTTGTTATATTTTCCTACATAATATGGTGATTTGTGCATTCCATTTGATAGTATCTGCTTCTTTAGAAGGGATTAAAAATGATGACAGTAGAAAACTACTAACAAATATAGTCTACTAAACCCTGATTCGAGAAATACATGATCTTTATTGTGTCTCGATTATTGGACGATCAATCCCAAGGGGATTCGATCTCGACCTCTTCCACACAGGTTAATGTCATCGAGCAGGGCTCTGACATACAACCTCGGATAGGTCATACATCCTTGGTGGATTCTCTCGACCTCTTCCACACAGGTTAAGGTCATTGAGCAGGGCTCTGACATATAACCTCGGATAGGTCTTGGTGGATTCTCTCGACCTCTTCTACACAGGTTAACGTCATCGAGCAGGGCTCTGACATACAACCTCGGATATGTCATACATCATTGGTGGATTCTCTCAACCTCTTCCACACAGGTTAACGTCATCGAGCAAGGCTCTGACATACAACCTCGGATAGGTCATACATCCTTAGTGGATTCCCTCGAACTCTCCCGCACTAGTTAATGTCATCAAAAAGGACTATGACGTACAACCTCAGAAAGGTCACACATCTTTGGCGGATGCTATTGACCTACGCTCTTCTACCAGATGTGGGACTTCTGCCCTTCATCGGACCCTCGTCAGATTTCTACAAGACGCTGAACTCCTACCCGACGCCGGACTTCTGCCCGTCGTTGGACCCTCATCGGATATCTACCCGACGCCGTGCTTCTACTCGACGCCGAGCTTCCTCCCGTTGAGGGACTTCTGCCCATCGAGGCACTTTTGTCGGACTTCTGCTCGACGCTGAGCTTCCTCCAGTTAAAGGGATTCTGCCCGTTGTGGGACATTCGTCGGACTTCTGTCCGACGCCGAGCTTCCTCCCGTTGAAGGACTTCTACCCGTCGCGAGACATTCGTCGGACTACTTCCCGACACCGAGTTTCCTCCCGTTGAAGGACTTCTGTCCGTCGCGGGACATTCATTGGACTTCTGCCCGACACCGAGCTTCCTCCCATTGAAGGATTTCTGTCCATCTTAGGACATTCGTCGGACTTCTGCCCGACACCGAGCTTCCTCTAGTTGAAGGACTTCTGTTAGTCACGGGACTTTCGTCGGACTCTTGCCCGACGCCGAGCTTCCTCCCGTTGAAGGACTTCTGCCCGTCGTGGGACATTCATCGGACTCCTGCCCGACGCCGAGCTTCCTCCCCGTTGAAGGACTTCTGCCCATCGCGGGACATTCGTCGGACTCCTGCCCGACGCCGAGCTTCCTCCCGTTGAAGGACTTCTACATGTCGCGGGTCATTCGTCGAACTTCTGCCTGACGCCAGAGTTCTGCCCGTCGCCGGACCCTCGTCGGACTTCGACCCGACGCTGAACTTCTACCCGACGTCGGACTTCTGCTCGTCACCGGACCCTCGTTAGGGTTCTACCCGATGCCGAACTTCTACCCGACGCCGGACTTCTGCCCGTCGTCGGACCCTCGTCAGAGTTCTATCCGATGCTGGATTTCTACCCAACGCTGTACTTCTACTCGTCGTCAGATTTCTGTCGCTGGACCCTCGTCGGACTTCTACCCGACGATGATGTTTTACCCGACGCCAGACTTCTGCCCGTCGCCGGACCCTCATCGGACTTCTACCCGATGCCGGGCTTCTGCCCTTCGTCGGACCCTTGTCGGATTCCTACCCGACGCTGAACTTCTGCCCGACGCTGAACTTCTACCCGACGCCAGACTTCTGCCCTTCGTCGGACCCTCGTCAGAGTCCTACCCGACGCTGAACTTCTACCCGACGTCGGACTTCTGCCCATTGTTGGACCCTCGTCGGAGTCCTACCCGAAGCTGAACTTCTACCCGACGCCGGACTTCTGCCCTTCGTCGGACCCTCGTCGGACTTCTACCCGACACTGGACTTTTGCCAGTCGACGGACCCTCGTCGGATTCCTACCCGACGCTGAACTTCTACCCGACGCCGGACTTCTGCCCGTCGCCGGACCCTCGTCGGGCTCCTCCCCGACGCTGAACTTCTACCCGACATCGGACTTCTGCCCTTTGTCGGACCCTCGTCAGATTCCTACCCGACGCTAAGTTTCAACCCGTCGTCGGACTTCTACCCATCACCAGACTTCTTCCCAACATCGGACTTCCTTCCGTTTCCAGACTTCCACTGACTAACGTCAGACCTCCGCAAGATTTCTAAAAGAAAGAGGAGAAGACTCCTGCTCAGTGAGGGGCCCTAGACCGCATATGGGATACCACCTGAAATGGCCTAGGGGAATGCCTCAGTGTGAGGGAGAGAAGAACAAGGAGGAGAAGACTCCTGCTCAGTGAGGGGCCCTAGACCGGCACAGGGGATACCACCTGAAATGGCCTAGGGGAATGCCTCAGCGTGAGGGAGAAATGAAGAAAAGCGGAAGGATTTTCCTTCTTACAGAGAGGGGCCCTGGGCCCGGACAGGGGATGCCGCCTGTGCCGGGCCAGGGGAAGGCCTCAATTGAAAGAGAGGAAAAAGAGGAGGAGGGGAGGTGCAAAGAGCCTAGGACCCCTAGGGGTCTATTTATAGTAGGAGGCCAAGGGAAGTTGCTGAAAAAAAAAAAATTCCAAACCGCCAGCCCTTACCCACGGCGTGCGGGCAGCAGGCGACCGCGCGGGCAGCGCGGCAGCGCCGGGCAGGAGCCGCGGCCCAACGGCTCGCGGGCAGCCGTGCGGGCGCCGGGCAGGCCCGCTGGCGCGCAGGCGGCGCGCAGGCGGCGGCGGCCGGCTGCGGTGGCCAGCGGCGGCTGGGCCGTCCCAACTCGTTGCCGAGTATGATTTCGGGCCCGGAAAGGTCAAATCGGACATTTTTGGGGTCCCTGGAGCCGTTTTTCGACGTTCCAGACTCAATTTTGGCACTTTTAAAGCCATTCGAGACCTCTACACACAAGATCGGATTTTTGCAAACTTCAAATTGCACGAAGAAATTCTCCAAAGATTGAAACGCATATTTTCGGACTTCTGGAGCTTCGATATCCGAAAATAGGGGGGCAACTGATACGTCAGCAAAAAACTATCTTGATCGGGCACGAATCTCGAGGCAAAATCAAGTTGGAAACTTCCGAAATTAATTTTGGGACCATCCAAACTCTGATTCCAGAAAACTTACAGTCAAACTGAGCGTCTCAGAAATACAAACCCAACGATACCAAATTCAACCCAATCCGAGCCCAAATGGGTCCAAATCAAGGGTCTGAAGCGTTGTTGGAAAGTTCAAACCATAATTTGGATTACCAAACGGTCTCCAAAGGTGACAAGCTTATAGTCGAATCGAGCGTCTCGACGAGACAAATCCAACGAGCCTAAGATCTCCAAAATCTTACATTTCTAAGACCTTCAAATGTCCAGCGAATGGTCTATGATCAAGGGATTCAAGATCGGTCGTCCATTCAAACCAATCCCTAACTACCCCTGATCTTCCACCTATTTACGGGCCATGCCACTCACGAAAATCTATAAATAGAGCCCCCTCTCCTCTTGAAAAAGACACCTATTCCTAAGGAGAAAAAGAGAGAGCTCTTGCCCCCTCGCTCCTCCTCGACCACCGCCGGACCACCGCCTTGACGCCGTTGCTCCGCCGGACCACCACCCGAGGCCCTGCACTTGGCCGGACCACCACCTGAGGCCCTGCACTTGGCCGGACCACCACCCGAGGCCCTGCTCTTCGCCGGACCACCACCTGAGGCCCTGCACTCCGCCGGACCACCACTTGAGGCCCTGCACTTCGCCGGACCACCACCCGAGGCCCTACACTTCGCCGGAGCACCACCTGAGGCCCTGCTCTTCGCCGGACCACCACCTGAGGCCCTGCACTTCGTCGGACCACCACCCGAGGCCCTGCACTTTGTCGGACCACCACATGAGGCCCTGCTCTTCGCCGGACCACCACCTGAGGCCCTACTCTTCGCCGGACCACCGCCTGACGCCGGAGTTCCGCCGGACCACCATCTGACGTCCTCGCCTCTGCCCGACAACTACCTAGGGACCGAAACTCTGCTAGACCACCGGGAGACCCTGAAGTTCTGCCAGCACAAACCTAGGCCTTCAAAAGCCTTTAAGTTCCACCCTCCGGGTGATACTTGTAATCTGATCGCCCTTAGAGGCGAGTCAGTCCCCTGTAATCTGCTCAAGTTCTAGTTGAATCATTTCAACTGGGCCAGGCCCCGTGGTTTTCCCCATTTTTAGGGTTTTCCACGTAAAAATCTTGTGTTCTCTGTGTGTAAGCTGGATGTTCGTGCAACGCTAAGACATAAAGTTCAATCTCTATCGCCGCGTATATTCTAGCCTGCAACACTTACCTTTGTGAAATCTTACATTAATGAGATTTTTTTTTTTTTTTTCATTTTCACTATTTGTTGATGAAGACACAGAACTACTAATGACTATTCGGGAGAATTTTTTTATTTACTGGAGTTAGGCACTTGTCAAATTCGGTGGGCGTCTGTTTTCTGACTTCCCTTCTTCTTTCTTCAAGAAATCAAAGTATAAAATGGCATTTGGTCCGAGATAAATGATGAACAAATAATCATATATAGTTTTCTGCTAATCAGAATTTCTAAACAACGTTAATAGTACAGAAAAAAATGTACATCAATTTTAAATTTGTAATTGAAACCATAAAATCACCAAAATCTTATTAGCCTATTTGAAGAAAATCGTCAGAGAACTCATCGAAGGGCATTGTTTCTAATGATCTTATTCTTGTTAGTTCTGAATGGAATCTGATCTAATTAACTCATGTCATATAATTGAGATGTATGGTTGGGTGAGATTTTAATTCCGTCGTTCAAGTGATTTTTTTACTGTGCCAAGGCCTTATGAATCAACCACATCATTTTTTTTTTGGATTTTTTTGATACGATTTTTTCAAAATTTTCTATTATGCTCTCATATATCAAAAAGAGTGAGCATTGAGAGAGAGTGTAAAGTAAAAAATCTGTACAATTTCTCACCATTTTTTAAATGGATTTCTTGGTATGGTGTGGCTCCATTATTTTTACTATTTTCGAATTTTCCACGTAAATTACGATGTTGCCAGAATTTACCACGCAAATTTGGGTTTTCCACGTAAATTATGATGTGGCTGCATTTTTTTTCTTGTTTGTTTTGATTTGCTTACTCTTAACATTCTCAACTTGAAACTCATCAATTACCAATATATTTGGATATCTATGTTAAGTCTAATTATTTCATTTTACTTGTATTACATATTCATAGTGATTATTCTTGTAACATTGAAGTTCAGCCTAAATTTATAAATAGGGGATTAACTGATCAACCTGCCACATTCATATGCTTTCTAATCATCTGATTGCATGTAATCTTTTGCTTTTTACGAGGAATCTAATAAAACAATTAGAATTTCTGCCTATTTTTCTTTTCTTTACTGTCGATGAGCATTTGTTAATAAAAGTTCTGATGTTATCTATTAAAATATAAAACAAAATGATACCATACAATTCAATTTTTTTTTTAAATTATTAATGACTATTGAAAATATTTGAGATTACAACATATAATTATTTTAATATGATTCATATAGGGATTAATAACCTTTTAGATTAAGAATCATACATAATTATTAATGCTAACGGAAATATAAAAATAATCATATATGATATTTTTTTATATGAAGATTGATAAATTATAATATACATGTTTTAAATTTATAATTAAAAGAATAATTTGTTGATTCCACATGAGTACAGTAGCTTTTCTATGGACGTCCAAATAATGTACTATCATCTATGTCTTTTCCAAATTGATGGTCTGCATTTACATGGTAAACAGTCTCCAATCGGTACTTGGAAAGTTTAGGTTGGTGAGAAGGCGGAGGTTTTGTCCGTAAGATTTGATTTTAGCTACTAACATGTGAACTTGTGTCAGTCCTAAGACTGTTCATTTGATTTGATGTTTTTATATATGAATAATTTAGGTTTGATTTTTAAATAAAATTTTGAGATTTAAAATTTTAATATTAAGATTTTATTTTTTATATACATAATTCTCAATATAGTAAAATAAAATGAAAAATAATATTTCGTTATAATCACTAAACCTTTCATCTCACCCCTTTATCATCGGTCTTATTACTCTTTACACACCACCTAATTTTATCTCAGTCTCATTATCAGGTTCAGGTGCGAGAGTTTGTATTGTACGAAGAAGGCATCGATGGACCCAACAACAATTCAACATGTTCTGAAGAGTGCCTCGTGAGATCATTTAACTCGATTAATAGAATTCTCGACTATGCAAATAATGAAGTTTTTATGTTATATCTATATATTCTATTTTTGCGTGAATCTTACATTTGATTTATGTTTCATTTGAGATAGCTTTCTTATTGTTTTCTAAAGCAATCTATTAGTACACAAATTCTTTAAACCATAAATTTTTGTACTAGAAAGTTGATTTAGAAAGCATCTTTTTAGTACAAAAATATCTTGAACTAAAAATTTTTGTACTAAAAAATTACTTTTAAAAGCATTAAGAAAGCAGTCCCAAACGAAACCTTAATTTTTAACATAGATTATGCTTATTTATTATCAATTATTTTAATATAAATGATTTTTAACTACATCACTTTGGTAATATAAAAAATTTAGGGTCATATGATTCTGCTCAAAATAGAGTTAGGAGAGGTTGAGTTTGATCCATATTCCTCACATTAATACTCTATTCAAATGAATTTTTATCCTTAAGAAAATCTCTGCTAAAAATAAAATTTAAAAAAATATAAGTATTGTTGCGGACTCAAATATACGCGGCGATAGAGTTTAATATTTCCGTCTCAGCGTTGTACGTATATCCAGCACACAAACAGAAGAGTGAAAGAAACACCAGGATTTTTACGTGGAAAGCCCTGAAAAAGGGAAAAACCACGGGGCCACGCCCAGTTGAAAAAGTTCCACTAGTGTTGTTTGAAATACACGAGGCTGATTCGTCCTTTAAATTCAGGACGATCAGATTACAATGAGCATTAGTTACAAGGCCAAGCGGAGTTCCGACGTCACTCGGGTGTCGAGCAGAATTCCGGCGTCACTTGGAAAGAAGTCCGGCGTCACTCGGGCGTCGGGTAGAATTCTGGCGTCGGGCAGAATTCCGATGTTGCTCTGGCGTCGGGCAGAGTTCCGGCGTCCCTTGGACGCCTGGTGGTGCTCCGGTGGTGATCCGGCGGAATTCCGGCGAAGTTCCGGCGGTGGTCGAGGAGGAGCTGTTCCCTCCTACACTTTTCTTCTTCTTCTTCTCCTTCTTTTCTTCTTGGCTTGGGTCCCCTCTTAAGAGAAATGAGGGGCTATTTATAGTTTTTCTGGAGTGGCATAGCCCGTAAATAGATGAAGGATCATGGGCAAATAAGGAGTGATCCGGATGAACGGCCGATATTGAATCCCTTGATCATGAACTGTTTACTGAGCATTTGAAGGTCTTAATGGTATCAGAATTCTACGATCTTGGGCTCGTTGGATTCGTCTCGTCGAGCCGCTCGATTCGACTATAAGCTCGTCAAAATCGGAGACCGTTTGGTAACTCAAATTGCTGTTCGATGCTTCCAACAGCACTTCGGGTACTTGATTTGGGCTCATTTGGGCTCGGATTGAGTCGACTTTGGTGTCGTTGGGCTCGTATTTCCGAGACGCTCAGTTCGACTATAAGCTTGCTTAAATCGGAGTTTAAATGGTCTCCGAATTATTTTTTGAAGTTTCCAACTTGAGTTTTTCCTCGAGATTCGTGCCCAATCAAGATAATTTTTTGGCGATACATCAGTTGCCCCCCTATTTTCGGACGTCGAAGCTTCACGAGTCCGAAAATACTTGTTCCGGCATTTTGCATTGGCCGAATTGCAAAAAATTGCGTTCCAAAAATCAAATGTTTGCTCGAACTTGATCATAGAGGCCCCGTTGAGCTCCGAAAGTGTCAAAATTGAGTCCGGAACGTCGAAAAACGTGTCCGGGGACCCCAAAAACGTCGAATTTGGTCCGTCCGGGCCCCAAATTGGAGCCCGGGAACGCGTAGGCGGCCGAACCGGCCGGCCGGCCAGCCGGCCGCCGCCGGCGGCGGCGCCCGCGCCAGCGGGCGCGTCTGCCCGCTGAACCGCGCGGGCGCGCGGTTATTTTTTTAAAAAAATTTTTTTTTTTTTTTTTTTTTTATGGCGGGGCCCAAAAAATTCCGAAAAAATCCCAAAAAATTCCGAAAAATTTGAAAAAATTCAGAGAATTTAATAAAATTTTGGAATCCTCCCCCCCTCAAAAATAATATAAATAGACCCCCAGGGCCTAGGAGAAAGTCGCCCCTTCTTCCTTTCTCCCTCTGGCTTTCTGACAGTTGAGGCATTCCGTTGTTATTCAGTAGGTGATTTTCCCTACTTGAGACAACGCCCCTCCTCTTGTACCGGAGTTAGAAATTTCTTTTCTTTTTCATTCCTTCATGTGGAGGTGAGATGTTAGTCGGAGGGAGTCTGAAGATGGTCGGAAGTCAGGCGTCGGGAAGAAGTACGGCGTCGGGTAGAACTCCGACGAAAATCCGTCGGCGGGAAGAAGTCCTATGACGGGTAGAAATTCGGTGTCAGGTAGAAGCCCAACAAACATCCGGCGATGGGCAGAAGTCCGACGTCGGGAAGAATTACAGCGTCGGGTTGAAGTCCGACGAGGGTCCGACGACGGGCATAAGTCCGGCGTCGGGTAGAAGTTCGACGAAAGTCACGCGACTGACAGAAGTCTTTCAACGGGAGGAAGTTCGGTGTCAGATAGAAGTCTGACGAAAGTCCCGCGATTGGCAGAAGTCCAACGTTGGGTAGAAATTCGACGAGGGTCTGGCGACGGGCAGATGATGGCCGGCGTCCAGTAACATTGTGTTAAGGCAATATTCATCCATACTGAAGTGTGCCAACATTAGATATTACTGAATCAAGAGGCCGAATTAGTGTGACATGCCAATATTCTGGCAATACACTAACACTGTCAACTGAGTGGAGGTCTGATGATGATCCAGTTATGTCCTTTCTTTAAAGGAGCAGTTATAGGAGATGCTTGCGTGCAGTAAGGGAGAAGTCACTTAAATCCACCAAGGATATTTGACTGTGTTAAAGTTACTTGTTACTGGATGATACTAGCTTGTATGAGTGTTGCTAGTGTACCTTTTGATTCAACTTCTGGTGAGAAGAAATGTATATTTGAATCTGAATTTATGTAACTCCAATGATATTGTATATGACATGAGGATTTGTCCCCTAGAGAGACCTGAATTGTTATTGCATCTGTAAGACATGCTTTGTGCTTTTGATGTATTATTAGTTTGAACGAATGTGAGAGACATCCTTTTAGGATGTTTGACATATCTGACACTGTAAGTCAAAGCCCTTGCTTGATGACGTTAAGGGAAGATGTTAGATTAAATCTCCCCAAGAATGATCTTCCAATGATTGGGATACAAGACATCATCCAATGACATTTGACCTATATGAGGTTGTATGTCAGAGCCCTGCTCAATGACGTTAACCTGTATAGGAGTGGTCGAGGTAATCCACCAAGGATGTGAGACCTATCCGAGGTTGTATGTCGGAGCCTTTACTCGACGACGTTAACCTGTATGGAAGAGGTCGAGAGAATCCACCAAGGATGTGAGACCTATCCGAGGTTGTATGTCGGAGCCTTTGCTCGACGACGTTAACCTGTATGGAAGAGGTCGAGAGAATCCACCAAGGATGTGAGACCTATCCGAGGTTGTATGTCGGAGCCTTTGCTCGACGACGTTAACCTGTATGGAAGAGGTCGGGAGAATCCACCAAGGATGTGAGACCTATCCGAGGTTGTATGTCGGAGCCTTTGCTCGACGACGTTAACCTGTATGGAAGAGGTCGAGAGAATCCACCAAGGATGTGAGACCTATCCGAGGTTGTATGTCGGAGCCTTTGCTCGACGACGTTAACCTGTATGGAAGAGGCCGGATCGAATCCCCCTGGGATCGATCTTCCAGTGATTGAGAAGTAATAAAGACTGCATATTTCTCGAATCAAGGATAAAGAGACTATATTTGTCAGTAGTTTTTCACTGTCATTTGTATTCTTTTTAAAGAAAGAGACAATATCAAAACTGGACGAACAACACATTATATTACTGTAAGACAATAATTCCCTTGTACAACAGAAGAGATACATATAGGGACAACCACATCATTCGACTTGGTAGAAATACTAAGGACATTAGAATGACATCCTACTGATCATAGAAGAGATACATGGTGACACATGACAAGTAGTATTACTAACACAAAGGTTCAAGTTGCAGCATTACTCAATCTCACCAACCATTTGAATATTATTCAATGGTTGTCTTTGTTGTTGTTGATTTTGCCCCCCAGTGGGGCGAGCTTCTTCTCGGGTAGGTGGGTTCCCAATAAACTGTCGAAGATAGCCCTGGCGGATAAGTCTTTCAATCTCATCCTTAAGTTGCCGACACGCTTCAGTAGTGTGGCCACGACTACGATGAAAGTGACAGTACTGATCTTTATTTCCTGTATTTGGCTTCGAAGGATGCGGCCATTTCACTTTGTCCTGATCTTGAATCGCCATTAACACATTTGCTTGAGATGTGTTGAGCGGAGTGTACTCTTTCTCCTGCCGAGGTTCTCGTTGTGGTAATGGGGGCCTAGAGGGTAGATTGATATTCCCTTGCTTTTTCCGTTGTAAGGAAGAATTATCCATCCCAGGAGTACCTTTGCGCTTCCCATTTGTCTGCTCGAACTGCTTTTTGTGAGCATTTATGGCTTCATCTGCGGAGATTTGTGCCTCCACACGATGAATCAGGTCGGCGTATGAATGAACCGTATCTCGCATAAGAGCCGAATAAAAGGGGCCAGGACGGAGGCCACCAAGAAAGACTCCTCTCAATAATTCAGGATCTACTCCCGGAATTTGTCGAGCCTCAGTAGAAAATCGCTGAAAATACTCTTTCAACGATTCTCCCTCATTCTGACGGATTCCAGATAGGTGGGAGGAATCCTTAGTGATTCTTCGATTGGCTACAAACTGTTCCACGAACACTTTAGCCATTTTGTTGAATGAAGGGATCGTTCTAGACGGAAGCGAATAGAACCAAGTTCGTGCTTGTCCCTTGAGGGTAGCAGGAAAAACCTGACATAGGAGTGCATCCGATGCTCGCTGGATATGCATGATAGTTCTGTAATGATCGATGTGCTCGTACGGGTCGGATGTCCCGTCGTAGGAATCGATGCTTGGTAGTTTAAATCCTGCCGGAATAGCGTGTTGAAGAATAGTTTCTGTCAAGGGTGACGACTCCTGCAAGTCCCACTGACGAAGGGGTTGCCTTATGCCTCCTGTAGGGAACTCTTCTCGGACCAATCGTCGCAGTTCGTGGCGAAGGGCATTGCGAGGGAGCTCAGCAATGTGTGGTCGGGCTAACTCTTCGGGAAGGTCCAAAGGAATACGAGGTTGCCGACCTGTGTGCGAAGGATGGGTAGAACTTGCTGTATCAGCCAGTTCATTATCTTGATGCGACTGCGAACGCCTCCTGAGTAGAGGAAGAGGAATCTCGTCTTGAAGATGTTCGATTTGAACAGCTTCAACACGTGGTGGATCTCGAGGGAGAAGAACCTCCTCCTGTGGTGCTAGTTCCTGTGGTGCTAGTGCCGGTTGTCGAGTCTCTCGCAGGAGTTGTAGGATCTCGTTCTGAGACTCCTCCATCTTCCTGATGCGGTCTTCAATGGACGGTCCTGAAATTCCTTCTCCCATAGCGTCTTGCCCCCCAGCATGAAAGGAGGCGGATACTTGGGGTCTATGATTCATAGACTGATCCCGAGATTGATGTGAATTGGAGCGGGAGGCTCCCAAGATGCGATTGCTACGCCTGTTGGCCATCAAAGTGGTGCTTAGGATAGTGGGATTTGTTTCCCACAGACGGCGCCAAACTGTTGCGGACTCAAATATACGCGGCGATAGAGTTTAATATTTCCGTCTCAGCGTTGTACGTATATCCAGCACACAAACAGAAGAGTGAAAGAAACACCAGGATTTTTACGTGGAAAGCCCTGAAAAAGGGAAAAACCACGGGGCCACGCCCAGTTGAAAAAGTTCCACTAGTGTTGTTTGAAATACACGAGGCTGATTCGTCCTTTAAATTCAGGACGATCAGATTACAATGAGCATTAGTTACAAGGCCAAGCGGAGTTCCGACGTCACTCGGGTGTCGAGCAGAATTCCGGCGTCACTTGGAAAGAAGTCCGGCGTCACTCGGGCGTCGGGTAGAATTCTGGCGTCGGGCAGAATTCCGATGTTGCTCTGGCGTCGGGCAGAGTTCCGGCGTCCCTTGGACGCCTGGTGGTGCTCCGGTGGTGATCCGGCGGAATTCCGGCGAAGTTCCGGCGGTGGTCGAGGAGGAGCTGTTCCCTCCTACACTTTTCTTCTTCTTCTTCTCCTTCTTTTCTTCTTGGCTTGGGTCCCCTCTTAAGAGAAATGAGGGGCTATTTATAGTTTTTCTGGAGTGGCATAGCCCGTAAATAGATGAAGGATCATGGGCAAATAAGGAGTGATCCGGATGAACGGCCGATATTGAATCCCTTGATCATGAACTGTTTACTGAGCATTTGAAGGTCTTAATGGTATCAGAATTCTACGATCTTGGGCTCGTTGGATTCGTCTCGTCGAGCCGCTCGATTCGACTATAAGCTCGTCAAAATCGGAGACCGTTTGGTAACTCAAATTGCTGTTCGATGCTTCCAACAGCACTTCGGGTACTTGATTTGGGCTCATTTGGGCTCGGATTGAGTCGACTTTGGTGTCGTTGGGCTCGTATTTCCGAGACGCTCAGTTCGACTATAAGCTTGCTTAAATCGGAGTTTAAATGGTCTCCGAATTATTTTTTGAAGTTTCCAACTTGAGTTTTTCCTCGAGATTCGTGCCCAATCAAGATAATTTTTTGGCGATACATCAAGTATATAATTTTATTATGTGTCATCTAAGCCCAAAACTTATTTTTTATTACGAATTCAAAAATTATTATTTAATTTAAATGAACAATAATAATATTGTGAATAATGATATGGTACGCAATAATTTATTAATTTCTAATAATTGAGCTTCGTTGCTAACCTCTATAAAAAACATTATTTCCAAAATGTGGAGAAACCAACTGCTTTGGAGAGACAGAGAATGGAACTCTGTTACTCATCTAATCTGAACCACATCTTTCCTCAGAACTTATGACAGCGAATACGTTGAGAGATTGGACAAGCAATGCGATTCCTCAATTGGCTACCCGTATTCGCAGGCTCGGGCTTCATTTGCCACATTTTTCTATTGTTTTATAAAATTATTAAAAAATAATAATTTTTGTAGATATATTGTAGAAAATAACTTTTAAATATAAAAATTATTTTAAAGCAACAATAAATAATAATTAAATAAAAATTATCATTAAAATTTGAAAAATAAAGTAATAAAAATATTGTCCCAAAAAGCCTCAAAAGCTATAAAAATTGTTAGGCGAGTGGTAAAGGAAGAAAAAAGTTTATGCCATAATATTTTTATTTAAAATTTATCAAATAGGTTATTTTATTTATTTCAAAATTAATAATATATATATATATATATATATATTATTAATTTAAAATAAATTTAATAATCTTAAAATTTATATTTATTATATCATTTTGACATTATTTTTTTTTCTGCGAGGAAAAACAAGCATAGAATATTGATAGAAGCTGTTTAAAAAAGATGGAATTCTGTTCATGCGGGGCCATTATTTTATTCTCAACCCTCACAAAGACAATTAGAAAAAAAAATGGAGTATTGACTTTGCACCATTTTGAAATTTAAGCCTAATTGAGTTCTTATGATGAATTTTGCTTTTTGAAGTTGAAAACATGTTTTATGGAATTATGGCTTGGTTTGCAACGACTTTTTAACTGCTTCTTAAAGTAATTTTTTAGTATAAAATCTAAAAAGTTATTTTTAAGAAACATAAAGAAAATTGTCCCAAATGAAGTTTTAATTGTCCGACTGGATTTATTTAAAATAAGTATTATTTTAAATTGTAGAAAATGCAAAAAGTTTCAAAATCTACTAAATAAAATGATTTTATTTTAAATTCGTATTTTTTAATCAGAAACTAAGAAAGTCATTTGACAAAATTTTATTGGTTGAATCATCTTTGAAAATAAACAACCCCCTCAAACTCTTCTCACATATTTAATTTTTCTTAATGAATCATAAGTTAGGTGAGTACCGGCTTCAATTCTCAAACCAATCATCAAAATCCTTAGGTTTCGTTTGGGATGATTTTCTTATTGCTTTTCAAAGCAATTTTTTAGAATAAAAATTTTCTTTTTTACTATAAAGCTGCTTTAAAAAGAAGCAAAAAAATTGTCCCAAATAAAACCTTAATTACCCCCTCAAACAAACTTTCATGCCTTGGGCTCCTCGTACTAAGCTATGCCCTCCTGTTCATATATTGAAATCATTGTCAAGAAAGATAATAATAATGTTATTATTAGGTGAAACTAATGTGAAGTGAAAGCCTTTTGAATCTTGAATGGTGACCCCTTATTTGTATTTTTATTTCTTTGGCTTTTTGGCCTTTTGGTTGTATGTCCCTTTTTTTATAAAATAAAATCTGTTGTTTTAAAAAAATAATAATAAGGGACCATCGAGGTCTTCTGCAAATCCATATTATTTCTATTATAAAATAGTCCATTTCACATAGCATCATTCATCCAGTGAGGTCTGCATCATTAAATGCTTGAGACTAATCGAGTTTCTAGGTAAGACAACTCACTATAGTTCTCTCCTTGGAATTTAGCGATTCTCTTTAGTGCCTAGGAGAAGAATCCCTAAAATAAGAAATAAATTTAGTTGCATGAAAATAGTTAAATAAATAATTTAATTAACCATAAGATCTTATATGTATTGAAATGATATATATAGTTTTATGGTGGGGTGTGCTATTGATCAAGCAGTACTCAATGACGGTGGCAAAAAGCGTAAAAGTAAGACTAAGAAGAAATAGTTTTTGGATTTCTCTCTCGTTTTTGTTGCAGTGGTCTTTGTTCGCGTTTTGGACAATGATGAGGCGGTTCCCTGCTTTTCACCTTGTTGACCCGGGCTTGTTGGCAACCTTGGTGGTTTGCCCTTTTTGCTGGGTGGTTGCCTATGGGGGTTCTAGGCTGTCGGTGTTATTAAGTGGCTGTCACCAAAGGATGGTTCGTGTTTGGCTGCGAGGTGGTTGCAGAGGGCTGCCATTTTTGAGTCTGCTCTTGGATCCTTCTTCTTCAGCTTTTTGTGTTTGCTTTATTGAGTTTGTCTTTGTGTACTGTTATCTGATGTTTTGTCACCTCGACTGTTTATGAGCGCGTGTTGTATTTTGCTTTTCCTTTGTGGAATAAATTTTAGTTTGAAAAAAAAAAAGAATGTTGTCTCAAACGAAGCCTTAATCGATTTAGATATTTTATCATACTTTAATTTCCTAATTTAGCGATAGGATATTGTAAGAACATCTTGCTTTTTACTTGTAGCCTATATAAATTTTATACTAAAAAGCTACTTTAGAAGCACTAACTTTCATCTAACTTTTTAGTCTAAAACATATACCATATATCAGCTTCACATATTTTAACAATTTAACATAATAAACTTAATAATAAAAAGATAGCAATCATAATCATCATTAGAACCATTAAATTTATCACTATAGTCCATCAACCAAACTACAGCTGATAACTTAATTTGAATATCACTTATAAGCTTATCATATAAGTTAATTATCATTTTTCACCAATTTATCAAAAATATGCATTCTTTTCCATATTAATATAAGATTGACGTTCAGATACATCTTATGATGGCCACTCTAAATAAATTTATTTTAATTAATGATTGATAACGATCATACTGGATTGAATACTCTTAATTTGGTGAACTCTTTTTGATATAATACAAGGAAAACATTCTTTTTTTAAAGGAAAAACCCCATAAAAAAGTCATAATTACCTGTAAATTATATTTTCAAATTTCATTGGATTTTCGTAGAAAGAAAAAAAAAAATCTATTGGAAATGCTCTCAAATGGTGCGAAGATCTGCCATAAAAATTCTGGTGGATAAACCTTCATAAATCATCAAAAACAAAATTTGAGGAATACTTAATTGTGGTTGAATTAAGCTGGATAAATATGATCCCTTCATTTTAAGATAATCAAGGTACTCATATTTAAATTTGCTTCGCCAAGCGCCTCGCAAGTTGAGGTGGCAGCGGGCCGATACTCCCCGTTCCCAAAAAAAAAAAATTGCTTCGCCAGGTATTCACACTTAGTAGTTTCCAAAACTAAAGTTTGCCTCACTAAGATTCCCACACTATAATACAATTAGTCCTAATTCTTGTTTTAATACTAATTACAACACTTTTCTGATGAGTTTTTTCAAAACTACGTGAATATTAATCCAAAGATCCAAATTAAAGGAAATATTAATTCTCATCCAAATGCCAGTTCTTTTTTAATTAGCATAGTTAAGAATACTCATCAACATTATTAAATAAATCATAATTAATGCACTCTTTAATAGATAAATGTAAGAGATTTATGAAATGTTTGGTTTGCTATAAAAGAGGTATAAAGTATTTCAAATGCAGGGGTTTTAAAAATATAAGTGATTTGAAGTGAAAGGAGTCCAAAGTAAAATTTAGAAGTAAAAGTAATTCTCCATTTAGTTCAAATCCAATGCATTTGAAATTCCTCCAATTTGGGTGATTGATTTTCAAATATAGTGGAAACTCATCGCCATTTCCATCGCTGGTCGCCACCTCCACTGCCTCCTGCAGCCCGCCACTAGTCACTGTTGCCTACTACCCACCGACCACCCCCGGCTGCCGTCGGCCACGCTGACCACCCCTGGCCACAATCAGCCACCTCCGATCGCCGCTGGCCATCGTTCACAA
This sequence comes from Dendrobium chrysotoxum, assembly GCA_019925795.1. NCBI lineage: Eukaryota > Viridiplantae > Streptophyta > Magnoliopsida > Asparagales > Orchidaceae > Dendrobium > Dendrobium chrysotoxum. The sequence goes on from CM034313.1 coordinate 75,331,940, forward strand.
CCACCGACCATCTCCAGTCACAACCACCCTTGACTACCGTTGGCCTCCACCAACCACACTATTTTGAACTTTACACTGCATTTAATTTCCTTCAAGCCACACAAAAAAAGTAAAACCTACATTTATTTTACACTCATCCAAATAACTCAAAGTATTTCATGTACACTACATTTCTTTTTTAGCCAACCAAACAGCCTCTTAGTTATCAAGTTTTTATGAAGAGTTACTCCCAAACTTAAAGCAAGAGGGTGGGATTAGACACAATGTCTCTGAGATTTGCAACTGCTGTTGATTAGGTCATGTGATTGAGAGGTGTACATATTCGCAGTCATCGCCAATTCAGACAAAAGTTGTATCGCTACATGTATTATCCTGATGAATTTGTATTAGCATATATGAATAATTTAAGCCCCAATAGTTAAAATAATTGGTTTAATATTTTGAGTTAATTTTGTATGAAAGTATGCTAAATATGTATGCTCGTATTTATCTAATTCAAATTAATTAAATAATTATATAGATCTATATTAGAATCAAGAAATCATTGATTGTGGACAGCTTTGAATCAAATAGTCAAATAAAAAAAGCTTAATAGCTCAGAACATTGAACTCAACCAAGAGATTTTTGAAGTCTTCCGATTACTAAGAACTTTCACCATAAAAGTAGTTTTTCACAATGGTGAAATTAAAGAGTGGGTGATTGTGGATCTCACAAATTTAGAATGAAATTTCTGTAGTATACAGTACACAAATTTTTATTGCTATGACTCGGCCTTCAAAGATGAAGATCTATTGCAGGATGTTAGCTAAGTAATGAGCTCCTTCACAGATTGTCATTTATTCTCATAAGGTAACCTACTTATTCCTCTCATAGGATGGTCTCAATTCCTGGGGACCAAAAGGTGCTCTTCTTCACTATTCAAAATAAAAAGTCCTTTAAAATAAGTGCGGCATATAGCTCTTCTTATAGTCTATCAATTGAGAGCTTAGGATGTCAATTAAAGAGTCTTAAATTCGAGGGTTTCATATCTAAGATATGAGAGTTAATTTATGATTAAATTCACTCAAAATTTTTAAAAGAATTTTGATGTAATGGTTATAATTTCACCAAGAAACTCCGCAGTTAAGTATGCTCATCCTGGACAAAATCTGCGATGGGTGACCTCCTGGGAAGTTACATCAATAGGATAAAACTGTGAGACCCTTAGGCCAAAACGGACAATATCTCGATATTTAAGAGTTTGAGCTGTTACACATGACTAGTTTATTATTCCGTTATGTAGCTTCTATTGGTAGCTATGTACTGTAGTGTAGATACATTTTGTTGAAATGAAAAAATCTTGTGGATGAATTTATTTATAGTATTCTGGATGTTTTTAGTAGCTCTATAGTTTATAAAAAAGATTAAAATTTAAATTGATAGAAAAATTTTAAAATATTTCTAAAACTAAATCTTAGGATTTATCTGTCATAGCTCAACATGATAAGACCTGCCCCCATCAGTGGGTCTTGTTGGGCTGGGTTGTAACAATCATCACCACCAAGGCCTATACTTAGTTTCATTATCAGTTCCAACTATCACCATTTTCCATTGACAACAACACTTTTCATTGACATCAATTTTGATGTCTATCATTATTAATAATGCAAATGCCTCAATAACTTTAATGCATGTTATATCCAAGAAGGCTGAAACCTAATATCAAAATCAATCCCAACTCTTGCCATCACAAATAAGGATGATGAGCTCTAATAACACCCCCAATACACATTATTGCCAATAAAGTTGCTCCATCAACCCCAACCCCTACCCCAACACTTGTAGTTGCCAACAAAACTATGGCACATTGTCGACATTAATGCCAATAGCCTCCATTGACATTAACGCTAACGCCTATCATGACCCATACCACCGATACCCATCACCAAAAATGCCCTTTATTGCTAAAAATGTTGAAGCCCACCTTCATCAATAATATGAACGCCAGTCACTGTGAACAATGTTGACATCAACTATCATCATCAAGGCCAACATCCATCATCGCTACCACCAACAATAATGCTCTTAATCACCATCATAATTGATACACATCATCACCATAATTGTTAACTCTTGTCATTGCTACCAAGTGCAATGTTTGCCTTACTGATCGTGATTGTCGCCTTGTATAATGAGAATGATCAAACATATTATTGAGCTTTTCTTTATGAGGACTCTAATGATTTGGAGGCTTCCTCTAGTCCATATTCTAGAGTTTATGTCCACCACACAATTTTAATGCCTTCTCCACCTTCGTGGAAGTGCAACCTTTGCAATGTATAAGTCATCCTAGTAGAATAATTTCATGCAAAAAAACATCATATCTCCTATATGATATTCTCATCTTATCAATCTATGTATGTGTGCACTATGTTCATTTAAAATTAACATAAAACTCTTCTACCATTGTGAATATTCTAAAGGATAATATCATGTTTCCTGTTCGATCAATTACTCACCTCGCTTTGCTAGGGTTTTTCCCTAGCCATCTCCCCTCGTCGGAGGGGCTCGTCTTCTGCTTGCCGTCTACCTATCTCACTCAGGGAAGTTTTTCCTTCAGTAATGGTCTCCTTTTGATGGTGGTTTTTTATTTTTTTGGCGTGTCTTTTTTTCGTTTCCTTGATCATTTCGCCTTTGTTTTTTCGAATGGCAGTTAATGAAGTGAAATTGGTGGATCCGGGGTTATGGTAAACCAAATTCTAGGTCGTTCCTTGATGCCCTCTTGGGTGTTTCTTCTTCGATGCCTTTTTCGGAGCTCAAAACCTATACTTTTCAAGAATTGCTATCACTTTGAATCTCCGAAGATGAAAAATTTGGCTCTTGCAGCCCCTTTTGAATTCTCTTTGGTTGGAAAGTTTCCTAATTGAAGTCTTGTTTTGGATTTGATTAGGAAATTTTTCTTTAACCTCAACTCACCTGTGAGTTCTCGGTGATCCTGTTGGATTATTCGCATGTGCTGATGAAACTGAATAATGATATGGATTATTGCAGAGTTTTTACTCATCTTTCATATTTTATTAGCAATTATTTCATGAAATTGACTAAATAGTACCCATTTTTTGATATCTCTAAGAAATCACCCATTATTTTGATTTGTATTTCCTTCTTGAATCTATGCCGGCATATGTTCGCTCCCCATATCCTGCACGGGCTTGGTTTGTTATTTGGTCGCCCCCATCATACTGATAACGTTACTTTGATTGGCTCTTGTCCCTCGATTGCTCTAGTGTTGGTGGAGTTGGATATCACTAAACGATATCCAGATAGTGTCTGGATTGGTCCTGAAAAATTTGGCTATATTTAAAATGTGGTGATGGATGAGTTTCCCTCCTGTGATTTTTGCAAATCTTTGGGCCATTCTAAAAAGGAATGTGTTAGCCTTCATCCTAATTTAGCTAAGGAACCAACTAGTACCCTTAAGCCCGTCACTACTGTTGATATGGAAATCTCTTGATTAACTCTTCTTATTGCTACCCATCCCATGGTTGAATATATTATGGATGTTGGTAATGTTAGGGGTGTTTCTCCTTTTGTTCATGTCTCTATTGCTACTCAGGAAACTATGGATATTCCTAATATTTCAACTTGTATCAATGTGCTACCTCCAGTTGTGGACTCTTTTGATGTCCATCGAGTTGAATTAAATGTGCCTTCTAGAGATGTTGTTGACTTATCGATTCTGGTGCCTTTGGGTTCAGCTGAACGCCTGAACCTGTGTTGGTGCCTAATAGTATGGATGTTCCTATAGTTGACATACTACTTTCACTAATTTCTAATGATGAGGTGATTAATCTGGCTTTGATGAATCAAAAGTTGGATTTGCATTGTAATAAGACTCATGCGGATCATTCTGACTAGTTAGCTAACCGTGTTTCATCAGCTAACTAGGGCTTTGTGGAGGATAATGATGGGCTTGGCAATTTGAATGTGATTCAAGTTGAGAATGAAGGTTTTACCAATGCCATTGTTAAAAAAAGTAGGAGAAAAAATAAGAAGTGCTTTGAGTGTTGATCTTTTTCCTCTTCTTTGCTTTTCCTTTTTTGCCCTGTTGTTGTTTGGTCCCCCTCGTCTTGGGGTTTTCTATTATGTGCTGGTTGGTTGGTTGTGGTTTAGTGCGGGTTGTGGGTTGTTGGCTGTTGGCTTTGGGCTTGATCTTTTGCCTGGTGTGGGCTATTGGTTATTGGCTTGTTGTTTACTAGTGTGGTTTGTTGACTTGTTGTCTTTCTTTTCGTTGTTGGCTTATTCATTCTCTTTGGAAGTTTCTTCTTGTAGGTCTGGGAATTGTTTTTTTTTTATCCTCTCTTGCATGTGGGTGGCTGTTCCGTTTTGTCTCCAGGGGATTCTGTTTCTTCCTAGGAGGTATCTACTTAGTTTTGGGATCTTATCTTGACTACGTTCTTTGCTTTTGCCTTTCGCAAGTCAAGTTCTGATGTCGTGTAGCTTCCTCTTTATGTTCTTTGGATCTAAGCTCTCCTGATTTTTCTGGTTTTGTATCCATTTTGCTTGTACTGTAGTAAGGTCCGAAGGCTCCTTAGGTTTCTTTTTTTTTTGTAAGTTTTTTCTTGCTTGTAGCTCTTTGGAGCAATAGCGGGCTATTGGAGCTTTTAAGGACTTGTACTATTTTTCTTAATCAACGCATAAGCCATTTTATGGGTTTTTTCCAAAAAAAAAAAATCTAAAGGATAATATTATTCACTATCAAATTAATTATATTCTAAAAATTTAAACCCCTTGGTGAAGGTCTAGCATTAGAAATTTTATTCCAACGTGGGGGCAACAATAATATTTCTATGTGCTTTGATTTAACAAAATATATGCTTCCTTATATGAGACCTATTTGTTTTGGTAATCATTCCCCACTCAAATTGAAACATTCAATATTAATCAATACACAAATTGATACGTTGTTCATCCAAAGTTGAAAGTATAGACTTGAGGCAGTTACAAACAAAATGAACAACATGATCTAATTATTCCAACCATTAGTTGTATTACCACTTGTTAAGAAGTCAACATCAAAACATATCAAGATTAGGACTAAAATATTAATTGGTCTAACATATTTTCAATGCAAAAGATTAATTATAATAAAATTAATCCACTAATATTATCACACTAAATCAATACTCTCACATCCCTCCATAAATTTCTAATCTGGCATGGTTATAAAACCTGTGAGCGCTGCTCCCTTGCTCCTATCCTACCTGAAGCATCGAGCATTTACTCCTCCTGCCCTCTAGATAAATTCTCTGGACTGGTTCCCACCAAACATAGAAGATTATTTATTAAAAATGAGGACCCACTTCTCTTGATTGGCTTATCAATGGCTTCAAAAAGTAGAAGTTGCTGCTACATTAAATAGACAGCTTCAAACCAAAACCAAAGCCCTACTTTGACTAGAGAAAGTAGAGATTGTTCCTGAACACTTTTTTTTTTTTTTTCATTTCTTCTAAAGAAATCAATATCACACTAGTAACGCAGAACTACACACTCTCAATGTTCCAGACGTGAGAAGCAGTTTTAACTGTATATTGATGAGAACAGACGCAGAAAGGATGAGACAAGGTTAAGCAAAAGCATGTGAGTCCATAATGAATAATAAATTTAGTTGGGTCATTCTTCTCAGCATTTATTAATTAGCTCACAGCGTTAAGAAGCAACTATGCTCAATGCTTGACCTGGAAAACCCTGTAGGTTCCTTGGGAAGAGCTTTGGTCATGTTGATTTGCCTCATGTAATGGGATCCTGCTGATCTTTTTGGTTTCTTCCTTATAAAGTTAGATTGAAATCATACAAGCGAGCGAATTTTCACTGTAAAAATCCATTTTTTCCCCTTGCTTTGCTTTGCTTATGAGCTGATATTTGCCCAAAATATGAGGACAATGATCTCTTGTTTCCCTAACCTTCTCATTATTTCTTAAAATATCGTTTGTTTTACTGTTTTAGTATGGCTTAATGTATGTATTTGCTGGTGGTTCAAATGAGTCGTAGATTTGATTCAAATTACTGTAACAAGTGCTCTGTATTTAATTTGTTTTATTTTTAATTTTTTAATCTCCGCTTAAAATAAAATACATTCTAATATATATATATATTTTCCATTTTCAATATAAATATTTTAAAACAAGTGAAAGGTATCACTCTATTTTTACAAACTGACCAATTTATTTAAAAATAAAATCAGCTAACCAAATTGTTTCCTGTTATAAATTATTTTTTTGAAATAAAAACAGTAAAAATAATCAATCACATATGTTTCCTCGTTAGAAGCAAAGGCGAATTTCTTTTAATTATCTTTTTGCTGCAATGAGAGTACATTTCTGCTCAAAACTGTTCACAACCCAGCCAATTAATTCGGACTTCTGCTGCCACTGATTTTTCCACAGTTGCAAGCAGTTTTCTTCTCGGAAAAAATATATAAAAATAATAAAATGAATATCCTCTGATAGGCTAGCCTTTTAAACATGTATTTTCTGGAATAGGTAACCATTGCAAATACTTTCCTTATATGGAGATGGGTAACATTCAGAGATATCTTTGAATGAATTTTGCTGCATTTAGGAGAGGTTTTTAAAGAGCAAATTAACAGTTCAACTGGCTAAAAATTAGTTGAGAGGTTTAATAGTTTTCTAGTAAGTTAAAAGGTTTAATAGGCTTAAAATTTAATTTGAAATAAAATAATTATTTCCTCCTACTCAAATCAAAATAAGGATACATATAACATGAGATGTTGTAGGAAGCCAATACTTTGTGTATAGTATATGAGAAGTCATACATTAGCGTCTAAATATATCTGAACTTATGATTATCTAATGATAAAAATATTTAAGATGATTATTTTATCTTTAAGAAATGCAAATCACAACAAGGCTTTAATTGCTAAAAAAATCTATTAGGTTGGTGCTTAGTTTGCATTACCTAGGATGCTGACTTAGATCATGTATGATACATCACTTAGTTATCTTTTTTTCCTCTTAATTAGCCTTATGGCAACCGCTAGATAACGAAAAATTATTGGGTACGTCGTCCGGACGTAGAGCTACGTCCGGACGCCTCTGTGTTGGTGACACGTAGCGGCCCGAACCCAGCTCGCCAAGAAGTCGAAATGACGCACGTGCCAAAATATTTAACGCACGGCCCGACGACCCGACCCAGTTCGGGCGTGCAAATTTAATACAAAATTACTGCAACCACTCGAGAAAATTCAAAACACGAAGCTTTTCACTCTCTCTGCAACTATTCATCGTCGGGAATATCTTTAGGGTTTGTTCGTCACCTTCATTGCGTATATAATCTGAATCGATGCCGCAGGTCAGTAGTTTATAGGGTTTAACGTACGTTCGTGACCTTCATTGTTTGTCATTTGTTATCCTGTATAACAAAGAAATGTAAATGTGTTTATATCATTTAGGGTTTGTAATGTTTAGAACGATGAATCGTAATAAAAGAATTCTCACTAGGAATTGGCATCAGAACACAGTACCGAGTTTAACGGTCGGTACTGCTATAAATTCCTCATTGATGTTCGGTATTGATATGCGTTGATTTAGGGTTCAGTTAAAAATTGTAGAACCTGGTGTAAATACCTATGTATGTATTTTTATAATAAGGTAATGAAGCCCCGTAGAGTGTACCGACTCTAACAGTTGGGTATATGCTTTATACCGATCGGTACCGAGTAGGTATTCTTCGGTGTTTATCAGTATTGCTCGGTACCGACTTTTTTCTCTGAGCAATTCAGGCATAATGGATCGGTACTAATTGTTATTATACGTACTGATTTGTATTGCTCCGAAATGATCATTATTGCTGGGAACTTATTGATATTAGTTGTTGTACCGAGTAATATTCTTCATTAATGATCGGTATTGGTCGAATTCTGATAGGTTTTACTCGGTACATCTTGATATTTGTTGTTATAAGGTGGAAATTATTTCACTAATGATCGGTATTGCTGTGTACGGATAGGTATTTTTTTTTTACTTATTGATATTAGTTGTTGTACCGAGTAATTTATTTCAATAATTGTCGGTATTGCTCTGTACGTATGGGTATTATTTGGTACTTATTGATATTTGTTGTTGTACCGAGTAAATTATGTTTATTACTGATCGGTAGAACTTGATACATCTCGATATTTGTTGTTGTACCTGGTACATCTCGAAATTTCTCGGTTCTGTTAGGTATTACTTGATAACTTATTATATATACCAATGTTGCAGGTTCCCTTCAGTGATCATTTCAGTCCAATTTTTCTCAAACTCATCCTCCGAATCACAGTTGCCTAAACATGTATAAAATAGACCTTTCACTTTGTTATTACTATTAAAGCACCATACTTTGGAAGGAACCTTCTTGTATATATGCCATTGGCACAAACGATGCCGTGTTTTAGGCAATGCTATCTCTATGGCCCTAGCCATTGCTTGGTCCTGATCTGTAAATATTGTTAAGGGATGTTTATTATCCATTATTCTTAAGAAAGTTCTAAACAACCAGGTAAATGACTCGATCGTCTCCTCAGATAAGAAAGCCACCCCTAATAGAACGTTTTGCCAATGATTGTTAACTCCTACAATAGGTGCACATGCTAAATTATATTTGTTAAGCCTGTAGCTAGTGTCAAAAATTATGATATCACCAAAGCACTCGTAATCAATTCTGCCCAACCCGTCAACCCAAAAGAAATTCAGCAACTGGTCATCTTCATCAGTTTGTACATCCCATGCAAACATGTTGTCATCAGCGAGTCGTTCTTTAAACAATTGAATAAGTGAATTTGTGTCTCCAATCTCAATCCTGGCTCTTCGTTCTTTTTGAATGTAGTTGTATGCATCCCTCTTTGTGAACCACAAATTTTCTACACCGCCTACTTCATTAGATAGGTATGAAAATGCATCAACTGTTCTGATACGAGCTTCCGTCATTGATTTCAGAACAGATGCATCCTCATCACTAATGTTCCTGCATGATCTAAGCAAATGTTGATCTCCCGGCTTCGCCAATTCGTGATTGTGACTTTCAATCGATTTTTGCACCATCCAAACTCCATCTTCAGACACAGCAAACCTAATCATAGCTGGACACCCGGTTCTTGTGTTTGATTTCTGATATTTGGATTTTCGTTTTAAGTCATTCTCCTTTTTGAATCCTGCTTTCGAACATACAAAATCCTTTTTTTTAATTTTCCTCGAGTTTGGCCAGAATGCATGATATTCTTTCCGAACACTAAAACCATGACAATGAGCATAATCGCAATACATATCATATGCTTCCTTCTCACAGCTGTAAACATCCTGTTTACAAATATAAATATCATTTCACTTGCCTAAACACAAGCAGCAGTAAAAAAATTACATAATCACATAAACACCAAACCTGTATCGAGTATAAGTACCGAGTATAACTGTAACAATATCGAATATGACTGTACCGGGTATAACTGTACAATACCAAGAAACTCTGGCAGTCTCGGTACAATGCTACAATACCGAGTATAACTGTACCGGGTATAACTGTACAATACCGAGAAACTCTGACAGTCTCGGTACAATGCTACAATACCGAGTATAACTGTACCGGGTATAACTGTACAATACCGAGAAACTCTGGCAGTCTCGGTACATTGCTACAATACCGAGTATTATAATACCGGGTAGCACCACCTAGTTGCAATACCGAGTAACTATACCGAGTTAATCTGCGGGTACCGGTCAGTGAAACAATATCGAGAAACTCTGGCAGTCTCGGTACACTGATCGGTACTAGAGAATAAGCTCGGTACAGATCAGTAGGATCGCCAAAAACTTGTCGGTATTACAGATGACTTGGTAAATAAAACCTGCTATTGATCGATACCGACGAATAGCGGTAATCTATTGCCAAAACCATCAAAATATAAGTTGTTAAAGCACAAAGAAGGAGGTGCAAACATACTTATTGTATGTAAAAAAAAGCTTACCGATATTAATTCAGAAAAATCAACCCTACATCGGTTCTTCTTGGAACCTTCAGCCGCATTTAACGTTTCTTCAATCTCCTCGAACCCTTCGATGTCATCCAAGGAGAATTCCATTTTTCGTCTCTTCGTCTGTAATTCTTTCTCAGCGTTCTTTTGAACCCTAAATACTGTATAACGTCTACTAAATAGCCCGCCAAAAGTTATTAACCCTAAAGATAATGGCGCGTAATTCTTTTTTTCTCCGGGTCGGGTCGTCGGGCCGTCAGATAAATCAGATTTTAATCGAATTGGGTCACGGCGCTTTCGGGCCGCTACGTGTCACCAACATAGAGGCGTCCGGACGTAGCTCTACGTCCGGACGACGTACCCAATAATTTTTCCTAGATAACCGGACAATTTAAGATAAAATTATTTTTGATTCATATACGGATGGTAGTTTTCTTATTTTGAGCCTCTGTTTGACGGTATTTATTTTTCTCTTCTAATTTTAGGTTGAGCATTGCATTTTAAAGCAGTTTATGACTTCAAAGAGTAAAAATTTGCTGAGTTGTACTTCTATTTTAAGCTTTGATGTAATTATTCTTTTTAGTTAATGATATTAGGTCTTCCCTTAATTACTCCCAAAAATATTTAGTTTGCTATAAACTTGATACTGGATTATATTAGTACTTAAAGTTCTTTTTCCTAGAAATATTTGTGAATTGAATAACAATTATTAGACAATTTCTTCTAGAGTAGGGCAGCCCTCAGTTACGAAATTACAGTTTTTTTTTGGGACATTTAGGTCAATTAAGACAAAGTTATACACACATCACATATGTAGACTTCTATAAGACCTCTTAGGCTTCGTTTGGAATAGCTTTCTTACTGCTTCTTAAAGCGGCTTTCTAGTACAAAAATTTTAAGTTTTGTACTAGAAAGCTGTTTTAAGAAACAGTAAAAAAGCCATCCCAAAAGAAGTCTTAGTTGATAGTCAAAATTCTCAACCAATAAATTAAGGTGAACTGCATCATGATAGTCTCTTACGTTTTTTCTTGTCTTCCATATTCCATATTTGATTAATCTGTACATTAATAAAGTTATCTGGTCAAATCAGCTGGACGCAATAAATATTCCTGCGAAATATTTGATTGCACGGCAAAGAATTTGCTAACAACGAAACTGTATCGCAAAGGTTTTCATAACTATGCTTGTATCAAAACCATAAAACCCTAAGAAAGAAACTGCCAGGACAATCGATTTTCTATTGGGAACTGTTTCCATTGTTAGTAATAGCTTTCTCGCGTTTTTCTTATTTTTTCAGACTTCCTGAGGTTGTTAGCTGAAATCAACACATCAATTTTATTACAAATCTATTACAATGCAAGCATTTTCATCGCAAAAAAATAAGATAATATCATAACTGCAATTTAACATTTTAAATTAAAATACATTTCAACACATCACTAACAACACTACAAGCACAATTACTAAATTATAATATACTATTATTACTATCACAGATGCATAATTATAATACACTACTTCTTTTAAATTCTAATTTTTTAGTTTTTTAGTAGTGAGTTTAAAAGATTTTAAACTAAATAAACTTGTATGATATTCATTAATTTCCAAGATATTAATCTATGCACAAACAATGAGTAGTCATGTTAAACTCGAAATAATTGTCATTGCGTGTTTACTTATGAACTCAGCCTTTTAGTGAGTTGCTTGCAGCCTTTATCCATGTATAGACATCAACATCACTATGGTAGCTAAACAACTTCTTGTTCTTCTCAATAAAGGCAAGATTATAATGCTCTTAACATAAATAAAGAAAAAAAGTATCAGATATTAGGGATGTCAAAATGGGTTTTTGGATTAGGTTCGTGTCCAACCGAAAGTGATCCGCCATCAACTATTTTATCACAAACCTGACCCGATTAGAAAAATGGGTCACAAAAGTAGACACGAATCCGACCAAGTTCGAATCCGGGTGTACCCGACACGACCTGTTGACCCGGGCAAGGGTGACCATTTGCTCAATGAGCGAGTGGGGCCAGTAGGTTAGCCACGAGTGTGCGCGTTCTGTGAGCGTGAGTGGGCGAAAGGGCGTGCGGGTGACCGCAAGAGTGATAAGCAGCGAGGCCGCAAGACAGGCGAGCGAGAGTGCGTTGTTCACGAAGGAGGTCGTGCGCGGGTTGGGGGGTTGATTTTGGGTTTTAGGGTTAGCCTGAACCAATTCAATTTACAATTGAGTCATGATTTGAAACTTGAACCGGACAAGTTTTTCAAACGGGTTGACCTGAACCCGAAGATTTTGGGTCGGGTTCGAGTCGGGATTTTGGGTCGTGTCAAATATTGACACCGCTATCAAGTATAGCATTATTTTTTTTTTCTTGTAACGCTATTGCTCTTGATTTATAAGCTAAAATCATGCATACTAGCGATATAATATAATTGTCCTTTCTTTGTATGTCCTTCTGAATATCCCTATTGGCATGGATATGTTCCCTTTACATATCGCTATGTCACAGAAAGAAAATTAGTAAACATGTTTTAAAGATGAAACGTCTTTATTTCATTTACTTATCAAGTATTTGTAGTGAACGGTGAAAAGGATGTAGCCATCATCGGGATTTGACAATCCACGCCACCACCATTCTCCTGACTAAGTATCTTTAACCACACAGAGCAAGCTATCAAACTCTTGGTAATTACCCTACACAGTGATGTTTTTAGGTTTTCTCTTTTTTTTGCATTCTTAAAAACTTAGCTCAAATTATATAATGTGATGTTACATGATTGCCTCACATTATGTCAAGAGAATATGTGAAGTTATATATATATATATTTTCAAAAAACATGATTGCCAATATCTTCCCTCTTGTATATGAAATATCTCTTCATAATTTTGTCTATTTCCATTATCCCATCCATATCCCCATGACCTAATCTATGGTTTTAGGATAAAAAAAAAATTTAACAATTCAAAATGAATATTAATTAATCACCCAATTATATTAATAATATGGAATAGAAGCCATTTAAAAATGTACAATGAATAAATCTATGTCAATTTACTAATTAATTTATTTTACAACTTGAGATGCATACAAGGTTTTCTTTGGGCCACTATAATTTATTATATCATGTTCAATTGCATCATCTATCTCTACTCTAGTGGACTCCTATAAGGAACTAAAATAGGAGGACTATGCATCTCTTATGTCATTGTTGGATCTATCTCTAAAACTAGGCGCTCTACATCTCGGGGTCATATTTGATGCTATAAATTTAAACATTAGTGCTTGAGAAAAAGGTGAAATTCTAATATTTAAAGTTTATGTACTAATATGGAATAATGAGTAAGAAATTAAACATGAATTATTAGTAATTCATATAACCTATCAAATGACAAAAATATTTTTGGAGCATGAATATATGCACAAAATTATCACAATAGATTGAATCTCCTCCCCTTATTCCTTTCATTTCTATCATGGTTATCTATAACAAATGAGAAATCTAAAATTAGTTTGGATGAATCAAATGTGATAATTGAACATCTTGGAATAATCAAATTCATATTATGATTATTTTTATCTAGATTATTACCCCCTATAACATCTCAATCTATATTATTGATTGATCTTCTTGATTGTAACACTGGGTCCAACTTTGGGCTTGTACAAAGACTAACGACTAACGACTTATCTTAAAATCAATGAAGAGACTAACATGTACTTCTCTCTTCTACATTTATCTCAATTAAGCTTCACCCACTTTGATCACCAAATAGTAGGTCTTAATAAGGCCCGAATATTAGTGCAACCCATATATTAATAATTATCCGCACCATATAGTTGTATTAGATGTGATAGTAATAAACTTTCATGTAGCTAAGATATCCCCACATAAGTGAAAGCATAAGTAGCCAAAAATAAGTGTCCATCAGAGCAAATCATTTCTCTCTGCTATGTCCGCCACTCCTCCTGCTATAGCCGTAGAATTCCTTTCTCCACCAATAGCATTATCTGGTGCTTAACGACATATGGGCACTACAGTAACTTACTACTTGTCTCTACCAATATACATACACATTCTCCTGTACAGAATTAACACATTGCTAATAAATTCACTCATGGTTGTCTCACTGGTTCTCTAATCTCTGTTTTCCTGCTTGTTCTTCTTCTCCTTCCCTGCAGGTTTCAACAACTTCAACATGGTATCAGAGCTAACAGCCTAACGGCATCATCTCTGTCCATGGATTCATCCATTCTAAAGCTCGGTGACCTCTCTATTCCCTCCCAACTGAAGTTTTTGGTGTCTAATATCAAGAACATCGTTCACAACCAACTATTGGCCGATAACTATCCATTGTGGCGATCACAGATTCTAAAACTTTTCACTGCAAACGGGTTCGACGGCTACTTAGATGGATCAACACCTTGTCCAGCTTCCGAACTTCTTACAGATACCAGACATAAAGTCTCTAATCCAAAGCATGCACTTTGGCTTCTGATTGACCAAAATCTAGCAGCTGCCTTATATTCTACGATCTCTCCATCCATTCTGCCCTATATACTCAATCTAGAGACCTGTCAACTAATTTCGTTCACGCTCGAGCGCAGACTCCAATCTACGAACAGCTCACGCATTATCTAGCTCAAGAATGAGCTTCACACAGTTATCATGAAAAACCAATCCATGACGGACTATCTATCCTCTGTCAAACGCATTACGTTAACATTGTTGCCGGTGGCGGCTCCGTAAACACGGAAGACATTATACTATATATCCTAAATGGATTACCATCAAACTATCAATCCTTTAAGACAGCTATTAGAACCAAACTTCATCCAATCAACCTCGAGGATCTCTACTCCCTATTGTGCAGTGAAGAAGTAAATTTGGCCACTGAGGCAGCCAAGGAACTAAGCTTATTCGAACATAACCTATATGTCGACTCGCATCTTGCTCTTACCTCATTCCAGCAATGCGGCCGTGGCCGGTCCTCTTCTACTCGTGGACGCGGGAGATACTCTGCTCGCTCTCCATCTGGTCGCAATTCCAGCAATCATAACTCCATTGAATGTCAGATTTGTGGCAAACGAGGTCATTCCGCATTCAATTGTTGGCATTGAGCTAATATGAATTATGTCCCTCAACAGAATGCACTTCTTGCTAGCACAAGCTCAAATACAGAGAATTCTGCTTCACCTTGGTACTTAGACAGTGGTGCAATGGCCCACCTTACTCCAGACTTGCAATCAGTTTATCAACCATCCACATACAGTGGCTCATATCAAGTTCTAGTGGGAAATGGAAATTCTGTGCCTATTCTTCATTCCGAAAATGTTCTTCTTCCTACGCCCACACGTAGTCTCTCTCTATCTCCTCTTCTTCATGTTCCTAATCTATCTCATCAACTTCTCTCTATTTCAAAACTAACTACTGATAATAATTGCATTGTTTCATTTGACGTCAATGGTTATACAATCAAGGATCAGACGAACCTCCGCACTCTTCTCCGAGGTCCCTGTCGTAATGGTCTCTACCCCATCATCTCTACGTCCAGCGCCTCACCAGCCTTAGCTCTTACCGCCTCCACCTCATCCCTTTGGCACCAAAGACTGGGTCACCCAAGCTCTACTACTCTTCAAGCTATAGCAAAATGTTTTCCACACTTATGTATTTCATTTACTTCTACTATTTCCAAATGTAACTCATGTGCTCTGGCAAAGAGTCACCGTTTACCATTTAATGAATCGATTATTGTTTCTACTACTCCACTACATTTGATTCATGTTGATGTTTGGGGCCCTTCGCCTATTGTCTCCAATGTTGGTTTTCGATTCTACTTAACTTTTGTAGACGATTTTTCTCGTTACACATGGTTATACCCTATGAAACAAAAATCTGAAACAACCATTACCTTCATTAACTTTAAAAAAATTGTAGAAAAATAATTTAACAGTCAAATCCACATTCTCCGTACTGATGGCGGTGGTGAGTTCATCAATCATGCCCTCAAACACTTCCTTCAAACTCATGGCATTCATCACTAATTCACTTGCCCATACACACCACAATAAAATGGCATAGCTGAACAAAAGCATCGCCATTTACTCGACACCATTCGAGCTCTTCTCATTGAATCGCATTTACCACCCAATTTTTGGGTTGAGGCTGCCCTCACTGCCGCTCATCTCATAAATCTCTTACCATGTCCCACAACATCCAACCGGTCGCCATATCAACCTCTCCACAACAAACCACCCGATTACACTCATCTTCGGGTGTTCCGCTGTCGTTGTTATCCATGGCTCCGACCTTACTCAGCTCACAAATTTGATGCTCGCTCAGCTCCATGCATTTTTCTTGGATACTCCTCCTCACAAAAAGGATATCTCTGCTACAATCCATCCACTGGTCAAACCTTTGTTTCACGAGATGTTCATTTTGACGAATTCACTAACGTTCCCACTTCTACAATCATTCCACCACATCCTTCCCCACCAAATCCACTTCCGCCAGTTCCACCTAATCCACCAGCCAATACAACATCCTGTCCCACGTCCACCTCTACCCACTCAATACATACCTCCACCTCCTCTGCCCCTTATTCTTCTCAACACACTCCACTACAATATTCTTCTCCCATACCCTCACCATCTCTGTCTCAGTCCGCCATCAGTTCTCCACCCACATCCCAATCTGTACAACCTCCTCCCAGACATCCAATTCTCACACGTTTTCAAACTGGTCATCTTCATCCTCACCAAATTCTTGATCTTTCCCATACCATCACAGACACTCCAACATGCTTCACATCTGCCATTAAACATCTTGAATGGAGAAAGGCACTCTCAAATGAATTTCATGCATTACAATCACAAGGTACATGGACTCTTGTGCCTTCTAGTCCCGATCAACATGTCATAGGCAACAAGTGGATATTCAAAATCAAGGCCATTCCGATGGCTCTGTTGCCAGATACAAAGCTTGATTAGTTGCACTTGGATACTGCAAGCGAGAATACAATATTGATTACTTGGAGACCTTTAGTCCTGTAGCAAAATTTCCCACCATATGCTTATTTCTTACTATAGCACTTCACTTCACCTGGCCTATCCTTCAGTTGGATGTTGTAAATGCCTTTCTCCATGGCAAGCTACATGAAACAGTCTTTATGACTCAACCACAGGGCTTCAAAGATCCACAACATCCTTACTATATGTGCTTACTTCACAAAGCACTCTATGGCTTGAAACAAGCTCCCCGGCAATAGTTTGCCACCCTCTCGTCCTACCTTCAGCAACAAGGATTTCACAATAGCTCTGCCGACACATCCTTAATGATTCTAAATCAACAAGATGTCAGAATTTATATTCTTATATGCGTTGATGATATTTTGATTACAGGTGATAATAAATCAGCCATTTCCACTATTCTACAACAACTTACCTCTCGGTTCAACATTCACAGCTTGGGCCCTATCTCTCGATTCCTCGGCATTGATGTTCATTACACCTCCACTGGACTTCACTTAAATCAACAATCCTATATTCAGGATTTACTTCACACAGCCGGAATGACCACCTGCAAGTCCTTGTCTAACCCCTTACCAACTAAACCACCACCAACAGATGATCTCACAGCTCCATATTCCAACCCAGCTCTATTTTGTCAAATGGTCGGATCATTACAGTATCTAACGGCAACTCAACCGGACATAGCTTTTGCAGTTAACAAACTTTGCCAAAACATGCACAACCCATTGGATCATCACTTCCAATCTCTCAAACGAATCCTTCGTTATCTCAAAGGATCTGCTACACACGGTCTTCTCCTTCAGAAACGAGACCTCCATCTCACAGCATATGCTGATGCTGATTGGGCCGAAGATTCATCCGATCGTAAATTTACAACTAGCTTCTACACATTTCTTGGCCCAAATCTTCTCTCATGGTGCATTAAAAAGCAGACAACGGTCGCCCGTTCCTCCACTGAAGCCGAATACAGATCCTTAGCAGCCATAACGACAGAATTAGTATGGCTTCGCCGTCTATGTCAGGACTTCTCTATTCAATTGGATACCACCCCACTCTATTGCGATAACATATCTGCCATGTCCATCGCAACAAATCTTATTTTTCATGCTCGCACCAAGCACATCGAGATTGATTATCACTTCATACGTGACTGCATCAACTCCAAAACAGTGGCTGTTCACCATGTCTCCTCTCAAAATCAACTTGCTGACATTCTAACAAAATCTTTACCAACCTCATGCTTCTGTGAGCTTCGATTCAAGTTGACAGTTCAACCAACCGTCAACTTGACGGGTAGTGAAAGCATAAGTAGCCAAAAATAAGTGTCCATCAGAGCAAATCATTTCTCTCTGCTATGTCCACCACTCCTCCTGCTACGGCAGTTGAATTCCTTTCTCCACCAATAGCATTATCTGGTGCTTAACGGCATATGGGCACTACAGTAACTTACTACTTGTCTCTACCAATATACATACACATTCTCCTGTACAGAATTAACACACTGCTAAGAAATACACTCATGGTTCTCTCACTGGTTATCTAGTCTCTATTTTCCTGCTTGTTCTTCTTCTCCTTCCCTGCAGGTTTCAACGACTTCAACAATAAGCATATAATTTTAGCTCAAAGAGGTAGTCAAACTAGCAATTTAAAATTAAACTTCTTAGAGAAGAAATAATACTATGAAATTTCTAGTTCTCCTTTCTCCTCTTAAATATAATTGTTTGTTTTTCTTAAAATTGGACTGCCAGCTAATTTCACTCTTTAGGTTGATTCTAAATATCTAAAATGGTTTTTGCAAATTCTTTGGTTGTTTTCCTTCTCTTCACTTTCAATTTTGTTGAGTGAAATTGAACTTGTTTGTAAGACTTATTCAATGAACTTGGATTCTCTCTAAAAGAAATCAGTGCTGAGCTAAGCTCACAAACAATATTTTTTAACTCATAGACTATCAAATTTGACCGATCTAATGTGAATATATTAATACATGTTAAACAAAATCTTATATAATCAATTAAAAGTGATCTATTCTTTTGAGATTTAAACACTATTGCCCATACTCATGCTATCTTCAATCATATTTGCCAATAATATATATATATATATATATTGCTATTGGTTTGACAAATTGTAGGAAGGTTGTGTTTTGTGAAGATCATACATAACGTCATAATTTGTCCGTGTGTATATATATATATATATATATATATATATATATATATATATATATATATATATATATATATATATCAAGAACTCTTTATACAAAAATAAAATATATTAATAGTTTACTACATTTGTTCAAACTATGTAAGCATTTTATCATTGATATGATCTATAAAATATGTCATATGCCTTATTGCTTGGTATTTGATGCTTAGGCTCCTATCTTAGATGTTATGAGTTCTAGTTAAAGTAAAAGAGCATAAGCTTATGCGCGTATTATTATCATGGTAATTTGGCTCTCAACGTTAAAATAAAAAAAGGCAAAATAGCACACTAATTACTCATTATTTATTTGAAAATATTAAAGTTATCTATTTTGACAAAATAGCATACGTGTAAGGAGCATTAAATTTTGATATGTTTACGGTAGTTGAACTGAAGAAGCCCAATTTTCACCCTTCTCAAGTCATTTGAAAAGAAAGTTGCTGTTGGGCCTCTTCAGGGCTCACGCTAGCCGACACTTAAGTGCGGTACTTTTGACAAAATGGAGAGAGAGAGATGGAGAGCGCCCGGGGCTGAGCGAGACTGTGCATGTGTTATCGTGTTTGTATTTTTATTTTTTTCCCAGATGAATTGTGCGGTAAGAGAGAGACCACTCACACATGTAGGTCGACGCCACACACGTGCAAAGAGAGGGTGAGAAGTTGGACAAGTTAAAGGGCAAGGGAAGAAGACTTCGATAGGTTTCTGTGGGGAGAAACAAACTCTCTTTTTCACTTTAATTATCTCTTACTACATATTTTCCCATTTCTCTTTATAAGAATGGCTCCACAGAACTTTTGTTCCACAGATAATGGCATGGCAAATAGATATATTGAAGCTGAAGCACAAGAAGAAGCCAATTCCCCCTCTCCTTCCTCTTCAAAATCCTTCTATTCTCAAATGGTCTCCCTCCCCATCAATCCTTCTTGCTCTCTCTCAACCCACAATTTCTTTCCCTTTATGGGAAACTCAGACACAAATGAAGTGCTTGCAGAAAATCACAACAGAGCTGATGCCGAGGAAGAGAATTTAAATGAAAGCACTGGGCTGTCCAGTCTCTGCGCCAGAGGCCACTGGAGACCTGAAGAAGACTCCAAGCTCAAAGCTCTTGTTTCAATTTATGGCCCTCAGAACTGGAATCTCATAGCGGAAAAACTAGAAGGCAGATCAGGTATGCAGATAGAAATTAA
This sequence comes from Dendrobium chrysotoxum, assembly GCA_019925795.1. Taxonomy (NCBI): domain Eukaryota; kingdom Viridiplantae; phylum Streptophyta; class Magnoliopsida; order Asparagales; family Orchidaceae; genus Dendrobium; species Dendrobium chrysotoxum. The sequence goes on from CM034313.1 coordinate 75,352,373, forward strand.
ACAGAATTACTACTGAATAATTATAAACCAGCGCTTCATTTTTTGTGTTTTTTTTCATTTTTTATAGGCAAGAGCTGTAGACTCCGATGGTTCAACCAACTAGATCCAACGATAAATAGAAGTGCTTTCACAGAAGAAGAGGAGGAAAAGCTCATGGCTGCTCATAGACTCTATGGGAACAAATGGGCTATGATTGCAAGGCTATTTCCTGGTAGAACTGATAATTCTGTGAAGAATCACTGGCATGTTATCATGGCAAGGAAGTATAGGGAGCAGTCCAATGCTTATAGGAGGAGGAAGCTAAGCCAAGCCATTGACAGAAGGGTTGATGAAATTACTCCTAATCATCCCTTCTCCTTCTCTTCCTCCATTGTTGATTACAGTTCTTTTTCCCCTCATCTCTTTCCAAATGGTGGAAAGAACAGTTTCTTAAGCCACTTTGGGAGCCATACAAAGGAAAAACCCCTTGATTTCCTTTCTGGTATGTTTTCCTTTATCCTTACTTTTCTTCTTCTAGCAATACTGCCTCTTCTACCATTATTTCCATAACGCCACTGATTTTGTTTGTTTCTTTTTGTTGGTTTTTTCATTATTGATGGGCTTTTAAGGAAAAATTTTGGGTGAAAATATTGAAGAGATTGGTTGTCAAGATCTCTGAATTTATTTTGAAAAATAAAGTACTTAGAAAATTAATTAAAAGTATATATTGCAATTTTTAGATCCATTGATACAAATTTAATCAGCCAATTTTTTTCTTTTTTTCTTTTTTATTTTTATTTACCCAGACTTCCATTACGTGCATTGTTCCATCTGTAACTTTAGCTCAATACATATATCTGTGTTAGAATGGCCTTTTCTGATTTAAATATGAAAAATGGAAACATTAACACAAATTGGAATTCTAATTTTTTGTCATATATTTTTATCTAATAATTTTCAAAAAAAAAATATTGATGGCATGATTACAAATTTTAATGCTACATTTTCTTAAATACTTCTAAATAAACATATCTATCTATATTAACAAATAATTATAGCTACAGTTCCAAAGTAGTAAACCAATTAATAAAATTTAGAGATACCCTAATCAACTTAATTATGCAGCTCATTTTGATTTGTTGGTTGAGAGCTTTGACTATCAATCAAAAAATTTTAAACCAAGTTTTACATATATGATATATGTATGAATTTGATTTAATTGTCTAAAAAAAAAATAATAATAATAATAAAACTGAACTCCCTAGTCTAATCAGATCCTAGAGACCTACCAAAAACACTGAAAACTTGGACAGAAGCTGTCCTTAATAACTCGAAAGACACCTGCTGCTCTAAAGTTCATTTGCTACTTCATTAATTAATTAAAGGCAAGCCATCATTCAACTTAGAAACTCACGCAAAGCCTTGCAGGCCAAAGCCCCAGAAGCGGAGATAAGACAAAAAAGTTCATTACGAGGACTTGGGAAGGGCAGAGTGATCATAATGAAGCCTTACACAGCTTTTACTGTCATCAAGCATCGAACTTGTTCGCGATGACAGCTTCATCATCATCAGGAGAGGGTGGAGAAAATACTGGTCAGGTAAATAGAAAAGAAGAAGAAGGCCGTGGGCATATGGTGGCATCCATAGCTTCATCACCAACTTTCATTGATTTTCTCGGAGTAGGGGCCACTACATGAACTTGGAATGCTGAAGAGAGTAGCATGAGAGAAGAAATATCAGAATGTCTGAGGGCGAAGGGGGAGAGAGAGAGACGAGGGGGAGGAGGATGCTTGCTGGTTTGTTTTAAATGTGATTATGCGAAATAGTCTCTTTGGGTGGGTTCTTTCTTATGTTTTTGCGATACTCTCTTTGGAAGATAAATATATATTTATATATTATACATATTTTAGTAAATAAAGTATACAAAGCCTATCAAGATGGGGTGATATTTTTTCAAAATTAAAATATATATATTCAATATAAGTATATAATTTTTTTTAAAATACTTTTGTGTGACATTATATTGTATTTGTAATAATACAGTATTATTATGACCTAATATCAAGCGAAAATGATCAAACTACCATTTTGTTTTAACTGTCAAGAGAACAATATATATGGCTAATTTTATGTTATGAAAGCGATAACTGAGGAAGTTTATGATGATCAAATATTAAAAAAAAAAAAAGAGCATAAAAATTATGTGAATCAATTTTAGTAAGTTCATATTCAGAGGAGAGTAGAGGATTTGAGCTACTAACTAATTAAAATTGTGCTGTATAATAAAATAACACTCTTGTGCTCAATAAAAAAAAATATAGAAATCTCAACTCTCCTCATTGAGCTACATAAAATAGGTAGACGAGATAAAAAAATGTTTAAATAAATGCTATGACAATTACTCGTTTAATTAGAAGTTGCATGAAATAATTTTATAAATTCATGGATTTGATACTAAGAGCTCTTGAAAATGAACTTTCATCCCTTGTATTTTCTCTATCAGCTCCTTCAAAAAAATTCAAAATTGCAATATGTATTTTCATGCTAACATTTCATACATTAGCTCATGTAACTACCAACTCAATATGCTGCCTAATTTATGTAAAATCATTTAAAAATTTTCAGGAAAAATTTGATACCCACCACATCATATAATTCATGTATAGATAAAATCAACGTCGAATAAATCTCCTTTTTAACTCACTACTTCAGAATAAAATCGATCTTTTATGTGATATATCTTCTCCAAATTGAGCATTCTAGCTTCAAAATGCTCAAGATCATATAATCTTACCTAGCTTAAATGTCATATGAGCTAAGTAACTATGAGAAATATGTATAGCATAGATCTAACTTTATGAAATGCTACCATTGATCCAAATCGTGCATCTAATTATTATACATCTCGAGTAGCCGTCTTACATTGAATATTGTAATATTAATTATGACTTATTAGTATATATCATGATAAACTACATAATCCAAGTGTTGCATAATCATCTTAAGATGTTTACGCCACACACCTCCCATCCTCTTATATGCCTCTTTTGTTTTGGAAGCTTTCCTATAACATAAAAGTTAACTCTCAATTGCTTTGTCTAAAATGTGATATTTCAATAAAATTATTGATTCCAAAACATCATTATTCTATAGAGCACTTTACAACATAGACTTCCTCAACTTTTTTTTTTGCCTTAAGAATAGCTAAAACACCCATACAAATCTTAAGAGCATAAACATCATTAGTGAAACTATGTCCTACATTAGTGAGAACAATTAAGGATATTTTATTCTCTATCAAGTTTGATACACATATAAATCTACCTATTGAAACAACAATACTATTGCGTCCGCAATTTTACATTATCAGAACCTTCTATCTCGTATATAACTTTATTTCATATATAAACGCAACTGTCATAGCGTGGCTCATACATGATAAGAAACTTCAAAATAAAATACAAGAGATTTGAACAAGTTTTGTCCATGATATATTACTACATATATGTGCAATTACTAAAAGAATAACGCCAATATCAGAATAAGGTCTATACAACATCAATTACATCTAAAAATTACTTCTCCTTAGTATTGCTATTTGCACATTGTTCTTTCCTCTTTAAAATATGATAATATATTTTTATGTTCACCTTTTTTTTAAATAGTAGAGGTAATAATATCTTTGCACTTCCTACCAAATTTGCTCATATCATCATTAGGAGGAGGCCCAATGTCATAGGATCTCTCCCTGAACCTTCAATTAGCAAGAAAATAATTAAAATACTATATACAAATTTTCAGCATAAAAAAATTATCTTACATCAAAACATATAGTTAATATACTTCACTTTTATTTTTAGATTTTAGATTTAATCTCAAATTAACTATCTAAGAACATATACATTAAACATTTTTATTTTGCTACACTGTCATCTAAATTTTGATCAAAGTATACTTTGATACATTTACACCATGATCAGTATTTTAACACGAAAATTACTAATTTGTTACAATCAACTTTGATTATATATACAAATAGGTATATACGCATGAAATAATTGAAACGGTCCAAAATTAAAAGCGTACATTTTGTGAATAATAGAAGTTTACAAGTAGGGGTATAAGTGAGCTAAGCCGGCCCGAGCTGGAACCATTAGCGAGCTCGAGCTTATATTTGAGCTTGTTGAGCTTGAGCTCGATTTAAGCCTCACTCAGCTTGTAAACTCGTTGAGGCGCTCGATCAAGTTAAAATTTATATAAAAATTAATTTAAATTAGCATTATATAATACATTTTAATATTTTTAAATTTCTTCTATATTAAAAATAAAAATCTAAAAAAATGGAAAATTTTAATTTAAAATTAAGAAATCGAGCTCAACAATCGAGTCAAGCTTGAGCTTTTCAAACAAGCTCGAGCTTTTCAAACAAGCTCAATCGAGCTAAGCTCGAGCCGTAAATTTTTTAAAGAGCTTGCTTGAGCTTAATAAATGAGCTTGAGCTCAATGAGAACTAAATAAACTTTGCTCGATTAGATAATACTTGACTAGACTCGTTTATATCTCTAATTATAAGCCAACAGTACAGGAAAAAAATATGATAATCAAATATTTGATTTGAATGAACTTTTTTATTTGTTGATTTGATATATTTTGAGCTGAGTGTACTATAAATTATATTTATATCAAAGTAGACGAAAGCCGGATCGAAAGTAATAAATTACATCTATGCCCTTACGATTATCCATTCTGATAAATGCTGCATAAAAAATAATTTATTTTCTTTTTAAAAACTTCTGTTTTTTAGTAGAGTTGCAACGAAAAAACTTATCATTAAAGTTTCGTTGCATATAATAACAAATATAAAAGAGGTCCAATGACTCCAATCCTTATTTTTCTCGAAAATATCTTCAACGGTCCAATCAGGCGAGTCAAATAGATTAAGTCTTTTTCTTCCAACCTTCTTCTTTAGGCTCCTAACTTTTAAAATCTAAAGAACGCAAAATAAAATATCAAAATGTTAGAACGTTGAAGAATAAGATTTTGTTTGGAATAATTTTTTATTATTTTTTAAAATAATTTTTTAATATAAAAATTAAATTTTATATTAAAAAATTATTTTAAGAAGCAATAAGAAAATTATCCCAAACGAAATCAGAAATGATAGATTAATTTCGGCCGTCGTGTAAGATGCCAACTCAGTATTTATGATCTTGGCGTGCACGTCTTATTTAAATTAATACGTCGCATCACCGCTCTATTCTATGATTTTAATTATCTGGTAATGCAGATCCTTTTGATTTATTGACAGAGAGTTTTGACGATTTTAAAGGTAAAAAAATATCGTCTGATAAGTTGGCTTAGTTATTCATCCCTAATTTAATTAATTATTATAATTATATATGATAAGAAAATCAATTGATATGAGGAAGAAAGATAATTTTTAAATCTTTTTAATAATTTTATATTTAAACATGTAATTATGTCATATATTAAGTTTTTTTTTAATAATTTTTAAATGAGTTAAATTATGAGCGGACGAATTGATCTATGTAGGACCAACTCGAGTTTGACTCATCATGCTAAAAAGTTGTTGTAGAAAATAGTAAAAAAATTGTGTCAAACGAATACTAATTATTCAAATTTAACTTAAGGTCTATTTAGAACAGCTGTCTTATTGCTTTGCTATTTAGATATCAACTGTAATTTATATTAATGCTACTTTCTCTTATCTTTTTAGAATTTCATTAGTGATGATATATCTTCAAAAATTTATCTTGATCGGGCATAAATCTCGAGGTAAAATTAAGTTGAAAACTTCTAAAATTAAATTTGGAACCATCTGAACTTCGATTTCAACAAACTTATAGTCGAACTGAACGTCTCGAAAAGACGAACCCAACGACACCAAATTCAACCCAGCATGACCTGAATGGGTCCAAATCGAAGACCCAAAGCTCATTTTGAAGGTTCAAACTATAAATTGGATGACCAAACGATTTCTAAATGTGACATGCTTATAGTCAAATCGAGCGGCTCGATGAGAGGAATCCAACAAGCCCAGGATCATTGAATTCTAACATCATTAAGGCATTCAAATACTTGATAAATAGTCTATAATCAAGGGAGTCAATATTAGCCGTCCATTCAAAACACCCCCAACATGCCCTTGATCTTCTCTCAATTTACTCGCTATGCTCCTCCCAAAAAATTATAAATAGACTTTTCATTTTTCATTGAGGGGGGACGAAGCAAGAAAGAAAAAGAAGAGAGGAGAGGAAGAGAAATATGACACCTCTCATTCTTCATTAAGGGGGGACTTTCGCCCGACCACCAATTATCTCCGAACTTACGCCTGGCCAACGATTTTCACCAGATTTCCTCACCACCACCGTCGCCGACTATGATCTTTTCGACCTCTGTCGCCGCCAACTACGGTACTTCGGACCACCTTCGCCAAACTACGGTCTTTTCGACATTCGTTGCCCAACTACGGTCTTTTTAACCACCGTCATCTGCCGACTATGGTCCTTCTAACCTCCATCGCCGACAACGGTCTTTTTGATTACAGTCGCCTACCGACTACAGTTCTTCCGACCTCCGATGCTAGATAATGGTCCTTCTAACCTCTGTTGCAACTACAATCCTTCCGACCTCCTTCGCCAGACTACAGTCTTTCTAACCACCGTCACCTGTCGACTACGTTCCTTCCGACCTCCGTCGCCTGTCGACTACGGTCCTTCCGACCTTCGTCGCCAGACTGTGGTCTTTCCGACCTTCGTCACCAGATAACAATCCTTTTAACCTTCGTCGATTGCTAACTACGGTCCTTCCGACCCCTGTCACCCAATAACGAACCTTCTGACCTTCGTCGCCTGTCGACTTTGGTCCTTCCGACCTCCGTCACCAGACTACAATCTTTTCGACCTCCGTCCCCCACCGACTACAGTCCTTCCGACTATGGTCCTTTCAACCACCATCGCCAGAGTACGATCTTTTCGACCTCAGTCGCTCGCTGACTCTGGTCTTGCCGACCAAACAAACATGTCAGTACTGATTCTTCCAATTCCCACCATGTAATTCACTCTATATGATGTATATTTGCTACATCAAGCAAAGGTCTCCCCCCCCAAGGAAGGGCTCCATTTATAATCGACTGCAAACACTAGTGTATTCATTCAAACTGGGCCAAACCCCATGATTTTCCCCCTTTGTAGGAGTTTCCACATGAAAACTTTGGTATCTCGTATGAACGCTATATCTTCTCTTTTATTTGATTGTGTGCTGAATTTTCGTGCAAAGCTAAGACATTAAACTTTACATTTCTCTATCACCGCGAATATTCCAGGACACAAAAAATGAAAAATTATTTTCTGCAATAAGAATAACTAAATTTTTTTCTCATAATAACTTCACAATTAATTTATAAATTAACACAGACGTCCCAAATAGATCGTTAGGTTGAGTTTTAATTGATTTATTATTCTTTTATGTCTTGAATTACCGAGCAATAGGACGTACGAAATGAAAGCCTGGATGCTTTCTTATGTATGCGTCAAGATTCGCAATCAAGTCTTATCTCAAAGAATGTAGGCTGATCTCACAGCAATAAATTATCTCTATGATCAGTTAGAACTTGATTCATATGGGTCCACTGAACAAGCTGGGCCTGGCCAACCAGTCATGTACGAGACCATGTACAAACTGTCGGATTATTTGTTGTAAGCACAAGTAAGATTTTTTCTGGACAAAATCCCATCAAGTTTTGGTGAATGTCATTGAGATTCAATGGAAATGATGTAGTTTATTTTGATCTGTTAGTTAAAAATTTTGACTATCAACTAATAGATTTTGAATTTAAATTTTATATATGTGATGTGTGTATGAATTTACTTTAATTGATCTAAATATTCAAAAAAAAAAATTGAATGAAAATGAACAAGTCCTTGAAATAATTTCTGCAAAGAATTTTTATGGGAATTTGTCTGATTATCAATGAGGACGTTAATTCTTTTATATTCAAATATATATATCATGAGAGCAAAAAAGAATAAGGAAACATTTTATATTAGGTTATTATGATAAAATATTACACTATTAGTTAGTAGTTTCAAAATTTTTGAATTTAAAATTATTAAATTTAAGTAATATATTAATAAACAATTAAATTTTATATTATATTATATAAATTTTTTTTTGCAAGAAAAAAATTTTATTCCATGAAGACAAATAGAAGTACAGCAAGGGCCAAAACAGCAGAATGATTGGAAAAAAAGATCGGAAACAATAGAAAGTTACAAAAGGAAGGATCAATCGAGAAGATAAGAAGGCACACAAAAGCCACTAGGCTCAGTATTGGCAAAGACTACCAACCACTCTGAATCCAGACACGGACCATCCAGAGGAGTGAATGTGCAACAATCCACCAAAAAGCCAACCAACCGTCAGCACCGCTAAGAAGAACCACCACCAAAGGTTGCCAACTAGCCACAGATCGAGAGTGATGAGCCCGAGCCACATCATCGCCCAAACCAAACTAGCAATATTCGCTGGCCAACAGAACAAAACAACCAGAAAAGACACCAAGAAGCCACACAGGAGAAGACATAGAATCACCAACAAGGCAGCCACCAAGCACACAAGAAAAGGGCTATTTTTTGGATTTTCACTTTGGATGTTTACCCACCCAAAAATGTTCATCACTCAAAAAACCTTTATGAGCTAAAACTTCCACTTCTTCTCCCTCAGAAGAAGAGGGAGAAGAGCATACAAGCCAATCAGTTTGCAATTTAACACTATCCCCCATCTTTCTCTCACATGGGCAACCAAAGCATTAGAAGAAATTAAATTAACTGGGACCTCAACAAGATGTCCTTCCAACTGAATAGCAGGAGAAGAAACATTAAGGACCACATCACAATCAACCAAAGAATTACTCATGAGTTGTCCCTTAGGCACAGCAGTCAAAGCCAAATCCTCAGTAGAATCATCTCTTAACTTCTCCTCATCCTTCCCACTAGAAGGAATAACCATCAAGTTCAAGCAACAATTAACAGCATTCAACGATTCAGAAACGAGCACAGCGGGCACGACATCATCACCAGCCGAATTAAGAACAGTTCCGTTATTATAACCCACAGGAGTAGTATCCCTATCCAAAATAGGTGACTGGTTATCCCGGACAACCAAAGCCTCAGCATAAGTGAAAGAAGCATTAGGTAATTCAGACGCCAGCATACAACCTAATGCCAAATCAGGCTTAGAAGCCTCATCAACAGCAAGGTTCAAAGCCGAATCCTTAGACATATTAGAAACAACATTAATTACTTCATCAATAGCATTAGTAACAGTATTGTCACAGACCACAACATTCCCAATCTCGGGACACAAAATTTGAGCTCCGTTAATAACATCACAAGTAATCGAATTATCCACCTTATCACCCACACCGCTAACATTCACATTTAACGGGCTAGGAGAAACAGGAGAGGCGATTGGCGGGGCAGGCTGAAGAGGACGGCACTCACCACTCAAATTCCCTATACATTTACACGACGCACAAAAGGCAGGAAAAGTTTCCATTGATTCATGCTGAATATAACCAAGGTTCTCAGGACCCAACCAAACTTTATCAGGATAAGATTTCGTGCTATCAAGCTCAACAAGCATACGAGGTATAGATGGTCTGGAACCCACGAAAGTAGCCGAATCAACCTTAAGAAGCCGACCAAAAATCGATCCCAAACCAAAAAGAATACGGGGGGAGAACAAGTGAGGACGGAGATTGGGGAAGGAGATCCAGATAGGGATCACAGGCGACTCAACACCAACATCAACCAGAGGAGACCATTTGGTTAACTTCATATAATAGTTCTGAACTAAGTAGGAATGATGATAGAAAATTTTACAGTAATCAAGGTCATTGCTCAATTTGATCAAGACATGTGCTGATCAAGTAAAGTTACAAAAACCTCACCCGAAAGCTTCAGGGAGAAGAAAAACCTATGAATAGAGTCCAGCGAAGGCCTCTTAGAAGGAAAAAAACCAATTAAGGAAAACTAAAAAGGCAGCACAAGGGCCTTGATTTCATCCTCCGAAATCCACAGCGAAGGTAAACCGCGAAAAGAAGAAGGTTTGAGGTCAGGAAAATGACCATCAAAGGAGGATCCAACCAGAGCCTCAAGAAAAGGCTGTGATTTGAACGATCCATCCAAAAAATCAGGATCACACAACCGCTTCCCCCCCATTCCAGAGAGGAAAAAAGGAGGCGTCGAAGAAAAATCAAAAAGAAGAATAAAAATACCACATGAAAAGAGAACGAGGAAATGAGAAACTTTCCTGGAGCACCGACGAGCGAAAGCCCCAGCCGGCCGAGCGGCGTGAGCGCCCAAGCATGAGTCCAAGCAGAGGCGGGAGCCCTAACGGGAGCTAGAGCAAAAGTTATTTCTTATATTATATTATATAAATCATCATCATTATCAATCATTTATCATACTATATGAGGTCAACTAAATGAATACTTTTTCTTCAATCTGTCTTATTAAGAGTAGAATTCTCATTTAAATCTAATAAGAAAAGATCATTTTTTAATATTTTCTGATCATATCTTTTTAGGTTTATCCTCTACCTTTGTTAACATAGGTCGGATGTAATACATCTATTCTATGAACCAGGTCATCAGAAGGCCTATATTTTATGTGACCAAACCATCTAAGATGACTCTCTCTAATACAGTTATATAAATAATTAATTAAAATTTATATTAACTATATTTTAAAATAAATTTAATATATTTCATCTTAACTAATATAATGGAATATCTTAACCCATTACTTCTTCCAAAAAATAATTTCATGTTCATAATGAAAAATGATAGTAAATCCTTATATACTAGCATCGGAATTAACTCTATTCTTATGTTGGCATTCTTGATGTTTATACACAAACAAGGCATTTGTCTTCTTCTATATATATATATATATATATATATATATATATATATATATTGGATAAAATTCATGAAGAGGCTTATGCGTTAATTTAAATTAAAAGATACAAGTCCTTAAAGGACCAAGAGTCCTAAAAAAATACAATATTTGAAGAAAAATCTAAGAGCTTATGATCCATCTATTACAATCAAAACAACAACAAAATGAAAGCAAGAAAACAAATAAAGAGGCAAGAGCAAGCCAAACACATGGACACCGGCGCAGAGAATAGAGACTCCCAAAAGCATATCAACATCACAGCTTGAGACCTAGAAGGCACGACAAGACCACACAAGTATCCTTATTATTCAAAGTTGTTGGATATTGGTTCAAGATTTAGGTTATTTCTTGTATGGCTTGTATTGCCATTTATGTAGCTTTTGGTGTTTCTATTTTGAGTCTATAAATAGGAGTTTATAGGTTGTAATGAGTGATGATCAAGCAATAAAGAAATTTTGACTTCTGCCATCTCCCTCCTCCCTTCCCTCTCTCCCTCCTCTCCTCAAGAAACTTAAGAGGAAGTGCTTCTTCCTTTGATTCAAGTTTCAACAAAAGCCAATTGAGCTTGCAAAGCATCACAAGAAATAAGAGAAATCGGGACATCAATAGAAGGTGCTTTATCGATCACATCCACATAATTAGGCAACACAACAGGTTCAAAGTAGCCAAAGGAGACTCATCCAAACCCACCCTGTTGGCACCACCAAACATCACAATAGCTTTATCCAAAGTATCAGTCATAGGCTGAGAGGTAAAAGCCACTAAATTACATACAATACCAAAACCATCAACCGACAAAGAGGTATCATTAGAAGAGGAGATTAAATGCTTACCAGACTTATCAATAATAGGATCAGGATTATCCAATCTATTACGATCTCTTTCCAAGCTATTGAAAGAATTAGTAAGAGAAGGTGTATTCAGAGGAGAACCAACCATATTATTAACACACCCACCTTCAAATAATGTTTTAATAGGAGAAGCCACTAATACATTTCCAATCGGCACATTATCAAGCACATCATTATGAACATTCATAGGCACATTATCTAGATCCTAAACAATAATGTGGTCGATAAAAGTAGTGGTAGAGAGATAGGAGAAGGGTTCTTTATCTAAAAGCATGTTATCCTCAAGAAGAGAAGGACAATTTAGAGCCAAAGAAACAAGCTCCAGAATGGGAGCATTGATAGAGCCAACAGGAGGCTGAATAGAAGTGGGCACTTTAGCCTTCCTCAAATGAGGATGCAACTTAATACATTCAGACATTTTATGTCCTACAGCTTTGCAATAAACACAAAAGTTAGGAAAGCCTTCTAAAATAACTTTTTGAATGTAGCCAAATTTCTCAAGACCAAGCCAAACAAAATCTGGATAAGTATTAGAAGTGTCCAATTCCACAAGGATACGAGCAACGGACGACCTCGAACCCACAGCAGTTGCATTGTCCGCATGAAGCGGACGACCAATTTAAGAACCCAAGCCGAAAAGAATGCGAGGAGAAAATAGATGAGGGCGAAGTTGAAATACAGATATGGACAATCAGAGACTCCTCCGATAGATCAAGGAATGGCGTCCATTTTATTAATTTCATAAAACAACCGTTAACGAAATACGATTTATGTGCAAAAACCCTTCCATAGACGAGATCGTTAAAGAGCTTGATCAAAATATTGCTCTGATCCAAAACAGTAACAGAGAACTCACCCGTTAGTTTAAGGTTAACAAAAAAACTTCCTAATCGAATCTAACACTGGGCGCCAAAGCGAAAATTTTCTAACTAAAGCAAATTTGAAAGGCTTAGCAAGATGAAGGACTCCTTCCTCCAAGGTCCATAACGGAGAAAAACCCCTAAGCATAGTAACTTGAAGATCCGGAAACACCTTCGAAGCATCAGAGCTAAACAAAATATCCTTGAAGGATTTAGAGCGATTCTTACCATCAAGAAAGCCAGATCAATACATTTAAAACTATTCGACATAGCAACAGGGAAAAACAAAGAAAACCAACAAATAAATGAGAAGGAAGAAAAACCATAGGAAGAGAAGGAGAAAACCAGAGCAAAACCACATACAAATCACGAACAAATCAAAGGAAGACGGCTAGGGCGAAACCATAGCAGAGCAGGGGCGAAGGTCAGAAACTTTCATTGCAGGAACTTTCCACATTTCTTAGTATCTAATGACATTTATATATATATATATATATATATATATATATATATATTAGTTAGGGATTTAATTGTCAGAGTGAGCAACTATTTTCTTTCTCTGATATGAGTTTTTTGAAAAGATAAAAAGTTTCTTGTACATATTTCCTAGATTCAATTGTTTCCCATTTTATTTTTTGTTGCAGAATGCATCATCTAGGAAAGTTTAAGAGTTTTCGAATAATTAATCTTTATGTCCATTAAAAAAATAGCTTGTGTTTGTTCACTTTTATCTATCTTCATTGTGTGACATTTTATCAGAGAGATAATTGATACTTTGAAACAGGTTTAACATTTTGCCAACAAACTAACAACATGACGACCATCATAGATCTAGCAGGGAGAGAGCAACATAAAGTTGTGCCTAAAGGCTTCCCAACAAAGATGGTTTGAGCCCTTTTACGTAAAATTAAATCTTGACTTTAATAATATTCAGCACTAACCTCTAATTAATTCGCAACTTCGATCCTAATAGTTTTATTCAATATGTGAAAAAATAAGATACAAGACTATATATATTCAAAAATATGTTCTAATAGTTTTCCAAAACCAATGACAATAGCAACCTGTTGACCTTTATTTTCATTCGAGTGCCCTCGATGGCCTTTAATTAATTTAATCAAGCCCCGTCGAGTCCAATTTGAGCTCGAATTAGCTTGAATTGAGTCAAAGTAGACTTGACCGTGTCCGATTGAGCCTGATTAGTATGCCTTAGCCCTGTCGAGGTTAATTTGATTCGAGTCTTCATTTTATTTAAATTTAACTGGGTTAATTTAAGTAAATCAAATTGAATCCCAAATTGACCCGACTCGGATCTGATTGTAAGCTTGATTTTAATCTAATATGCTTAATTTAATTTATTTATTTATTTTCATTCTCATGAGCTTAAATTTATTCCTAAATCAAGCAATCAAACGGACGGCTAATTAAATCACCTCAATTCCCTCCTAATTAACCTTAGGATGAATCCTAGCCGTGGATCTAAGGCCTTAATCATTTAAATACTCTTTTAGGGCTTCATGAAGGGGGGCTGAATTTTTTTCTTTCTGCTAGCCGCTCTCAACCCTAATTTTTTTAGTGTGAGAGCTCTTCCAACATCTCCCCATCTTCCTCCACTCAAATTCGTTGCTAAAACCTTGCCGACCGCGAGATCTCCGGCGACCCGAGTCATTCCCCTTCCAAAGCTTCTACCGTCCGATCCAAGGTGAATTGGAGTTCGACTTCAACTAGAGGAATATACGAGGACAATCTACAAGCTTAGATATTTCAAAATCTAGAAGATCTAACGATATGATTTTATCAAAACTTTAGATCTAGGTCACCATACTTAGATCCGTACATCTTTCTAATAAGCGCTTTTCAGAGCTTTCAAATACCTCCCCATGACTTTTATTCATGTTCTTAATCTACGTTTAAAATTTCATCAAAATCAATAAAGTCATTCTTGAGAACGAAACCTTTTTTTTTTAATTTTAGGGTTATAGAATCCGGCGTACTTGAATAGCATGAGTCGTTGATTTTCTCTTTCTTTTTTTTATAAATATTTTATTAAAATTAAATATATTTTTTATAAAATATGTTTAAATAATTTAATAATTATTTTAAATACATTAATTTAAAATTAAATTTATTTTATGACGTATTTATTATTATTTAAAATAGTTTTAATTACTCTAAACACTTAGTTAATACTAATAATTATTAAATACTTTTAAAATGATAATATTAAATATTTCTTTATCTATTTTATTTTAAAATAAATAAATAAATAAATAAAAATAAGAAAAATTTTATTATTACTTTTCAATAATTTAATTTTTAAAATTATATTAAAATATATTATTTTAAGTAAGTATTAATTAGTTAATTATTTAAATATCTTAATAATTAATCAAAAATTAATTAATTACTTTCTAAAATTAAAAAAATATTTTTTTCATTAATTATTTTGAAATATCAGAGAAATTTTTTTTATTATTATTTAAAGTCGAATTAATAATTACTTTCATTCTTTAAATTATTCTAATTGATTAATTACTTAAATTACTTAATTAGTCATTAATTAATTCAAAATTTAAATAATTTCTAAATTTATAAAAATTATTTTCTTATTGAATTATTTTAAAATCAGAAAAATTATTATTATTTTTATTATTTAATTCGAATTAAGAATTACTTTCCTTTTTTAAATTATTCTAATTGATTAATTACCTATATTACTTAATTAGTCATTAATTAATTCAAAATTTAAATACTTTCTAAATTTATAAAAATTATTCTCTTATTAAATCATTTTTAAATCAAAAAGTTATTATTATTATTATTATTTTATTCGAATTAATAATTACTTTTCTTTTTTTAAAGTATTCTAATTGATTAATTACCTAAATTACTTAATTAGTAATAAATTAATTTAAACTTTAAATACTTTTTAAATTTATAAAAATTATTTTTTTATTGAATTATATTAAAATAAGATAATTATTATTATTTTTTATTTTTTTATTATTTAATTCGAATTATTAATGATTTTTCCTATTTTTTAAATTATTTTAGTTTATTAATTACTTAAATTACTTAGTTAATAATTAATTGATTTAAAATTTAATTATTTCTAAATTTATAAATAATAATTTTACTAAATTATTTTCAAAATCAGATTAAATTTTTTTTTTATATATTGATTTACATTTTTTTTATTTTTAATAAATATTTTCTATTTTAAATACTTTCCTTAATTATTAATTACTTAATTTACTTAATTAATAATTAATTGATATAAAATTTAATTATTTTCCAAATTTGTAAAGAATCTCTTATTCCAATTATGTTAACATATCAAAGATTTTATTTATTTATTTACTCTTTTAAATTTAATAAATATACCTTATTTTAAATACTTTCCTTAATTACTTAAATTATTTAATTAACAATTAATTAATTTAAAATTTAAATATTTTTTAAATTTATAATAAATAATTTTATTATATTATTTTCAAAATTAGATAATTATTTTTGTTATTTATTTTTTTTCTTAATAAATATTTTTTCCATTTTAGATTATTAAAATTAATTAAATACTTAGATTATTTAATTAATAATTAATTAATTTAAAATTCATTTATTTTTCAAAACTTATAAAAATTATTTTTATTAAATTACTTTAAATTCCAGAAACTTTAATACTTAATTTAATTTAATTTGATAATTATTTTTAAATATTAATTATTTTAAAATTATTTAAAAATCCTTTTTAATACATTAAACTTCAAAAATTCATAACTAATTCATTTTAAATCGGATTTTTGCGTATAATACCTTGAATTTGTCAGAAAAATATGAATTTTAATTTAAAAATATTTCCTGTATTTGATTCTGTCATTTATGGATGTCCCCTATATTACTGTGTTATTTACCTATTTAAATATTATTTGATTAATATAATTAATTATTTTTAAAATAAAAATTATTTTAAAACCCCTTGGTGGCTGGTAGACCCCCTGTGCTTATGAACGGAAGTATTTTCAATTATCTTATTTTCAAATTTATATTACTATATATTTATGATATTTATGTATTTTAAAATGATTTTAAAATTACATATTATTTAAACCCTTTAATTTTGGGAGGTCTACCTCTTTGAAATTTTAAACCTAGGTTATGTATATGAAGAGCAATTCATGTGGCAGAAGGATTAGTGAATGATTGTGTCCCAATCATTCACTAATCACTTCATTAGGTTTCTTTACTTAGCATTTTCGTAGTCCTTGCATGTGTAGGTTGCCCAAGCACATAGCCTAGGCTCTCCTAGATTTAAGGACTTGATCAGTGTGTTTATATTTGCTGCATTTACCCTCTATGTTATGCCTAAGGGTTAGTTACTTCATTTTATTCCTATATAACGTAGTGACACTTTAAGGACAACAATTAAGGACCGTTTAGCGAACTTAGAATATTTTTAGGAACTAGGATAGATCCCTGATCGCTGTGAAACTTTAAACATTAACATTTAGTGACATCTGGAGCCCCCCTAGAATTTTCTAAAAATTTTCTGGACTCTTTAAAATACTTAATTAGCAAACCCTAATTACCCGTTAATTAAGCCTTGGAAACTTCAGAAAAATATAATAAATCCATTTTAATTCAGAAAAATACCCATAATATCTCAAACTCTCCAGAATTCAGTCCCCAGCCTTAGATAATTAGGGCCCCTTAATTGGGCATTAATCTGGACTTTAATTCAACCATAATTAAAAATCATCTTTTTGCCTTTAACAATTCATTAAAAATTATTAAAAATCCCAAATTTTCCCCAAACACTTGGGAATACCTTCTTAGGTCATTTCTGACCTTTGGGGGTGATTCCACTCAGTTTGGATCTGATTTGGGCTAAAACCCCCAAAGTACCCCTAATTAGGTAATTTCGATAATTCATTTAATTGCCCAAACTTCTGAAAATCATAATTAATTACAGAAAACTCCAAAATGGGCAAACTAAAAGACACTCAACTCTAATTAAAGCCTAATATTTATTAAAAATATTAGGTGTCCAGAAACCAACTTAAATCAAAAAGTCAACTTTCCGGTCAACCGTAGCTTATAGTCTAGGGCCCGAAACTTCTAAAATTCATAACTTTGCGTAGGAAACTCCAAATCCAGCAAACTCAAAGGAATTCAACTCACATTAGGATCTAGTATTTATTGAAAATATTAAGATTCCAGAAATCAACTAAAATGAAAAAGTCAACAATCTGGTCAAACTTAGTTCAAAACAAGACCAAAACTTCAGAAATTCATAACTTTGGATAGGAGAATCCAAATTGGGCATGCTAACTGTCTAATTGATCAGGTTAAGGCCTAGTATTTTATAAAAATATTAGCTATTCACAAATCCTCTTTAATCAAAAAGTCAATTTTGGACCCCCCTTTGCCTAGTGTATAGGTGGACCCCGAACCTCCAAAAACTCACTAATGCAATTTAAACTTTAAATATTATCACTCTAAGCATTGAAACTGACATACACATCAAATCAACTAAAATGGATTCTAATTCACTAATATTTATACTTTAATTAAAATTTCCTTCTCAGGCCTACAATAAACCTGGACAGTAGGCAATTGTAACTAACTACCCAGCTCAGGATCCATCCCAGCCACACAGAACTCTACACACACTGTAGAATTATTTGCTAGGGCACCACTTCTAGATTTAGGCTAGGCCGGTGTTTACTTTTCTTACTGTGTGCCGAGCTTTTCCGGGTTTTTTCACTGCATGTTGTGATTGAATTGCTGGTGTGTTTGCTTACTTTTACTGCACTCTGTGATTTGATGTGATTGCACGATAGACGACCCATAGGTTAGGATCGACCTTGATACTAATGATACTTTCTGCAGGTGGTCATGCTCATGCAGCGCTAATGAAAGGGGAGCAAAATTCATGATTTAAATACTAATATTGTTTCATGCAGGTGCTTCAGAAATTGCTCAGCCCCCCTAAATAAATGAGGGCTAATTCAAAAAAAAATCATTATAAATTGCTACAGGTGCTCCAGAGCTCGCTTAGCCCTCAAAATGATTAAGAGCATGGCTAAGTGTGGCTGTGATGAGCATTTCATTTTCTTATAACTGCTTGTGATATATTAAACTGCTTGGGATGACTTTTATTAGGATAACCTTGCAGGGAAGTCTAGATTTACTGCTTTTCATTAATGTAAATCATTTGTAATTTGGTATTGATTTGTGAAAGTGAATTTTGAGTGGGGATATAAGAATCCAAAGATTGGATTCCAGAGAGGAAAGGGGACCCAATATGAGGATGGTCCTTTTTTATTTGGAAATCTAAATTTGAATTATTCTACTACCTGAGGAGTCCAAGGAAAAGGAGGCCCAAGGAGTCCAAGGAAGCTGAGATCCAGGGAGTCCGAGAAAGAGAGGATCAAGAAGGTGAAGATCTATAGTATCCCACTCAAAATAACTTGCGTCTGTTTTAGGATTAGAAATCCGGGTTGTTGGCAGTGGTGCCCGGCCACTTTAATTTTCTGCAAACCCTGGGTTGTAATTAAGGGCAGTTGGCCTATGGACATTTAGTTGATTTGTTTAATTATGTATTATGTTTGATTTGATGATGATTGCATAAAGGTTGTATGATTTTCATAGTTTATTGGTGATCTGCATGTCGCTTTTATTTTAGCCTTGATTTCGTTAGGCTCTCTATGGACTAAAACTTTTTCTACTCATAACTAATATCTAAAATTTTAAGGTTTAAACAATCTAGCAACTTAACGATCTAGGGAATTGCAGGAATCGTCTGGGGTCGCATGCATATTAATGCATTTCTTCTCTCCTTCTATAAGACACTTCCCCGCCTACGGGTAGAGTCCGGATAATCTGACCTATGAGGATGAGGTGCCGGATCTGGGGAAGCCCAGTCTAATTCTAAAAATTATTTTTATAAGCCTTTTTTAAAATCCTGTGCATATCCGATTTGGATACTTTAACCAGCATGCATTGCATTAGAAATCAACTAAATCAAAATTTTAATTGCATTAGTCATAGGAGCATTCACCCAACATCAGTTTGGGGCCAATTAGGAAATCCTCTAGACGTCGGCCCTATCTCCAAGAACTATAACCTACCTACCCATCTTTCATAAATGACTGGACAGCATGGTTTTGAAGCGACTAGGTGGTTAGCTGGCTCCCCAATCCAGGCCGGGGTAAGTCCAGATTTTGCATTGCATTAGTTAGGACACAGGTATTAGTGTTACGTAGAACACTAAACCCATTAGATTTAGGATTCAAGGCTACTATTGTTTCGTAGTACGTCTCATCAGTAGGTAGGTCTTCTGTCTTCTAGAGACCATAAACCCTATATAACTATGTCACATGGATGACGCCACCTCCATCTTTCTCTCCTGCATACTCTGAGTGCATGACTTTTAGTTTCTCCAGTTTCTTCCCATAACCTTAGTCCCTCCGGATGTTGATCTGAGCCGTGTATGTTGACTAAGCCTAGTTGAACCTTTCTTTCCCTTCAAGTAGGATTTCCTAGTCTTATCCCCTTGTGCCGATCCCAATTTAGAAAGAATAACATAGAATCCTTAATCGAGAGTTTCTCAGGCTCCGGCTTGAGATGTAATTAACCACGGGGGCTTGCGCCCATGGGAAACCGCATCCCACTCTCAAATAAACCCCACTCGAGCTAATGTATCGGGTGGGGGAAACCCGTTGTGATTAGATCGTACATATTGTTATCCATCGGGGTGTGCTGGTGAGAGCCATTATCCTCAATGGTTAATCGTATGCATGATCGAATCTGCCCTTCCATTGGCCAGATATTATCTCCCCTCACGGGGCGATGGTTTTTTGTGTCCTTTCGGAGGTCCACACAACCACTACAAACTGAAGGCACAATAATCTCAAATAGTAAATAACTAATCCACCATTCAGATCTATAAGATCTTTAACCAAGAAACAACAAAATAAATAACTAATCCTAAAAGGGAATAATACAAAAATCAGAAAACAAAGAGCAATAACCACAAATCGAGAGCAGCTTTACAATGCAACACAATCTTTCTAAACTAAATAGGAAAGATACATATGCACATTCTACTTATAGCAAAGCTTGCAAAAGAATAAGATCTTATGGCACAAGATAACCCTCGCTTCCAATGACAATCTTTGCGATTGTCTTTATCTAAAGAGAACAAGATAGATGAGAACACAAAAAGGATTCACCTTCTTCACACAAACAGAAATCTAAGGATTTCAACACCTCTCTTTCTCTCTTGCACAAGAAGCTAATTACCAAGAGCCCAAGCCCTAGTTTTCAATTGAAAGAAACCCTTCTGCTCACACACCCGAATACACGCAAAGTCCCTTTTCTTTTTCCCTTTGTTTATTTTGCCTCAATGGTGAGTAGCTATACATTTATTTTCAATGCGTCATGACACTAATGTTTGTCAAAATCAATTTGGATTCTTGCTAGGTAGGCCTACTATGGAAGCTATATATTTTTTGAGAGGTTTGATGGAGAAGTATAGAGAGAATAAGGAGGATATACAAATGATTTTTATTGATTTAGAGAAAGCATATGATAAAGTTCCAAGAGAAGTGCTATGGAAAGTTCTACATAAGAAAGGGGTTAGTAATTCTTATATTCAAGTCATTAAGGATATGTATGCAGGAGCTGCTACTTGTGTTCAAACACAAGGTGGTTTGACCAAGTATTTTCCTATTTTAGTTGTATTACGTCAAGGATCAGCCTTAAGCCCATATCGTTTTGCTTTAGTCATGGATCATGGATGTTCTCACTAGACATTTGCAAGAGGTTGTACCCTGATATATAAGCTTTTTGCTGATGTTATTCTTCTTGTTGATAATACTAGAGAGGGAGTTGAAGGTAAACTTGAATTATGGAGGTCAACCTTAGAGTCTAAAGGCTTTCGTTTGAGTAGATCTAAAAATGAATATATGTAGTGTAATTTTAGTAATAATAGATCTAGTGAGGCGATTGTGAGTTTGGGTGATCAAGTCATTAAGAAGAGTACAAATTTTAGATATGTTGGGTCTATTGTTCAGAGTGATGGTGAAATATATGGGGATATTATTAGTAGAATTCCAGTTGGATGGTTGAAGTGGAGGAATGCATCAGGCTTGTTGTGTGATATAAAAGTCCCTCTCAAACTTAAGGGAAAATTCTATAAGATGGTAGTGAGTCCTGTAATGCTTTATGGTGTAAAATGTTGGTCATTAAAAGAGAAGCATAATATTAAGTTAAGTATTGCAGAGATGAGGATGCTCAGGTGGATGAGTGACTTTACTCTTAAAGCTTAGCCAACGATTGGAGTGATGTACTTGAATTTCAAGCTTAGCCAATGATTAAACAATTATACGCAAATGATTAGAGAGAAGACATCTAATAAATAATTATTCTATCAAACATAGGGAATATTGATCAGCTTCTATGACAATTATATTTATTAAAACATTATATGTAAATGGGGACCAAACTAACATTATGTTGCAATTTGGAGGAAAACATAACACTTCAACAAAAGTTAAAGATGAAAGATATAGATGATCGCATTGCAAAACATGAATCATACGATTGATATATGTTTTAAAATACATAGATATCTAAAGAGATCAAATGACCTCAAGATGTGAAAGTAGAAATAAAATAGTGCTAAATTTTGATGAATAGCCTTGGAAATTAAACACATAACCCTAGCATAGTGTTGTCATGAGGGATAAAGTTTCACCTAATGGTAATAGTTGTTTTTATTATGAAATCAATAATTTAATTGTTCCTAATAAACAAAGCTATGATGAATAGATAGTTGATTAGCAAGCAACAAATGACATACATACTACCAAGATGATTTAGAAAAACATTATTTAGTTAAGATTATGACACCAAGATGATTAAGCATCTATAATATGAATGGATTTTTATAGTCATTAAAGGGTTTGGATTCACAAATCATTCATCTTCAACACCTTCATCAAATATGGTCTTAGTACCTTCACTTTCAACTAAACTTTATTTGTAAGACAAAGTAACAAGGATTTGAATTGTATTATTAATGTACCCAAGCTCATAGGATATTTTCACAGAAGGATATAATTGGGTGTGGTACTTAGAGGGAGGGCTTATGTTATATGAATGACATTAGTTAGGGTGAAACAAATAATGTCAATCACTTGTTATGTGAAAAGAAAAACACATGGCATTAGCAAAATCTCTTAGGATATAATCATTTTGTTACTTGAAGTAGTAATTTCTGGAGATTTGCTCAAATATAAACCTGTCCTAAGTTTGGATGAGAAGCTTGCTTGTAAGATAATAGTCATTATATATCTTTTCCAATTAGCATTAATAAGAGTAATGTTATTTTTATCTTGATTCATTCAGATATTTGAGGACCATCTCTTACTGCCATTGTTTATGAATACATTAGTTTATGTTTTTTGTGGAGATGATTATATTTGAATAATGTGATTATCTATTAAAAAAAGGACGATGTAGTCTTTAGCCTACCATATGAACCCTCATGTAGTCAGACTTCTCGACAAATTGTAGTAGTTGAATGAAAAAAATCACCATTTCTTACAAATTACACGTATATTATTAATTGGAGCAATCACCTATTATTAATGTTGGGATGATGTGGTGTCCATATACATCCACCCATTGAACCTAATGTCAACTAAAGTTTTGGGATGAAAAACTCCATTATAGGTGTTGATCAAGCGTGTTAAATCGTCCTCCTCTATACTATTTCTTTAACTGTTTAACACATATATTCAGTTGCATGGTATTTATTCACATACATAAAAAGCAGTGGGTAAAATATAAGTCACATGCTATTTAGTATATCTTTCAGACATACATATAAATGAAAAAGAGATATAAGTATTATAAAGCCTACCTATATCATAAAGACTACCTATATCTCAATGGATGTCACATTCCCTGAATCTAAAAAATATTCCTTCCTAATTGTATCTACTTCTCTTCAGAAGGGAGAGTTTAGATAATAAAAGTAAAAAGTGTTTTAAGTAAAGAAATCATGACAACAAGATGTTCGTACGAAGGTCTTAAGGAAACCACAATATGTACAAGTGGAGAACTGATTGTTACAATAAAAATAAGTTTGGACGAAGGTCATGAATGATTAATTAAAGGTACAATAGTCATGAGATGTGCTAAACATGAAAATGGGTCTGCCCCTTTGGGTAGAGATAATAAGTTCTTATGAAAGTCTTGAATTTATGCACTGTTATAGTGAAGATCATATTAATGTCATGGTACAAATAATCGGACTCTTAATATTATCCCCATGAAGGAGATTTATGTTCTCAAGGAATGGTTTCCTGATTATTGAGGGTTATACCGACGCAGATTGAGCAGCAGAGCAATGGAAATAGAGTTGCGTTAGCTTCTTCGGCTTAGAAAACTACTAGCAGAAATTGGGTTCACTCCTAAATCTGAAATGAGCTTGTATATAACTATATATTATATTAATAAAACAGCTATCGCAATAGTCCATACCCTCTCGAAAAGTTGTATCCATTAAAGAATTCACCTGCTCCCTTAACAACTTGGGCTTCATAAATAACTTCGCACTAATTTGAGGGAAGTGTTCGCATCAGCCATTATTTCTTTACTTGGATACGAGTAGTTAGGAAAGATAGCTAACTTTATTACATATATTTCCTGCATTCAATTGATTTCTATTTATTTTATTTTTACTATAACAAGGCACGTTTAAAGATTTCCAAATTTACTTTCTTCCTCTTTTATATTCCGGTGACTTGAATGAATACACAGATTTCTGTACATAGGAAAATAACTTGTATTAACTGTCTTTCTTCTCTCTTCCGGGTGACTTTAGTTTTTTTTGGGACATTTATGTCAATTAAGACAAACTCACACATACATTATTTTGGGGGGAAATTGGGGCTTCGCCCTTCTATTAATCAAGTAGAAATATTACAAGCAATAGAAGATTAGAGATAACAAAGAAGCAAACGAACGAACCACAAAAAAAAAAAAAGATCCAACAAAAAGAAGAACAGAACAAAAGAAAATTAGAAACAGAATAAAACAGTAGATAATCCACCCTGGACTCAGGTATAGCAGTCAATTTTCAGATCTTTCTTCGTGGTGTCCCTTGTTTGCCCGAAGACCGTCCAAGGGGATGTCATTGGCAAGCTATCATCACAGGCCAGGCCAATAAAGCAGGAGCCTGCCTGACCACACATATATCATATATGCGAGACTCAACTCAAATCCTCTTGGTTGATAGTCAAAGCTCTCAACCAACAGACCAAGATGCGTTATGTGCTGCGTGACATTAATTTCCAAAATCCCAATTTGATTATCTTCTGTGATTTATTTTTTTAGTATTTCTGTAACATCCTACTTAGCATGCTGCAGCCGTTACATCTTATGCCACGTTTACTTCAAATAAAAAAGAAATAATTAAAAGTGGCCATTAACCAAGTAATCTTTCGTAGCTGTGAGAACGATGATAAAAGCCTGGTATATTCTTCTTCAGATTTCAATTGAGATCTCCAATGGCAGCTCTGAGTACGACTTAACAATAAATTAAGATTTCCATGCCGGGAATCCTATGCGTCCATACCCTCCTTTTTCTCTCTTGTGGCCCTCGAAGTCTGCTCTAATGTCATTGTCATTTTTTCCTTTTGTTGTCTATGAAGTTGAATGCAGAAGCAGAAATTGCATGCACCTACAAATATGTTAATGTCCAAATTCAATTCTTATTAAATTGGTGCCAAAAGTGTAAGTAGCTTACCACAGGATGGGTGGCTGTTACTGTTTTGTTCCTCTAATGATTCTCTGTTGTTGTGGCCATACAACTGTTTCAATAGTTAAGAATTTCTCTCTTTTTCAGAAGGATACAAACTCCAAGTCATAATTTTGGAGTCTCCCCATT
The DNA here is from genome assembly GCA_019925795.1 of Dendrobium chrysotoxum. Taxonomy (NCBI): domain Eukaryota; kingdom Viridiplantae; phylum Streptophyta; class Magnoliopsida; order Asparagales; family Orchidaceae; genus Dendrobium; species Dendrobium chrysotoxum. The sequence goes on from CM034313.1 coordinate 75,378,012, forward strand.
CAAAAATTTTCAAAATAATTATAATGATAATAGATGTTAATTAGATTTTGGCATTTAATAAAGAAAAATTACTAAAGTTTGGAGAATTATAGCCTAAGAGATAAGAAAAGCTGTGGGCTAAGATTAATGAGGGTAGATTTACTATTGATGACAGAAGGTTTGGAATATTTTTGCAGGAGTTCCGTCAAACTTCTGCTAACGGTTGTTTTCTCATTAATGCTTTCATGGCTTCTCGTATTAATGCGAGGAATGCTGTTATGTGCGAAACTGAGGCAAAAGTTTGGTCGGAAGTGGTAAAATTATCTATTGGCAATTACTTTACTTTTACTGATTGAAGTAATAAATGTTATCTTGTAAAGTTAGAAATTAATAGTTGAGAGCTTAGGCTACTAACTAAGAGATCTTGAATTCGAGTCTTGTGTATGTGATGTGTGTGTGAATCTGCCTTAATTGACCTAAATGTCTAAAAAAAAAAGATATTTGTTCAAGTTCGGCGAGCTGTTGGTAAACAACAAGCTATTTTAAAAGCCTCCCTATAATATGAAAGTGTGTAAAAATAGTTGTCAGCAACAGCTTGCTATAGAAACCAAAAGAAAAAAGTAAATAGAGCCTAAGTTAATGGACTGATCATCCAAGTATAATTGTTCATAGAGGCGTAACTATCATGGGAAGCATAACAGTCTTCTGTCTATCTCCTGACAGCTATAAAGTTGTCGGCATTAACGGACGTCACTACCATTGAAGGTGATAGAAGAAAGTAGAAGACCTCTCTCAAGAGCTAGGGGGCATTGAGTACAGTGATGATTTCTGTAACTTATACTTTAAGCACTGTATCTTTAGCTTCAGGTTAACCCATGAAATTTGGTTAGCTAGCCGGCCGGCCCCCATATGTTTAATGATTTTGGATTAGTTTTAAGGCAAATTTTAAATAAAATTTTATGTTTAAAACTCTTATAGTAGGAACTAAAGAGTTCAAGCTGCTCAAGTGGTATGTACCATTATGGCTTCCAAGAGGACACATATTCGATTTCCATCTGTAATCTTTTCTAAGGTAAGTATTCATAAGCTTTCCGCATTTAATTTGATCTATATAAGTAACTTTCTGCTTTGGCATGCTTATCTAGAACTGATTTTATGTTTTGTTTTTAATAAATAAAATACTTGAAATATGTTTTTTACAAGATTTTAAGAGATTTTTTATTTATCTGGTTTGATTAAAATATTTGAGATTTAGGTTTCAATTGGGATAGTTTTCTTATTGTTTGTTAAAACAGTTTTTTGGTGTAAAAAATTTTTATTTCAAAAAATTTTTGTACTAAAAATTGCTTTGAAAAGCAACTTTTTTATTTTAAAATTTTTAATTTTTGTACTAATCAACAGCTTTAAGAAACAGTAAAAAAGCCGTCCCGAACTAAACCTTAAACTTAGACCCTTCAGTCAAAATAATAAGATCTTACTGAGTAATTATTAAACATAAGCGCGCAAAACTTTACTAACTTATTTCTTTATGTCATTGTTGTCTGAACAACAATGCTGTACAACATATCCATATGAATTTAGGACATAAAGCATGAAATCCTTTACTTCTTCCTCAACTATCCATCACTACAACAGCTTATGGTCTTCCTCACTTCATAAATATTTGCTCTTTGTCTCTACTTATGTCACCATGGTTGTTCTGCCAACATTCAAGTTCATCTTCACTCACATTTTGGATAGCTCTAATCATTCGAGTGAAGACTGCCCCACTTCGTCTTCCAACTCTTAGATCCTTCATCATATTATAGGGAGGATTCCTAGCCCCTTATTTCTCTAAAAAAAAAAAAACCTAGCTCCCAAATTTACTACTTAAATTGAAAATTAATTGTCATCTCTTAACTCCCATCCACCATCGATCAAGGATGTGGCTCCTCTCAGCTGATGAACTAATGAATGATTTGAAAAATTGAAACTTAGTTTTAGTTCTTATTTTCTTGGTAAAGATTCATTTTATATTGTTTTATAAGAGATGACAAAGAAACTTCGAAAGCCAAAAGGTAATATGAAACTTCTAATTGTGAATGAAAGTTTTCTTTCTTTAATAAATTTTTTTATTGAATGCTATGAGCTTCCTTGGTTTCGTTTTCTTTGATTTATTATGAGTAAAATATTCATTCTTAAAAATGGCCAGTTCGATGAACTATCAAAATTTATAAGTATTTTTAAAATAACCTTCCAATTTCTATTCTTTTTTAAGATGAAATGCTTATTAGCCTTAATGATTCCACTCATAATTAGAAGTTGAAATATGGCTCAAAATTATCTAATTATGAAGTATGTAGTTCCATATCTTACTCATCAATCCACAGCTTCTATGCCCAAGCTCAAACAACCTAATCAACTATCCAAAACTAGAGAGGTAGAATCAATAAACATAAGGCCAGTAGACATGAAATATCTTCCCACTATATGCCATTAACACCTTGTCACCCATATTCCCAATACAGTACTTATAACCACCCATCAAGACCAATCCCCCAATATGCGGTCTCCTCTGGGGTCTTGCTCCCTATTCTCTTGCTCCAACCATTCCTACATACTTAATACCCAACCTTAAGCTCCCAACTAATTTAGATTAGCAGCCGTATCTATACATGCATGAAGCTCTTTCTCTTTTGTTAACTATTTAAAGTTAAGCCTTCTAGGATAAAACCTATTTCAAAAACCCATTCTACTATCAAAAACTCAAACCATTCATTAGCCAACCATCATTACCTGGAATGTTTGTGGTTTTGATTGTACTGATAGAGTACTAGACTATAAAAAACTAGTTATCACTCATAATCTCAAACTCATTTGCTTTCATGAAACTAGAGTAAAACTTTTTAATCTCTTTGATGCTTATTTTATCAACTCTCACAATATCCTCAATAAAGAAAAGAGCTGCAACAACTTTTACTGATCTAATAATACTAAAGTTTGAATAAATTGAGACTCCTTGAAAATCACAATTTTCTCCATCCTAATCCATGACAAATTCATTCATAGTGAGGTCCACTATCTTGATTCTTCATCTTTTCTCCTTACTAATGTTTATCTTTCCAATACTCACTCTAGAAGGAATAACCTCTTGTAAGATATCTTTAACATTGTTAGGCATATCTTTCATGCTTGGATTATGATGGGTGATCACTTCAATTGTAATAAATTTTCACGCGAAAAATCTTGGCAGGAGCCCCACTCGCTTGTACAAGCTCATTACCTTTAATGCCACACTATTTGGTGATGGCATTTATCTTCTTTTTATCAAGCTCTCTTTCACTTTCTTTGATAACCAGACTCGTAGCCTCATTGAAATTAATCAGGTACTGATTATGTCTAATTGGTTTGACCAATATCCTTTAACTCACACTAATGCCATTCTTCTTGTTTGCTTATACTAGTCTCAAGTTATCACTTTCGATGGCTTTCAATGCAAAACCCTCATATATTTAAGTTCAAGAACTTTAGTTGAAATGCCATAATTTAAAAAAACTCCTTAATACCTACACCCTATAAGGTCTTATTTTGTTATATGCCACAAGTTGAAACTCAACAATACCATTCTTAAGCATCATGATTGGTACATTTTCTCTAATATCAATGAAGATAATAAGCAAATCATAGAAATCAACTCAGAGCACACTATCTTTTGGAAACTCTTCTAATTGATAATGAATATTTTCCTTATATATATATATATATATATTATTACGTGCTAGAAAATTTGAGTCAATAGAATATGTGTTTTACGCCTAAGCATTGGATAAAAAATTAATATGCACAGAAAAATATAGTAAGACCATAAAATTTTTTACGTGGAAAATTCGAAAAAAAAAAAAAAGATAACCCAATTGAAAGAATCCACTATAGAGTAAGTGATACAAGCTGAATCCTCCCTTCCTCGCAGGCTAAAGAAGAGGGGGTTATTTTAAAATAAATGTCTAATTTTTCCTAAGGGGAACTATAGAAATATTCAAATGTTCACAGATGGACAGTTAATACCAAACAACATGGCTTGATTTCCTTTATAAAGATTATATAAAGTATGGTGTCCACAAGTGGACAATTGAAACCTAATAACAAGGTTAAATCTTGAGAAGACTCTGAAGATGGAGGAGATTAATTACTGGTAGTGGTCGCCGATATCGATGGTGGTTGTCTGTGGCAATAGCTAGTAGTGGTCGTTGGTTGCGATAGCTAAAAAATGTAATAGAGCTATGAAGAATGAGGCTCTATTTATAGGCTTTTTGGGATAATCATTTTGGTAATTTGAACCAGAATCTGAAACACGATCATATGGCTCATAGTGACTCCCTTAATCACAAAGTGTTTATTCAGCATATAAGTGTTTACATGATATTAGAATTGAGTGATCTTAGTCTCATTGGATTTGTTTTGTTGAGCCACTCGATTTGATTATAAATATATCTAATTTGGAGATCATTGTTGACCTTATTTTCAGCCCAGATCCATAGCCTGGGTCAACCCAGTTGACCAGGTCAACCTGGGTTGACCCAATTAACCCATTAAGCTCAAATCAAGTTCAAATTGAATTCAAACCCTGCCTGGGCTAAATCCACCCTTCCCTTGGGTCCCCTTGACCGGGTTGACCAAGTCCACCTTTGACTGGGTCAACCCAAGGCTTAATGGGTCAAATTTGACCCATTAAAGGCCTTTTAATGCATTAATGAAGCCTTTCCTAATCGATCCAAAGCTCAAACCACAGCCCATTGAGCTAGGTTTTCCCTCCTAAATAGCCCTAGGGTTGATCTAGTACATCCACAATAGGGTTAAGGCTTTAAATAGGGAAATTAGGGTTGGTTTAGGGATCCCCTTTTTTTTTGCTCTCTCGCTAGACCTCCTTAGGCTTGGAGATTTTGTGAGAGTACTCCCACGAACTCGCTCCACCTTTTCCAAGCCAAAGATAGACGGTCAAAGCTGCCGGCGGCGAGTTCCCGGCGACCCCAAGCCTTAGACGTCCAAGGCTTCGATCCACTCGATCCAGACCCCGTTTGATCGTGCTTTCAACTAGAGAAATATATGAGGACAGTCTACAAGTGCAACCCAATCAAAACCCTGAAGATCCAACGGTAAAATTGCTTGAAAATTCTAGATCTAGGCCAACACACTTCGGGCTAAATATATCATACACTTGGTTTTAAATCAAAACTTTATACCCACATGAATGCTCTTCATGTCCCCTACCTATGTTTAAAATTTCATGGAATTCCATCGAGTGGTTTGCGAGAACGAGGTGAAAGATGGTTTTAGGGTTTCAGTTTACGTATCGTGTGTGTTGTGTGGAATCTAAGCCGTTGATCTCGCGATTAACGGCTTGGATTCTGTCTTTCCGCGGCTTCTGTCTGATCGCGGACTCGATCCCGCGGTCATTACTCTCGTCCGGCGCAATCCTGTGCGTTGATCCAAACCGCGGAGAATCCAATGGCTACGAGACCGCGCCGACGTGGTTAAGTGCCGCGGCACTGATTCCCGCGCCGCCGCAATCATTGGCAATAATTGCGCGGCGGTGCAATCATTGCCAATGATTGCCCGCGTTTTGAACCAGCGAACGGGAGCTCGCTACCTGGCTGACCGCCGCCGCCGCCGAGGGATTTATATATTATAATTAATTTAAAATATATTTTAAATGTGTTTTTAAAAAAAAATTCTAAAAAAGAAAAACTATTTAAAAGCATTTTAAAATTAAAATATATATATTTATTATTATTATTATTATTATTATTATTATTATTTGTATTATTATAATATTAATATTATAATTAATAATAATATTATTTTAATAATATTATTATTATGATTAATATTTATATTAATATAATATTAATATTTATTGTTATTTATATTATTATAATATTAATATTATAATTAATAATATTATTATTGTTTTAATAATAATATTATTATGTTAATATATATATTATTGTAATATTAATATTTGATTATTATTAATATTAATATTATTATTAATAATATTTTTATTATTTTAATAATATTATTATTATGTTAATATTTATATTATTATAATATTAATATTTATTATTATTATTATTATTATTATTATATCAATATTATTATTAATAATAATATTATTATTTTAATAATATTATTATTATATTAATATTTATATTATTATAATATTAATTTTTCTTATCATTATTAATGTTATTATAATATCGATATCATTACTAATAATATTATTATTATTTTAATAATATTATTATTATGTTAAATATTCATGTTATTATAATATTAATAGTTTATTATTAATATTATTTCAATATTATTATTATATTATTAATACTTTAAAATTATTTTAACTATTATTATTATATTATTATTATTATTATTTTTAACTCTTTATTATTATTATTATTACTACTTATTTTAAAATCTAGAGATTTTATTTTAAATTTATTAAATTTTTTTAAATATTAATAATTTTAAATTATTTAAAAATTATTTTAAACCTATTTAACTTAGGAAATTCATAACTTTCCCGTTTTAAATCAGATTTTTGCGTGCAATACCTTGTTCTTTTCAGAAAAATGTAAACTTTAATTTAAAGATATTTCCTGTATATTATTCTGTCCCTTCTGGATGTTTTATGTATTACTTTGTTATTTAGTTATTTAAATATTATTTAATTAATATAATTAATTATTTTAAAATAAAAATTATTTTAAAATCCCCCTTGGTGGCTAGTAGGCCTCCCATGCTTATGAATTGAACTAATTTCAATTATCTTATTTTAAACCCATATTATTATATATTTATAATATTTATGTATTTTAAAATTATTTTAATCTTAAACATTATTTAAATCCTTTAATTTTGGGAGGTCCATCTTTTGTGAAATTTTAAACCTAGGACCTATATGTGAGTAGTATTCATGTGGGAGAAGGATTAGTGAATGATTGTGTCCCAATCATTTACTAATCACTTCATTAGGTTTCTTTACTTAGTATTTTCGTAGTCCTTGCATTTGTAGGCTGCACAAGCACTTAGCCTAGGCTCTCCTAGATCTAAGGACATGGTTTGGTGTGTTTATATTTACTGCATTTACCCTCTATGTTATGCCTAAGGGTTAATTACTTCATTTTATTCATATATAACGTAGTGACACTCTAAGGATAACAATTAAGGACCGTCTAGCGAACTTAGAATATTTCTAGGAGCTAGGATAGATCCTGAATTGCTATAAAACTTTAAACACTAGTGCTTAGTGACATCTGGAACCCCCTAGAATTTTCTAGGAATTTTCTGGACTCATTAAAATACTTAATTAACAAACCCTAATTTACTTGTTAATTAAACCTTAGAAACTTCAGAAAAATTTAACAAATCCATTTTAAATCTAAAAAATATCTGTAATACCTCAAACTCTCCAGAATTTAGTCCCCAACCTTAGATAATTAGGGACCCTTAATTGGACCTTAATCTGGACTTTAATTCAATCTAAATAAAAAATCACCTTTTTACCTTAATTAAATCATTAAAAATTATTAAAAATCCTAAATTTTCCCCAAACACTTGGTAACACCTTCTTAGGTCATTTCAGACCTTTGGGTGTGATTCCAATCAGTTTGGAGCTGATTTGGGCCAAAACTCCCAAAGTACCCCTAATTAGGCAATTTCGATAATTTATTTAATTGTCCCAACTTCTAAAAATCATAACTAATTACAGAAAACTCCAAAATGGGAAAACTAAAAGTCATTAAGCTCTAATTAAAGTCTAATATTTATTAAAAATATTAGTTGTCCAAAAATTAGCTTAAACTGAAAAGTCAACTCTTCGGTCAACCATAGCCTATAGTCTAGGGCCCAAAACTTCTAAAATTTATAACTTTGTGTAGGAAACTCCAAATCTAGTAAACTCAAATGCATTCAACTCACATTAGGGTCTAGTATTTATTAAAAATATTAAGATTCCATAAATCAACTAAAACCAAAAAGTCAACAATCCGATCAAACTTAGTTCAAAATAAGACCAAAACTTCAGAAATTCATAACTTTGAATAGAAGAATCCAAATTGGGCATGCTAACTTTCTAACTGATCAGGTTAAAGCCTAGTATTTTATAAAAATATTAGCTATTCATAAATCTCTTTTAATTAAAAAGTCAATTTTGGATCCCCCTTTGCCTAGTGTATAGGTGGACCCCGAACCTCCTAAAACTCACTAATGCAATTTAAACTTTAAATATTGTCACCCTAAGTATTAAAACTGACCTACACATCAAATCAACTAAAATAAATCTTAATTCACTAGTATTTGGACTTTAAACAAAATTCCCTTCTTAGGCCTACAATAAACCTGGATAGTAGGCAATTGTAACTAACTACCCAGCTCAGGATCCATCCTAGCCACACAGACCTCTACACACACTGTAAAATTATTTGCTATGGCACCACTTCTAGAACTTTTCTTACTGTGTGTTGAGCTTTTTTGAATTTTCACTGCATGTTGTGATTGAACCGTTGGTGTGTTTGCTTACTTTTACTGTACTCTGGGATTTGATGTGATTGCACAATAGACTACCCATAGGTTAGGATCGATGTTGATACTAATGATGTCTTCTATATGTGGACATGCTCATGCAGCGTTAAATAAAAAGGGGGGCAATAATCATGATTTAAAAATACTAATGATGTTTCATGCAGATGCTTCAGAGATTGCTCAGCCCCCCTAAATAAATGAGGGCTAATTAAAAATCATTATAAATTGCTACAGGTGCTCCAGAGCTCGCTTAGCCCTCAAAATGATTAAGAGCATGGCCAAGTGTGGCTGTGATTGAGTATATTTTCCCTATAATTGCTTATGATATATTAAACTGCTTGGGATAATTTTTTTTATGATAACCTTGCAGGAGAGTCTAGAATTTACTGCTTTCCATTAATGTAATTATTTGTAATATTGGTATTGAGTTGTGAAAGTTCATTTTGAGTGGGGATACTAGGATCCAAAGGTTGGATTCCAAAGAGGAAATGACACCCAATATGAAGATGGTCCTTTTCTATTTGGAAATCCAAATTTGGATCGTTCTACTACATGAAGAATCCAAGGAAGCTGAGATCCAAGGAGTCCAATGGAGCTGGGATCCGAGGAGTCCAAGGAAGAGAAGATGAAGAAGATGAAGACCAAGTGTATCCCAATCAAAATAACTTGCGTTTGTTCTAGGATTAGAAATCCGAGTTTGTTAGCAGTGGTGCCCGGCCACTTTATTTTCTATAGACCCTGGGTTGTAATTAAGGGCAGTTGGCCTATGGACATTTATTAATTTATTTAGATAATTTTGATGTGTTTTATTTATGATTGTGTGCCTCTAGGGTTGCTTGCTTTTCTTAGTTTCTTGACGTTTTGTATGTCACTTTTATTTTAGCCTGGATTTCGTTAGGCTCTCTAAGGACTAAAACTTTTTCTACTTGTAACCAATATTCAAAATTTTAAGGTTTAAATAATTTAGAAACTTAACGACCTAGGAAATTATCGGAATCGTCCGGGGTCGCATTCATATTATTACATTTCTCTCTTTCCTTCTATAAGATACTTCCCCGCCTGCGGGTAGAGTCCGGATAATCTGACCTATAAGGATGAGGTGCCAGACCTGGGGAAGCCCAGTCTAATTCTAAAAATTATTTTTTATAAGCCTTTTTTTTAAAATCTTATGCATATCTGATTTGGATACTTCAACTAGCATGTATTGCATTAGAAATTAACTAAAGTAAAATTTTAATTGCATTAGCTCTAGGAGCATTCACCCAACATCAGTCCGGGGCCAATTAGGAAATCCTCTAGACGTCGGCAATACTTTCAAGAACTTTAAACCTACCCACCCATCTTTCATTAAATGACTGGACAGCATGGTTTTAAAGCGATTAGGTGGTTAGCTAGCTCCCCCTTCTAGGCCAGGGTAAGTCCAGGTTTTACATTGCATTAGCCAGGACACGGGTGTTAGTGTTACGTAGGACACTAGACCCCTTAGATTTAGGTGTCAAGGCTACTACTATTTCGTAAGTATGCCTCATCAGTAGGTAAGTCTTCTTTCCTTCAGAGACTATAAACCCTACTTATCTGCGTCACATGGATGACGCCACCTCCATCCTTCTCTCTTGCATGCTTTGAGTGCATGATTTATTTATTTTTCCCAGTTTATTCTCACTATCTTAGTCCCTCCGGATGCTGATCTAAGCAGTGCATGTTGACTAAGCCTAGTTGAACCTTTCTTCCTCTTTGAGTAGGATTGTTGACCTTGATTTTCGCTCGAGTACCCTCGAGGGCCTTTGATTAATTTGATCAGGCCTTGTCGAGTTCAATTCGAGCTCGCATCAGCTCGAATCGAGTCTAATTAGACCCGGCGAAGTTTAATTAGCCTTGATCGATGTACTTTGGCCGCGTCAAGGTTAATTTGATTCGATCCATCATTCTATTTAAATTTTAATTACATTAATTTGACCAAATCAAATTAAACCTAAATTGAACCCAAATCGACCCAAATTAGATCTAATTTTGAACTTGATTTAATTTAATGCATTTGAATTTGTTCCTAGATCGAGCAATTTATATTATGGCCACGATTGAACGAACATGTATGATATAATTTTGAAGTTCAAATACATAGCCGTTATCTCAGATTGATCGCGTGATCTTCCCTTTTCAGCACTGACGAGCATTTAATACATACTTTAATTTCTCGGTCTCTTTGGGGGGGGGGGGGGGGGAGGGAGGTTCCGATTTCTTCAGGAGGAACTCTCAATCTCCGGCATTGGGTACTCCAGGACCTGAACCTCACTCCAAATTCTTCCTATTCCCACAGCCCGAGCGGAAGACCCCCGCTACCTCTGCCCCGACTCCCTGTTCGCAGAACACCAGGAACGGCTGAACCTCCCTCTTGGCTCCCTCTCGCTATCAAGCTCATGAACTCCAGCCGACCTAGACGAAGCTCCCTCTCTCCGTCTCCTCTCCCTCGTGTGGCCGAACCCGACGACTCCTCCCTCTCCGATCTCTCGCTCTCTCTCTGTTCGCAAGCACAGAGACCGGCGACCTCTAGCTCCCGTTCGCGAACCAGGGCCGAGCCCGGAGTCGACCCAGTCGAAGACCTAGTCTGCTGCTCCGACGCCTGACCTCCAGGACGCATACAAGACTAATATAGAGCTGGTTAGTCTCTTCTCTCTACACGAACAGGTATATCCTCTTCTTCCTCTTCATATCCTTCTTCTTCTTCTTCTTTCCCTACTATTTCCTCTTCCCTACAGAAATTTGAGAATGAGCTTTGCCCTTGATTCATGTTACATAAATTAAAGACTTAGGTGTAAACATTGGAGGACTATAAGAATGTCATGTTAATCCTTTATCAGAACATGCACACATGGTGTTTGTAGTAATGCCTACTAAGGGATAGTTAGTATGTTTGTGCTTCATCTCATCTCTATCTTTCTTTTATGGATATGGAAGTTCTGATAGAGTGAAGAGCATGCGTTCTAATCCCATCTCCCTTGCAAGCAATTGATGAATATCTCACTTCATAAAGAGATTGGTCTATGTGTTTCTCCCTAAGAAAGTTTTCCATCTTTTGCTACTAAATGCATTTGAGTGACTTTGGTATTGAGGATTCATTAGTCTTTGTTGAAATGAAACTTTGGGAGGTGATTATATCAGTGCTCGACGATGTGGATTCATTCCTAATTCTTACATCATATGTCAAATAGATTGTTTGTTATTAGTGATATATGTGAAATTTGCATTAGTTTTGTAAGGGGCTTGAGCATTTTATTTAGAACTCATGTCTTGGTATCAATTGGCAAGTTTTGATTTATGCATTTGAGCTTAAGAAATTCATTTCAAAGTGATATGATAACGTTGGATGATTATTGTTTCTTCTTTTCCAAAGTCTTGGTGAGATTTATGTTACATGACTTAGAATTCTAGGTGTAAACTATGGAAAAGGTATAAGAAGCCATGTTGATCTTTTGTCAAAACATACATTTAAGATGTTTGTGATAATGCCGATGGGGAAAGTTGCATGTGTAGATAAAAAAAATATACGTTGATTTATGTTGCTTGAAAGAGAGCTTATTTGGTTGCTTTGTATATGAGATCTATGCTCACTCATGAGTTGCACCATATGATAAATAATTTGAAGTTCCATTTCATTTCCTATTCCATAAGTTATGATTGATTGAGAACTTGGTATGGGGTCAAGATGGGGAGTTTGAATCAGTGCGATACGGTGTTACATGTTTTTTTTTTGTTGGGGAGATCTCCTCGAGTTTTGAGAGAGAGTTATGAGAGTTGGGTTGCATGAGGGTCTTATGCTTCTTTGAGTTCTTCTTTATTCGTTTGGGATTTATATGAAAGTTTATGTTAGCAACTATGTCGGAGTGTTTCCTTGAGCTTTTGAGAATAATGTGGTTATATGATATCTCTGTTATAAATAGTTTTCTCTTTGGGAAATTGATTATTTAGAGGAGGCAAGAAGACTCTTTATCATTGCAATGATTTCTTTTTTACCAGAGATGTAATTAATTGCTAGATTAGTAATGGGATATTGCATTTTAGTAAAGGTGTTGATGCAAGCTTGAGAATTGTTTCTATTCCTTAGACATTGGAGAAGGGTTTTAATATATATACTCTTGAGATGACTTAAAATAGAAGAATGATGTTACATTGTTGTAGGTCCCTCATGGAATCGATTTCTTGTTTGGGAACCGACGTAGATTGCTTTCGAATATGCATGCACTGTTGATCTATTTCATGAGTTTGTTCTCAACTTTTTTTTTATGACATTATCCAAAGAAAATAACATTTGAGAAAATCATGGGACGTAATGCTTCTTATCGCATCATGAAATTTTATTCTCTATGAAGTTCTTGTTCCTATGCCTACAATCGATGAGCTTACAGATTTACAAATTTTGGAAGAATTTTCTCTATGATTAGGGAAATGTTTGCTCTCCCAGATTTATTTTATCATTGCCATTCATGTTATTTAGGCTATTCCCTTCACAAAAGTTTTGGGGGTCATTATTTTTGGAGTTTTTTTTTTTTTTGAGCTTTGATTGGAGTTTGGAGGATATCCTCCTTCTTGAGGATGTTGTGAAATGCTTTGAAAGAATGCCTCATCCTTCTCCCTTCTATATCTCGTCCGTTAAGTAATTTGCAATATTACATGTTTAATTTTGGCATGGAGTTGTGTTTACAAGTTTGAGTCAAAATACCCCACGTTAAAGAAACTTATAGTTTATTTTGCATCGGAAGAAGTTGTGGTGGGTTTCATATGCGAAAGTTTTATGTTTTGCTTCATTTGGATAGTTCTACAAGTTATTTTGGGATTTGGAGATTTTATGAATTGTTTTATGTTTGAGAGGCTTAATTTTAAAAAGGCTCTTTTAGTTCTCTTTTTATGGATGATTCTTCTTCGTTTATTTGCACTTGATTCTAAAAGATGAGTTTATAAAAAAAAGGAGAGTGGAAGCATGTTTGGGCTTTGGGTTTCAGGACTGGTTTTCTTCTCTACTGCTTTGAGTTTTATATGGGTTTGATTTGGGTCATTGTGTCAAGTCTTTCGAGTGCTTTCTTAAAATATGGGGACAGTAAAATAGCATCAAATCTCCTTTTCCTCTCGTTCACATTTGGGTTAAATGTTGAATGAGAGTGAACGGGTAGAGGCATGTCTGGACTTTGACAGGGCGTGCCTATCAATGAGATGCTAACATTCCTTAAAAATAATAAATAAAGACCGTTTTTGTAGCGATATACGAGAGTTCCTAAAAATTCAGACAGTCTTGGAGAGCAAACAGCCGAGCTAACATCCAGACAAAAGAAAATGTATGTCTTTATTTTAATAGTATTTTATTCAGATTATTTGCATACTGGACACGATCCTGCTCTCATCCAATACTTGTTCTTTTCTTTGTTCTTTGCGAGGTACTCTTGGGAAGGCAAAAGCAAGGAGCAACTGGAGCACTAGACGAAGGAGCTTGGACAATCGGATCCGAGCATCAGTCACCCCCATTCATTCTGATGGGGGGGCTACGGGCGATACCACCGGGTCATAGCCCCCGGTGTAGTGAGTTTTTCTTAAAAATTAGACATCCTTTAGGGAGCCTTGTTGTGTGTACGTTCTCCTACCTTTATGGCCCTTTAGAAACTTCAATTATTAGGTTATCTTTCTGTCTTATTTTTATAGATCCTTAAACCCAATTACACATGTGCGAATGTCTAAAGGGTTAGAAACATCTATTCATCTCCTACAACACTAATGACATCTAAGGACAAAAATTAAGGACTGAGTCTTAGAGAATTTAGACTCAGGATGCATGCTCCTTTAAGGTAGAGACATAAAACATAGAGAACTTAGTGACACTTCATTTTAAGATTAATTTGCTTTAATTCATTAATAATTAATCAATAAAATTGATAATAATCTAAATCAAATGCATTAAAACTCTTAGCTCCCAATCAAGCCATAATCAACATACGAAATCACTAGGAGGTAGAATTTAAACATAAACTTAAACTAAAATCTAATTAAAATATTAATCACCTCTTAATCAAATATTAACTAAATAAAATTTATCAAAACAAACTCAAATCCTAGGAGTTACAAAATTGGGAAGTTAATCTAACTCGAACCTAAAAGACTTATAACGCCTAAATCTTGAAAATTCATAACTAACTCCAAAAAATTCCAAATTGAGTAAACTAAGATGCATTCAACTCTAATTAAAACTTAGTATTTATTAAAAATATTAATTTTCTAGAAATTAGCCTAATTTAAAAAGTCAACTCTCCGGTCAACCGTAGTGCAACAACTAGGGCCCGAAACTCCTAAAATCATAACTTTGCTTAGAAAACTCCAAATCCAATAAACTAACAGTCTAATTACTCATGGTATGGTCTAGTATTTAATAAAAAATACTAACTCCCTTAGACCCAACCTGTTTCTAATAATCCCCTTTTGGACCCCTTTTAGCCTAGTATATAGGTGGGCCCCGGACCTCCTAATAATCACTAATACAATTTAAACTTCAAATATTATTACCCTAAGCATTAAAATTGATCCATAAATTAAATTGACTAAAATGGATCCTAATTCACTAATATTTAAACTTTAAATAAAATTTCCTTTTCAAACCCTCAACAAACTGGAATTTTTGATAACTTCAACTAAATACCCACTTAGCATCTACCTCAGTTACATAGCCTTTACACACATATAGACTTGTTTGCTAGGGCACCACTTCTAGTTTTAGGTTAGGCCGGTGTTTTATTTTTCTGTTTCTGTGTTGTGACGTTCTTGCATGTGGCACATGTGCTATTTATTTTGACTTGGAGTGTTTGTTTATTTTATTAATGTAATGTACTTTACATGTGATATGATTGCTTGTGCGTTAGAACTACCCTTAGGCTAGGGACATTTTATACTGACTCAGTCTTATGCAAGTGGCCATGCTCATACAGCGCTAAAATAAATGGGGGCTAATATGATAAATCATAAATTATAAATGCTTGCTACAGGTGCTCCAGAGTGCTTAGCCCCCAAATGAATAAGAGCGTGGCCAAGTGTGTTTTCTTTTCTGCTTAAATATTAACTGCTTGGGATGTTGTTATACATATAATTGCTTGGGATATTTTTATTAGGATAACCTTGCAGGTTCAGTCCGGGTCTAGATTTTCCTTTTCATTATGTGATTTGTAATTCATATTGAGTTGTGAAAGTCTTCAAAAGTCTGGCATTTCAAGTACTATGTACCCAAAGAGAAAAGAAAGGCCCTTCACAGGAAATTTCTTATTCATTTGGGTACCTTTTTGGAGGACGGTCCATAGAAGAACCCAGAGACGATCCACGTGAAGGCTTGAAGACGAAGGCTTGAAGATGAAATGCCTGGCTTTTAAGACTTGCGTCGTCCAGTAGGATTAGAATCCAGGTTGTTGTCGGTGGGGCCTGACCACCATTACTTTTCTGCAGACCCTGGGTTGTACTTATACGGCACTTGCCGTGGACTGTGGACTTTTCTTTACTCTGTCCTGTGGATTTATATTGATGTGTTTATTTTACATGCGCAGTAAAAATTGCCTGTTTTTCTTAAGTTTCTTTCTTGCATGTGCTTGGCCTGATTTCGCTAGGCTCTTTAAGAATAAAATTTTTTTACTTGTAATTAATATTTAAAATTCTAAGAATTAAATAACATAGAAACTTAACGACATAGGGAATAGCTGGAATCGTCCGGGGTTACATGCATATTAATGCATCTTCTCTCTCCTTTCCATAAGATACTTTCCCGCCTGCGGGTAGAGTCCAGATAATCCGACCTATGAGGATGTGGTGCTGGATCTGGGGAAGTCTAGTCTTTTCTAAAAAAATTATTTCATAAGCCTTTTTAAAAAATTCTATGCATATTTGATTTGAGATCGTTAACCAGCATGCATTACATTAGAAACTAATTAAATTAAAATTTTAATTGCATTAGTCTTAGGAGCATACACCATATATAAGTTCAGGGCCAATTAGGAAACTCTCTAGACGTCAGCCCTACTTCCAATAACCAAACTACCTACCTATCTTTCATAAAGACTTGGACATCACAGATTTTATACGCTTAGGCGGTTAGCTGGCTTTCCTTTTCAAGCAGGATATAAGCCCAGAATGCATTAGCTAGGACACGGATGTTAGTGTTATGTAGAGCACTAAGCCCACTAGATCTAGGGTTCAAGGCTACTACTATTAGAGTCTCGTAGTATGCCTCATCAGTAGGTAAGCCTCCTTTCCTTCAGAGGCTATAAATCCTACCTATCTACGTCACATGGATGACGACACCTCCATCTTTCTCTCCTGTATTCTTTGAGTGCATGATTTATTTCTTTTCTCCAGTTTCTTCTCACTATCTTGGTCCCTTCGAGTGCTGATATGAGCCGTGCATGTTGACTAAGTTAGTTTGAGGCCTTTTTTCTCCTTTGAGTAGGAATTCCTAGTCTCCGCCCTATGTGCCAATCCCAATTCAGAAAGTATAATATAGAATCCTTAATCGAGAGTATTCTCAGGTCCCGGCTTGAGATGTAATTAACCATGGGGGCTTGTGCCCATGGGAAACCGCATCCCACTCTCAAATAAACCCCATTTGAGCTAATGTATCGGGTGGGCGAAACCCGTTGTGATTAGATCGTACATATTATTATCCATCAGGGTGTGCTGGTGAGAGCCACTATCCTCAATGGTTAATCGTATGTGTGATCGAATCTGCCCTCCCATTGGCACCAGACACCGCCTCCCCTGCGGGGCGATGTTTTGTTGTGTTCTTTCGGAGGTCCACAAGGATTTTCTAGTCTTATCCCCTTGTGCCAATCCCAATTTGGGAAGAATAATATAGAATCCTTAATCAAGAGTTTTCTCAGGCTCCGGCTTGCGATGTAATTAACCACGGGGGCTTGCGCCCGTGGGAAACTGCATCCCACTCTCAAATAAACCCCATTCAAGCTAATGTATCGGGTGGGGGAAACCCGTTGTGATTAGATCGTACATATTGTTATCCAATCGGGGTGTGTTGGTAAGAGCCACTATCCTCAATGGTTAATCGTATGTATGAACGAATCTGCCCTTCCATTGGCCAATACTATCTCCCTTCACGGGGAGGCGGTGTTATTGTCCTCTTGGAGGTCCACAATCATTTAGTCATCCAATTAACGTTTGAAGTTTCCAATTATGTTTCAAGTGCTTGATTTGGGCTTCTTTAGGTTTGAATTGGATCATTTTTTGTATCGTTCGGTTCATCTCATTGAGACATTTAAATTGATTATAAGTTTGGTGAAATTGGGGATCATCTGGCCTTGAATTTAATCTAGCAGTTTCCAATTCTATTTTTTGCCTCATGATTTGTGTCAATTAAACCATTTTTTATAGATACATCATTTCTCCCCCTATTTTTGCACTTTGAAACTTATTATGTTTGAAAATAAATTTTAAATCTCCAAATATCTTGCATTTTTTAAGATATTTTTTGTATTATTATTATTATTTTAAGAAAAGTTCTCATTTTCTTTTCTTTTTTTAGTGTTTTTTTTTGCTATTTGATTTTTCAGTTTTTTTTTTATTTTTTAAGAAGCTCTTTTAAACTCTTTTATTTAAAATTGTCACATAACTCTCTTCCTTTATGTCATGTAACTCTCTTCTTTTATATCATGTGACTCTTCTTTTATGTCATGTAATTCTCTTCATTAAAGTTAGATAACTATCTTCCATAAAGTCACATAACTCTCTCAATTAAAGTTATGTTACTCTGTTTCTCTCCCTTCAAATATAAATACTCCTTCATAAGAGGAGGTGTTTGCACCACTTCTCTTCTCCAAACTTCTCTAGCTCCCATTTCCTCTCCATTTCTTCTCATAAGAGAGGTATTTCATTATCTTGAATATGTGGTATCCCCTGTCAATCTCCAATGCTCATCTCTATAGAGACAAGTTACTTTTGGCCCTATTCTTTTGTCCAATTCTTCTCATAGAAGAGGCATTCTATTACATTATTATAGTGTTAGATGTAGAAATCATGTTAATGAAAGTATTTCAATTCATAAAGTTGTATCTTCAGCTCATTGCATTTATCTTTTAGATGAAAAAGGCCATATGTTTAAATCCAATATGAAATTATAAAATTTATTATGTTGACATCATGTAAATCCAATAATCTTTAATATAGCTTTTGTTTATATGAGCTTGATTGATGTTTGCTTTCAAATTATTTGAAGTAAAAATACTCTATTTTAAGAATAATTCTGATTTATAACTCTATTCTTTTATGTCATGTAATTCTTTTCATTAAAGTTACATAAATATCTTCCATAAAGTTACATAACTTTATCAATTAAAGTTATGTTACTCTCCTTCTATCCCTTCAAATATAAATACTCCTTCATAAGAAGAAGAGTTTGCATCACTTCTCTTCTCTAATCTTCTCTAGCCCCCATTTCTTCTCCATTTTTTCTCATAAGAGAGGCATTTGTTTATCTTGAATAGACAGTGTGCCCTTTCAACCCCTAATGCCCCTCTCTATAGAGAATGAGTTACTTTTGACCCTCTTCTTTTGTCCACTTATTCTCATAAAAAAGGCATTCCATTATCTTGAATAGACAATATCCCATTTCAAGCTTTAGTGCCTCTATTTATGGAAAACGAGTTGTCATTGCCCCCCTTTCTTTTCTCCACTTCTCTTACAAAAGAGACATTCAAATGTCTTGAATAGACAACATCCCCTTTCAAATTCTAGCACCCCTCTTTGTAAAGAATGAGTTGATCTTGCCTTCCTTCTTTTCTCCACCTCTTTTCACAAAAGAGGCATTCCACTTTCTTGAATAGACGGTATCCTCTTTCAGGCTCTAGTGTCCCTCTCTAAAGAATAAGTTATTCTTGCCTCCTTTCTCTTCTTTACTTCTTCTCACAAGAGAGACATTTCACTATCTTAAATAGACAATATCCCTTTTCAAGCTCTAGTGCCCCTTTTTGTAGAGAATGAGTTACTCTTACCATCTATCATTTCTCCATTTCCTCTTATGAGAGAGGCATTCTACTATCTTGAATAGATAGTATCCCCATTTCAAGCTTCAGTGCCCCTCTTTATAAAGAATGAGTTATTTTTACCCCCCTTATATTATACATTTCTTGTCACAAAAGAAACATTTCACTGTCTCAAATAGGCAGTAATCCCTTTCAAGCTCCATGATCTCTCTTTAGAGAACAAATTATTATTCATGCAAAATTATGAGTGTCATGAAGGCAAAGCTTTAGTCTTTATATTGAAAGAAAGTTGACTAACTCCATTCTGAGAGACTTTTCATCATATTTTGAAGCTCCAATTTTTTTCGTGCTATGGAGGTTATTATTACAGCGTTGGATATAAAAAGCATGTTGATGAAAGTATTTTAATTCATAAAGTTGTATCTTTAGCTCCTTGCATTAAATTTTAAATGAAAAAGTCAATATGTTTAAATCTAATATGAAATTTTAAAATTTATTATGTTAACATCATGTAAATTCAACAATCTTGTATATAGCTTTGAGTTATTTATATGAGCCTGATTGATGTTTGTTTTCAATTTATTTGAAGTAAAAATACTCTATTTTAAGAATAATTTTGATTTGTGAACTCCCCCCAACCCCACAAGAAGAAATCAAGTTCTTTGTGCATCTTTGAGATATTGCCCCCAATTAGAGCATAGTTATCAAAGGATTTTTTTGTAGGTTTTAGTGTAATAACTCAAATATATAAATTGCAACCATGTTTCTTTTTGTTATTTATTGGTAAGCTCTAGTTAAATGGTTAAAATGAAAGACTGATATAATTCTTCTAATATAGATCTTGGAGTGGGTCAAAATGATATCAAAGTAATGATTAATTGAAGATTAGAAATATAACTAAAGTTTATGAGGAGAATAGAAATGTGATTTTAGATTTATACTTAATTAATTTGAGTTTGAATTTTTTTTTAACATTATCTCTCCCTTTCTTTGATTGATATAGAAATATTGAGGACGATAATTTTTCATGGTGAGGAGATTATAATAACTCAAATATGTGAAATAAATTTATTTGAAATATATAAAAATTCTTAAGTAGAGTACTTTGGTGCTGATCTGGTGAGCATTACGGTACTAGAACAAAAATGATATATATATCCTTGTATCACCCCACCGACTTCCTCACTTGATTACTTGGCTATGAAGAAATTAAAAGAGAGGAAGAAGAGAGGGGAGAGAGAAAAGCATTTGGATTATATTTGTCAACCATTCATATTACAGATTTTATTATATTCATTATAACTGACTAATCTATTACTTCTATTTTTCATGATTTTAATTTTTATAAATTTTATCTCTCCTAATATTGCATTATCTCCTGATTTTATAAGCTTTTACCATGCAAGTTTCGATATGTTATAGATTTGATTATTTTAAATGATTTGATATGATTTTATTGCATTTTAAATGAAGTACTGAATGATATCAGATATATGATATGATAACTCAACATCTACAGTCCCACGTGATTCACTAATTAGGAGTCATAAGGAGCTGGAAATTAATTTGGAGTTATAAGGAGTCAGGATGACTGATTTATGTGATTCAAGAGGAGTTATAAGGAGTACATTAATTATGAGTTATAAGGGGTGATTGTATGAGCAAGATACCCTTAAGATACATTCATTGAATATCTTAATACTAATACCGACACTACTACAAATATTATACTGATATTATGACTATCACTAATACTATTTATTATTATTATCACTATTTAATATTATTGATTAGTGTTGTTGACTGTTACTACTACTATGATTGATGATATAATTGATTGAGATGCGATGAACTATAGAAGGATAAATTAATAGAGATAATCAGTATAGATATTATTGCATATATTTCTTTATATAATTTATAACATATTATTCTTTTTTATGTTATATTTATTTTAGTTGTAAGATCTTAATTACTTGCTGGGCTATGAGCTCATTACACGATTTTATATATTTTCAAGAAAGAGTAAGGATCATTTAATATGATGCTCCAGACAAGATAAAAATACAATCATATTTCTTTCCGCTATTCATTAGTAAGCTATAATTAAATGACTAAAATAAAAGACTGATGTAATTCTTTCAATATAGATCCTTAAGTGTGACATTTAGCCTACTAAGATTTTTGGTGTACATATAACTTCTGAGATTTCTACCTTTTGATGGTTTTTAGATAATCATATATCTTATGAGGTTTATGTCTTCTTAGGTTTTAAGCGTGCATATATATTCTCAAGCTTTTGCCTTCTGAGATTTTACTTTACATCTATTTCTTCCAAGGCACTTACCATTAAAGATTTTTGAATAATCTTGAATTTTTTTGGCTTTTACCTTCTATGATTTTTGGATAGATTGAAACATATATATTCTAAGGCTATTAGCCATTTGTAACTTTATGCATATGTATCTTTTGAGACTTTAGCCTTGTAAGATTTTTTGTATTCCTATACTTTCTGAGGTGTATACCTTCTAGAATTTTTTCTAAAATTTTAGTGTAATCTTATATCTTATGAGATTTATATCTTCTAAGATTTTAGGTATCCATATATCTTCTGTGGTTTCTACCTTTAAAGATTTTTGGATAATCTTGAATCTTTTATGGCTTTTACCTTTGAGAATCTTGGATGAGTAGAGACCTTATTAACCACTTGCTCTGAAGGAGTCTTTTTAGTAATAACCATGTCCACTATTATCATCTCTTTGAGGCTACCTTATGGGTGTTTCATCATAAGGTTGTTCTTCAGAGCACTGCTCGATTGCATTAACACGTATAAAAGAGGTTGGATGAAATCCACCAAAAATTTTTAACCTATCTGAGATTATTTGTCAAAGCATTACTTGATGATGTAAACTTATGTGGAGAAATTAGAAGAAATCCAACAATGATATTTGACCTATTCGAGGTTATTTATCAAAGTTTTACGCAATGATATTAACATGTATGGAAGAGATTGAGAGAAATTCACCTATGATATTATACATATTCGAGTTTATTTATTAGAGTTTTACTTAATGACATTAACTTATGTGGAAGAGGTTGGACAAAATCCATCTATGATGTTTAACATATACAAAATTATTTGTCAGAGTATTGCTCGATGATGTTAACATGTGTAGAAGAGGTTGAATTGAACCCCCTAAGATAAATTGTACCTTCATTGAGAGGAGATGAATGTCATGTTTATCCCAAATCAAAGGTGAATATTGGTCTGTCTTTAGACTATTACTATCTTTTTGAGATTGAGATTATAACCTTACCTAGGGGTAAAAACGAGTCGAGTCGAGCTTAAGCCAGGGGTTATTCGATTCGAGCTCAACTATTTAATATCGAGCTTGAGCTCGAGTCGAGCTCGATCTCGACTCGTCTTCATGTCAAGCGGCTCGTCAAGCTCAATCGCGAGCTCCGAAAATGAACTATGTCCCTTATCGTCACGTCTGTCGTCCCGCGTCTGTCATCGCGTTTATCTTCCTGACCTCCGCCATCAATATCCTTCATCCCGAGCTCATCATTGCATCCATCGTCTTTCTGAACTCCGGCAATGTCGTCTCGAGAACCCGAGCTCGTCGTCAAAAATGAAGGATGTCGTCGTCCAGATCTTCTCCGTCATCTTCCCGAACTCCGACGACATCATCCCAAGGACTCGTGCTCGTAGTAAAAAATGATGGACGTCATCGTCCAGATCTTCTCTGTTGTCTTCCCAAACTCGCATCTATCGTTGTCGTCTAAAACTTATCCACCGTCGAGATCCACGTGCGAGCTCTGTCGATTTGGATTTTCTGCTCGCTGTTGACCTCATTTTTGTATGAGGCCATTAGGATCCAACCTAGATCTCAGATTAATCCAGGCCCTAGGATCTACTCCAGATCTTAGGATTTTGCTAGACACCAGACCTTAGGACCTACTCTAGATACTAGGATTCTTCTAGATCCTAGATCCTAGGATCCCCTAGACTCTAAATCTTAGGATTTTCCTAGATCCTAGGGTGTTCTTAGACTCCACACCTTAGAACCTACCTAAGCCTTAGGATTCTCTTAGATTCTGGGTTCTTAAATCTACCCAGATTCTAGAATCAACGTAGATCTTAAATCAATCTATATCTAGGATCAATCCAGATCTTAGCTCAATTTAAACTTCAATCAAATCCAATTTTCAAATATATTCAAATCTCAAGCTTTTCCTTATTCCAATTATAGTTTCAACCTTGATCTTGCCTCTAATTTAACCCAAGCTCTATCCAATCATTTTATGATCACCCAAATGATCATCAATGATTTAGATAATTCAAGCTCAAGTATTCAAATCCAAAGTCCAATTCAAATCCAAATTTTCAAATCCAAAACCCAAAGCTAAAGGCCTATGTCCTAAAAGCCTTTTCCAGTGAATCTTTGAGTACTTCAAAACCCTATCAAATGACCTCTGATTCAAGATCTATCAATTGCATACTGATCAGGTATGTCTCTAGAGATAACCCTCCAAATTTGAACTTATTCTGAGGTCTCTAACCTTAAAAACTGAATTGATTTTCAAATGCTGTAAAACCTTCAAATATTTATAGCCTATGCCACTGGACCTGCCACCCAGTGGATTCTGACCTTGGAGTTTTCTCCAAACCTCCAAATCACTTCTAGGACCTTAATCCTGAACTATTGAACAACTACATTTTGTTGGATTCACTTTGACCTCCAGTTGACTAAAATCCAAAATGACTAAAATACCCCTTAGGGGTTCAAATGCCTATCTTAAATCAAGTGAGCTCCAAATCAAATGCAACCACCTCCAGCAAACTTCAATTGTCAAACCAAAGCTGTTGGACCCAGAACCAAACCTTGGGTCAACCTGGTTGACCAAGTCAACCTAAGTTGACCTAAAGGCCCATCAAGAGCCCAAATAGGTTATTTTCACCAAATAACCTCTCCAGACTTTGAGACCACCACCAGTAGACTCATAATATTAGTTTGAACTGATTGAACCCAGCCCCTGATCCTGGGTCAACCTGGTTGACCAAGTCAACCTAGTTGACCCATTAGGCCCATTAAGGGTCTAAATAGGTCATTTGACCTGAACAACCATTCCAGACCCTGAAACTATCTCCATCAGACCCTAAATATCAATTCAAACCTGTCCAGCCCAAACCTTGACTCTGGGTCAACCTGGTTGACTAAGTCAACCTAGGTTGACCAAACAAGCCTTTAAGGGTTCAAATGGGTCATTCCAACCAATTTGACCTATTCAATCCACGTCAACCCTTCAAATCAACTCCTAATCATGGCCTAAGCATGTCTTAGTCTTTGATCAATCAAAACCAATCTGAGTTGACTAAGTCAACTCTAAATTCCTAGTCAAACTCCCTCCCATGCATTCAAACTCCTATCCTTGAACATTAAACCCTCTCCAACTTATTCCAAATGACTTCTTACATCCTCTAAGTGCCACATCATTGCCCTTGACCCTATTGACTGGTCAAAATAAGTCAACCATACACCTAAATTCCTCTTTAGGATGGTCAACTCTTCCTTTTAATTTTAAGAATACTATTCCAAAGCTTTGGAATAAACCCAACCATCTTCCTACAACTCTTATTTTCCACCTAAGCATCCTTGACCATTTTGACCAGTCAAATAGTCAACAAAGAGTCCAAATAAGCTCTCATGGTCAAGATCACATGCAAACCCCCTTGTCCCTTAATTTAAGCTGCTAGGTTAGACCTATTTATGTTATAAAGCTTCCTTAGAAGCTCCCAAACCAAGCCTAAGGGCTGGTTTAACTAAATGAAGAAGTGGTCCCCCCACTCATCCCAAAACCATCCAATGAGAGCAAGGGCCTTTCCAGCCTTTAGGACAACCTTCCAACGGCATGGGACGCTTGTCCAGCATCCAAGCAAGGCCTTTGATGCATCAGGGCCGTCCTTTGAGTTTAGGGCCGTTAGAATTAAGCAAAAGACTCAAAATGAGTCTCATTATATCCTATCCACTCTCTCTCCACTCAAGCCATCCCAAACTCATAAGCCTTTTCGTTTGGGCTCCCACTGACTTCCCCTTCATTCCCCAAGTCCAAATCCAGCGATTGGAGGTTACCGGCGGCGATCCTCTGGCCAACCGAGAGCATAGAGCATCTAAGGCTTGTGGAGTACGATCCAGACATTCCCAAGACTCCATTTCTTCTACACACTTAAGCATGGATAGTCTACAAATTCAGAGGTTCAAAGATTTTCCAAAACGAACGGTTAGATCTTCTTAAAACTCAAACCCTAGCCGTTACACTTAGAACAAATTAGCTTTTAGAAAAGCGATTTTCAAACTTTAAAATATACTCCACATATTTTTTGTTCATTATAGCTATCTGAGTTTAAAATTTCATCAAGTTTCATTAATCTGTTTGAGAGAACGAGTCGTTTTCTTAGTTTCGAGTCTCGGTCTAGCTCTTGTATGGGTTATGGGTGTTCCGGACCGTTGATCTTGCGATCAACGGTTCGAGTTGAGCCTTCCCGCGGTATCTTAAAACCGCGCGGTCTGCTGGGGCGTAAGGATTCACTATCCCGCTCAATCCTAGTCGTTGATCTCAAACCAAGGAATCAGGCAGTGTGGAGATCTTCCGTCTGACATGATCCGGATTGTCGGTTTAGAACCACGCCCGATCGGACGGTCCCGTGCTTTTGCTGACTCATTTAAATAAAATCGTGTGGACCCCAGCCGCCGCCACATTTCTGGCTGGCCTAATTGGACGCTGCCATGTGTCCTCCCGCCGCCATATCCTTTTAAATGATTTAAAAATTATTTTAAATCATTTTAAATTTAAAATTTTAAAATTTAAAATTTTATTTTAAATAGTTTAATTAAATCAGTAATTTTTTTAATTATTTTGATTAATTTAAAATATTATTTAAAAAAAATTAATATATTTTAATTGCCCAACTTATATATATATTAATATTTGATTATTATCCAACTTAATATTGAATTAAAAAAATTAATTAATATATATATATATATATATAAGAACTTATTTTAAATATTATAAAGATTAAAGTATTATTTTAGAATGTTATTTTAAAATCGAACTATTATTATTATTATTATTATTATTAAATATTTTAATCAGTATTTAATTAATATTTTATTAAGTATTATTCAATTAAATGATTTAATTCAAAACTTTAAGGAAAATTTTAAATTTAAAAGAAACTTATCTTAAAATAATTTAAATAATTAAATGATTATCTTAATTTGAAATTAAAATTAATTTAAGGCATGTTTTTTTTTTTTTAATTAATTAAACATTTAAACATTCAATTAATATTTAATTGAAATTAAATACGAATAATTATAAAATTTTAATGAAAATTATTTGAAATAATTTTAAAATTTCAGAAAATATTTCAGATTTAATTTATCTTAATTTAAGAGTCATTTTAAATATCAATTAATTTAAAGTAATTTTAAATTACTTAATTAATATTAAAATTTCAAAAAATCAAATAATGTTCATTTTAAATCATAAAATTATAAATAATACCTCAAAAATTCTAGAAACTTAAATATTCTAATTAACTTAAAATTTTTAAATTTTAACTATTTTAAATAATTTGAATATATTTAATTTTATTTTATTTAATTAATATTTAATTAAATATTATATAAAATATTTTCAAAAATTAAAATTTATTTTAAAAATTATTTCAAAATCAGAGGATCTCTCATTCAATTATTAAATTTATTTTGATGATACTTTTAAGTATTTTAATTTAGAATTCATATCTTTATATATAAGTTCATAAATACTTATATATATATATATTAAAATTATTTTAAAGTTATATATACATATTTAAATTTTTTAAGCTTGAGAGATCCCTTGAATTTTTAAACAAATATTTGCTCGATTGAATAGAATTTATGTGGATTGGTGATTAATCATTGTATAATCACTTTGTTGATTATTCATTGGTTAATCCTTCATTTAATTAAGTTTTAATTTGTTTTACATGTTTAGGTGCACACACACACTTAGGGCTCTCTTAGTTCTAGGATGTGATTGTGATGATTGTATGTGTATTTACCTATGCATTTGTCAAGGGTTAGCAAGACTTTGATTTGAACCCATCTAACTTAGTGACACCATTAAGGACAATAATTAAGGATTTTGTTTAGAGAATTTAGAATAATTCTAATAATTAGGATTCATATCCTATTGACTTGAAACTCAAACCATTTAAACTTGCTGACACCTTCAGCCCTAGAAAAATTTTCTACTAATTTTTGAATTCATTAAGCCTTCCAATTAACTTAATCAAAAACAAACCTTAATTAAGCATTTAAAACTTCCAAAAAATCTAATAAATTGAATTTAAATCAAAAAATTACATATAACCCCTCTAACTGACCAGAATTCAATGCTTAATCAATGAGAAATAAAATCAACCAGATTTGAAATTAATTTTAAGAATAATTTAATCTTAACTAAAATATGATATTTAATTAATTTAATTAATTAAAAATTATTAAAAATCCTAAAAATTTCTCAAACACTTGATAATCACTCCTTAGATCATTCCTGATCTTTGGAGGGAATTTCAAGAAGTTTGGAGGTTATTTGGGATCAAATTATCAAAAGCCTTCTAATTAAACAAATTAAATAATTCGAATAAATTGTCAAAACTTCAAAAATTCATAACTAATTAAAATAAACTCCAAATTAAGCAAACTCAAAGGCATATGACTCATATTAAGGTCTAATATTTATCAAAAATATAAAACTTCTAGAAATCCAACAAATTTAAAAAAAAAGTCAACTCTTGGTCAAACTTAGTTCAATTTTAAGTCAAAACTTCAAACCTTCACAATTAAATCTAGAAAAATCCATTTTTAGCGTACTTACAGTCTAACTGATCGTATTAAGGTCCAATATTTTAATAAAATATTAACTTTCTAGTAATCATTTTTAATTAAAAAGTCAACTTTTGACCCCTTAATTAATTGATTAAAATAATTCAAAACAAATTCTAAAATTTAATAATTAATTTCAAATTCTAGAAAATATTAAGTTGATATTTAAAACACTCAACCAACCCCTTAATACACAACAACCACTCTTGAAATAAAGTTTTTAGGCTGGACTACTCCGGGCTGCGGGGCTACATGTCATAAGGAGGCTTTGTTCCTTGAGCCTGGTGGCACAACGCCACGAATGAATTCGAAGGAGTGTAAAAATTAATTCTAATTGATTAATTTTTATTTAATTAAATCTAAAATCTTTAATTCAAATACATTAACTTGGTTTTTAGGCTGGACTACTCCAGGCTGTGGGGCTAATTGTCCTAAGGAGGCTTTGTTCATTGAGCTTAGTGGCACAATGCCACGAACTGGTTAATGGCAAATCTAAATAAATTAAAATTTTAAAATCAACAATTAATCAACTTTGACAAAAATTTAATTAACTTTTAAACTTGATAAAAATTAAACCACTTAATTATATCAGGTATCACTAGGTAACCCAGGCCTACGAGGCTATTAAATTAGCCCCAAGAAAGGTGAAATAAACTTCATAGCCTCGGTGAGCAACAAAGGTGGTATTCAACAAATAACTAAAATAAAAATATATATATAAATTTCAAATATTTAAGACTTGAACTTTAATTAAAAACTCCCTGAAGCTTTTCAACCAACCAGAACATCAAATAATTTAACTAATGATCCTATTTAGGACAAATCAAAACCACACGACCTTCACATACACTTTAAATGGTTTGGTAGGATAACCAACTCTAGTTTCAGGCTAGGCTGGTGTTTTACTTTCTTGCTGCTGTGTGCCAGGTTTTTGAGTTTTTACTGCATGCTGTTTGCTAGTAGTAGAATTGATGTGTTTATTTATTTACTTACTGCATTCTGTGTTGTGATGGATTGTACGTTAGATTTACCCCTAGGTTAGGGTCGATTTATACTAAATCAATCTTATGCTGGTGGCCATGCTCATGCAGGACATTAAAATAAAGGGGGCAAAAATCATAAATATTAAATTGCATAGGTGCTCCAGAAATTTGCTTAAGTCCCCCTTTAAAACAAAAAGAGCATGGCCAAGTGTGGCTGTGAATTTAAGCATTTAAATTTTAATATATTAACTGGTTGGGATGTCAAATATTAACTGCTGATTATTAGGATAACATTGCAGGATCAAGTTTAGATTTTAATTTTCATGCAATGTAATTTGATGTCATACTTGAGTTGTAAATTGCAAGTGACTTGAGAATGGAATATGAATATCCAACTTAGATTCCAAAGAGGAGAAGACATCCCTTATGGGAGAGTCTTCCTCCATTTGGAAGGCTAAATTAGGATATATTTTAAACATCTAATTTGGGATTCAAAGAGGAAGGGACATCCCTTAAGGGAGAGTCCCTATCCATTTGGAGCTCTAAATTGGGATGACCTTTCAAGTATTCAAAGAGGAAAGATAACACCCCTTTCGAGGGGGAGTTTCTTTCCATTTGGATATCCGGACTCGACAATCCAAGGAGTTCCAAGAAGATGAAGAAGTGAAGAGCGAGAAGAATCATTCTCAAAGTCACTTGAATCTTAGGAGTAGAATCCGGGCTGTCGTCAGTGATGCCCGGCCACTTTTAATTTATGTAAATCTGGGTTGTAATAAGCAAGATAATTTATCTATGGATATTTACTTAATTAATTTGATTATTTAATGTGTTGTTATTTAATTTGATTGTGTATAGAGTTGCCTGTTTTTCTTAGTTCTTTAACGCTTGCATGTCATTTTTATTTTAGCCTGGACTTCGCTAGGCTCTCTAAGGACTAAAAAATATTTTTACTCATAACTAATACTTAAAATTTTAAGATTTAAATAACATAGAAACTTAACTACCTAGGGAATAGCCGGAATCGTCCGGGGTCACATGCATATTACTGCATCTCTCTCCCTCCTTGCTATAAGACACTTCCCCGCCTGCGGATAGAGTTCAGATAATCCGACTTATGAGGATGAGGTGTCGGATCTGGGAAAGTCTAGTCTTTTCAAAAAAAAAATATTTTATAAGCCTTTTTTAAAATTTCATGCATACCTGATTTGGAGATTTTAACCAGCGTGCATCCCATTAGAAACTAATTAAATTAAAATTTTAATTACATTTTAGTCTAAACATTCCACCCAACATAAGTCAAGGGGTCAATTAGGAATCTGCTCTAGATGTCGACCCCAACTTCTTAAACCAATCTTAAATAACGTCCTTGATCACTCTGCATCAAAAGACCGGACTCATGATTTTGAGGCGTTTAGGTGGTTTAGCTGGCTCCCTAATCCAGGCCGGGATAAGCCCAGATTTTGCACTGCATTAGTTAGGTTTGGATCACTGTGGTCCAGTGTCCAAATTTAGATCTAGGATCCGAGACAGGCTTTGAGTTATAAGACCCCAACCTCCGGGAATATAATCCCAAATTTTTAATAAAATGCTCAACTCGAATTAAACATTCTTTCAATCCAAAATTTAAGGCCAAACACTTAGCTTTGGTCGGGGCACTTCTGAATTGTTTCAGAATCCTAAAGTGTCTCCTACCCTTCCTCATTTGACTCCAAAATAACTACTCAAACTTGATCCACTCCCTATTTGTGTTCCAAACTCGCCTCTTTGGTATCACTCCTAGAAATCTTTAGACAAAATTTCTGTCATTATTTTAATCGAAAGTATTCCTAGGGAATTCAACCTCCCCACGATGTAATTAACTACGAGGGCTTGCGCTCTTAGGAGATTTAGAACGCACAACTAATTTTTCAAAATTGATTTCTAAAATTCAAAATTAGTCTTCTTTGAGAAAATTGAATTAATGACGATCATTATCGTCGCCTTCAAATAAATGATAACAAATGATATCTTCTCCCCTTGGGGTGATATATTATTTGTCGTCATAGTTTTGAATGCGAAAATAATGATCCCTCTCCTAGACTATTATGATTAGATACTTGGTAGAATATCATATTAACCCTTCGGGGTTATACGTTGCTATTTCTTGAATGTGATCATCATAGATAAGGTGAAATTTTCAATCTCATCATCTGAATTCGTTAAGGAATGATACCTTCGCCCCTCAAGATGATATATCATTCGTAATGACATGTTCGATTTTGAGATTAAAATCCTGAGTTAAAATTCCCAAAGAAAACTAAAATTTTCAAAACTCGCTTTCAACTATCACCAAACACTTGCGAGCTCCATCATTTTCGATTTCCTGCTCGAGAGCTCCGTGGATTAGGATTTCCCGCCCGGGAGCTCCTCCTTCGAGCTGCTCGTCGAGCCGACCAGTCAAGTTCGAGGCATGTTCAAGCTCGAGCTCGATAAGCCTTCGAGCTCAAAATTGTGTTTGAGCTTGACTCGTGAGCTCGATAAGCTCGACTTGTCGAGCCTGTTACCGAGTCGAGTCCGAGCCAGCTCGCAAGTCGGCTTGACTCGGTTGCACCCCTAACTTTACCCAACGAGTATAAGTTTAGCTGGGTAGTGTTTGAGATTCACTCGATGCTTTCCCGCATTTGTTGGAAGCTTTATGAAAGGTGGTTGATATAAAGACTATCATGGAAGTGTAAAATATTAGAGGTACTTATTTGACCACAACCATGTTTAAGATTTCAACATAAATATCCCTTTGATGTTACAACTAAGGTTGCCCCCCAGACAAAATTTATTTTTCACAAAATTGATGCAACAATGTCTGTTGATTGAGAGCAGATAAACTAATGTTGCTTTGTTATTGCAGTGAGGTTGCCCTCGATATTGAAGGACTTCTTTCAAACTTGATAATGATTTATCGTAAAGGGAATACCTTGCTATAACTATGATTGACATGAAAGACCCTTTAAGGTTGTAGTAAAGGCTGCCCTCCAGCTAAGAGTTGTTTAAATCACATACAATGCTAAATAAATACAAGCTACAAATTTTTAGTCTATAAAGTATGTGTTTTACGTCTCAACATTGTACAAAAATTTAGTAAGCACACATAAAATTAGTAAGACTAGAAAATTTTAATGTGAAAAATCTGGAAAGGGGAAAAATCATGGGGCCAAGCTTAGTTGAAAAAATTCATTATAGAGTAAGTGATACAATTGTTTTCCCTTCCTCACATGCTAAAGAAGATGAGATTATTTAAAGATCCTTTAGGCTTAAAATTGACAATTTTTGATATCATTGGGTTCATATCATTCAGACATTCAGATCGACTATAAGTTTGCTAAAATTTGAGTTCATCTCACCTTGAATTTAATTCTAGTAATTTTAAATTCAAAATTTCATCTCAAGATTCGTGTCAATCATGCTATATATATCACCCTCTATTATCTTCTTGGAAGGGGCAGGGGGGCCAAGGGGGACACATGCCCCCCCCCCCCCCCCCCCCCCCCCCCCCCCCCCCCCTTTTTTTTTTATAAAAAGGCTTATTATATAATACGCTCTAATTTGTTCGGTTCTAAACCTCCGCCTCCTTTCTCTACCCCTCGTCAACTCCTCCCTCGCGACCTCGAGGATAGATGCGCTGCTCTCCTCTTATGCGAGCGCAAACCTATTGGACATCCGACTCGATGGCTCCTCTCTCTCAACCTCGACCCTAAACGGCAGACACACGCCAAACGGTGGAAGTCGACCTCGTCTACAAGTTGATCAAGGTAATGAATTTTCTTGATTTTTGTTGATTTTGGTGATCTTTAGTTCCTCATGGAAATTGATCTAATCCCATAAACCTTGCAGTCAAACTTGGAGTTTTCATCTTCTTTGTTTGTGATCTGAAATTGATTTTTCGGCCTTTGAATTTGGTGTTCATTTTTTAGGGCCTATGTGATTTGGTATGAGCAAATCTGTCTTGTGCTATCTGTTAAACTGTGATTTGTTTGCCCTCGATTGAGTGGAGAATTGGACAACAGATTCATTAGTTAATTTCTGGTTAATTGGACAGTCGAATTGAGCTGCTTGGTTAATAGACATTTCAATGTTATATGCTATTCATTGGTTAATTTCTTGTTAATACTTAGTATGTAAAGTGTTCCTATTCTCTCATTGGTGGTTGCCGGGTTGGGAGTTTAACTGCTGCAACTATTAGCCTGTAGAATTACAATTATATGATAAATTTGCGATAATTTTATAACAGTTATATGATATTATCGATGTGCTTTTTATATCCATAAATTAAACACAAATTTGTGTTTAGATAGCATTTTGATGAGGTGATCAAGATTTATGTGATATATTTTGTTATATATATATATATATATATATATATATATATATATATATATATATATATATATATATATATAAATTTATACTGATTTAAGCTTAAATAAGGAGAACTTGTATCTCATTTCGATAATGCAATTCAAAAGTCTGGATAAAAAAATATTGATAGAATGTTAGAAAGATAATTTGAGCCCGCTATGAAAATTTTCTGGCTCCATCACTTCTTCTTGGTTTTGCATAGGCTATCATTAGCTGATATAAAAATCTTTTAGTGCTGCTCACATTACCTAATGCGAGACTCTTGCCCTAAAACGAACAACCTCTCTCTATAGATACTCTAAATTCTCTTATTGCCTCTCTATCTGATAAAGAAATTAAAAGGATAATTTTTAGGGGACCGTAATGATTATGGTCTTGAGTTCTTTATTTTTAATTGGGATTGAGCCTTAAATTTTAGATTAATATAAAAAACTGTCATTAAAATTCCCCAATGATTATAAAATTCACTGCCATTGCTTTCACACCTCAAAGCACTCATGTTAATGACATCATCAATTTCAGCCCTTATCTTTTTAAGATTATTTCTACAAATTCACCACTAAAATTCTTACTGTCAGGCTCAAGTCCATCATGGCAAACTCACCCTTGAGTTTTCATCCCTAGATTCACCTACCCGGCACCCAAAACACAAAAATGTTCCCAGTTATATCAATCATTATTTGTGTACTTCGAAATAACGACACTTTGTAACAATCAAATTTATTGGGAAGTAAATCAATAATGGAACAAATAAGAAAGAAAAAAATGACGAAAATGAATACCAAGGTTTACCTGCAGCTCCTCGGTGCTAATTTCACTGTCTCACAGTGTCGTGGCGTTGAACTACAGCGTTGCGGCTGCGTGCTCACTGTGTCATAGGAGTTCTACAGTGCCTTGATGCTAAAATTATAATGCCAAGATTCTACGTGGACAAGAAAATTTTTTAGAGGGCTTCACCTTTGAACCCCAAGCAATAGGAGCACTACCCCTTACGATTACGACCCGTCAGTGAGCTCATCGTTAAGCTCAATCAATGGAATTAAGACCTGAGTCGACAGTATAATCCGATTGAACAATAAAATCAGATTCCACACAAAACAAATAGTATTAGACACATGTATTTGCCCAACATGTGTCAGATATACTATTTACATGTTCAAATAAAAGAACAAAAAAAATTAATGGATGCATATGTTTGAAACATGTGATCAAAATAATAAACTCCAGCTTTAAAATTATATTGCATAAATAACTTATATTAAGTTATTTTTCCCTTTTATTTTAAACTTTATCACTTAAAATAACTTAGTAGTCACTTAACACTATTTTTTCTTATTTTCTATATTTTTATAATATTTTTTATTTATTTTTACAAAAGAATTAATTTTCTCAACTTCAAACAAGCAATCTATAATACCATGTGGCTATTTATTCTTAAATTGAGTTTTAAGTATTTAATTCATTTAAATATATTTCTTATTTTATAACCAATTAAAATAAATTTATTTTATATTTATTTGATTAATGTAATTAGTATATATGTTTTTATTTTTTATAATAAATTATTATAATACTATTAGGGCGATAAAGGAGCAGAGGCGAGTCGAGTAGGTGTTTGTTCATGTTCGAATTCGTTTATTATTAGCTTATTCATATTCATTCAAGCTTGATCCAAGTTTTAATATTTGTATTCAAGTTTGGTTCATTTAAATTGATGGATGTTCATATTTGATTCATTTCGTATTTATCAAGCTTTAAACAAACGAGCTTTCTCATACTATTAACAAATAATTGGAGGGAAAGAAATATAATTTTACACTAGTAAGAAGAAAAACATGCGATATTCCTTCGGCCAATAAAATCATCGCCTTTTTGCCCGCAACAATGAAGTTTTTTAGCTAGGGTTCATTAGCGAGGGTTTATTTTTTGGCTGACGGGGTCTCATGAACTGCATAGAGGCGAAAGAGGAGGGCTCACGTACAAGCAGAGTGGCGTAGATAGAAAGATGAAGGTTCAGCTGGATGGCGTAATGGAGCAAGATGAACTTGTGAATGACTA
This sequence comes from Dendrobium chrysotoxum, assembly GCA_019925795.1. Taxonomy (NCBI): domain Eukaryota; kingdom Viridiplantae; phylum Streptophyta; class Magnoliopsida; order Asparagales; family Orchidaceae; genus Dendrobium; species Dendrobium chrysotoxum. Next base: position 75,413,931 of record CM034313.1, read on the forward strand.
GGGTTTGGTATTTGTCGTTGGGAAAAGTAGAAAGTGCGAGCGATCTACAATTAGTGAGCGAACGATGGAATTAATAAGATATAAATGTATAATTAAATAATATTTTAAAAAAATAATTTTAATTAAATTATACATTATAACATAATATCAATTAATAGATATTTATGACATATTTTCATATATATATATATATATATATATATATATATATATAATATTTAATTAATTATACATTATATATAAAAAATAATATTTAATTATTTTTTTAATAAATAATTACTATATTTTTAAATTATAATAAATATCAAATATTTATAATAGACTGTTCATCATTTTTTAATGAGAATTAATCAATATTTATATCAGACATTAAGTGAATTCTTTTGAGCTTTGCATAGGACAAAATTCAAGCTTTTTAATGAGCTTTTTATCGAACTTCGTATTAAGCATATTTATGAGCTTGGGACAATGATTTTTAAGAACATAAAATTGTTAAAACTTGCTTATTAAAGCATCCATTATTTTTAAAAAAATTATTCAAATTTAATTAATTACTTAATTAAATAAATAAGCAAATATTTTCATCTTCTCTCCTTTTTATCTAAAAAAACTCTGCTACAAACATATCTCTTTAAATATTGAATTTTTTCAATTAAGCAAAGCTAGGCCCCATAAACATGGCCCTCCTCTTTCGCCTCTCTCCTTTTTATCTGAAAAAATTCTGCTATAAACATCTCTCTTTAAATATTCACAAAATCAGTTATAAAAAAACTCATGCTTAATTGCAAGTAAAGAGCATAAAAGTAAATCACAGCTTTCCTTCTGCCATTAATAGCTAATCTCGCTCCAAATATGATACATAAATTTACCAAAAAGAAGTTAAAAACAGAGAGAACCCATCACCAACAAATCAGCAGAAGCAGCTCTCCATCAACTTGACAAAATCACCGAAGTCTATTCTCCCATCCCCATCCTTATCATGCAGGAAAATCATCTCCTTACACAAATCCAATCCCACTTCTCTCACAAACCCTAACTTGCAAAGAACCCTCTGCAACTCCCCTGCTTCCACAAACCCATCACCATTCTCATCAAACACAGCAAAAGCCTCTTTCACTTCCTCTAAGCTCGGCTCCTTGTCTTCGAATATGGAAGCAACTTCCTCTGACACCATGAGATCCTTGAGCTGCTCATCTTCTCCGATCAGCCCTATATTCTTCATGACCAACTCTGCATCTTCTCTGCTTTTGAATATCTCCTGCTCTGCTCTTATCGCTTCTGTTGGATGACTCTTTGGTGCTACTTGATCGATGTGATCTCTTGAGGAATAAGAATTAAGGGAAAGAAATCTTGATGATAGCTTGAGAAATCTAGATAAAAAAGAGATGATGGACTGTACGATGAGAATAGTTATGAGTTCTGAAGACAAGAGATTGCTTGTGGTCTTCTTCTCCATTTGTTTTTCCTTTCTGTTTTGGATGTTTTGATTAGATAGATTTGCGAGGAGAGTTTGAGAAAAAAACTTGGCTCTGGGTTGGTGATGGGAGAGGAGATATATTTTTATAAGAGTTCGGTCATGAAGGAAGAGAGGTGGAAGGAAGGAGGAAGTTGGGCTTTGATGTGGTCGTGTAGCCAAAATCAATGTCCAACTGGAGGTGGAATGGGGAGATCTGTTTCCGGGAAGGAGCGGGGATTTCCACCGTCCACAAAAGATTTTTTATGTGAGCTTGACTTTTGTGGGCTAGTTTTTTTGTTGGAAATTTTTTCTACAAGCATTTTTTTTTTATGTATATATATATATATTCACTTTATATTTATTAGTTATTATTTATATTATATAATAATTTATTATTTATATTATATAATAATTTTATTATATTAAAAAATTATATGTGATACATGAAATTAATAATATTGTTTAAAATTTTAATTTTATATTTATATAATTTAAAATCATTTAGTAATAATATTATTATCTTTGATTAATCCTGGGCGGCTTGCAGGCAGGTTCGTGAGACTTGCTAGGTAAACCTAGCCTAAAAATATCATTGGGACAGGTGGAACAAAGTAGATCAAGCAGATAAATATTTTCTTCGGATATAAAAAAAATATTTTCTGGGATCGATTGTGTGGTGCAATGGATGAAGGAGGTTTATTCCTCCCTCTCATCCAAGCTCCAATCTCATAACCTGCCAGAAATTTTTTTTTTTAATTGTTTACAGGATAGCTCTAAAAGCTTCATAAAGTTAAAATTATTAAATTATATCTTAAAAATATTCTTATTAGCGATAGAAAGAGTAATATTTGAATTTTATATAAAGATTTAGTATGAAATTATGCATAGATAAAGTTGTTAGAATTACATGAAAAATTCAAGAAGAGGAATACTATGGAACTTTAATTTGTTAAAATAGTCTACTATATAATTAAAAATACAAATATCCGAGATTACACATTTAAGAATAATTATTTGATTCTCATTTTAAGAGTTATTGAAGAAGTACAAGAGGATGGAGAAGATTATACAACTTCAATCGATCAACAATAATACAATAAATATTTAGTGTCTACGATCAAATATTTGTAAGTCAAATGACGAGGTTGAATGTTAATGATCAGTGATGTGGCTGTTATTATTTATGGTGGCTATTTATAGCAATCGTTGAGTAAGAAAATAGAGTTTTTTAGATGCCTTAGCTCTATTACTAACCCATTTTATAGAAAATGTTCTATTTACATCTTTTTTGAGATAATTATTTTGATAAATTTGTCGGAATAAAAAACACTCAATTGAATAGCCCATGTTAATCCCCTTGAGCATATATTATTTATCCAACATTTCAATGGCATAATGACTCAGAATTGAATGATCTTGATGTTGTTAGATTCATCTGTCGAGCGATCAGTTTAACTATAAGCACGCAAGATTAGGAAACCATGTCATTTGATTAATGCCTTGAAATTTCTTTATATATATTTCAAGTGTTCGATTTGTATTCATTTGTATTGAGATTGAATCATTTTTCATGTTTTTATGTTTGTCTTACAGGAGCATTAAGTGTGACAATAAGTTTGTTGAAATCGGACTTTGGATGGTCTTGAATGTAATTTCAAAAATAATCTATTTAAGAATTTACCATGTTGATCAAGAGAAGTTTTTTGAAATATGTCATTTGCTCCTTGTGTTCGAAAGTCGAAGCTTATGTCGCATAAAAATATTGGAAGCCTACGTGACATAAAATTATAATTTCAAAATAATTAATAGATGTGACATCCCCTAATGTCAATATGGATATCTCATCAGGATCATGAACCAAGTTGAATCTCTTTAATTATAAGTTTAGTTTTCTATGAAGTTAATACATTGATTGGAGCAAAAATTGATGATTTTTTTTTCAATTCTCTAAATTTGCTCGAAATTGATCATAAAGGCATTATTAGAATATTCTGAACCAAATTGTACTGTTATGGGCTTCAAAACATTTAATTTGTATCGATATTAGCGTTATTTATGATATCATATATAAAAATTAATATTAATATAAATTAAATAATTTTAAAGTCCATCTTAATGTATTCTATATCAAAATATTTTAACAAATTTTTTTTTTTTTCAGCAAAAAAATAGACTTGGTAAGAAATAATCAAAAAGTAACAAGCCAGACGGGCTCTGCAAAATAGATAGCAATGGCAAGCTACATCCAACTGCTTCCTGAGAGAAAATATTTGAATATAGTTTCCGATCAATGGCCACATAAGAGAAGCTGGGTAAAGCTCAGCGCATCAAGAAAAATAAAAGCCAAAATTCTCGTAGCTCAGAGCCCACACGGATCAAAATTCTCGTAGCAGCAGTGAAAACAACAAATTTAGACCAAAATAAAAGCCAAAATTCTGCATAGCAAAAGAGAACATATGACAAACATTGAACCAAGAAAAACCTAGAATTTATGAAGGGCCAAAGCATCCGGTCAAGTTTCATTCATTCCATCTGTTGGGATGAAAGTAAAACATCGCAACAAAATAAATAAGAAAAATGGAAATATAACGAAAGTAAAAGACACCAAGATTTAACATTGAAAAATTCGAAATCAGTAAAAATCCACGGAGCCATATATATATATATATTTAATAAAAACCCAAAAGATCCTACACGTTAATAAAGAAAATGATACAAGTACATAAAAGACATAGAGCTCGTTAATGCTCCCAAGAGCAACATAATGGAGGAAAGAAGAACCTAATGAACCAAAAATCAGAATACATAACAAAGAGTAAATCAAAAGACGACAGTAGAAGATGAAAAGATCCAAAGAGTCAGGCTTAGGATAGAGGCCTCGCACACCCGCCCCCAAGCCAAGCAGGGGCCATCCATAGGAGGCTGCAAACCATGATCCAAAACCAGCCACAAGTCTCTCAAACCGCAAAATTAATGACCTCCAAGGTTGCCAGCAAGCAAGGGCCTTAGAGGTGGCACACAAAAGTCTCATCATCATTTCCTGAAATAGTAGCCAAAAGAGGTAAATACCAACCCAACAGAGATAATCGACAAAATAAACTGCAAGTAGCAGAAGAGAGAACCACCAACCTAACAGGATATCAATCGCCAAATCAGACCACAAGCAGCAGAAGAAGATACCAACGAAGATGAAGAAGAAACTGCAGCCACAATTCATTTCTTCTTCGATTCATATTTTTTTTGCTTACTGTTTTTAGTAAAAAAAATCAACGTCAACAATTTGAAGAATACTCAGATCAAAATTATCCCTAAACCAACCCATGGAGCCACATCACAGCAAAAAATTCATTATAAAAATTATTAGAAATAAGTACAAATCTCTCTTCTCTGTTGCTCTGTCCTATATTTAGGGACTGACTTTTCACTTTTAACTAAGTCCACAAGTTATTATTGACCTTAAGAATAAAGCTTTATATTATAAAAAAATTAACCTAAGAAAGTAATTTAGAAAAAAAATATAAATCAATAATATCCTAATTTTACAAAAATTATTAAAAATGCAATTATGCAATCGCAGATGCAAAAAAACCAATAAAATTATGGTTTCTTTAATTTCTAAATATCCTAATTATGGTTTATCTAATCAAATAAGTTTAAATATTTTGTAAATATTTAATTGATAAATAAATAAGTTTGAACAACTTATTATTCGATTTAATTATGATTATGAACTGTTGCGGGCTAAAATATACGTGGCGATAGAGTTATAATTCTACGTCTTAGCGTTGCACAGATATCCAACTCACAAACAGAGAACACAATATTTTTTATGTGGAAAACCCGAGAAAGGGAAAAAACCACGGGGCCTAGCCCAGTTGAAAAAGATTCCACTATAATTTGAGTACAGTACAACGGTCTAACTCGTCCTTGAAGACGACCAGATTACAAATGTCAATTGAAAGTTTCACAAAAATCCAATGTCACTCCAACATCAGGTGGTGATCCGACAGCACTCCGATGTTAGGCGGTAGTCTGGCAGTGGCACTTTGGCGTCAGGGGGCACTCTGGCTTCGGGTGGCACCACGTCGTCCTCTGATGGTCTAGTGGTGGTTCGACAGAACTCAAGCGTCCCTTGGTGGTCCGGCAATGGTGCAGCAGAACCCCGGCGGTGGTGCAACAGAACCCCGGCGGTGGTCGAGGAGGAGCTGGGCGGCTAGAGTTTTCTTCCTTCTCTTCCTTCTTCTCTCTTGGCTTCCATCCCCCTTTCAAGAGGAAATGGGGTACTATTTATAGAATTCTTGAGTAGCATGGCTTGTAAATAAGTGGAAGATCAATGGTAAATTGTGAGTGGTTCGGATGGACGGCCGATCTTAATTCATGCAATCATGCACTGTTCAAGAGACCTTTGACTGTCTTAATGATATTAGAATTTGATGATCTTGGGCTCGTTGGATTCGTCTTGTCGAGCCGCTCGATTCAACTATAAGCATGTCATGATTGGAGACTGTTTAGTTACCCAAATGATGATTTGATCCTTCCAAAAGTGCTTCGAGTCGTTGACTTGGACTCATTTGGGCTCAGATTGGGTCGATTTTGGTGTCGTTGGGTTCGTGTTTCCGAGACGATCAGTTTGACTATAAGTTTGCTGAAATCAAAGTTTGGATGATCCCCGATTTAATTTTGGAAGCTTTCTACTCAATTTTGCTTTAAGATTCGTGTCTGATCAAGATAATTTTTTGATGATGTATCATGAACAATGTTAATTAATTCTCATGAACAGATTTAATAAGAAGCTCAATTAAGGTTTAACAATATGCTCATTTAACACTTAATTACAAATGTGTTTGATATGAGATTATGTGGGAGTCATTTTTTCTCTATTATATCATTATTGTTCATGAACACAAACTATTTATTTATGTTCATTAAAATATTTTTTTATTTAGTAATTATTCAAAAATTAAAATCTAATTTTTAAAATTAACATAGTGCTTATTAATTAGCCTGGTAAGAATTGTCTAGGTAACTAACAAGCTGCTTGATACTGCATTCATTAATAGACTCGATAAAGTTTGTTTTGTTAGCTAATGAGCTGATCTCAAATCAAGCTCAAATAACTTTAGGTTTAAATTAACCCAATTTAAACACAACTATATATACCTAAATCAAGCTCATGTAGAGGTTTGGCAATCGTGCTCAAGCTCGAGCAAACTCTTACTCATCTTCTCTTCATTCACTTGCAGCCCGACCTATATGGAAAGAATGAGGAAAAAAAACACCCAAACAAAGCAAGTGTCAAATAGATTAGTAGATAAAGATATTAAAAAAATTATTGTAAATGTCTTAAACTAAGGCAAAATATGAGCTTTGGTGGGCTAATGAGCTAGGCATGCTTTATGGAGGATGATGTTTATCCAACAAAGAACGTTAAGTGATAAAAGAGAGAAAATAGAGACGAGAGATAAAACAAAATATTGAAATGATTTAACAATTTAGCTTGCGCACCATTTAGAAGAGGACAATCAACTTCAATATGCTGGAGGAAGGAGCATACAATCTCTTAGTGGCTCACTACTCTCTATCTCTCCTAGTAATTACAATAGAATGAGTTTGGTCTCAACAAACCCAAAAATATTTCCTTAATGTTGAAAAAATGATATTCTAGTACAATCATTAGATGGAGGCGATGGTCATGGAATGTCATGCGATATACACATGGTAAAAACTTTTGTAATGACAAATGATATGATTCACATGACAAGATAAGATGCATCATATATCTGTGGCAGCATATGAATGATTTAATGACTAAATAATAATTTAATCGTGAGAGTGTCATGGAGAGGTAGGGAGCAAGCAATACATCTATGCCAATGACCTAGGAGCATGATCGAATCACTACAATATAGCATGATATTCGTGATGTGATAATTCTAAAATGACTACGATTAATAACATGTTAGAGAAACTTAGTAAAATATTTTGGAGTTGTGGTGAGAGCTCGACTAGGTTGAAAATTAGAGGATTTTGAACAAAAGTATATTACTGTTTTTTTCCTCTTATCAAATCTTAATACGATCAATTGATGAATCTTAAATTGGCCTCAATCAATATCTCATAGAATTTAATAGTGCTATTTGCATCATTGGCCTCTTTGGACTCATATTCATTTATGACTACTATATAGAGATGAATTCATTAAATAAAGAGCATGTTACGTTTCAATGGATTAGATGAAATTCAGCCTTATAGTATTACAAAACATAGAAAAGTGAAATTAAAAAAAATCATTTTTTAACTCTAAATTTATAGAAAGAGTTGTTGTGTTAAGCAGGATCAAATTAAATTGATTTTTTTCAAATTTATTATCGTGTCAAAATTGGGTCATTAATTTGGCAAATAAAATCCGTAATCTTGGAGAACCTAAATAATACCAATTTTTAACATCTCCAGTATGTTCTTAATGTAGCTTAATGTCCATTTTTTATGACGTCCTTTAATTCAAGAATAGGGGTGTTAAAATAGATTTTCAAGTCAGTTTTGGGTGGGTTGACCCAAAACTAACCCAATTACACAAATGGGTCAAAAATTTGAACCCAGACCCAACCCGCCCCAACTTCGAGTCAACCTAACCCGACATGCGGACCCGAGCGAGCACAGAGCAGGTAGGGGTGTCAAAACCGGGTTTCGGGTCGGGTTCGGGTTGACCCGGAATTGACCCGGGCACAAACGGGTCGACCCTAACCCGACCCGGATATGTAAACGGGTCGGATTCTCGAACCCGGACCCGACCCGTCGGGTTGCCGGGTTGACCCGACCCGACCCGGTTGCGGCGGCGGGACTGCGGGTGGGACGGCGGGCGGGACGGCGGGTGGCGGCTGGCACAGACGCAAGTGGGCGCTCGGGCGCGGGCAGCAGCGGGCGTGAGGGCGCTCGGGCGGGGGCAGCAGCGGGCGCGAGGGCGCGCGGGCGCGGGCAGCCGCAGACGCGCGCGGGCGCGTGCGGGCAGGCGCGGGCAGCAGCGGCCAGCGGGCAGCAGCGAGCGCGCGCGGCAGCGGGGCAGCAGCGGCCAGCGGGAGCGCGTGGGCAGGCGGGGCAGCAGCGGGCAGCCTCGGGACCGCGCGGGCAGGCTTTGGGCAGCGCGCTGGAAGCCTGGGGCAGAGCGCGGGCAGTCTCGCGGGCAGATCGGGCAGTGCGGTCAGGCCTTTGTAAACGGGTTTTCGGGTTGACCCGACAACCCGACGGGTCAACCCGAACCCGACCCGTTTTTCAAACGGGTCGAATCCTGGAACCCGAACCCGACCCGTTTTGAAATCGGGTCGGGTTCGAGTCGGGTTTTCGTGTCGTGTCAAATATTGACACCCCTAAGAGCAGGCAACATCGAGCGTGGTTGAGCGCGGCTGAGTAGGACACTGTCACGCGCTGTAGGCTAGAGTGAGACGTGTGCAGGAGGGAGTGCGGCTGGGCAGGACACGAAGTGAGCTGACGCCATTCGGGCATGAGGTGCGGGCGGGTTGTTTTCGGGTCAATTTTTGGTTGACACCGACACGACTCAATTTTTCAAGCTGATCAGAAATTAAAAGCCGAACTCGAACCATTTGTTAAATAGATCAAGCCGAAACTAGAATTTATGGCTCGAGTTAGGATCAGATTTTTGGATCGTTTTATGTTGACACCCCTATTTAAGAATTATTAATACAAAAATCGTTTATTTTTTTTTATTTTAAATGATCGTTGGACCGAACACATAAAGCGAACTTTTTGTAATTTTTTTAGTTTTACGAGTACTGAAAATGAAAATGCCGCGTCCGTCCTTCCCGTGGAATTGCATACAAATCGCCTTTGCATTGCTCTTCCACGGAATAAAACAGACGAGAAACTTCCGATTTAGCGGTCCTGACGTGGTCCGCCGGCAATGTGACCGACTTCAGAAAAAAAAAGTCTGAAGATTTTCTTTTAAAGTTGTAAGACAGAAATATATAGCTTAAATTAGCTTAAAATTAAATAAACGAAATACAAAAACATTTTTAAATATATCTTAAATATATAATTTTTAAAAAGCTTTTTTGATAAAAAAAAATTAAATAAACGAAATACAAAAACATTTCAATAATAACAACAAAACTTCTTCTTTTTTTCTTCTAAAAATAACAATCAAATTTATTTTTTATCTTATAACAAAAATATATTTTTATTTCTAATAAATTTTTTTCTTATTTAGAGCATTTATCTCACACTAATAATAAGTATGATTTTTATTTAGGACTATAGGAACGCTGTATTGGTTGTCTCAGCTTAGTCAAAGTCTACGTTGGGTCAAGCAAAAATCGCCCATGCTAGCATCAGTCAAGTTGCAGTTGATATTTTAACTTTCTAAGCATTTTAAGGGTATGTTCGTTAGTTTTTAAAACATGATTGTTTAATATATATTTTTCTATGTTTTTATGTTATTTTTTAATTCAAATTATTTTTAAAAACAATCAAAATAATATTAAGATGTTTCCAATATTATTAAACATATAGTTATCATTGACATATATAGTCATCAGCACCATTCACTAGTGGTGTCAAAAGAGATTTTCGGGCTTGGATGCGCGCATGAGTTCAGATGTGCCGATGCGGAGTTCGGACGTGAGCGAGGCTCCCTGGCGCTGCATGCGGAGGGTGGAATCCCGCGCGAGCGGCGAGCGCGGGTCCTTGGGAGGGCTTGTGGCGTCTGGCACTGCAGTGCGAAGGTTGGAGTCCGAGTGTGCAGCGAACGGAGGAGTCCGGGTACGGTGCAGTCCGTGCTGAGGGTGGAGTCTAAACACAGGATAAAGTGTTATGGCATGCGGGAGGGCGTGATTCGCTAGAGCGGGATCGCACTGCAAATGGGGTGGAGTCAGGGTACCTCCAGGTCATTTCAGGTTAATATCGGGATTTAGGTCAACCTGAATCCAATTGATTTTTGAATCGGATTGAAAAAAAAACACAAACCAGACCCGTCTAGCAAATGGGTTGACCCGAATTAGGAATTTTTCTTATTGGATTCAAGTTGGGTCAAATATTAACACCCCTACCATCTGCTATGTCGACCACTATCTCAACTGTTAGTCAACACATGCATTGGTCGTTGCCTCCACCTAACAATTATCACCATTATCAATTTTACTATCACCATCACTGTTACCTCAAGTTGGCATAATCATCAGCTCACCACTGATGACCATCACCAATTGAAGAAAATCTTTATCCAATCTATTCAATATTCATTAAAAATAAAAAAAATTCAATTATATTTAAAATATCAAATACATTTTATTTCATATCAAAAATATAAATAAAATAAAATATAAAATAATCTCAAATAATCTCAAAATAGTTTCTTTTTATCATTTATTGTATAGTTTATACATTGTATAGCGAAGTACTTATCGAGTTTCCGACTCTTATCACAATTCATCTCTGTACAAAACATGCTAAAATACCGTTCCTGCGAAAATATCAAAGACAGTAAACACTCAGATATTCCTGATGCTGCAGAATACACGAAACAAATCAGGAATCCAGCTCAGGAACATTAGATCTGACAGAGCTAATCTCCTTGTAACTAAGCATGATGGCTTCGACTTCTATGACTTATGGGATTAGACTTAATACTTCTTCAAATTTTATTTTGAACAGACGCGAATCTTAATGCGCATTTAAATTGGTAGTTTAATTTATGAGGGAAGAAATTATTAGATTTGTATGAAAATTACGTGGAAAGTACCCCGATCAATTAGGCGCTGATACGCAATTTTTGACACAATTATGCATCATTATATATAAACTTCTTTTCAATTTCGCCTAATATTTTCTCTCACGGATTGAAAGGATAGCACTAAACATGGATGATCATACTATGAAATTTCTTAAATAAAAAAGAAGTTAAACTCTTGATCATCGATGCATCTTTTATTGTAATGATTGGAATTTTATTAAGAAACTCTAAAGTTAAGTGTATTCGTGCGAGAGTGGTATTGGGATGTGTGACCTTCAAGGAAGTTACACAAATAGGATAAAACAGTAAGGTCATCAGGCCAAAACTGATAGTATTTCGATAGTTAAGAGTTTAAGCTATTACAAAATAGTATCATAGTAATACACTAGTCCGAAGTTGAGAATTAAGTGTCATGGAGAACAAAGTGCTATGCTATTGGAGCCGCCTCTTGAATGCTACATAAGACAAAGTGTTACATGGTAAAAACAACCACTTGAACTTGTAAAGACTACCTCTAGAATTCTATATATTTGGTGGATGATTATGGAATAAAGATACTGACGAGGATGTTATTTACTAAAATGGGAGAGGTTGTGAAACTATTTACGTAAAAAAGAAGCTAAACTCTTAAACATTGAGGCTCATTTTGATATAGTAGTTAGAATTTGATTAAGAAACTTAAAAGTTAAGCGTACTAGCATGGGGACAAATTTGAGATGAGTGACCGCCTAAGAAGTTAAATCAACATGATAAAATTATGAGATCATGAGATCAAAATGAAGAATACCTCCATTCTTAATAATTTGAACTATTACAACTATATCAGAAAGAAATTATTAAAAAACTTCCAAGCAAATAACGCTAATTCTGCATTGGTACTCTTCTTTTCAGTCAGGCTTCTTTCTTCGTCAACCCACCAACTAATTCTCAGTACGCGGGTCTCCCAACACAGCCACGATAACTCACCTTCCTTTCTATTTCCTCTGCCGTTATAAAACCCACAATCTCATATTGTCACCTTAAGCCTCTTCCAAAAGAAAAGAAACACGTACGATGGAGAAGGTACTCACAACCGACCTCTGCTTCTCAGACTTAATTGATTTCCTAGTCCTTGAACCAGCCCTCGTCTTATTCACTCGTTTTCGTAAGCTCGCTTCGAGCCACCTCTCTGTTTTTTCTTGGTCATGGAGAACTCAGGCAACAGAGCAGATCAGCAGGAAGAAAGAGGAGGTAAGAGCAGAGCTTGATGTGAACCAAGTGATTATGGTTACAGGAGATGATATGGAGCTAGTCATGGAGAAATTGGGGCTTGGAATTATTGATAAAGCTGAGAAAAGGAAAGAGCTTCTGCGATCAGATGACATTTCTGCAATGTTCGAGGAGGAAGAGCCGAGCTTGGAGGAGGCACTGGAGGCTTTCGGCTTCTTTGATGAGAACAGAGATGGGTTTGTGGATGCAGGGGAGCTGCAGAGAGTTCTCTTCAAGCTGGGCTTTGGAGGAGTTGGGTTGGATTCATGCAAGACTATGATTGCAGTGCATGATGACAATGGAGATGGAGTGATAGATTTCTGTGAGTTCCTTAAGCTTTCGGAGAGCAGCTTCAGTTGATTTATGTCAAATTTGTCGAAAAAGTGGTTTGTAATAAGTTGGTAGATGGAAATTTGAAATATGAGAAATTTGTAAATTTTGGGATTAATATTTAAAAGAAATTAGAAATGCTATAATCTATTAGATTAAATCCTCCATTATTTCATAGTATCCCGTTTAGAAAAGAAGCTCACTTCTCATTTCATATTACTTAGATTTGACCATTTTTCTGGGAGTTTCAGGTATTTCTGTGATAACGTAAAGATACTTATTAAAGTTCACTAGATGACGTGTTTTAAGTCGTAATATTTTACATTTTCATTATTGATACATCATCAAAAAAATTATCTTGATCAGATATGAATCTTGTGGAAAAATCAAGTTAGAAACATCAGAAAATAAAATTGGGATCATCTGAACTCCGATTTCAGCAAACTTACAGTCAAACTGAACGTCTCGGAAAAATGAACCCAACAACACTAAATTTGACTCAATTCGAGCCCAAATGGGTCCAAATCAAGGACCCGAAGCACTGTTGGAAGGTTCAAACCATAATTTGGATTACCAAACATGACGTATTTATAATCGAATCGAGCGGCTCGACGAGACGAATCCAACGAGCCTAAAATTGCAAAATTCTAATATCACTAAGACATTCAAATGTCCAACAAACAGTGCACGATCGAGGGATTCAACATCGGTCGTCCATTCAAACCACTCCATAATTACCCTTGATCTTCATTCTATTTACGGGCCATGCCACTCAGAAATCTATAAATAGAGCCCCCTCTCCTCTTAAAAAGGGGGCACGAACCCTAAGGAAAAAAGAGAGAGATCGGAGATTGCTCTTGCTTCCTTGCCTCCTCGACCATCGATCGGAGTTCTGTCGGACCATCACCTGAGGCCCGGACTTCTGTCGGACCACCATCTGAGGCCCGGAGCTTTGTCGGACCACCACCTGAGGCCCAGACTTCTGCCAGACCACCATATGAGGCCCAAACTTATGTCGGACCACCACCTGACGCCTAAACTTTTGTCGGACCACCACCTGAGGCTCGGACTTCTGCCGGACCATCACCTGACGCCCGGACTACTATCGGACCACCACCTAAGGCCCGAACTACTGCCGTACCATCACTTGAGGCCCTGACTTTTGCCGGACCACCACCTGACTCCTAGACTTTTGCCGGACCACTACCTGATGCCCAGACTTCTCGCGGACCACCGCTTGAGGCCCGAACTTCTGCCGGAGCACCACCTGAGGCCCGGACTTCTACCAGACCACCACTTGACTTCCCGACTTCTGCCAGATCACCACCTGCGGCCCAAACTTCTGCCGGACCACCACCTAACGCCCAGACTTCTACGGGACCACCACCTGAGGCCCGGAGCTCTGCCGGACCACCACCTAAGGCCCGGACTTTTGCCGGACCACCACCTAAAGCCCGGACTTCTGCCGAACTATCACCTGAGGTCCGGACTTCTGCCGGGCCACCACTTGAGGCCCGAACTTTTGCCGGACCACTACCTGACTCTCGGACTTTTGCCAGACCAGCACCTATGGCTCGGACTTCTGCCGGACCACCACCTGAGGCTTGGACTTCTACCAGACCACCAACTGAGGCCCAGACTTCTGCCGAATCATAACCTGACGCCCGAATTTTCAAGTAATGCCGGACTTCTAGATTTCAACCACACGGTTGGCATTTGTAATCTGATCGCCCTCAAGGATGAGTTAGCACATTGTAATCTACTCAAATTCTAGTTGAATCATTTTCAACTGGGCCAGGCCCTATGATTTTTTCCTCTTTCCAGGATTTTCCACGTAAAAAATCTTGTGTTCTCTGTGTGTGAGCTGGATATTCGTGCAATGCTAAGACTTAAAATTACAACTCTACCGCCGCGTATATTCTAGCCCACAATAATTATGATATTTTTCTTGAAAGCACTTAATCTCTTTGTTTAGACTGTTTGGAATGGTTTTCTTATTGCTTCTTAAAATAATTTTTTAATAAAATATTAAAATTTTTATACTAGAAAATTATTTTAAGAAGCAGGAAAGAAGCCATCCCAAATGAAATCTTAATTAATATATTATTTAAGTGAGAAAGAAGTGGCCCTTCAAATTTCAATAAAATCATAACAGCAATACATATTTTAAGTCAATAATTTTTGTTCGGTCTTAAAGTTTTAGGACGTTATTCACCACAGGATTCTTTGTGAAAATTCTTAGAAAATTTTTTCCTTCAGTTATTTCTTCATTAAAATGCGTCTCCAATAAGAGATTTATGGATCCTTTTGGCTCTAATTTTCGCCAAAATTTTTATTTCATTTTCAATAAATTTGCATGGGCTTTCAACAAATTTATCTCCAGAAATAAGAACTATTTGGATGCTATAGTTATCCATACAAAATCTTTATGGGAAAAATATAATTTTTTGTTATTAACTTTTTAATTAAAAAATAAATTTCAATTTTCTTGCAGTTTTTACAATATAACTGACCTAATTTTTAAAGACTCTTTACCATCATATAAATTTTTTTATAAATGATAAGAAAATTTAGGCAAAAAGATTTATGATAGTTGTCTAACAAATAAAATTATGAAAATGCTTCCAAAGAATTAATCTGTAAGAGAAATTATTCAATATGAATAACGTATGTAGCTATGCTATATTCATACTGTGGGTCACCCTCAACCAGATGCCAAGCCGCGACTAATGGTCTACCGTCGGTATGTGGGCTTGTTTAATGGGCCTCTCTTGGGATGGCTGTGTAAAATTGGAAGCTGCCACCAATATAAGATTAGCACCATGGGCCATCTTATATACAGGCTAAAGCCCAAATATATATTGCAATATACATTGCAAAATACAACTAATTTTATACGAACTATTTCGGTATTAAGAATTAGTCAAATAGTTTGAGTATTTTTCATGTAATGCATCAAATAATTTAACATTTTTAGAATTAGTCAAACTGTTGGCTAGTTTGTCTCTTTTTAAAATTTTTTAAAATTATGCTCCTTCACATAATTTAAATTTTAGCCATGTTTCTTCTTAATATACAGGCTGAGCTCTTGCACTTGCGGGTTACAGATCAAGTCGGATCAACCCGGTAACTCGGTGGATTGGGTATGTATTTGATTTTTTTACATGTTTACATAATTGAATCGGATCAGTTGAAAATGGATTAGTTTCAAATTTGACCCGAGCCCCTCAAATATCTATTTTGACACCCTATTATCCATCAAGTTGATTGTGACAAAAGAAAAATTCTCTATTACAAAGGCTTGGGATTTAATTATTCTATTAACCGCTGTTGACAAAAAGTCAAAATTTGAATAATATTATTCTTTTAGTGCTTTTCTTTTCTTAATGCCCATTGCGGAAACTTCGAGAATGCCTCTCACAGTTCATAATATATCTCAACCCACTACATAAACGGCAAACGACTACCACAAATAATAATAATAATAATAAAAGGAGGAAAAGGTCCGCACTTTTTAAATAAACAAATTAATGCGTTTTTCGCACACGCGTGAAAGGCAAAAGTACATCCAAATCATTCGTGTGTGTTTACTTCGCACACGTATGTTATGTGCTTGCCATTGGATTAATTGGATAAAATTGCATTTTCAGATTATTTTTGGCTTTAAATATTAAAATAATAATGTATAATATAATATTTACCCAAATTTATACAAAAAAATACTATATTGAAATTTTAGCAAACAAATTTCTTCAGAAATATTCTCATATATTTTATATTGAAATAGGCTTCAAAATTTTAATTTGTACTAATTTCAACATAAATTCGCCACATAAAATACATTAGGATGAATCCAATTTTATCCTCAATTTAAAGAAAAAAAATATTTGCTTCTAAGAGAGATTGCTTCTAAGAGAGAGAGATATATATATATATATATTTAAATTTTATGTAATTGTTTATTTTTGTTATAATTAAACAGAAAAACAATATTATTGTGATATTGAAAAGCAAAGTAGAGCATTTTCTTTACTCTATGAAGATTTATTAAATTTAATATTTGATTTAATTGGAATTTAATATTAATTTTAAGCTTAATATAATCATCAAATTTATTTCTAAAAATAATAATTTTATTTTCATATGTAAACTATTTGAAGATAAAGTTATGAATTTGTAAAACATATGAATTAAACATATTCTTTCAAATAACAATAAAGACCTCATTATTCCTTAAAATTAAAATAAAGACCACATCTATTTTTTTCTCTTTCTTTTTATTCTATAGTGCCATACTCATTAAGCTTGGATTGAAAGCAATGAATTCTATTGGCTTAGCTTTTTCTTCTTCCTCTTATATATATTAAAAATTAATTATTCCTTTATTTGGGCTTTCTTATCAGTTCTCCCACTAGCTAAAGTGATAGCAGCAGTGTTCAGTTGGATCTCCACTTCTGCTACTTTATTCTACACTTTGATGGGAAAGTGCACTTCATATGGAGTGGAATATGGCTTCATTTTTCCTTTTTTTTTGCAGAAAGGTGGTGATAGAATAAATAAATTAGGATAACAAGTTGGAATTAAAATGAAAAAGTTTTAGGCTCCATCTTGCTAATATGGTAGATTTATTAAAGGAGTTGCACATAATAAAATAAAGTGGAAAGGTTGTTTATAATATAGATGGAAAAATAGTTGTTAAAATATATTGGATTACTCTTTTATTATAGAAAAATTATTCTGTGCGGACACCGGACACGCTCCAGAGGCCAACAAGAACGCGTCACGTCATTTTTTTGCTGTGTACCGATTGATATGGCGTGTTCTGATTGACCCCTGAATCGTCCGGTGTCCGCACAGAATAATTTCTCTTCATTATGTCTTCATTTGGGTCAGTTTTTTGCTACTCTTTTTTTTATGTTTTTAAGAAAATTTTATACTAAAAAACTGTTTTAATAATTAGTAAGAAACTACCTCAAACAGAGCTGAAAAGAGGTAGGATGATATTAAAAATAATAGAAATTTTAATTTCAAGTTAATATAGTTTTTTATAATGAATATTCGACTTTAAACAAAATCTAATATTTTATCATGAAGAGTCAATTAATTAGAAGAAGTTAGTATGGAAAGGGCTTTAATTATAAACTTAACCAAATTAGGCAATCAGATCATGGAGACTTAAACTATGAGAATAATATCATTTGTTGGGAGTGAATGAATCGGTTCAATATTTTAATAAATAATGGGAGCCTTTGTTTTATAAATATGGAACTATTGCTTTGTGCATGAACTTCTTAGCATCCTAATAAGAAAATATAACTAAAAAATTCTTATAAAATATTTATTATCAAGGACCAAGATGATTAGTAGATAAGGCACCTTTAAAAATTTAAGATAAGCTAAACATTTAAAATTGTACTTTGTTTTTGGAAATGATGAGGGCTTTTACCTAATTTTTTTGAGGGGATTTTTAGGTCATTTAAGGCAAACTCACACACATCACATACGCAAGACTCGAATCTAAAACCTCTTGGTTAGTAGTCAAAGCTCACAACCAACAGACCACAATGAGTTGCGTTTCATTGAATTTCAATGAATCAAAAACAATTATAGAGTTGGGAAAAGAATGAAAATACCTATAAAAATGATCAATTTTCATCAAAATAAAAATTATATCAATTTGTGAACAATAAGGAAAAAAGAGAATACCCTACCAATATGCTGGGGATAGGCTTAGATATTGATAAAAAAAATACAAAAATTCAAGTGTCGGCCATCTGCATAAAGATTTACGTTATCTAAGAAAATATCAAGGAAATATGGAGACGCTGTTGGTTGCATAAGAATTTTGTAAACATAAATAAAAAATTGCACCACTTAGCCATACTCAATTGAATTTTCATCTTCTAACTTGTTCGAAGTGTTCCTTAAGACAATACTAATTAATATATATAGTTTATACAAAATTGTAATTTAATCAACAAATATTTCAACATAATTGGGACTTTATTTTGAAGCTAGAATAATTGGACTCCTCATGAATAGGCAATAAACTTTTGAATGATAGTAATTATTATAAACCAATGAAAAATATAACCCCTTTAGCTATTTTTATGGGGAACAAGATAGGGCTTCCTATCAAACTTTTTGCTCCAACAAATGCATTGCTCCATGGAAGACACTATCACTATCCTACTTTATATGATCAAATGCGGGCAAAAACTATATCACCAACCAAAGATCAGTGGTGAAAGCATAATGATGGCTTTCCACATAAGAAATTTTTTTTCTAAAGTTTGTTTAGATAAATCTAGTTAAGTTTAAGCCAAAATAGTTAACTCATGTTCACATCATCATAAGGCTCCTAAATAGACTGACAAAGCATTTAGGTGTCTTCAAATAACTGCTATATAAAGGTTTATACGATATATCCATAGAAGATTTTTTTTTTTTTTGGAAAGTTCCCAATACTTACTCAAAATAGATTTTCTTTCAAATCCTTTGTTAGGATTGAAGTAGGATGTGAGTTAGTCCATAAGGCGAATGCACCTTCCTAATATCCCTACCACAGCCACACCTATACCCATAGCCTCCCATTATAAATTAAACAAGTCAGTCATGTTATTTAAAAGTTAAAAATGGATTCTATAATAAGAGAAAAATATTTACTAAAACATCTTTAGTTCCATACTATTGAATCAAAATTGCACATGAACAACATCAGAATCTTACCAAAATAAATGAATGAATGAGAGAGAGAGAGAGAGAGAGAGAGAGAGAGAGAGAGAGAGAGAGAGAGAGAGAGAGAGAGAGAGAGAGAGAGAAAGATAGGTGCAAGATCGATCATAAGAAGCACTAAGATTTTTACGTGTAAAATCATGAAATGGAAAAAATCACACTCCTGCTATCTTATCATAACCTGAAATTATTTAACAACATATAATGAGCTCAAGAACCTAGCAAGTGACCAAATCCTACAACTAAAGTCGGGCGATTAAGATAGATGGGACTATTGTCAGGTGCTAGAGGTTGGAGGGACTATAATAGGCTGACAACAGTGGTCGGGAGATCGTAGTCGATGTGCAACAGAGGTTGAAGGGTACGTAGTCAAGTGACTGAGGTAAAGGGGACCGTTGTCAATTGGTAGAGGACGGAGGGACCACAGTCGACGGGCAACAATGATCAGAGGGAGCATAGTGAGTGGGCTACAGAGGTCAGAGGGACCATAGTTGACGAGCGACGGTGGTCAGAGGTACCGTAGTCTTTGGCTAATAGAGGTTGGATGGACCGTAGTCCGCAGGAGATAGAGGTTGGAGAAATCATAGTCAGCAGGTGATAGTGGTTGGATTGATCGTAGTCGATGGGACACAGTGGTTAGTGAGATCGTAGTCGATGAGAGACAGTGGTTGGAGGGATCGTAGTCAGTGAGCGAGAGAGGTCGGAGGGACTGTAGTCTGTGAGGGATTATAATCGGCAAACAATGATGGTTGGAGGGAGTATAGTTTGTGGGTGAGGATGGTTGGAGGAAATGTAATCGATGGGCGATGGTGGTCGGAGGGACCGTAGTCGCAGGTGATGATGGTAAAAGGAACAGTAGTCAGCGAGCAATGTAGGTCAGAGGGATCGTAGTCAGTGGGGAATGAGGTCGAAGGGACCGTAGTCAGCGAGCGATGGAGGTCTGACAAATATGGAGGTCTAACAAATGCCCGACGATGGCTACTGGACATAGGTTCGACTAAGATGGTCGGGCATAAGAACATCAACGGTGGTCAAGTGGCGAGGGTTCAATGGTGGTGGTGTTGAATTGGAGCTCTAGGATGCTTCAAACCTTAGAGCTGTCTTAAGTCTCTAGCCGAGGATCTATGTCACGCCCAAGAATTTAATTTGGAAGAATTATTCTTTTATCTTTTAATTTACATAAATGAAGCTACCTAATTTTTTATATCAATATAAATACTAGTAAAAATAAAACTATCAATCAAAACAGTAATATATACATCTGTATTCGTTTCCTCAAAAATCAGGTGCAGTACTCAATATATATACAATCATAATATAACTATCCGGCCCTGAGTACAAAAGAATAACTAAAATAATAAAAATTTGAACCTAAAGGATGGTCAATCTCACACTCATGCTACCTTGCCCTAACCTAAAATCCTTTAACAACATATAATGAGCTCAAAAGCTCAGCAAGTAACCAAATCTTATAGCTGAATTCAAAGTACGACAAAGGAATAATATGTATGTATGCAGTCAAATTAAAACAGTAATATTTATATGATCATGAATCTGTATAGAAATAATAAAACTCATATGTATGAGCAGTAAAATATGTAAACAATAAATCAGTATGGTACATAAGCCAGTAAAGCAGTACTATGAGGAAATTAGTAAATTAGTACTGGTCAAATTAATAAAATAATTATCATATCAGTACTATCAATTAGTAAAGAAATTATATAAAACAAAAAAATTCTAAACATCGATAAAGACTGTCGTAATTATATCAAAGTAGTAAAATCCTATAATGATGTACACATGATATCTAATCATTCTATATTAATATCAAATCAGTATTTTAATCAAATGCTCAGTATATTATATGCTTAGTATATCACATACTCAATATTAGTATAGTGAATCAATAATAGTAACAGTAATAGAGAATCAGTAATAGTATTAAGCACTAACAATATAGTGTCGTTAATAAAATTGGTGGCAATTACAGTAAATATGTATAATGATAGTAAATTAATACAGTATCAATAAAGTCGTATAATAACAATGAATCTGTAATATGTATTTTGGTGGTCACACTTAAAAAAGTAAGAAGTCATGGCTATCACGATATTTTTTAACAATTAGTAATCAATAATAAATAATTATTAGCTTAATAAATAAAGTTGTCTCTTGTTGCCCATCGACATAGTAATAACTCCATATAACTTTCAATCATTGTATCATTGTTTCACGTGAATCTATAAAGGATAATACCTAACAATATAATTTAAAGAAAAGCCTGTCGGCACACCATCCTGTACATGTAAATCAATCTTTAACCAATGGGTCATTCAGTCTTTATTTATCTTTTACATATATTACAATGAAAGCAATAGCGACCAGCTATTACCCAATCACATATATATTTTCAATCTCAATGGTTGTATTAACAATATGCTTAAATAAAAATATCTAATTTCTATACAATGTAAATCATGCAAAATTTAATAACTTTTATTTTATCTGGTTAAATTTATAAATATTGAAGTCAAAATATTTAAGATATTTAGTATGATAACATACAAAAAGTTGTACAGTAAAAGTTCAATAAAATCGAAAAAATATAACCAGTTTAGAGAAGTTAGAGTCAAAATTAAAATCTTTGAAAACAGAGATATAATTAGAATCACCTACTTCAATCTGAATAATTTTTATAAAAGCGGGAAAGCGATCCAGAGACCAAAAATCCAGGTTTCCCTTTCTCTCTCCTCCTCCATAAAAAAATAATTATAATTATTTACAAGTGCTGAAAAAAATAATGCGCTCTAGGCCTAATGCCACAGTGCTCTAGTTCAAACAAGAATCCATATTTTTTTCAATTATTTTCAAATTTTCAAATTGTTATAATCTAAGCCTCCAAAAGTCCTAGCCCTCATTTAATGTAGGAAGAGGATGTCTACTTATAAATTTTTAGAGTGACATGTCCTATAAATATAGAGAAGATCAATAATAGATATTGAGTACTCCATTGAATGGCCCATATTGGTTCCCTTAATTATGGATCATTTATTTAGTATTTAAGTGCCTTAATAATGTTAAAATTAAGCAATTTTAGGCTTGTTTTATTGGTCTCATCGAGCTACTCGATTCGATAATAGCATGTCATATTTGGATATCATTTGGTCATCCAATTAATGCTTAGAACCTTTCAAATATGCTTTGATCTTTGATTTGGGCCCATTTGTGCTCGTATTTGATTAATTTTGATGTCGTTGGGTTCGTCTTACTGAGGCGTTCAATTTGATTATAAGATTGCTGAAATTAGAGTTTGGATTGTCCCAAATTTAATTTTGGAAGTTTTCAACTTAGATATGCCTCAAGATTTGTGCTCGATTAAGGCAATTTGTTGGTGATATATCAGTTGCCCCCCTATTTTAAGAATTTGAAACTTGCGGAGTCCGTAAATACAAGTATGAGTCTTTCATAAAGTTGCAATGTAAATTTATAATTTCCTGACAATTACAAGCCATGACCGTTCCTTGGACGTCAATGTGGACCTCCAATCAGGGTCGTGAACCAAGTAAATGATCCCAAATTATACTTTTAACATTCTATGAAGTTGGCGTGACAATCAAAGAAAAAGATGCTGAAAAATGTTGCTCTAAAACATTTAATTGATTTGAAACTTACTGTAGAGGCTTCATTAGGCTTTGAAAGTGTTAAAATTGAATCTAGAAGGTTAAAAAAAGGGTTTTGGGGTCCTAAAAAATGTCTGAATCGGATAGCCCGAGTAAAAAATTAGGCTTGAACTAGAATCATAATCGGGCCGGTCGACTAGCCGCCACTAGCCACCAGCAGCCCCCCTGAGTGAAGGCCTTGCACAGTTCAAGGGCGCGTGATAGCTCCCCTTTTTACCATATTGTATTTTTCTTAACTGCCTCTGCGAAGTGGCAACAGTGCCGCCTCTTTGAGGCGATATAATTTTTTTAATAAATTTATTATTTAAAAAAAGAAAAATTTCTATTTTTAGCTAAAAAAATTAAAAAATTAAAAAAAAATCTAAAAAATAAAAAAATTTCTCTTAATTTTTTTCCTTAAGGAATTTATAAATACCCCCTTAGGGATTAGGGCGAGAGCACAATTTCTCCATAAATTGAGGAAAAAATAGTTTGACAAAATCTGGAGGCTTTTGGTAGCAATCAAGTCCCAACCCTCTTACTTAGGCACCAGTTCTCCCCCGTACAAGGAGAAAAAGCAGTATGGCAAGAGTTGAGTACCGGCGGTGTGTGGCAGTGGCCGACCGGAGGCGGTGGTGGCTGGTGGTTTGTGGTGGCAATGGCGGCAAAGGTGGCTGGCGGTGACCGGCGATAGGCCGTGGCCAAACAAGCTTGCTTGTGATGTAAATGGTTCTTTCTTAAAATTAGTCGAGTTTGATTTACTTCAAAAATGAATTAAAATGGTTTACAATACATTTACTTTACTTTGCATTTCTTTTTCATCCAATCAAACACCAATATTTTTAAAACCGTTGCATTTGAAATACTTTACACCATTTTGTATTCCAACCAAATAGCCCCTTGATATATTCTCATCGCTTTCCTTTCTTCCATGTTAGCAAAGCTTATCTAGTAGGGTTTTTTTTTTTTTTTAAATGAGGGCACCCTAAATGTCTACCTAATCAAGCAAGCAACCTTGCGAGGGAAAGTCTTGTCAATCTTGAAATCAAGCTTTTTTAATATACAAGCTAAAGTTTGAGCTCGATCTAGAGCTCTTGGCTAGACAAGCTCTACTAGAAAGCAAGTTAATGCATGAGCCAAATTTGAGCCAACTCAGCTCAGTTACACCCCCTACCCTCCACTCCAACAGCCGCATACATCACTTTCGTCGCCTCCGCCGCCTATTTCATTACCAGGATCACAATATCTAACACCCAAAAAGTCTGCCTTCGCCATCGTGACCCTCAAGGTTTTCAGTGTTAGTTCATGAAGAGTTAACGCTATGTCGTGTAAATAGTAAATTTTATATGTTAAATATTTAAATCATATAATTTTGAATGTTTTGTACGTAAATCCCCCAAATGACTGTAGATTTTGTTTTTCAAAGCTAAAAAAATTTGGGCTCTTCCCACGCATAGAATTACAAATTTTTGTAGCGTATTTTTAGGACGGTCTTTGCCCGTTTTGACGTTGCCATTCGGATTTATATTTAAAAATAATAATAATAATAATAATGTCTACAGTCATTTTATTTTTTTTATATAAAGAAAGAATTGTCTGATTTGAATATTAAAAACATGACCAAAAACGAAAAATAAAACGTTTTTGAAGAGATTTCAAAAATAATAATCATTTGACATTCATAGTATAAGTTCATCGTCATGAAATAAATAACAGATAATGTGGCAAGTTGAATAAAATTGAATTAAAGAGTTGTTATTCAGGTTTTATTGAGTATGATTGGGGAATTATAAATATAATTAGATTTATTTAGAAAATTTGAACAAATTTATTAATTTTTTTGTTGATAATTCTACATATATCCAACTTTAATAAATAATTAAAATATTTAATCATTATAACTCACATAATTCTTTTTAGTATACAAGAAATTTTGATTTCTTTTAAACATGAAGGAGATCTCAATTTCATCTCAATCAATTAAATATACATCTGAAAACTAAAATCAATTAAATTTTGTTGACATTTTCATTTTTTCCCACACAGCAGTGTAGTGCCACGATGCTGTACATTAGAGTGCTAGAGCGTTGTACACTATTGTACTACAACATCGTAAAATGCAACGCAACACGTCGTAGTCTTTATTTGGAGACAAAGAGCAGAGCACTCTGACACTCTAGAGCTAGTGCTTTGGCAATGTTAGGTGGGCAGGAGATAGAGTAGCACCGTGATACAACAAGCACTCCAAATCCTAGCACCGTAGCATTATGAGTCAGACTTGATAATTTTATTTCTCATTTTTTATTTTTCATGTTTAAATTGAAGGATTGCATCTCTTCATGTTGTAGAAGTGTATTTCTTTACTTGTTTTGAGTAGAGCTAGTGAAAAAGTGAAGTGAGACACCCCGAGAGAAAAAGAGAGAGAGAGATCTGTATAATTTCTCTTAATTTTCGTAGAGAATTTCTTGGTGTCGTGTGGTTTCATAATTTTTATTCAATTTTGAATTTTTTCACGTTAAATTTTGATGTTCATTTTCAATTTTTTTTTTCTTGTTTGTTTTATTTTGTGATTTTACTTCTAAACAGATCTAAATATATATTATTGATTCTAATTAACTAAAAAATAAGAAATAGCAAAGAAGGTTTTCTTCAAACTTTCTGAGGAAAATAATATAAATAATGATTAAAGATTTATTACAGAAGGTCAGATCTTTATTCCGTTCCGATTCCGGCCCATAATGTAGTAATTCTGATGAGATAACATTTTGATATTTATTATTATAGACAAGTTAGTTATTGGATGATCCTGACTGTCTTACTTCGTTTGTATTAATGGGGATTGGATGCTGCAACCTGCTTGTAGAGGTTTTTTTCCTTTAGATCCCCTCTCCTTCACGATATTGGCGAAGATAATTAATAGTAAGGAAAAGGCTAATAATGGCGATGAAGAAAATGATGGGCACAATATATTCATTATTTTATTTTATTTATTTATTTATTTTTTTGGGGGGGAAATTTGCATAGCCATTAATTAGGATCAAAAAGAATTACAGGAGTAAAGAGAAAAATTCTATAAGAAAAATGCGATGCAGCCACCTCTCCAACAACTCTAAACAAAAAAGAGCTCTGGAAAGCAACAAAAAACTACTAAAGGAAAAAAAGGCAAGTAACAACTTTAACGAAAAAGGCAAAGAAAAACTCAGCTTGGACTCAGGAATGAAATCTTCAATCAAAGAAGGCGTCTGCGCATCCCCTGGTTGCCCATGGACCTTCCAAGGGGATGGGGAAGGCAGGTAACGTCATTATCCAAGTCCAATCCTGTCAAGCAGGACCTTGCAGTCTCTCGAAAGGCAACAAAATTCAAAACGCAGCCCATAAGATAGCAGGTAGTCCAGATAAGAGTGAAACAGCCACTAACATAAACCACCGAATGATCCAGAAACCGGACAAGCTCATAAGTCATAAAGAAAGTTTTTTCCTCACATAATCCCCTTCTTTCCATCTCGGCAGTTTAAATTTCACAGAATTGGCAATAGCTCTAGCTATAGTAGTAGCACAAACCGCTTGATTTCCAAATCTCCTATTGTTACGTTCCCGCCAAATGAAATAAATAATGGCATTCAGTATGAGCAAAGCACCTCTTATTATGTTTTTCTCTCCAGGCAGGCCACCAATAAATTCCAACGTCTGAGAAACATTAGGCCGAAGAAGAAAATTCTGACATTTGGGGAGAAGGCGAAGCAACAAAGAGAAAAAAAAATCACATTCAAAATAAATATGAGCTAGAGATTCATTACAGCCAAGGCAAAGGGGGCAGGAAGAATCTGCCACCATAATATTTCTCAAAGCCAGCTTATCAACTGTTTTGAGACCCCCTTTAATAGCCAGCCATGAAAACACTGAAAATCTGAGAGAGTATCTCTTGTGCCAGATCTTTGGAGACCACACAAGATTAGGCTCCATCTCAAAAAATTCAGAATAATAGTCTTTGAAGGCCCAATGATCCTTATTATCCCAAGTCAAATGATAATTTGAGTCCAGGTTAATGGGGATATTAGCAATATCATTGGTAATGTGATGAGGAAGAAAATCAGAGCGGTTCCAAGCCCCATTGTGAATCCAAGAAGCCAGAGTATCAGTAAGGGGTAGAAGTTCTGAAGACAGCAGTCAGTAAAAGTCGCAGAGAAAACCTCCCCCTTACACCAATGGTCCCAAATCAGAGAGGCATGCCTACCATTCCTGATAACAAAAATGAATTTATGCCTAACCAAAGAAGCAGTAAGGCACATACTCTTCCAAAAACTAGTAGAGGAAGTCTTTCTAGGCTTCCAAGGAGAGTGATATCTAACTTTAAGCCAATTGGATAGCGGGGAAGACAGATTATACATTCTACTAATTGCATTGCAATTGTAAGCAAATCTATTAGAGAACAATGTATAAATATATGTATTAGTTATTCAATGGCATATTTGTAATATTGGGTTTCTGTATTCTACCCTGTAGTCTATTTATAGGATGCGTATGTATCTCAGCAGAATGGTCGAATACAATTTACTTTACTCTCTCTTCCTGTCATTCTGTATCCTCCTCTTCGGTTCTCTCAAGAATCCCGCTCTTCTCAAGAATCCATCGTTCTTCATGGTATCAGAGCAGGCGTAAAGGGATGCTTCGCAAGATGGCCAACTCTGCGACATCTCAGCTCGGCGAACAACTGGAATCGCCAAGTTCAGAAGAGGCGGACATTCCATCATCTCTGAAATTTGTTGTGACAAACCTAAAGAACATTCTGCCAACTCAGCTATCCGTGGACAACTACTCCCTCTGGCGTTGGCAGATACTCAAACTTTTTCGTGCAAATGGGTTTGAAAGGTTTCTTGATCCTCTTTCTTCCATCCCCGACAAACAAATCCAATGTTCGGATGATTCTTTTGTTCCAAATCCTAAATACACACACTGGAACCTTACCGATCAGAATCTTGCCGCAGCCTTGTGCTCGACCATCTCGCAGGCGGTTCTTCCATACATCATCAATCTTGCTTCCACATCTCAAATTTGGACCGCCCTTCAAACTCGTTTTCAATCCACCAACAGATCTAAAGTGATCCAGCTCAAGAACAAGCTTCACAATATCTCTATGCAAACCTCCACGATGACCCAATATCTAATGAAAATCAAAACGATTGTTGATCAAATTGCGGCTGCAGGTTCCAACATTGATACTGAAGATATAATTCTTCACATCTTGAACGGCTTACCTCCGTCATATCAGGCATTCAAAACGGCGATCAGGACAGTGCTTACCCCGATAAGCCTTCACAACCTCTACTCCCTGCTACTCAGCGAGGAAATCAATATTGCAACTGAAGCAGCTCGAACCAGCACACCGGCGGACCAAAATTTGGCTCTCTACTAGCAAAGAGGCCGTGGCAGACGACAGAAAGGTCGGTCTTCTCATAATAATCCTACATCTCAGCGATTCTCGTATGGTTCCACCATCATATGTCAAATATGTAACAAGAAGGGGCACTCCGCTGCTACCTGCTGGCATCGCCTCAATACTCAGTATGTCCCAACTTCAGGCAATAGGGCGTTGCTAGCTACTCAAGAACAACATGCTACCAATTGGTTTCTTGATTCAGGGGCCTCTTCTCACCTTACCAATTCCTTGGAAAATCTGTCTCTCACCACTCCTTATCACGGTTCTGAAACTGTAACCATCGGAGATGGCCGATCCATTCAAATAGATCATTCCGGCTCAGGTCTGTTACCCACAACATTCCGCAAGCTTAATCTTGATCAGATATTTCATATTCCTGAACTTAAATACAATCTTTTATCTATTTCCAAGCTAACCAAAGATAATAATATATCCATTATCTTTGACCCTAACGGTTTTACATTCAAGGACATTCCGACGCAGCGAGTTCTACTCCGCGGACCTTGTCATGATGGACTATATCCTATTCAGACGCCGCTACCTTCCTCAAATAAATCGGCGCTCACGGCTACCACCAAGCTTCCTATTTCATGGCACAATTGATTGGGCCACCCGCACCCTAAAGTTCTTGCTATCATTTCTAAATGTAATAGTGATCTTCATATAGATTCAAGTTTCTTTTCTTGTCACTCATGTAATCTTTCAAAAGGTCATAAATTGCCATTTGAGCACTCTGTAAACCGCACACGTATGCCACTTCAGCTTGTGCATTCTGATGTTTGGGGTCCCTCCCCAGTTGATTCGATTCAAGGATACAAATTTTACGTTCTATCTGTTGATGATTTTACTAGGTTTACGTGGATTTTTCCTATGAAACACAAATCTGAAGTGCCTACCATCTTTATTAATTTCAAAATCTACATTGAAAAACTTACTTCTCATCAGATTAAATGCCTTCGTACTGATGGCGGCACTGAATATTTGAATCATACCCTCACTCAATTTCTCACTACTAATGGCATAGCTCATCAAATTTCTTGACCTTATACGCCAGAACAAAACGGTCTTGCTGAAAGAAAACATAGGCACATTATTGAGACCACGCGGACATTACTATTTACTGCTTCAGTTCCTCCCAAATACTGGCCTGATGCCACTATTACTTCAGTTTATCTTATTAATCGTATGCCCTCACCAAACACACAAAACAAATCTCCTTTTGAACTTCTTTTCAATCAAAAATCAAATTACAAACATCTCCGCACCTTCGGATGTGCCTGTTTTCCTCTCATTCCTTCTCCTCTTCGGCACAAGCTGCAACCAAAATCCCACTCATGTGTTTTTCTTGGCTACTCTGAAAACTACAAAGGATATAAATGTCTTGACCTTACATCTCACAAAATTTTTATGTCAAGACATACCATTTTTGATGAACATAACTTTCCGTTTTCCATTTCATCCTCATCTCAGTCAACCTCTGATTCCACCACTCAAACATCACCAGTTCTTCTTTTCCCGGCCTCTCTAGTCTCCTCTCAGGACAACACTAAAATCACGTCTACTGCTCATTCTTCTCCTCCTAGGACCTCCGTTGAGCAGGACTCTACCATCTATGATGAGCCAAATTCAGCTCCTGCTCCCGATGTCTCTCTTACTATATCTCAGTCTAATCGTGCCTCTGATATTCCTACCACTGCAGCCCGTCATCATATGCTCACTCGTAGGCAGACATGTTCTCTAAAACCGAAAGTTAGATTGAATTTAATTCATCACAAATCCAATTCTCCTCATGACTCTGATCCTACTACATATACTGAAGCTGTTAAACACGTTGAATGGAGAAAAGCTATGGTTGCGGAATATTTTGCCTTACAGAAACAGGGAACTTGGACCCTGGTTGAGCCTCCAACCAACACATCCATAATTGGGTCCAAATGGACCTACCGTACTAAACATCACTTGGACGGTTCAATTGCCAGATACAAAGCTCGTCTTGTTGCATTGGGAAATTATCAAGAATACAGCATCGACTACAATGAGACCTTCAGCCCCGTAGCGAAACTTCCCACAGTTCGGATTCTCCTAACAATAGCCCTACATCATGATTGGGCTGTTCAACAATTGGATGTTGCAAATGCATTCCTGCATGGCAATCTACTGGAAACAGTTTACATGACTCAACCTAAAGGCTTTGAGGACTCTACCAATCCCAATTATGTATGCCGACTTCATAAAGCCATCTACGGTCTCAAGCAAGCTCCAAGACAGTGGTATAACACATTCACCTCCTACCTCATTTCACTCGGGTTTGAACATAGTAAATCAGACCCATCTCTATTAATCCTAAAACAAAAATCTGCCAACATATAACTTCTTGTATATGTTGATGATATTCTCATCACGGGAGACAACTCGGCTGCCATTACCAAGCTCCTTAAACAACTAAATCTCAAGTTTGCCATGAAGCATCTCGAGGAAGCAAATGACTTTCTTGGCATTCAAATAAAGAAGCAGCCCAAACAATACTTCCTATCACAAGAAAAATATGCGGTTTCTATTCTTCACCAAGCAAATTTGCTCAGCTGCAATGCCTTATCAAATCCCACATGTACTAAGTTACCTGCGGTTGTTCCAGAAAATTCACTTCTCTCCGATCCAAGCATCTATAGAAGACTAACGGGAGCATTGCAATATCTAACTTTGACCCGTCCGGATATAGCGTTCAGCGTAAATCTTCTCTCTCAGTATATGCATGATCCGCTGCCACAACATACCTACCTCCTCAAGCGATTGCTGCGATACATCAAAGGTACGCTCGATTATGGTTTACCTATTACAAAGAGTAATCTTGTTCTTTAATCCTTTTTAGATGCTGACTGGGCCGGTGATCCTATCTCCCGTAAATCTACGTCTGGCTACTGCTCTTTCCTCGGCACCACACTCATCTCTTGGACAGTCAAGAAACAACACACGGTTGCCCGATCTTCCACTGAATCTGAATACCGTGCACTCGCAGCTCTCACAGCAGATATCATCTGGCTCAAATGAATTCTTACTTATTTCGGTGTTAATTCGGATCAACCAACCGACTTATTCTGTGACAATACTTCCGCCATCGCTCTTGCAAACAACCCGGTCTTTCATGCACGAACAAAGCACATTGAGATTGATCAACGCTTTGTTAGAGATCAGATCAACAGCCACAACATTAGACTTCTTCCCATCAGCACTATTGATCAAATAGCTGATATTCTTACTAAGCCTCTCTCAACTCCAAGGTTTCATCAACTTCGACTCAAGCTAAGCGTCATACCTAACCCATTAGCTTACCGGGGGATGTTAGAGAACAATGTATAAATATATGTATTAGTTATTCAATGGCATATTTGTAATATTGGGTTTCTGTATTCTACCCTGTAGTCTATTTATAGGAAGCGTATGTATCTCAGCAGAATGGTCGAATACAATTTACTTTACTCTCTCTTCCTGTCATTCTGTATCCTCCTCTTCGGTTCTCTCAAGAATCCCGCTCTTATCAAGAATCCATCGTTCTTCAAAATCTCATGGCCTGTAAAGAAGGGATGCCCAAGCCCCCTTTACTTAAAGGCTTACAAGTATTCACCCAAGAAATAAGATGTAATTTCTTCTCCTGAGCCCCGCTAAAATAGAATAATTTGGCACAGATTTTCTCAATGGCCTTACATAAGGTTTTAGGAATAACTATAGCCCTCATCCAATAGGTGATAGTATTAGAGATGGTGTATCTAATGAACTGTTGATGACCTGCAAAAGAGAGTAATTTTTCTTTCCAACTAGATAAAAAATTAGTGATTTTCTCCAAATGAGGAGAAAAATCAGTGATCTTCAATCTGTCCGTAGAAATAGCCACACCAAGGTAATTGAACTTAGAAATAGAATTAGCAATGTTCAGAATGTGTGCAATGTCCGGACCATTAGGGACCATAGGTGAAGTGATAATGGAGCTTTTAGACAGGTTTAGATGCAAACCTGAGCAGCTAGAGAAGTAATTTAGAATACTCATAAGATGAGAGCAGTTATGTTGCTCGCCACAGCCAAAAATCAAGAGGTCACCGCATACAAAAGAAGGGAGAGCTAGAACTCATTCAGTTCAAATCCTTTAAAAGTCTCATTCTAGTTATTGTCATCCAGCAGACAAGATAGACTATCCATCACAATATAAAACAAATAGGGGCTAAGAGGGCAATCCTGTCTAAGACCAGATGAAGAAGGGAAATAGCCATGGAGAGAACCCTCTAAGCAAAGAGAAAAGTTCACCCCAGTAATACATTCTTTAATCCATTTAATGAACAAAGGTAGAAAGCCTTTTTGGGTCAGTCTAGCAAGCAAAAATTCCCGAGAAACAGTCAAATGCTTTCTTATTATTTTCCTTTCATTGCGCTAGCTTTAACTCATCAAAATGTCTACATGTATTAATGGGATTAACGGTAATTAAATTTGTATTAAGATTAATATTACATAAAATATCGAAATGCTACACAAAATTCAACACAAATCTAAAAATCATAAAACCTGTCTTGGCATAAAGCATCTCGCGGCATGCTGATGCAGTTTTTTTCTTCTCTTGTTCTACTATAAGGTTAATAGTAAGAATTTGTTTGGGATGATTATAACTTTTTTTTAAAGTTTATTATGAAGTTGCAATGGAGAAAGTAACTTTTAACTATTTTATTTGCAAAATTTAGTTTTTTTATAATAAAAATATTTTAAAAATAGGAAGAATACAACAAAAAAATAATAGTCAAATGAAATTATAATTGTTCTTAGAAAAATAAAGTAGAAAAAAAAACTGTTCCAAACAGACCCTAAATTGGGATTTTTTTTTTTTTTTTTAAGAGATTTTATTCCGAAGAAATAAGAGGATACAAGAAATTCCAACATGGAACCAAGCCAAAAAT
The DNA here is from genome assembly GCA_019925795.1 of Dendrobium chrysotoxum. Classification (NCBI taxonomy): domain Eukaryota; kingdom Viridiplantae; phylum Streptophyta; class Magnoliopsida; order Asparagales; family Orchidaceae; genus Dendrobium; species Dendrobium chrysotoxum. Next base: position 75,447,478 of record CM034313.1, read on the forward strand.
TACAAAACAACAACCAACAAAAAAAGAGACAATCAATAAAGAAGGAAGCAAAAGCCAGTCGGGCTCAATCATTGGCAAGAAGCTTTCTGCAAATACCCAGAAGCTAGGCAAGGACCATCCAGAGGAGGAATCAAGCAATAGCTACCAAACATAACGATAGGAAACACCACCAATGGTTGCCAGCAAGCCACAGCCGACCAGGAGGTGAATAGAAAGCCTCCACATCATTGCCCGGACCTCGTAGAAAAAGCAATAACCGCAAAGGCCATCCCCCAACACCATCAAAGTAGAAAAAGAGCCCTTCCATCACCAACCAAAGAAAGAAGCCATTCCCAACCAAGCAGATACCCACAGAAGATCCAAAACAAAAAAGTCATTTCTTTTTGGATTTTCGACGATCACACTTACCACTCTTTTTAGATACAACATCCTCAACAAATTAAATAATACTTAATTCAAAATTATCTCGCGATTCCAAATCTTTCTTGATAATTTCCTCCCCACCATCTGAAGAATTGCAAACATCTAACCAGTCACCATGCATCACCTCATAATCTTTCGATTTACTAACAAGATGGGCAAACAAAGCATCACTAGATATAACAGATATAAGCACCTCAATAATAGGCATAACAGTTTTAGCCATAGGAACAGAACCATCAAAAAAGAAAGCATTAAAACAAGCAGGAGTATCCAAATCATTACCAACCTCACCACTATCCACATGCACAATCTCAGCCACAGGTGGAACAAAATCATCAACCACACGGTCCCCCAACTCCATAGGAACAAAATCATCAAAAGCTGCAGCTTCACGGTCCACTCGTTTGAAAGAAGCAGAACTACAATCCATAACATTATCGTCCTCCACAACATCATCATCATCTCCAGCAATAGTAGAAGAAACTGGAGTAAAGACAAGGTTAACCAAGCAAGGGTTAGGGCTCAACATGACAACCACATTGTTAACATTAGAATCATTGATCACATTACCCATTTTGTTACTAATAACCTCGTTAAGATCACTATAATCATCGACACCATTATCCACAAGATTACAGAAGACCTCATTAACACCTCCAGCCTCATCAACACAAAACCATTCCAATCAGGAGCCTGCAGATCGTCAGTTCCAGCCATATTGACACCAAGATTATTAACACCTCCCACATTCCGCTCTGCATTAACAATCGAAGCCAAAACAACAATAGCATTATCGTTAGCATTCCCATCAGACAAATCCGGATTAGCATTAGATTTCAGGATAGACAATGAGGAAGAGGAGTGGATGTTATACTCACCCCTAAGATAACCAAGACACTTGCACGAAACATAGAATGGAGGAAAATCCTCCATCTAAACCATTTGAACATACCCTGCATTCTCAGACCCAAGCCAGATTTTATCTGGATACTTTTTTGTGATGTTCAATTCAATTAAAACCCACATAAGAGATGGCCTAGAACTAATAGAAGTGACACTGTCGACTTTCAAGGGCCGACCAAACATAGAACCCAAAGCGTGAAGGATCCGAGGAGAGAAAAGATGGGGTCGTAGATTGGGGAAGGAGACCCAAATTGGAATCACCGAAGATTCAACATCGATATCCAGAGAAGGTGACCATTTAGTGAGTTTCATGAAACAATTATACACCAAATAGGATCTATGATAAAATACTATACTATAATCAAGATCATGGCTTAATCAGAACATGCAACTGATCAAGAACAGTAACAGAGAAATCGACATTCAGCTTCAAGTTGAAAAAAAATCTCCGAATTGCATCCAAAGAAGGTCAGCGTGAAGGAAAAAATCCAACCAAAGCAAATTGGAAAGGAACCGCAAGAGCCAATATTTCTTCCTCCGAGATCCACAAAAAGGGCAAAACACGAAACAAACTTTGTCGGAGCTTAGAAAAAATAACAGAAGGAGAACCAGAAAGGGCATCCAAAAAAGATCGTGATTTGAAGGAACCATTCAAAAAACCAGGATCATTAACTCGTTTAACCGCCATTCCGACCGCGAACGGCCGAAGGTGGAAAAGATGAGGAAACCAAACCGAAGAAAGGAAAATACAACCCAGATAAATGAGAAGGAAAAGAATAGCTTCCTTGAAACCTCCAGCAAGAGGCGGCAAGAAGACTCCTTGACGAAAGCGGCAAAAATCCCCTGAAATGCACTGGAGTCTGCTAGGGCAAAGCCCTAGCGAAGGGGGCGAAGCGAAGGGGGCGAAGCGTTGGGGAGAGACAGTGTAGGCTCTATCATTGGGAAGATATATGGCTGATTCATTTTCCTTGTTTGTTGTTCCTTTTTTCAGAGTTGATTCCTCTTCCTTGTTAGTTGGGATAATTTTTCTTGTAGTTGATCGTGTTGATACTATTGAGCTGGTGGTTTTGACTACTTCGATTGTGCTGTTGTCCCTTCTGGGTTTCTGTTGAGCCTGTGTTTGGTTGTTTTGACTTTTGTGGTTTCTCTTGGTGTCGATTGTATTCTTGCTCAGTTGGCTCTTAGGCTTAGTTGATTTTGTTTCAAATGTTATTTTTTAAGATGATTTTTAGATCATTTAAAGACTTCAAACCGTTTCTTTTATTTAACACGTAGACCTTATGTAAATTTTATTCCAAAAAAAAAAACTCATATGAAATGCATTTAGCTTGAATTTTTCTATTCAACTCGAATGAACTTCTAATTAATTTTGAGTTAACGCAAAATTTATTAAGAATGTGTGTCAAAAATTATTTGATTTTCTTTGAAATAAGAGCAATATATCGAAACCAATGTATATTTTCTGGATTTGTTCCAAAGCAAATCCATAACTTTGAGTCTAATCCCAATAAAAAATTTAATTATGATATCCCAACCTTTTTTTTTTTTGTTCACAATTGTATCTAAACGCATATCCATTTTGAATAAAAAATTAAATCGATCTGAATTATATTCAAACGAGTAGAATCAAATTTGAAATTAACTCAAAACTCACATTTCAAATGAATTTTGAATTAATTTAAATTTTGTTTTGGTCATCTCTAGCGGCGACAAGCAATCAATCAAAGCAAGCAATACAACAAAACAAATATAAAAAGGGCGACCGTCAAAGGTGCTGCCGTCGCGGTTCGTGAGGGGCAGTTGATAGTAATTGCTGGAAACTTGCAATCCGTATAGAGGAAATGTGACATTTGAAGCGTCAAATTTTCATGATATATATTCTCTAATTGGCTTGGTGGAATTTCAAATTTCATAATAATAATAATAATAATAATAATAATAATGATAATAATAATTTCTTTGGAAGTATTTAGTTTGAATTAGATTTATTTAAATGTATTTGAATGAGTATTTAAAGGAGCTAATAAATAAACTTATTACTAAAGTACTATTGAAATATATCCCAAAGGATTGTCATGCTATAAATAATTTTACAAATATAAAAAGCAAGCAATTCAATAAATTTGAATTTAATATCTAACTATTTAACCCAAATTAAATATTTTTTTTTAACATTTAGGCCAATTAAGGCAAACTCATACACACAACATATCTGCAAGACTCAAATTCAAAACCTTTTAATTGATAATCAAAGCTCCCAATTAACAAACTAAGATGAGCTATGTATCCAAATTAAATAAGGCTCTACTAAACATAATAATTAATTAGCATGTTATGCGGGAGTTTTCTTGCAATTATGCAGCTTAAATATGTATCAGAAGGGGAATATGCGCTTGGCTTCAAATGTTTTGATTTCATGCATGTGTGCTAATGCAACATCGATGTAACCTTTAAGGTGTGCTCGAATAAATGTAGCTTCCTCAGCCTTGAACAATTGGAGAGTGAGGATTGAAAGCTGCAGAAGTGTAAAATGATATGTGAGAAATGAAAATAAAAGAGGCAAAAGGGAATAATAAATAAATTCATGATATATTATTATTATTGTGTTGGAATATTTATAGCAATAAAGATTGTTTATCATCATAAAATTGTAAGATTAGTTTATAGAAGCTCATAGGAGGCATGAGATTTTTTATATGAAAATTTAGGAAGTAGCAAAATCATGGGGCTTGATTTAATTTAAATAAGCCCAGTAGTGTGGCTAGTACATTACAAAAGATGTATTTCTCTATAATTGGAGAAGACTTTGATACAATGCAACATATATATATGTATTCTAGAAAATGACTCTCATAGTGGAGTATGAGGGGTCTTAACATGTTGAAGTTATAATAAAAAAATTGTTACTATTTTGTTAAGTAGACTAGTGATTGAGAAGATGAGCATTAACATTGATAGAGATTACAAGTGTTGACTTTGGTGTTGATGATGAACATCATTCCTATTAATCATAATGATGGGCATTGACATTAATGATGATGGTGGGTGATGTCATTGGTGTCCAAGTCAAGTGATAATATTGATGTTCACATTAGGCTCCAACATTGATATTGATATTGGATGATAATGTTGTTAATGAACTCAAGCAAGTAGCACTAGCTGTAGACCACGTGCCTGGGAGTCAGGAGTCTCTCATCTGCAGTAGTCGTTCTCAGCAGCGATGATCAAATCCTCACCGTCTACCATCTATTAACTTACAACTATCTTTGATTCATATTGCTTTACACTTACTCAACTGATATAACTACATTGTACTGCTCATTGTATAAAAGTGAGTCAAATACAGTATAATCACTTTACCTCCATTACTCTCTATTTTCTGTAATGTTCTTTAATATAGGTATAAAAGCAATTGTTTACAGGGTATCAAAGCACCTTTAAGCACCACGGTTCTTTTTCATTTTCCAACATGGTTCCAAAAATTCCTTTGTAGCAAGTAGTTGTACCGATGTTCCTCTTGTTGGATGTGCTCCCGTTCCTCCCTAGATCAAGTACTTAATGTCTACCATTAAGATTGTTATCATTATGCAATTAACCCCAGACAATCATCTAACATGGTGGTCTCAAGTGCTGAAGGATTGTCACGCAAATGGATTCAATGGGTATCTCAATGGTCGTCTGTCAACCTTCCCAATAGATCACAAATGAAAGTGGTGAAGTATTTTCCTATTTGAGAATCCAGAATTATATCGGCATTTGGTTGGTTCCTTGCAATATATCACCATAACTCGGCCTGATATTTCATTCATTTACACATTAATCCAATATATGCATAAGCCATTGCTGCATAATTTTCAATCACTCAAACATTTGCTTCGATACATTAAAGGCACTTTAGACTTCTATAAATTCTGCATCATTTACTTTGCATGCCTACACTAATTCTAATTGGGCTAGAGACCCGCTTGACATAAATTCTACGATAGGTTACCGTTTATTTTTTGGAGATACAATAATTTCTTGGTGTGTTAAAAAGCAGCCTATTGTTACTCATTCTTCAACCGAAGCTGAATACCGAGCTTTAGCCCCTACTGCCACTAATATCATTTGGATCCGACGTCTGTTAACTAATCTTCAATTTCCAATTTCCCAACCAACTCCTTTGTTTGTGATGGTGTTTCTTCCATTGCTCTTGCTCATAATCCCATTTTTCATGCTCGGACTAAACATATTGAGGTGAATTATCATTTTATTAGAGATTGCATCAAGAATAATGCAATCATTGTTCATCATATCAACACCCAGGATCAAATTGCGGATATCTTCACTAAAGTTCTTCCTAAGCTGTGGTTTTCTATTCTTCGTGACAAGCTCACAGTTTCTCCAACCACATTCGCTTTTTTGTTAATGAACTAAGGCAAGTAGCATTAGATGTCAATCACGTGCCTAGGAGTCACTCGTCTGCAACAGTAGTTCTCTGCAGCGATGATCAAATCATCACCGTCCTCTAATTGTCAACTTACAACTACCTTTGATTCATATTGATTTACACTTACTCAGCTGATATAAATACAATGTACTGCTCATTGTATAGAAGTGAGTGAAATACAATAGAATCACTTTACCTCCATTACTCTCTATTTTTTGTAATGTTCTTTAATAAAAGTATAGAAGTAGTTGTTTACAAATGTTAATGTCATGAATTGGTTATGGTGTCAACCTCAAGCATGAACCATGTTGACAACAACAAGGGTCAACAGTGGCGGCAATCAAGGATATCTTCCTTATTGGTGATGTCATACTTTGCCATTGTTGTTGACTTGAGGTGTCAATATCAATGTTGAATCGGGCGACAGCATTAGTGTTGAATGTGACCGAAGAAAATATTGTGCAACCTAAAATTTAATCATAACATTACATATGATGACAATTAAGATCCCTCTGCATTGTGATCATTGAATTCAACTCTTCACCTTGCCCCAGTGATTGCCCTCAAAGAGGCCCTATGGTTCTCAACCCTCACCAGATGTGAAGAACTCGAAAGGTTTCTTGATTTTTATGAACTAAAATCTCCATGATGATTCTTTCAGCTTCCTCCTAGATTATGTTCTCAAGGTTTCTAAGAATTCAGCCCATCTTCAATGGAAGTCCATGGCTGTCGATTATGTCAGTATACCTTCCTCACGCTATTACATTCGCGGCGCCATTTAGGCCCAGGTCTTCATCGATCTCCACCTCATCAACATCCTTATCTCTCAAGACCTCGCTTCTAAAATTCATTTCGACTATAAATTTGTTAAAAAAGGAAATTTTAAATTATTTTGATGTCAATTCTAAAGTTTTAAATTCAAAAACTTGAGCATTTTGAATTTTTTATCTCATTATTATGTTAAGATTTAGGCTTGGTTAGATAAATTTCATGGCAACATATCAATTGTCCCTATTTTCAAGTCTAGCAATTTTGATTTCAAAAATAAAATGAGTCTTAAAAATTTTGTGATGCAAAATTAAAATATATATATATATACAAGTTGAGACCACCCTTGGACATCAACATATACTTCCCTTAGAGATGTGAACCAAGTAATTTATTCTCAATCTCAATTTTATCATTCTTTGAATTTTGCTCATTATTTGAAGAAATTGGCTATAAATTCAACAAATTATTGAAACTACGCTGAGAGAGCCGGTTGGACATCGAAAGTAATAAAATTGAGTTCGAAAATTTGAAAAATAGTTTCAAGCTTGACTTCAAAAATATCTAAATTATTGATTAACGATTCCAACATAATTTTATTACAGTAAAAAAAATCTTTTGTTGTCATCTATAAAGTAAAATATAAAAGAGAAAGAGAATAAACGTCTATAAAGTCACGAAGATTTATGGATTTGGCTTCAACCAAACCTACATCCTTGGGAGGAAAGATTATATTATCCATTAAGCAACAATCATGATGTATAAACAAATAGCTTTGAACAACCCTTAATTCAAATATCAAGTAAGCTTACATGTTAATAAATCAAATCAAGTTTAAGTGAGACTGGTGGTCAGACTCACTCCCCCGCCTCGGCTCTACTAGGGTTTCTACCCTAGTCTTTTCCGGTGCAGGTGGGCTTGCTCTTTGCCTGATCTCGTCTAAGGAAGGTGCTCTCTCCCTGTTAAATGTCGTTCTTCTCCTTTCTACCGTTTTGGATTTTTATTTCTTCTTAAACTTGCCTCCGTGGATGGAGGCTAATCAGGTTAAACTTCTGTGGCTTTTTTGAACCTTAAAATTTCTACTTTTCGTGGTTTGCCATCGTTATAGATATCTGAGTATGAAATTTGGCACTTGCTACTCCCTTTGCTTTTTCCTTAATTGGAAAATTTCCTAATCGCAAGCCACCGCTGGATGTTATTAGGAAATTCTTCTTTAATCTCAAACTCTTCGACGAGTTCTCGGTGACTTTGCTTGATGCTAAGCATGTGTTAATCAAACTGATTGATGATTTGGACTATTATAGAGTTTTTGCGCATCGATCATATTTTATGAATAATTGTTTCATGAAATTAATAAAATGGTCACTGGTTTATGACATTTCTTAAGAATCTCTCGTTATCCCTATATGGGTTTCTTTTCCTAGCCTTCATCGCATCTCTTTGCTCCCCGTATCTTGCTTGGCCTTGGCTCTCTGTTTGGTCGACCCCTGCGATGTGATAATGTGACGTCTAATGGCTCTTGACCTTCGGTTTCACACATGCTGGTTGAGTTGGCCATTTTGAAACAATATATGGACTGTGTGTGGATTGGTCCAGAGAAATCTGTCTATATTCAAAAGGTGATTATGGATGTTTTTTCTTCCTTTTGTGATCATTGTAAGTCTTTGGGTCATTTTAGGAAGGAATCTGTTTCTCTCCATCCGCATTTAGCTAAGGATCTCACTCGTTCTAGTATGCATGTTTCTGTTGTCGGTGTGGAATCCGCACCTACCCCTCTGCTTGTTACCAATTCCGTGGGTGAAACATTGATGGATGGTGTTAGGGTGGATTCCCTTTCTCCGTTTATTGCTCCTGACAATGTGACTGTATCATTACCTGTGGGGGAAATGGTGAGGGATGAGGGTAATATGAGGGTGGGGGATTCTCCTGTGCACACCCCTGTGATTGTTTCCTCTCTTATGAATGTTCCGGATGTAGAGCATTGTGATATTAACTAGGTGGATTTGAATGAAACTTTTGAGGGATGCAATTCGGGTCAGCTACCTGTGGATTCTAATAAACCGATTGTGTTGCATAAGAGCTTGGAGGTCAGTGGTAATGTACCTTTTATAGATGTGCCAATTTCACTTGTTACTAATGATGCTTTGATAGTTCATTTGGGATCAAAATCAAAGGATTCAAATGTGGATATTCTGATTGGCTGACTGAGTGTGATCCATCGGCTAATTGGGGTGTTGCGGAAGATAATGATGATCCTATAAATGATTTTCAGAATTTGTATGGTTTGAATGTGGGCCACATCGAATATGATTTTAACAAAGTTGTAGGTAAATGAGGTCAACGTAAATCAAAAAAGAAGTTTCCTTTCTCTTGATTTGGTGGTCTCTTTCATTCGTTGTCTTTTGGTCCTATCCATTTTAGGATCATCTATTGGTTTTGATTGGTTTTTGCTGGTGTGGGTTTACTGGGTTGCATGATTGCTGTGGTGTCTACTTGGTTGTTCTGGTTTCTAGACTATGATGAGGCAGGTTTCCTGCATGCCCCTCTGGATGGCCTTGGCTTGTTTTGGCAACCTTGGTGGTTGAGTCATTTACTCGGTCTATGGTGTTCGTATTTGAAACTTTGCTTTATTCTCTTCCTCCAACGGATGGTCCAAGCCTAGCAACTGGGTGGCTTCTGAGTCTGGTAGGCTGCAGGGCCTTATTTATTTTCTCTAATTATGGATTATTTTTCATTTTCTAGTTATCTTGCAATCTAGCGCTTAATGTGGTGATTCAAACTTTGTAATTTCTTGTTTTGGCCTCTTTCGGGCTTTTTGTTGTAAGCCCCTTTTTCATCTAATGAAAATAATATTTGAAAAAAAAATGTTAATAAATCAAAGATCCCCAAAAATATTTTTCTTGTATTCATCAGTGAAGACAGCAATCCTCCAAAATTTTAGCCACCGAGAACAAGAAAAATAAGACATTAAATCTCACAATATATATGTTATATCATATAAAAAATTTTCTCCTCACATGCACTTTGGACGTCATCAATCCTCCAAAAAATTCTAGCCACAGGAAACTTATGTCAGAAAAAAATAGATCCCTATTACTTAGGAAAAAAAAATTGCATGGTTCACTTTTACTTGAGGATATTCTCATGTAATTTTTTTTTCAAATTAGGCTGCTCAAAACTCTAGCAGGGCTCTTCTACTTATATTTATAATTATCATCCCCATGCAAAAATTTATGAAAGCTCCTTGGATTTTTCTAATGTTTTTCTCGATTTTTCTCATCCCAAGTGCTTACATAAATTCCTATTTTGCTGCCTTCGATCACTCTACTAATAAATACTGATGATAAATAGGTGTCAATTCGGGTCAACAGGTCGGGTTCGGGTTGAACCCGACTTGACCCGAGCGTAAACGGGTTGACCCGAACCCGACCCGTTTAGCTAAACGGGTCAAGATATACGACCCGGATCAAACCCGTGCGGGTTACTGGGTTGACCCGACCCGACCCGCAAACCCGAACCGGACTTAATGGGATTTCAAAAAATTTAGTTACATGGCATCGATTGGATGTATTTTTTTGTCTTGTAGTATGCGTATTATAACCCCATTGATTGGATGCATTTTTTTTGTTAGTTTAATGGTAAATATAGATGCATATCTTAATATGTATTATCTTAATATGTATTGCTTTTTTCAAAGAATTTTTATAATCAAAAAAAAGTTTATTAAAATTTAGACTATTTACTTACACGGCATTAATTATTTGTATGTTTAAAAAACTCAACGAAGTTAGAATAATTTCTTAGCCATCGTTTAGAACAATTATACATTATTATTTTTTCTTGATTTCAAACATTTTTTTTACTAACGGGTTAGCCGGGTCGACCTGCGGGTTTGTGGGTCAACCTGAACCCGACCCGTTTTGCAAACGGGTCAAAAATCCCAACCCGAACCCGACCCGTTTAACAAACGGATTGACTCGAATCCAGAGATTTCAAACATATTTTTGTATTTTTAGAGCCAAGTGGCCCTTCACAAACTTTGTATTTTAATATCCAATTCATCCAACATTTGCAAATAATTAAATTCGCATTACTTAGGCTTCGTTTGCAATGGGCTTTCTTATTGCTTTTTAAAGTAACTTTTTTGCATAAAAATTTTAATTTTTATGCTAGAAAACTGCTTTAAGAAGCAATAAAAAAGCTGTCTCAAACGAAGCCTTAATAATACTAACAATTTTAAATAAAAGTAGCATACATGCAAAATACTGTTGGAACTTGAGAGGAGTAGAGGACTAATCTTTAGTCCTTTGTGGTAGAATTCATTCCTCTAATCTTTTTGTAAAGATCAATTCTAGGTCATTCTCTTCCAGGCTTTGCTTTCCACTTTTAAGAGTGATCAATGCTGATTGGTTTGTAGTGTTTTGCAAGCACGATCAATTCTGACTGATCTCTACATAGAGAATGGGACATGAGCTCTTCGACTAATCGGAGGCAATTAATACTGGCAACAAAGTCCGGTGGGTGTGACGAGCACCGTTGCTTTCTTCAATCGTGAGCCACTTGAAATAAACCTCTACGATATCAACACTCCACTTGTCCACCGTCAGCTGAGCACACTCGCATGGGACGGCACAAGATCGCACAAACTGCCTGTTTTAAAGCTGGTTCCGTGGCTGGTTGAATGCTTTGATTCAAAGATTAGCATAAACGACTGTGTGATTTGTACTTCAGCCCCCCTGCGAGTGCTAAAGAATTCTACTTTCTTATTCAACTTTCCACACCGCCACTTATCCTTTCAATTATCCCAAGCATAGATGCAAGTGATTCCTTCTGGGTAGTCAAATCTCAGCTTCTGAATTGAGAGCTGATACTCAAATTGTAATCAATATTCTTTGATCATCCATCACCATAATATTCCAAAAGGGTGAAGATGCCAAAAACACTAGAATGAGATTAAAAGAACTCCAGAAAATGTCGAAATCAACAGTAAAATAAAAGCCATGCTTGCATTATTACATAAAGGTACAATCTGCAAACAAACTCTCAGATCATTTCTTCCCTTAATATTTATCTTCTCACCCATTTAGTTATTTACAAGCATATAAAAAAGCATCAAACCAACATACCTAACCAAGCATTAGAGGAAACCACAGAATTCCCCTTGCCTATTGTCAATTTCTACAAAACCTAGCTCAGTCTATTTAATCAAATTAGAAACTGCTCACTAAATGAGCAGAAACTCCCTATGAGCTTTCCTGGAAGGTGAAAGACCGCGAAAGCGCAGCAGGATTTGCAAGCAAGACCTGAGACAGCTCATTTGAAGGGATTTTGTGGTCTCCAGTTGATTGAAAGGCCTTGAAGAGTCCCCCTCCCCTACTAATTAAATCTGCTTTTATCAGTGTTGAATCCAATGGCTGCCCACATTGAACACTCTGCAGCTTTTCAGGGACATCAACCCTCATTGTCTTTGGAGCCCAGAGAGACTTCTCAGGTATGGGAGTATTCCCCTTATCTAAATGACTATGGTTCAACAAATTCCCCTCTCTTGAATGCTTCCCTAAGTTTGGCGAATTTGAAACTGAGCAGGAGGAGCCACTGCTTGGTGAAGTTGAAAGCGGTGATGACAGCCATGGCATGCCCCAATATGCAGTAATTGGGTAGAAAGGAAAAGCAAATGGAGGAGGGGTCCATGTATAAGGCCAAGGACTTCCATTGACGTTAGAAACATTTGGAGGGAATCCATAGCAATTTGAATTTGATGATACTTTCACTTGTTCATTCGAATTTGGGGATCCACTCAACTGCTCCTTCTCGTTCTGGTTGCGATTCTTTACTGTTTTCTCCACAAGCTTCATTACTGAAGCCATGGATTCACAAAGAGGGGTGTCAGAGCCAAAGCTGAGCACTGTACCATTGGATTTTAGAGGTTGAAGATGATGGATTGATTCGGGGACAGCTTGAACACAATCGGCAATTGTGATCTGTCGAAAGTGTTGGTGGGAAGCTGAACTCTTGCTTTTGCGACGGCCTGCGCCAACAGGGACGTTTCTCATGCTGCCACCAGCAGTCCAGTATCGCTGACAGTTCTTGCAGAAGTGTCTGGGCTGGTTAACGTTGTAGTTGTTGTAGTAACAGAACTTGGTGTCCATGCTTTTGCAGCGAGGACAAGGCAGTATCTTGTCTGGTTTTTTGTTGGCTTTATCCCGTGGATTGTTGTTTGATTCATTCTGTTCATCATCATCTTTCGAATTCTCAGGCGATGATGAGTTTTGATCAATCTTCTCTTCGTTTGTCAAAATTTTCGATTCATCATTCTTCTTCTCTTCTTCTCTTGAAATTGGGGTCTCTTCGTTGTTGTCCATTTGTTCTGGGCTGGCTTCCTTGTCGGATGGAGCCTGTCAGTTTAGAGTTCAAATTCAAATTGTAAAGATTCATATGAGAGTGAAGATTATAAGAAGTAAAGTGAAATACAATTTGAGCTCTAACGGTCTTTACTCATTGTAACTTAATCCTCTGAAACAATTGGTATTCATCTATTAACGTGTCGGGGTTCGAGTTGTGCCACTTTTTCTACACCTAACAGATATCAGATATGATAGAGTTGACTAGAGAATTTTTTCTTGATTATTTATATTGGTTATGCAAATAAAGAATAACAATCTAGTAATAAGATGCACTCACAGTAACTTTTTGTTTTTTTTTTTTTTACTTAATGAAGGACAGATAATGATAACAGGAAGAAAATCCAAGATTGGTGAAAAGAAACAAAAAAAGTAACGATTTTAGATTTGTGTAGAGGAAAATCCTTATGGCGTTATTCAAGCTTGATCGTTTAAGAGAATTTTTTATTGGTGTTTAGATATCTATGCGAACCAGAGATGCGAACCAAAATAGTTATAAAGGATGACTCATCCCTCATTTGCTGCAGAATGTTACTGTTAGAATAAAAAAAAATGTTAGCCTCATACTTTTCTTCTCTCTTAGAGAAAAGAAATAATAGAAAGGCAACACCTGTCACTCTTCTCTTGGCTGTGAAATTTTCAACCGAAAAGATAAAATTGGAAAGTAAGAGCCACCATGAACTGGAAAGTAATGGATTGACATTTCAGGGGAAAGAAAGTTCTCCACCCTCAAAATAAGGAAGAGATAAGCATCAAAACGTCCATTAACTTCACCCATCCATTGACCCTTAACAGTTCATCTGAGATCCTCCAAATCAACCTTTTAAAGGCAAATACAAAAGCCAACAAAATCATAAAAATAATTAACCCAGATGAAAATTTTCCCATAAAAACAGAGGGACCCATATTCAAACCGCAACAAGATCCAATCTTTCTTACTCGAAACAGATCATCCATCCGATTATAATAAAAAAGATCAGAACTTGGAGATCTTATATTATTTCATTCAGAATCACTCATACAAACAATAAGGAAAAAGAGATCGAAGCAGCCGCCAATTACCTTCTCATCATCTCCGATAAACTCCTCTCCGATAGTCACCGAAACTACTACTCCTACCGGAATCTGTATAGTTTTCCCAAAAAGTTTGATCGCAGGATCTCTGCTCTCCGCCATCTCCCCTGTTTCTCCTCTTGTTTTTCCTACTTTCTGCTCCTTTCTCCTTCCCACTCTCTCCCCTGTTTCTTCAAATACTTCTTAAAACGAAGAACGAGGAGGTCGGGTACTTGCTCTTACGCTCTCTCCTCTCTCCCTCTTTCTCTCTCTCTCTTCTGATCTATTGCCGTTGCGTTGGTTCTCCCGGTCTCCTGCTGGGTCTTGGTTTAACAGACAGAGGGGAGCGAGAGAAGGCCACGTCAGCAAGGGGAGAGGATTCTAGCCACAAGTTTGCTTGTGGCCTCCAGGGAGCGTTATTTGATTCGTTTGCCTTTAACATGCTGCCGAATGGAAAGTTTTCAAAAGGATCACTCCAACTCAGCACCCAATACCGTAGCTTTAAAGTAATAATAATCAACCCAAATTAATAAAGTAAAAGAAAAATATCTTAATAAAATAAAACATAAATACCTTTAGGCCACTAAAATTGGGCAAATAAAATATATGGGCCATGCAGTTCATTTTGATCTATTAGTTAAATATTTTGACTATTGGGCTTCTTGCCCTCATTTTCCCCCCCAAAAAAAAAAATTGACTATTAATCAAAAAAATTTATGTTCGAGTTTTATGTATTTGATGTGTGTATGAGTTTGCCTTAATTGACTTAAATATTCAAAAATATATATATATATGGCCCATTTATGACTATTTTATTTGAAGGTGAGTTTTATTATGAATTATAATGCTCGGCTTGATACAATCAAATTTTAGCAAATAATTAATTTGATTTTGAATACTTTTTATCTAAGTTGAATTCTCTCTCTAATAATTAAATAATCGATTTCATATACTTTGTATTATACTTGTTTGAGCTGCAATAATCTACAAAGAACATTTCAGAGGAAAACGGAACAGAGAAAGAATAGAAAAGATATCTGTAAAGTTTTATGCATTCCCTTTTTCACTACCCATTCCATTACAAAGAGTATAATATATAAGTTAAGGTGACAGAGCAGTTAGTTAGAGTTGGATGGTGGAGATTTGATCAGCCCAAAAGTTTCCACTTTTGTGTCAGAGGTAGTGGCGGCCTCAGCAGAGCAGTAGAGCAGCAATAACCAACTTAAATGATTATTTGATTTGGGTTTGTTAACATGCCCCCTCAAACTAACAATGTGGTAGAAACCGTGAGCTTGTCACGAAGTAGAGTGAATCAAAGCTTAGATAGCATCTTAGTAAAGATATCCGTAATCTGATCTTGTGAATTGATGTGGTTTATTGTGATAGTCTGAGATTTAATGCAATCCCTAATGAAATGGTAGTCCACCTCAATGTGTTTAGTGCGGGCATGAAAGACAATATTGTGAGAAAGCACAATGACTGATACATTGTCACAATATAGTGTGGTAGGTGTCGAAATTGGAAAACCAAATTCTAGTAACAAATGGCGAATCCATATAATATATGTTGCTGCAGTAGCCAAAGCATGACCCTCAGCTTTTGTTGAAGATCGGGCAACTGTTGACTGCTTTTTCATGCACCAGGAGAGGAGAGTATCACTAAAAAAGATGCAGAATCTCGTGGTAGACTGCCGATCAAGAGAGTCACCAGCCCAGTTTGAATCGGAATAGGCAACCAATGAAGTCGAGGTGCTGTTGATGGGTAAACCGAAGTGTATCGTGCCTTGAAGATGTCTTAGAAGATGCTTGAGACATTGAAAATTCTACACGGTCAGTTTATGCAGAAACTGGCAAAGTTTATTCACTGCAAAGGAGATGTTTGGACGAGTAATAGTTAAGTATTATAGCGAGCCGACAAGATGACGATAGAACTCGGGATTGTCATAGAGAGAGTCGAGTGCTGGAGATGAATAGAATTTGAGGGGAAACGACGTGAGTACAAGTTTGTAGTGATCAAAACCAACTCGGCATAGAATCTTGGAGGCATATTGCGACTGATGGAGTAGAAGACCAGCAGAGGTACGCACTGTTTGAATACCAAGGAAGTGATTCAAATTGCCCAGATTGCGAAGCTTGAAGTGACTGTGAAGATTAGAAAGTAAAGCAGCAATTCGAGATGGATTGTTACCAGTTAAAAGCAAATCATCAACATATACTAAAAGATAAAAGTCAGATTTTCGGTGGTGAATTAACAAAGAAGGATTCGTTGTGCTATGAGATAGCCCAAGAGTTTGCAAGTGAGACGTAAGCTTTGCAAACCACTAACGGGGAGATTGTTTGAGCCCGTATATTGACTTTCTTAACAGGCACACTGAATTTGGAAATTGAGGATCCTTGCAACCAGGAGGCTACTGCATATAAAATGTTTCATGTAAATCACCATATAAAAAGGCATTTGAAACATCAAGTTGGGTTATAAACCACTTGCGATGAAGAGCTGTATTGATAAGTATTCAAACTGTGGCCATTTTGGCGACTAGATGAAATGTTTCACTATAATATATGCCAAATTTCTGGTTATATCCTTGTGCCACTAAATGTGCTTTGTGATGAGCTATAGAGCCATCACTGTGAAATTGGGTTCGATAAATCTATTTGCAACCTAAAACGTTGCCATCCACGGGTGGGGGAACCAAAACCCACTTCCCTTGAGATTGTAAAGCTTGAAATTTGGTGGACATAGCATCCCTCCAACATTTGTGTTTAATAGCCAAAGAATAACAGGACGAATCAATATTGGAATCTGTTTGGTGTTGTAAAGAGAAAATATGTCTTGGTTTCAATGACCCGGTCTTGGATCTTGTTACCATAGGGTGCTGGGTTAGTTGGGAAGCAGCGGATGGAGGTAAATTGGGAGGCTCAACAGTGGAGTGGAGTGGGAGATCATCAGTAGGTGGAGTTTTGGTTGAGGAGGTAGATGTGGATGGAGAAACAGATACATAGTCTGTAGGAGTTGACAGAGGAATAGTGGAGTGAGATGTATTTAATTAGCAAGGTATAAGGGTGAGAGGTGGTAGAGGAGTAGTAGAAGGTAGTATGTCTGGTGATGGGGAACTATTTTGAAAGGGGAATGTATCTTCTACAAATTGAACATGCCAAGAGACAATTATTTTGTGAAGATTTAGATGATAGAAATGATAGCCTTTGTGAGTTGAACTGTAGCCCAAAAAACACAAGCTGCTAATTTTGTTGAGACTTTATGTGAAGCAGTGTGGGAAAGCCATGGATAACACAAGCATCCAAACACTTTTAAATGAGAATAAGATGGAGCACGTTGGTAGAGAAGTTGATAAAGTGAACCAGAATGTGTAGTGGGGGAAGGTAGTTGATTTATAAGATAAGTGGAGGTGAGGATAGCATCTAGCCAGAAGGCAGTAGGCAAAAATGAGCTTGAAGTAGAAGACTGCGTATATTTTGATAATATACATGAGTTTGCGCTCGACTATTTCATTTTTTCTGTGTATACGGATAGCTAAACTGCTGCATAATACCATCAGAAGCTAAGAATATTTTGAAGGAATTGCTAGAGTATTCACCTCCTCCCTTAGATCAAAAACTTTTAATAGATTTATTAAATCATTTTTGACCATGGCTTTAAATAAAATGAACTTGGAGAAGGTTTCAGATTTGCTTATCATTGGATAAACCCATAAAAAAGAGCATACACATCTCAAAATAAAACATAATACCGGAATCCATTGACTGAAGAAAGAGGGGAGGGTCCTCATACATCAGACACAATAAGGTCAAACGAAGAAGTACAACTTATAATAGAAGTAGGAAAAGATAACATGTGACTCTTAGCTACACGACATGGATGAAAAATACTATTAGAAAGGGAAATACATAAAGGTTGATCAGATCTAGCTATAGTAGATAAAATCGTAGGATGTGGATGACCCAGGCGGGAATGCCAGATGTTTGATGCAGTAGAGGTGGCGACAAAGGAGACAGCCAGTTGAAAAGTGGAAGATGGAATTAAAATTGGATATAAATCATCACGGCAAGGCCCCAAAAGGATCACTTGATTTGTCTTCATGTCCTTTATAGAGTAACCATTAGAATTAAATGAAACAGAATAAAAATTATCAGTGGTTAAATGATAAACAAAGAGAAGAATGTGAGATACTTTTGGAACATGAAATAGAGGTGATAAAGTGAACTTATGTTGGGGAGTAGGTAATAAACCAAGATTGATATTGGCAATCGGTACATACTAATTATTCTCTACTTGAATTTGCTGAGATCTCGTATATTGTTGTCGAGAGAGTAATGAGTGGCATCATTAATTAAATGTGAGGTGGAGCCAGAATCAAGAATCCAGGCATTTGTTTGAGAATTTTTATCGGTGGAATCAATAACTAAAGCAGAGTTTGGAGATGCATTGTATGATATATTTGTATGATGCCAGCACTTTATCGCCAAATGGCCAGATTTGGCACTCAAGTTGGACATTCTATCAATTTACTCGTCCTTGAGACTGGATTGGTGAAAAGCATCCTCGATTAATGCGAACGAAAGAAGAACGTACACCTCATCCGTGATAGGCATTAAGAGCAATCAGATTTTCAGAAAAATGAACAGACTGCATGTCACGAACAGCTTCATTCAAGAGGTTAGTTTCTTCACAATATAGTAGAGAATAGAAATCATCCAAATGAAGAGGTTGAAGGTTTGTTTGAATTGTGATTTTGAAGGATTGATAAGATGTTGGAAGACCATTTAGAGTGTAGAAAATAATATCCTCTGGCTCTAGAACACATCCCACTGCATTAATAGTGTCAACCTTGAGCTTGATTTTGGAGAGGTACTGTTGCATTGATTTATTAGCCATTGATATGTTGTGTAACTCATTCTTTAACTGAATAATACGAGATCGATTTGTCGACTGAAGCTGTTTGTCTAAAGTTTTCCAAATTTCTACATATGAGTCCAGACTTAGAATGTATGGCAGTAGACTTGTGGAGATCGTAGAAAGCAAAGCAGCTATGAGATTTTGATGTATTTACAACCAAGTGAATAATTAAGGATTAATGACTACTTTGCCATTTACAGAGGAGATCTGACGAGGAGGTTGACGAATAAAGCCATCAAGATATCCTTCAAAGCCATTAGCTTGAAATAGTTTTTGCACTTGAGTGCGCCAAGTCAAATGGTTCTCTGCAGTGAGCTGAACAGTGATTACATTCTTTATGGTGGCCATGAAAAACTTTAGTTGCAGCGGAATGGAAACTCCGGTAAAAGGAGGAACCACATCGGAACCCCTAGTGATTGAGTTCTCAGACATCTCTTAAGAACTGGGAAAGGGCAGGACGAAAAATAGAGATTAGCCAGTAGGCTTTAAAAACTCTGATACCATGTTTGAGCTGCAACAATCTGCAAAGAACATTTCAGAGGAAAACGGAACAGAGAAAGAATAGAAAAGATATCTATAAAAAATTTTTGTATTCCCTTTTTCACTACTCATTCCCTTACAAAGAGTATAATATATAAGCTAAGGTGACAGAGCAGTTAGTTACAATTGGACGGTGGATATTTGATCAACCCAAAAGTTTCCACGTTTGAGTCTGAGGTAGTGGCTACCTCAGTAGAGCAATAGAGCAGCAATAACCAACTTAATTATTTGATTTGGGTTTGTTAACACTACTAAGATATATATTTAGATATAATTTTTTATTTAAACTTGAATGAAATGACAAAAGGGCCCCTAATTGTGGCAAAATGATAGGAGGGACACTAAGGATAAAATATATGAAAGAAAAACATGAGAATAAGACATTTAGCTATAAGCTTTCTCCCATTCCAAAGGGTTATATCTTCCATAATATTTAGCAGGAGACTCTAGTAGACCTCAAAGGAAAAGTCCTCATCATCTATAATGTTAGTATGATAGTTGAAAAAGAGAGAGGGGATTAAAAAAACTTAATGCAAATGAAAAAACTAACCAATTTGCTAAGTTAGGTTTGGCAATACTTTGCTTGATTCAAGATAAAATTAACCAAATAATTAATTTAATTTTGAATAATTTTCACTTAAGATAATTCTTACTCCAACCATATATACTTTTTTTTTATTCTTCAATATTGAATTTGTTTAATTCGATTTGAAACTAAGACAATCTAATTGATTTATATCCTAGTTCAATTCAAGCAAAGAAAATTATGCCACGTCTTAAATAATCCTTAAATTTTAGTCAAAATTTTAATCTTAGACCTACTAAATTTCAATACCATCATTTAAAATTTTATTTAACTTAGATCGTATGAACTCAAGCCACAATATCTCAATTGAACACAAGACATCCCATTTTTCACACTCCAATGAAAGGAAGATGTGATAGGGATTGTTTGGATTCAGTATAACAAACTGAATTGTCTCAATTATAGATCACCTTAACTCCTATCTTACATCTTATTTTATTTTCTTCCTTTAAAAACTATTATTTCATTGAATCAACTCTATGAGCTTAGTTGATTCAAGAATTTATTATCTATATTGAATCTAACATCAAGCTATGAAAGAAATAATGCCGTCAACATTAGTAGATTTTTTAACTTAGTCCCGACTCAACAATTTATCTATACAAAATCTAGATAATAAATCTTGGAAATCAATCCTATCGTCAATGTTGTTAAGAGAGATCCCACTATCATTTCTCTGACATAAATTTGGCTACTAGAGACGACGTTATTGATATTGTCTATGTTCAGGCAATAGGCAAGGCATTTTTCACCTATGATAATTTTTATCAATGTTTATGCAGCCAATTGAACTCCGCTAGTGTTTGTCCATTGTTGATCTACTCCTCCTAGCCACCACCCAACTCCTCTTTAATTGGTAATCCTAAACCCTAAATAATTACAAACACTTGGTCATCATTTTATGGTGATACTCCTCTCATGATGTTTGCTCTGCTAGGGCTTTTTTGTGCCCTAGCCGTTCTTCCCTTCTTCATTGTCTTGGAGGCCTCTGATGCCAGTTTCTTCCTCAATGAAGTTTCTTTTTCCTTTTCCTAGTTCATTTCTGTGTTATTTGTGTTGCCTCACCGTTTCCCTTTCTTTTTTTGTGGTAAATGGTGGTTAATCTCCAAAAGTACCCTGGTTTTTTGAATGGAAAATGTTCTTCTCGTTCATTCAAAGATGCTTTATCTGGTGCTTCTCATTGTTCGCCATCTTTCCCTGACATCAAAATTTTTTCTCACTCGGGGTTGCCGGCTTTATGGATTTTGGAAGTAGAAATACATGCGCTTGCGTCCCGTTTGAGTTCGCACTGATTGGCAAATTTCCCCGCCAAAGACCTTCTGTTGATGCTATCAAGAAATTTTTTTCAATCTAAAATTGAATGGAGAGTGTTCAGTTACTTTCCTCAACCCTAGGCATGTTTTGATAAAGCTTGTTGATGATTTAGACTATTGTAGAGTTTTTACCAATCGATCTTACTTTGTAAATAACTATTTTATGAAATTGGTTAAATGGACTCCGTCGCTTGATATTGAAGTTGAATCACCTATCATTCTTATTTGGGTTTCTTTTCCCTGCTTGTGGCCACACCTATTCTCCCCGAGAATCCTTCATGGCCTTGGCTCCATTTTTGGCCGGCCTTTAAAAACTAATAGTGCTACTTCAACTGGTTCTCAACCTTTTGTCGCTCGTGCTCTGGTGGAGTTAGATATTAACAAACATTTTCCTGTCAGAATTTGGGTTACATTCAGTCTATGGTTATGGAAGAGTTCTCTTCTTATTATGTCCAATGCAACTCGTTAGGTCATTCAAAAGTGGAATTCCGCAATTTAAATCACCATCTCATTACTTCTCCTACTATTAACCCCCCTGCAATTAATGTGAGTGTCAAGCCCTCTTCTGGCAGTCAAAACGATTTATATTGTGATGTTAGTGAGGGTGTTTTGCTTGTTGATCTAGACGATAGAAATGTTGGTGATGTTGTGCTTCCTTCAGGTGTTAGTGATGTTGGGCTTTCTTCTGAGCCCGTGGTTTTGGCCTTTGATGGTATGGTTGCCGATGGCCATGTCAAGGAGAATTTGGGTGTTGTTACTGCTAATATAGATGGTTTAGAGGTACTTGATCCGGTTGTCATTGTCTTTGATTGTCCCGTGCAAAAGGCATATGAGGATAATTCTCTAGATGTTGTGAAGGATCCTTTCTGTGTAACTCCTAATGTCTCTCTTGATATGGAGGTGGTTAACTTGGAGTTGTGTTGTGTTAACACAGTGGTGTTAAATGATTCATTTAGTGGAATGCTTGATGCTGCTGTTGGACCTACTATGCACACTTCTTTTTTGATAATTTACGAAGGAACGGTTGATATCCCTATTTCTATTATTTCTAATGAGGATTTGAAAGCACATTTGGATTCGTCTTTGCATAACTCTTGTGTGAACCAATCTGATTGGCTGGATAAGCACTTGTCCTCGCATGGTGAGGGTGGGGGATGATCTGGAGGGGGCCGAGGAGGAGTTTGATGCTTTGTTTAATTTGAATGTGAATCACATTGTTGAGAAGGCCTTCTCCCGTGGAGGTGGCAAACGTCGGATGCATAAACCTAAAAGGAAGTAATTGTGTTTATGCTCTATTGTTGGGGGTCTTTTGTTACGTTGTTGATCGTTGCGTGTCTTTTTGTTGGTTAGTTGGCGTTCATGTTTTGTGGATGTTCTTGGATTTCGTTTGGTTGGAATGTGATGCTGGGGGTTGGCTTTATAGTTGTAGCATTCTTTTTGTTGGCAATGATGTGGCAGCTTTTTGCTCACCAGCTGGACAACCATGACTTGTTGGTAACCGCTGGTGGTGCTTCCTCTTATCATGTTTGGTGGCCTTGATTGGGATCCTGGATGTTGCTGGTGCCATTTGCGATTTCATCTACATGGGTTGTTGCTTGCTTCCTCCTCTGGATGGTTCATGACTGGCGTCTGGGTGCTTGTAGGAAGCTTTGTGCCAATTACTGAGCCCGCCTGGCTTCTTCGCCTTCTTCACTGTTTGATTTCTCTGCATTTACTAATTTTTTCGCTGTAATCTTAATGTGTTCTTATTTGGACTTGACTGTATCATCCTTTATTTTGATGGAATAAAAAATTTAATTTTTCAAAAAAAAAAATCATTTTATGGTGATACTTCTCTGAGAATTTCATATCATTGTTTGCATTGGAGGAAGAATGATGTTGCATGGGAAAAATGATGTCACAATAATTTGTTATTTCTCTCTACAAGCTATAGACTGGCAAATATGAAGCCTGATGTTATTAATATCGTTCAAGGCCAAAGAAAAAGCCCAGGTAATTGGGACACATGCATATCACAAGTCTTTGGAAGCAGGGGTGTCAATTCGGGTCGACGGGTCGGGTTCGGGTCGAACCCGAGTTGACCCGGATCTAAACGGGTCAACCCGAACCCGACCCGTTTTGCAAACGGGTCGAACATCTTAACCCGGACCCGACCCGCATGGGTTGCCGGGTTGACCCGACCCGACCCGACCCGACCCGACCCGGAATTTCGGCTGAACCGCTGGCGAGCGAGCGAGGGCGGAGTCCGCTAGCCAGCGCGAGTCACGAGCGTGGGCGGCCAGGCGGGATCGCGAGCACGGGCGGCCAGGCGGGATCGCGAGCGCGGGCAGCCAGGCGGGATCGAGACTCGCGAGCGCGGGTGGCCAGGCGGGTTCGCGAGCGAGGGCGGCATCGCGAGTCAGCGGGGGCGGAGCCAGGCTAGCCAGCAGCCAGCGGGTCCGCGAGTTCGGGCGGAGTACGCGAGCGTGGGTGGGGTCCGCGAGTTCGGGCGGAGACGCGGCGTCGAGCGCGGGCGGAGCCAGCTGCCAGCGGATCCGTGTTAAACGGGTCGACCCGCGGGTTGTCGGGTCAACCCGGACACGACCCGTTTTTCAAACGAGTCAAAAATCCGAACCCGAACCCGACCCGTTTAACAAACGGGTTGATCCGAACCCGAATTTTTCGGGTCGTGTCAGAAATTGACACCCCTATTTGGAAGAATTGCCCTTTGAGATTTGCATAAATTTCTAAAATGGCATTTTTATGATGGTATATATTATTTAATGATTTAATCTTACAAATTCTCTTAATTTTTCACTAGCCAACTCATTATTTAACAGAAAATTATATCACGTGGCAAACTCTTAATACAATTAAATTATTAGATAAATATAAATAAATTATTAAATATATTATCTAATAATTGAATTATATTGAGACATGATACGGGAGATCAATGATATGTGTAATAAAAAAAACCTCATCCTATGATAACATATTTTAAGATTATTGGCATAAATTTTAAATTAATAATCATTTTATTATTTAAACTACTATAATATTGAGCATTTTCATAATTATATAGGATAAATAATTTCACCAATTATTTTAAAGCTTAAATTTCAAAGTGAATATTTAGCATTTAAATGCTAAAGCAGAGTAGATGTATCAGATTCAGCTTATATTAAAAAAAGTTAAGAGGTAGATATAAAAAAATTTAGTTAGAAAATATTAAAAATAACTTTTTTTTTATAAAATGTAAATTAAAATGTGATTGTTAATAAAATAAAATGGAGAAAAAAGATACAAGTTGTTGTTGTATTTTTCTGAAAACTTTCTTCCTATAATTTAGGCTGTAAACCAATTCAATTCTGTAGTGTTTCTCCTCTCCTCTGCATTATTAAGAAAATGATTTGGCGAAAGTACAAGCGGTTGCAAAATAATAAATAATTAACAAAAAAACTAGATACGAACATCATAATAAAATTTAATTTTGATCAATATCTTTTAATTAATTAATAGATAATATTTATCTTAAAACAAATCTAACGTATGAAATCAATCCTGATCATTTATCTGGAGATTACTAAATGCCTTTTTTTTTATTCAGCTATTTGGGATGCATAACATTTGTTGTTATTTTATGGGGGCCCTAATCAGGGGCGGAACCAGTCTTAATTTTCAGGGTGGGTAAACTTATAAGTAAAAGAGTAGAGATTTCGCAGATATGCGGGGGTCCAAGGGGGCAGCGTGCGGGGGTTTCAGGGAGCAGCACCCCCGGAACAAATTTTTCTCTTTGTATTTGGTTCATTGTTCCCTAATAATAACACCTCTATATACACAATGTGTTGAATTATGGTGGGGACAATTGTCTAAAGATCATAGTATTTTAAAACTTTTAGGAGAAGCAATTGCCTAAAAATTCTTGTAATAAAGACTAAAAAATAGATGACGGGGGATAAATTACCTAAAAAATCATATAATTATTTTTTTTTTAAATTTTTTGAGGGGGGGGGGGGGGCAATTGCTCTCCCTGGGCTTTAGGTAGTTTCGCCCCTGGCCCTAACATTTGGGTCAATTAAGACAAATTCATATACACCATCACATATACAAATTTCGAATCAAAAATCTTTTGGTTGATAATCAATACTTTCTACCAACAGATCAAAGTGAGCTACGTGTATTTGTTGTTATTGAAGCTGAATGATGGAATCACAACGTGTCCTCATGTTTGGAATTTTTTTCATAGAAAGCCAATTATATGATATTAATCTATTATATTTAATATATTTTTCTTTTTGCAGTAGCGAACAGTGAATAAATTAAAGCAATGCTGTCATCAGAATTCCTTCCACTTTGAATGAAATTGGAGCTTTTATTCCTTCATCTTTTTGGTGATTGCTGTACTATAGTGTAAATTTTTGGTGATTCACAAACCCTATAAGTGAAGCATTTGCTTTTGCTAATATTTCTTTTACATAACGAGACAAAAGAGGTTCACTTTCATCAAAGAACTTTCAAAAGAAAAAGAAAAAAATCTATAATAGAATTTTAGAATTTTATCAGATACAAAGCCAAGTAAAAAATATACGAATGCAACAGGCAATTGGTAAAGATGATGTTCACGTTTGCGAGAAAAAAATAGGAGAAAGTGCTATGGTCAAAACTAGAATAATATTCAAAATTTGTCGTCATCTCAATTAATATTAGAAAAAAGAGTCATATTATTTGGCCTACTTCGACCATCAAAGTTGGGAGTATCATATGGCATTTCTCTTTTAAGAAGAGTTATGAAAAGAAGCAAGCGATCAACAAGATAATAATTAAAAAAAAATTAGTAAGCAGGATTGTTTGGAAATTCGAACCCCTTTTACTTGCAGGAGTACATCTTGGATCTGTCAATTATGTTATGGTCGGAGTCCTACTCATGGTGACCTGGTCGAGTTGGGAGAAGCCGTAGGCATTATTGCGGGTCAATCAATTGGGGAACCGGAGACTCAACTAACATTAAGAACTTTTCATACCGGCGGAGTATTCACAGGTGGTACTGCCTTGCTCATTAGAGGATGCCCCGGTAGTCAGTAGGGGGCTAAGAACTTGTATGTAGGATCATATTTGATAGAATATATGCTATTTTAGCTTAATGAGTTAGAAGATGTTCCCAATGATCGGGTACCGAGAAGAGTTGGATGCAAACCCAATATTGGTTTTTCTTTTTTTTTTCTTTAACTTTGTTTGCCTAATTTGCTAATTGATTAACTATTGGACTTCTTAGAGAAATATTATTTTAAAAACAAATATTTTTTCTTACACAAAAGAGAATTTATTAGATAGAAAGAGCAATACACCACAATACCAAAAGATGGCCACAGAGATGATGATTACAGCCAGAGAAATACATTCAACGACAGGGCCAAGTAATTTGAACGAAATCAAAAAGAATCCCCAAAGTCAATTGGACTCAGACCGCCACTTAGTTGCCAGGCTTGGGCCATCCAAGAGAGAAAGGAGACAGCAAAAAATCCACCAAAAAAGAAAGAGAAAGAACCACCTAGGTTGCCAACCAAGCCACGTCCGTCCTAGGTGCATGCAGAAAACCTGCTTCATCATTATCCTGACCCGATTCCATCGCAGCAAATAAAAACAATAGCAAGAGTAACCATAAAACCCAAAACCAATAACTTCAAAAAGAGAACTCATTTCTTTTTGGATTTACATTTTCTCCGATTAACAATATTTTTGAAAAAACCAACATCCACAATTTGGAGAAGACTTAAGTCAAAGTTGTCCCGAGCATCCAAATCTAACTCATTAATTTCCTCCTCTTCTGCTGAAGAATTGCCATCATCTAACCAATCACCTTGCCTCACAACATTATCCAAAGCAAGGTGAGCTAACATATCAACATTGGAGATAACGGAAATAGGCTGCCATCAACTAGTGGCACCTTCGAATGACTGGGAGAAATATGCAGGTCAGAACTCACATCAATACCTTGCCCATCCGAAGGTCCAGCCCCCTCAGAATTTAATGAAACTGAATTATCACCCGACACCTCCATATCCTCAACACAAGTAGGACTAGCTATAAGGTTAATGCAATAATTATTGGCATTCAAGGAAACATCAACACCTTCAACACCATTTATGTTAGAACAAACAAAAGCTAAAGGCTCCACATTCTCCCCAACAAAAACAGGATCATTCAAGGTTAAGCAACCCGCAAGAACCGGAACCCCCTCTAGAGCAATTGTTGGTGGGTCCAAAACATCCACAACAGTCGCAAGAACCATAGGGGCATCGGCACCACCCAGATCAGGCACCACCAAACTCCCCACCTCAGAATAGGCCAATGAGCAACAACATTAATAACAAGCAAATCAGAAACAATAGGCAAATCGAAAATAATAGGAATTAATTCATTAACATTATTAGATACAATAAGGTCAATGCCAACATCATTCCCATCATCAACAACAATAGGACTCAATTCCATAACCAATTCATTGGCAACACAAGGACCAGTATTAGTCACCCTATCCCCCTCACAGCTAACATTACTATTCATCAGTTTAGAGACAATAGGAGCAGCAGTAGGCAGGGCAGAGGACTGATGAGGCCGACAATCACCACTCAAATATCCTATACATTTACAAGAAGCACAAAAAGCTGGGAAAACCTCCATAGCAACTTGCTGAATATAACCTAATTTTTCAGGACCCAACCCGACTTTGTCAGGATAAGTTTTCGTGATGTCAAGCCCAACTAGAACATGAGCCACAAGAGGTCGAGAACCCACGAAAGTAGCATTATCAACCTTCAATGGCCTACCAAAAATCGAACCCAATCCATAAAAGATACGGGGGGAGAATATATGAGGGAGGAGATTAGGGAAAGAAACCCAAATAGAGATAACATGAGACTCAACACCAACATCAACAAGAGGTGACCATTTGGTCAATTTCATATAGCAATTATTAACTAAATAAGATCTATGACAGAAAACCATACTATAATCAAGATCATTGCTCATTTTAATCAAATTATGTGACTGATCAAGCAAGGTAACCGAGACATCACCAGTTAGCTTAAGGATGAAAAAAAACCTTCGAATCAATTCAAGAGAAGGGCGCTTAGATGGGAAGAAACCAACTAACAAAAATTGAAAAGGAACCGCTAGGGCAGTGATTTCTTCCTCCGAAATCCAAAGTGACGGCAAGCCACGAAAAGAAGTAGGTTTGAGATCAAGAAATCTACCATCAGAGGAAATACCAGCAAGAGCGTCGAGAAAAGATCGAGATTTGAACGGACCATCTAAAAATCCAGGATCGCACAGGCATTTTCCCGCAATTCCGGCCAAGGACGCCTGAGGAGGGCGAAACGAAAGAGAAACAAAAACCAAATTACACCATAATAGAAGAAGAGGGAAAAAAAGGAAGACTTCCCTGGAGGAAATGCAGGCGAGGGGGCGAGAAGCGCCACCAGCACTAGATCGCCCCAAACGGGAACCCTAGTAGCAAAAAAATGAAGCAACTTGTAAATTGACCCAAATAAATAACTCAACAAAGATATATAAAAGATATAAAATATGGGATGTAAGATGTTAAATTGAGATGGTAGAAATACTAAAAGAGTAGTCAATCATATTTATGATTAAACAAGGTGCATGGTCAAGGACCAGCTTAATTAGCTCAATCAAGGTCTTTGATTTTATTTAAAATTTCAAAAAAGCATAGCATCACATAAATTATTATGAAAACTATGATCCAATTGCAATATTACATTTTGTTGAATTCAAATTTGTTTGTGGGCGACACCCAGCCCTCGTAACAAATCTTAGCAGGTCAGAACTAAAGAACAGAGTGGGGAAATGAGTATGGAGAGTAAGGGAGGATTTTTAATCTCTCTAAAAAAAAGTCCAAACAACATAAAGTCCATAATATGTATCTTCGCCTCTCATTTCTAGGTTTAAGATGGCTATAAGAAAGGATACACCTAAAATAAAATAGAAAAAATAATACATTACATGACAAGTACAAATTGATGTAGATATATGGACTAAGTTGGTTGGTGCACACGTTGTTCTCCGCTTCTAACTTGGCCCTTTGATGAGTACCTGGGAAAGTCTTTGGAGCTGAGTGCTTTGAGAGAGTTTGGGCAATGGTAATTGGATGACCATAGTCGAGCATCAATAGTTGCAGGACCACCATCGTCTTGACAACATAAATGACTAAGCAGCTCTCCACATTCCCACTTTAGTAAATAATATGAAGATCTACTCTCTGTCAGTCCTCACCTTGCTGCTCTTTGTCAGAGCTTTCTCCACAATTGCAGAACTAATCATAACCATTGGATGCTAACAAACCAAGGGCAATACAAGAATAACATCTACATAGTTTTAATATATATACATTCTACTGTATTATTTTCTTAGTAATCTTCACTTACACACTTGGTGTAGTAATGTGAATATTAGCTATTGCACTTCTCCTCTATTCTATTTTCTCTGCTTTATAAGGGTTTTCAACATGGTATCAGAGCTCCCTACCTAACGCCTCTGCCCTTGTCCTTTTTTTTATTCACTGTATTCGATTCATGGATTCTACTGTTCTTAAGCTTGGTGATCTTACCATTCCTTCTAAGCTCAAGTTTTTGGCATCCAATATCAAGAATATTGTTCACACACAACTTCTTGCTGACAACTATCCCACTTGGTGCTCTTAGATCCTCAAGCTATTCAACACTAATGGATTCGAAAGATATCTCGATGGCTCCACACCTTGTCCACCTAAGCATTATCTTTTGGATATCAGACAACCATCACCAAATACCCAACACACCTTATGGATGCTCATAGATCAGAATCTAGTTGCTACATTATACTCCATAATTTCTTCCACTGTTCTCCCCCACTCCTTAACCTTGATACATGTTATCTTGTTTGGCTTACTCTTGAGAGTTGGTTCCAATCAACTAATCGTTTCCATGTTATTCAATTGAAAAATGAGCTTCACACTCTAACCATGCAATACCAATCCATGACAGATTAACTTTCCATTATGAAGCGCTTGGTCGACAACATCAACACTACTAGAGGCTCAATCGATACTGAAGATATTATCCAATTTATCTTAAATGGCTTACCCCAGATTACCAAGCCTTCTAAACAGCAATCCGCTCCAAGCTGGACCCCATATACCTCGATAACCTTTACTCTCTCCTTTGTAGTGAGGAAGTGAATTTAGCAACTGAAGCTGATAAAGAACTAGCTCTTTCAGATCATCCTTGCTCTTATGATCCTCAATTTGTGCTTGTTTCCATCAACCGCAGAGGTCATGGTCGTCAACCTATTGTTTGCGGAC
This sequence comes from Dendrobium chrysotoxum, assembly GCA_019925795.1. Taxonomy (NCBI): domain Eukaryota; kingdom Viridiplantae; phylum Streptophyta; class Magnoliopsida; order Asparagales; family Orchidaceae; genus Dendrobium; species Dendrobium chrysotoxum. The sequence goes on from CM034313.1 coordinate 75,478,148, forward strand.
GCGGGTGGATACATTGCTAAACCCCCTTCCCCTCACTACAGCTATGAGACCTCTGATTGATTTCCGAATCTATGGCAAATGGGGTCATTCTGCATTCAACTATTGGCATTGCACTGATCTGGACTATGTATCAACCATTCCATCTACTCAACATGCTCTATTTGCAAACTCAGCTAATCTAACTGTCTCTTCTTCAGAATGGTATGTAGACACTAGCGTCGTTGCTCATCTCACCCCCAATGTTCATTATGTTCAACAACCATCACTCTACAACGGCTCAGATCAAGTCCTTATGGGAAATGGCAATTCGCTACCTACCCTTCATGCTGGAAAATGCCTCCTCCCAACTCCATCACATACTCTTCCTCTCACACCCCTCTTTCATGTTCCCAACCTTTATCATCATTTTCTATCTATTTCCAAATTAATTGCTGAAATTAATTGCATTATTTCCTTTGACCATACATGTTATACCATCAAGGATGGAATGAATCAGCACACAAGTCTCTGCTATCCTTGTCGTGATGGACTCTACCCTGTGAATTTTCGTTCATCTTCATCTTACGCTCTAGTTGTCGCCCTCGTTTCCTCTTCTACCTTTCGTTATAGCACTGTAGACTGGGACATCCCAATTCTCATACACTAGCAGCTATTGCAAAGAAATTTCCTCAATTATGTATTTCTTTTCTTTTTCTTCTACAACTTATAACTCTTGTTCCCTTACCAAGAGCCATCGTTTACCTTTTAATGAATCTTACAGCAGTTCAACTACTCAATTACATCTTATTCATGCTAATGTTTAGGTTCCTACCCCCATTACCTCCAATTCTGGTTTTAGATTTTATTTATTGTTTGTTGATGGCTTCACTCGCTACACTTAGTTATATCCAATGAAATAAAAATCTGAAACTATAACCAAGTTCCTTACATTTAAACATCTGGTAGAAAAATAGTTCAATTTACCAATTCGCATCTTAAGAACTAATGGTGGCAGTGAATTTCTCAACAATTCTCTCAAACAATTTTAAACTAAGCATGAAATACATCACTAGTTTTCTTCCCTTATACTCGACAGCAAAATGGTATTTCCGAACATAAGCATCGTCATATTCTAGATACTGTTCGCACTCTCCTCATTGAAGCTCAACTATTGCCACATTTCCAGGTTAAAGCAGCCCTTATAGCCATCTATTTAATCAATCTAATGCCCTCACCCAATATTGCACACCTCTCTCCATATCAACTTTTATACAATAAGCCGCCAGATTATACTCATTTGTGTATTTTCTATTATCATTGTTACCCCTGGCTTTGCCTATACTCACCCAACAAACTAGCCCCTCACTCTATATCCTTCATTTCCCTGGCTATCCCTCTTCGCAAAAGAGTTATCACTGCTACAACCCACAAACTGGCCGCGTCTTCATCTCAAGGCTTGTTCAATTTGACGAACATTCTATTATGCCTCATCTCTCCTCCTCAAACCTACTCATCCTATTCCTTCTAATACAAGAAGCTGCTCACCACCACTTCCCCCAGCTCTATCTATATGTTCCACATCATCTTCTTAATACGCTATTCCACCTATCCCTCATACTAATGCCTCAGATCTTTCACCCTGTATCGCCCCACTCCACCAATCCCCTATACCTTCTGATGCATCTCATTTCACTTCCTCTTCTTCCTTAAATAACTAATCCTTATCATCTCCTCCTCCTCCTCGATATCCCATGGTTACACGTTTTCAGACTGGTCATCTTAAACCTCGCCAAATGCTTGATCTCAAACATACCATCTCCACCACTCCCACTTATTTTAGCTTGGCCATCAAACTTCTCGAAAGGAGGAAATCCCTTACTGATGAATTTCATGCCCTTCAATCACAAGGTACTTGGACACTTATGCCTTCTCATCCTGACCAAAATGTCTTTGGTTGCAAATGGATCTTCCAACTTAAGAGCCACTCTAATGGCTCTATTGGCCGATACAAAGCCAAATTAGTTGCTCAGGGTTATAAACAAGAATATGGTATTGACTACCCTAAAACATTTAGTTCAGTGGCAAAATCTCCTACCATCTGATTGTTCCTAACTATATACTTAACTTCAGCTGGTCCATCTTACAACTTGATGTAGCTAATGCTTTTCTCCATGGCCCCCTACAACTGACCGTGTTTATGACACAACTGCAAGGCTTCACTGATCCTCATATCCATATTACATTTGCAAGGCTTCACCGATCCTCCGCGACAGTGGTTCGCTACTCTCTCTTCCTACCTCCAGTAGCAAGGATTTCAAAATAGCACTATTGATACTTCATTAATAATATATCATCATCATAATATCAAACTCTACATTTTGATTGATGTTGATGACATCTTACTCACTAGAAACGACCGACAAACTATGTCCGCTATTCTTCAAAATCTGAATTCTAAATTCAATATTCAAAATATGGGCACTCTCACTCGTTTTCTCGGAATAGACGTACAAAGGCTTCCTACATGTTTTCACCTTTCTCAACAATCTTATATTTCAGAGCTGTTCAATACTATTGGAATGACCATTTGCAAATCCCTTACAAATCCTCTGTCATCAAAATCTTCTACAGCTACTGTTCCCCAAATCGAATGTACTAATTCATCTTTATTTTGGCAACTTGCAGGTTCCCTACAATATCTCACAACTGCTCGCCTAGATATTATTTTTGCTATCAACAAATTATATCAGCACATGCATAGCCCAATAGACTATCACTTTCAAGCTCTCAAACGCACCACCGCCTTCTTCTTCAAAAAGGTGATTTAAGTTTATTTGCCGTTTTTGATGTTGACTGGGCCAGAGATCATCTTGATCAAAAGTCAAGAATTGGTTTTTGTATTTTTCTTGGTCCAAATCTTCTCTCTTAGGGCATTAAGAAACAAACCACAATGGCCCGTTCTTCCACCGAAGTCGAATATCGCTCCTTAGCTTCCACAACCACCGAATTAATATAGCTTTTGTCGCCTATGCTAGGATTTCTCCATCTCTCTTGATGCCACTCCCCTATTTTGTGATAATATCTCAGCTATGTCGATTATTATCAATCTGATTTTTCATGCCCGCACCAAACATATTAAAATAGATCACCATTTCATTAGAGAAGCAATCAACTCCAACGTCTTAACTGTTCATCATGTCTCTTCACAAGATCAAGTATCTGATCTACCTTCCAAAGCCCTTCCAACTCCACGCTTCACCATCCTTTGTGATAAGTTGACAGTTAAACCAACCATCAACTTGAGGGGTGGTGACAACATAAACGACTAAGCAGCTCTCCACATTCCCACTTCAGCAAATAATGCGAAGATCTGCTCTCTGCCAGTCCTCACCTCACTGCTCTCTGCCAGAGCCGTCTCCACACTTGCAAAACTAATCACAACCGGTGGATGCTAACAAACCAAGGGCAATATAGGAATAACATCTACATAGTTTTAATATATACACATTCTACTTCTAAAAAAAAAATATGATGTGTTAAGGAACTGCAAAAAAAAAAAGTAATAAAAGTGGTATACAGGTCAATACGAAAATGTGTAGGTGAGAAAATGCCAACCAGCAAGGCTTCACCGGAGTTGCCCTACTTATTTAATTTACAAGAATTCTATATATTTTTCCATTGGAGCTGGCGATGTCCCAATCAACTATTACAATCCGAAATACAAAGACTTATACATACGCATTAATAACAGATAATTGAACCAATTCTCTTCGTTTGGCGATATGCTATGAACGGACGCCACCCAAGCAAGAAGATATTCTCGTCAATCACTATATATTTTTAAATTTATCTTTATGAAAAATCTTGCTTGTTTGAATCATTACGTCGTAAACTCTTCGCCATTATTTTAAGTCTTTTGCTTAGATATTATTTAATATTATTATTATTATTATATTATTTTTAAGATGATCTTATTAATTAAATATCCAATCATACAAATATAATGAGTGAACAATTTCTTCTATAATTTTTTAAGTACATTAGATTCAGTAAAAACAAATATAAAAAAAATGATAAGGGATTTTATTATATATATTAAATTTTTTATCCCCTTATGAAAAATTGAAAATCAAACTGACTGAGGAGTTTAAATTATAATATATTAATTTTTTAATAAAATATGGAAAATAAATTTTATCAAATAAATATTTAAACTGACATAAATAATTAGTAGATAGTGCGTATATGGCTGATCATCGACGTGGACTTCCATGAATAATAGAGCTTGGCAGAGAAGCTCTTCGTCTCTTTTTCGTATGTCACGACGCATTATTTTATTCAGTTTAAAAATAAATAAATAAATTCTGGACGCCGACCAGCTTTATCGTTTTAGCTTTGATTTTGGACAATTATTTTATTGCTTCTTAAAATAATTTTTTAGTATAAAAATTTTAATTTTTGTATTAAAAAATTATTTTAACAAGTAATAAAAAAGTCATCCTAAATGAAACTTTAGATTTCGTATGGGACGGCTTTTTTACTGCTTCTTAAAGTAACTTTTTAGTACAAAAATTTTAATTTTTTAACTAAAAAGCTGTTTTAAAAAGCAACAAAAAAACTGTCCCAAATGAAATCGTAATCTTTATTTGAGACAACTTTCTAACTATTTCTTAAAGTAACATTTTAATAAAGTCGCCCCAAATGAAGCCTTAATAAACGACTTCCATTTAATTAATATAAATTATGACTAATCATCTTTGCTAATCTACATTTGCCGTAGTGGTTAGTTTTGTTAATTAAAAAATAAAAATTAGTGCAAATTGCCGGCCTACATGTGTAGATTAGCACTTTTTATGCGAGCGAGATAAACTGTTGCATCACGGATGCTGACACGTGTGGCAAGGGTTTGTGAAAGATTTTTTAATTAATTTGTTATTAGGAGCAAAAGTGTTAATATTTTAGTTAAAGAGTATATTTGGGATAAGTTTTATCTTTTACTTTTATTTTAAAAAGTATAATTATAAAATTTGTTTTTAATTATTTAGTTTTAAAATAGAATATGTTATTTTAAAAATACTCAAAACGCTTTTATGTATTTTAAATATTTTTAAAATAATTAGTGTGACTTGTTACTGATATTATCATCATTGTTAGTTGTCATCGTCACCGTCATTTATCTCCGTCAAGGCAGGGCATGCCAACGACGTTACTGGCATCATAGCCTAACTAATAAAATATGTTTTAAGATATGAAGGGTTCGTTTGGGACAACTTTCTTACTGCTTTCTAAAGCAGATTTTAAGCAATAAGAAAGCTATCCCAAATTAAATATTTTATTTTATGTCAAATTACAAATAAAAAACAAAATATAAAAATAAAAATGATTTTAAACGACTTGTAATTGAATGGCTAGAATACTAACTTGCATTATCAAATGTGTTGGGCATATGATATGATAAATAAGCGTGATGGGTTATTATACTAAGTCGATAGGCTATGTTGAGTATATAGAGATTAAAAGGTAATGGTAAGAGGTTATGCTAGCTAGATATTACGAAGAGTTTTGCATTATATATGGGTTATTAGATTGAGTGAATAGTTTATTTTCATTAATGCAAGGCTGCAAATAGGTAGTCCAATTACTATATAAGCGATCATTATAGCATAGCCTTAAGGCTGCAAAAAGGGAAAATAAGAAGTTGATAGGTAAACTAAAATAGTTTTGATGGTTTCGTTTCCTAATAGCATGAATCAAACTATTCTTTAAATTTTATTTTATTTTTTTGGAATTGGGGTATCTACCAACTGTCACCTCCATAGGAGGCGCATGACCGTATAACTAATCCCTCGATGGACCTAGCGGCAGCCAACCCATAGACGTCGGGTCCATGCTTAGTGTACTCCCCTAAAATGAGGCGAGCCGCTTGGGAGAGAAATCGAACATGGGTTGGGGGGTTCCCAACCATCCTTGCCCACCAACCAAATTAAGCCCGGTGGATACTATTCTTTAATTTTATGAATAAAGTCAAGTAATATAAAATATATATTTATAATCAGATATGAAATATTAAAATTTTAAAATTTGACTGTCAAAGAGATATATATATGCCAGCTCTCACCCATGTCCCTTAATAGAAATTATACCTAACTAAAATTTTATTAAAATAAAAATTTTAATTATTGAATTTATTTTTAACATAAATGATATATACATAATAAAAAATTAAATTTGTATTATAATAATTTCAAAAAAACAATAATTTTGAGGCTCATGCTAATAAAAAAATTGATTAAAATTTTCCCTAAAAATACATATTTATATGATCAGAAACAAATTTATTGAACCTATAAAATGATAATAAAAAAAAGTTTAGTGGGCACAAAAATTTATATAATTCGAGTGTAGAACATACATTCATAATTAATTTCTAGAAATAATATATGTGAAAAAGATATAATAAGTGCAAAAATCTTTCTAATATAAAAATTTCTCTTCCTATTTTTTTCTATCTTATTTTCTCTCTTTTTTTGAGTTTCTGAACAATGGGCTACCGACTTCAAGCATGCGATACTTATTTTTTCTCTTATATTTATATTAAGACATCATTTGGAAAAAAAAATTTATCGTTTTATTTTTCAGATTGCTACAATTATATTTTTATTGTTTTCAAAAAATATTTATACTAGATAAAAAGCTGCTTTCTATAACAGTTTTAAAAAGTTACTTTCTCTACAACAATTTTACAAAGTAATAAAAAATTTGTCCCAAACGAAACCTAAATCTAATTATGATCAATTATAAAATTATTAGAGCTGATACGTCATCGAAAAATTATCTTGATCGGGCACGAATCTCGAGGAAAAACTCAAGTTGGAAACTTCAAAAATTAATTCGAAGACCATTTAAACTCCGATTTCAGCAAGCTTATAGTCGAACTGAGCGTCTCGGAAATACGAATCCAACAACATCAAATTCGACTCAATCCGAGCCCAAACGAGTCCAAATCAAGTACCCGAAGTGCTGTTGGAAGCATCGAACAGCAATTTGAGTTACCAAACGGTCTCCGATTTTGACGAGCTTATAGTCGAATCGAGCGGCTCGACGAGACAAATCCAACGAGCCCAAGATCGCAGAATTATGATACCATTAAGACCTTAAGATGCTCAATAAACGGCTCATGATCAAGGGATTCAATATGAGCCGTTCATTCGGATCACTCCCTATTAGTCCCTGATCCCTCACATATTTACGGGCTATGCCACTCCAGAAAAACTATAAATAGCCCCTCATTTCTCTTAAGAGGGGACCCAAGCCAAGAAGAGAAGAAGAGAAGGAAGAGAAGAAGAAGAGAAGAGAAGTCTAGGAGGGAACAGCTCCTCCTCGACCACCGCCGGAACACCGCCGGAACTCCGCCGGAACACCACCGAAGCACCACCGGCCCCCCGAGGGATGCCGGAGCTCTGCCCGGCACGGGAGCAACATCGGAATTCTGCCCAACGCCAGAATTCTACCCGCGCCCGAGTGACGCCGGAATTCTGCTCGACACCCGAGTGACGCCGGAACTCTGCTTGGCCTTGTAACTGATACTCATTGTAATATGACCGTCCTGAATTTAAAGGACGAATCAGCCTCGTGTATTTCAAACAACACTAGTGGAATTCTTTCAACTGGGTGTGGCCTCGTGGTTTTTTCCCTTTGCAGGGTTTTCCACGTAAAAACTCTGGTGTTACTCTTTCAATTCTGTTTGTGTGCTGGATATACGTATAACGCTGAGACAGAAAATTAAAATCTATCGCCGCGTATATTTGAGTCCGCAACAAGAGCTATTTTGAGATGAATATAATATATGATAACTCAATCAAAATTCTTATTGCATTCATATAAATGAAATTCAAATTTTTTAAAATTTATTGCATTCATCTCAATGAAATTCAAAAATTTAAAAATTTGTTTTTAAAACTTATTATAACCAACTTTGAATTAGAATATTATAATTTATTTTTTCTCCATTTATAGGAGTTTAATATGGTGAAAATTTAAAATTAAATTTGAGTCATACTTTGATTTTGACATAAAATATCAGATTTTACAAAATAAAAATTACTCTTTCCAAGAAAATAATTGCAACAAATTTACATTATTCACCGAATTTATCTGTCAATTAATACTTTTTATCAAATAAAAAAATATAAATATAATCAATATAGTGAGAATCTTTATAAATTTTTTTTGCAAATCTTAATAAAATTGGTGTTTCAATATTAGTTAAAGTGGAAAAATAGGTGTTAATTATATATATATATATATATATATATATATATATATATATATAAAAGAAAAAAAATGATAGATGCTCTAGATGGGCACTAGACTGATTGGATTTGAATTTGTGCTGACAAACATATATAAAATCAAGAGCTTATAAATCTTGGACCAATTCTAAAATATCTACATTTAATAGGATGAACTATAGAGTCTAACTCTATCAATATATTATTGTCAATCAGTCATTCAAAGTCAAAGTTAATTAATTACACTATCTTTTATCAGCAAAAAAAAAATTAGATTTGTCTTTTGATGGATTATTGAAATTACATTAAAAATGATTTTGTCTTGTTTGCAATGTAAAAATTACAACTAAAAGAGAAAAGAATTTGATGGCTGATTTATATATTTTTAACTTGTTAAGTAATTTTAATTTGATTTAATTAAAACATTCATTTATTGCCTCCCTTCATTTTGTTTTTTTTATCTTGTTATAGGTTAGAAAATTCATAACTATAGAGATTGAAAAGTATATCATAATTTGTATGAATATTATTAATATGTCATAAAAAAATTATCTTGATCGGGAACGAATCTCGATGTAAATATAAATATAAAACTTTCAAAATTAAATTCGAGACCATCTGAATTCTGATTTCAGCAAACTTATAGACAAACTGAAAATTTCAAAGAGACAAACCCAACGACATCGATATAGGTCCAATATGAACTCAAATGAGTCCAAATCGAGGGCCCGAAGCCTATTTGAAAGTTTCAGAATATTAATTGGATGACCAAATAATATCCAAATGTGGCATGCTTATAGTCGAATTGAGCAGCTCGACGAGATGAATCCAACGAGCCCAAGATTTTTGAATTCTGACATCATTAAGACACTCTAATACTCGATAAATGATACATGATGGAGGGAGTTACGTTGATATCAGCCGTCCATTGAAACACTCCCAACATATCCTTGATCTTCTCCATATTTACTTGGCATGTAACTTCTAAAAAATTATAAATAAACCCCTCATTCTTCACAAAGAGGAAGGAGAACGAGATGAAAAATAAAGGATCTCTTTTGCTTTCGCAAACTTGCACTACCTGGCCACCCATCGTCGTCAGACTTCCACCTAGCCGTCGACCACTGCCAGACTTCCTTCCAATCATCGTTGCCTGAATGAATCCTTTCGACCACCTCACCCATCGACTACAATACTTCCAACTATCGTCATCTGCCGACTACGTCCTTCCGACCACCATCGCTGAACTACGGTCCTTCAGACCACCATCGCCCAGCTATGGTTCTTCCGACCACAATCGTCCGATTATGGTATTTCCAACCTTTGTCGCTCGCCAACTACGATCCCTCCTGTGATGCCCCAGAATCTAATTTGAAAGAATTATTCTTTTATCTTTTAATTTGTACAACCAGTATAGATCCTTAGTAGTGTATACGATTTTTTGTGAAATGAATATATACGTATATATATTAATGTTTTGATTAATAGCTTTATTTATATTGCTATTTAGATTGATAGATGAAGTTAGATAACCCTGGTTGTGTGAATTAAAATATAAAAGAATAATTTTTTCAAATTAGATTATAGGGTATCACACCTCCGACTACCGTCGCCCGCCGACTATAGTCCTTCCGACCATCGTCACTCAATTATGTTCATTCTGACCACCATCACTCAACTACAATCCACTCCGAACACTGTTGCCCGCCAATTACAGTCCTTCCGACCACCATTGTCCGCTGATTACAGTCCTTCTGACCACCGTTGCCTGATTACAGTCCCTCTGACCTCTTATTTTTAATTATTATACTTTTTCAAAATCATTTTTTATTATTACACTTTTTGTTCAAATTCAATATTAAAATGCTCCTAAAATAATTTGTTATTGAGATTAACCTGAATCTAATATATATATTTTTTCAATTTAAAAGATTCCCAAAGCATTTTTTAGGGGGAAAGATCTCTAAGCATTTGAATATAATACTACCTCATCTTCATCAATGTAGCATCTTCATCAATGTAGTGCTGATAATGAAGTAGTTTTCTCATCTCAACGTGTCTCGCTTCGCCAATTGTTTACTCTCTTCTCTACCTTATCTTAACAACTTCTATAAATATATCATTTAAATATAATAAAAATATCACATATTTCTTTTTTTATATTGATACTTATCCAAATTATTTCAAGATATTTTGATTATTTTTTCTTCTATAACTTGCTTATCTCCTAAGGATAAAATTTGAACCACAATATTTTGATCTAAATTTAATTATAATGAAATTTTATAATCATTAATTTTACTTTTAAATAAGCATAATATAGGATTAGCTAATTACATCTATTTTATTTTTAAAAAATTATTTCAAACGAAGCCATTATCGAAAACCAAATCTAATGAACTGTAAAATTGTTTGGTGAAACTTGACAATGGGGAGCAGTTCATCTGAAATTTTGTTAGGTTTTGTACGTTATTATTTAGGACAAATGCATCAGCCTAATGTTGTTGGGCCGGTCTTAGAGCATTAATGTTTTTTAAATATTACTTTATACGTTTACAAAATAAATTCTTACCTTCAATCTTGGCGGGTCTTAGCTGGGTTGGTGGGCGAGCGTGGTTGGGAACCCCTCAACCCACGTTCGATTTCTCTCTCAAGCGGCGCGACTCTTTAAGTGAGGAGAAAATAAGAACGTGATCCGGCACCTATGGGGCTGGTCGCCGCTAGGCCCGCCAAGAAATTAGTTATTCCGTCAAACGCCTCCTCTAGAGGGTGACAATGAATAGATACCCCGTTTAAAAAAAAAAGGCTTGGTGGGTCTGGATCTCTAGATAAGAAAATAGTCTCCTAATACTTTTATAAATAAACTTTAATTGTTAATGGCATTGATAGGTAAAATGCGTTTGGCAAAAGCTCGTAAAGTTCTTCAAAGGCTAAAGTAGACAATGCCATTAGTGGAAATTTACAATAACTTTTACTTATTATATTTAAAATGTTAAAAGAAGTATAATATATTGATATATTGTTTAACAAAAGTAGTTATCAAAGGCAAATTTAAGGGTGGTCTGAGGGGGTACATATCCCTCTAAAAATTTAAAATATTTTTAAATATCATATATTTTAACTTATGCAAATATAAGTTTTATAAGATATTCATTTTATATATCCTCCAAAATTTTAGGTTTTACAGTTATATATATATATATATATATATATATATATATATATATATATATATATATATATATATATATATATATATATATATATATATATATATATATCTACATATTATCAATAGTGTCTTTAAAATAGTCAATTTATGCCCCGACAAAGAAAGATTTCGGTTCTGTCATTTAGTGAAATGCTACCAAAAGATTACAAATTTTGACAAAATATTAAAAATTAAAAAAAATCAAAATCATAATAACTTCAACATCAACAAACTTTTACTAGAAATGAATGTTTCAATGAGAAGAATCCAATGATACCAAATGAGTCTTAATCAGAGTCCAAATGGACTAAATTAATCACTCAAATTATTATTGTAAGCTTCATGACATTAATTGAAGGACCAAATGATTTTTAAATCATACATGCTTGCAGTAAAACATGACGTCTCAACAAAAGGAATTGAATGAGCCCAAGACCTTCAATATCTTTAAGGAATTTAAATACTCAAGAAATGATGAATGATCAAAGGAATAAGTGCAAGTCACCCGATTTGATGCTTAATGGTTGTACCTAAAATTGTCAAAATACTACTTTCAAAAATTATAACAAAATCCTTGTTATTCACATGAAGAAGATTTGAAATTAGAGAGAGCTAACAAATATAAATATTTCTAGAGTTGTCCAACAATTAAAATCACAACTACCATTATTTGATTGTCGTACCTATGATATTACGATACAATGAGTCATAAGTTACTAAGCACTTCCCTAAAAATGGAGAAAATGATAATATAACGCATTAGGTATGAATGGTGAAAAATAGCTTCTATAGTTGAAATAGGAGAAGCCTTGAATCGGTATATTGTAAGCAAGAGAATCTATAAAATACTCTACCATTTCCCTTAAAAGAGAAGAGATCAATGACCAAGAAGACCAGCATTAGCCTTTATAGTGACCGGAGTTATCGTTATTGTTAAAGGCAAATGTTATCATTTTTTTGCGGCAATGACATCATCACTCTTGACATAAATAAAAAAATTACATCAATATATATGTTCAATGAGGTAAATTTTAAGATGATATATCAAAATATAATGTATATAATTAAGATTAAATAAATGAAATAATGAAGTGGTTCAAAAATGTAATCTAATACAAAAAAAAAAAAACATTGCTGGGAGTTGAAAGTAAATGATATAAAATTATAATTAGATTAACTATAGTATTGATGAGTCACATGAAAAACCACATAAACAAGCCCAAATCTTTATGAATATTAAAATTAAAAACTTTTAAATTCAAATTAAGTATCATTTAAGCTTTGATTTTAGCAAATTTATAGTTGAACTAATTGTCTCAATGAGACAAATCCAACGACACCAAAAGGTATTTAATCGAAAACCAAATGAGCTCATATCATGCATTTTAAGCAAAGTTAGAAACTTCATCGCATTAATTGAGTGATCAAACGATCTACAACCTGACATGCTTACAGTCAAATCAAGTATGTTGATGAGATGAGTCCAACGAACCTTAGATCACCAAATTTCAGCATCATTTAAAAACATAACTACTAAATTAATAGTACATGATAAAGTGAAGAAATGCGGATTGTTCGATGTGTTTTAGGTTCTGGTTATATTTACAAAGAGTGACACTCTTTAAAATTATAAATAGATCCATACTCTCAACATGAAAGAGGATCTAGGAGACGAGATTGTAAAGAGCTCACTAGTTCAAGGAATCCTAGAGCACCACTTGACCACAATCGTTTGAAAACCCACCTAATCACGACCATTAGAAAATAGTCATACTGTTATCTTAGAATAAGTGTTTGACTATCATCGTATGATTGTCGACTGACAACTGTTGTTAAAAAATTACACGATCAATGTCAACAGAACAACATACGACAACCACCATTAAACCACCAACCAACAATTATCTTCATGAAATTTCACAATTATCGCCATCAAAAAATTGACTAACCACTCGCATCATAACACTACCCAACCACCACTGTTGAGCCACTGTACAATAGTCGTCATTAAAATCTTGCTAAAACTTTGTTGTGAAACCATCTCTAGATCATCACCATTGGACATCCACTAGATCATCGCCTTTTAAAAATTGCCGACCATCACCATCGAAACGCAGCCTCAACACAACTAAGGGGGAATCATGTGATCACAATCGTCGGAACACCAACCAATCACTATTGCAGAAAATTATCCCACTGTAGCCATTTGGCGACGAGATCTCCACCATCAAACTACCTCTCAATCACCAACATTATACCGCCATCTAATCACCATTATCGGAACTCTTCTGGACATCCGTTAATAGACCACCTCCCAACCATTATAATTAGATAACTGTGATGCTAGCTGTCGTCATTGGACCACCGCTATTGGACCATCACCCAATCGTTGCCATTAAGCCAGTGCAAAACTATCATCGTTTGACCACTGCATGACCACCACCACAAGATTATTGCACAATCATCAATGCACACTTTCCACCATCAGACCATGATTGTCAATGCACTACTCAATCACTGTCGTCGGACTACCACCTAACAGTCAAAATTGGACCACCATCAAACATCCATCATAAGAGAACCCCCTAACTGCAACAAGCAAACCCCTACCGATCACCAACATCGGATTATCATCGTTTGAACACCAGTGAATCATAACCCTCCAGCCACCATCGCACTATCTATGATCTTATGATGACCATTTCTCAACCATGCCCTTTGAAAATACCATCTCTCGAACTATGATTCTTCAACCACTGTAGCTTCAATATGGTCTTTTGACCATTGTCATTCAACTATAGTTCCCTACCATTCATCGTTCAACTATGGCCTCCTAACAACCATCGCCCAACTAAAATCTTATGACCATCATCGCTCTACTACAAAACTCCAACCATCATTACCTGATAATAATCCTCCAACCATCATGACCTGATTATAGTGATATGACCACCATTGTCAGGCTATTAGCCTTTGACCAATGCAGTATGACTATAGCCTTTTTACCAATGTCATCTGACTACAATCTCCTAATTACCATTGCTCGACTATTGTCTCTAGGCCAAAACCTAGCTCCTTTTTTCTTTTTTCCTTTTTCTCCTCTACTTTTCCTCTCCCATATGCTATCTGTGATGGTGCAAATGGAAATATGTTTGGATTAATGGTTTGAGATATTTATATAAAAACTCAGAAATTGACCTTACGCCACGACGCTGACTTCCCTATTGTCGTTGTGCTCATAAGGGAAATCCATTTGTGAAATTTTTTTTTTATAAATAAAGACCTCAATACCACAACATTGCTCCCTCAGCACCACAACGCTTTCCATAAACAAAGAAGATAGTGTCACAGTGCCATAGCACTCCCAAGGAAAATTTTCCAATTATAACTTCCTACTCAAATCAACTTCACAAAAATTCATAAATAAACTCATAAGTCTTATCAGATCCAATTTAGGTCATTACATATAGAATGAATATTGTAGCAAAGGATATTACATGCCATTCACAATAGCATCAACTTTGACCTCCAATATTATCACTAAACTCCTTGGTATCTACTCTTTCCTTTGCAAAGGAGAATGATCGAACATACAACAAGAGATCTCTTATAAACAGCTTTCATGTCAAAAGGCTCCTCCAACTTCAACCATAAAATTCATTGTGTAAAGTTTATGTCTACTATATTGTATCAACATTTTCCTCAATCATATGGAATGGTACCATTTATGATCGATGATAAACACTAGTATATGCATTTAAACTAAATCAAGCCCCATAATTTTTTCTTTTTTGGATTCTTAATGTAAAAACTGTATTGTCTTTTAAAAAACTTTTTTTTTAATCTAAGTTTGTCAGATCATCATAAAATGCTAAGACGTTAAACTCTTTCTCAGTCATTACAACTATTCTAATATGCAATAATTATATTGCTCTATGATGTAAGAAAAAAATTGCATTAGTATATATATGATAGTGTGCCGTAAATGAGGTAAAACTGCACTAGTATAAAGTGGCTATCTTTAAGTTGCTGTGCTACAGCTAAGTGCCAACCAGAAAGCCAATTAAAAACACCACTAATTTAATGTGGACTGTTCTCTTTGTATAAAATTTTGACTTCTTTGATCTTCCCACTCCTTCCATCTGCTACTTGAAAGCGCCATTGACACCTTTTCTCACCTGCAAGTCCTCCAATATATATTTGCATGTATATATATACTGAAATATCATTCAATATTTTATAGTTATTGATATATATCATTCTAATCTAATGAATTTTTATTATATATCTTGTTAGCTTCGGATTTTTGTGATGCAGAAGTATATGGTTAGTATAGCACTGCGATACAACAATAATTATAAAATATTAAGTGGATATACCATTAAATATTAAAATATAAGATGGCACAGTTATAAAAATAAAATTATAGATCTTTTTGTTTGACTTGGAAACGTCAATAGTAACACATTAGGAGATGAAGTGCTTATGTTAGGTAAGATATCCGGCCATTTGAAACCAAAGCATAATGCCTGTCCACCATTTTTGACTTTAGAGAAATGAACACTATTAGTAAGGCCTCTATTCTTTTATTATTTTTTATTTTTTTCTTATATATAAGAAGGACCCCATTTGATATGTAATCATGTTGATCATTGTGGAGAACAGAACTGTAGGGCACTAACTGGCTGTAGTAGATGCAAAGAAGGAGCAGAGCCAACCATTGTTAGAAAGCAACAATTTGATTTTGAGCAGATATGGAAAGAAGATCCCTTCATCTGCTTCAGCTTCTGCTTTTATTTGCATTCATTCACCTCATCATCTCCTCCACTGCTACTAACTCATCAAGTAAATCTTCTTTCGATTTAAACTTTCTGTCCTTCACTTCATCTGGGATTTTGATTATATTTTACTTTTAGGGATAATAAGAGTGATGAAAGAAGTGAAAGAGAATCCTTTGCACAAAGAAGCTGTTCAGGTAGTGGAATTTATTCTGCTTTATCTGCAAACGATTTTGCACATAGAGTCAGAGTTATAAATTCCTTTTGACTCCATGATCTTTTTTTCTTTATTTTGTTGGTAAATCATAAACGCTATGTGTTAAAAAAAAATATTGAATATTTATTTTTTTATTTTAGGAGAATTTAGCTGCTTACAAGAATATATTCTTGCTATTAAAGTTGATATTAGTGCTTGAATCATTGGCCGAGCCAAATGATATTCACTCCATTTTGCAGTAGATCACATATTGCTTATGTTTACTCTTATTTCTGCAATAGCTCTTGTATTGTACTTCAATGAATTCTAATTTGTACCTTGAAACTGCTTTTGTTAAAGCCTTTAAGTTCCAAACAAGCATTTAAGATCCAATATCTATATTCTCTAATGAGAAAGTACAAAAATTTAATTGAACTTTGTTTAGTGATTCTCTTTGATGTTTAATCCTGCTAGCAGTTGCAAAAGGAATATTAATTCTTATAGTTTTGGCAATATAAACAGGTCAGTACTGAATCAAAAGCAGAACTGGAGGAAGCTAGCGGAAATGACAGCGTATTAGAAATTGAGGACTACCAAGGATCTGGAGCTAATAATCGCCATAGTCCACCTTCAGATGGAAACTAAAGGGCCTATATTTGACCTTCTTCCCCAATTAGAATACTGTTTTATGCCAGTTTATTCTTCCACAAGTGTCTTGTGAGATCGCTAAAGCTGTAGAAAGGGGCTTTCAGAGTAGTTTAACTAGAGAAAAAGTGAAGCTATTCTGTTGTTCTGTGTTGTGGTTGTCTAGAAAAATTGGGCTCTACTGTGATTTAGCTTACAAGATGGATTATGTCTTGAGAATATAAAGAATAATTGTGACCGTTGAAGTTCTTAAAACTTGATGAAGATTGATTGAATTTGCAATGATGCCTTGATGGGGAAGGTGATCCCGGAATTTTAATGTTACTTATATTGAATATTTAATGATATTCTCTTAAATTTGAACGGGAAAAAACTGCTATAATATACTTTAGGCTTTGTTTGGTTATTCCGAGCTTTTTCCTAAAAGGTAGTTTTAAAACTGTTGTTTGAGATAACAGAGTTTTTCAATGAAGAAGTTAATATCAAAAAGTTTTTGAAAACAGTATAAAAACAACGGTCAAAACGTGTTTAAGAAAAGTTATTTTACGAAACAAATAATTTTTTTCTGCTTCACCATTGCCAGACGAAAAAAGCACTAAAAACGGACAAACAAATGAGCCCTTAGTTGCAAAGTATTTAAAGATATTACATTTATATTACACATAATTATGTATAAATTTTATAAATCTAAAAATAAGGATGGGAAAGATCACATGCCACACAGGCTTTATTGTTTTGGTGATGATTTCTATTAAGATTTTATTTGGCACAACTTTCTTATTGTTTTATAAAATTGTTACAGAAAAAATAAATTTTTAAAGTAATTATAGAAAACAGTTTTTCAGTATAGAACTTTCTTAAAAGTAGCAAAAACATAATGACTAAACAAAAATTATAGTTAAAATTTGAAAAACAAAACAGTAAAACAGCTATACCAAACAAAACCTAAGAATTTAATTTTTCTATGGTTGAAGAGTTGATCCATAATGGCATGGAGATTTTTCTTTGTAATGAAGAATTTTGATGATGGTACACCAACGTCAACAATCTCTTCAGGCAAATCTCCTTTGCCTTCAAAATACGTCCATATACAACAAATAATCAGGGATGAGCCAAACTGCTCAAACAGAATAATTCTAATATGAATTTCTATTCAGAATTATTTAATATTAGAAACGATTCAAATTTTTTTTAGTAAGCGGATGAACAGGCAGTAAGACTTTGCCTGAGTTCGTAAATGGCCCATGCACCGATAAACCCGTCTCCTGAAGCTAAACACTAAAAGAAAAAATAGAAGGATTTGCATACATACCTCTTAATTTGTAGATATTTTAACTAGTAATCATTGTAACTCTTAATTAAAATCAAACAAAAATCAAGATCAAAGAGAAAGTTGTGCAAGAACTACATCAGCCAACAAAGCAGCGAATCAGAAAGCGCCTGCATGCGGGTAGCGGTGAACAAGCGAAATATACGCTTGCGGATGGAGACAGTATCAATGCAGAACAACAAACCAAGGAAAGCTATGATCGATGAGCAATTAGACAAGACGATGAAGATCACAGGTGAAGACGATCGCTAGCGATTAAGAAAGTCCTGAGATTTTTGGTATGATGATGATCTTGGGACGAAGACAACCACGAGCAGTCCCGAGAACGGCTAAATCACCTAGGTTTTTAATGAGAATAGCTGACCGCGATCATAAAAAAAAAAACATAAAAAGCATTTAGGGCTAGGGGCATGCTACATACTTTGAAAACTCCCGCAAACTCACTATCGAGTTGGATCCATAGAGCATTGGAATGTTATTGGGTTATTTGTGAAATTTCGTCGGTTGAGAGCTGCGGCACTGTGAAGCTCTCTAAAATTTATATACCAATGAATAGTTTCAATAAATTTATCAAAAATTTATTAAAGAAAAAATTACAGGCCTTGCATAACTGAAAAAGTTCTACCAATATAAGTCAACGATTACAAACGGTGCTCCTTCACATTATATATATATATAAGAGAGAGAGAGAGAGAGAGAGAGAGAGAGAGAGAGAGAATTAAACTATGTGAAATGTATATTGTGGTGATAGGTGATAAGAAATAAGCTCATTAGCAAGCCACTCGTGTCAGGTCAGTTTGAATAAGTTCATAAGCAAGCTGCTCGGGTCAAGTCGGTTTGTGTTACCACTACCCTGTACTACAGCAGGCGATTCTCGATCACTACAATCTCATATGTTCCTCACTAACTGAATAATCTCATCCATTCACACTAGGGATTACCGTAACACTCTTTCAAATGAATTAATGAAGGAACTTACTTATCTACTGTCTCTGCACTTCTCTGCATTTCTCTGTGTTATATTCTCTCTTCATGGTATCAGAGCCTGATGAAGCCTTACTGCTCTTCTTTCCTGACCAATGGCTGACATCAGTACCTCTAGCACTGTAGATCATACCTCAACCGAAGCTATCATCATGGCAGAAATGACAATACCTCCCTCTCTTAAGTTTCTCATGTCTAATATCAAGTCCATCGCACACATACAACTCACATGTGACAATTACCCTATCTGGCGTCTTTAGATCCTGAAGCTGTTCTCGGCTAATCACTTCTCTGGCTACCTCACCAGCGAATTTTGTTGTCCGCCCAAACTTCTCACCTCAACAACTGGAGAAGTAGAACCTATCTCTGCCTATACTGCTTGGCAATTCCTAGATCAAAACCTGTCGGCTGCTCTATACTCCACCATCTCCTCAATCATTCTCCCCTACAATCTCAACCTTCAATCTTGTCATGAAATATGGAACACGTTGAAGAAGCGACTGCAACCAACCAATAGGTCCAGAGTAATCCAGCTTTAAAAATGAGCTCCACAATGTTTCTATAAGAGATCTATCTATGACCCAATATCTCTCCAGAAGTGCCTAGTTCACGGGCCTGCGAAGTTAGCAGGCGGGCCTGGTTCATAGGCCCGTGGAGTGTAGGAGAAGGCTGCGAGCCCAGTTTACAGGGCGGGCCCCTGCTTGGGCTAAATTATAACATTTTTTTAAAAAAAAATTTCTAAGCAATTTCTCAGCCAGAAATATTTCTGGCGGATTTTTTTCGACAGTGTTTGTTTTCCAACGCATGATTTACCGTTGGAAATCCACTGAAAATATAAATTACCAACGGATTTTAGTCATTTTCAGTGAAAATGGCAACTGAAAAATGACATTTTTCATGTAGTGGAAACCATGTACATGGCCCAACCTACTGGCTTCACTGATCCTCTCCGCCCTAATCATGTGTGCAAACGCCACAAAGCTATATGTGGCCTCAAACAAGCACCACGCAAATGGTTCTCTACCTTTTCAACCTTCTTACTATCTCGTGGTTTTCAGTTCAACAACTCAGACCCATCCCTTCTGCTCTACTCCAACTCCAACAATCATATATTTCTTCTCCTCTATGTTGATGGCATCCTCGTCACTAGTAACAATTCACAAATCCTCTCCAACCCCATTAAAACTCTTCAACATCAATTTACACTTAATGATCTTGGACCCATTTCACTCTTCCTTGGCATTCAAGTAACCACCACTCCCCATTCCTACAACCTTCACCAATTACAATATGTCAGTAAACTTCTTCGCAAGTTTCGGCTGTCCGGTTGCAAATCAACCATTACTCCCATTTCATCCAAAACCTCCTCTCCACCCAATAGTCAAATGCCATATGACAATCTAGCCTTTTACCACAAAATTGTAGGTTCTCTATAATACCTCACACTAACTTGACCCGACATTGCTTATGCTACCAATCTACTATGCCAACATTTGGAAAACCCAATCCACCAACATTACCATCAAATGAAATGACTTCTCTGATATATCAAAGGCACTCTTCACCTAGGCCTTCCAATCAACCGTGGAGATCTAACTCTTCATTCCTACTCTTATTCCGATTAGGCATTTGATCCCTCAGATAGGAAATCCACCATAGGCTTCTGTTCCTATCTTGGTAACACCCTCATCTCATGGAGTGTTAAGAAACAACCAACAGTTGCAAGGTCCTCCACTGAAGCTGAATATCGAGCCCTCGCCACCGCAGCATCAGACAAAGTTTGTCTCTGACGAATCCTTCAGGACTTCCACATTCCCTCCATAGTGCCTACACCTCTTCACTACGATAACATTTCTGCTATGGCCCTCGCCAACAATCCTGTCTTTCACGCTAGTACAAAGCACATTGAGATAGATTACCATTTTATTAAGGACCGCATTCGCCTAAAAGAGATTGAAGTTCATCACATTGCAACCCAGAATCAACCAGCGGATATTCTCACCAAACATCACTCTTCAACTCAATTTTATCACTTAAGAAACAAATTGGCTCTCCAACACTTGGATCCTCAATTTGAGGGGAGCAAATAAGCAATAAGCTGGTAAGCAAGCCGCTCATGTCAGGTCGGTCTATATTACAACTACCCTGTAGTACAACAGGCAATTCTCAGTTGTTGCAATCTCAGTCATTCCTCACTAACTGAATAGTCTCATCCATTCACATTAGGGATTACTGTAACACTCTTTCTATATAAGCCTCACTGTAGCTTCTTCAAATGAATTAATGAAGGAACTTACTTCTCTATTATCTATGCACTTCACTACATTTCTCTATGTTATATTCTCTCTTCAATAGGAGTTTCTAAATGCCATAGTTATCGTCAAGTGATATGTGTCAAATAATAGTTGATAGTGGACATTGGAAGTTGAGCAATGAGTAGCGGTCAACCATCATTCCTTTAGTTGGAGAGAAGACCAGGAGACCAAAGGGGTGAGTGTCAAAAATTAGTGGCTAAGGGACATCGATAATCCATCATTGGCAAGTGTTGGGCAACGATTATTTAGAAATATCAAAAGTCAGACGACGATGGGCAAATAACTTGGACAACTTTCTTATAGAACGAGAGACTGAGCAACTGAGAAGATAAGCATCATTAGTTGTTGGATGCATGCTCGGTGTTGGTTATTGGTATGTGGTATGTGGTTATTGGTATGTGGTAGGTGGTGGTTGATGAGGAACATGATACATCAGGCAATAGTAGTTAGCTGACTAGACCATTCTTGTGACTATAAGAGTTTATTTAATGGGTGATGATGAAAAAAAGTGGTGGACGTTAATAGTTGACAAACATTAGATGTCAATCATAGAAAGCAATGAATGTTAGATCACGAGAAGTGTTACAAGTTAGGTAATTATATTTAGTTAGATTTGTCATTTTCTAAATAAGAGACTTGGGGATGAGAAATTCAAAGTGTCGCATCGTTTATTGGCAGTTGTCAGGAGATGGTTGATATTATGAGGTTATATAATAAAAAAATGAGTGTCGGATATTAAAAGTGGGAAATGCGAAATATCAACCATATTAGGCTATACAATTAGAGTTTGATTGGTTTCTTTGAAGGGGTGTGTATTGTTTGGTTTAAATCAAAGAATAAAACTGTATCAATTTCTTTTATTGGTTTGATTCGGTTGTTAAAATATCAATTTAGTTATTGGTTTTATTTTTGGTTTTCTTCAGTTTTTATCTTTGTAAAACAAATTAAAAAAAACATCGGATTATATTAATTTATTCAAATATTAAATCAATAAATACATGAATTATATTGACAATAAACAAACTATATATCTAAAGATCAATATGAATATTATTTATTCCACATTATAAAACTACAAATGTTAATAAAGATTATTTGGTATTCTTCTAAATCCATGCAATTTAAATTATTAGTAAATATATCTATTGCTAAAATAAATTATATTTTTATTTACCTATAATCGAATTGAATCGACGTGACTAAAGTTTAGTTTGGTTCAATTTAACTAGAAGAATAATTTGATCCGTATGATTCTCTAAAATTTGAAATCAAAACCAACTAATTTTGTCAATATGCAAATCAAATAGATCAAACCAATCAAATGCACATCCCAATTTTGAGAGTATGATCTAAGTCAATTAAGGGTTTCTAAGTCCTAGTTAATAAGTCAATTATATTAGGGGTCTGCCTTAGATCCACTTAGGTCTATGGTGTGTAATATATCATGGTTGTCCATTTAGGTCAAGGTTCATCTAGGTGAGGCTTTACTTAGAAATGTATAGTACACAAAATAGAGAGAATTTAAGTAGTGGCTTGAAGAATCACATAAGATGTGAGTTGAATATTCTTTAATTCTTATCTTAATTTGATTATTTAGTGGATAATAAAGAGAGAATGAGTTAGAAGAAGAACTTTGAGCAAGACAATTAAAAAATATTTTTAAGATTTAATGAAAGCTATATTTAGTTTTCTAAATTAAAAATACTACAAATTTGCTCAAAAGGGCAACAATAAAGGAGAGGATTACTAGTGAAAGAGAGCACTATTATCTTCTCAAGCTTCATGAAATTTTGAGGTAAGAAAAGATACAATTCAAGATAAAATAATGATATTTTTTATATAATATTTGAGGTGCTAAATTATATGTTGAAATACTACAAAATTTATAGTATCAATACAACAACAACTACAATAACAATAACATCAAGTATTTATCCCATTATTTTTTGGTCAAGCACATCAATCTTTTTTCTACATTATATTCTATTAAGAGTTAATTTTTTCATTTAAATCTAATAAGAAAAAGACATTTCTAATTCCTTATAACCAAATCTTTTTAAGTTTACATCTACATTTCTTAACATAGGTCGTAACTAATACATGTACTCTCCTGAACGGGTCATCAGAAGGCAGACGCTTTATGTGATCAAACCATCTAAGATGACTCTCTCTAATCTTATCTGCCACTAAAGTTACTCCAACTTGTTCAAGTGTATGCCCTTTTCACATTCTGTCTCTAACATTTTAGTATCTAGAAAATTCTTAAGAGAGAGAGAGAGATAGAGAGAGAGAGAGATTAACAAGGGGTGCCAACGTTGAACTTTGTATTGACCAATAGGATTAAAGCTAATGAATTAACGGGTCCAAATTAGTCAACATCATTTTAGTAAAAAGGTCAATTGAGCTAAAATAGGAATCTGACATGCACATTCACTAATTTGTAGAGAAATTTATTGCTGAATGTGAGAAAACTATCTTTGGTCATACCTTCAAAAATACGGATTCAATGGAAAAGACTGAAAAATCAAAGGTTAGTTGAGAAATATAAAGGGGGCGAAGCAGCATCAGCGAAGACTCTGCAAAAAAATCAAGTAAAATCAATATATGAGAAACAAAAGTAAAATGTTGAAAAATCAAAGTTCAAAAGTAATTAAAATATATCTTTGTTTTGGTTAACCTAAACTTTGTAGCAACAAGAACTCATATTTTATCTATGAGTTAGTTCTTTTATGTATGTTTAAATTAGCTTATTTTAATGATAGCCTTTCTTATGGAGTGATTAAACACATGGAGATTTTTTCTTTTAATGGTTATTGAGATTTTTATGTAATGGGATGCTTGATTTGCTGAAAAAAAAAAGTAGAATAAAATGAATGCGATGTAGGAGTATATTAGATTTAAAATATTTGAAATTGTTTATATAAGTGTAAAAAAATACGGGTGATTATATATTTTTTTATTTAATTTAAAGTAAAATCAATGCAATGAAATGTCAAATGATGGTGGCGGCGGCTGGTGATTGCACTAGCGGCTGTCAATGATGGGGGCTGCGATGGCCATAAATAATGACAATACAATGAATTTATAGTGAAAAAAGAATTTGGTTGAATTGGGCGAATTTATAATCATTAAATAAATGAATATGTTAGTTAAAAATCAAACATCCCTAAATTTTTTAGTGATATGTGCTCTATGAGCTTTAAATTTACTCTTAATATTGTATATCATGCAGCTCTCCTAGATTTGTTGGTAGGAAGTTTGGCTCTCAACTAAGAGGTCCTGAATTCGAGTCTCGTGTATGTTTACATACATATATATATATATATATATATATATATATAATCATTTTATGAGAATTGATTGTATTTATTAAAATTAGAGAGAAAAAGAAATAATTTTGCATGAATTGTTTCATGATATGAATTTGTTGTGTGATAGAGATTAATAATTTTCTCTGAATATAATATTTGCTCAAATTCAACTAACTTGAAATTATATATATATATTTTTTTTGAGACAAGAATGGAATGCTCAAAATTAATATGAAATAGAGCTCATTTTTCATTTTCGTAAAAGAATATTAAAAAAATTATATAAATATAAAATGCTGCTATGGAAAATAGTATCCTAATGTCCAATACCTATCCTTGCTTTGACAAAGTGGCTGACGAAGAACAGTGAAGTATGGAAGTACAAACCTAGAGAAAGAATTCTTCCCACCTCTGGTGATTCATCTTCCCTCCAATTATCCTCAAATCCATTTGAATCGGATCATTCACCGGTAGGTTTTCAACAAGATCCAATTTTTCGCCCGTTCACATAGCCGCCGGCATGCGTGCTGCTTCTCCTCCCGCCACCGGAGCGGTCTGGACCCAAACCCCGCGTTCCCATAAGAAGAAGGCCCAAGTGAATTCACAGAATCCAATCAAAACCCCACCATGCCCGAATAAAAAATCAGCGATCGCCAATATCTCCATCTTGGTCGCCGTACTTTTTGCTTGTGGATTTCTGCTGTTCCCATGTCTCAAATTCTTCTCCAACGGATTCTCTGATTTCTGGAAAAGGACGGTGGTTACAGTAGAGGATGAGTTGGGTATTGCTAATGGTTTTTATTGGGTTAGTGGATTTGGATTTACGATAGCTTGTTCTGTCTTATTTTGGATTTTTAGCTGTTGTGTTGGTAAAAAATGTGATAATCCAAACTGTCGGGGCCTAAGGAATGCTCCAGAGTTTGACATC
Organism: Dendrobium chrysotoxum; assembly: GCA_019925795.1. Lineage (NCBI taxonomy): Eukaryota > Viridiplantae > Streptophyta > Magnoliopsida > Asparagales > Orchidaceae > Dendrobium > Dendrobium chrysotoxum. The sequence goes on from CM034313.1 coordinate 75,504,116, forward strand.
AAGATAGAGACAGAGGATTGCTTGAAAAATTTGCGTAATTCTCCCGGTGGAGATGGTGGGGATAAGGGTTTCTTTGAGCTGGGTGAAGATTACAATAGAGAACTTGCAGCTGAATTGAAAAAGATGGCACCTTTGAATGGAAGGGCTGTGCTTATATTCCGGGCAAAGTGTGGGTGTTCTGCTGGAAGAATGGTAGTTTGGGGGCAAAAGAAGACACGCAAGGCAAGAAATGAAGAATCTACTGGGAGAAGGTGATTTGTGATAGTAACACAGCTTATAAAGATATAATCTTCCGTAAAACAAAGTTTCTTATTGGTCTGAATAAGTTGGTGTAACAATGCTTGTACTGGATTATGCCATTTTGGTCTAAACTTTAGCATTTTACTGGAATTTTTAATTACCCTTATGATTAAATGTTTCTGTTTTTTTAGTTTTTTCCTTCATTTACATTCACTGAATGACTTAATTCAACTATCCAACTCTTCATTATCATATCAAAACCTAATAACTCTATTGATGGAATTTGATGTCATTAGTAGACACAAATTATTGATTCTGAAACGTGGTATGAATCTTTTCTCTATCTAAATCTATTATATCGACATTTGCAATTTCAGTTTCATTTCTTGAGTCCTCTGCTTACTCCAGAATTCATTTCTTGCTTCTATGCAGAGATAAAAGCATTGGGGCTGAAATAATTTTAGCTTATGATTCAGATCCCCCGTCATTCTAAGTGCTTTGCATTTCAAATGCTCTATTGATTTTTTTTTTTCCGTGGTGTGGTGTGATGTAATATGAACGCATCATTTGAATCATATTTTGAGGTTTTTGAAGGAATTCTCTTACACTCTATTTTTTTTCAATATGCATATGTTTGCATAGGCAAGAAATCTTGGCCCTACAAATTGTGTTTGGATGCTAATTAATAATATTTCTTGCTTGCTGAAGTTTAGCAAATATCAGGAGTAGGCTTATGTATATGCTTCCTTTTTTCAACTTAGTTTAAGCAAGAAGTTAACATGAAAAGATTCAAACTAAAACGTTTATCTTTTTGTTGGATATTGGTCCAAGATTTATCTAGATTTAGTTGTGTACTTTCTTTGAATTCTTGAATTGCTTGTATTGCCATTGGTATTTTTTTTTATGTGGCTTGTTTTGTAGCTTTTGTGTCTATAAATAGAGGCTCTATAGGCTGTAATAAGCATGGTTAAGCAATAAGAATTTAGTTTACTGCTCTCCCTCTCCCCCTTCCATCTCTCCCTCCTCCTCTCCCAAGAAGCTCATGAAGGAAGTGCTTCTTTCTCATCCAAGACCCTAACACTTTTATATATCATCTCCAGGCTGTTTAAATTTAATGAAGGGGGTACTACTCAATGCCGAAGGCTCCCACCTAAGGGAGGGATTGATGTTGGCAGTTTTACCCTATCATTAAAAAGTAGTTACTATGTGATTTGAAACATCTTCACTCCCTGCTAAGAGCAGCTTTTCTCATTTTCACTTTCTGTTAGCTTGATTATTTATTATTAGAACCATGATAAAATCATGAGCTTGTCATACAGTGTTGCATCAGCCCTGTACCACAAATTTGGATGGAACTAAGATCAATTTTACTTGCCACTTCCCTGAAAACAAGAATGTAAATCCTAAACTGAAATTAAAATATAATGTTTCATTTTTAAAAATAACAGCAGTGAAGGACAGCATAAAATGAACACCAATCTGTTTGATACTGATTGGTACGATTGAAAAGCTATATGTAACCATCTTGTGCTAGGTGCTTAATGCTTTTCCAACCCATAAAATTGGGGGTATGTGATGGGGACATAAAATCATGGAAGGTTTATCAGCGACGTGGCAGACGATCTACAGCCACGATCGAGCCGATCTATTTTTGAGCTTTCTTGTTATTTATTTTATTATGTATTTGTCTTATTTACATTTCCAATTTTACCCTTACTTAAGGGCTTGTGTCACTTGTAAGCCCTAGGGGCAATTGTGTCGTTTATTTTCCTTCATTATAAGAGGCTATTTATAAAGCCTCCCATGTTTAGTTTGAACTTAATGAATGAATATTATGAAAATTCCTGCACTTGTGTGTTTTGAGAGAGTTTGAGAGTTCTTGGAGAGAGCTTTGGAGAAGTCCCTTGGTGAAGGGCAACGGATCACCCACCAACCTTGGAAGTGTCCGGGTTCATGGCTAATTTCTTCCCTATTCTTTCTTCTTCTTCCCTTCCCCTACTCTTCCACCCACGACCCAACCACCTCTCCCAAACCCGCCGGCCACCTCACCCCAAAACCACCCCAACTGGCCATCATCCCCACCACCATCACAACCGCTGACCTTGCTCCCCACCCTCCCCACCGTCGGCCACCTACTCCACCACCACCACATCCGCCGGCCCTCTCATCACCATCAAGCCACCGATCCCCCACCCTTCCTTTTCTAGATTTTTTTCCTAAATCTCCACTTTCCTTATTTAACTCCACTTAATAATGGAAAAGATTTGAGTTTGAAATAAATCAAATTAGATGTCAAATCTTTCTTTTTCCCTCCTAATCCTATTTTTGGAAAGTTTCCTAAATTAAATCCTATTTGAATTTTAAATTCCAGTGGATTTATTTATATCTTTCCAATTATCTAAATCTAACTTAAGCAACTTTAAATGCATTGCCATAATCCCCTCTCCCTCCTAATGAAGCCCCCCCCCCCTTAGTTGGGAATTAATTAGAGGATTTAAAGATCTCAAACCCTAACCCTAACTCAACCAAAATCTGATCCTAAAACTTCCCTAAGCCTTTTACCTTGGCCAGCCACCCTCTCATCCCTTCCCTTACTTGGGTTTTGGAGAGAAACTTCTTTCTCTCAAGGGAAACCAACAAGGACAGCAAAGGAGTCTCTTCTTCGCACTTCAATAAAGCCATACCAATGCATGGCCGATCCCGACATTGATTTCGGCATCGTTTATGATGAGCGAGGCTTCGTCCACATCCTCTATTCAACCTTCTTTGACGTCAACCCGATGATCGATAACACCGTCGAAGAATACGTGGAGCACATCCTGGATACTCTCGTCGAAGCCATTGAAGAACAGTTGGGCAACGTTCAGTGGCACATTGTCACCGGTTCTCAACAAGGGTGAACTTCTTCCCCCTTTTCATTTATCTCTTAAATCTCACTAATCTTGTAGGTGATGATTAAGTCTCAAGGAGTTGTGCTTCTTCTTCTGCCTCCGCTTAGTAAACGTAGGGATGAGTGTACTTCTTATGTTGCTATCTTATTGTTAGATTAGGGATTTTGTTGAAGACTATTACATTCACAAGTTATTGTAATTTTGTATTGTTTTGATAATGCAAGTGCTTAGCATATAATTTGGCCTAAACGATTGTGACTGCTCGTACGTTTTCTCTTTGTCGTTTAAATCACAAATAGTCTTAATTATTTTTGTCTTTTCAAAATCGTGCAAATTCTTATCACTTTAACTTGAAAGCATCGTAGTACTGCATCAGTATGTGCTGGGTACAATTGAGGCCAGTTTCATGTTTAGGGTTTCTGATCCAACAAGTTAAGGTCAAGTTTGTGTTGTTGTAAACTCAAAAGTGATGTGAATTAGAATTTTAAGTCAATTTGGGACCTCATTGGAGCTCAACAACTTAGAAATGGCCTGATTATCGAACTCTAAGTTGAAAATAATTTGTATATGATCAAACATGCTTAATAGATGTCTAAACATGTTCATGTCAAACTGGTTTACTAAAACAAGTTCGGTTACATCAGTTCACCTTAACCTATCCCATTGATATGTACTGATGGCCTATTTTATGCCTGTTATACCATTACAAACTTTCTGTCATACTTAATTCTATGCTTGGTATACACGACAATAATTTCTTAAGAATAACTGGCACAGTTTCAATGGATAAAAAATTCATAGCTGTTGATTGAAGTTTTAGGACTTTATCCCATATTTAATTTAAAAACTTATTAATGCTTGATTTTCCTTTTTAATCCCTTCTTTAAATTATCATTTCATTTGTTGATTATTGCTTTCTTTGTCCCTTATTATTTATTGGTTAGTTAGGTACCAATTTGCTTTTCCTAACCTTAGCTTACTTTTGGAAATGCCATTGTTACTGCCATTTATGTTCTGTTTCTGACATCTAAAAATTGGTGGATTGGCAGTAGAAGTTTAATAGATTCTTGAACTAAGAATTTACATTATTATTATTTTACTAGAAGGGTTGAGCAAGCCACTTTTCAGTTTTAGCAGTTAAGAAATCATGGGAAGTTAGTGTGCTAAATCATTTTCCTTTCCAGTGTAATGAGTTAAATGGTTAGAAAGAGATCACACGTGTTTTAATTTCCTAGTCAGTCATTCTCAAAATCTATTTTACGTTTCCAGTTTCCTGCATAAAATGATTTATGTATGGAATATCACAACCTTTAATCAAATCTTTTCCACGTTGAATGGGGCAATGAACTTCGACTATCTTTGAACTGCTTCCAATTCAAAGCTGCATATGACAACTTTAGCTGAACTTGCAACATGATAGAAGTTGCAGTTGCCTTATCTTTAATTTTAAACGTGATCTCCAAATAGGTGCCTTATCTTTAATTTTGAGCGTGATTACTAAATCTAGCTATTTGTATTCTTTTGGTTTACGGAAGTCATAGTTTCCACAACTTTTGCTTATTCCATTCGTTGGTAGTGAATGATGACTACAGAGTAGTATTAGTTTACTTAAATTAGAAGATGCCTTGTCATAGCTTCCTTACAATCAAATTTCTTTTTCTAAACGTCTTCACTTTCACATCTTATCAAATTCTTCAAAAAAGCAGGCAAACTGATAGACAATTTTGCTTTTTCTATAGTTATGACAAATGATTTTGGGGTTTGTAAATCATTAAAAATGTAGAAAAGCATTATTGAATTGAAAGAATTATAGACTATAGATTATACCATTGTTGGTGGTGAAGTTTTATACTGAAAACTTTAAAAAAATTTAGTTGGGTGGAATTGGAATTAACTGCTATTGCAGTAAATATTGATTGTGATGTGTGTCAGTCATAATATATTTGAGTGGCTATTTCTTCTAAGGATGTCATAGTATTACTTAAAACTTCATATTTGTTCATAATGTTTTTCTAGTTGAGAAAGTCCATGTGAAGATTTGGATGTCAGTTATGTTTTATGACTGTATTGTTAAGGTAAATGTGAATATTGGGTTTAATCCTCATAAGATAGTTGAAAAATATATTCATGTCGAAATATCAAGTGGTTGTCCCTCCCTTGAAAGTGACGAATTACAAGAAATTAGATTTAATTTTTTTATGATTTTTTTCAATTATGCCAATAAAATTTGGTTATTTGAATTTGTTTTAATTGATGTTATCATTACTTATTATTTTGGATAATATTTCAATTTTGAATTATTTAGTTTGATATTTGATTTCAAATACTTAATCATGTCTTTGTTCCCTTGCTTCCATAAGTAGGACTTCCTAGCTTGTATTTTGGACTACTTAATGGTTGAATTAAATTTTTAGATTCCTCTCCTATTCACTTTCATCGCTCTCTATTAGTGGGCCACATTATCTTCTTCTCCTCTTTCTGTAGCCTTCATGTATCATTTGTTTTCAGAGCCTCACATAGTATTGCTTCTCTATTCATATCACGCACGTCCTTTCATTGACATTAATATTGCGTCTTTGTTTACATACGCACCTCCTTCATTAGCATTCACCGACTTTGTCCCACACCATGACACTAATGCAAAAGCATGTCTCCTAGTCGTGCAATTATTCTTTTTAGTCATTAGCTCTGAAGCTCCCACACTTCTAGCTTGCAAGTGCTTACGCCACTCTCCACATCCTTGCTTCTATTCCTACCAGCCACACACTTCTAACATCTTCTAATCTCTCACCCTTATGCTTGTGTCACTCTTGCAGTCCCAGCTGCACCACTCCATAATGTTAAAACCATCCCATGATTGACCACCTTCACGTCTATTTATCTTATGTGTGTAGCTAACCATATTCAAGTCTTCGACACTCCTGGTTACCATTTCTTCCACTCGGTCACAATAGAAACTTCACATGGATCCTCATAAACATTAGCATCTCTCATGTTGATCAGTAATTAACCTTGTGTCACCTCTTTTTCCATCTCCTTCAACTTATCATCAAATCGAAAGTTAAAGGAAGATTAAGTACTACATTAAATGTATCAGTTGGTATCATCAATTTCTGATAACTTGGTCTCAAGCTTAATGAATTTCTATTTTTTTTCATGAAATCGTTAGAGCTTAGGAAATTGAGTTGTTTTTAAAATGCATAGCTTATATGTGTGTAGAACATGTAAATACGAAGACACACCAATGAAGTTATAAAATTTTTAAGATCCACTATAGGATTGACATGATTATTTTGTTGACATGTTTCTTTAATGTTATTAGCATTTATTTAGGGAGGATTATTTTGGATATGATTTAGATCTGGTTGGTGAATTTCGCTTAAAGGACCTAGATGATGTACTTGAAGAATCATACAATTATCTCTACTAATTTTATGATGGTCCTTGATCCCATCAGAATTCATTTTCTTCCATATATTCCATGCAACATTTCACTTTTGAAGAAAGTTGCGAGGATGTAATTAATGACATATATTGGTTCAACGGTAAATTGAAAAGGCAAATTTCACATCTCAGTTCTCACAATTAAAATTTCTCGTACCTCAATAACTCCAGGCACAACCTTTCTTATGCAGCCCTACATAAATCAGTTTACGTTTTTGAGTTAGCAAAAGATTTGATCATTGGTGAATTAAGCCCAATTTTTAGTTCCCTTTGGTTTACACCTCCTAAGAAGTATTATTAAAACAGATGATTTGGTTGGAATTAAATAATTCATGTGATTGGATGCTTTGAGCAAGATTTTAAAGTAATTAACTCTCAATCTCATGACGACTTTACATGGTTAAGTGAGCTCTTAGGTTCAGAATACATAGTAATCTTAAAAAGCTTCCATTGGAGGTCGCGATGGTTGACTTGGAGGGCTCTTATGTGAGGAAGAGATTATTAAAGCATGCCGAAGTTCTTGGGCACTCCACGAAAGACTATTGAGTGAACTTATTGTTTGGATTTAGTCCCACATTCAATAGCTGAAAAATATGATTTTTTATAAATACCCATTTTTTGGCCCTCATCCATAGACCTATCCTTTTGTGTTGGACATTGGTTTGACTGCTAGTATATCAGGCCTAACTTTGATTACCTTTTGATCCGCTCTTCTGATAATACATAAATTCAGTGATTGAAATTAACTAAAAGAGCTTCGCATAAATATTGGTATTGAGGTATGAAGTAACAAAATTGTTAAATCTGAGCTTCTACCTATTATAGCATGAGTACAGCTCTTGAACAATATGACTGCAACTTATGATGTCCTGATGGACAACATGAATTTAATTTGTCTCTATTTTTTAAATAATATGTTGGTCCTTGTACATTTAATATATTGGGTTTACACGTATTTAAACATGTATGATGGGAAATCTGAAGTCTAAACCTCGTAACATAAAAGAGGAGGATCATATTGCAACACTATGATCTTGCTGTTCGGTAATTAATTATAAAACGCAAGTTGCTCTATCCCCCTCTGCTTCTTGCAAGCAGGTGAAATGGTTAAGGAGAAATTGTTTGCTGGGGTTCTATTCTCTGGTAATAGTTATTGTAGCAGCCATTCAAGATGTTTGTTTCATATGGCCCTCATTTTGGTGGTAAAAGAAGCACCAACAGGTGGAAGATGACAACATCAATCTTCATTTTGGTAAAGTTTTTTGCCTCAATTGCATTATATATTTATAGCTTTAAAGAAAATTGCATCTGGCAAGGAAAAACTATGTTTATCATGCCAATGCAATCTCAAAGTTAATCATTTTATTTGAGCTGACTTATTCATATCGTTGTTTAATTAAAAATATTTTGCCTTTCAGTTGGACTGCTGCAATCTTCAAGCTTTTATACCAGCTAAGACTGCTATTTAGCTACTGAATTTAACTTTTTGACTGCCACTTCATATCTTCATGAATTTTTTTGGGTAACTTCCTTACTGTAAGTCATTTTCTTTTGCCCTACTGGTCCTGTAATTTTTGTAATCTTACAACAACAGTTCCCTCAGGATCTAGGAATCCTACACCTGTGGAATGAGAGTCCGTGTTTTGCTTCAAAATACACCTTAATGTTTTTTGCTTCACTAATGGTATCTTACAAATTAAGAACTTAAATGTTATTTAAGTGAGATTATTTTTTAATTCTTAGATAAATCTTAACACTTGTTACCTTTATTAAAAATGTTGGTTAGGACGTCACACAGTTTGTTCCTTCTATAAATTATGGTCTAGGAGAGAGAGTAACATAGAGAAAACAATCAGTAGATCTTTTAACTTTTATTGCCAGATTAAAGTACTGGAATGTGGAAAATAATATCAAGAATTGTTTAACTATTAATTCTAGATACAGGTGATGTATATTTGAACAAAATGCCAATACTTATGCCTTCAATACATATCAAGAGGCTCAGGGAAGCTCTGGTGTATTGTCATCACGGTTATGAAGCTAATAGCATAATCAGAAGGATAAAAATCTTGATTCCCTGTATTTCTAAGAAAAGGTATATTTTTTCTCTATCTTTGTCTCCACATTTTTATTTAACAAACACCAGGTATTATCTCCTGAAAACCTATAAGCAGAATGCAATGTGCTTCTTCAGAGTCCAGACTCCAACTAGTTTTGAAATGTGACTCATGGTAGTGGGAAATACTTCCATCCGAGGTAGATAAAAATTCTATACGTGCTGTTATTGCTCAAAGAATACCGTACAAAAGCATATGAAGTAATGAACTATGAAGTCTCCATTGTCTCCATATGATTAGTGTCGATGTACTGTTTATAATTATTTCGCTTAAAAAACAACCTTGGCCTAAAGGATTTGTAAACTCGTATATGCCTTCGCAAGTATTTAGTAGTAGTCAGTAGGTCATAAGGAACTCAACCACAATGGGGTGCTTACAGCAGAACTCACCTAACAATCCGAGGGGCGCTACTCGTCTGGAATTTGCAAGAGAACTCACCCACAGTGATCAACAGACGCTACTTTCTTGGGCCCGCTAAGTAGCTCGCCCTTTTTTTGCATAGGGTGGATGGAGGATTCCTCATCTGGCTAGCTCGACACTCACCACATATTTGGATCATCATATCAATCACTTGCTCTCCCCCAAGGCCATCCTTCTCATGCAAGTTCGTTGAGCTTAGCTACAGTTAAGTGCCTATTCACAGGACCCTAACTCATTTTGCTACGACCATTCAATTCGATGCCTCTTCCTTTTCGTGATAATATCTCTCTCTCTCTCTCTCTCTCTCTCTCTCTCTCTCTCTCTCTCTCTCTTCTTAGGCAATCTGAGATCTCTCATGCAAATCATCAGCAAGTCAACAAGCCTGCTAGTTGCAGGTCCCCCTCATCTCAGTGCTCACCTATAGAGTTGCCCCAATCTACTTGGCACTACTGAGCTCGCCCAGAGATCACTTACTGTGGCCCTTCCGGCCTTACACTCCTTCAACCAATTAGAGGAAGACATGTGTTTAGAGTAGCTCATGTAGCATTGTACGGGCGTTTTGTGTAGAGTTATATTTTTTTTCTCTTTTTATGTAACCTTTCGTGCAACCCTCATAATTTTATAAATAAGGGGTGATGAGGAGCAGTTTGGGGCTTTTTGACTGATTCTAGTGGATTCTATGCTGGTTTGAGATTCATAGTTTTCTTCAGCTTTTCACAGATTCTCTCTTGCTCTCCAGTCCTCTTCCTACTCTTCATTCTTACACAGGTTCTAGCTCACCAAGTAGGCCTGCTAGTAAAGTCAGGTGTCATTCACAGACACATTTGGATCCAATAGGATTGATTCTCATTAGAACAATAGCTTCCATTTTCCATAGGTTTTAATCATTGCTATCCTTGAAAAAGAGAGTTAGTTTCTAACATTTTTTTTTCTTATTTAATTGAATGGAGTAATAGACAAAACGATTTGCATTTCTCCCTACTTCTGAGATATTGATTAGATTCCTTGATTACCATCATAAGAAGAGCAAATGGTAATTTTCCATCTCCATTAAAGTTATACTGTGGCTAACGTTAAATTTCCTTCTGGCATCACTCATTTTCTAGTTGCTTTGAGAATTTTAGAGAAGCAATTCATAATGTTTCTATTTAAAGCACCGTGAAGTGCAAGAAAATCATGCTCTGATTATTCGTTAATGTGCAGCTATCTTAGAAAGGACAGAATCCAGTAAGAAAAAGCAAGAAAATAAAGCACCCTCTTCTTTTCCCTCCTTTTTAGACTTCATTTGACCTATTTTTTTCTTTTATTTCTACTACAGTGAAGATTCTTTCCCTTTCAACTCAAAGAGCTGGAAAGAAAGGAGGTAAATTTATTATTAAATAATGATGACATGGTGTAAAAAAAAGATTTTGCACGCCTTTTTCATGCATGTTTCCATCTTGTATACAAGAAGATTAGGATCCTCAATGCCTATTGTATGAATGATGATGAGTGATGGGTCTTACTCCTACTTGATTTGCATTTCATTAAACTGGATTGTATCAAGTAGATAAACAGGGGCTAGATCTCTCGGCCGATGTGAAGCCAAGGATCAAATGGACGCATCAACTTAATGAAAGATTCATCGAAGCAGTCGACAAGCTTGGAGATGCCGACAGTAAGTAGCCTAAATTTTCTGGTGTGCTCCTAGCATTTGCTGGTTTCAAGTTTCAGTTAGCTTGTTCTTTTCTTTTTCAATGGCAGAAGCAAAACCTGAGTCAATAATGAGGATAATGGGATTTCCTAGACTGACTCTGTATCATCTAAAGAGACACTTGCAGGCATCTTTACTCCCTCTCTCACAATAAATTTCGCCTCTAACTGAATTGAAATTGTACAGCTGAAAGAGCTCTGTCTTCTCATAAAGATAAACTTAAATTTTTGTACTAGAAAGCTGTTTTAAAAATCAATAAAAAAATTGTCACAGAAGAAACCTAAATTTCAATCTTCCAAAATAAATTGTATTAGTGGGATTGAATAACTAAAGATTAAATGTCAACCATACTAACAGTACAGAATCCAAAGAAATTAACCATCGGAGCTGCTTAATGTCAGTCTTTCTTTCAGAAGCATGTTGCAGAAACAAATGAACATTCAGAGAGAACTGTGTTGACCTCTACTGGATAAGCCATAAGAAAACAAAAAAAAAAGAGATTAAAAGAATTACCTGTACAATCCCTGCCGAGCCCCATACCGCCGCCTGCTACAGTGCCATCACTCTGCGTATTCGGCGCCGCTCACGTCAATTCCTCCGCAGAAACTTGCAACTCGCCTCTATATTTGCCTATAAAATGAGGACCCAGGGCTCTGCTTCACCGACACTTCCCATCCCGTAACTTCTCCCTTTCGCGATCTTCTTCTCCCCATTCGCGATCCCAACCCAGCTCCAAACATAGGAATCCGAACTCCTCCTTCCCACCTTCGGCTCTCTCGCTCGTCCCTTCAACCCCGTCGAGCTACCTCTCTTCCTCCCGTCGACCGAGACCCACGAACCCAACTAGCCGCAAGACGCCCGACGCCTGACCAAGCTACGACCTCCTACCCGACCCTTCCTCCTCTCTTCCTGCTGCCGGCCCCCTTTGCTTCGCCGGCTCAGAGAACGACAGCGAGAGAGAGAGAGAGAGAGAGAGAGAGAGAGAGAGAGAGAGAGAGAGAGAGAGAGCTCCCACCTACCCGAAGCCACCCTAGCCGATCTTCCCCTTCCGCCTCCTTCGACGTTCCTCCTTGTCTGAGTCGGAAGTTAAGACATTTTAATCGGAAGCAAGAAGGGAGCTCACTCGCGTGAAGGTGATCGCCTCCCTGTCGCAAGCTTCTTCGGCCGAATCCCGTGAATCCACCGAGCCGAATAAGGTAAAGTGAGGAATTAGCTCACTGTGAGATCTAACAATTCCTTAATTCTTGATTAACAGGGTTAAGCTCAAATCTCGCATAATATTCTAAATCCCGACGGGATTCAACTTAATCTTATACAAATCCTGCTCAAACTCTACATTAATCATATATGATTTAATTATAATTAATTTAATTTAATTAAAACTAATTATTTTTAATTATAGTTAATTAAATTAATTATAGTTAATTAAATTAATTATAATGAATTATGTCTAAATATAATTAATTATTAATTGATTAAAATTATTCATAATTAATTAAATTTAATTATGACTAATTTTTTTAATTATAATTAATTAATAATTAGTCATATTTTTGTCATAATTAATTAAATTTGATTATGGTTAATTATTTATAATTAATTATCATTAAATATAATTAGTTATGATTAATTATTAATTATAATTAATTACGATTAAGATAAATGCAAAAGCTCTCTCTCGCCTCGATCCACGAGCCTGCACCGCCGTCGACATGCGAAGGTATACTCCCTAAACTCAGATTCCTATTCTCGTCATTGGCGACGAGCTAGCAAACCCCCCACGCGCTCACGTAGCGTAGTGGGGAGGGAAGCTAGCGCGACGCCTACGACGAGGTGGGCAATCGCCTTACACCCCGCCCTCGACGCCTGCGACGGACCGGCAAACCCCCTACGCGCTCACGTAGCGTAGTAGGGCGGGAAACCGGTGCGACGCTCGTGACAAGGTGGGTAATCCCCGGACCGCTCATGTAGCGTGAGGGGGAACAAAAATTAAGTACCCACATGTGGGGAAATTTCTGTGTTTCTTTGCAACAGGTGCCCGAGACCCCTAAACGCTCATGTAGCGGGCGGGGATTGAAGAAAAATTTTGCTGCCGTGGTGTCTACGGACATCTACCTGAAGCGTGCACGTCGCGTGGAGGGGAAGGCGGCCTCTTGGTTTTCCCCTAAACAGGGGAGACGCTGGGAGGCTGCCGAAATTTTCAGTGCACTGGGGACTTTGTTTGGGCAACATGAGGCTTAATTTGGAAATCCAATGAACATTATAAGGGACTTGACTTGAACTATTTGAACACAAGCAAAAGGACTTACAAGGACTTGGACCTCATTTAGAACTTGAATTTGAACATAAAATGGACTAAGCTCAAAGTTGAATAAATTAACAAAAGTCTTAAATAAATGAAAGGTTGAACTTGGTTGATCACAAAGGCTTGAACCACTCTTGAGACTTCAAAAGACTTGAACAAAACTTTGGATACAAAGAATTTGAGTGGGACCTCAGAAGACTTTGAACTTTAACTTGAACTTGACTTGAGTTTGAACTCAAGAAGATCATATGAACTACAGTGGACATGAACTCGAACTGGATTCGGATTTGAACTTTCCTCGGACCGCAAGGAATTTTGCTTGAATGCAAATAACAAATGACTTGGACTCAAATTCGAACAAGATAAAAGAGGAATTTGAACTCAAATGAATAACATAAAAAGTCAAACTCTAATTTGATGAATGTATGATCTTGTTACAATATGAAAGTTGATCAAAGAATTTGATCATCAATGAAAGGATGGAAGACTTATGCTGAAGTCTTAGTAAGCATGATTGTTATTTTGCTCATAAGAAACATGCATAGACGTGATGGCGTCCTTATCACCAACAACAATCTAACTCCAAAAAGATACACCAAAGGAAGTGGTCAAATGCAAATGAACATGCAAGGATCCCTAGTGGATAAAGAGCCCAATGCCACTTGTAAGCAAGTGATACAAAAATGATGATGATTGGAAGGTATATGTAATTTGATTGTGAGCACATGGTGACGAACAAACTTATCATGCAAGTTACGAGTTATTTTCAAGGATAATAAGAGACTTACAAACTCAGCTTACTTATCAGTAGTGATGAATTGTTGACAACATAACATCCTCCCTACAAGCGATGTCAATCATCTTGCAAGTACACGCAGCGATCCTTTCACAAGAAATTATAGAAGACCTGTGAGTATCCATGAATGACAGTGAAAGGCGTATATGTGAATACGACATCTTGCCAACACGAAGAACAGTCCATCCACAACTAATTATAGGAGGCTCGTGGGTGTTTGTGGACAACAGAAAAATATATACAAATGAGTGCAATATACTCGCCAAACTACAAATGAATTCAAGAGGCAAATAATGAATGCTACTATATCCTTTCAATTGACATGAATCATTTATGGATGAACATAGAAGCTCTCTGTGAAACAAGAACTGACATGCAAATAACTAAAGGAGATATATTGCAAACACAACATGTCCCCAATATATACGGGCATCCGCAAGCAATGACAGGGAAACTTTCGTAGGAAGAGTAATATACTTATAGATATATGCAGCAATCTTGTCAAATGATAGAAGATACGCAAGTAAACGCGACGGTCTACTAATCAAGCTCATCAACTTCCTGCAAGTAGAACGGGCTCAATGATGCTACAAGAGACCCACACCGCAATCAGCATTACAGTTGTAATCAGGAGAATTCTACATGCAGTGAAAGCAATGATATGATATATCAGAATGCACTCAAGTGAATGTCAATACACGATGTATCACACTCACTAGAGTTAATGATCAATATTTAACAAGTATGCTGTTAAAGATTGATGCAAAGTTTGGTGGCCTAAACTCACAATTACATACATCCGCCATTCCAATCATCTCAAGGACTGCAACAAATATGCTAGGAATGAATGCTTCGCACGACCCTCCTAGAAGATCTGATGTACCTTCCATCAATGCAGTCGTCAGTTCGAGGAAGTGACCACTAATTTTAAAATACAAGACAGCATTGAGGACACAGCCATTCAGGGCTCTAGGAAGAGAAAGCCAAATCAAATTATTATAAAATGAGTGAATTTCAATTCAACCGGATCCTAAATATTGAGTTGAATAGGATTATTGAGATTTCAAGTTCTCGATAGGCAGTATTCATACATCTCGCATATCACCCATAATGAATGATTAGGGGAAACCCATCATGCATACGCAAGCAGGAGATTCGTTAGTGCACTATAATCCACTTGCAGAAGGCAGTAAGCAGTGCACGACAGTCTACCTGTACAAGGCAGCAAACCACTCGATTCCTAAGCTGCTGTATCACGCCACCGGATCTGTAACCTTAGTACGAGCAGACAGAAGGCGTCCACAAGCTACAACGCCACGTCACCGGATCCGCAACTTTCATGCAAGCGGATAGAAGGCGTGTGCAGATATTTCAAGAATACCCCTGCACGTGTGCACTTTAATTTGTATACACATAGGTACACTAAAAGGGGAAAATATAATCCTAAACCTGCATGGGCCCCGGCGAGCATGTTATTGGTACACACGTGACGTCTAGGGATGCTGCGCGGGTCAATAGATTTGAACCCGATCCTCCTATGCAAGCAGATAGGAGTAGACAAGGTTCAATAAATATTTATGAAATGCCCCCAAACACCCGCATGGGCCCCAGCGAGCGTGTTATTGGTACACACATGACGTCTAGGGATGCTGCGTGGGTTAATCAGTGAATTCTAGTTCGAGCCCGATCCTCCTATACGGGTAGATAGGAGTCGACACGACTCGAACCATTAAATAAATATACGGTCGCGAGATCGACCGAGATATTTGTTTTATACGTTCATATTAGGCCTTCAAGGCCTATAATCAAGAGAATTCACTTATGGAGGCACAAAGCCTATGAAACCCGATCCTTTGTCAATTGCTTGACAGAGTCGATAAGGTTCAAAACATGAAAAAAAATATAAATAACCCCACACCCCGATGATGGCCGTGTTGAATGCAAAACTCAACCGGAGGGGTCCATTCACAAATACTTTTAAATACCTCCCAAAAATTCCAAATTTCATAAAATCCAAAACTCCATGAAACTCCCAAAATCCTAAATTCCCTACAAAATCCAATCTTCTGAAAAATCCCAAAATCCAAAAAAAAATCTTTCCAACTCCATATATTTAAAAATTAAAATCCAACTATCAAATCGCTTAAAGCAAATCCATCCACCCTCCGCAATAGTTTGCCGAGGTGGACAAATTGAAATTTACTTCAGCTCACATAGAGTTAGTGCCTAGTCGAAAATATCACTAGGATCCATTCTCAAACAATCTCCTGCCAGCAAGGACGTGGTACGAGTCCTCTAACCGACAGTTTCGCCGCCAAATGGCACTGCAGGATAAACGGTTATGACTCGGGGCCCTCTGAACCAGGTGGTCGCCGCCAAATGGCACCATTATATTATGGTTATGGCCAGAGCCTGTATGCTCCCCAATGGCATCAAATCCTTGAGATATGAATCAATAGGATATGATCGATAGGGCACAAAGCCCTCTGTTAGCTAAGGTGGATTCAAATTTGTCCCCTTAGACAAACATCCACCCCAGGTCTACAAGGTACCCTTGGACGAAGCAACCCATGGCTGCCGACAAGGATCCTTCTGTCAGGTTGGGTCGACTACCTCCTCTGACTAAGTAGACCAGGGACCACGATGGCCCGGGACGACGGAACCATGGGATCTTGATCGGGTCCATCATCCATTCCCCCACCATCCGCTTTAAGTGCAAGATGGTGAAAATTTCTATTTCAAATATCAAATCCCTCAATTTTCCAATACCATAAATCCATTGATGCTACTATATGCCAGATTCACGTATCTCTACGTATCTGATTGACGACTAGCCTTAATCGAAAGTTCTCTCTCGTTACTGGGAGGGGTAATTAACTATAGGGGCTTGCGCCTATAGGAAACCAGAACTCAGATCATAAAGTCCTCGCAAAATGAGGGCGAAATCTCTGGGTAGTGTCTTATCTACTATCTCATCTGCCTTCCAAAATTTACCCTGGAACTTATCCTGTTAAAACTCCCCCCGAAGCAACAGAAAAGCGGGCGGAGGCCGGGGCCGAATTTTCGGAGCCCACAAACTGGAAGCACAAATTAAGGTCTCATTTAATATTCTCATAACTGTGACCGAGAATTTACAGAAGAATATAGAGAATTGCTCATCAAAATTTTCTATTGTTCTTATTGTCTCGCGGTTCAGAAGCCCATCTTGCCACCCTATTTCATCGTGCTCAGCCTTCTAGTATCGTTGCTCTGGTCGTAGTTCTAACCCATCATGCCATTCATGAATGCCTTTGTGTTGCAGGCCCTGATTCATCCATCATGGATGGACAAGCCTTTGCACCACTCTCCTCCCTTATTGCCCCTTCGATTATTGGCCAATACCCATATACTATGAATAGGAAAATTCTTCTTCAATCAAATATTCTCTCCCCTTCAAACATCTCTTTGAACTTTATTATTTCATTGACGAAGAGATTGAAAATGAAGCAAAATTGTGACCTATGGAGTTGATTGATTATGCCATTAGTAAGCGTCCCTTTTACAACGTTCTGCAAGTTGTTAGTAGGATTTGGGAGTAATGAGGTATGCTTGAACTCCTTTCACTTACAAAGAACTTTTTTGGTTCAAATTCAATTGTAATGAAGACATATATATATGGTTATAAATGGGAGTCATTGGTTCTTCAATGGCAAACCTTTTTTATTTAAAAAATACTCTTAAATGAGTATTTTAAGGAGGTTCCCATTTGACTGAAAGTTCCTAATCTTCCCCTAAGTGGTTGGTATGAATATGGGATATCAAAAATTGCCAGTAAAATTGGCATTCACCTAATCTTCGACCGGCTAAATGAGAAAATGGCTAGGTTAACCTTTGCTAGATTAACATCAAAATCTCTTCAACCTCTGAACTACTATGTTATATAACTTTGAATATTATTGGAAAAGAGGTCATCTAGTATGTTCTATATGAATAGAAACCATCTATTTGTAAAGTTTGTAACACTTTTGCTTACGATTGTTCCAGTTCTCTTGAATCCTCAACTTACCAAGCCCCGACTCTTCCTCCCACCACCTTTTGGAGAGGTCGGAACCATTCAACAATAATATTAAGCTTTTATCCCATTATGTGGGGTCATCTATATAAATCATTTTTCTCCATTATCTCCTATTAAGAGTCAACACATTTAAATCTTAAAAAAAAGTTATTTTTAATATTTTATAACCAAACCTTTTTAGGTTTACCTCTACTTTTCTTAACATAGCATGAACAAAAGTATCAATTCAAGATGACCCTCTGTTTCCTTCCACCCTCTAGTTATTTCTCAATCCACTACTCCTGACCTTAACTTACCTACCTCCCTCCTAGTCATAGCTCTGATTCAGTTGTGCATATTCATCTTAGGCAGGATGACATCTCAAATATACCATTCACATCACTAGCTAAGTCTAATTTCACTTATGCTACCTCCTCTTCTCTACCTCCCTCTGTCCAGCTAACCCTCCTTAGGAGTCTCCTAGATGAATCTAAGATAAAATGCTTAATCAACCTTATTTGGAGGCTTCCATCACAAGAGATTTTTGTATACAAACCACTTAGACCAACCATACTCTCAATCTAGTTGAAATAATATAAAAGTCAAACCTAAAGGTGTTGCCTAACAATAATCCCAATGAATTATTTCCCCAATATTATGGCCTGGATGTTAGATGTCTAAATGATGATGCTAGAATCATTGACTGTATGAATCTTTTTTGCATCACCAAGTTGATATTCTTTGCCTTTTGGAGACCTAAGTCTCCTATATCAATAAATGATCCATTATGGATGTGGCAATTTAATATTTATTAGGAAGAGGATAGCTATAGCAAGTTTCATTACTCTTCTAACGAGTATATATGGATTAAATGTGACTCTTCCAAGTTCTCTAGCATGGCTATTCAACCTTAATTCATTCAAGTTCAAATAAGTCTTGCTTCTAATAAGCACCTACACATTACCTTCATTTATATTGAAAATGGTGCCTCAAAGAGGGAGTCTATATGCGACTCCATTGTTAACATAACCAGTGATACTATTGAACCTTGGCTTATTATAGTAGACTTCAATTGTATAAGGAGACATGAGAAAAATGTTAATGGTCCCCCCCCACATTTCAAAACTTGTGTTTAACTCTAAACATTCTAGGAACTTCCAAACACTAGTCTTTCCTTCAGTTTGTTCAACCTACAAACTAGCAATCCCATCAGATGCCCCTTTAATAGAGCTATTTATAATAATCAGTGGCTATAAGGCTACCCTCTTTTTCACTTCAAATTTGTTAGTCCTCTCAATTCTGATTACTCTCCTATCCTTATAAAGATAGGGAGAAAAATCAGGTCCTTAAATACAAATTAATGTATAAGAATTGTATGAGCTATTCTTCTACTTCATAAATGTGATTCGAGATACTTGGAACATTCAATTGATAAGTGATACTCTTTTTACTATACGCTAAGCTCAAAAATGCTAAGACTGTGCTTAAAGGTACATGTTGGAATTCATTTTTTTTATATGTCCTTCATCATAGGTCTCTCAAATAGGAACAAGATTACATGTATCAAAATCTAAAGGTTAACCCTCTTAATAACTTTTGAATAAAACTCTTTTCTTATTAATAATCAGTCAATAATCATAACGCCTCAAGATCTAAATTATAAAAATTATTTATTTTATCTTTTAATTAATCTACTACAGCTTCTATAAATCCATTCAATATAAATCAACCCAGTGAAAATAACTAAAAATTATATACATCAAAATCTTTCACGATATATTCATTCATCAAAAATCTCATTTACAATAATAGAGAAATCATTCAATGCATTGCTCAACTCTTTCAACTCTTGACTACAAAAGAATAAAAATAAATACATAATAAAATAAAATAAAATAAAATAAAGATTGAAAACACCGAACCATCTCACTCTACAGGATCATGCCACTTTCTCAAACCTGAAATCAAAATCACATAATGAGCTTACAAAGCCCACCAGGCAACCAACTCTTAATATTGCATTCAATGCAAGATAAAATGATTAATATGCATGCTCAGTCTAAAATAATATCAATCATTATGCTATCAACATGAATAAAAATCAATCTATGCATGAACAATAATCATAGGTAGAACTAACATGATCAGTAAAATACTTAGTAAGCAAAAGAAATCTATTAATTTACAAGAGAATTAGTAAATAGTCTATTAATTAATAACAAGTGTTGATAATAAACTAAGACTTAAATATTTAGATTGATGGTTCTATTATCTACTTTTATCAATCATTATATCATATATCAATATATCATATCAATGTGCCATATCAGTATGTTGTATTAATATGATTATGGGTATCAAAATAGGTTTTCGAGTTGGGTTCGGATCTAATCCAAAACTGACCTGCTCTCGATTCATCCAATCCGAACCCATTGCACAAACGGGTTAAAAAATTGAACCCAGGCCCGACTCACCCTAAATCCAGGTCGACCCACCCTAAATCTAGGTTGACCCAACCCAACACGAATGCGGGTGGAGCGCGTCGCAATCCACTCGAGGATAGAGGCAGAGCGGGCCACAAGGAGCTAGGAGTCTATGTGATGTGGTATTGCCGTGCGGCTAGTGTAGGCAGCACAGGTGGGACGCGGAGGAAGCACGGGTGGGATGCGTGAGCAGCGAGGGCATGACGTGGGGGCAACGCAGGACGCAAGGGCAGTACAAGCTAGACTTGAGTTGGGCACGTGGTATGGGTGCGAGCGCGAGTTGGGCGCAGGTTCGTCTGCCCAGTAGGATGCCAGGATCGCGGGTCATTTTGGGTCATTTTTGAGTTAGCAGGTTGACCCGAACCCATCCCAATTTTTCAAATATGTTGGAAATCAAAACCCGAACCTGACCCATTTGTTATACGGGTTGACCCAAAATTGAATTTTCTAAGTCAAGTTCAGGTCGGGTTTTCGAATCAAATCATAAAATGACACCCCTAAATATGATGTATCAATATCTATCAATGGTCCCTATGATATACCATGTCATGTTATTACATTAGTCAATCAATTCTACACCAGTGTATTTACCGATCGATTCATATGCTCCTATATAAATGCATGAAATCTTTGATACAGTTATAAATAATAAGATAGGACATCCAACTAATTACATGGTGCATGTATCTTATATCGGTTTCAAGTGTTAGGGGTCAGATGGCTATCTTATATAAGTCGTCACTCCTACTTGTCGGCATATCTTGCCCCTTTATGACTCCTTATTTTATATCTTGTATCTTATATAAGGATGATCCCATAGTTCATAAATTAAAGGAAAGTTCGTCGACCCATCCTCTAATACAAAGTATCTTATTCCAGTCAACCTGAATCATTTTAGAACTAGCCAATTTTTCTTGCTACGCTATATTTATCTTATCTCAATCATTATTTTTTATGCAAATTTCAATAGCATGCATGAAACATAATAATTCATGAAATACTATGAATGTTTATCAATTAATATATTATTAATTGGCTTCAAAAATTTATAATTATTAATTTACTTGATAAAATTCAATAATATTACAGTCAAAATACACATAAAAATTATATCTATCATATACAAAAAATTACACGATAGAAATTCAATAAATAATAAAAAATACATTTTAATCACTTTTAAGATAGATAGAATTCGAGAAATCAAACATTGAAAACAGAATTAAGATTCAAATTACATACCACGAATAAAAAGAATTTCAAAACATAACTCACAGATAAAAAAGCCCCTATCACCCTTCTCTTTTTCCTCTCTCCTCCTAAAGGGAAAGGAATGGTGATGGTGGTATGCAATGCCGCATGTGACATGGTTCTGCGTCGCAACGCCAAACATTGCGACGACACTTAACCTGGTGCCTCCCAGCCCTATTGCGCTCATATAAGCATAGCATTGAAGTGCTTCAATTCAAAATTTTCATATTTTTTTGTTTTAAACTTATTTATAAAATTCCATATTTTTACAATAATAAATAAAACTCACAATCAAAGATTCAATTATGAGTGTCAATATTAGACAACACCCAAAAATCCAACCCAATCTAGACTCGAAAATTCTGCATTTGTCAACCCGTTTAGAAAATAAGTCAAATTCGGGATTCAAATCAAGTCAACCCAAAATTGACCAGGGTTGTGCTAGCACATGCACGATCACCCCCGCGCTCACATGCGCCCACTTGCTTGCTAGTCACGTCAAGGCCACATGCGGCTCACCCTCACAGTCTCAGCCACGCGGGTTAGCGGGTCAGATCAACTCAAGTTAGGGGCAGTTCAAGTCTAGGTATAAATTTTTGACTCATTCACCTTATCAAATTGAGTCAATTGAAAGTAGATCAATTTCAAATTGGACCCAAAAACCGACCTAAAAATTTATTTTGACACCTCTAAATTCAATATCTATATCTATTCATTTGTGCTTTTGTTTATAAGCTTTGTTTACCACCAATATACATCCTTTGATTGTGAGTTTTTTTAAAACTTAACAATGACTGATTATTTTTATGTTTGCTGGCCACCTTATATTCCATATTGGACCTGAGTTTTGCTTTAATATTTTATCAAACTATATTTCCGTTACTGCTATTGCCTATCTACAGGACCAAAATAATATTATTGAGCACTACTCTAACTCAACTAACCTGTCTTCTATTTCTTGTGAGTTCAATTTTTCCTTCTTGGCCACTCTCTACTCCATCATTCATCATGTCACAGCTACTAACTAAGTAAAACTTTACTGCTGTTATACTGATGGTATACATTCAATCCACAATGGTTAGATTAATTTCTGTGCTGCATAGATCCCTTTTTTTTTAATTTATACTAAAAATTGACTGGTCATGTTCCTCATATTTTCAAAGAAAAAAAACCTGCAAGTGCTAAGATTTAGCAGAAATTCAGAAAGAATCTAGCTTCTTGTTTATAAATTAATTCATTGTACGTAAATCTACATTTCCCCATTGTAACAACAATCCAACTGAAAGAAATCGCAAAGAACAGGATTTAATTAAAAAAAAAATTCAATCACTATTACTATCAACACTTTGTTCTTCTACTTGCTGTTCATGCTCCTGATCCCGATCGCCTGATCTTCCTCTTCCGAAAGTAATCTCAAACCAAACCGCCCTTTCTCCCTCCTGGCCATCGCCATCACCATCACCACCTACCTTCTTAGCTCCACTTTCCTCCGCCGGCATACAATACCGACATATCGGGCATGTTCCGTGTAACCCTAACCACTTATCGATGCAATCCCCATGAAATCGATGCTTACACGGCATCTCCTTCACCACGGCCTGCCCTAACTCGTCCAAACACACCGAGCACTCCTCCCCGGAATCAGCAATTTCCACCGTCCGCATCGCCTCAATCGACGCCTTCGTCGCCGGCGGGGGCCCTTTCCGGCCGGCGCTTGCTGACAGCAACTCAGTTAAAAGGTTGGGGTCGCCGCGTAGCACCGCAACTCGACGGGAAATCGGGTGGACAAGCAGAATCCGATCCGACGGAGATCCGTCTTCAGGGGAAAATGGACCGCTAAGAAGGCCGACGATGATCGGGTGGAAGATCTGCGTTTCTTCGGAAATGTCGGAAGAGATTGTAGCTCTGAAGAGGTGGGAGAAGAACGCCGCTGCTCCTCTTTCTCTGTCCGAATCCGACGCCATGGTTAAAGGAAATAGAGGAAGAGGAAGACGAGATCGAATCAGGGATAGATTTTTAGAATGGTTTAGAATGGAGAAGCTCGGCGAGAATGGAAAGGGAAATTAAAGGGGTGAGTTGGAATGTTGTAGAAGTGTCTAGAAATTGGCCAGTCGTCCACGGCAGTCTGCAGAGTCGGCAAATTTTTATTTTATTTTTCTGTAACTTCGAATTTAAATTACCTTTATGCCCTTCACGCTGCCAACTCGAAAGGAAAGAGTTCAAAAACGTGTAACGTTTGGCATCATTTATATATTATTTTCTATCGTTTAACAAAAATATAACGTTCATTCGTGAAATTAGCTTGTCTAGATTTTTATTTCAAAGTTACGATTTTTTTTTTTTTTTGAAACGAGGAGTATCAGCCCGCTGCCATCTCAGTTTGTGAGGCGCTTAGCAATGTCCACTAATCTCCACAGTGTGGCACCCACATCAGAAACCCCCGGGCCAACACTTTATTGGTCCCCACCTAAAAGGCGAGGACGTAGTGGGGTGGATTTGAACCCGGGATGGGAGGTTCCCAATCGTGCTCTCCCACCAACCACCCTAAGCCTCGGTGGTTAAAGTTATGAATTTGAATAAATTATTTATTTTCATCTAAATGTGATATTTGTAATAAATTATATAATTGTTTTGTTCACTAAGTTTTATTGTTTTTATTTTTTAAAAATTATATAAATTTATCTCTTTATTATTCAAAACTAATATGTTGTTTATTCATTTAAACATAAATATAATAATTTATTGAGAACTATTTGATAAGATATGATCATATATTTTTCTAATAAGTTGTCATAACAATTTCTATAATAGTTGTTATGTGTTAGAAAATTGACAGTAGTAGAGAGAGTTTTTAACTTTTAGCTTTCTATGAACATTTAGCATGCTCAAATATATGTCGCAAGAGATATCATTGTGTATTTGTGTGTGCGGAGATTTCTTTTACCGCTAAGATGTAAAATATTCTCTATCTATCGTCGTGATGTCAAATCTTGAAGAGTCCAAAAATGATCATAATATTTTTATCTAAAAAATTCAAAAAGGTCCAAAAATTACGAGTTTTGACCCAATTGCAATAATTCACTATATTATTTAATATATAATAGCTTGTTCTTCTCCACAATTGAAAAAGATAATATTACACAATTAAGAATAATTACTGGATTTTCATTGCAATATTATAAAAAATGTGATAGAGGGTGGAGACGATCATGCAACGTCAATTAACCAAGCAATAATGTAATAGAAGTTAGCGTCCATAGATAGAATGCTGAAGTCAAATTGCATGGTTATATGTTAATAGTTAGTTAAATTGTAATCACGATTTTTTATGGTGGTTATCGGAGAGAATCATCAAGAAAAGCTATAGAGTTATTAAAATCTCTCAACTTGGGAACCTGCTTAATAAAGAAAATGAGATTCTAAGTCTAACTTTTGAGATA
Organism: Dendrobium chrysotoxum; assembly: GCA_019925795.1. Taxonomy (NCBI): domain Eukaryota; kingdom Viridiplantae; phylum Streptophyta; class Magnoliopsida; order Asparagales; family Orchidaceae; genus Dendrobium; species Dendrobium chrysotoxum. The sequence goes on from CM034313.1 coordinate 75,529,229, forward strand.
ATCACTTTAATAAACTTAATCAAAATTCAAAACATTCAATCAATCGGCTCATATTAAATTTCTTGATCATAGATCATCTAATCAGTATTTAAGTATTTTAATGACATTAAAATTGAATAATCTTTAGCTCATTAGACTCCCCTAATCGATCCTAAATTTGTTAAAATCGGAGTTCTGATTACCATAAAATTAATCTCAAAAATTTTCAGAGCAAAATACTACATCGAGATTGGTGACAAACAAGTGATTTCTGAAGATATATTAGCATTGATACATTATAACCAAAATTTGCTAAGTAATTTTGTCATTTATTTATTTATCATTTTCATCATATGATATATTACATATACACAAATGACATAAAATTACTCTACAAATTTTGGTTGTAATATATTGCTACTATATAAGTTGTTATGATAAGCTATGTAGCAGAATATTTGATCATATCTGTAGCATATAGTAATAGGTCTGTTTAAAATACTAAATTTGAGTTTAATGAGTAAATGACTTATGTAAATGAATTTATATAAATTTAAAATATATTTAAAATCTAAACTTGTTGCGGGCTAGAAGATTCGCGGCGGCAGAGTGAGTAAAGTTTTCGTCTTAGCGATGCACGAATATCCAGCACACAAACAGAAAGAAAAATGTAAAACACCCGATCTTTTTTACGTGGAAAGCCCGAAGAGGGAAAAACCACGGGGCCTTGCCCAGACGAAAAGATTCCACTAAACTTGAGTGAATTACAAGAGTTGACCCGTCCCTGAACTTAGAGGCGGTCAAATTACAGTAACTTGGGGAGTTGGACAAGGATTTGGCGATGTTCGGGCGGAAGTCTGACGGCGTCCGAGCAGAAGTTCAGCCGACGGGGAAATGATCCGACAAAGGTCGGGCGGAAGTTCGGTGGCGGTCGGTGGCCGGGTGGAAGTCCGACGGCGATTGGCGGCTGGGCAATGGTCCGACGAAGGTCAGGCTGAAGTCCGGCGGTGGTCGAATGTCAGGTGGAAGTCCGACGGCGGTCGGCGGCCGGGTGGAAGTCCAACGTTGGTTGGCGACTGGGCAGTGGTCCGACGAAGGTCGGGCTGAAGTCCGGTGGCGGTCGACGGCCAGGTGGAAGTCCGGTGGTGGTCGGCGGCCAGGCGGTGGTCCGACGAAGGTCGGGCCGAAATCCGGCGGCGGTCGGTGGTCGGGTGGTAGTCTGGCAGCGGTCGACTGTCGGGTGGAAGTCCGGCGTTGGTCGGCGACTGGGCGGTGGTCTGACGAAGGTCGGGCTGAAGTCCGGTGGCGATCGACGGCTGGGTGGAAGTCCGGCGGCGGTCGGCAGCCGGGCGGTGGTCCGACGAAGGTCAGGCCAAAATCTAGCGGCAGTCGGTGGCCGGGTGGTAGTCTGGCGGCCAGGTGGAAGTTCGACGACGGTCCGCGGCCGGGGTGGAAGTCCGACAGCGGTCGGCTGCCGGGTGGAAGTCCGACGTTGGTCGACGACTGGGCAGTGGTCCGACGAAGGTCGGGCTGAAGTCCGACGGCGGTCGGCGGCCGGGCGGTGGTTCGACGAAGGTTGACGGGGGTTCGCCGGTGGCGGCGCTGACGAAAATCGGGGTTCGTGGGCGGTGGTGCTGGAGCTCCGGAAGCCTTAGAGCTCTCTCCAATCTCCAGTCAAAGGTCCCCTTCATGTAGAGAGTGGGGGTCTATTTATAAATTTTGATGAGTGGCATACCCCGTAAATATAGAGAAGATCTAGGGCATGTTCGGAGTGCTCCATCGGATGGCTCGTATTGATTCCCCCAACCATAGAGAGTTTTTCAACTTTTTAGGTTCCTTAACGATGTCGGAATTCAGCGATCTTGGGCTCGTTGGATTTGTTTCGTCGAGCCGCTCGATTTGACTATAAGCATGTCATATTTGGATATCATTTTGTCATCCAAATAATGCCTTGACCCTTCTGAATGTGGTCCGAGCCCCCGATTTGGACCCATTTGGGCTTGGGTGGGACTGATTTTGGTGCCGTTAAGTTCATCTCTTTGAGATGTTCAGTTTGACTATAAGTTTGCTGAAATTAGAATTCATATGATCCTGAATTTAATTTTGAAAGTTTCCAACTTGAATATGCCTCGAGATTCGTGCTTGATCAAAGTAATTCTTGATGACGTATCAGTTGCCCCCTATTTTTGGACGTCAAATTTGATAGAGTCCAAAAATATGTTTGTGATCACATTATTCATAAAGGCTCTTTTGAGCTTTAAATCTGTTAAAATTGAGTCTGGAATACTAAAAAACCTGTTTCCGGATTTAAAAAATTACCTAAATCAAATTTATCAGGACAAAAATATATATATAAGTATATATATTTAGTTACATAAGTGACTAAAAAATATATACATTTATCTGTAATAATATTTTTATTATAAATCTATATTTATTTTATAAAAGTCGGATCATTTCCCCGCCGGCTGAACTTCTGCTCGGATGTCGTCGGACTTCCACCCGAACATCGCCAAATCTTTGTCCAACTCCCCAAGTTACTGTAATTTGACAGCCTCTAAGTCCAGGGACGGGTCAACCCTTGTAATTCACTCAAGTTTAGTGGAATCTTTTTGTCTGGGCAAGGCCCCGTGATTTTTCCCTCTTCGGGCTTTCCACGTAAAAAAGATCGGGTGTTTTACTTTTTTCTTTCTGTTTGTGTGCTGGATATTCGTGCATCGCTAAGACAAAAATTTTACTCACTCTGCCGTCGTGAATCTTCTAGCCCGCAACAAAACTAAGTTTATTCAAATGCAATACCTATATAAATTTATATAATTCATAATTTCATTTTTAACCTTAGGTACATGTAATCTTAAGAAAATTCTCAGTAGCAAACCTAATCATAATTTAAGAAAGAAATAACGTGGTTTTAAGTGCAAGTTCCGCGGCGAATTTATTGTGACCAACCAACAGCTCACCGCTATTTAATATGAAAGATATTTTGCAAATCCGCTAAATCATCAAATTCCATATTATTTTTATATAAAATAATGCAATAATAAGTCATTATTTCATCTAGGGGTGTTCATATTTGACACGATCCAAAAATCCGATCCGAACATGACCCAAAAATTTTAGGTCCAAGTCAACCCGCTTGCAAAATTGGTCGGATTTGGGTTTCATATTCCAATCCATTTGCAATTTTGGGTCCGACTCGAGTCAACCCAAAAGCAACTTGAAACTCATCGCCCGCTCTCATCCTTCACTCCCGCTCGTTCGTCACGGTCATCCATTAGCCTAATGGGCTCACCCACTTGCCGATCACGTACGCTAGCCCGCTGCACCCGCCTGCTAGCGGATCACGTACACTCGCCCCGCTCGATCACCTGCTCTCCCTCAACCAGCTCAGCGGATCGGGTCAGATTGAATAGGGTTAGAGGTGGGTCCAATTTGGATCTGAGTTTGTGACCCGTTTAGTTAAACGGTTAGATTATTTGAAGGCGGATCAGCTTTGGGTTGGACCCGAACCCGACCCAAAAATCCATTTGACACCAATAATTTCATCTGTTATATTGCTATTTTATGTATATATATTAACATGTGGATGATAACAAAAAAAATTAAATGCTGAAGTGTTCAAATCATAAATTTTTAAAATTGACATCATGATCTCTAAATCTTATTTTTAGTAAATTTATAATCAATAGATTAGATGAACTCAATAATATAAGAAAATATCTTAATTTAAAATCAATCGAATCTAAATCAAATATATACGAGTTGAAAAACTTCCAGAAATTATTTAAGGATCAAATATTCTTTTAATTTTATGCACTAAGCAACCTATCATTAATATTTTAATATTGACATCTATTATTGCCCATTGTAATCAATAACTTACATGTATGTTGTTACACTAACGCTGAAATCCTTCATAGCTTTTACAATTGTTGCTCATCACAATCAATAGAGTCAGCATTTTTCTTAGGCTTCATTTGAGACAATTTTTTTATTATTTTTTAAAGCAATTTTTCATACAAAAATTTTCTAGTAAGTGGCTTTAGAAAACAATAAGAAATCCCTCTCAAGCAAAGCCTTATTTTATATTGGACTCATTATGTTCGAGTTTTTCTTAATTTTGATTAAGTATAAAACTTTATTTGAGACAACTTTTTTAATATTTTATTTTTCAGACTACAATCATAATCTCTATAATCTCTGTTTGGCTATTATTTTTTACTGCTTCCAAGAAATTTTTATGCTAAAAAATTATTATTTATAATAGCTTTCAAAAAAATCATTTTTTTTACAACAATTTTGTAACCACCTTTGCAAAAAAGATATAACTATCTCAAACATATGCTAAGGCTTCATTTGAGACAGCTTTCTTCTAATTTTCTAAAACAGTTTTTTAGTACAAAAAATATTTTTAGTACAAAAAATTTTTGTACTCAAAATTTGTATAGCACTTTTTTTTAGAAAATAATAAAAAAGCTGTTTCAAACGAAGCCTAAGGAACTGCAATTTTATTGCTTCTAAAAGTAGTTTTCTAATACAAAAATTAAAAATTTTATACTAAAAAACTGCTTTAAGAAGCAGTAAGAAAGCCGTCCCAAACGAATCCTAAATCTCTTTAGCTATTATTGTCATCATTGTATATATTAATTTATTGGATATTTAATAAAAATAGATTAATATTTTTAACATAAAAATATAATTAAGTTGATATTTAATATAAATAAAATAAAATAAAATAAATGTGATCCCAACGGCCCTTAACTTTATTGCATAAAATATTCAATAGAGCGCACTTTGTCCGTATTCAACTCTTTGCATCTCTGTGGGCTATATTCAGCCAAAACAATCGCACTCAAAAATATAATCGCAATCGGATTTGTTGCGGCAATTAAACAATTAAGCTCTAATTAAAATCTTATCCAAGATTGTTCTATGAATTAATTAGACAGCCCGTTCGTAGTCGTTGGATTTACTAATAAGATTGTGTTCTTTCTCATAGCCTTTTTGTTTAATTGATTTTCTTAGTGCACGAATTACGACGCCAATTGAACCGAATTAAAGGGCTTCAAACTCTTTTTTAGATAGCTTTTAATCTCGGAAGATCGGATGCCCTACAAGAATTTGACCTTTAGGTCATTTTTGTAATTTTAGGATATATTGGAAAGATATTTTCATGCTGGACGTCAGTGATGTCGATAACGATTAGAGCTTACGGGCCACGCGTAGTCACCGCGGATTCAATGGCATTTTGGTCTTTTTGGGGAAGAGCTTTAGAAATTGTAATGTGCTAGATTTAATCCACGTGATATTCCAATTATTTTTTTAAAAAACACATTCATCATGCGACTAACTCTTTAAAAGTTTCCTGAAGCTTATTTCATTGATAAAAAAAATAGAATATTTAAATAATCTAGTAATATATTAGAAAATTTTAGTCGATATTTTATATCTTAAGTTTAAATAAAAATTCAACAAATACATATAAAAGTTATAAAATTAGAAAATTTTAATAAGAAAAACTCGAAAAGAGAAAAAAATAAGAGGATCCAGTCCAAATGAAAATTCACTATACAAAGAGATATAAGAATTCTCTCTTTCTCATAGTTGAAATGAAAATGACTATTTCAAATCAAATATCTGATTTCCCCTGTAGGAATTGCAAAAATAAGTTGTCCATAGACAAATAATTAATATCAAACAATAGGATTAAATCTTGACAGGAGGTTAGAAATGTTTAGAGATAAGGTGGCGATTACTAGAGGTGGTCAGACAATTAATACCCAACAACAAGGATAGATATTAAAAAGAGTTCAGAGATAATGGTGGTGATTGTTGGTGGTGTTCATTGGTGATAATGATGGTTAGCAATGATTGTCAGCACAATAATTAGCGTTGGTCATCAGTGTTGATAACAAAAAAAAAAATGCTAGAGAGCTATTTAGTTCTCTCAGCTTTTAGACATTCCCATTTGTATAGAATGATATCTTATTTATAGCCTTTTTGAGATGGACATTTTTTATAAATTGTGTCAGAATAAAAATACTCTATCGTACAGTCTATATTGATTTTCTTGGTTCCGAAGTATTTTCTTAGTAATTAAGTGCATTAATGATGTCAAAAATAAATAATCTTGGGCTCGTTAGATTTGCTCGTCAAGCCGCTCGACTCGACTATGAGCATGACAAATTTGGAGATCATGTTTGCATCTAATTAATATAGAAAATTTTCAATTATGCTTCAAGCCTTTTATTCGAGCTAATTTAGGTTCAAATTGGACTACTTTTGATGTTTTTGGATTCGTTTTGTCGAGACACTTAATTCAACTATAAATTTGCTAAAATCAGATTGGATGATCTTGAATTTAGTTCTAAAAGCTCATAATTAAACATTGTTAGTATCTATGAAATCTGATTATGTCGATCAATCGGGTTGTACTGTTGCAATGGACCTCAACTTTGTCGTGCTCGCTAGGGGGTGTTGTAATGGACCAAACTTTTAACTATCGAGATATTGTCCGTTTTGGCCTAAGGGCCTCAAGATTTTGTTCTATTGGTGTAAATTCCCAGGAAGTCACCCATCTCAGATTTTCTTCATGATGAGCATGCTTAATTGCGGAGTTTCTTAAATGAAATTCTAACTATTACACTTAAAGGCGCCTCAATGTTTAAAGTTTAGCTTATTTTTATTTAAGGGGTTTCACAATCTCCCCCACTTAAGTAATGGATGTCCTCGTCAGTATCTTTATCCCATAATCATCTACTAGGCATATAGGATTCTAAATGTGGCCCATACAAGTTCAAGTGGTAGCTCTTATCACGTAACACTTTGTTCCATACAAGGTTCAAGAGATGGCTCCCATGACGTAGCACTTTATTTAGCTTTCATTTTCTGTCTAGTGTGTTGTTCTGATACTATTTGTAATAACCCAAACTCTTAACTATCAAGATATTGCCTGTTTTGACCTAAGGGCCTCATGATTTTGTCATGTTAGTGTAACTTCTCAGGAGGTCACTCATCCTAAGATTTCTTTGGCATGAGCACCCTTATCTGTAGAGTTTCTTAAATAAAATTTTAACCGTTACACCAAAAGGCGTCTTGATGTTTAAGAGTTTAACTTCTTTTTACTTAAAGGTTTCACAATGCGGGAGATCCTCCCAAATTTTTTTCTTTCGTACAATGTTCCAGTGCTGTATACATGAGCGCCCCGACCCTCCTTACCTAAGCGCCCGAGCACTCTATACCGGAGCGGCCCAGCACTGTATAGTTTGCTCAGAGAAAAAATAAAGAGCAAAGCACTGCAATACTTAAGATCTAGCCCTGTGGTGCTATTAAGCAGACGGGAGATAAAGCATTGAGCGTTAGGATGCACCAAACTAGCACCACAATGCTGCAAGGCCGACTGGATAATTTTCTTTCTTATTTTTCTTAAGAGTGTCATCCCTTGGTGGTATGAATTGTATCTCGTTATTTGTTATTGTGAAAAACAGTATAAGAGAGAAGAGAAGCAATGAGGGATCGAGAAAAAAGAAAGATCTGTACAAATTTCTCTCAATTTTCATAGTAAATTTCTTGATGTTGTGTTGCACCACAAATTTTTTTGGTTTCAAGTTTTTCACGTTAAATCCTTGTGTTCTTAACTTTTCGCTGCATTTCTATTTTTCTAGTTGTTTTGTTGCATGGTTGATTTCAACCCTCCAACAAAAGATTTTCTCAAGATTTGTGCCAAAAAAGCACATCTTTTATGGATGTATCAATTATTTTTTTATATTTAATGAAATATATAAAAATAATATTCTATTTAACAATATGATTATTTGCTAAACTATTTTACCTTTTTAAATTTAAAAGGTTGTTTGGTTGGCTGAAAAAGGAATACAATTTAAATGGATGGCGGTTAGCAGATGCCGATAGTGGCTGACTGGCGTGATTGTTGACGATCTTGGTCGGTGGTCGGCGACGGCGGTAGGCGGCGGGTAGTGGCAAAGGCATTGAATTTATGGTGTAGTTGGAACTCGCTAAAATCTGAAGAATTTCTAATACACCAAAAAGGAACTTAAGGGTTAACTCCCAATGCATTTAAAACTATATATTGCTTTTGTTTTACTTCAAATCAAACATCAAAATCTTAAAACTCTTGCATTTGGAATACTTTACACCCTTTTTACTTAAATCAAATGGCCCCTATCTCTCGATATATGTGATCTCATGACTTTAGGTTTGGAAGAAACTCCATACAAACTCACGGGAGAAGGCATGCTCACGATCCTGCTCATAGAGGTGAGGATCCTATTATAAAAATTATGTGTATGTTATAGGATTCTATCTATAAGCAATATCTCACAAAAGTATATTTTTTCTAATCTTTGACCCACTAAAGAATACCTTTGACTAACAATCATGAATTAAAACAACTTAAATAAAGCAATTTTGTTATACCAAAATCAAGCATGATTACCATGAACGGGTGCAATATAAGCCATAAATAGTTGCCAAGAATTGGTGCAACTTATACTAGATGCATGATTTAGTTTGTAACATGCATATGAGTATATGGTTATATACCTAGGCACAGGCAAGAAAGTTTGAGACTAGTCTAACATTCGATCAAAAAACAGTTAAGCAAACAAACAACATTTGTATGGGGGAAGCTCTAATGCTAATAGACTTTTGAAACCACGACAATCTAGATGAGTTGTGGTGATCTAGGGGTGCAACCGAGTAAGCCAACTCGCGAGCTCACTCGAGCTCGACTCGGTAACAGGCTAAACGAGTCGAGTTTATCGAGCTCGCGAGTTGAGCTAGAACGTGATTTCGAGCTTGACAGCTTATCGAGCTCGAGCTTGAACAGATGTCTGCACGACTCGTCAGCTTGTCGAGCGGCTCACGGGTGACTAGGAGGGAAAATGAAATCTCAATCGAGCGGGCGGACACGACGATTCAAAGGTCGAGCGGGAAAACCAAATCGATGAAGCACGGGACGACAACGGACGAGCTCGAGACGACGAATCTTGACGGCGGTTGTGACGACGAGCTCGGGACGATGAATCTCGACGGTGGAGCCTTGAGACGACGACGAACGAGCTCGGGATGACCGATCTTGATGGCAAACGCAAGGACGAGCTCGGGACGATGGATCTCGGTGGCAAAGCCTCGGGACGATGACGAGCGAGCTTGATACAACCGATCTCGACAGTGAACATGACGACAAGCGGACGCGACAACGACGGACCTTGGGACGACAGCAGACGTGACGACGAGACTACTCGGGATGGAGCTCGAAAGCGGAGCTCGGAACTGAGCTTGATGAGCTACTCGACATGAGACGAGTCGTGCTCGGATTTTGAGCTCAACTCGAGCTCGAGCTCGATATTTAGCATGTGAGCTTGACTCGACTCATTTGCACCCCTATGGCGATCAATGGCTATATGCCTAGGCACGGACAAGAACTATCATGTGAGATATTGGCAATGGGTTTTGATGGAGACTAACGATGTTGCTCATTGTAAGCAATTATTTAGAACAAGGAAAAAAAATAGAGATCACAGACTCGAGAATTAAGTTGCATGTTAGCAAGTGCAAATCATCAGTATCTTTTATGAATAAATGAAATATATGACTTTTTTTTCTCAATATGAAATATGTTAGAACTAGCAGAATGAGGAAGAAGAACTTGTTTATTCATGTACGTTCTCATAAGTATTAACCCTCTAAATATATAAAGACAAAATACTTCATCACTAACTCAAAACAGGAACTTAAAAATATTTCTCCATTTTTTTTTCTCGTTTTAAATTTATATGTTCTTTCTAAGTTTTCCGTCTTTCATTTTCTATAAATCCAATAATGTCTTGATTAACGTGCACGCCATTCCCCGAATTCCCTTTGTATTTATATTTACATCCACAATAACAACCGACAAGAAATAATCATTTTGATTATTAAAATAATTATCCATAACCATAGATGACTCAAAGCTATTTGCCAGAAGCGGCAGGATTCTTTTATTTTTGTCGTTTTTACCACAAAGTTCAATCGCCCAATTTTGACAAAATCATTAATCTATGAGCTATTCAATGACAGGAGTAAAAATTCTTAATAATTTGTAATCATTACGAGGGATATATATGTAAGTTCTTACAATTTGCACTATAACATTTCAAAATGTTTAATTCTTCAATAGAGCATTCATCATCATATTAATTAAATTATTATTATTCCTTATTTCTTAAACTATAATATCCAATTCGTTGCAGTATTGACTCAGATCAGCAGAAAAAAATACCATATTTTGATTTAGATTGCACGTTGAAGACATCCTGCAATTCAATACTTGCCATTTTTCCCTTACCTTCTAAGAGAAATGTGGTGTACCTTGAAAGCTTATTTACTTTGCAAGAAGGTTAGCAGCAAATTGAAAGGCCATAAATGATTGTTCTTTTAGTTATGTTTGAATTTAAGAAATCTTTTTTTAGCATCTGAAAATGATAAGATATTGGTTGATATGTGTGGGCTCCGAAAATTCATGTCACGGTCTTTCCACGGACTTCTTTCTTTTCTTCGGGTCGTCGAAGAGAGTTTTAACAATTAAATTCCGAGGCGAATTTTCATAAAATATATTGTGTTTTAAATAAGGCACTATCCAGATATTTCGCCATCATTTTGTGATGACTTTGTGATATGAGTTCAAGTTTCCTGTAGGCGCAAGCCCCTATAGTTAATTAACTCTTCCGTTAGCAAGAGAGAATTTTCAATTGAGGCTAGTCGCCAAACAAATACGTAGAGGTACGTAGTATCTGGTGTATAGCAGCGACATGATTTGGATGTTTACAATTTTGATATTTAAAATTAGAAATTTCACCATTTTGCATTTAAAGTGGATGGTGGGGGAAGTGATGATGGACCTGATCAAGATCCCATGATTTCTTCATCCCGGGTCTTCATGGTCTCTGGTCTACTTAGTCAGAGGAGGTAGTCGACCCAACCTGACAAAAGGATCCTTGTCGGCAACCATGTGTTGCTTCGTCAAAGGGTACCTGGGGTGAATATTTGCCTAAGAGGACAAATTTAAATCCACCTTAGCTAACAAAGAGTTTTGTGCCCTATCGATTATATCAATTTGATTTATATCTTAAGGATTTGAAGTAATTGGGGAACATGCGGGCTCTGACCATGACCATAATTTAGTGTTGCTATTTGGCAGCAAAACCACCCTGTTTAGAGGGTCTCAGTCATAATTGTTTACCTGTGGAGTCATTTGGCGGTGAAACCATCGATTAGAGAACACGTGCCACGTCCTTACTGACAAGAGATGGTTTAAGAATGAATATTAGTGATATCCTCGACTAGACATTTACTCTTTGTGAGCTGAAGTGATTTTAAACTTGTCCACCTCGATAAACTATTATGGAGGTGGATGGGTATCTTACTTTAAGCATTTGATGATTTATGTCATTTTAAATATTTTAGATTTTTTTGAATTTTCACCTGTCTTGTATTGACAATGTAGTTTGGCACATTTCATCTTCTACATATCGTCCTCTTCTTCAATATTCAACATGCGAGGATGTACTTCAGCTTGCAAATGAGCTGCACGGTGCATCAAAAGTTTTCCACCTATTATTTTCAAGCAAGCTAATTTATCTGGCGTGATAACCCGATTTTATGAATTTGTTGTCTTAGTTTACCAATGGCCCGCAATGTTTACTACAAATTCCCTGCTTATACTTACAGGTGAATTATAGTGTTGTGCTATGGGTCGCTCGTTACCTCTTGCGAGCGAGCTGTTATGTATTGCAAGCTTTGTTTAACATTGTTTGTGGTTCAGCACTGTATATTCAAGAGTAAATAGCAACTATATAATGTTCAGCATGAATCATCCACTATTGCTTGCAGGTAGGTTGTAACAATGCACTACGAGTCACTTATTGCTTTCTACATGCAAGCTGCCGTACCATGTAAGTTCTATTGAATATGCATGTAGGATGTAAGCGGGCATTCATAGGTCTCCAACCATCGTATGTTGACTGCTGCATCCATGACAAATTTCTTGTAGTGGCTCGTAGATACTTGTACTTATCACAGGCTCATTTCTTTATCTATAGACAGTGTGTCACATTCATCGTATGTTACATTGTGTATGTTTGCAAGAGATTTTGTTATTTGCAGGCAAGACCACTGTATGTATTGCAAACATTTCATCGTCATATGCGAGCAAGTGGCACCAAATGCAAATCTTCTAGTGCTACCCATAGGTAGATTATTACACTCATGATGAATCATCTGTTATTATTTGCAAATGTCGTTATGGCCCATTTATTGCTTCCTGCATGATGAGTTTCCTGTAGCAGCTCGTAGGAGTCTAGATTTGCTAGTAGATACCATGTAACGTGCATAACACCTTTCATACAATTACTTGCAAGTGCTTGCATTTGCTGTATATCCACCTCCTTTCTTGCAGGGGATCAATGTATCTACCAGCCATGTTCATTATCATCACTCATAGATGGCTTAGTGTGCTTATTGATGTTTGCCACAAGCCCTTGTAGTTGCTTGTAAATGATTTATTGAGTGCGTCATAAGTTCATGCCCATGCTTGTAGGCAAATTATCTTGTTCTTTACAAGTCTCCTGCATACACCTGCAGGCAAGTTGTCGTAATCATTTATAAATTGATATTCATTATTAGCTGAGCTGCATTTCTCAATAATCTACTCATTCATGTTGGCTAGTGAGTCGCTGCATTCGCTTGCATGTTCTTCAATATTTATGAAAATTTTTTGCATATGTCTACAAGACAGCTGACACATTACTGTCGTTGCTTATATGAGGACTAGTGAACTTATCTGACAGTTAACTGTTGTTGATTGCAAGCAGGTTATTTTCATTATAACCCTCTCCCTTTTTTTTGCTTATAGATATGCAGCGTCCTCTATAAACTCGTACATGTTTCATTGACGAGTTATCACCTCCATATACATATCAGTTTTTCATTTACTCGACGTCTGTTTGTAAGTTGAATATATCTGAAGAATTGCCTTCCATGAATCATTGTTTGCATGTTTGTTGTCATCACTCGTGGGTGAATTAATGAGTTCATTTGCAAACCAGTTTTAGCTACAAGCAAACCATGTTCATTACAACTTCTTCAAATATGTTTTGTTGACAGATTGCCACCGTCTTTGCATGTCAATCGTCATCTCTTGCAGGAGGACTATTGTAGCGTATTTTTTATAGATATGCTACACATTTTTTTATAAGTTGAGATCGATCACATGGAGACTATTATATTTATTGCATATCTCCTTCGTAGGTAATCTGTCTCATTCGTAATTCATCCATTGTTGTTACCTGCATGTAGATTGTTGCATTGCAAATCCTTCATTTTTGCTCGTAGGCCAATTGTGTTCGTGGCTTAGGCATGCTTATAGGTGAATCATGTTTATTGCAAATTCATCAACTATTATCTTCAATTCAATAAGCTTGTTACTTGTAAGCAAGATTATGCATCCATTACAAGTTTCCTCCCCTCTTCAGCAAGTGATTCATCATGCTTATTATGAATGACATATTCTTATGCACAATTCTGGAGGGATTTTATTGTATCCCTTATTTTTGCACCATTCTCCATCCATAGATACATTGATATAATAATTAAAGGTCCTTGCAATTACTAATTATAGGCAGCATATTATCATTATTATAGATTTGCCCTTTTTTATTCAATCTACATTAAGGAATATTTCATGCCGCCAAATTTTATTTGATTGCTTTTATCTTGCTTAGTTAATTAGGTTCAGTTCCCTATCATTACAAGTTCGGTTATCTATAGTTTTAGTTAAGTTTGGTCCCATGTTATTTGTTCAAATTATGTACGTCGTCAGTCTAAATTTCGACAGCCTCCCAACATCTCCACTATTTAGGGGCAATTCTGGGAGATGGACCTTTTTGACCTCATTTTCATATGAGGTTAACTAAATCCAAAAAATCAATCAGATCAAATTCAAAATCAAACCCAATCCTCTCAAGCAGTGGTCACTTAGTAACCACTACTTGATCTCCCTACCCAATCACTAATAATCACCTAAATGATTGTCATTGATGTTGGTGAATTAAATTCAATCATCAAATCCAAAATCAAATTCAAAACCAAAATCCTAAACCAAATGGTCATCCTATGGCATGAGGTCACCTCCATTGGTCTCAATTCACTCATTCAAACTTGTTGGACTCAAATCCAACTCTTGGTCTGACCTGATTGACCAAGTCAACCATAGTTGACTAGATCAACCCTGAATCATAACCAATGGGTCTAGTGCACTGCCTAGCTCAATATACTATCACTTTAATCTTAGTCATTCTCAAATCTCCTCATTAGGAACTCCATACATCAAATTCCGCATCATTGACTACTTGGTCCATTAGTTGGCCCAATTTGACCCAATTGAGCTAGCTCAACTGATCATTCACTTTAATCAACTCCAGTTCAACTTCAAGTCAACTTTGATCTTCATCAAACTCCTATGGTCAATCCTCCTAGTGAATTGAGCTCGACTGGTCACCCAGACCCAGTCATCAATTGACTTGGTCAACTAAGTCAAAATTTGGTCAAACCTGACCCATTTGGGTCAACCTATTACATGCATTCAAATCAAACTCTTGAAACCCTCAAATCCACTCCAATGCATGATGTGAAAACCTTTAAATCATTGGTGAATCAAATCCAAGTGAGCTTAACCAAGTCAACCCCCCAAGACTTAGTCAAATCCCCATATTTTTGCTCAAACTCCAAGGCCATAGCTCCAAGCACTTGGCCACTCACCCAAGCAGCTCACTAGATCTCCTTGGATGCCACCTCAGTAGCCTTGATCAGGTTAACTAGTCAAAAGGTCAATAAGGCCTTCCAAAGTGCTTGAAATGGTCAACCCTCCTTATAAACTCTAAACCCACTGCTCTAAAATTTCTCCAAGGCATCTCACCAACAACTACAATGCCCCATGTCCACCTCATTAGTCAACTTGACCAGTTGACTGGTTAAATAGTCAACCATAAGCTTAAGTAAGCCCATATGGTCAAACTATATTGGACATTGCTTTTCTCTTCATCCCAAGCTGCTTAGGTGATCCCACATTTATCTAAAAGCTCTCTAAACATCTCTTAAATCGAGTTTAGGCCTTGGCCTATCCCAAAAGAGAAAAAGTGCCCCACCCCCATGTGGAGCCACCCAATGGCAAGGTGGCTTACCCAGCCTTTCCCTCTGCCTCCCAACCATTTGGGACACGTGTAGGGCATCCAAGGTAGGGCTCTGACGCATCTCATCCATCCAATTAAGACATGGGTTTAATAATGCTCAAAAGCTCAAAACCTCTCATTCCATCCTAACTCAGCATCCACAGCCCCCTAGAAAAAATTATTATTTTATTTTAGCTCCCCTAGACTACCTTTGCATTTTCCTAGTTCAAACCCACTGGTGAAAGGTCATTGGGGACGAGCTTCCGCCCACCCCTGGCTCGAAATCCATCTAAGGCCTAGAGCTCGCGATCCAGGCCATATTAGCCATCAATTTCTTCAGTAGAGTTGTTCTAGATGTCTCAAGGAGAACAAAAGACCAAAGTTTAGCCATTTATGTCCATTGGATTGTGGTAAATCCTAAACCCTAGTCTAGGTCACTTATGTTTAAATAACTTTTCGTAAAGCATATATATATATATATACATATATATATATATATATATATATTAAAAAATAGCTTTTTGTAAAGCACTTTTTAATCCGTAAACTCACTCCCCCATCATTTCACTTCACTTACTTAAGCTCTGTTAAAATTTTCATGGAGTTTTATAGGATATTTTAAGAGAACGAGCCATTATTCATTTCTAGGGTTTAATCTAACTCATGCATGAATTGCACAAGATCTGAGCCGTTGATCTCGTGATCAACAGCCCAGATCTCATCATTCTGCTTGTTATCTAAACCGTGCAATGCTTCTAGATGTTCAGATCTCCATCCAATGACATCTATACCGTTGATTCAAAATAGAGAGCCATCGAACAGTAGTCCGAGGCACTGACGTGGATAAGTGGAAATCGTGTCCACCGCGGTCGATGAAACTCATTAATGCCAATGATTGCTGCAATGCAATTATTGGCCATTAATGTCGTCGACGCACAGTTTCGATCCGGCCAATCGAAAGCCGCTGTTTGGCCCTCCGCTACAGCCGCTAGTTTAAAATTAATAAAAACATTTTGAAATCAATTTTAATCACAAAATTTTCAAAAATTCATAATAAATAAAATACTTGGCCAAAAATTATGTACAACCACTCATTTTGCTCATAATTTGATGCCCTATCATTGAAAAATAAATTGCTCACTACTAGTAACATGGGGCTACGAGGCTATTAAGTTATCTTCAAGGAGGGTTAAATAAACCTCACGGCCATAGTGTAAACAAAGGTAGTTACAATCTAACAATTAAAATCACTTCTAAAATAAACATTGAGACACTAATACTTAAACTACAATTAAATTCTCTTTGGCCTAAGAATAAATAAAGTAAAATACTAGAAAACTTCAAACAACAACTTATCAAGGATATATACAAATCACACAATCAGATGTACACACTGTAGATAGTTTGCTAGGATAACCAACTCTAATTTTAGACTAAGCCGGTATTTCTTTACATTTGCTCACCGTGTGACGTGGATTTTTTGGGTATTTTACACGATTTTCTTTGCATGTTGGTTGTTATGATTGGTGTATTTCATGATTTTCTGTGATGTGATGATTTCTATATGTTCTTTGTGTATTGATATGATGGGCACTAGACTTTTCTAGGTTAGAATGATATGGATGCTCACAAAATTTTTTGTGGGTGACCATGCTTGTGTAGGATTATAAAAAGGGGGGCTAAATTAAAATTTAACTAACAAATTTTTTACAAGTGCTAAATATGCTAAGCCCCCCATAAAAATAAAAAGAGCATGGACAAGTGGTAGTGTCGGCTCAAACTTGAGCAATGATTATATATAAATACTTGTGAAGTTGATGATTCCATATATAAACTACTTAGGATAATATGCATGTTATTTTAGAGTCCATTTTCTTTTAATTTATGTATTATAAATTCCAAAAGTATTATGAAAGTTTTTTAAAAAGAGACGTTTAACATCTAATATGAAACCCAAAGAGGAAGGAAACATCCCTTATGAGAGAGTCATTTTCAATTGGGGATTCATATTAGGATGATCTGAGATCCAAGAAGAAAGGAAACACTCATTCGGAGAGGAGTTCTTTTCACTTGGATATTCGAACCCGACAGATCCAAGGAGCTCAAGGAAAGAAGATGACGAAATGAAGACTAAAAAAGTATCCTCTTTCAAATATATTTACGTCATTCTATAGGATTAGAATCCGGATTATTGTTAGTGGTAGCCGGCTACTTTTAATTTTTGCAGATCCTGTGTTGTAATTAAGTGGCATTTGCTACATGTCTTTCATTTATATTTGATTTCTTTTGATGATGTGATTGTTGTGTTTACATTTCATGTATTAGGAGTTTCATACTTTCATAAGTTTCTTACTATTCATACTATATTTTATTTTAGCATGGAATGTGATTAGGTTCCTTAATGATAAAAATTTTTCTACATATAATTAAATAAAAATTTTAGGCCAATATAAAAAGATAAACGCTCCTAAGAAGTAAGCCCAGGCATGCCGGGAGTTCTCATGCATTCATATTCCCTTCTCTCCTTGTTAGGCACCTCCCCGCTTACGGGTTGTGGTAGACCACCTGACCTATTAAGGTGCAACTCTGTCTAAGGGATGTTATGCATCTTAAGGGAAAAATCTATTTTTTAAGCCTAAATTTTTAAAGTTCATCATACGTGATTTTTGTATATAAAGGTTGATCAACATGCATTATATTAAAAATTAATTAAATTAATAAAAATTTAATTACATTCGAGCAAAATTACCCTACATAAATAAAGGGGTCAATTAGGACATTCTCTAGACGTCATCCCTAATTTCTCAAAAACTTAAATAACAGTCTATACATATTTCATAAAGATCGAATTTATGGCTTTAAAGTGCCTGGCTGGTTTAGCTGGCTCTCAAATCCAAGTCGAGGTAAGCCCAGATTTGTATGTCATTAGTTAGGTTTGGGTCACTATCATTTAGTGCCCAATTTAGACTTGAGATCCGAGGCAGACCCAAAATCATAAGTCTCCAACATCAAGAATATAATCCCAACATTCTAATAAAATGACAACTTAAATTGAAATCTTTCTCTAAACCAAAATGTAAAGCCAAACACATAGGATATATTTGGGTATTTTGGAATTATTTCAGAATTCTAAAATACCTCCTACTTCTCATCCTTTGGTCTCTAAAATAATTGTTAAATTTGATCCAATCCCAATTTAAATTCTAATATCTCACCTTTTGTATCACTCCTTTAGAATTCAAAATAAGATTTATACATTATTTTAATCAAGAGTATTCGTAGGTAACTCAAAGCCCATATGATATACTTAACTACGAAGGCTTGCCTTCATAGAAGATTTAAGGCCCCAGAAATAATTAAACACCATTCTATTTAGCTCCTAAATAGAATAAAAAAGAGAAATTATTCTCTTTGGGAAAATTAATATTAAAGATGATCATCATCATCATATTCAAACCATGGATAATAAATGATAGTTTCTTTTTTCGAAGAGATATATCATTTATGAACATGCCTTTGAATGTGAAATTAAAGACAACACATCTATATTAACGTAGTTAAATATTTAATCGAACATCATTTTGACTCCCCGGGATTATATTAGTTCTTTCTTGAATTTGACTGCGATAATCATAATGAAATTTATAGTTTTAAAATATAAATCCATTATAAAATGATATTTTCACCACCCAATGTGATATATCATTCATAATGAAGAGTTTGGCTACAAAACTAAAAAAACCCAAAAGAATTATGTTTGATTTTTTTTTAAAAATATATGATTACAAATTGCTTTAAACTTTTCAACAAAGTTAACAAACATACCTTTCCACCAAAGTTAGCAAACTGTAGGTGTCGTGTGACACCGTGATTGTGGTCTTTGATCCCACCATGCCAGAGAAAGGCATGTATAGGCCTTCATGGGTACATATTTGAAAATGCAAATTTTTCCCGCCGGCACTGAGGCATGCACACGGATACTTAAATTTGTCACTGCCACGCTAAACAAAAGCATGTAAAGAACCTACCCGTCTCGCCTCAAGCTTCTCACTGGATTCCCTCCCACCATGCTAGAGAAAAGTGTATATAGGTGATTTTCTGATGCGTCGCGAGTGCTGAAAATAGAATTTTGGGCCTTTTTGAGCTTTGAAGTCATCATACCTTCAAAGTGATGATGGCGGTGATGTTGATACGACGACGGCGGTGATGTTGATGCGACGACGACAACAAAATGCACAAAAATTTTCCCTTCCCCTTCTTTTTTTCAAATTAATTATCTTTTTTAATCTCTTTTCCTACTCTCTTTTCTTTTCTTCTCCTTTTTTTGTTTTTTATTTTACTAAATAACAATGATAATAAAGGTAATAATACAAATATTAATATTAATATTAACTATTAATATTAATACTAATACTAATATTATAATTAGTAATAATAATTAACTATAATAACTAATAATAATGATGATAGAGGGAGGAGGGGTGATTGTGAGATTTGGGCTGATTTGAGGTATGAGATGGGATAATGGCCTGTTTTAGTGGGCTTTAGATGTTAGGTTAGGTGGATTGAGGGAGGATGTGTGTAGTGGGTGTTTAGGTTGGTAAATTGCTGTGAAGTGGAGTGGCTTGAGACGTATAAAGGAGGGAAGAGATACACTTCAATAATTTCCAGCAAATTTTTCGGTGGAATATTTTCGACGGATTTTTGACAAATTTTTATGGGATTTCTGACGGATTTATTTTCGCTAGAAATTTCGAAGAATTTCAGGTAGAATTTAAAATTTTCTGATAAATTAAGTAATTTAATAACTTTGTTAAATTAAATTAAGTAATTTAATAATTTATTGTCATATTATATAAAATTAATTAAATTAAATATTATTTAATTAAACTAAATAAATAGTTTGATTAAAATAAATAAATTAATTAAATTAAATTAAATATTGTTAAACTAAATTAAATAAATAGTTTTCATAATTATTATTAGATTAAATTAACTAATTTAAATTAATTAATTAGCTAATCTAATAAATATTGTTAAATTAATTTTCACTGTAATATAAAATTAATTATTTTGATATTTCAACAATATTAATATTAATTTTTAATTAATTTTAATATTCTATTAGATATAATTTAAATTAAAAAAATAGTAGTATTAATAATAGAACTTGTTTCATGGCATATTTGTTGGGCATTGGACTCGTGGGCGCTTGGAGCGGGGTTCGAATCCCCCTATAGGCGCAGTGGGTGGGTTGGCTACAGCCTGGCTGGCAGGCTGGGCAGGCAGGCGGGTTACGGGCTGGCTAGGTGGTGCGAGTGGGCTGTTGTGCGGACTAGCAATGGCCAAGCGAGGGTGGGTGGGCAGGCTGGTCAGCTTGGGCAAAATTCAATTATTATTTTAAATGTTTCTTGCATCAATTTCCGACGAAAAATATCCGTCGTAAATATTTCCATCGGATTATTTTTGCCGGAAAGCCGCCGAAAAAATTTATGGCAGATTTTTTCCATCAGAATTTGTTTGTCAACGCGCTTTACGGTGTAAAATTTTCTGTCAAAAATCCGCTGGAAATCAGCCATTTTTCTGTATGGTGGTTCGGCTATGCCTGGAGCAGGTATCGAGCAGGAGGAACGAACGACAATCG
The DNA here is from genome assembly GCA_019925795.1 of Dendrobium chrysotoxum. NCBI lineage: Eukaryota > Viridiplantae > Streptophyta > Magnoliopsida > Asparagales > Orchidaceae > Dendrobium > Dendrobium chrysotoxum. Next base: position 75,550,079 of record CM034313.1, read on the forward strand.
TGTGGAGCTTGATCGAGCCTAAGAACTGTATGGATCGGGCGAAGGTCTGCGGGATCGGCACATTGATCGGGCACAGGTATGGAGTTTAGAAGGGTGTGGGTGTCTTGCGGCTAGACGGAGGTGGCTGCGAGCTTCCGATCGGGTTGGCTGGTAGTTCGATCGTGAGGCAGATCGAGCAGGTAAGGCTCAACATAGGTAGCGTGATAGGCAGTCGTGAGGCTTGGATAGGTTGACGAGAGTAGGGCTACGGGTTCGGCTGCACATGAGAAAGATGGAGCAACTGGATGGGAGATCTGGGCTTGAAATCGGATGCAGGATGTCGAGATTTGGAAGCTTGAGGAGGAGGCTCGAGTCGGGTCTAGACGTCGGCACAGTAGATTGAAAGGGTTGGTTCGATCAAGCAGAGGGAGCCACGGCTGTTGTAGTCGGAGGAGGAGATTTGGAGTTCGATTGTATGAGGAAGAGAGGGAGTGTGTGTGCGTAACAAGCCGCGGGCTCTCTCTCGTCTTCGCTTTTATCAATATAACAAAAGCGCGATCGAGGTGCGGGGTTTGAGCAAGAAACGCGGGAGACGACCTAAATGGCGCCGAATTGCAGGTGCACGTGATTTCTGCTGCTTTTCTGACTTTTGGCGGAGGTCAACAATCTGTATTGGAAGAGGACTATGATTCATCGAACTCAAACCAAACCCAAATGAAATTTGGAGTTGAGCGGTGTTAAATAAGCTTATTAAAAAAAAAGCATAAGTAGTGTACTTTCATTCCATCCAAAGAAAATTAAAAAAAAACTAGATGATGCAAAAAATTAAGTAAAACAAATAAAAAACAAGAAAAAATATCATTTATTATATATTTATTACTATTTACACAAGAAGTAATTGTGTTCTCAATATACCACGTAGACACCTTTCTCAGCTGCATTAATTTCAAATAGTGACCACTGTACATCACTACTTGGAACTTTCTCAAGCTGTATGATAACACCAATCGCACAAAAATTACATTAGCTATTCACACACTCTTCTTTTTTTAGAGAGATTTTTAGCTCAATTTTAAGTTTAATATTGATCAGTATTTATGTTATGCTAATATCAATACTGACCGATATTAAGCAAAATATTAAATAAAAACGCAAGGATATTTCATGAGCCAAAAGCTCACGGAGAATTCTATTCTTTTATTAACAGAGCAGTGTATATACTGTATTTAGTTAAAAGTTCGAAGTCCTGCAAGCAGAGAAGTATTCTTGATTTTCTTATGGTATATATAACTTTTAATTTGTCCCTTTTATTGGTTTCCCGAAGCCTAGGGCTTTCACGAATGAGTTCGCTATCAATTCATTTGTTTTGTCTGTAGGGTGATACTCATCCCAGAACACATACTTGCTTCTATCTTTGCACAAGTTTGACAATGGCGTGCATGTGATAGCAGGTCTGATATTTCCCGTCGAGCAGCAAGGAGCACTTGAGTTTGTAAAACCTGCAAACAAGAGAATGATTATTTATCATAAACTAATCATAAAAAAATTGATCTGATATATCAGTGGAAGAATATACAGACCATAGGTTTCTGGGTGATCTATGATTTTCTGAAAGAAACTATAAGCATCTCCAAACTTAAAAGTAACATTTGGAAGAGTTCTTGACAAGTTCTCCAGGAGATTCTTAGATTTGCTATTGAACATGAGAGCTAGTTTGTTTGTAGACTCTTGGCACTGCCCAGATAAATCCAAAAACCTCTGCAAAGGGATGCAACCTAGTGGGCCTAAACCGAATAATGTCATCTGCCTTACTCCCAGCGAGTGCAAAACCTGCAACATATACATGCACCAGAAACTATATGAGAAGGAAGAATGTTTAGACTTCATATATATATCATGTTGAAAGTCTATATGATGACGTTAAACTCACTCATTATTGACGTGGATTGAACTATGCGCGTTTAGTTAATAAGGAGTTACATACATAATCTTTTATTAAGAAATTATGTAAAATATATGTGATGTTCATACCAGATATTGCTTTTTTTGGGAATAATGATAATTCATCAATGTAGTTTATGTTAATAAAATACCGTTAATTGGCTCTCAAGTGTAGTGATGAGGTAGTTCGTGAATGTCTCTCCATTGTAATTCCATGAATCGGGGTAAATTGGCACCAGAAAGTTGTTGATGTAGTCGTTGCTTCCCATGGCTACAACATAACGAGCTTGCTTGAAGAACTTGTCAGCGGCTTCGTTGCCAATCTTCAATCTTATCATGTCTTGAGTTCCTTTAAACAGTTCGATTTGTTTCCAAAGTGAATATCTTTGAATCTGCAATGCAAAAACTTTTAATTAATCCCTTAATACAAATCTATCAATTTATTTTGATTAGATTCAATTAAGAATAAGTTTTAGAACTCACAAAAAATGATGCGGTCTGATTCAAGATTCCACCGCCTCCTGATGCATAATTGACTCCCTTATTGAGTATAGTCTCATCATCCAGTGAAGGATCAAGGAAAGCTGGCGGCCTTGGGAGACCTACTGTATCACCTGCAACAAATAAGTATCCACAACAAATGAATGTGACCAAGTTTAATTAGGGAAGTCAAATAGGTTGAATTTGGTGAGGCGGTTACAAGTAAATGAGTTTGGGCTTCAATCTCTTAGTATATATCCTAACATGTAAAAATATTTCATGTGACATTGAAATCAATCAATATGTTGCGTATTGATCCAGATTTAGGATAGTTATTCCTAGCATCCATTGTATCCTCCTAGTTTTATAAATAGAGAGGTGTGGAGTGCTGTAAGGGTGCCCCTCTTGTACAAGCCTAATTGATTAAGGAATAAGAAATCCATGCAGCTCCTCTCTCCCTCTCTTCCCTCTCCCTCTCTCTCTCTCTCTATTGCAAGAAGCTCATTCTTCCTCATGCAAAAAGCATAACAAGTGGTATCAGATCCTGGTGGAGCTGATCGGGAAAAGAAGGAAGAAGAAGACTCTTGCAATACATTTTCATTTGCATGAGGCAGACGAGAGGCCTGGTTATTGGATAGCGATCATGAAAGGTAGAAGTTTGTTCGTGTGAGGCGGAGTGGAGGACTGGTGTCATTCAAGGTTCGCGCAAAGGAAGTGTGATTTCTGTTGCGAAAGGTGGACCAGACGAGAGGCCGCGGACCTGGGCCACGTGGAGTTCGTGCGTGCGCAAAGCCCTGTGCGAGAGGCTATGTCGTACTACGATGGGCGCAGGCTTGCCCCACGAATGATTAAGGTGGTTAGGTCGAATGTGACCGCACGGGCCGCACATGACTACAAGGTTCGTGTACAGGTCTGATGCAGGCACTTGGGATAGCAGGCACTTGGGCTAGTAGGACGCATGGCAAAGACTAGACCATACTCGTTCGTAGAAAGTCCGACAGGAAGCAGGATCTGCCTAGATTTTTTGAGGTGGAGCTTCAGGGTCAAAATGTGGGTAGTTCGGTGAGAGCAGTGTTGATTGAATTTGGTGTGTCAGAGCAGTGAAAACAAAGTAGCAAGATCAAGAACCTCATGATCGGACAGATGACTCATGCGATGTCGCAGGTCGGAGCGCGCATGGGTGTCTGGGGAAGACTGGCGAGCTGGAGTGTGCTTGATGTTGGATTATGGGCGTGCCGCGCATAAGCAAATGTGTGAGCTAGAAGTACGCAGGAGCAAGTAATGCACAAGGCATGAGCGTGCGGATCATGGGAGAAATAACGAGGGATGCAGATGGCCCAGAAGCATGAGCAGGAGCTATGGATCAAAACGGATAGTGGAAGCCGTTCACGAGCAGGATTGGGCTCGGTTCAGCAAGTTTGCTCGTGGAGTTAGTGCATAGAGCCGGTTGAATTGCAATAAGCGTTAGTTCTTGTAAACATGTGGCTCTTTGATCGTAAAATCGGACCAAGGTAAAGATTGTTGTGTATTGGTCTGATTTTAGAATAGTTGTTCCTAACATCCATTGTATCCTCCTAGTGTTATAAATAGAGAGGTGTGGACATTGTCAAGGTGCCCCTCTTGTACAAGCCCGATTGATTAAAGAATAAGAAATTCCTTCAGCTCCTCTCTCCCTCTCTTACCTCTCCCTCTCTCGCTTGCAAGAAGGCTAAAGATGCTCATTCTTCCTCATGCAAAAAGCATAACACAATACTATCAAGCTCCAAATTAATATCTCAAGTATGTTTAAGTCACCAATAACTTATACCTAGCTTCCACAACTTTTGGCCAACTATGAAGTTCAATAACCATCGCCAAATCGACCACCCACCTCCACCATTGGCAACCATTTCCCTCCCTGGTGGTTTTAACTCTTTAATTATGTGATCTCCAAGTAGCCCATAATTTGTTTCTCTCTAAGAAACAAATAGGCTTAAAATGATTTTAATGACCATCCTTAATTTTAAAGATGTGCCCAGAGTAATTTATGTAAGACACTTGAAGGTTTTGGATTAAATCTCATATACTTTTGGAGAAAATATGTTAGTATTTAAATATCAAGTAATTGCTCCTCTTATATCAGGTTAATCTTCTAGGTTGAAAAAAAAAATGATTGCTGGCAGTATTTCAAGTCAAATTTTGGACCACTTTGATTTATATGATTAGGATCAAATGATTTGTAGATTTTATATCTCTCATAGGCCATGTTAACTTCTAATATGATTGAGCAAAGATCAAGAGCGGGTGACTCCCATAACTACACCAGATGATTAATTAGCGTGATATTGATGTATGATGTTTGATATGCTCTTGAAAAGCTTCCATGTAATTCATGTAATAGAGATTGATGATTGTTATGGAGTGTCTTCATGTGAGAAGGGACTGTTAAATATCATGAAATTCAAATCTTAACGATCACGTACCTACTATGTCAGCAATGGTGCGGCCATTAGTGAACCTTCCACTTGGCAGTCCATTGCCGAAGTCAATCCCATACCATGGCAAAGCTGGACGAGCCAAGCTCCTGGTGAGATAGTTATTGTTCCCAACATCACTCAACGAATCTCCGAAGATGAATTGCACCACAGCACATGAACATCTCCTCTCTTCCAGTCCAATCGACGCAAGCAGAAGCAAGGCCATGGCTAACTTTGCTCTTCTAATATGCCCCATTCTTACGGCTTTCATTGTGCTAAATTACATGAATTGGTGAATCAATGGCTCCTATTTAAACTTATATTGGAAAGGAAATGTGCAAGCAATGTTCTTCTGGTGCAGTTTAGATCTATCTGATGGCTGATTTTTCCGAAGAGTTGAAGATGAAAAGGTCAAAGATGGGGTAATCCCCTTTCGAAGATGACCTATGAAAAGAGATATTGAAGCCTGTTTGAGTCATTGAGGCGGACATGTGGAACTGGGAGGGTTGGATGGACCTACCTCGACCTAACTTCAAGTAAGATTTGCTTAACAGGTTATAGTTTAACGGCTATGAGAGGAGTTGCATTTGCCAGATAGATTGGATTGGTGGGTCTTATCTCTAACATGTGGGTAGGTTACTTACTTCATTAATGTGATTGCGAAGTACATTAGCTAATGAAAAATTCAGTGCAATGTACACCGTACACGTTTCAGAAGCCTTTGTTTGACTTGAGTGAAGAAACGAAATGCAATTGACATTAAAATTGTTTTTTATTTAGATAGAACGTAATGATAACGTAAAAGAATTAAATACACAATTTGGAGATCTTTAATAATTCTTGCTTCAACATTTCCGAATCAATTTTAAGAAGAAACTTTCATGTTTTTTTATTACAAAGTATTATGATTGTATTATATTTGGAACATATGAGTCTTGAATTTTCTAATACTTGATAGGGAAAATAAATAAATTCAAAATATTTTTCTAAGAAATTTATATTACCACTCATGAAGTTCATTTTTGATAAATTTGAAATTCAGATGGATTGGGTGAATTTCAAATTCATCGTTTTGCTAGTCTAATCGCATGACAATGAAATTTCATGACCTGATTATTCTCATAGTGGCCGGACTCAACTCTAAGTCCAGAGGCCAATCAGGTGCAGCCACGTCGACGGTACCGAGCCGCGGTACCGAGCAGTACCGAGCCACGATATCGAGGGAAGGAGTGACGTGGAACATTCTGGTTGGTCTCCGGACGATATTCGACGAATAATTTCTTCTCTTAGTGACCCTAAAGCTATTCTTGCGATCTCTAACTTTTCCTATCCATGCAGTGCTCGGGCTGTCTTGGCAACCTCATCACCCCAAATCCATGTAGTGACCATGCAAGACCATCCCCATGACTTCGTGCTTGCAACCTATAACTCTCCCTATTCTTTATTTATGGTGCCATCATCCTCACATGCCTAATTTCTTTTACAAAAATAAAATTTTGATTCATTTTATGCCCAACAAAATGTAAAAAATAAATTATTGATGTTTCTAAAATCAATAAAAAAGCTAATATTTCAAATATAGTATATTAGTTTTATATTTTACTTGAAATATACATATATATATATATTCTAAATTTTGGCAATCATAATGCATAAGTTCCGATTATAAACTTTATAATACGGCAACTTTTTTGGATGATTTATTTGCTTCTTGATCCTCTTCTCAAAGGAGAATGAGCAAATTTATAAAAATAGATTTCTTGAAGATGAAAACCTCAAAATTATTTCAACTTCTATCATAGAATTTATTATATATAGTTTATCTTGATAACTGTATTGATATCTTCATCAATTATATGAAAGATTAAACTTTGGAATTGACGACATATACTCGTGGATCATTTTTATTGGGCCAGAACTAATATTTTTTTTATCTTTTTTAGATTTTCTATATAAAAACTCAAGTATTTCTTATAACTTTTCTTTTAACTATATATGTAATTAACCTTCATATAAATTTTTTTAAGACATTAAATATTTTCTATTTATTGTCATTAAATATTCTAGCAAGAAATATTTACATTTATTTATAAATATAATAATCTCATATTTATTTTATAAAAATACAATAACATTATTTGTAAAAGTTATTTCTTGCTGAAAAACTTGTAAAGATACAAACTACAGCATGATATACAAACTACAGCATGATTATTAGTTACAATTTTCAGATGGCCTGACTTAGGCGATTCTGGCTTGGTGGCGCGTTCTCCTCCGTTGATCCGTTAGTAAAAACTGACGGTAGGCTGCCTTGCAGTACTGCGGGCCCCTTGAAAAAGCCCAGGCGCCAAGCCCGCATACTCACTTGAGACCGGAAAAATTATTTTGTGCGAATGTCGAATATAGCTCTATGTTTGGAGACCAATTAAAATGTGTCATGTCAATAATATCGAGCCATGGTACCGATGTGGCTCACTCTGATTGGTCTTCGGAAGACGTTTGGTATCCGCATCAAATAATTTCTCCTTGAGACGACCCCCGCATCTTTTACCAGCCAAGAAAAATGACGTAGGGTCGTGTATAAAATAGCCTTCCTACGCATTCTCTTGTCATCAACGACTCAGAATGAGTGCCCCCGTAATTCCGGTGAATCCTTCTGCTTCCTCTTTACAAGCAGGTTGGTGTACTTTGATTTTTTTTATAATATGCTCAACTCAACTTGAATGCACCTCATATTGGATGACTTTTTTATTATTTCTTAAAATAAATTTTGAGTATAAAATATTTAATTTTTGAACAAAAAAATTGCTTTAAGAAACAGTAAGAAAGCCATCCCAAATAAAGCCTTAGTTGGAAGTTTTGATTACTAATAAAAAATTTTGAGTTTGAAGCTTACGTATATGATGTGTATATAAATTTATCTTAATTGATCTAATTATTCTAATAATAATCTCTTAGCTTGATTTGTTGTGGTGAGATCCTCAACTAGAATTTAATAAATCCTATATAAATGAGTATTTAGTTATGCGGATTACATTAAAAAAATGTCTAACATATTTGAAGTTAAATTTTATTAAATTTAGACAAATTATTTAGCTATTGAATTTAGTATATATCAATCTTAATTAAATTAATTTTTAAAATTAATTAAATCATAAAACATAAAATAATTTTTTTAATTATTATTTTGTAATTTAAAAAATTAATTAAAATAATATCTATTTTATCCAATTAAATTAAATAATATTAATTTAATTAAGTTAATATATTTTTAATTTACTAATATTAATCATTATTATTGATTTAATTTTTAAAATTCTAATTATTAATTAAATTATAATTAATGTGGCATAATATTTTTATTAATCTTAATTAAAAATTTATAAATGTGATTAAACATAATAACTTCATTTAAAAAATTAAACAATAGATAATATTAATCTATTTAATTGAATATTTTTTTATTTCTTTAATTTAATTATGAAAATTAGTTCTCAAATTAAAAATATAAACTTTCCACAACACACCTACTTAACCTACACCCTCATCTTTCTCCTCTGGCAGAGCAGAAGTCGCTATGGGAGCTTACTGGCGGAGGCATAGACGGGATAGCGGTGGTGTGTCGAAAACAGTCTTCTTTATCCCTCTTTCGCTCACGAAAAAGAAGTGAGGAAGTCTCAACGGGAGTTCGCAGGTGAAGGGATTGACAGGTATTATTTTTCTGTTTGCCTAAATCTTTTATATTCGCCAATCTTGAAGAGCTTTTTGGCAACAAGCAGGATTTCAGGATTTAATAAATCCTGTAAATCCGAATTTAATAAATCTTGAGTGTGCTGAATCTTGAAAAATATTTAGCAAGAAAACTAACTGTTAAATATTTTTAAATCCTGTAAAACTGTTTGGCAAGGTAATAGTTTATTAAAAATTTAAATTTAATTTATATTTCAATTTTAATTTATATTTAAAATAATAATTACTTACTAGTTTTAATTTTAATAAATCTTAATAAATTATAACTATAAATAATATAATTAGAAGTTAAGTTAATGATTAACTGATTTAAATAATTATTTAAGTATTAATTAAAAAATCTTTTATTACTAAATATAGTATTAGTTATCTAATTAATTATTTAAGTATTCTATAACTTCTAATTAATTATTATTTTCCATACATTTTATTAATTATAGTATTTTATTTAATTACTTCTATTTAATTATTTAGTTATATTTTACATAACTAATTATTTTATTATTAATTTTAATGCTAATTATTTAAAAAATTCTAAATATAAATTTATTTTTTAATCATATCATTAATTATTATTTTTTATATTATATTAATTAAGCTAAATTAAATTAATTTATAATTTAAATGATAGGGTTTGCTTTTCAACTTCTCCATTTCTTCGCTGTTGTGCTTCTCCCCGCGGTCATTTCTTCGTTGACGCTTCGCATCGCATGCTTGCCATAAAGTAGCGTTTCGTTTCTCCTCACGACCATTTCTTCGTCGCTTCTTAGCCTCGTTTGACGACGTCATGATGTCGAAATTGAAGTCGCAACGGAAGCTCGCTCGCTGCGAAGGTAACCATCTTTCTCCACAATAAGGCTGCCGCGCGAGAAGCATTCGCTCGTAAGTCGTTAAATTCGATAGTTTGTAAATCCTTTAAATGCTCCGCCAAGATTTATGATCGATTCAGATATTCAAATTTACCACGTGCTTAAATGTTTGTCAGCATTTACAATAAATTCGGTGTAAATCCTGCTTAAGGAGGTGTTCGATATTGGATTTGATTCAATTTTAGTGGGATTTACTAAATCCTATAAATCTGAATTTAACAAATTCGGAGGCTGATAAATACCAAAAAGTGTTTGGTATGATAAATGTTAAATCTTGTTAAATCCTAAGAAACTGTTTGGTAACATATTTCAGGATTTATGACAGTTAGAGATTTAAGTGTGAAGAAGATAATTATAAATTAAAAATTAAATTTATTAATAAAACTAAAAACTAATGTGTTATGAATTTAATAAAATGTTAAGTACCAGTTACTCATTAATTATTATTTACACTATTAATTATATATTGAATAATATATGTTGTAAGTTATATTAATTAAGTTAATTATATTAATATTTAATTCCTAAATATATAACTAATTATTAAATTAAATTAAATTAGATAATTAATTTATGCACTAATTATACTATTAATTATTTAATTGATTTACTTAATTATTAATATTTTAAATTATATTAATTAAGTTAATCAATAATAACTTAGCGGCGTCTAGGGTTTGCCTTTCATCTTCTCTTTTGGTCGGTGCTGTTCGGCTTCGTTGCTTCGCAGGAGGCGTAGAGATTGCACGCGTCGCTTCTTCGGCTCGCTGTTCAACTTCGCTCCTTCGACAACTTTCCCTTGCTGTCGGATCGGAAGTTACAATATTTTGATCGGAAGCAATAACGGGAGCTCGCTGGCTGTGAAGGTAACTTTCTCCTTTCGCGCGCTTCTTCGACCAAATCCCATAAATCCGCCGAAGATTGGGATTAGGATTTACCAGGATTTACAGTCCCGCGGAAATGTGTTTGGCTGGATTTACGTTAAATCCTACTTAAAACTGATGCCAAATCCGATACCAAACACCCCCTAAATCTTGCTACCAAATAGCCCCAAGGTTTAGTAAATCGGGAATTTAGACCGAAACGTAGCAAAATGGGATTTAGAAATGCGTTGGATTTATTTTGGTCTTTTTGACCGTTTGACAGGATTTACAACAAATCGAATATCCTGCTACCAAACATACCTTCAGGCTTTAACAGCTACTTATAGTCCTAAGATTTGGGGGTTTAGGGTGGTTTTTCTATGTTCTTGGAAGTAAAGGATAACAATATCCCATTGATAATGAATTTCAATGGTTTTAGTCAATAGTGGAATGCTGGTATTTTGACGGGGTCTAGGTTTTTGTTTCTTTAGCTGGGATGGTCTATGTAGGTTCTTTTGGCGGTTTTTGGTGGTTATTAACTGATAAGGGTTTTGAGTTGTTTTTGTTGGACCTTGAGTGGTTTAGTTATGGGCAAGTTAAAAAGAAGTCCTTATTCATGGTCCTTAGGTAGGAGGCCATTTTATGTAGATTGGGCTGTTAATTTTTTGTAAAGCTTGGATTTGATGATTGGTGCGGTTCTCCACGTTAAGAATGGAGTTTGCTTTATAGTGTATTGACAAGTGAGAAACTTCCGTGAGAAAATAGAGTAGGCTTGGAGAGGAGACTCAGGTAGAGAGAATAAATATAGTTATTACAGAAAGAGTATTATATATCGAATATATTCCACGATTTCATTCCTTTTTGTTTGGAGATATAACACCACTCCTTGGAGTAAATGTATTGCAAAGATCCAATGGTGATTATGAGTTGAGTTGTTATGGAGTTATGGCTGAGATTCATTTGCAGGCCGAGGTGACCTCTCCGTGTGAAGATAGCTGTTGCAGTTAAGCACAGAGCAGTGGGCTGTTACCTCCCCTCAGATTGGTGATCCAAGAAGTGGATTGTTAACTTGCTTTTCAGTTGTTGGTAGCATGAGGTTGCTAGAGACTTGGTGAATATGTTGGCAACTTGATTTTGAGTGGTGATGTGGAGAATGGTAATATCTGGCCTCTCAACAGATTGGTATTGGAGTGATCTAGAAAGTTAGCAGTATTGCTGAGGATTTTTGAACTCTTGTTGTGATGTGTTGTCAAGGGGCAGTTCAAAGGTAAAAGGAGTAAGGATAGGTTTACAGCTGGCCATGGTTGAGATTTAAAGAATTTTGGTAATGTATTGTTCTTGATTGAGAAGGCTCGGTAGCATAGGTTGCACTTGAATATAAATGTGATTTTTTCCAACTGTTCTGTAAGGAATGCGGCATTGAGATTTTAGACCAACATTGGATTGCAGTGCTGTCGTTGCCTATGATTAAGATGTTGTCGACATAGACTAGAAGCTTCATGTTGATTTGGTTGTGATTTTAAGTGAGTAAGGAGGGTTGGCAGAGCTTAACTTGAAGCCTTGTTCAAGGAGGTGGGTAGAGAAGGTCGAGTACCATATGTCTCAGTGCTTGTTTGAAGCTATAGAGAGCTTTTCTTGTAGACAAACGTAATGAGGGTATGAAGTGTCAAGAAGCTCAAGAGGTTGGGTCATGTAGACATGGTCATCTAGCTTACCATAGAGAAATGCATTGAAGACATCCTGTTGGAGAACTTTCTAGTCATGTTGTATTGTGATGGTGAGGAGAATGTGAATGGTTTGTATCTTAGCGATGGTGTTGAAGGTCTATTGTAGTCAATGCCCTGTTGCTATTAAAGCCTTGCGCTTGGAGGTGAGCTTTGGAATGAGCAATGATTTTGTCAGAGTTGAGCTTTATTTATATGTCTATCTGCATCTAATAAGTTTTTTATTTGAAAGTGGGGGAACAAGTTTCCAGATTCCTTGTTGTTGTAAGGCAATGAACTCCTGTGACATTGCTTAACGCTAATGCATGTATTTGATTGGTTGAGAAAAGCAAGTGGGATTGAACGTGTTGTTTATTTGATGTGCAAGCATGAAAATGATTTTTGTTTATAGGAATCTAGTTTTGAAACATGTTTGCATAAGGTGGGTTGGTTGCACCGAGAGGTGTGATTTTTATAGTGAGGGTGATGTAGATATGGTGGTGTGGATAGTGAGAGGGAAGCAGCTAGGATGGTTGGAGGGGATGTTTTTGTGGGGGAGATGGATTTGGTATTTGTGAATTGTGGGTTTGTTGATATGGTAGGGAGGAGCTTGAGATAGGGGTTAAGGTTAACAGTGAGAGGTTTGGCGGGATAGCCAAGTTGGGAGGTGTTGTTGTTTGTGTTTTATATGGGAAATTTTATTTGTAGAATGTGACATGGCTGGAGACCATCACTTTGCCCAAGGCAGGATCATAGCAGTTGTATCCTTTACGAATAGAGGAATAGCCCTAAAAAGATGTAGTAAGGTGATTTTGGGGCTAGCTTATAAGGGGATAATGATTGTTGCCGAGTGAAGCATGAGTAAGTAAAGAACTTAAGGTGTAAATATATTAGTTGTTTCATGTTCCTTTACGAATACATTACATCAAGGATCATCCTTAAGCCCATATCTTTTTGCTTTAGTCATGTTCTTAATGTACAAGAGGTTGTACCCTGGTGTGTACTTTTTGCTGATTCTATTCTTCTTGTTGATAAGACTTGAGAGGGATTTGAAGGTAAACTTGAATTATGGAGGTCAACCTTAGAGTCTAAAGGTTTTCATTTGAATAGATCTAAAATCAAATATAAGAAGTGTAATTTTAGTAGTAATAGATCTAGTGGGGGGATTGTGACTTTGGACAATCAAGTAATTAATAAGAGTACATGTTTTAGATATATTGGGTATATTGTTCAGAGTGATTGTGAAATAGATGTGGATATTATTAGTACAATTCAAGTTGGATGGTTAAAGTGGAGGAATGCATCGGGCTTGTTGTGTGATAGAAAAGTCCCTCTCAAACTTAAAGGAAAATTCTATAAGATGGTAGTGAGACTTGCAATGCTTTATGGTGCAGATTGTTGGCCATTAAAAGAGAAGCATAATATTGAGTTAAGTATTGTAGAGATGAGGATGCTCGGGTGGATGAGTGGCTTTACTCTTAGAGACAGGATACGAAATGAGCTTATACGTAAAAAGGTTGAAGTTGCTCTAGTGGAAGATAAGATTAGAGAGAGTTTCCTTAGATGATTTCGTCACATAAAATGGTGGCCTTCCAATGATCCAGTTAGGAGAGTAGATGTATTAGATTTGGCTTATGTTAAGAAAGTTAGAGGAATACCTAAAAAAATTTGGTTAGAAAATATTAGAAATGATATTTTTTTATTAGATTTAAATGTGAATTTGACTCTTAACAAGACACAATGGAGAAAAAAGATTTATTTAGCTGACCCCACATAGTGGGATAAAGGCTTGATATTCTTGTTGTTGCATGTTTATAAGTTAGTAAGGGGATTTCATGTTGATGGTTTTAGAGTGAAGGTGATTATTTAGATAGGTTGCTGCATGTAGAGAGTTGACTTACAAGTGATATGGTAGATTTTCATCCAAGAGTAGTATGTACGTGGTTTCTAGTAGGTGACGATGTTTGCATTGAGGAATGCCATTTTATTTGGGGATGTAGGGGCAGTTGAATTGGTAGGTTATGCTATGGGCGAATAGAGGATCATGAAGGGTGTTGTTATATTCACCACCGTCATCTGAGCGAAGGTATTTGATGCGAATATTGAATTGGTTTTCAACCATAAATTAGAAATGAATAAAATTTTGAGTTATGATTTTTTTATCATTGGATAAACCCGATAGAAATGAGCGTAGGCATTGATAAAATAAACATAGTATTTCTATTCTTGAGCAGAGATAATTGGGGGCGGATCCCATACATTAATGTGAATTAGTTCTAAAAGTTGATAATTATGATAACAAGTGGTAAATGGTACTTCTTGATTTTTAGTTGAGCTACATGTGGTGCAAAAAAGTAGAAGGTATGTGGAGAGATTTTTGTAGATTGGATTTAGTGGAGAGAGAGCTTAGGCATATGGATATCTGAGATGTCTGTTATAGAGATTGTTAGGGATAAAGGTAAATAACATAATGGTGGAGGGGTTAGCTAGATGTGGGTGAATCAGGTAGAGGCCCTTATGACGCCTGCCCTGGGGAAGAAATTGGTTGATCATCCTATCCTAAATGCCGAAGCCAGAAGGAAATGGAGCAAATATTATCAGTTAGTCTTTTATGAACATATAGTAGATTGTGTGATAATTTTGGGACATGAAGTAGTCAGGAAAGAAGTAACTTATAATGGGGTGTAGGTAGAATGATGTTGTTAGTGTGAGAGATAGGTACTGAGTTGACAATACCTACTGTGACTTGGTCAGAGCTTGAATAGGGAGAGTAATGTTGTAGGTGATTGAGTGTGGGAATGAGTTGAGTAGGCGCACCAGAGTCCAAGAACTAGTTTAATGAAGGCTAATGTGCTGAGGCTAGGAATGCTTGCAAGTTGGGTTGAGGTGAAGGTGGGTTGTGATGGACCGGCTAAGCCTGTGGGCCCCATTAGGGTGGACGACGGGCAAGGAGAAAGGGGAGGTCAAAGGGGGATTAATTACTTACAATAGAAGACCAAAATTGGGAGGGAATTAGGAATGTTTATTTAGGAAAAGATGGATGATTTGCTTGGGAGGGAATTATGAAGGTTTATTTAGGGAGAGATGACTTATTTGATTGGGAGAAAATTAGTAAGATTTATTTATAGAAAGAGAGTTGATTTGGTTGGAAGGAAATTAGGAAGGCTTGTTTAAGGAAATGGGGCTGATTTGAATTCAGATTTGAAAGAGAATTAGGTAGGTTTATTTAGGGAAAGAGGGATGTTTTGAATTCAGGTTTGAGAGAGAGAATTATTTAGGGAAAGAGGGCTGATTTGAATTCAGGTTTAAGAGAGAATTATGAGAGCTTATCTAGGGCTAATTATATTGTTTTATTTTCATTATGTGATTTATATTTTGCTGTAGTTTTCTTTGGAGTTATTCCTAGCGACGCCTAAGGTTTGTGGAGAGCCGATCTACCTCTTGAATGGTCGATCAATTTGTATCTTAGTTTGTTGTGCTGAAATAAACATCTTTCTCGCTGATTTCTGCTACGTTTTCTCTTCGTTATTGCTGTTTTGGCTATTTAGAGATCGGATATCTATCAAATTAGCATTAGAGTACCTTTTTTGGGACTTATGGTGACTAAGAAGGTTGATGCGTTGGAGTGACTAAGAAGGTTGATGCGTTTCCTCTGCGTTTTTGGGACTTACGGTGACTAAGAAAAAGAGTTGATTTGAATTCAGATTTGGAAGGAAATTAGGAAGGTTTATATAGGGAAAAAGGGTTGATTTGACTTCAGATTTGGGAGAGAATTAGAAGAGCTTATTTTGGGCTAATTATGTTGTTTTATTTTCATTATGTGATTTGTGTGTTTGCTGTAGTTTTCTTTAGAGTTGTTCCTAGCAGCGCATAGGGTTTGTGGAGAGCCGATCTATCTCTTGAATAGTAGATCAACTTGTATCTTAGTTTGTTGTGCTGAAATAAATATCTTTCTCGCTGATTTCTGCTGCATTTTCTCTTCATTATTACTATTTTTGCTGTTTGGAGATCGAATATTTATCAGGTTGTAGTTTTGGGTTTGACAATGCTTGCAAGCAGGTCTAAATAACTTCCTTTCCCACAAAATTTGATAAATTACATATTTAATTGGGGATTAATACCCTTAGCTTGGTCGAGGACATATCTCCTCGTTTATTATTGTCAAAAGAACCACGCCCATGACCACGAGGGGATTTCTGGGGCTTCATCCTTTGGAGGTGTTAAATGCTAGATGGGGATTGGCAATGGAAAACTCCTTAACTGTGCCGGCTGCGATGTTGATTTGTTTGTTGCATAATATGGAGTAGAATTTGTCAAGACTCACCGATGTGTGTAGCTATCTTAAAAGCTTGATATGAGTTTTTTTTTTTTGGCGGGGTGGGGGGTGGGGAGGCCATTGAAGATGATAGTATAATATATTAGATACTAAGGAGGGAGAAAGATATATGTATAAGCTAGCCAAACACAGAGATAGGAGTAGTAAGGATTTAGTTCAAGTGAAGTGTATTAAGGATGAAGATCAAAAAGTACTTTTTTTAGAAGATGATATTCAACAAAGGTGGATGAGACATTTTGCTAAACTTTTTAATGAAGAATGTGAAAATAAAATTGACTGTAGTGATCTTAGCACCCTAAATGAAAATAAAGATTTATGTTTTTATCGGCGTATTAGTAAAACCGAAGTTAGAGAGGCTTTGAAGAAAATGAAGGGTGGAAAAGCTGTTGGACCTGATGATATTCCAATAGAGGTGTGGAAATGCTTAGGAGATGAAGGAATTTCTTGGCTTACTAAACTTTTTAATACTGTTTTGAAGACTAAAAAGATGCCAGATGAGTGGAGAATGAGTGTGTTAATCCCTATTTTTAAGAATAAAGGTGATGCACAAGATTGTGCGAATTATAGAGGAATTAAGTTAATGTGTCATACTTTAAAACTATGGGAACGAGTTATGGAGCATAGGTTGCGGCGTGATACTAATGTTTCTCAAAATCAATTTGGATTCATGCCGGGTAGGTCTACTATGGAAGCCATACATTTATTAAGAGGTTTGATGGAGAAATATAGAGAGAATAAGGAGGATTTACATATGATATTTATTGATTTAGAAAAAGCATATGATAAAGTCCCAAGAGAAGTGCTATGGAGAGTTCTTGAAAAGAAAAGAGTTAATAACGCTTATATTCAAATCATTAAAGATATGTATGCAGGAGCTATTACTTGTGTTCAAACACAAGGTGGTTTGACCAAGTATTTCCCTATTTCGGTTGGATTACATCAAGGATCAGCCTTAAGCCCATATCTTTTTGCTTTAGTCATGGATGTTCTCACTAGACATTTGCAAGAGGATGTACCTTGGTGTATGCTTTTTGCTGATGATATTCTTCTTGTTGATAAGACTAGAGAGGGAGTTGAAGGTAAACTAGAATTGTGGAGGTCAACTTTAGAGTCTAAAGGTTTTCGCTTGAGTAGATCTAAAACGGAATATATGGAGTGTAATTTTAGTAATAATAGACCTAGTGAGGGCATTGTGACTTTGGCCGATCAAGTCATTAATAAGAGTACACGTTTTAGATATCTTGGATCTATTGTTCAGAGTGATGGTGATATAGATGGGGATATTATCATCAGAATCCAAGTTGGATGGTTGAAGTGGAGGAATGCATCAGGCTTATTGTGTGATAGAAAAGTACCTCTCAAACTTAAGGGAAAATTCTATAAGATGGTGGTGAGACCTGCAATGCTTTATGGTGCCGAATGTTGGCC
Source organism: Dendrobium chrysotoxum (assembly GCA_019925795.1). NCBI lineage: Eukaryota > Viridiplantae > Streptophyta > Magnoliopsida > Asparagales > Orchidaceae > Dendrobium > Dendrobium chrysotoxum. The sequence goes on from CM034313.1 coordinate 75,567,884, forward strand.
ATTAAAAGAGAAGCATAATTCTAAGTTAAGTGTTGCAGAGATGAGGATGCTCAGGTGGATGAGTGGCTTTACCCTTAGAGATAGGATACGAAATGAGCATATTCGTGAAAAGGTTGGAGTAGCTCCAGTGGAAGATAAGATTAGAGAGAGTCGCCTTAGATGGTTTGGTCACGTAAAACGGCGGCCTCCCGATGACCAGGTTAGGAAAGTAGAGGTCTTAGATTTGACTTATGTTAAGAAAGGTAGAGGTAGACCTAAAAAGACTTGGTTAGAAAATATTAAAAATGATCTTTCTTTATTAGATTTAAACGAGAATTTGACTTTTAACAGGACACAATGGAGAAAAAAGATTCATGTAGCCGACCCCACGTAGTGGGATAAAGGCTTGATGTTGTTGTTGTTGTTGTATTCAAGGCTTAGATGATGGAGTGTGACACATGTATCATTATTACACCTGAAGCCTCGAGGAAAATTTGGAATTGCTTATTTTTCATTAAAGAAGCCTAACTATATATATATTTGTGTGTTTTGAATGTCAAGATAGAAACTATTTTCATGAAAATTTTCCTTGTTAGATAATTGACAGGATTGGTTAACTTATTACATTCTTGTGTTAGGAAATTGTATGCGAATTCATATTTCTAATCATGATTGCAAACATCCTCTTTTTGCTCTCTATGCAACTATGGGACCTGTAGACTACATTTTTATGTCAAAGGAAGCCATCCGTCAGGTATTTTTAACATGCTGAAGGAACTTATTTTCAATAAGGGAAGAGTTTGTAGTTTGATCAATTGGAGGATGTGGTTGTTTTTTAAGTTTTTTTATAGTCAGAGGTAGAGTCGAAGAATGGTGTGACATATTGTCGAGAAAATGGTTGTGGTGACGTTTGATCTATGAGTTGCCATGTATTGTACTAGGGATTTGGGGCAACTTGGTCATGTGGTAAGAAGAAAATTTGGGTGGACACTGGGCAAAGCCTTCGAGGAAACGCTCAAATAAATTGGCTTTGAAGAGTTTAAATATCTTTGCTTGCCAAATGGTGCAATTATCATTGTATGGGGGTGTGATAGCAATGGTTTCAAGGTTGGCCATCAGACCTTGAGTTGGGTAGGAACAATTGTGTCAATCATTTTACATAGGGAGTGTTCTCGATTTGTTTAAGACTTGTTGAGGAGTAGTTTGGGTTTGCTATCGAGGATTAAAATAGTTGTTATTAATATAATGTCTTCATTGTCAATATTGGAATCACCCGCTCCAATGTTGTCAACTAGAGTTGACCTCTGAGATGGACTTTTCATAGTTTGGTTATTCATAGAAATTTCGATAACTCTAGATCGAGTGGAGGTTGTAGTAGTTTTTTAAGTTTTTCAATAGTTAGCAGTTGGGATAATTGTCCTAGTTTCAAGTGGCTCTATTTCACTATTATTGGTGTTAGTTAACACAACTATCTACATGAAGTGATCAGCCCCAATTTAAGTGACCTTGGCTCATATTCAACCATTCCATTTAGAGTATCATTTTGTTAAACTCTTAACATAGACCAGGCCATCAAATTTCTACCATCATTAGCATTAATCGTGAGTAGTATGTCATGCGATCTATTCGTTTATTCATAGATAGCGTAATTATTCTACATAATTTTTAAGGATGATGTACCTCAACTCCATACCCTAAAATCTATCAAAAGATGAAATTGTCCTCGATTAAAGGGTCTGATTGGTTTCAGCTGATTATGAGAGCAAAAGTTGTATAATTTTCTGCATATGATCAACATCTCCTCTTAACAGAGATTTTAAAGGACGCAAATTTCCATGCCCTCAATTATAAATAGAGCTTTTAGTTTAGCCAATAGAAAATGCATTATTCTAGATGGGTCATCTAACCTCTATAATCTCAACAATATCCTCATAAGGATCCTCCTCTGTTATTGGGGTTTGATATCTCTGACCTTAAGTTGATCTTGTGAGTAGGTTCACTAATCTCCATTGGTTTGTTAGGTTTGCTCTTATCTTTCAACTAATTTTATATTGAAGGCTTACACATGCTCATCAATCTTTGGGCAAGAAATTGGTATTGTTTTCCTTTGGTTATTTTTATCTTATAATATAATTTTGATTAAGCTTAGCGAGACCCTAAAACCATCGAGCTTTAATATTTCCGTAACATTATTTTAAAGTGTCTTACAATTTAATAATCAATCATAAATAGTATTAAAATATACCAATAATAGAAATTTTATGCATATATCCCTACCATGCAATGATATATAAATAGTCTAAACAAGCTTTATAGATTAAAATTAAATTAGTTAATGAAATTACCTGCTATGTTGCATACAAGCTCATACTTGTGTGTCGATACATACATATAGCCTAAAACACTAATGTTCATTTCTCTATTTTGCGGTCCGGAATTTAACTATTGAGTAATATATCACACTGCATTTTATTATGTAAATTTTTTTAAATCCCATACACGCCAAAGAGCCCATTAGTAAGATGTGAATACAAAAGAAAGATTATATTGTCATATTCTAAATAATCATATAAGTTGGCATGGTAGATTTTGTTGGAGAAAAGAAATCAACAAAATCACACTATCAAACTCACTTGAAGAAAATCTCTCAAATGAGATAATACACTTTGGGTGAGTTTTACACGTGTATCACCCATTTCCTCCGAGTTCATGAGAACTATAAATCCAATTATTGCTTAAGATTGAATCCCAACTGGAGAAACTCTTTTAAGTATTAAGATGCATTGATGAGCCAAACATAGAGTTAGCTGTCTTTATGCTCGGAGGAGTGCTAATAGCTGGTGAGCACCCCAAAGGAGGACAAAATTCGTCAATTAAGAAAGTATACTATGGTTAGAATTTATATAGACCTTTTGCAACTACCTTCCAAGGCATTGCTAAGATAAAAACGGAGGAGTTTCATGTACCAACTCAAAGAAATCTTCTAATCCTAAAGTGCAAAGCTATGTTCAAGGAATCATCATGGTTCACTTCTCAACTGATAATTTGGGAAGATGAGATTAGGAAATTTAAAGTGGGATTAAAGACTAATATCCTCAATCTAGTGACTCCTCTCAAACTAAAGAGCTCTAACGAACTAGTGCAAAAGGATTTGATCATAGAGAAACGTCACATGATAGGGGGAACTCATCATTGAGAAAAGCAATTGAACTCTATCCTCTATTCAAAGGAGGAAATAAAAAGAAATGTTCTAATTTTTTTCAACTACGTCTTGGTTAAATTCAAACTTTGGTCCATGCGCTAAATGTTGAGGGATTCACCCTACGCTAAAATTTCTCAAGTTGGAGGAGATTTTTAAGTGTGAGGGCATTGAACATCTAGTAGCCAACTACCAAAATATAATAAGTTGGCTCATAAATGTGCTTGGCCAAGAAAATATCATTGAAGGCTCAACAAGAGTATTCCCCTTGGGAACAATCAAGCACTTTCTGACATTTGATCAAAACGATAATTTATATCTCGAAAGTTTAACCTCACAAGTAAAACCTTAGACATCATTCTAATCATTATCACTTCATTTTGGGATAGATTGGTTATCAACATGGAGTGCTACGATAAATTGCCTTAAGAAAAAGATTGATTTCAGATTACTCATATGGATTCACTCTTCTTTTATGAGAGCACTAATAAAATAACAAGTATGAATTTATTTTCACTTAGAGAAGTATCCATATCAATAAAATTTTAGGATATATTTTCAAAAGACTTTTTAGGGCTCTCACTTAAGAAAAAAATAGATTTTACCATCGAATTAATACTGAAAATTTCCTAAAATCCCAAAGCTCCATAACATATAGCAACTCTAGAACTCCAAGAGGCAAAAGTGCAACTACAAGTGCTATTGAAGTTAGTATTTGTACAAAAAAAAAAAGAGTTAGTATTTGTACGAATCAACGTGTCACCTTGGGGGAGCTTTGATTCTCTTGGTAAAGAAAATAGGAAGGAACTTTTTGATTATCTATTAACTAGAGAGGTCTAAATCAAGTTGACTATTTAATATAAATATCTTTTACATAGGATAAATGATTTGATTGACAAATTACAAAGCTCAAGGGTATTTAGAAAATATATTTAGGATTTGGGTATCACTAATTAAGAATTTGAGAGGGGGATATATCAATAGCTATTTTTTGAACAAAATATTGCTACCATGATTTTTGAATTGTCAAATGCATCGATAGTCTTGATGAACCTAATGAATAGAATATTTCATTCATACTAATTCTTTATAATCATCATTTTGATGATATCTTAACATACTCTGATAGTTTAGAAGCTTATGAACACAAATTATGCGTAGTGTTACTAACAATATGAGTTCATTGTTTCAAGCAGCGTTTAGAATGTATATGAATTATGGTTAGAAAAGGTGATTTTTCTATGTCCCACATTGTAAGTAACAAAGGAGTTGTGGACCCTTAAAAGGCAAAGCAATTGACCCCAGGTCCCCAACCAACATTATTGAATTAAGAAGGTTCTTAGGACTAGCAAGCTGCAGTAGAAGTTTTGTGGAAGGCTTTCTTGTCTTTGCCTCACCGTTAACTTATCTAACAATGAATTGATTAAATTCTAGAGTATTAATGTTAAAATTTTTTAAAGAGCTTCATAAAGTCTAGTTTCAACATTTATATTGTCTATAAATATTATTAAGGTTGGAGCCATCTATAGTATATGCGTGTTTTGATTATAATGATGCCTCAAGTAAATGACCGATTAAGTTTGGAGTCATCTATAATACATCGCCACTTATCTAGAGATGCTTCATACTCAAAGAAGATTAGAGAAGCTCAGGCTCTATAATCTGTAATATTGTTAAGTATTAATAAAAAAAATTAAATGATTATGTGATTGATAAAGAGGGGATATGAATGATTAGATTCAGGTGGTTTGCACCCAACCATGAAGAAATTAAGGATGGAATGCTGAAAGAGGCTTGTATACCATGCTAATTTTTCAAAGTGGAACACGAAAAGCCTGGAGGGTTCTTGCAATGTTTAGAAATCCTAGAATGAAGTTTGAGCATATCATTGTTGATTTTATGTGTGGATTATCAATCACGTAAACAAAAATAAATGGTGTGGGTTGTATCAGGCATTTGACTAAGCCCACTCATTTTCATCACGTTGGAATGAATTGTTCTTTAGAGAAGCTAAAACATGTAATTAAGAATTCATGAGGCTATTTGGGATACCTAAGTTTATTCTCACTAATAGAGTTACAATATTTACTTAAAGAAGCTCTAGTAATTAAGTTATGATTAAGCACTAACTTTTACCTTGAAATAGATGGGTAATCTGAGCTTGTTATGCAAACTTTTAAAGATATTTTAAAAACTTGTGTATTAGACTTCAATGATAATTGGGATGGATGTCATGTATTTGTTGAATTTGATTATAATATCACATATATTACACAAGTATATGTATGACGCCCCTTAAAACTCTATTTCGTAGAAAATATTGATCACCTACTTATTGTGAAGACCTAAGAGAAAGGAAAATATTGGGGTTTGATATTTTTGAGGTGACTACTTAAAAGGCTAAATAAATTTGAAAATATCTTCTTATAATCAATGTTCACAAATAGAGTTACAATGATCTGAAAAAGTGGGAATATAAGTCAACAAAGGAGATCACGTGTTCTTGAAAATATCATCGATGAAAGGTATATAAATATTTGAGGTGCGTTTTAAACTGAAATAAGAGGTATATTGGATCTTTTGAGATTCATAGAAAGATGTGGTATTATCCGATTATCTATAATTGCACAATCTTTTTCATGTTTCCACTTTAAGAAAATATGTACTTGATCAAACCCATTATCTAATATTAGCCCCTAAATGTTCAATTTGATTTATCACATAAGGAACGAACAATTTAGTTATTAGATCAAAATGAACAAGCCACCATGAGGAGATAAATCATATCAATTTTTTAAGTTCCTTAGAGATAGATACCACCAGATAGAGATGTAACATAGTAATGAGAAGTGATGAAGAATAATTAGCATAATTTGATTAAATTAGGGTAACAATAAATAAATAAAAATTTACCAACTAAATTTTTATGAGGAAAAATGTTAATAATTTACACCATAATCTATATATATATATTTATTTGTTGCACAATGATTGATGACTTAGCAAGGTATTACAAAATTTAGTGAAAATATAATTTGTAATTTTTTCGGTACAAGAACTTGATAATAGAAATATTATAAGGAGGATGAAAGATTCATTAGTTAATTGTAAAACGAAATGGAATCCGAAAAGGCATAAAAAATCTCCCAAAATTAGTGTAAAACCTTGCATGCTAGGGCTTTGAGTATGCCAAATTGGTAGACATATTAACACTATGATCAATTTGAGGGGCCATGCGTTGATCAATTGACCTAGACACTTAGCACAACCTGATGTAACCTTTGCTTAAGATTATTTCTAAGAGGAGATGCTATTTCGACCTTTTGAGATTCTGAGACGTTATTTGATTATCTATAGCCTTGTTTTACCGCTTGAGTTAGCATAGGTGCAGAATGTCTTCATGTTTCCACTTCAAGGAAATACATATCGATTAAACTCACATTATCCCATAAGAACCCCTGAATGTTCAATTAGATTTATCATTTAAGGAAATACCAATCCAATTATTAGATCAAAATGAACAAACTACGAGGAGCCACATCATATCAACTATAAGAGTTCTTTAGTGATACCACTAGATAGAAGATGTAACATGGGAATCAGAAGTGAAGAAGAATAATTTTCCAAATTTGATTAAATTAAGCTGGAACAATAAATAAATAAAAATTCATGGACTAAATTTTTATAATGAAAAACGTTATAATTTGTACTTTGATCTACATATTAGTTTATATGTTGCTCAATGATTGGTGACTTGCCAAAGTATTACAAAATTTGAAAATTTAGTAGAAATGTTATTTTGACTTTATTTTCTTGTAAGAATTGGATCGTTAAAATTTTAAAAGCTAATGAAAGCTTAATTAGTTTATTGGAAAATAATGTCTGGCTTAAAATGGTATAGAAAATGCTTGAGATTGGGGTAAAATTTCACGGGCTAGGGCTTTGGTCGGCTTACTTGGTCAACATAATAACCCTATGCTCAAATTGAGGGGTAAGGTGTGAATCAAATGGCATAGGCGCTTGGCACAATTCGTTGCAAAGTTTTCTTAAGGAGAAAAGGACCAAAATGATCCCTTGACTATTTATAAATTATCAAAATGGTCCCCTATTATATTAAATGGTCATTTTTGAGGCAACTCCCATCATGGGACTTTTTTTTGTTCCTCTTTAAGGAGTTGAGGGAATAAAATAATCCTTTAATCTAGTTGGGGATCATTTTGATCATTCATAAAGAGTCGAAGGTCTATTTTTGGTCTTTTTCTCTTTTATTAAGTTTATTTCTTGGAGGTGATCCCACTTGAGCAAGGACAGAAACCTAAATATTTCTCCATAAACACCATGTTGCCCTTACAACTATATTTTCCTTCCAATAAGTTCGATTTTATTTCATTAGATTGCGTTAGATTTGATTATTACTTTCTTGCATAACAATCTAGAATTTCTCTTTTTATAAAGTGGTGTTGAATCAAATTGTAATTTAGCAAATTAATAATTATAATTTCTACTGCTCCAATTTTCCTTGTTTTCTTTATGCATCTTTAGAGTTCTCCCTTTGGATGTCGTGCGTGAGTTGTGGTTTATTTTAACCAGGTTCTTGTTTTATTTTACAAAGTCACTTTTCCTTATGATTTCTTATCGTATTGATTATATTGGGCTATTATAATCTCAAGTACTGATACTCTGGTTTTTTTTATTGACCAAAGTAGGAATTCTTGGGTTGCTCATTCTGTAAGCTTTTCAACTAAGGACCTCATCTTAAATCTGGTAGCTAGAATAAAAAAAATTTATTATTTTTTATTCTGGCAGCTAGCGTTGATGTTTCTCTTAGGCCGTGTTTAGATGCTAAAAATTTAAGTGAATGTAAATGAAACAAAGAGTTTAAGAGCTTAAATTAATGGCTGCAATATTGATAATATACTCATAAATAATTAAGATTTCATTCCATTTTTTTTGCCTTCAATCCAAACAAGACATTAATTTTCTGGGTAAACGTTTTTAAATAATTGAAGATCGCCAAGTTTGAATTCTCTTAAAATCTTGAGTTGCCCATATTTGAATCTCTCCAAGTTACCCACGAGTTAACTATAACTTTATCATCAACATTAAGTTGTTGAACTCTATGGACTTACAAAGTTGCCCATTAACCAAGGGTACTTGTGCAGAATAATTGGTTAATTTGCCCATAGTACTCATCAATCGATTTGGTGCTCTCATTAAAAGAACTCAATAGGGGCAGTCGCTCTCAATTTGAAAATTTTCCAAAGTTCCTGACTATCAATCGATTGCAAGCTTAATTTGTCTGCCACACAACTAGCTATAGTTGAATTCTTGCGTTCTTTATATAATTGCACTGTATAAATAATTCTATAATGTAGACCTTGATCTTCACTTGTAAATAAGCAGTCACTAGTTGAGCGCTAGCATGCTAGTTGTACATGAAACATCACACATCAATTGTTACACAAATTTAGAAATCTTACCAGAGCTCTCTAATATGAAAATCTAGAATTTGAACATGAAATCCACCCAATCTCTTTAATATTCTGGAATATCTATATGTGAATTGTTTCTTTGTTGTGTTGTTCGACTTGCCCTTCCACTTTCTAGAGGGGTTTGACAGGGTTAAGTTCAAGTCATTTATCAAAGAGAATCATTGTGACCTAGCTTCTTTCTCACCATTTTGGCGCAAGAATCTTTCTATGAATAATTTTGGATCCAATAAGTTCGATTTTATTTCATTAGATTGAATTAGATTTGTTTATTACTTTCTTTCATAACAATCTAGAATTTCTCTTTTTATAAAAAGGTGTTGAATCAAATTGTAATTTAGCAAATTAATAATTATAATTTCTACTGTTCCAATTCCCCTTGTTTTCTTTATGTATCTTTAGAGTTCTCCCTTTGGATGTCGTGCATGAGTTATGGTTTATTTTAACCAGGTTCTTGTTTTATTTTACAAAGTTACTGTTCCTTAAGGTTTCTTATGGTATTGATTATATTGGGCTATTATAATCTCAAGTACTGATACTCTGGTTTTTTTTCTTGACCAAAGTAGGAATTCTTGGGTTGGTCATTCTGTAAACTTTTCAACTAAGGGTCCTCATCTTAAATCTGGTAGCCAGAATAAAAAAAAATAGTCGTCTGGTAGCTTGCGTTGATGTTTCTCTCCTGCTGTGTTTGGATGCTAAAAATTTAAGTGAATGTAAATGAAACAAAGAGTTTAAGGGCTTAAATTAATGGCTGCAATATTGATAATATACTCATAAATAACTGAGATCTCATTCCATTTTTCTTGCCTTCAATCCAAACAAGACATTAATTTTCTGGGAAAACGTTTCTAGTTTGTGTTCCTTCCTCGCTTTTGCAGTGTAGATGGGATCCACCTAATCTTTTTGGTCCTTTTTGCTATATATGGACGAGCTAAGTTTTATTAGTCTCAAGTAATTTGGGTTATCTTTTCTTTGAAACCAGATCAATTTTCTTGCTTTTGATCCAATAAGAGATGGCGGCAATGGCAACCCTATCAGTTGGTTCGGGTTCCTACAGCACTCAAACTAGCTTGGCAACACAACATAAGCCGTTTGGCTCGAGTTTCAATGCCTCAAAGTTTGTTAATGGCTTTACTGGTTTGAAGGCAATGTCTTCATTTGAAACTGAATCAGAGGCATCCTTTCTAGGAAAGACAAGTAATCGTGCTTTACAGGCGTTATGCCTTCCAAAGCTTGAACCAAAGCAGATGTCGGCAAATCCATTTCAACCTCGAGCATCAACCTTCAAGGTGGCTGTTCTTGGAGCTGCCGGAGGAATTGGCCAGCCATTGGCTCTCTTAATCAAGATGTCTCCACTTGTGTCAAGCTTGCATCTGTATGATATAGCCAATGTGAAAGGAGTTGCAACTGATCTTAGCCACTGCAACACTCCCTCACAGGTGCTTGATTTCACTGGTCCGTCAGAATTTTCCAATTGTTTGAAGAGTGTAGATGTGGTAGTCATCCCTGCTGGGGTTCCAAGGAAACCAGGGATGACTCGTGATGACCTATTTAACATAAATGCAAACATTGTGAAGACTCTGGTGGAGGCTGTGGCTGATCATTGCCCAGATGCCTTCATCCATATCATCAGCAACCCGGTCAATTCTACTGTTCCGATTGCTGCTGAGGTTCTCAAGCAAAAGGGTGTTTACAATCCAAAGAAGCTTTTTGGTGTCACAACTCTTGATGTTGTCAGAGCCAACACATTTGTTGCACAAAAGAAGAACCTCAAGCTCATCGATGTGGATGTTCCGGTCATTGGTGGTCATGCTGGGATCACCATCTTACCACTACTGTCGAAGACAAGGCCTTCAGTTGTCTTTACAGATGAAGAAGTACAAGAGCTTACAGTAAGGATCCAGAATGCTGGAACTGAAGTCGTTGATGCAAAAGCTGGAGCTGGTTCGGCAACTTTATCCATGGCATATGCAGCAGCCAGGTTTGTGGAGTCGTCTCTACGGGCCTTGGATGGCGACGACGACGTATATGAGTGTTCGTTCGTGCAGTCTGAACTAACTGATCTACCTTTCTTCTCTTCGAGAGTTAAGCTTGGGAAGAAAGGCGTCGAAGCTTTTATATCATCGGACCTTCAAGGTCTCACTGAATTCGAGGCAAAGGCTCTGGATGCCTTGAAGCCGGAGTTGAAGGCTAGTATTGACAAGGGTGTTTCTTTTGCACAGAAGCAGGCAGCAACAGCAGCAGCATCTAACTAAAACTAAACATAGACTCTATTGTCAATCACAACAAAATTAAAAAATAAACATAGCAAGAGAAAATGCTCGGAGCCTCTCCCATTTGAGGGAAGCGTGCCATTATGCAATATATTGCTTAGTTCATGCAGCTTGTAATTTTTTTTTCTTTCATGTTGAGGTCTTGATGGATGATCACGTATTTCATTAATAGCAGGACATTTATCTTTGGCGTCAATTTGCATATCTGCATCATTTTTTAGGAGAATGCTACTTTGTTGCCAAGTTTGGGCAATGATATCTTGGTATGAAATACTTGTTTTAAGAAGAAAGGTAGAACATGTGAGCCATCTTCTCAAGACTGGAACGTGGGTGGAACTAAATTAGAACATGAGAAGCTGCGAGAACCTTAAGCTCCTTCTATTTGATTTAGGTTTCGTTTGAGACGGCTTTTTTACTACTCTTTAAAGCAACTAATTTTTGTACTAAAAAATTACTTTAAGGAGCGTAAAAAAGCCGTCCCAAACGAAATTTTAGAGTATAAAATAAGCATTTATGCCTGGCCAGCTCCTAGCTGTTTTAGGAGGTGTTAATGTACGGAGAGTTGTGTATAAAATGGGAGTGCATGTGTATACTTTTGTGTTTATCAATATGCTCATTTTGATGCACTTACTCATTGCATGGGTGCATAGATGTATATTTCAACTTTATACATGTAGCTCTATGTATGTCATCAACCCTTAGGGTTTATTTTGGGTAAATTTTTCATTATTTAATTTTTTAGATTGTAATTATAATTTTATTTGACTATTATTCTATTGTTATTTTTTTTGTGCTAGAAATTTGCTTGTTATAGCAATTTTTAAATAAGTTATTTTTTTGGAATGATTTTACACTTATTTTTATAAAAATTGTAGCGTTCCAAGCAAATTTTTAATATATATATAAATTTAAGGTCATTTGTAAAGATAAATCTAGAGGTAACAATTCGAAGAAAGGAAGGCAATAGATGGCATGTATCTTGGTTGTTTTGTATGATTGGATTTGTTTCAATATTTTATAAAGTTAATTGTGAAGTTATTGTGAGAAAATTAACTTAGCTATTCTCATTATAAAAAATAAATAAATTTTTATTATAAATTTTTTTTAGAAGTTATAAGCAAATAATAATGAAATGAAATTATAATTATTATTTAAAATATAAAATAATTAGAAAGTTGTCTTCAACAAACATTTTGTTTCGGTAAGAAAGTAGCAGTTTTTTTTAAAAAAAATAATGTCGCAGGTTTAAAAATCTGCCACGTTAATGGATGCCAATCTAACAGTTAGCAGGGGCAGCAATGATCGCGTCTCAAAAGACGTTATTGACGCATAGTAAGTGTGCAAGGTGCCTGTTTGAGCCTGGACAAGAAACAGATCGGCAAAGCACCTAACGCAACTAACACCTTTGTCTGAAGCAACATCCTTTTGAAAGTCCAAAAACTTTCCTTGGGGCTTATTTCGTTGAGTGAAGTTGGGCAATATGTTTTTAAACAAAAATGAATTTATAAACATAATCTACAAAGCCTTGGATATTTGAAATTACTGTTGATTTTGAGCTCTATCAACACTAAAACATTTCAAGTTTCAATTTCCTGGGGGTGATTGTCGGTGGTGAAAGTCGAAAAATACAATGGAGGATTTTTTAGTTCTCTCAGCTCTTTCACATCTACCCTCTATAATGAATATGGATCTACTTATAATCAATTTGGGATGAGTATTTTGATAAATTTGGCTAGAATACATAGCGTTCCATCGTACGGTCTATGTTGATTCTCTTTATTGTATATCATTTATTAAATATTTGAATGATTTAATGATGTTAGAATCGAGTGATCTTTGTCTTGTTAGATTCGTCTCATCGAGCCGTTTGATTTTACTATAATATGCTAAAATTGGAGGTCGTTTAATCCATCAATTTAGGTCCATAAGTTTTCAAATATAATTTTAGTGTCTCCTTTGAGCTCATTTGAAGTCGGAATCATATCATTTGTAACATTGATAAATTTGTCTCATCTAGACGTTCATTTCAAGTATAAGTTTGTTGAAATTAGAGTTCAGATGATCATTAATTTAATTCTGCAAGTTTCCAATTCAAATATTGCCTCAAGAAATTTTTTGAAAATATATTTCAATTCTTTAAAAAAAATTTGTGATGCAAAATTACAATTTTAAAAAAGTTAACAAGGCATGACCGCTCCTTAAACATCAACATGAATTTTCCCTCGGGGTCGTGAATTAAATAAAATCTCTTTAATTGAAATTTTAGTTGTTGATGAAGTCGGTGAGTAAATTGGAGCTAAAATTGTTCGACAATTATGCTCCAAAATTTCTAATTAGCTCAAAATAAATCATGATGCTGCGTTGAGTTCCAAATTATCAAAATTGAGTCTAGAATGTTGAAAAACGCCCTAAGGGATTTAAAAAACGTCAGAATAGGCTTGTCCGACCTAAGAAATTGGGCTAGACTGGGTTGAGCTTGTCGGCTCACTGGCCACAACCTGGGTGGCGTCGACACATACTGGGAGACGGGCCTCATTACAGGGGCACCTATAGCCCCTCTCAATGGAGGTGCCAGCATCCTTGGAACAAGGGAGCGTTGAGGATCGGTAATTGCCCATCCTGAAACTTTATTTTTTCTTAGAAGAGTAAACATTTTAACCATTTTTCCTGCATTCAATATTTACAGTTGCTCAAATTATAAGTAAAAAAATTCTTTTTTTTTCTATTTTATACATAAAACTATGCATTTCACAATCATATTTTGCCCACTCTTAAAAAAAAAGATTGGTTATATATATATATATATATATATATATATATATATATATATATATATATATATATATATATATATATATATATATATATTGTTGTGTCCTAAAACATTGGCGACGATAGAGAGATAAAGATATTAATGTCATAGCTTTGAACGAAGATCCAGCACACTGACAAATAGAGAGAGGGGTATAAGAGTTACAAGAGACGCCAAGATTGTTACATGGAAAATCCTAAAAAGGGAAAAAATCATGGGGTCTGACCCAATTAAAATGATTTCACTAGTATTTGCTGTCGATTACAAATAGTGTCCTTCCTTGGGGGAAGGCCTTGGCTCAATGTAATAAATATACATCATATAGAGCACATTATATTTTGGGAGCAAGAAGAATCCAATAATATGATAATAGTTCTTAAGAGAATATTGGCGTGCTGGTTTGGTGGTTAAGACCGTAGTCGGGCGACAGAGGTTGAAGTGGTTGTAGTCGGGAGGTCGGATTGGTCGTAGTCGGACAACGGAGATTAGAGGGACCATAGTTGGCAGGGGATCGCGGACAGAGGGACCGTAGTTGGTGGGTGACCGTAGTCGGAGGACCGTAGTCTGCGGACGACGGTGGTCGAAGAGATCGTAGTCGACGGGCATCAGAGGTCAAAGAGACCATAGTCGGCTGGGGACAGAGGTCGAAGGGACCTTAGTTGGAAGGTATCGGATGTCGAAGGGACCGTAGTCGGTGGGCGATTGAGGTCAGTGGGACTGGAGTTGGTGGGCGATGATGGTTAGAGTGATCGGGGTTTGGGGACGATGGTGGTCAGAGGGACCATAGTCAGCAGGCGACGATGATCGAAGGGACTGTAGTCGCTGGGCGATGGTGGTCGGAGGGACCTAATATGAGGGCAATGGAGGGACCTAATAGGACCTAATATGAAGGCCTAGCGATGGTTGTCGAACTAAGGTACAACGACGATGGTAGGACAAAGGTCCTACAACGACGGCCTGGAGGCGAGGCTTTGCTAGCGATGGTGACGAGTGGAGCTCCAGGATGCTTCAAACCTCAGAGTTCTGTTGAGTCTCTAGCTCGGGGTCTAAACCTCCAAAGGCCTTAGCTTCCCCCTCATTTAGAGATTGGGGGCCTATTTATAGATTTTGAGAGTGACATGCTCCGTAAATATGAAGAAGAATTAGGGCACATTCAAAGTGTTCCATCAGACTACCCATATTGATTTCCTCATTTATGAAGTATTTGTCAAGTATTTAGGTGACTTAATGATGTCAGAATGAACAATCTTGGGCTCGTTGGATTCGTCTCGTCAAGCCGCTTGATTTGACTATAAGCAAGTTATATTTAGATATTATTTGGTCATCCAATTATTGCTTTAAACTTATCAAATATACTTTAGTCTCTTGATTTGAGTCTATTTGGGCTCAGATTAGACCGATTTTGGAGTCGTTGGTTTTGTCTTATGGAGACATACAATTTGATTGTAAGTTTGATGAAATGGAGTTCGGATGGTCTCGTATTTAATGTTGAAAGTTGCCAAATAAGATATGCCTTGAGATTCATACTGGATTAAGGCGATTTTTAATGACCTATTATGTATAAATTATTTTTTATTTTTTGCTCTTTTTTATAATTAATTTTTTTTTATATAAAACCATATAAGAATATGGGTTGAAACCAAATCCAACTAAACATGTTTGAATGCAGCATGTTCGTGTTAGGGCTCGCAACCAGCAGTGTGTGAGGGAGGAGAGGGGTTCAAGGTGACAGTTCGCTGGGGAAAAGGATTGACAGGAGCTTTTTCAACCAGAATCGATATAAGTCCCCAAAGATTGTTAGAGTGGCGAGGGATGGAGAAACCTTGATAAGTAAAATTCCAGAAGTAGCACTTGTAAATTAATTATTTATTGCAATACAATCAAAATACACCAATTTTAACAGAGATGATAGAGAAAACAGAGAGAACCAAGCAAACAAGAGATGATAGGCTGAATTGAGCGTGTTAAAATGAAAATATGTTATAGGAAAAGATGTTTATATTTTCACTCAGTTCTTAGTGAAAACAAAATCATCATTTTTGAGATAATTTTGAAAATAATTTGCAAAGTTTGGAATCAATGCAGGTGTAGAGTCAGTAACTGCATTCAACCAAATAATAAATCTTACAAATTCATCAACTTTCAAGCAACTGACTAAGCTCCTGAACAAATTTCTCTAGAACGGAGGGAACTCAATTTGATCTGAGCATTTCCCCCTTGGAAAGACTGGACACTCAATAAGATTAGTAGCTGACGTATCAACACACATGTAAACTTGATACAATTGCCTGTTCCTAGCTTCATCCACATTGCACTCTATCCATGGGGTGAAGCCTGTTGCCTTGTTTATCGCATCCTTGATGCTGCTAACGCTGTAATATCCCCCATCAGGTTTGATCCCTGTAACAATTTTATAATTTGTTATTAATTAAAGTTAGATTAACAAATATATAATCTTCAATTCTTTATCTACGATATAGTTTACCTGCATCATTAAGGATTTGGAGGAGGTTGATCTTCTTCTTGAGGTCTAGTGTAGCCTGGAAGTAGGCGTGTTGGTCGAGGACAGACTCAGAGCAGGTGCCATGCTTCTCCCATTCATGCTCCCAGAATTGGTTTCCATCGCTGCTGGGACAAGAAAGGGTTGGCCACTCGCTTTGCAAGCTATCAATCAGGTCATTGATCTGCCAACATATTTGAAAACAATAGCAGTAAGTAGCAAGTTGCACTAAGTTAATTAAGAAAAAGTCTTTTATCATTGGTGATAGACCAAGGGGCCATTCAGTTAATGTTATATAGATAGCTTTGACATCTAAATAGCAGTGTTTTTCAAATCACAATGATATATGTAGTACTCCTTTCTACTAAATAAGGAGCTGTTGTCAACTTTAGCCAAACAATCTCACGGTTTTGATGCAACTCATTTAGTCTGTTGGTTGGGAGTTTTGGCTACTAATTAAGAGGTCTTGGGTTTAAGTCTTGCGTATGCGGTGTGTTTATGAGTTTGTCTTAATTGACCTAAATGTCCCCCCCAAAAAAAATATCACGGTTTTGTATTATTATTATAACATTTCAGAAGGTTACTTGTTCTAAAATCATCTATTTATCATATAAATTCTATTAGAAAACTTAATTAGAAGTCAACCAACATCAGCTAGCGATCAAGAAGATGAAATATATGGTTTCAGCCTATCATTTTCTCGTTCCAATTCCTTTTCTATTTAAATTCTTTCACATTTATTCCTTGGTTTAAGTATGCAGCAAGAGATAAGAAACAAAGTTACAGCATTCAATTGAGTAACGCCTGCATTCACCTATTTTTGTAAAGTTTTGTTTTCCGTTATACAAAACTCGCCGTTTCTTAGACAATTTGCAAAAAATAGATGGGAATATTCCAGGCAAACTTTAGTTTGGATGAATTTTATTTATTTTATTTTGTAATTATTTATATATTACGCTCATTTTCAAATTTATTATAATCAAAATTTAATCTAATTTATCTCCTTCTAAAATATTTATAAGGTATCATATTATAAAAAAGAGTGAGAATATTCTGATAAAATTCTATCATAATTAATTTTATGTTATTTTTAAGATTAAATTAATTAATATAATTTAATTATTCCTATATTATATTTATCTATAAAAATAAAAGAATTTAATTAACCAAAATTTCTCTGATTTAGATTAATGCCCATCATGCAATGCACAATCAACTCCCTACGGAATTTAAGCTCCGATACATATAACGTAAATTATGAAGGAATCAACTACCTTTAAATATTACCTTATATATTGCCACATTCGGTAGCATGAAATTTTTTTTTGTTTAAATAATAATAAAATTCTTATAACAAGATGCCAAAATTCCACCCACAAATCTCCCTTCACCACAAAAAAAAAAATTTTTGCATCGGTGTTGTGCGGATTAAAACCGCTGCTATAACTAGTACTTTGTATGTCTTTTCTAGCAGTCATAAAACTGCTGAGAAATATCGTTGCAACGCATTACAATCACAACGGGCGTACAACGCTTTTAAAATCGCTGCAAGAAAATTTGTGATGGATAAAACCTCCGTAAAAAGCCTAATTTTTTGACGTGATAGCCCTATTTTTTTGGTAGGTTCCCTTTACAATTTGTCCATGGTTTCCTTGCACAGATGTAACTATGAAGGAATACGAAGATTATAATTCATAAAAAGAACACACATTTATAAAAAGAAGGGGAGTCAGGAGTGGAAATTAGATACCGTGGATGCTTGATACGGGCTATCTGGATCACAATTGGAGGGATAAGCTCCAGATTTGTAGTTGGGCCAAAGGCCATGGATTCCGAAGTCTGCCTCTGGCTTTCCTGTGGTTGGATAACAGCAACTCTTCCTCGTGTCACAGTAGGATCCAGGCCACTGAACAAAAACATACAAATTCAATATTATTATTATTATCACTAAGCTACTTAGAGAGACGAACAGATACTAGAAGAAATCGAATCCTGAGTCACAATAAGATAGAGATCGAGAGAGAAAGAGAGGGATCACCTGCTGAACAAAGTAGAAGAAATCGAAATCCTGAGCAGAGGAAAAGGCAGCAAAGAAGGGAGAGACGAGGAGGAAGAGGAAAGAAGAGAAAGCAAGTTGGATCTTCAATGTCTTCATGGCAATTGAGTTCTAAATTGTAAGGCTACGGAAGGATTTCGTGTTGTTTTTATAAGCAAAGTTTGGCGTGGAGTGTGGGAAATTGCTTAAGCGTTTTGGCTTTTAAATAATTTGAGAGAGATAGAGAGAACGAGAGAGGGGTGATGGAAATATAATCGAGAAAGAAAGAGAGCCGACCAATGAGCAATGGAACCATATCTATTCGACCACGTGTTGGGGTTTGTACAGAAGGTTAAGCCATTCACATTGTGCAATTATTTCTTCACCAAATAATTGAGCAGTTGTGAATTTATTCTGTGCCGATGCAGAATGCCGCTTGGAGATCAATCAGAGTGAGTCACGTTGATAACGAGGTTCAGTACTGCTCGGTATCGTGCTCGGTATTGCTTATGTAGCTCATTCGGGTTAGTCTTCGGAAGTAGAGCCGCGTTCGATGTCTGCACAGAATAATTTCTCGGTGGTGAACAAATTTATGAATCGATCTTATGGGAAAAAATTATATGAAGGTATTTGGATACAAAATATATTAAATGCAAATTAATTTTTTATTGAAATTAATATGACTTAGATTTATAATATTAATTTTAAAAATTGGACAATTTTATAAAAATTTTTTTGTTAGAATAGTTTGATATAAATATCTTTTATATGATAGTATAATTGTTTAGAAGATATGAAGTTGATTGTATGAGAGAGGTTTGAGAATTTGGAGAAATTCATTTGTCGGAATTTTTCTCAGGCTTATTTGATTTTTTTTACTAATTAAATATTTTTTCTGCTATAATAATCCCTTGATCAGCTATCTTGTTGACAATCAATTATTCCCTATCAACATCATGTATTAATATTTCATGATTATTTGTGTTTATACTTTAAAATGGGCTTTTCATTAATGATAGCTTTTTATTACCATCATTGATTTATGTGTCTCAAGACATCACCAACTAACAATTTAGGTTTTGTTTGGGACAACTTTCTTACTGCTTCTTAAAACAGGTTCTTAGTACAAAAAACTTTTAAATTAAAATTTTTTGTATTCGAAAGTCGTTTTAGAAAGCAATAAGAAAGCTGTCTCAAACGAAGTCTTAATTATTATTTTTTTGTTGAAAATCAAATATTGACAACTCATTTTAAAATGGGGAGATATATAACGAAGTAAAAATGATGATAAACAAAAATAATATATGCTTTCTGTTAAAAAATACAAAATAAATTTAAAATGAAGATCTAATGTCATGAATTAGTCTAATGTATGTTCTTAAATATTCTTAATTATAGTAACGTGCTTAAATCATCAAAATAAAAGTCAACTTGAATGAAACCACTTGGTACTTAGTGATATATAATATATAAAATATATACCCTAACATGCAAGCAATTACATATTTTTAGAGGAGGAGGTCGGCTCAAATGGACCACAATAGCTAGTCCTTAACACGTTGCCATACTCATCTCTATCCTCATCTCTCTCTCTCTCTCTCTCTCTCTCTCTCTCCCAATTATTTCTCTCTCCTACTTTAAGTGAATACATCAAAAAATTTGGCACATTCAACTCTCTCTCTCCGGCTCTCTTTCTCTCTCCAAATTTGAGTTGAATGCACCAATAATAATAGTGTATTCAGAATGAGCTATTTTATTTGACGTATTCTAAATGCGCTATTTTATTTGATACATTTGCTCCTTTTTAAATTTCGTATTAAACATGCTCCTTTAGCTAATTTTGAGACTTAATCTACTCCTAATTTATAAAATAACGCCACTAACTATTAGAACTTTTGATAACGGGAAGATTTATTTTTTTTTCTATCTAGCTTGGTTCAATAAAAAATTAAAAATTTGATAATGACATTAAATTAATATTCATCAAATGTAAATAAATACCTATTACATGATTAAGCTTTATAGCAATTTTTTTTTTAATGAGAAAAGCTCAAAGAAAAATCGTCCTTATTCATAAGGTCACTCACTCGAGTCTTTTCCAAACTCTTTAATCCTCCCATTCTTTTTTGATTAATTAATCATATATTAAATTCATTAATAACAATCTTAATTGCAATAAATTAATTCAGATTAATATATGGAGAAACAACAAAATTTGATCAAAAAATAATTTATTTAAAGGTCTGTTTGGGATAACTTTCTTACTGATTTGCTTTCAACTATAGTTTCTATTTAGCCACTATTTTTTTATTTACTTTCAGGAAATTTATGTGCTAAGATTTTGATTTTTACTATAGTTAAAAAAATATATATATTTTTCCTACAACAGTTTTACGATCAACTTTATAAAAAATTTCAGTCGTCCCAAATAGATCATAAATAAACTTTGATCAATTTTTAAAGAAAGAAAAAGGTTGATAATCTTTTTTTTTTTTTTTTTTTGTGAAATAGATGTAGTGCATAACTAATCAATTAAAAATTATATTATACCCATCTTAAAATAAATATGATTGATAGTCCACTATGCACAATTGAAGCTCGGTCGGAATAACTAATTGATTCAATCTTCAAGCTCTGCTCATAACTCCAAGCAGTTTACAAAGGACTTAAAGATCTATATCTTTGAATTTTCTTGCAAAAATTTGATAATTTTAAAATCTTAGATTTTCAACAGCATTTTTCACTGCTGCTAGTTGCTTGTCGTTGAAACAGCTATATTTCTGAAGTCTATCGTAATAAAAAAATTTAGTCAAAATACCTTCACTCAGAAATTTTCATAAAAATTTTCGCTGTTGAACGCTTTACTGAAAAAGTTAAAAAAAAAAGTTACAAATACTAATTTTTTTTACTTCACTTTTTTTGTTATACTAAGTATACACACGTCACAACCAGACAAACAAATGGATATCTTCTTAAGTAGCTAAACAAACCGGCTTGGTCTTATATTTAAGAGGGTCCAGTCCATGTTTGTAAGTAAGTTGATTAACAGTTCAGCTAATTGTTCGGCTAAAACTTTTTTATGTTCATGTAATTAGCTACTTAAGAAATTTAAGACTTGTAACCATTTAGGCTAAGATGATTCGTATTTATTTAAATATTTACTTACCAAGAATTAGCTGCGAGACCCCACCATTGATTTTTTAATGTTTGTGAATTCCTTCATCCAAAAAGCTCTCGAGGTTTCAAGATGAAGAAGAAGACAAATAACAATATTAACAATCCACACACTTGATGAAAGCACTAGAAACCTCTTAATGCTTGTTTCAAGACAGCAGCTCAATTCCACCACAAATAAGAGGGCTCACCATTCCAAACTTTTCACTTCATAGATTCTTGTAGCACTTCGCATCCTATCATTCAGACCAGCCAAATGGACGGGTGCGATCGACTCCACAAATTAAGATCATGATGTAGTCTAACGGGCCGTAGGCTATTTTAAGCCATTGCGCCAAAAAAGCCTTTCTCAAATTAAAGACCAGAAGCATGCCGCCTGCACTCTCTCTCACAGCATGCCACCTCCCTACTTACTGCAAGTCTCAGGAAATCTCCAAGGAAAACCATTGCAGACTATTTTCTTCGGATGCTGTTCTCAACAGGAGGAAGCTTTTGATCAAATCCACTTCCTTGAATCTTCTAGGAGTTGGGTTAACTTTAGTTCATCCGGCCAAGGCTGAACCAGAGAACCCTGAGGAATTCACATCCAGTAGAATGTCATATTCGAGATTCTTGGCTTACCTGAATGAAGGATTTGTGAAAAAGGTGGATTTGTTCGAGAACGGGACTGTGGCTATTGCTGAAATCATGATTCCAGCTCTTAACAAGATTCAGAGGGTCAGAGTTCAGTTGCCTGGATTGCCGCGAGAGCTGCTAAGGAAGATGAAGGAAAAGGATGTAGACTTAGCAGCTCATCCTATACAGCCCAACGTCGGAATGATGCTCCTTGATCTGCTGGGGAATTTGGCTTTTCCGTTGCTCATCCTGGGGTCTTTGTTTTTGAGAAGCTCGCAGACGAACTCACCAGGAGGGCTGAACTTGCCATTTGGCTTGGGAAGGTAAGCTTTCAGCTATCATGAGGTACTGCATGGATAAGAAGAGTGCGTAAGAATGATTTTATTTAAGAACAGACAAAACAAGGACAACAAGAGCCTAGGAGTGTAATTGAATCGAGTTGGCTAGGGTTCGATGAGTTTATACCGCCTAGCCAGTCAAGTTTTAGTATACTCTGCTACGACTATCAGCTCATAAGTTTAACTCCTTTAAAAACTTTTGATATCAAATTACATTTAAAATATATTATTATATTAAAATTCAAAAATTTGACTTTATTTTTACAATTTTACTATTTTTAGCTGTTAATTTTCTTCTATTTCACTTGATTTTTGCTCATCAAAGTGAGGCTATCATAGATTTAAATGTACTCGCAATTTTTTAATTGATCAATGAATGTTGGGCACAGGGGTGAAACCCAAAAGAGCTCAAAGTGATCAAAGTGTGGCCATCCTGAAATTTTTGCTCTTTTTTTAATCATTTTATAACATATTTGAATATTTATTTATTTATTTATTTTTTACTCAGTACTTAATTAAAACTTAAAAATTTTAGCTCGAATTTAATTAATTAATCAAGTTTAGGTACATGTTGAGATTGACTTGAGCTCAACTTGGATTATTCATTCTCAGGTCAAAAGCCAAGTTTCAGATGGAGCCAAACACAGGAATTACATTTGATGATGTAGCTGGGATCGATGAGGCAAAGCAGGATTTCAAGGAAATCGTTGAATTTCTGAAATTCCCAGAAAAGTTTGCTGCTGTGGGGGCTAGAATTCCAAGGGGTGTGCTTCTCGTGGGACCACCAGGTACAGGCAAAACATTACTAGCAAAAGCCATAGCTGGGGAGGCAGGAGTTCCATTCTTTTCCCTGTCAGGTTCAGAGTTCATTGAAATGTTCGTGGGTGTAGGAGCCTCAAGAGTGAGGGATTTGTTCAATAAGGCAAAAGCTAGCTCCCCATGCCTGATATTTATTGATGAGATAGATGCCGTTGGAAGACAGAGAGGGACAGGAATTGGAGGAGGAAATGATGAGAGGGAGCAAACACTTAACCAGTTGCTAACTGAGATGGATGGCTTCAATGGAAGCAGCGGGGTTGTAGTAATTGCAGCCACAAATCGACCCGAGATTCTGGATCAAGCATTGCTTCGTCCTGGAAGATTTGATAGACAGGTAACGCAACTTGAACTAGATCACCATATTATTCTTCAATGAATGAATCTCACATAACAATAGATTGTAGACTTAGGATTTCTTTGAGGCAACTTTTTCAATGCTTTATTTTTTAGTTCACAACTAAAACTACAAGCAAATCGAGAGTTCAATAAATTACTCGTCACTCGACCACTTGTTCCGATTATAGCTCATTCATAATCATTTGATATAGTAATCAATCAAGTCTGAATAATTTTTAAATACTTAATGGTTAAATAAATAAATTTGAACAACTATTTATTCAACTCGTTTGTGTTTACGACCAATGTCATTTAAAGCTCATGATCAAATCAATAAGAAGCTTGATTCAAGTTCGAGATCGTGAACAAGATCAAAAAAAAAATTTATTAATGTTCGATATGGAGTTCCATTAAACTCATTCTAAAAAATGATAAAATACTTAATGTGAATGTTTATATTTATCATAATTTAATAACATAATAATCATCCATTAATATTTTAAAATCAATTAAATATATAATATCCACTAATTAGAAGTACTTGTTTATATTTGCTAGATTATTTATTTTGAGTGTTCATTAAATAGCTCGTTCATTAAAGTATCATTTTCTTAGCTTAACAAGCTAATCATTTTTAAGCTAAAAAATACTCGATAGGCTAGCTTGTTTATAGTATTGAGAAAGCTTTTTAGATATATTCGTTAATAGGCTCAATAAAGCTCACTGTAATTATTTGTTAGTAGGCTCGATTAAGCTCATTTATTAAGCTAATGAACATCTCAAAAATAAAACATGTTAATAATTCCATAATGCTCGTTTATTATTTTAAACAAGCCCCTTATTTAAAGCTTGATAATCACAATATTTTGGAGTTATTTAGATGAGCATAAAATAAATACATGTGATTTTGTTTTGTTTGGCCCGAAGTAAAATAAATACAATGTGAAGTCCAAAGATAATGATGGTTAGTGGGTGGTGGTTGGTGATGACGATCGACTATGATGAGTGGCAGTGTCAGCAGGTGATTGCGACAACCGTTGGTTGCTGGTAGTAACAATGGGTGGCAGCAACTAGCAACGGTGGTCAGCAGCGGTGGTGGTCGTTGGAAATTATTGGTGGTGGTGGGTGGTGGTGGTCGGCAATGGCCAGTGCAACGACTAGTGACAGAGGGTTGTGACTGTGGACAGCAGTGGCCGACGGCGACAAAGTAGCATGCTTGCAATGAAAAATAAATTCAGTCAAAATTTGTCAAGTTTATTTTTCATAAAAAAGGAACTAGAACACACTGCAAAAGAAAAACTTTTTGTTGCATTCATTTTTGCATTCAATCAAACATCAAAATTTTTAAAACCCTGCAAAAGAAACTCTATACACGTACTTCAAATCAAACAACCTCTAAATGATAATAATAGAACTAGTGAGAGCAAAACTTTTTTTTTCTGAATTTTATTTCTATAAGCTGATAGATTGAGCCACATTTACTAATACGAGCATAGGACCATCAAATAAAGCTTGAAATCTGCTCTAATTTTGAATCAAGTTTTGGTCGATTTTTACCTTCATTCTGGACTAAATATTAATTTCGAATTTAGCCTAACTAGCTCGAATATAAATCAAAATAATTTTAAATGTGACATGTAACATACATACATACATATTGCGGGCTCCGAAAATTCGGCCCTGGTCTCCACCCGCTTTTGCTTTCTAGGGGGGGAGTTTTAACGAACTAAGTTCCGGGGTAAATTTTGGAAGGCAGATGGGTTTGTAGATAAGACACTACCCAGAGATTTCACCCTCATTTTATGAGGACTTTATGATCTGAGTTCTGGTTTCCTATAGGCGCAAGCCCCTATAGTTAATTATCCCTCCCAGTAATAAGAGAGAACTTTCGATTAAGGCTAGTCGTCAATCAGATACATAGGAGATACGTGCATCTGGCATATAGTAGCAGCAATAGGTATTTGAAATATTGAAAGTGTTGAAGAATTTGATATTTAAAATAGAAATTTCACCATCTTGCACTTAAAGCGGATGGTGGGGGAATAGATGATAGACCCGATCAAGATCCCATGGTTCCGTCGTCCCGGGCCATCGTGGTCCCTGGTCTACTTAGTCAGAGGAGGAAGTCGACCCAACCTGACAGAAGGATCCTTGTCGGCAGCCATGAGTTGCTTCGTCCAAGGGTACCTTGTAGACCTGGGATGGATGTTTGTCTAAGGGGACAAATTTGAATCCACCTTAGCTAACAGAGGGCTTTGTGCCCTATCAATCATATCCCAAGTATTTGATGCCATTGGGGAGCATACGGGCTCTGGCCATACCATAATATAATGGTGCCATTTGGCGGCAATCACCTGATTCAGAGGGCCCCGAGTCATAACTGTTTATCCTGCAATGCCATTTGGCGGCGAAACTGCTGGTTAGAGGACACATACCACGTCCTTACTAGCAGGAGATTGTTTGAGAATGGATCCTAGTGATATTTTTGACCAGGCATTAGCTCTTTGTGAGCTACAGTTATTTTCAGATTTGTCCACCTCCGCAAACTGTTGCGGAGGGTGGATGGGTTTTGCTTTGAGTGGTTAGAAGATTGGATTTCAATTTTAGATATTTTCAGAGTTTAGGATTTTAGATTTTGTGGGAGTTTAGGAGGCATTTGAAAATATTTATGAATCCCTCCAGTTGAGATAAAAAATTCAACACGGCCATCATCGGGGTGTGGGGTCATTCATATTTTTGTGTTTGAACCTTATCGACTCTGTCTAGCAATTGATAGAGGATCGGGTTTTGTATGCTTATGCCTTTGTAAGTGAATTCTCTTGATTATAGGCCTTGATTATAGGCCTTGAAGGCCTAATATGAACATATAAAATAAATATCTCAGTCGACCCCACGACTGTATATTCATTTAATAGTTCGAGCCGTGTCAACTCCTATCTACCTGAATAGAAGGATCAAGCTCGAACTTGAATTCAATTATTAACCCGCGCAGCATCCCTAGACGTCACGTGTGTACCCTTAACACGCTCATTGGGGCCCATGCGGGTATTTGGGGGCATTTTATAGTTAGGTGCTGAACCTTATCGACTCCTAATTACTTGCATAGGAGGATCGAGTTCAAATATATTAACCCGTGCAGCATCCCTAGACGTCACGTGTGTATCGAAAACACGCTCGCCGGGGCCCATGCGGGTATATAATTACACGTGCATTTCGGTGTACCTATGTGCATACATATTACAGTTCTCGTGCGGGAGACATTTTAGAATATTACAAACGCCTTCTGTCTGCTTGCACGGATGTTGCAGATCCGATGGCATGGCGTCGTACTACGGTCATTTGCCCGTTGTGTACAGGTAGACTGTCGTGTACTACTCGTTGCTTTACGCAGGTGGATTGTAGTACACTAACAAATATCCTGCTTTATTTTGTACTTGTCGTTGACCTCTTTGTACATGTTAACTGGCGAGCTACTACACTTATTGCACATTGTCTTTATATCTGTAGGAGCTCAATATGTTCACTATATTGCTGCTTCTACTGCATGCCATCTCATTCTGGTTGCAACTGTCATATTGAATGTGGAATGGGTCTCCTGTAGTGTTGCTAAACCCTCTACTCGCAGTAGATCAATGTATTTGCTGACTCATTCGTAGGTTATCCTTTGCATAGATGAAGGAACTCCTCCCCTTGCCTTTTTACAGTGGTTTGTAATAGCTCACACGTATTTGTTGTAGTCCTTCTGCATTTTACTTGTTTTCCTATATAGGCAGATTATCATGTGGATGAGAAATCTCATACAGTAGCTCGTAGGCACTGATATTCATCGACAATCTCTTGAATTTCATTTGTAAGCAATGTGTTAGGCTTATGACAGGTCTTCCTAGTCTTCCTATAATAGTTCGTAAGGATTTATATTCGTCATCATTCTTTTTGTCTACGTTAATTTCGAGAGTATCCTTACATACACTGTCTTCTATTCATCATAGTTTGGATGGAATTCATAGTATTCATTGCATGATGTTCCTATTAGTTTGTGGGCAATATTAATATTAGTGTCAATCAGAGATTTGTACTTCATGGATGAATTATCTTCAATATCACAAGTCAATTATCATAACTCAAAATCCCCATGTAATGGTTTTATAATAAAACCAGATCTTTCATCTTTTTCTTATTGCTTGCTATTGAACTCTACTTGCAAACTCCTTGCCCTCAAAGTAGGTTCAATGTATATGATAGGCTTGATATCATCCTTCATTTGCACTCTGATTGAAATAGTATGTATGAGACAGTTATTATAGTTTGCAGATGATTCACCACATCTATTGCAATGCTCCTCCATATCATGACTTTATAATCAAATCGTGTTTCTTTCAGTCTTCTTGTTACTTGCGAACAAGTTATGCTTAGAAGCTCTTTGTTTTCAAAGGTGATTTGCAACAAGTATGAAGAACTTGATACTATCATTATCAATATTTTCAATCCAACTGACATGATTCTTACAAGCCAAATAACGTTGTCCAAAAGTTCCATGCCATGGTTTACGATCAACTTATGCATGAATCTTTGTTTGCTTGTATGATAACGATTTGAACGCATTTAAATGATCAAAGCGGCCAATGCTTATTTGAAGATCTTTACATTGTTGCTTGTGAGAGAGCCATAAGTCTTTCAATCGATCCTTATTTGAACAATCATGATTATCACTTAGCATTTGCACATTTGATCAATCATTCAATGATTAAAAATTCAATTCTCTGTAGTCACTTTCAAGTTCAATTTTATTGAGTTCAAACTTAATTCAGTCAGAATCCCTTATAGTTCAATCCAGTTCGAGTTTTATGCCATCATAAATTTGCTCATTCAAGTCTGAGTTCACAAGTCCACTATTATTCAATCAAGCTCAAATTCCTTGTTATTGGATTCAAGCTCAAATTCATTTGAGTCTCACTCGGTTCATGTCAAAGCAGTCTTGCTTAATTCTTTTCAAATTTGATTTGAGTTTGATTACATATTCGGGTCATGTTTAGAACAAGCTCAAATATTATACCATCTTGTAGAGTTCAAATCTTGTTATTTCATTTAGTTCCAATTCAAGTTATAGTTCATTTGCATTCAAGTCTTCTGTTTAGTTCGTTCGAGTTCACTTGAGTCCAAATCAAGTCCAAGTTCAAGTTCTTTAGTCCACAGTGCAGTCTTTTGTTCACCCGAAATTTCGGCAGCCTCCCGACGTCTCCCCCTTTTAGGGGAAACTACAGGAAACTGGGCCTCCCGCCACGCTAGAGAAAAGTGTGTACGGTAGGTGTCCTTAGACAACACGGCCGTGAAATCTTCAATCCCACCATGCCAGAGAATGGCGTGTATGGGTCTTCGATACCTGTTTCAAAAGAAAAGCAGTTGTTTCCCCGCAGGTACAGAGCCGCGTATGGGTACTTAAAATTATCCCCACCACGCTAGAGAAAAGCGTGTATAGGTGGTTTGCAGGCTCGTTTGTGTGGAAGTAGAGAAAGAGCAGGAGGAGGTTTGCAAAATTCCTGGAGAGATGCTCGGGTTGGAGGGAAATCGACTTCAGCTTGCAAATGGAACAAGAGTTTCGGCTTATTGGAGGACTGGGTTGGAACTCCTATTCTTAAACTGGAACTTGTGGGAAGAAGTCGGAGCTAGTCGCGGACAGGGAGGAAGGAGTCAGGATCTTCATGACAGAGGGAGAAGGGTTTGGAGCTGGCAGTGGGTTTGGGTCTTGATCGAGGCAAAGAAGTCGGGTCAGAAACAATAACGGGAGCTCAAATGGTTTGGTCGTGGGGAAGCATTCAGAAGATTGGAGGAAAGTAGCAAATGGGAGGAGGAGAGGGTTGCGGCTTGTGGACTTTCAGAAGAAGATGTGAAAGGAATAGTTGTAGAGGGAGTATGCGGGACTTTGGCTTCGTTTGGGTCAAAAGTCTTGCGAAGCGATCAAAGGCTGGAGGAGGTAAGGCTTGCGAACTCTGTGTGTGGGAGAGAAAGAAATGAAGTCCGGCTTGGTTTCATTTTAATGACGCTAGCGAGGCCCGATCGAGGCAGTCAGCGGCATATCTGGGAAATGATCGCGAATCAGAGCAGCTCGTAGGATTTTATGCGGGATTCGCGACGATTTGCGAAGGCTTTCGACGGGATACGAGGTATGTCACTTTCCTTTTTTAGTTATTTTTTTTATACACAGGGGTCAACAAGTGCCCCCCAACAAATATGGTTTGCGTCTAGAGCGAATCACATTTGTTGTATGCTGATTGACTCCATGGATCTCCAGATATTTGCTCTAGATGTCACACGGAGATTTTCATTTAGTGGATTTCCAAAAGTTTGCTTGGATTTCACACTGAGATTCTATTTAGCGGATTTCCAAGAGCTTGCTTGGATGTCACGCTGTTGGCTTCATTCTTTAGTCCTCCAAGAGTCAATCTTGGTGCCTTCATAAATCTTTTGATACACTTATATACAATAATATAATAGGCATGTTGGTCTTAGTCAAGTAAAGACTCATAGGATGGTAACATAGCACTTCATACTCATACCCCTAGAGTGTTACTTAATAGATTGATGATAACAGATAGCATTGTCATTTTCTGCTCTTCTTTTGCCACAACTGTCATCTCAATTTATAGTATTCTTGTAACTGCTCAACATCTTTCTCTATCGCAGTCATGTGTGGATGTAACATCATCATATATTATTGATATCGTTTAAGATTCCTTTGAATTTTATAGATTTATTAGCTGGTGGGACTTTGTTGCATTTAGTATGGGTTGTATCTTCCTCAGATTGCACTTTGTGATGGATGTATATTTATTTTTAGGAGGCTTTTCTATATTCTTCTCTCCTTTGACTGCATTTCGGCAAATATTTATTTGAGGATCTCGGCACGTGATGTAATGTCGACCCAAATAAATATTTAAACCCCTAGTGTTTAGGGATATTTGTAAATGTCATTCAGGATACTTCTTTTCGCATCTTTGGCTTGAGTCCGAAGACTTTGATTTCTTTTGCCCTGTGCTTTGTGCTGTGGACATTGATGGAGAATTATATGATTTGTCCTTAATGACTTATTAGGTGATTTTTGTACATTCGGCCCTATGTTTCTTGGTTTGGTAGGCTTGATGAAGGGGTAGATGCCGGTGACCTAGACCCTTAAGGTTTATACTAGATCGGTGGCGAAAAGTCATCAGTCCAGAGCTTTGTACATAATGGACTTGTTGATGACGGAATCCTCTTAGTTCATTTTTAAGTTTTTCAAGAATTTTGGGATAATTTCTTCGGTCATTTGCTTTGTGCTTTGGTGGACTTGTTGAAGAAAAATTCATTCGATCCTCGCTTGACGCTTTACGGATTTGTTGAAGGATTTGCAGGTTTTGGATTCAGTTAATAGTACCAAATTTAGGTAGCATCCTGATCCTTAACCACTTGAGGAGACTTTTAATCTGAGTCACTTGAATTCATCAGATTGGGCAAGCTGGGATTTTACAGCTCTTCGTCCTCTGATTATTGAAATGGGGGTTCCTCTACTACGGCCTTTCTTATGGCGTGTTGAGTAGACGGAGCTGCCAGCGATCCAGCCATATTTGGGCGTGTTGGATCCGACCTCTTATACCCATTTAGGCTTCAGACTTGAGCTATGGGAATTGTGCTCCCCAATACTGATTTTGCTAAAGTTGTTAGATTTAGAGTCATCCTTCGTGGTTGAAGATTTAGAGCATACGGATATCTGGTAGTTGCTCGTAATTCATCCTTCCCACTGGAACTTTGATTTTCCAGTCAATTAGGATAGTTTTGTGGACTACGACTACTGAAACTTGTCGAGTCAAATCAGCCTTCGTTCTTCCTACAGTCCCTACTGACGGGTTGACGAAGTGGGAGTTCCGCTACTACGGCCTTTCTTCTAGCGTGTTGAGTAGACGGAGTTGCCAACGATCCGGCCATATTTGGGCGTGTTGGATCCGGCCTTTTACACCCATCCGAACCTTAGGCTTCAGGCTGTTGGAAAACTTCAAACTTTTTTGGCTCGATTTGTTGGAGCGTGTAGTTACAAAAGTCTCTTTCTTAACTTTTGAAATCTTGGTACACTGGAGAAGAATGATGTCCGAAACTTTCAAGAAAATCACATGCGTACGTGTGTTAACAATGGAATTCGTCGTATCCCTGTTCGAAGGAAAATAAGGCTTAATGATTTGAATATTTATCTGGAGATCCCAACGCGTAGCACGGTGTCGACCCAAACAAAAACTTGGGTACCCCCCCGTCTCGTAGGGAGGTTTTAAAATGGGATGAATTTAAAAATTTTGAGCTCTTTTTTTGGCAAATATAGAATTTTGAGATTTTAAATATTAATTCGAGGATCTCGGCATGCGGCGCGATGTCGACCTGAATAAATATTTAAAATGCCCTGATTTTTTTTTTTGCACGCTTAAAAGTTTGAGATGTTAAATATTTATTTGGGGATCTCGGCACGCGACGTGATGTCGACCCGGATAAATATTTAAAATGCCCCCTGTTTGGCAAGGAGTTTTTTTTGGCAAACTTAAAAGTTTGAGATTTTAAATATTTATTCGGGAATCTCGGCATGCGGCGCGATGTCGACCCGGATAAATATTTAAAATGCCCCCTGTCTGGCAAGGAGATTTTTTTTTAAATGCATTCTTGTATTACAAGAGAATTTCAAAAGATGAGTCATACACAAGTGGATGGGTACATTTGAAGTATAAAACACTTTAAAAACATCATTATCCCTATACATGGTATTTCTTCAAGTATCGGCCATTGATCGGCGGCATAGGTCTCTGGCCCTCCAGATCGATCAACTGATAGGCTCCTCCTTGATATACTTTCTCGATAACAAAGGGACCCTCCCAATTGGATACAAATTTACCACCAATTCTTCGGTGAGGGATGATTGGCCTTCTCAACACCAGGACAAATTCCCCTTCTTGAAATGATCGATGACGCACCATTCAATCAAAGGATTTCGTCATCCTTGCTCGATAAATCTCTAGATTTTGCTGAACTTGTAACATGGTTTCATCAAGTGCATCAATCTCTTCCATTCTTAATCGAGCATTTTGATCCTGAGTTAGATCGTGCCGGATAGCTACTCGAAGCGACGGAAGTTCAATCTCTAGTGGCAACACTGCTTCAACTCCGAATATTAATGAATAGGGAGTGGCTTTAGTTGGCGTCATGTAGGTTGTACGGTATGCCCATAATGCTTCTGCCATCTTTGTATGCCACTCTCTATTATTCTTGATGAGGATCTTCTTCAACAACTTCTCCAACGTCTTGTTGAATGTCTCTGCCAAACCATTTGCCCTTGGATTGTATATTGACGAGTATCGCCAATCGATCTTATGCCGCTCGACGAACTTATACATTTTAGCGCTCTTGAATGCTGTGCCGTTGTCTGAGATCACGCGGCGGGGTACACCAAATCTGTAGATGATGTTGTGGGTGAAGAAGTTGATCTCGTGCTCGGATGTGACTTCTTTAAATGGAGCTGCTTCTGCCCACTTGAAAAATAGTCGATAGCTGCTAGTATAAAGCGGTGTCCGGCTGACGATGGTGAATCTATTGGCCCGATTATATCTGTACCCCAACATTCAAATGGCCAGGATGCTACTGCTGGGTGCAGTGGATTTAGTGGTTGATGTATAACATTACCGTGAATCTGACACTCGTGGCACCTCTTAGCGTGGTTAATACAATCTGTCATCATTGTTGGCCAATAATAGCTCATTCTCTTGATTTTAACAGCCATCTTGGGACTTGACTGATGTGCTCCGCAGAATCCTTCATGAACTTCTGCTACCACTTTATCAGCTTCCTTGGTCCCTAGACATCTTAGCCACATTTGATCAAAAGCCCGTCGATACAGCGTGTCGTTGACAAACGCATATCGTAATGCTCTTTTCCTGACTTGTGCGGCCAGAGATTTATCTGTTGGGAGTTTGCTTTCTTTGAAGTGATCGATGAATGGTTGCCTCCAATCATCTTCGACTTCAACATCTAAGCAATACCACAATGATTCTGAAGCTAGACTGGCATTACGTCTTCTCTTAGGAGCTTGGTTTTCTTCATGTCGATATTCAAGATCGACTGGTTGGGGAGGTTGAGGATTAACTGGGATTATATCCTGCTGGCTTGAATCTAGTAGTCCCTCTGCCCGCAGAAATTGCAAAATCGTTGGCTCCAAGATCCGACGATTTTCAACCGCAATAAATATGGGTATCCTCTTATCTTCATTTGCCAGCTCCTTGGCCAATTTGGCCAAACAATCTGCTTTTGCGTTCTGCCCTCGAGGGATTCGAGCTATCTTAACATTTGGCACTTGCTTTAGGAGCTCGAGGGCCCGCCGGTAATAGTGGGCTAATTCAAGTTTACAAATCTTGTAAATACCCAAAACTTGATTTATTACAAGTTGAGAATCGCCGAAGATTTGAAGATTTGTGATTTGGACATCAATCGCAATTTCCAGTCCCGCTATCAAAGCTTCATATTCAGCTTCATTATTGGTCCAAGGTTCAGTTAGACTGAACGAGAATCTCATTATGCCTCCCTAGGATTCAATAAAGACAAGACCGATGCCAGCTTGAGCCTTTGCAAGATTTAGAGGTCTGGGAGACTTGATAGACGATGCTCCATCAAAATACATCTCCCAAAATTGTAGCTTCTCTTCTTCCTCGACCTGCATGATTTGTTCATCAGGCATATCATCATTGAGCGGGGAGTCTGCTGGAATTGGAAGCGCGGCTAGAAAATCCGCCAAAGCTTGTCCCTTTACCGCCTTCTGCGGCATTTATACGATATCAAGTTGCAGTAATATTACTGCCCACCTTGCTAAACGACATGTCAATGCTGGTCTTGTCATCAAGAACTTCAGCGAATCAATCTTTGATATCAAGGTAATTTTATGAGAGAGCATATAGTGGCGGAGTTTCTGAACTGCAAAAATCAACGCCAGGCAATGCTTTTCAATCGGAGAATAACGTATCTCTGCTCCAATTAATCTCCGACTAATATAGTAAAGTGCATTTTTTTGCACTCTTCATTGTGCTGGGCCAACAATGCTCTGAGGGACTCTTCTAATGCAACTGTATAGAGTATAAGAGGCTTCCCCGGAATTGGCATTGCGAGAATGGATGGATTCAACAAGTATCTTTTGATATTATCAAAAGCTTCTTAACATTCTTCATCCCATTTGAAGCGGACATCTTTTTTCATCAGTTTGGAGAATTGCTGGCACCTACCCGACAGATTCGATATGAATCGTCGAATGAAAGCCAGTTGCCCTTACAAAGAGCGGAGTTGTCGGAGGCTTCTTGGTGGCGGCATCTCTATAATCATCTTGATTTTATTGGGATCAACTTCTATGCCTCGGTGACGAACGACATACCCAAGAAATTTGCCTGAGGAGACCCCGAAAGCACACTTAAGGGGGTTCATCTTCAAATCATACTTCCTGATTCTTTCAAATACAATTCTTAAGTCATCCAGATGATTTTTTCGGTCCATGCTCTTGACGACCAGATCATCTACGTAGCACTCAACCTTCTGATGAATTAGCTCATCAAAAATATGCATCATCGCTCGTTGGTAGGTGGCACCGGCATTTTTAAGGCCAAAGGGCATGACTGTGTAGCAGAATATGCCGATGGGCGTTCTGAATGATGTATGATTTTCATCCTCAGGTGACATCTTGATCTGATTGTAGCCTGATGACCCGTCCATAAACGAGAACATATCATAGTTTGACGTGTTATCCACTAGTAATTCTAACACTGGGAGTGGAAAGTCATCTTTCGGACATGCCTTGTTGAGGTCTCTAAAATCAATACAGATACGAATCTGACCGTTCTTCTTGACATGGACAATATTGGCGATCCAGTCGGCGTATTTTTCTTCTCAGATGAAGCCCGCCTCTATGAGCTTCTTTGTCTCTGCAATTACTTGTTCTTCAATATCCAACCTCATTCATCTTGGAGCTTGTTTGATGGGTGCCGCATCTGGTTTGATTGCCAGTTTGTGAACTGCTACATCAGGGGATAACCCAGGCATTTCAGCATATGTCCAGGCAAAGCAGTCCCTGAATTCACAGAGAAGTTCTTTTATTTCTTCTGTCTGCTCTTCTGATAGAAGGGAACTAATGAAGGTTGGGCGAGGGTCCTCCTCAGTTCCCAAGTTGACTTCTTTTAACTCATCCATAGTACCCTCATGTCCACCATCTTCTAATTCTTCTGGTGCAAGCTTGGCTTCTACTGGCTGCTCCTCATAGTCATCAGCTTCATAAATTTCTCCATCAGACTCGTCATTAGATCGGATTTCCCTGCATGTGATGACCTGACAAGCCTCTTTTTGAGGGTGCTTTTGTACAACGAATCCGAGGCCTCTCCTTGCGAGAATATCCTTTCTTCGCATCGCATGGGGATTTCTTCGATACCAGAGCTTTAAACATGTACGGAGTTGTTGTGCAGGAGTGCGAATTCTAGCTTGTTTTCGCAACATCCTTCGGATATTTTCAGTGTTAAACCTGGGCATTCTCGTGAGTACTAATTCCCGACGTTCGATGGGTCTGTAGAGCCAGTCTCGACTCCCTTCCTCACGCTCTCCAGATTTATAAAATAGGGTTCCCGGTCCATCCCTTCTTCTTAGGAGAGGCACATAAAATGTTACGAGTTCCTCGACATTATGCACCTCTCGGGGAATGATTTCTTTAAAGTGTTGTGGGGGAACACGTGTGACTATACATTCATTATCTGAAATCGTCAGATTATCTATTCTTCTTGAGAGTACACGTATATTATTCATGTAGGTAGACTCATCTCAGGTCAGTAAACTTATTTCGGAAAGGAACATTGGCTTCAGGCTCTCTGGCCGGCAGATTAGATGAGTGGACTGGCAGCTGTTGCTGCTGAGCCCGTAGCTCAGTATTTTTCTTTCTCCTTTGCATTCTTGTAAGCCTTCCTCCAGATGAGGAGGCATCAGCATCATTCCTCCCGGGTGCAGGTAACCTGGTCGGGAGAGACGTGGTATTCGCAGTTACCACTAAAATCTTCCCACCAGTCACAACTCTTTTGGCAGTTGGGGCCTCAGGCTATGAGTCTTTCGAACACAAAAATCCTCTT
Source organism: Dendrobium chrysotoxum (assembly GCA_019925795.1). Classification (NCBI taxonomy): domain Eukaryota; kingdom Viridiplantae; phylum Streptophyta; class Magnoliopsida; order Asparagales; family Orchidaceae; genus Dendrobium; species Dendrobium chrysotoxum. The sequence continues at coordinate 75,604,601 of CM034313.1, forward strand.
GTGAGGATTTTCAGCGACAGTAGTGGCCTGTGATGCTAGCAGATGCGTTCGGCGTATAGCAGATTCAGTAGTTGGTCGATGCACTGGCAGATGTGCACGACAGGTAGGAGCTCTGGCAAGATGGAGTCTCCTTGTGAGCCTTTCAGAATTCACATCGTTCGCGGGAACGACAGCAGTCCTTGCAACGACTGCAGGGAAGTCAATACTACCAAACTGAATAGTTGCTCCAGTATTTTCGGTAGTGATAACAGCATTCGCTAGTTGAATGCTAGCGCCACGTCCCAGTTGAACAGTGAATGCGGTATTCTGTAGATCCATCTGCACAAATGAAAGGTAAGGGTTAGTAATCAGAATCTGATACATCACCCCACACTTTCAAGATGCAGAGACTTGCACAGAACAGAAAATAAGGCAAATAACATTAGCAAGTAATAAAAATTTAAAAATCATGCTAAATGTGCTGTCTATAATAAATTTGTTGAGCAATCATTTTAGAATATTCAAAATTTTACTTCATTAAATGATTATTTTGGAAAAGTTCAAAATTTTTGAATCCGTGTTGATTTTACTACTACGATAGTACTGAGACGACAAGCCAAAGATGGAAAGAGAAACCAATCCCCAGCGGAGTCGCCAGAAATCTGTGGGCTTCGAAAATTCGGCCCCGGCCTCCGCCCACTTTTGCTTTCTAGGGGGGAGTTTTAACGAACTAAGTTCCGGGGTAAATTTTGGAAGGCAGATGGGTTTGTAGATAAGACACTACCCAAAGATTTCACCCTCATTTTACGAGGACTTTATGATCTGAGTTCTGGTTTCCTATAGGCGCAAGCCCCTATAGTTAATTACCCCTCCCGGTAATGAGAGAGAACTTTCGATTAAGGCTAGTCGTCAATCAGATACGTAGGAGATACATGCATCTGGCATATAGTAGCAGCAATAGGTATTTGAAATATTGAAAGTGTTGGAGAATTTGATATTTAAAATAGAAATTTCACCATCTTGCACTTAAAGCGGATGATGAGGGAATGGATGATAGACCCGATCAAGATCCCATGGTTCCGTCGTCCCGGGCCATTGTGGTCCCCGATCTACTTAGTCAGAGGAGGTAGTCGACCAAACCTGACAGAAGGATCCTTGTCGGCAGCCATGGGTTGCTTCGTCCAAGGGTACCTTGTAGACCTAGGATGGATGTTTGTCTAAGGGGACAAATTTGAATCCACCTTAGCTAACAGAGGGCTTTGTGCCCTATCAATCATATCCTATTAATTCATATCTCAAGGATTTGATACCATTGGGGAGCATACAGGCTCTAGCCATAACCATAATATAATGGTGCCATTTGGCGGCGACCACCTGATTTAGAGGGCCCCGAGTCATAACCGTTTATCCTGCAGTGCCATTTGGCGGTGAAACTGCCGGTTAGAGGACACGTACCACATCCTTACTAGCAGGAGATTGTTTGAGAATGGATCCTAGTGATATTTTTGACCAGGCATTAGCTCTTTGTGAGCTACAGTTATTTTCAGATTTATCTACCTCGATAAACTGTTGCGGAAAGTGGATGAGTTTTTCTTTAAGTGGTTAGATGATTGGCTTTCAATTTTAGATATTTTTGGAGTTTGAGATTTTAGATTTTGTGGGAGTTTAGGAGGCATTTGAAAATATTTATGAATCCCTCCGGTTGAGATAAAAAATTCAACACGGCCATCATCGGGGTGTGGGGTCATTCATATTTTTGTGTTTGAACCTTGTCGACTCTATCTAGCAATTGACAGAGGATCGGGTTTTGTAGGCTTTATGCCTTTGTAAGTGAATTCTCTTGATTATAGGCCTTGAAGGCCTAATATGAACATATAAAATAAATATCTCAGTCGACCCCACGACTGTATATTCATTTAATAGTTCTAGCCGTGTCAACTCTTATCTACCTGAATAGAAGGATCAAGCTCGAACTTGAATTCACTTATTGACTCGCGCAGCATCCCTAGACGTCACGTGTGTACCCTTAACACGCTCGCCAGGGCCCATGCGGGTATTTGGGGGTATTTTATAGTTATGTGTTGAACCTTGTCAACTCCTATTTACTTGCATAGGAGGATCGAGTTCAAATATATTAACCCGTGCAGCATCCCTAGACGTCACGTGTGTACCGAAAACACGCTCGTCGGGGCCCATGCGGGTATATAATTACACGTGCATTTCGGTGTACCTATGTGCATGCATATTACAGTGCACGTACGGGGGACATTTTAGAATATTACAAACGTCTTCTGTCTGCTTGCACGGATGTTGTAGATCCGGTGGCATGGCATCGTACTACGGTCATTTGCCCGTTGTGTACAGGTAGATTGTCGTGTACTACTCGTTACTTTACGCAGGTGGATTGTAGCACACTAACGAATATCCTGGTTTATTTTGTACTTGTCGTTGACCTCTTTGTACATGTTAACTGGCAAGCTACTACACTTATTGCACATTATCTTTATATTTGTAGGAGCTCAATATGTTCACTATATTGCTGCTTCTGCTGCATGCCAGCTCCTTCTGGTTGCAACTGTCATATTGAATGTGGAATGGGTCTCCTGCAGTGTTGCTGAACCCTCTACTCGCAGTAGATCAATGTATTTGCTGACTCATTAGTAGGTTATCCTTTGCATAGATGAAGAACCCCTACCCCTGCCTTTTTACAGTGGTTTGTAAGAGCTCACACGTATTTATTGTAGTCCTTCTGCATTTTACTTGTTTCCCTATATAGGCAGATTATCATGTGGATGAAAAATCTCCTACAATAGCTCGTAGGCACTGATATTCATCGACAGTCTCTTGAATTTCATTTGTAAGCAATGTGCTAGGCTTATGACAGGTCTTCCTAGTCTTCCTATAATAGTTCGTAAGGATTTGTATTCGTCATCATTCTTTTTGTCTACGTTAATTTCAAGAGTGTCCTTACAGACACTGTCTTCTATTCATCATAGTTTGGATGGAATTCATAGTATTCACTGCATGATGTTCATATTAGTTTGTGGGCAATATTAATATTATTGTCAATCAGAGATTTGTACTTCATGGATGAGTTATCTTCAATATCACAGGTCAATTATCATAACTCAAAATCCCCATGTAATGGTTTTATAATAAAACCAGATCTTTCATCTTTTTCTTATTGCTTGTTGGTTGAACTCTACTTGCAAACTCCTTGCCCTCAAAGTAGGTTCAATGTATATGATAGGCTTGATATCATCCTTCATTTGCACTCTGATTGAAATAGTATGTATGAGACAGTTATTATAGTTTGCAGATGATTCACCACATCTATTGCAATGCTCCTCCATATCATGACTTTATAATTAAATCGTGTCTCTTTCAGTCTTCTTGTTACTTGCGAACAAGTTATGCTTAGAAGCTCTTTGTTTTCAAAGGTGATTTGTAACAAGTATGATGAACTTGATACTATCATTATCAATATTTTCATTCCAACTGACATGATTCTTACAAGCCAAATAACGTTGTCCAAAAGTTCCATGCTATGGTTTACGATCAACTTATGCATGAATCTTTGTTTGCTTGTATGATAACGATTTGAACGCATTTAAATGATCAAAGCGGCCAATGCTTGTTTGAAGATCTTTACATTGTTGCTTGTGAGAGAGCCATAAGTCTTTCAATCGATCCTTATTTGAACAATCATGATTATCACTTAGCATTTGCACATTTGATCAATCATTCAATGATTAAAAATTCAATTCTTTGTAGTCACTTTCAAGTTCAATTTTATTGAGTTCAAACTTAATTCAGTCAGAATCCCTTATAGTTCAATCAAGTTCGAGTTCTATGCCATCATAAATTTGCTTATTCGAGTCTGAGTTCACAAGTCCACTATCGTTCAATCAAGCTCAAATTCCCTGTTATTGGATTCAAGCTCAAATTCATTTGAGTCTCACTCGGTTCATGTCAAAGCAGTCTTGCTTAATTCTTTTCAAATTTGATTTGAGTTTGATTACATATTCGGGTCATGTTTAGAACAAGCTCAAATATTATACCATCTTGTAGAGTTCAAATCTTGTTATTTCATTTAGTTCCAATTCAAGTTATAATTCATTTGCATTCAAGTCTTCTGTTTAGTTCGTTCGAGTTCACTTGAGTCCAAATCAAGTCCAAGTTCAAGTTCTTTAGTCCACAGTGCAGTCTTTTGTTCACCCGAAATTTCGGCAGCCTCCCGGCGTCTCCCCCTTTTAGGGTAAACTACAGGAAACTGGGCCTCCCGCCACGCTAGAGAAAAGTGTGTACGGTAGGTGTCCTTAGACAACACGGCCATGAAATCTTCAATCCCACCATGCCAGAGAATGGCGTGTATGGGTCTTCGATACCTATTTCAAAAGAAAAGCAGTTGTTTCCCCGCAGGTACAGAGCCGCGTACGGGTACTTAAAATTATTCCCACCACGCTAGAGAAAAGCGTGTATAGGTGGTTTGCCGGCTCGTTTGTGTGGAAGTAGAGAAAGAGCAGGAGGAGGTTTGCAAAATTCCTGGAGAGATGCTCGGGTTGGAGGGAAATCGACTTCAGCTTGCAAATGGAACAAGAGTTTCGGCTTAGTGGAGGACTGGGTCGGAACTCCTATTCTCAAACTGGAACTTGCGGGAAGAAGTCGGAGCTAGTCGCGGACAGGGAGGAAGGAGTCAAGATCTTCACGACAGAGGGAGAAGGGTTTGGAGCTGGCAGTGGGTTTGGGTCTTGATCGAGGCAAAGAAGTCGGGTCAGAAACAACGACGGGAGCTCAAATGGTTTGGTCGTGGGGAAGCATTTGGAAGATTGGAGGAAAGTAGCAAATGGGAGGAGGAGAGGGTTGCGGCTTGTGGACTTTCAGAAGAAGATGCGAAAGGAAGAGTTGTAGAGGGAGTATGCGGGACTTTGGCTTCGTTTGGGTAAGAAGTCTTGCGAAGCGATCAAAGGCTGGAGGAGGTAAGGCTTGCGAACTCTGTGTGTGGGAGAGAAAGAAATGCAGTCCGGCTTGGTTTCATTTTAACGACGCTAGCGAGGCCTGATCGAGGCAGTCAGCGGCATATCTGGAAATGATGACAAATCAGAGCAGCTCGTAGGATTTTATGCGGGATTCACGGCGATTTGCGAAGGCTTTCGACAGGATACGAAGTATGTCACTTTCCTTTTTTAGTTATTTTTTTTATACACAGGGGTCAACACACACACACACACACACACACACATATATATATATATATATATATATATATATATATATATATATATATATATATATATATAACGCAAAAATTGAGGCCACTCAAAATCGAATATTAATTTGGTGCTCAAGTATGCAGTTTTTTTGTAGTGTAACCGCATAAATATATAAAACATAATAGCAAAAAAAAATACTACATGTAAATTACATGTATTGTGTATCTCATTAAGCTATTGAATGGAAATCACTACCTTGTTCTATTTGTTTAGACATAACACTTTGTTGAGTCCATCATGAAAAATGTAACAAGTTGTTAGTGGATTCTTCCATACATGTTGCTGCATTCATCATTTATTTCAGATAAAAATCAAGGACAATGTTGCAAATCTCTGAACAGGTAACCGTTGGATTGCCTGACATAAAAGGAAGGGAAGAGATACTTAAAGTGCATAGCAAGAACAAGAAGCTTGGTAAGGATGTATCTCTAAGTATCATAGCTATGAGAACACCAGGATTCAGTGGCGCGGATCTTGCAAACTTGTTAAATGAAGCAGCTATTCTTGCCGGAAGACGAGGCAAAACCAAAATTACTCTAAAAGAGATTGATGATTCAGTCGACAGAATTGTAGCAGGCTTAGAAGGAACAAGGATTACGGATGGGAAAAGCAAGATATTGGTTGCTTATCATGAGGTCGGGCACGCCATTTGTGCGTAAGTATCTCCATCACACTTATGGACTAAGAAAATACAAGAAGCTTCTCCGAAATGGATACGATGGCCTGTATTTGCAAGTAAAGAAAATTTTGAACTTTCTTGCAGGACGCTCACACCTGGACACGATCCAGTTCAGAAGGTCACACTCATCCCTAGGGGACAAGCTCGTGGTCTTACATGGTTCATTCCAAGCGAAGATCTTTCTCTTATATCTAAACAACAAATATTTGCTAGAATAGTGGGAGGATTAGGTGGACGAGCAGCGGAGGAAGTTATATTTGGTGATTCTGAGGTCACAACAGGTGCAGCTGGAGACTTGCTGCAGATAACTCAAGTAGCAAGACAGGTTTTTTATTCTCTTTTTTTTTTACATGGAAAGGTACAATATTTTCACATGAAATTTGCAACCAAATAAAAAATCTAATTATTATTATTTATTTTTTAATATTAACAGATGGTAACCACGTTTGGAATGTCTGAGATTGGGCCATGGGCACTTACAGATCCAGCAGCGCAAAGAGGTGATGTGGTATTAAGAATGCTAGCGAGGAATTCTATGTCGGAAAAGCTTGCAGAAGACATTGACAAGTCAATTAAGGAAATCATAGACCAAGCTTACGAAATTGCAAAGGCTCACATTAGGAACAACAGAGCAGCTATAGATAGGCTGGTTGACGAGTTACTGGAGAAGGAAACTCTGACTGGAGAGGAGTTCCGAGCAATTCTGTCGGAGCACACTGAGTTACATGTGGTCATGAACAGACTATTTTCAACAAAGGAACCAGTGGGCATATAGCTCAATAGGCGCACAAATAAGCACATTTGTTTTCAATTTAATGTTTCATTTAGTTCTTGACAACATAATCGGATGAGAAGTTTCTGTAGCAAAAAGGATGTTAGATGTGTTGAAAAAACCTTAATGACTTTTAAAGTGCGCAACCGATTAAGGACCATTTCCAAATTAGAATTACTAAAGCATTTGAATCCAAAATTCGCCTACAATTGAAACACAACACCAAGCTAGTGAAATCTAGGTTATGAATTTGTAAATAAAGAATTATCTAAATTATTTATTTACAACCATAAAAACAGCAAGAAATCTGATGTGGTGATCATCAGAAGAATCGGACCTACAAGAAGGAATTTCCCAATCCAGGGAACAAAGAGACACAACAAGCTTCTAAAGTTTCGAAGATAATAATATTTCATTGATAATGCCCTCCTTACAATATCTTGCTTATATAAGCTACTAAGAAGATTCTAGAAATATTGTAACAAATTATAGTAAGCTAATCCTAAGGAAAACTTAAGCTATAATGTTCGACATCATTCACCCATTGCGTCAAAAGAGCTCAACTCTGTTCGAGGCTCATCATAGGGGAATGGTAGACATCAAAATCAGTCCGCCTGGATCGAAGGTTTTGAATGCAGATAAAAGATTCTTCCATGTATCTCCATCATCCATTGCCCTCTTTAGCTCAGTTATGTAGCTCTTATAGTAATTCAGTCTTGTTGTATCATGTACTCCAACTGGAAGAGTCACATTACCAGGATCATCCATTCCACTTTCAGAGCTCTGATAATTCTCTTTGACATATGTTACAGCTTTGTACATTCCCCATGGGACAATATACAGCCAGTCTGAGTATGCCCTTGGTCCTATAGGCACACCATCGCATTGATAAGCAAATCCAACATTCCAATCTGTTTGATAACGAGTCGGTCCTTGGTTTGGAAGATGTGGATCGAACATGTAGTATGATGTGTATTGGTTAACTCCTACGTAATCTACAGAACCTTTCACTTTATTAATCTCTTCTATCATAGATTTCCATAGTCTCACCTTTGTGTTGATGAACCCGTTGGAGACCTCACTCCTTGAGAGACCGGCTTGCCTTACTAATATATGCTTATCAACATCACTGGTGTACGGGTGAAGAAAATTTTCGAAAAGCCAAGATCTAAGTGTGGATACTAAGCACTCAGGAAGGCTGCACTGTGGTCGCCACGGGCATTGCTGAAACAGTAATCCTCCTTGCTAAAAAGCCTTTTGCTGTCTAAAGCACTGGTCGAGAAGCTTTTGCCATGGAGTATCACCTGTGCTGAAGGTGGCGAGTGTTGCAGACGTGAGGTCACGTGCGGGATGTGAAGTCATCAAAGCTACCTTCTGGTTGCATTCACCATAAAACTTGTCCCTATATAACTGCTTGAGCTGAAAAATACCACGAAATTCTTTATCCGCAAGCGTTCTCAGATTCTTCGGTCTAGCTCCTCGTATCTTCAGGAGTTCGATATTGGCCACCTCCACAATAACAACGGTCTTACCTCTCTGCCTTTGCGAGTGTGCGGCTTGGCTTCTACTTTCTCTGTCTCCATGCGTTACATTCACTTCATCTCCGCTGATCACAAATTTGGGATCGAACCCTTCAGTGACATTACATTGAACAGCTTGGGAGCATAGTGCTGGATCATCTTTGGCAATCAATTTCAGACCAGGTATTTTCACACTTACTGCAGATGAGTCCCCAAGACCACTTATAGTGTCTTTGCCATAAACTTACATATTGTTTGTGTACATTTGAGCAAGGCTAAGACCACATTTCTGCATAAATTGAGCCTCATATGAGGTATTGACCACCGTATCCAATATATAGATGAAATTAACATCTTCAATCCCAGCAGAGCAGCTATCATCATTGCCTTCATCATCACGGTAAGTTTTTTTTTTCATTAAGAGTCAGCCTAGATGGGGAAGCTGGTGGCAGAGTTGGGTTGCTCGATGGCAAGGGCGAAGATGTCGCAGTTGGCAGCGGTGAAAAACTAGGAAGGGGTCGGTTAGAAGTAGGAGGAAGAGTGGCAACTGGGACTGGCAGTGGAGCACATGTAGGAGGATCAGATGGGGCGGACGACGGGATTTGGGTCGCAGAGCCGTCATCGCTGGAAAGGGAGACACCTCCGATCGTTGATTTGCGTGAAGTTTCGTTGGCGATTTCACCTAATAGCTTATCCATCTCCGATTCATCAAAATTTGATACAGTCTTTAGCACTGGACCTTGGTCGCGTACTGAATGAGGGTCGACGGGTGCATGGACGACATGCGGACGGACCTTATCAGAGGTGGATTCGGTGTTGACTGAGTCAGAACAGGCGGCGACACTAGACTCCCGGCGTGCGGGGCTGGTCGGGCTTGATTTGGGCGGAGTCATGGTAGTAGCGCATGAAGGCGGATGGGGGGGCGGAGGAGGTCGGGCAAGTGCAAAATCGGTCTTTGATGTAAGACCAGGAGGAGAGAGCGAGTGCGAGTAGATGTCCGATGATAGTTTGATTGCCGACGTGCATATTCTTTCTAAGGAACGATTAAAATCAGCAAAAAAAACATCAATCCGATCAAGTGATGCTTCCACTTGATCCACCCGAAGGGCTTCGCGGCGTTGATCAAGGTCGATCACCCTTCTTTTGGTGTCTATCTTCGTGAGGATAGTGGGGTGGCGGATCTCGGCATTGGAGTGGAATTTGAAGCGAAGGATAGTCATCTTCTTCATTGTCGACCGCCCATCTCCTTCGACGTCAATCGTCGTCGACCGCCCATCTCCTTCGGCATCGATCTTCGTCGACCACCCAGCTTATTCGTCGTCGATCTTCGTCGACAGCCCATTTTCTTCGGCTTCAATCATTGTCGACAACCCACCTTCTTCTGTAGTCCATCGTTTTTCGCAAGCTCCGGGCTCTGATACTAAACTGATGTGGTGATCGTCGGAAGAATCGGACCTGCAAGAAGGAATTTCCCAATCCATGGAACAAACACAAACACAAGCTTCTAAAGTTTCAAAGATAATAATATTTCATTGATAATGCCTTCCTTACAATATCTTGCTTATATAAGCTACTACTAAGAAGATTCTAGAAATATTGTAACAAACTAAAGTAAACTAGTCCTAAGGAAAACTTAAGCTATAATGTTCCACATCATAATCAAATTTGTCAATTGATTTGAAACGATTATTCACAAAAGCTTGCACAATAAAACTAAGAGTTCAATGTCAACTAAATAGCCTTTCTTATCTCTCAATCTAGCAAGCCAAAGCAAGATAAATCAAAGCTATACAATCTACTAACAATGGATCAAACTTCTTCACAAAACAGTAAAGAAGATATAAATAGAATCCATAAACAAGATTCTACACCACCTTGCAAACAATTCATAACAATGTAAATGCAAGAAGTATGAATAAACCAAAACCAGCTATCAAAGAATCAAATACAGAAAGATTTACGTGGTCACAGGAGGTGCCTACATCCACGGGTAGAAAGAGGGGGTGGCTTCTTTTATTAACTTGCACAAGAAATTTACAATGGCTAGCAATGAATCTATGTAAGTCTTTCAAAGGGGTACAAATTTCTTTAAAGAAATTACAATGGAGAGATATCACCTGAGATTGCCTCTTTGTCTACCTTCAGATTCCTCAATTCCTCAGAAAATGGCCACCCAACGATGCCCTTGCCTCGTCGACCGCTTGCAAAAGAAGCTCCAAATGAAAGAGTTTAAGAACAAACCCGATGCAAGCTCTCCTTCTGATTCCCCTTAATCGCACAAGAAGCCCTCTCTCTTGCTCACGCCTGCAAGCTCCTCTCGGTTCTCTTCCCAGTTCGCCTCCAGCCCTTCGCCGGCTCTCTCCTTGATTCGCTCGATTTGCACGCCGTTTCAAAGACAAAGGCCCCCACCTGCTAAATATATGAAGAGTACAGCAACACAAGAAAGAGGCTACACTAAAGACTATTCAAGAGAGGCTACACCAGAGAAATTCAATTAGCTTTAAAATTCAGATTTTAAATAAAGCAAGTGTAAATTATTATTATTATTATTTTTAAATATTTAGGTCATACACATATCGTATAAATAAAGACTCGAATCCAAGACCTCTTAGTTGATAGTCTAAGCTCTCAACCAACAGGTGAAGATGAGCTATGTGTTATAAATTTAAATTAATTACTAATATTTGATTCAAATGATTAATAAACAGATGATTATATTTAGGGTGCTTTTCGGACAGCTTCGAAGCTACATTATGGTATGGAAATTTACCACTTTCTTCTGATCTGTTCGGAATTTGGAAAACGAAGATTTTTTTAACAATCCCTTTATGCTTAGCAAAAGATTTTATGGATACCATTAAGTGTTAATTATGATTTATATTGGTTCATCACCTATTGAAGAAGTCATAATAGCATCACATATGATTTGCACGATCATTGAGTTAGTTAAAGAAAATTAATGTTGATAATGATATATAGGTTCATTTGATAATGATGTAATTAATTATTGATAATTAATATTTTATTATAATATCAATATGCTTATATTCTAGGTATTTTAATGAATTCTTACATCTCTATTAATAAAAGCTTAATTGCACTATCTTTGGAAGCTATTTACTCAGAATTACCACCAAATGCTTTATAAAGAATTAGGGTTAGGGTTCACAGACATTCACGTTTTGCCTTTACGCTTATGATATTGATTGTTTTCATATAATGCAATTAACAGGTGTATATCTTTTAGGTTTGACAAGATGTATTGCTATTTTTGAATGAATTTTTTGATACTTCTAAGGCATTTTTATGTGAGGAACTCGGATACAATTTCTCCAGCACGTGATGCGAAGCAACTCAATTAAAAGCTTATTAGAGTTTAAATCAGCACAATTAAGGTCAATTATATTTTGAGCCAGTTCAAAGTTTTAGCTAACCAACAAAAATCATTTAAAGACAGCTCAAAGTTAGCTCTAAGCTCAAAATTTGGCTTTCGCATCACTTAGGTTTCGTTTAGGACGGCTTTCTTACAGCTTCATAAAGCAGCTTTTTAGTACAAAAAAATAATTTTTGTACTAAAAAGTTGCTTTAAGAAACAATAAAAAAGTCATCTCGAACGAAGCTTTAATTTAATCTACGATAGCGGTTTTAACCGCCACAAAATTTTTGCAGCGATTATGGATTCATTGCGAAACCGTCGTAAGTGCTATTTGCTGCAAAGTATTTTGCAACTACTGGGGAAGAAAAATAGCAGCACTAGTTTTACCAACGATTAAAATCGCTGCTAAATTATCATTAATTAAAAAAAAAAGATTGTTGAACATTCACAATAGGAAACATCAAGTTTTTGATAGTAAGAGTAAAAGTTATTCGAGAGGTAAGAAACTTCTAAATATTTTCTAAGACAAATCTTGCAAAATATTCCAACCTGCCCATGGTATTAGAAATATTATTACAAAATATCTTGAATAATTTTTTTCTATTAAAGAGGCTTTCAACATAAATTGCACCAAGCTTAGAAGTTGCAACTTGATTGTTCCATTACAAAAAGATGAACAAATTGTGGAAGTCAACCTATTGTTTTAGCTTGATTTCATGCTCTTCCACCATTTCATGATTCAAACAAGTAGCATCGGCCAATTTCAAACCTTCACTTCTAGCAGCATCGTCCGACATTGCTTCATGGTCGAAATTGGCAGCATCGGCTTCCCCGTCGCTAGCTTCCCGTTCAATTCCAGAGGAATCCACCCAATCACGCTCCATACCAGCAGTAGAGTTCGGCTCGAACTCATAATTGTGCTACAGATCTTCCCTATCAGAAGTCATTCTTGCTACTTGGATTCCCTGGGAGTTGCAAAATGAGGACGGGTGAACCTGGGAGCCCGATTCTTGCTGAGGAACGCAACTAGCAGTAGAAGGAATCGTGTGAGCGGGAGCTAAGGCACGTGAGAGAGAAGGAGGCGGGCCTGGGAGACATGCACGCATGGGCGGAGGAGGGGGGGTGACAGTGCCCCCCCTAAAAAAAATCAGTACACTTGTATCCCTTGGTGTGTGTGTGTGTGTTTGTGAGAGAGAGAGAGAGAGAGAGAGAGAGAGAGAGAGAGATGAGAGTGCAAATTATGCTCAAAGTATTGCAAAAATGAGATACGATCCAAAAGATCAAAAATGTGTTTATATATCTTTTATTATAGAATTTCAAGGGTTATGTAAAACACTGCTCCATAAAGGTAAAATGATAAAAAAGTACAGTTCTAGCGATACAATCCTAGATTTATTAGCATACTGTTTCGATACATCCATCGCAACTAGGATACAAGTGCATTATAATCTGTATGTGCTACCTTTCGTTTTATTCATTTGAAGAGGTTTGCCAATTATCTTTCCCATGGCAAAGATGGTGCTTCCGGTTAGTAAAATATGGTCTTAATCGGGCAAGGCAATCCAAATGAGAACCACCAAAGGCTCATGGGCAACTATTTTAATGTATTCTAGCATTCCAGATGACACGACAAGCAAAACTATTTTAATTTAGACCCCCCTGAATAAAATTTCTGGCTCCGCCACTGCATACACAGGAGCTAGAGCTAGGGCACGAGAGGGAGAGGAGAGATCAAGGGATATTAAAACAACGATATAAACTACACGATTTTAAAAATACTTTTTGAAGCAATTTTGAAAATGAATGTTGAAAAAATAATAGTAATTTTAGCAATGGTGAAAATCATTGTCTATACCAATCTATAGTGGCGGTTTTGTAAACCGCCGTTGAAATATCAAGTTTTTTATAGTGAAGATAGCAACTAATCAAAATTCTAATGCCTTAGTGACTCTGCTCTTATTATGCTTGTTGATTTAAAACTTGTCCTTGAGTTATACTAAGGCTTTTTGGGACAGCTTCTTTTATTGTGTTCTAAAGTAATTTTTTAGTATAAAAATTTCTAGTTCAAAAAAAATTTGTACTGAAAAGATACTGTGGATGGTTGATACAGGTTATCTGGATCACAATTGGAGGCATAAACCCCAGATTTTGGCATTTATATTGATTTTCTTTGAAAATATGTATGGATCATGACCTCTAAGTAGGCCTTTCCACTTTATAAAATACTTTTTCCATCATTTATAGCAGAAAAGATTTCATCCCCAATAATAATTTTAGGAAGGAGATTAGTGTGAATTCATACGGAGGTGTAAAAAACACATGAATTCGAGGTTTTGGTTGGTGTTTCATAGCATAAAGCATAAATATGTGTATATTTATCTAAGATTTCATTTGGCATAACTTTCTTAGTTCTTACCGCTTCTTAAAATAGCTTTTTAGTACCAAAATTAAAATTTTTATACTAAAAAAGCTGCCTTAAGAAGAAGTAGGAAAGCCGTCCCAAACGAAGCCTAAGTCCTAGAGAGCTTTTGGTTCTTTAAAGACTTGTAATTTTCCTATTATATTAACGCTTATGCCCCTTTGTGAGTTCTCCCAAAAAAAAAAGTCAAAATCCCTCTTATATATATAAATATTGTAGGACTTAAGACATTCACGTTTTATCTTAGCATTAATGATTTTGATTGTTTACTTACAGTGTAATTATCTTCTGCACATATTTTATCTATGGAATTGTCAAAATTCAAATGTCTAATGCATCTGCCATATTTAGAAACAAAGAACAACAGCATTGACAGAAATAAAAAAAGGTAGCTTCTATAACTGATCAAAAGAGACAAAATTGATGCAGATTTTGTATTTACATAAGCTTTTCTTTCATTTTATGATGATCGTCCTCTGTAAAAAAGAAACAAAAAGAAACTACATACAACGTTTTCTTCAACATTACAGGACTACTAACCATTTAGTTGGTCGCTTGTCGTCTTGGCAGCCATAAGTTTTTTCCTTCTATAATTAGCTTTAAAACAAGCTTGTCTTAACCTTTTAATTTTCTCGTCTAAATCTTCTCTCGGCATAATTTTCATTAACTTCTTTTCCTCTTCAAGAATTTCTAGTGTTGCCTTTATATCTGGTTTATCTAACTTCAGCTCTTCTACTCTCTCAAATTCCTGCATAGATAATCACAATCTTATCATGTAGAAGTTAGGTGATAATATGGCTATGTATAATGCATATGATCTTAGCTCTATTAATTCTTCAATATTAAAGTGTCTATTAGAGATTATGGGTTCGTTTGGGATGGCTTACTTACTGCTTCTTAAAGATGTTTTTTAGTACAACAAATTTAATTTTTGTACTAAAAAACTGCTTTAAGAATCAATAAGAAAGTCGTCCCAAACAACACCTATAATACTACTTTGTGATGTAGCTAAAACTAGTGAATGAGTAAAGTTCTTTGATACTTCATGTGCTGAAAGTAGTAATTTAAGATATAAAAAATATATCAATAGCTCCTATTATATAAGGGTTGATACTTAAAAGTACCTTCAATAATTAGTGATTGTTAATATAATGACCTCATATTTGAGTATGTCTTTAATGTATTTTGATTGTGGGCATTTATTAAGAGTATAGAGGGATTAAAGATGAAGTTAAATCTATATCTTATAAAAATAGAAGTTTGGATTCAAGGAGAAAAATTAGCTAAAAATATTGGTGTATCTATTGAACTTCTAAGAAATGTTTATGGACCTTGCGAGCCATAGCAAAATCAAACATATTTAGGATTAGAAGCTATTATATAGAATATACGTGTACTTTGGATGTTTAAATAAAAGACTATCAGTAAGCTCAACTATGACTAGGAGGTCATATAGTCAAGGAGAAAATCATCGAATCTGACCCAAATTTTAAGCTAATGATGATCACGTTATATGTGAAGAGCTAATTTATTCTATAAGAAGGCTTAGTGGTGTGGTGAGCAAGCTATCACCTATGTAAGAGGGTTCTTTAAAGTATCTTTCTAAAAGTTACCATCATATCTAGTTGTGCTAAATAATAAAAATTCATGAGCAACTATTGATATTCAAGTTGATAATATAGGACATTTTAAAGTATATTTAATCATTTTTAATCTTTTTTTTTTTTTTTTTTTTTGTATTCAAAGCTTCAGAAGAGCATATCTTTTAGTGTTAAATATGAATTAAACATTTCTGAATACAAACAATTGGGATATATTGAACTAAGATAATTAGTTTAGTGAAAAATTTAATGTTAGTCTGAAAATGACATAATGATATCATCAATACTTTATTTGCAGTCATCATATTGCAATAATTATAATGGAGAAATTCAATGCTAGTTATTATGAAGAATATAACTTGGCTCTAAAACTTATAGAAGATTAAGTTTGTAGGCATCTTGGAAAAAATATGATTGATACATCACAAAAAAATCTCCTTGATCGAGCACAAATCTCGAAGCATATTTAAATTGAAAAGTTCAAAATTAAAATTGGGACCATCCAAACTTAAATTTTAGCAAACTTATAGTCAAATTAAATGTCTCGACGAGATGAACTCAACTGCACCCAAATCGGTCTAATCCAAAGCACAAATGGGCCCAAATCAAGGGGCTGGGGCATATTTAGAAGCTTCAAAGTATTATTTGGATGATGAAATGATGTACAAAAACGAAATGCTTATAATAAAATCGAGCGTCTTGATGAGACAAATCCAATGAGCCCAAGAGCACTTAATTATGATATCATTAAGGCTTTTAAATGTTGAACGAAAGTTCAATGATCAAGGGAATCATTATAGGTCGTCCAATAGAACACTCCAAAAATGCTCCTGATCTTTCCATATTTGTGGAGCATATCACTCTCAAAATTTATAAATGGATCCCTACTCTCTACATGAAGGGGACATTTTGGAGAAGGCTTGGACCCTAGGCTAAAGACTCAAGAGAGCTCTGAGGCTTGAAAAATCTCGGAGCTCCACCCAAGCACCAACACCAGTGAACCCTTACTGCTTGGCCGCCGCAATTGAACCTCCGTCTCGCCATCAAACCTCTGTCCAGCTGCCACCACCAGGCCTCCACCCGACCTTTGTTGCTCGCCATCCATGGTCCTTTCAACCTCCGTCGCCCGCTGACAACAATCCCTCCGACCTCCATCACCCGCGACGGTCCTTCCGATCTTTGTTGCCTGCCTACTACAATCCCTCTTACCATTGTCCTTTGACCTCAATCTCCTGACTACGATCCCTTTGACCTTCATTGCCTGTCGACTATGGTCCCTCCGACCACTGTCACCAAACCACAATCCTTCGACCTCAATCTTCCAACTACGGTCATTTCGACCTTGGTTGCCCATTGACTGTGGTCCCCCTGATCTTCATTGCTGGACTATGGTCCTTCGATCTCAATCGCCAGGTTGCGATCCTTTAAACCTTTGTCGCCCACTAACAATGGTCCTATCAACCAAAAAAACATGCTAACATTCTCGAGAAGAGCAGCTCTAATGCCATTTGATTCTTTCAACTCTACCAATGTGACACGCTCTATACAATGTATATTTATTATATTATGCTAATGTCTTTTCCTGTAGAAGGGCATATATTGTAATCAATGATAAATATTAGTGGAATCATTTCAACTGGGCCAGGCCCCGTAATTTTTTTCATTTTTTACATAAAAATTATGGCGTCTCTTATGACTCTTGCACTCATTTCTCTTGTCTGTGTTGGATCTTCGTATAAAAATAGGACGCTCAACCATATATCTCTCTACCATCATGAATTTTCAAGAAAGCAACAATCATCAATAACCAAACTATAGCATGAGAAAGAACCTAGGTTTGAGTGATAGACTTATGATTTATTCATGGTACAACTTTATGACGATCGATATTTCAGAAATGAGGCATCAGTTACTATAGTTTTTGCTTAAAGTTTTATACACCAGAAGCATGCTTAGCTATATATATTTAAAGTATATAACCAGTCAAAAAAGATGACACATTGAAGGTTTAAAAAAATTTAGCAAAATTATCATGTTGCCCTATCAGTGAAGTTGAAGAAAATTCTTTCAAAAAAGAAAAAAAATAGAACTTCAAATGGAGAAAATGGTGTGATTTGATGCAAGTAAGAGTTATAGAGCATAATCGTATTACTTGTATAGTCTAAAGCCCACCACCTTCTTGAATATTTTTTCTTGTCATAATTACAAACTTATTTGATGTAAAAATGAATTATCCTTTCAATTTTGATAACCTACCAGAATCCTTACTGATATGCCATAAAAAATTATCTTGATCGGGCACGAATCTTGAGACAAAATTAAGTAGGAAACTTCCAAAATTAAATCCAAGATCATCTAAACTTCAATTTCAACAAACTTATAGTCAAATTGAACGTCTCGAAAATACAAACCCAACGACACCAAATTCGACTCAAACCGAGCCCAAATGGGTTCAAATCAAAAACCCGAAGCTCATTTAGAAAGTTCAAACCATAAATTCAATGACCAAACGATTTCCAAACATGACATGCATATAGTCGAATCGAGCGGCTCGACGAGGCGAATCCAACAAGTCCAAGATCGTCAAATTATGATATCATTAAGATATTCAAATGTCCAGTAAACGGTTCACGATCAAGGGGATTAACATCGGTTGTCCATTCAAATCATTTTTAACTTAACCCTTGATCTCCCTTATATTTACTGGCCATGCCACTCTCAGAAAACTATAAATAGAACCCTCATTCCTCATGGAAGAGGACTCAAGCCAGGAAGAGAAGGAAGAGAGAGAAACTAGAGTTATCTTGCCATCAGACTCCTCCTCAACCACCGCGCGGCCGCCGACCACCGACTGATGCTGGACTCCCCCCCGGCCACCGACTGATGCCGGACTTCTGCCTAATCACGGACAAATGTCGAAATTCGGCCCGGTTACCGACCGACGCCAGACTTCTGGCCATTGACCGACTAAAGCCGGACTTTCACCCAGTCACCGACTGACGCCGTACTTCTGCCTAGTCACCAGCTGACGTCGGACCTCCGCCCGGCCACCGACTGACGCCAGAGTTCCACCCAGCCGCCGGCTGACTCCGGACTTTTGCCCGACCATCGAACATTGCCAGATTTCCTTTCGATCTCCGCTCGTCACAGGATTTCAGCCCGACGGTTGATTGTTGTAATCAGATCGTCCTTAATAGGGCGGATCAGTCATTTGTAATTTATTCAAACACTAATGAAACCATTTCAACTAGGCGTCGTGGTTTTTCCCTTTTCTAGGATTTTTCACGTAAAAAATCTTGTGTTTTCTACTTGTGTGATGGATATTCGTGCAACGCTGAGACGTAAAATTCTAACTAATCATCGTGTATATTCTAGCGCGCAACATCCTTATATAATGAGTGTTTTGATTTAATGTAATTTCTTGAAGTGGTGCTACTAATTAGTTATACTTAATAATGTAATGCTTGTCATTTCGATTGTATATTGTTTACATTAAATTTCAAAAGTTCCAAGATGTCCAATAGTTATAATCAATAACGAAATCTGAATAAGATTCGAACAATGCTAGAATCTCAAGATTTAAAAATTATATAAATTTATTTGAAAACATGTTTGAATATTGTTCAACTATTGTCGCCTAATTATAATCACATGATTGTTATTGACCAGCCATCATTGTCAAACTACTATCATGCAACTGTCAACACTCAGCCTTCCGACTACTATTTTTCAATATCTATTGACCGATTGTCATTAGTTAACCATTGTCATCACCTTGTATTACTTCTCAAAATTCAATATTATATCCACAAGCTTTGGTAACCTCAATTGTACAGTAGACTATTTTAAATAGATTAGACGCCAAGATTTTTTTTGTTTTGAAAATTTTCATGTTCACCTATGAACTTTTCTTTTATCTTTTGATGTGTGAAATATTCATATAAAATTAAGACATAAAATTATCACCCTTCCACCTGAATATTCTATCCTGTAATAAGGATTAACTTTTGACAATCTCATGATTTTCTTACATTTCACGTAGACATTATTTATTTAAAATACATTTGTTAAGATAATTTTATCAATTAAATTTAAATTATTAATATTTCATTCTCATGACCTTTTATATTTTCCATACACACATGATTTATTTATAATATATTTACCAACATAATGTTATCATTTAAACTCTAATTTTTAGTATTCTAACTTAAAAATTATAATCATAGATTTGAAGAAAAAACAATATAAATAATTATAGGAGAGGTGAATTTTACTACTTTCAAATTTATGATGACTGATTCTAAATAAATTTAATTTATCTATATATATATATATAAGAAAAATTTTCAACTGAAATGATATAAAATTATTATTATATTGTAGAAATTAACCTAAAAAAAAATCCATTACATCAATCTTTTCGCTCTTATCTGCAGTAACTCAATTCAGGGATTGGATGATTGAGATCTCCTGTTTAAGTACTCATAGTTTGCTCTTAAAATTGCTGATTCTGTTCAGATCTTGATCCAGATATTTTTATTTTAACCTTTAATTTGAAAAAAATAAATAAATCATGGTCATCAAAGAAAAGCTTTCTTCTACACTTTCGAAAAAAAAAAATCGCAGACAATTCTTACAAAAATGAGCAATTTACAAATATATCCTCTAAATAATAGATGCAAACCAGATGTGAAAGTATTCAGGTCAAATATTTTAATTAAAATTTTACATCATATCACAAATTTTATATTCTAATAGAAATCTTTTCCTAAAGAAAGAATGAAGTCTGGGAATTTGATAACCAAAATTTTTTTGAACAATAAGTTAATTACGATAAAAAATGACCGAAAAAAAAATATTTTTCATTTCATTTCTAACTTTTCTCAAACCCGGAGCAGTAGTTGCAAGTCTTGTCGTAATCATGCTCAAAATTCAGAATAAGTTTCTTCTAAATTAAGGTCTGATTAATTAGTTTTATTTTTTGAGTTAATAAGTAAATTAAGCTCTCACTTAGCATTAAGATAATTTCTTTTTAAAAATATAAATATTAAAACTTCCTATTCTATATTCAAATAATATAGATAATAATATGTTAATTAATTAAAAAACATTCATATAAAATATATCTACACAAATTATTATTATATAATAAGTAATTAAATGTTTAAGCGAACTATTCATATATCACATATATTATATTTTTATAAATATATCATATTAATAAATTACATGTAATTAATTTAAATTCAAAATTATTTATGATATAAACATTACAAATTTAATATGATTATAAAAAATAAATAAATTTGTTTCTTGGGCGGAATTGTATGGGCCCTATTGATAGGTTAGCCAATTAATATTGTCAAATTGTTCTAAATAAATTAAAAGTTAATAAAAGTTTAAATATACTAAAAATTATTTTAAAAAATGACTATGGCCAGATTTTTTGTGTGTTTTTTGTTTAGGTTTAAGAAATAAGTGTCATAAAAAAATCTCCTTTTTATAATATATGTATATATATAATTTAATTATATCATTAATCATTAATTTAGTTTTCTTTACAAATGGTTTTAGTTACGTTGATATATTACTCAACAAATAGAAGAGGTAGAGCAGAAGAAATTATTCCGTGCAGAGTCCGGACAGGAAGAATCACTGTGAGTATACACACTATGTATAAATAGTGTACAAAAAGTTGATTTACACTATGTATAAATTTATACAGAATATACACTCGCACATCTGAACAGTTCTTCCCGTCCAGACTCCGCACGGAATAATTTCTCATAGAGTAGATCATCAACACGTTATTGCATGCACCGTTATTGTGGCTCATATGTTTCTTTCATGAACAATCCTTATTGTATTTTCTTTTTGGTAGTAGATCCTTATTGTATATGAACAATCCTTATAGTAATGCATGAGGATATATACAGAAGAAAAGAGTCATAGAAAAGAGAAATATAGAGAGAGAACCGTACCTTGATATTTTGTATGAGGGTGTCTAAACTCTTCATTTTTCTGTGAGGCCAACGGGGTATGTTTAGCTCTCGACATCTTTTCTTTAAGAGTGTAATACCAACATTGAGAACTTTGGCAGCTTCGTTTATCGGCATTTGAAAATGTTTCGCTAACTCCTCAAATGTAATATCTTCCCTTTTTATTCTTCTGATTTCTTCATCCTTATTTTTCTCTTCAATACTAAGCTTTTTCCCTAACATTACTTCCTCTTCCTTCCAAAATTCAAATATTTCTCCTTCAAATATTATCTCATCTATGCCACAAAAATAAATAAATAAATAATGAACGCATCATTTACACAAGTTTTTAATTTGCTGGATTATTGCTGCATACCTCTAAACAAATCGTGAGAAGGACATACTGTAAAAGCCACTTCATCTAATGGAAAATCTAATTTCCATTTCCAAAATGGAAATCCGCTTCAAACGTCATATAGAAGACAGTAATATAAGCAAAATAAATAAATAAATAGCTATAATATAAAAAAAATTAAATAAAAATAAGTGTCTGTTACCTTAACTCCGAAAATTCCAATTCTGATTTTTTCATCTTCTTCAAGATGTATTACCTGAGATCATGGAGGAGGTTTAGAGGGTTTGCGATAAAAAAAAAAAAAAAAAAAACGAAGAAGCTGCCAACTGGAAAGCTTTTAATATTTGGAAGCCCTAGGTGGCCATCTTGCTTTCTATTTTTCTCTCTTCTTTCGTAATTAAACCACTGTAGGGTTATAATAATTTTCTTTTTGAGTCCATCAGATCACAGAATTAAAATTCATAAAAAAATATACAAATAAATGCAAGATGACTAAATATCACTTCAGGCTTGAATTGATTTGATTTTAAGATGGTTGATGGATAAACTAAGAATTTATTTGGTTTAATTTTTTTTACTTTTTTTATTATTTAAATTATAATCATAATTTTTCATGGATATTATTTTTTCATTATTTTCAAAAAATTTTATGTTAGAATTTTTTTTTACTGTTACTTTCCAACATGGGCAAAGTAAGAGGCACCCACACTCCTCCCTGTCTTAAGAAAAAATAAATAAATAATTATTTTTATATTATTATTACTATTTATTATTAAAATAGAATTATAATTATTATTTTTCTTTTATTCAGCCCCTTGTAACTCTCACTTATACATTGAAATAAATTATGTTCAGATATTAAAATCAAAATTTTATTACTGTAAGATGAATGCAGCATAAAATATAAGTTGAAAGAGTTTTTTTTGTTGTGACTATCATAAAAAATATACTATAAAAAAGAATTAGGGATTAGTGGAAGAATGATATTTAAATTATTTATATTGAAAAATAATATTTGATTATATTGATAATAAAGTAATTTTTCAACTCTTTTAGAATATGCATTATAACTTGTAGGTTTTCTATTCTTTTCTTTTATCTTTTTTAAAAGATAAATTTAAATAATTTTTTTTAAAAGCTGTTAATATTTTTCTTAAGCGTGCATGAAAAAAGTTTAACTAATATTTAAAAAATCTAATATGTGCCACACTAGTTTCCAAAAAGTTATTTTCCCTACAACAACTTTACAACTATCTTTAGAAAAAATTGTAGCAGTCCCAAACAAATGTCGAGCCTATCTTTATAGAAAGTTCGTTCATGCAGTTTCGGGTCATTTTCAGCTGTCAAGCCAGTTAGGAAAGTTGTTTGAATCAACGTATGTCACGTTTTGCCTATCACAGCTTTCAAAAATACGAAGTATTTTTTAATTTTTTTATTAAATTTCTTTTTTTTCATTATAAAAGAATGGTGATAACTTTGGTCTGGTAAAACTGTCTTCATTTAAATTTTTATATGTTATAGAGATTGAAATTTTGAACGTTTTGAATATTTTTTAAAAATTATATTGGGGGTTTTGAAATTTATATGATTTTTATCGAATAGAAAATAAAATGGACTCTGAAAAATAATATTGTAGTACAATTAAAGTCTTAAAATAATATTATGCACAATCTTTGATAATTTAATTATTTTCTAAAAATATGCATTTTTGCTTGGAAAGATTTTATGTTTCCTACCGTTATAATATTTTGGCAAAATTTAAAAATTGTTTTTTTATACATCATTTACTTTTATTCATTAAAATATGTGATTAATTAATTGAAATGAGTAGTTCTGTGAAAATTTAAAAGGGGTGGAGAAGTTCTGTTCTGATGATATATACATATTCTACTTCAGAGTTATTAAACTCTATCTATTATTCAGAGTTGTTAAACTCTGTCTGTTATTCAAAATAACTGAACTCTGTCAGTTACTCAAAGTTATTGAACTATGTCAATTGGAAGGTATAATGGTCCAAATTATTGAGCTATGTCTATTGGGAAAGAAATATTAAATGCTTATGTATTTTACCTATATTTTCTGATAATTGCATTTAATTCTCTGTTTAGTTCCGCTTTTAATTCTTAGTGAATGTTTAATAAGTAAAATGATTTGAGAATTTAGATCAGTTGAAATGTGGTCTATTGATTTATTTTAGCTCACAGATATTTTACTTCCTATTTTTATAATTTGGGAAGGGAAGGATGTGGTTGAGTAGCAATTTCAGGAATCTGATCTCAGTTTATATGTATTTATTCTTTTAAGGTTTGCATAGTCATTGTTAATTTTATTATATAGCTTTTATTTATAGTCATGCCCTGTGATTATATATGTCATTTTGATGATGAAAAAAAAAATCTTTTGAATGAGTTTATTTTTAGTTCTTTGGATATTTTAATAGCTTTGTAGTTTGTTGTTTATTTTAAGATATATATTAGACCAAAATCTGAACAATTTGCAAAACTAAATCTTGAGATTCGCTTGTTACAGCTCAACACAAGAAGGCCTGTCTCATAAGTGGATCTTGTCGAGTTGGGTTGTGACACATAATGAGCTTATCAAGATCAACAAAAATCTAAAACTCACTAAAATTTTTAATGCAAGGTATATAAGTCAATATGAATGTTCATCTCAATCAATACAACCAATAACCTTCAATAGTCTATCAATGATCATTCATCAATACTACAAATCAATATGATCAGTAATGAAAAGCAAGAATCATTATGATGAAATTCATAAATCAATAACAAGTGCAAGAAAATAAATGCATCAATAATCAATTAATCATGAACATACTTGTGTCTATATATATGCATGAATAAGGAATATATGAATCAATTATCCATTTCATCTATTCTTAATTATTAATTCTTTATCTATTATTTTGCATGCTAACAATGTATGCATCAATATCATATTTTTCAGTAATATAAGACATCCAGCTTTAATGTGATATTTTTATCTTTCCATTTATATCATTCATTAATCTTATCATTTATTTATTAAGTTAATTATCATTACAGATGGCTTTTAATAATCTATAAAGAGTGTTCACTTTTGCCTGTCAGCATAACCAGCAATTGGTTACAGGCTACACTACAGGAAAACCAGGAAATACCTGTGGAAATAATTACGCCGGAAACAACGACGACATTACTGGTGGAATTATCTGTCGGTTCGTTTACGGCGGACGTTCCAGCTGAAATAATGTCGGTAACATTCCGGAGGTGAAACTGCCAGGATTGTGCTGGTGTTATCAATATACCGACGCATATTTTGCCGGTAATATCCGGCGGATATTCCAGTGGATTTACTGCCGGGTTAATTAAAACCCGACGAAGTATTACCGGCAGATAGGCCACTGGTAAGTGGGCCGGTGGATATTCCACCAGAAAATACGTCAGTAATTCCAATATATCGGCCCCTGCCCTCAACTTCAGGACATTCCGCACAGATCGACTTCGCTCCTTCGACGACGTTGAACATCGCTCCTTCGATGACGTTCCGCACCTATTCGACCTTGCCCCTGCCCTCGAGCTCGCTTGTTGTTCGCTCCTTCGACGACGTTCCACAACTGTTCGACGTCGCCCCTGCCCTTGAGCTCGCTTGCTGTGTAGGTAACTTTCTCCCTTTTGCATTCTTTGCTCCAGTTCACGCTCCTCTGACAAAGTTCGACTTCGCTCCTTCGACACAGTTTGACTTCGCTCCTTGATGTTGTTCGACTTCGCTCTGTTGACGCTATTCGACTTCGCTCCTTCGGTGACGTTCAATTCCAAACGGCCGGGAGCTCGCTTGCTGTGTAGGTAACTTTCTCCCTTTCGCATTGTTCAAGTTTACCTTCAATTTCTCAAAATTAATTTGGATTCATGCCGGGTAGGTCTACTATGGAAGCCATGCATTTATTAAGAGGTTTGATGGAGAAATATAAAGAGAATAAGGAGGATTTACATATGATATTTATTGATTTAGAAAAAGCATATTATAAAGTTCCAAGAGAAGTGCTATGGAGAGTTCTTGAAAAGAAAGGAGTTAATAACGCTTATATTCAAATCATTAAAGATATATATGCAGGAGCTATTACTTGTGTTCAAACACAAGGTGGTTTGACCAAGTATTTCCCTATTTCGGTTGGATTACATCAAGGATCAGCCTTAAGCCCATATCTTTTTGCTTTAGTCATGGATGTTCTCACTAGACATTTGCAAGAGGATGTATCTTGGTCAAACCCTCAAGCTCGCTTGCTATTCTTAGAACTTTATCATATGCTTTCTTGTTTGATTGAAAATTGTAGTTTTGAAAATGTTTAATTTTCTTTGGGAAAGTTAAATTTCTGGAATTTTGATTTTATAACCGAACACTTATTATGAATAATATATCATCTCGAAAGGTGAATATATCATTCCCTAATATGTTCAGATTATAAATCTTTGAATTTATCTGATTATTATAATCAAACTCAAGGAGAAACAATATATGATCCCGAAGGATCAAAATAATGTTTAATCAATTGTTTGATTATGTTAATCTGAATAGGATCATTAATTTTATAATCAGAACAATGATTGTAATTGATATATCTATTTGAAGAAAGAAAATATCAATCACTATCAATAGTTTGAATATGACGATAATGATCGTCAGGTTTAAATTTCCCAAAGATAATTAATTGAAGGTTTTAAAAACTTGATTTTTGAAATCATGTCTGGGTTTCTAAATCTCCTACGAGCGCAAGCCCTCGTAGTTAATTACATCATAGAAAATCAGAAAATTTCCTATGAATACTCTTGATTAAAATAGCGATACGAATTTCATTTGGAATTCAAAGCTTGATATCAAAGAAGGTTCAGGGACTGGAAATTCAATAAGGACTGGATCAAATTTGAACAGTTATTTCTGGAGTCAAAGGAAGAAGAGTAGGAGGTGTCTTGAGATTCTGAATTACTTCAGAAACACCCCAACCTATCCTAAGTGTTGGGCTTGAATTAGATTGAAAAAGATTTAATGTTTAAGTGATCAATTTTATTAGAAAGTGGGAACTAGATTCCCAGAAGATTGAGGTCTTAAGATTGAAGACTTGCCTCAGAACCTAAGTCTAAAATGGGTACTGAAAATCAGTGACCCGGATCCTAGCTAATGCAATGCAATCTGGACTTACCCAGGCCTGGATTGGGGAGCCAGCTAAACCACCTAAACGATTTAAAACCATGAGTCAAGTCAATTATGCAAGAGTGGTAGGAACATTGATTAAGATTGGTTTAAAGAATTGGGGTCGACATCTAGAGCAGATCCTAATTGACCCCTTAACATATGTTGGGTTAAATGTCTAAATAAAATACAATTAAGATTTAGACTCGTTTTTAATTTGTTACTAATGCAATGCATGCTAGTTGACTCGATAAAATGCTTAAATTAATATAAAGCAGTTTTAAAATCAGGCTTAAAAAATAGATTTTATCCTAGAGATTGCACAACATTCCCTTGGACAGAACTGCACCCTAATAGGTCAAGTGGTCTGCCAGAACCCGCGGGCGGGGAGGTGCCTAACACGGTAGAGAAGGTTCAATATGTATGCATGAAAAACTCCCGGCGAGTCCGGGCTTACTTCTTAAGAGCATTAGAGTTTCTATCTGAGCTTAAAAATTTTAAATTTTGTTTAAGTAGAAAAGGTTTATGACCGTACCCTCACGAGCCTCCAATCGGGTTCCAGGCTAAAACAAAATCGACATGCAATAAGCGCCGAATAAACTACTAAAAGCATGCGGGTCCTTAATCGCAATCAACACATCAATCAAATCAATTAAATAATTAAATAAATATTGAAAATGAAAGTACATAGGCAAGTGCCCTTAATTATACAACCCAGGGTCTGCAGGAAAGTAAAGTGGCCGGGTACCACTGACTACAACCCGGATTCTACTCCTAAGACTCAAGTGACTTTGAGATTTGAGATTCTTCTCGTTCTTCACTTCTTCGCCTTCTTGGAACTCCTTGGATCGTCGGGTCTGGATATCCAAATGAAAAGAAACTCCCCCTGAATAGGGGTGTTATCTTTTCTCTTTGGATATTTGAAATTCATCCTAATTTGGATCTCCAAATGGATAGGAACTCTCCTCTAAGGGATGTTCCTTCCTCTTTGGATTCCAAATTGGATGTTTAAACATCTCAATCTCAAATCACTTTAAATTTACAACTCAATTTACATCTCAAATTACATCAATAAAAATTTAAAAAAAACTAGACTCAACATCCTGCAAGGTTATCCTAATAATCAACAGTTTATATAAACATCCCAAGCAGTTATATATATTGAAATTAAAAAAAGCTCAAACCAGCCATACTTTGCCATGCTCTTTTAATTTTAAAGGGGGACTTAAGCATGCTTAGCACCTGTGCAATTTAATAATTATGATTTTGCCCACTTTTTATTTAATGCCATGTATGAGCATGGCCACCTGCATAAGATTGAATTAGTACAAAACGTCCCTAGCGTAGGGGTAAGTCTAATGTACAATCAATTATATCACAGAATGCTAAAATTTAAATAAACAAAACATATCAATTCTACTACTAGCAAACAGCATGCAGTAAAAGCTCAAAAAACTGGCACACAGCAGAAAAGTAAACACCGGCCTAGCCTAATACTAGAGTTGGTTGTCCTAGAAAACCATCTAAAATGTGTGTAGGAGGCTGTGTGGTTTTGATATGTCCTAGATAGGCACTTGATTGAAGTTACTTGAGGTTCTGGTTGGTTGAAAGGCTAGAGGGAGATTTAATTTGAGTTTAAATCTTAATGACTTGAAATTGATTTTAAATTTGATTTTAATTATTTTTTGGACACCACCTTTGTTTCTCATCGAGGCTGTGAAGTTTATTTCACCTTCCTTGGGGCTAATTTAATAGCCTCGTAGGCCTGGGTTATCCAGTGGTACCCGATATAATTAAGTAATTTAAGTTTGATTAGGATTTAAAGGTTAATTAATTTTAATTAGAATTAGTTGGTTGCTGGTTTTAAGTTCAAATTAATGTTTTCTAGAATTTTGAATGATATGTTGAATTTTGGTATTTTTGGATTATTTTAATGATTTAATTCAAGGGTCAAAAGTTGACTTTTTTATTTAAAGGGTTTTTTTGGAAATTTAATATTTTATTAAAATACTAGACTTTAATACGATCAGTTAGACAGTAAGTACACTGACATTGGATTTTTCTACATTTTATTATGAAGGTTTGAAGTTTTGACTTAAATTTGAACTAAGTTTGACCAAAAGTTGACTTTTTCAAAATTGTTTGATTTCTGGAAACTTAACATTTTAAATAAATATTAGACCTTAAGATGAGTTGTATACCTTTGAGTTTGCTCAATTTGGAGTTTATTTGAATTAGTTATGAATTTTTGAAGTTTTGACTATTTATTGAATTTTTAAAATTATTTAATTAAAGCCATTTTTATGATTTGAATCCAAATGACCTCCAAACTTCTTGAAATCAACTCCAGAGGTCAGGAATGACCTAAGGAGTGATTTCCAAGTGTTTGGAAAATTTCTGGAATTTTTAATTATTTTTAATTAATTAAATTAATTAAATATTAAATTTCTATTAAACTTAAATTAAACTTAATTTTGAATTCCAGTCAAAGGGCTTTTATTTTCCATTGATTAAGGGTTCAATTCTGATCAGTTTGAGGTATTATATGTAATTTTTGGACTTAAATTTGATTTATTATATTTTCTAGAAATTTTAAAGGCTTAATTGAGGTTTAAGTTTGATTAGGTTGATTAAGGGGCTTAATGATCTCAAAAGTCAGTGAAAATTTTTCTTAAAGCTGAGAATGTCTCTATGTTCAAGTGTTCAAAATTTCAAGTCAATTGGAATTGTATCCTAATTATTTGAAATATTCTAAGATTTCTACTCAAGATCCTTAATTATTGTCCTTAACGATGTCACTAAATTTGAGTAGGTTTGAATCAATGTCCAACTAACCCTTGACATATATATGAAAGATGTGCACACATAATCACAATCAATTCCTAAGTCTAGGAGAGCCCTAAAACTAGGTGGTGTGTGCACCTATACATGCAAGAATTAAACAAACTAATTACTTCACTAATAAAGATTTGATTAGTGGATAATTGTAATACAACTACCCACTAATCATTCCCCATGACTTCTATTCACATATTTAATCTTATGTTTAAATTTTCAAAGAGATCTCCCAAACTCCAAATTTAACATAAATATAATTTTAAAATAAGATTTTAAATATATATATTAAAATAATCAAAATATAATTAAAATAATATCAAATTATTATAAGAGATCTCTGGTTTTCAATATAATTTGAAAATAAATGTTTAATATTGAAAATAATTAGATTAATGGTTAACTAAATATTGATTAAATATTTAAATAGTTGGTTAAGGGATTAAAATCGTTTAAGGATACGTATATGTTGACTATTTAAGATCAAATTTGATTTTTAATATATTCAAATTATCCTATTTTAGGTTGATTAAGATATTTATAATCATATTTGAAGATTAGAAAATTATTCAAATTAATATTAATCAAATATTATTTAATCATTAAAAAAAACAATATTTAAAGAAAATATTTTAAACTCAATTAAAATTTAAAATAAAATATGTTAAATGATATCAGTGAAGCTTTAAAATATTTTAGAATAAAATTTCAAATTTAGGAAATATTTAGATTTAATTTAATTAAATACTAATTAAAATAACTAATATTTAAATATTTTAAATAATTTATCATATATTACATATTTCAATTTGATTTTAATTTTAAATTAAAGAGCTTAAGAAACAGAGTAGTTTGATATATTATGCTAAATTTTTAGATTTATATTTATTTTTTTATCATTTTTTGAAGAGAAATAGGTTTTAAAACAATTAAAACTAATTTTTTAATTAATTTAAAAAAAGTTTGGCGGCGGGAGACTACGTGGCAGTAGATGATTGGAGGGTTAAAATCACGCGGCGGTGGGCCAATCATTGACAATGATTGGCGCCGCCGCCAATCATTACCGCGGGAATGATTTGGAGGCGGGACCCA
Source organism: Dendrobium chrysotoxum (assembly GCA_019925795.1). Lineage (NCBI taxonomy): Eukaryota > Viridiplantae > Streptophyta > Magnoliopsida > Asparagales > Orchidaceae > Dendrobium > Dendrobium chrysotoxum. The sequence continues at coordinate 75,635,670 of CM034313.1, forward strand.
CGTGCTTTCACTAATCCACGTGGGCGCGTATTTAAGGCCGTTGGATCGTCTGTGCGAAGGGAGCAACGGCCCTGATCAAATCCCGCGGTTTGATCTCGCAGAGAGAGATTGAACGGCGGAGGTTTGATCCCGCGGTCCTGGATCAAGGGTCCAGATGTCGCCGCATGACGGAATTGACCTCAGGACTGAGCTTGCGGTTAATCAGAGCCGCGGTATGGCCATTTCTAGGCCATCGATCAGGAGATCAATGGTCAGAAATACATATAGTTCACCACTAATACAGCCGAAACCCTAAAAATAAAAAAAACGTCTCGTTCTTTTTGAATACTCAATCATTTAATATGAAATTTTAAACATAGATTTCATACATGAACATAAATAACGTGGAGCTTTTTTTACGGCTTTAAATGAGCTTAACAAAAAGCTATTTAAGTCTAAAACTACTGTCCTAGGACTAGGGTTTTATAGAGAACTAACCGTTGGATCTGAGAGAAAATGATATGGTTGAATTTGTATATTGTCCACGGTTATTTCCCCTTCAGAAATCGAGGCCTGAAAAGCTCTAGATCTTCCATTTTGAGCCTTGGATGGATTGAAGCTTATACTCGCCGGAAGATCCCCGTCGGCGAGGTTTTAACGGTGAGGTTTGATCTGAGATGGATGTAGGAGGAGTCTAGAGCTTGCAGGAGCAGAGAGCTTGGCTAGAAAGTCTGGAATATGTGAGAGAGAGCTAGGGTAAGAATGAGAGCTCTCAAGAATGTTTTTACCCTATTCAACCCATCCCAGTTTGAATAGACGATTAGGATTAGCTGGAGGAGCTTCCAGATGAATGCCACCTGGCCTGGAGGTTGTTGGGAGCAGATGGGAGGGCACATGGCAAGAACACCTATGTGGAAAGGCCCTTTTGTCCCCATGTGAGCATGTGGAAGTTATCTAAACGGTTTGATCTCGATCTAAGGGCTAGGATGGGCCCAAAGAAACTTCTAGAGCCTAATTAAACAGCTGGAATAGATTAGAGAAAAGGGAATAGGTTTGGACCAAGCTATTTGACCATTTAAGACCATTAGAAAAGCTTGGTGACTAGTTTGACTAGTCAACAGTCAAATTGACTGCCAAGGTGGCAGTCAAGTAGTCTTAAACACTGATTTAGAAAAGGTTGGAGGGGATTTGATGATTAAGGCTTGAGTTTTGAATGCTTAGAAGGTGGCTTGAGATGGCTTGACCAAGCTTAGTTGAGTTGACTTGGTCAAGTCAACTAGGCTCAATCCAAGATAGGTTAGGAAATATTTGAGTCATAATTTGAAGTAGACTTGAGGCTTGATGACATAGAGATGATTTGAAATAGTTGTATGGATTGAATTAAGGAACTAGTTTGAATAGATTGGATAGTTTGACCAAGTCAAATCAAGGGTGATTTGACTTCAAATTTGTTTAGATGTGCTTGAATTAGTTATTGATATGAGATTGAGAGTTTGAATTTCTTAAAAGGCTTGAATTAAATGGTTTAATTAATTTTGAGCTAAATGAGTCAAATTTGACTAGATTTGGACTCAGTTGACTAAGTCAACTGTTGACTGGGTCAATGGGTCCAGTCAAATCCAAATCATTGGGGAATATGGCCAGAGGAAATTGAGGGAGTTTGATGTTGATCTAGGGCTTGATTTGATATAAAAGAGCTTAAGGGTTTGAAGTAGTCAACCTAGGTTGACTTGGTCAACCAGGTTGACCCAGGATCAAGATTTGGGCTTGACAAGTTTGATTGGGTATCTGGAGTCTGGTAGAAGTGTTTTTAGGATTTAAATAGGTCATTTGGGTCAAATGGGCCTATGGGGCCCTTAAAGGGCTTAATGGGTCAATTGTGTTGACTTGGTCAACCCAGTTGACCCAGGGTCAGGGATTGGGTCCAATCAGTTCAGAATGACATTCTGAGTCTACTGGTGGTGGTCTTAAGGTCTGGGGAGTTCATTTGGTCAGAATGACCTATTTTGACCCTAAAGGGGCCTTCTAGGTCAACTAGGTTGACTTGGTCAACCAGGTTGACCCAGGGGTTGAAAGCGGGTCCAACAAGTTTGGTTTGATATTTGAAACTTGCTGGAGATGGTTGCATTTGATTTGGAGCTCATTTGACCAAAGTGACTATTCACACCCCATAGGGGTATTTTGGTCATTTTGACCCCTGGTCAACTGGGGGTCAAATTGAATCCAACAAAATACAGTTTAATGCTCAATGGGTCATAATCAAGGGTCTGGAAGTGATTTGGAGCTTTGGAGAAGGCTCCAGGGTCAAAATCCACTGGGTGGCAGGTCGAGTGGCATAGACTGTAAATATTTGAAGGTTTTACAGCCTTTGGATTTCAATTCAGTTTCTGGGGTTAGAGACCTCAGAATGAGCTCAAATTTGGATGGTTTTCTCTAGAGACATGTCACATTAGTGTGAAACTGATAGATCTTGAATCAGAGGTTATTTGATAGGGTTTTGAAATATTTAAAGATTTACTGGAAAAGGCTTTCAGGACTTAGAACTTTTGGCCTTGGATTTGAATCTGGAAATCTGGTTTTGAATTGGATTTTGAGCTTGAATGATAGGATTTGAATTAAGTTTAGATTGAATTGAAGCTTGGATTGATCTAGAAGAATTCTAGGGTTTAGAATAGGTCCTAGGGTCCAAATCAGCTTAAGGGAATCCTAGGGTCTAGAATAGATCCTAGGGACTGGAGTCTGGGAAGATCCTAAAATCTAGAAGTCCTAGAGAAATCCTAGGATCTGGGGTCTGGAAGAATCCTATAATCTAGAAGAATCCTAAGATCTAGGAACCCTAAGATTCAAGATCTAGAAGGATCTTAGGATCTAGAGTAGATCATAAAGTTTGATTTCTAGGAAGATCTTAGGGTTTGGAAGTCATAGGGCCTGGGATTTAAAATAGTCTTAGGATATAGAAGAATCCTAAGCTCTAGATAGATCTAAGAGAATCCTAGGGTCTAAGAGGATCATATGATCTAGAGTCAGGAAGAATCCTAGGGTCTAGAATAGATCCTAGGGTCTGAAGTCTAGAAAAATCCTAGAGTCTAGATTTGTCTTAAATTGTATTGATCTGGGGTCAGGATTGATTTGAATTTGGATTGATCTTAAAGTCTGGATTGATCTAAGATCAGATTGATCCTAGGGTTAAGGTTGATCCTAAAGATTGGAAAGATCCTAAGGTCTGGATTGGTCCTACTGAACTCATACAAAAATGAGGTCAACATTTCTCTAAATCAATAAATATCAAATGTAGATCATCCTTATTCTCTCTATATTTCTCCATCAAACCTAGATAGGACTATCTTGCTAGGGCACGGTGGAAAGGATGGCCACAAGGGTGGGCACGATTGTCTTCAGCTTCAAAGAAGAGGTGAAGACATGCGATGCATACTACTTTGAAGAAGAAGCAAAGCTAGGAACTGTATTGTATAATGATAGGGCATTAGTGTAAGAAATACATGAATGAATATTACATAAATTAATAAAGAAATATCCCACCGTATCTGATAAGTATAGTGTCCAATTTTACACTAAATAAATTTGATACAATTTCTAAAGTATCATACATATGTTGGGACATGTCGGAGCTATATGTTTACATCTAACAGTGTCTAACACAAGTCATTTGGAAGTATTTATCCTTCATAGCTTTTTATCAATGGTAGTATGTAACTATTTTGGCAAGTAATCGTAACTTATATTCTTATTGTCAATATTATATGTAGGCTATATATTATGGATATCAGAACTCAAAGAAATTGGATGTATAATCGATTGGCGTAATAATGAAAGACATTAAGTGATGAGTTCATTAGGGGGGTGAATATTTTTATTCAGACAGCTTCTTAACTACCCAGCTTCATCTCAGATGAAAAGTTTCGTTGCCCATATTTTAAACATAAAAATCAGGTGCACCTTAGCCTGGATGACGTAACTGTTGATCTATATCATCCAGATTTCATGCCAAAATATTAGTATTGAACTTCTCATGGTGAGTATGAACAAAATTTCGATTCTCGATGATGCACATTGATAAGTGCTACTAGAGATGAGGAAGAGCATATCATACCTAATCTTATGGACTTAATTCATGATGCAAGTGGAGCACAATTTGAATAATATACAAAAGAGTTACCTAATAAAGAAGCACAAAATTTTTATGATTTGTTGCATGCTTCCCAACAATTAATATGAAAAGGTTGCACCACTCACTCAGAGTTATCCGTTACTATTAAGATGTTAAGTATCAAGACAGAATATAATATCCACCGTGATTATTTTAATCAATTTATTAGACTGCTCAAAGAAACCAATCCAGCAGATAACATAATTCCTACAGATTTATATCAGACTAAGAAGTTAGTTTTCAAGCTTGGTTTGACATATAAAAAGATAGATTATTGTGTCAATGGATGTATGTTATTCTACAAAGATTTTCAATCAGATATTGCATGCCATCATTGCAACACACTGAGATTTAAATCAAAATCTATCACGAAAAGAAAGCTAAAGGAAGTAGCAACCAGCAGGTTATTTTACTTACCCATAATTCCTAGACTTTAATAATTATATGCATCAATGAGATCTGCCAAACATATGAGATGACATAAAGAACATATCTCACAAGAAGGGTTTATTACACATCCATCAGAAGCAGATGCCTGGAAATATTTGATCGTATATATCCCACCTTCATCTCAGAATCAAGAAATATAAGATTAGATTTATGCGCAGATGATTTCACTCCATTTAGTCAGTTTGCTTCACAATACTCATGTTGGCCTTTCATACTCACACCATACAATCTTTTACAAGAGTTGTGCATGACTACTACTTATATGTTTCTTACGCTTATCATTTCAGGGCCACATAATCCAAAAGCAAAGATCAATGTATTCTTACAATCGTTAATTGATGATTTAAATCTATTATGGGAAGAGAGAATAATTACATATGACATCTCCACCAAACAGAACTTCATTATGAGTGTAGCATTACTTTGGATAATTAGTGATTTTCCTGCGTATAGTAAGCTCTCAGGTTGGAACACTTCTAAAAAATTAACTTGTCCACTTTGCATGGAACATACAAAGTCATTCACTTTAAAGCACGGAGGGAAGAACACTTGGTTCGACTATCATCGCATGTTCTTACCTACAGATCATCTTTTTAGACGAAATAAGGATGATTTTGTCAATAATAAAATAGTTATGTCGATGCCTCCTCCTAGATTAACTAGTGAAGAAATATTTAAAAGAGTCAGATCCAGCCCCACAATAGTGAAATCTCCAACAATTAGCTGATTACAAATGACTGTCATATCTTCATGTAATGTCTATTGCCAACTACCTTTAGTTATCTGCCGGATCAAATTTTGAAGCCCTTGATCGAGCTTAGTATCTTCTTCAAAAATCTATGCTCTTCAAAATTAAATATAAAGCAATTGATTCTTATGGAGCAGCATATCCCTTTTATTCTGTGTATACTTGAGAAGATATTTCCTCCAGCTTTCTTTGACTCTATAGAGCATATGCCCGTACATTTGCCATATGAAGCTAGAGTCGGTGGACCAGTTCAGTATCGGTGGATGTATCCTTTTGAGAGATACTTAAATAAACTTAAGAAGACTGCTAAGAATAAAGCGCATCCTGAAGGCTCAATATGCGAAGCATATTTAATGTACGAGACAACCCAGTTTTGCTCGTATTACTTTGAAACAACATTACAATCAAGTCAGAGTACTGCACCTGAAAAAGTGGGTCAATCCTCAAATTTATATGTATTCAACGGCAGTGGTGAACCCTTAAGCGCTAGTACCATGCGCTATTTGACTGATAAAGAGATGCGAGTTGCCACTTTATATGTCTTGCTTAACTGTGATGAAGTTGAGTCATATCTCGAGTAAGTATGAATAAGCTTGCTCATAAATTTGTTACTTATACTTACATTCAATCTAAACCTAAATATTTACAGGAGTTTTATTGATGAATTGAATACAACAGAATAAGTAGAAGTCCAAAAGATAGTGGAAATAAATTTTTCTATTTGGTTTAAAAATACGGTACATATTTTGTCTATTCATTTCAATTAATATATCTTTATTTAGTTATTAAGCATGCTAATGACATACTTTATCTACTAACTAAGTCCACGCTGAAGGTAGTAATTTGTAATATTATGGACTACTTGATCTAGCTTGGGGACCAAATAGAGCGGTAAAGTGTTATCAAAATTTTTTAGTTAGTAGTTATAAATTTCAAACCAAATATTGGTGTGAAGATAGAAAAATAGATAATTCTGGTGTATGTGTTAGAGGGAATACCCATATAAGTGATGAGTCTGAGTATTACGGGGTATTAGAAGAAATATTATAGTTGAAATATCCTGGTGTTGGGAATAATGTGTATCTATTCAATTATGAGTGGTTTGATCCAGTAAAGAATAGATGTACAAGAATACATCCATTGTATGGTATAACAGAAGTTAAACGGGGTAGAAAATATTTAAAGTTTAACCCATTCATCATTGCTAGTCAGGCAAGCCAAGTCTATTTTTTTAACTACCCGAGTAGAGTACAAGGCAAATAAGATTGGCTCGTAGTTATGAAGATCATACCCAGGGGAGTTATTAAAAAGACTACTTCAATACCACCAGCACATCAAGAAGAATTTATGTCAAACATACAAGATATTGCTAACGATGTGGATGATCAAATTATAACTACTGAGAGTGAGTTATAGTTAGAGAAGTGAATTTAAACATAGAGGATATTCATGACAAGTCTGACAGTGGTACAGAAGTTTCATCATATGAAAGTGACTCAACATAAGGTAAATGAATTTTGACTAAAAATGAAATTTTTGTACTTATATTTACTTATTTGTTGCGTTATTTTATATTTAAATATTTTTTGTACTTGCATTTATTTAATTCCTGAGTTATTTTATATTCATTTTTTGTCATAATTTCTGTTGCTAATATTTTTTAAATATTTGTGCAGATAGCTTCAGTTGATGACCGCCAGAGAGGATTGATAAAGAATATATTTGGTAGGCGCAACAAGAAGGTTACTATTAGCAGGTCTATTCGTACTGAGGGCACCTCTTCATCTCAGCCTGCTACTCAAAGTCAGCCTAGCTCGCCTATACCTACTCCTACAACCAGTAGCCCACAGTTCTACTCACCAGACCCACACTTATCTTCACCGGACCTTACACAGACTACTTCTTTCTACCCCTATTACCCACCCCCACCTTATCATGGTGCCCATCCTCCATATCCATATCCACCATATATCCCATTACCATATCAGCCCACTACAACACAACCTCAGCCTGCTACAGGCGGACCTTCCTACCCAGCTGCAGCAGAGCAGGCGACAGAGGGTCGCATGTTGATTGAACCTGATGGTGACACATAAGTACTAATTTTATTTCAGTCATGTAAATAGAATTGAATTAGTTTTTTTGACAATTAACATATTGCTTTCAGGTTTCATCCATCAAAAGAGCCTACGCATAAAATATGAGACATAATACGGAGCAGATATGATGCTCCTTTTATTTATTGGAAGAAAGTCCTGAAAGAAGTATGAAACATGTGATTTAGAGAGTTTGAGGTATGTTATTATATAAATTTTTTTTGTATTATATCTAATTTATAATAAGCTAAAAAATTATTTATTCTTTATTGTATGTGTTTAAATGCAGAAAAATTTTTGTTGGCTGCCATAACATAATGATAAAATCAGAAAGAACTTTGAGAAGCGTGGCTCGACCCGTATGCAAGACATATTTACTGACATTAGAAAGTCAGGCCATTGACCACTTTGGATTGGTGAGGGTGTATGGGCAGAGTTGAGCAGTGCTTGGGGTAGCCCAGATTATACCAGAAGGAGAGATCAAAATAGACATAATAGAGCTTCTGATGTTGGGGGCTTGGGTAGTTCCCTTAATATAGGAGGTTCTGTTCCTCATACTGAGCACACAAGATGTTTTGTAAGAAATTTTCAAATATTTTAATAATTTACTTTAATCAGAATACTAATATATGTCTATTACAGAAACAGGTGCTGGGTAGAGAACCGACTCCTATTAAATTGCATAGTCATACCCACAAGCAGCATGAGGACCAGCAATGGGTTGACGAGCGTGCTAGGAAAGCCTATGTAAGTATATAAGTTTAATTTGGTGATATTATATATAAATTGCATAACTTTTTATTAACTTTCATAGGAGGAGAATACACAGCTTCGAGAGAGTCAAGCTGCAGCAGGTGAAGGTTCTTCTGCTGGATCAACAGACTATTCTGACTACCGTACTTGGTCACAAGCGGTAGGAGGAATGCAGCATGGCAGAGTATACGGGTTAGGCTCGCAGGCCTATGCATATGAAGGGCGGATATCTAGTGGCTGTAGTTTTTCATCTAGTACCCATGAGTTTTTATATACCCAACAGATAGATGCCCTTACAACCGAGCTAGAACAGGTACGGAAAGCCCAAGCTAATTGGCAGATGCAAATGCAGCAACGACAGATGTAGATACAGCAGCAGCAAGCTCAAATGTTAGAAAAAATGAAAAAGATAAGGGAACAGATAAGTAGTGGTAGGAGTACAGCATCACCTGAGGATGAAACTGAATCAGAGTAGACGTTATTTATCTATTTTACTGATGTGGACATCTGTATTTATGTATTTTTGAACATGTTTATCTATTTGCTGTTTGAACATGTTTAGATATTTATTGATGACATTCTTCTTATATATGTTTATTGTGTACATGTTTAACTATTTATTATCTAGATGATGCTCTTCTCGTTTATGTGTAACTGCTGATGTTGTAGATCAGAAATAAATTTATCAATATATATTGTGTTGTATTTTTTGTATGCAGGTATAAATGTGAAAATTACTTTTCAAAGGTTTTTTTTAAATTTCTGCTACAGGTTTCCGGCGGATTATCCGCCGGAATGTGTGCTAGAAATACGATATAACGACATTTCTGGCGGAATATGCGACAGAACTTTTGACGGGTATTTCGACAGTACAAATCAGCATCGATTTTGTTGCAACGGAATATCTGCTGGTAATGTCCGTGGAAACTTTCCGGTGATAATTCCGGCGGAGTATTCGCCGAAACACGACGATAAAAAAGGCGTCAGGTTGTCAAACATATCCGCCGGTTGTTCGCCGGAAAGACCACCGAAAATATTTCCGGCGCGAAATATACGACGGAAATATTTTTCCGACGCGCGTTTTACCGTCGGAAACCTATTTTTTCCGGCGCGTTTTTCACTTTACCGGCGGATTTTGTCCGCCGGTAATGGCTGCTTTTCCTGTAGTACTATAATCGGGATAACACCACAAACCATCTTTAAAAGAAATCCCATCAACCCATCCACTTGTACATGGTATTATCATTTCAATAGCCAACATGTATTAATTATAATATTAACAACTAGTCTTTCCTTTCTTACATACAAAGACTATTTACATGAAATTCAATAATGATATAAAATACATATTCACTATTATGAAGTGCATGTTAATATTCTAATTAGTTGAATGCCAAAACCCTAATTTACTACAATGCACATATGCTTTGCAAATTAATTTAAGTTGCCATTTCATTATTAGATACAATTCAATAAACTAGCCAAATCACTCCAAAAATCATAACAAGCAATATTCCCAATGAAATTTCATAATGTTATAATCAAAATATCTATAAAATTTATGTCTATCATATACAAAAAAGTTACATGATAAAAGCTTGATAAACACAAAACCATTTAAATCTTATAAGACAAAAGCCTTAGAAGAAATAGGTACACTTAAAATCTCAAAAGTCATAAATCTCATAAGATATAAGATCATTCAAAAATCTCAAAAGATACAGATACATCAAAAAACTTAGATTGCCAATACCTTAGAAGGTACATATTCTTTTGATTCTCAAATAATCTCAATTCCTCAAAAAGTACAGGTTTCTCCTATCCTAAAAAATCCATAAAAAAGCTAAAAGCCTTATTTAATACAAGTATTTTTATTCTCACCTATTAAAGCATATTAAAATTGTTATTTTTAATTCAAGTCTCTCATTAGACTGCAAATCTTTCTTAGTTCCATTATTATCATTATCATTATTTCACTTGATCCTAATACTCACTTCTAATATGTGTCTCACTTATTTATTTATTTTTATTTTTTATCAAATATGCCAAATACATGTTTTACATGTGTCTTACATCAAACAAATAACATATCTTATATTATTAAATACTACATACTTTAATATTCTAAAATTTTGATACATAATAGCATATTAGGTGTTATTTGCTTGCAAATAATATGACTTTTTTTACTTTTAATTTGAAGTAAATCAAATACAAAGTATTTAAACGACTAAATCGTGTTATTTAAGTCATTGCTTGTGTAAACATGAGTAGGGTTTAAAACCCCTTCGCCCTCAATCTTACGTTACCTAATCGAAGCCAAAACCACCGACCAGTTACTGGTTAATGTTGCCCCTTGCCATAGCCAACTGCCAATGTCGTTTCTACTGACACAGTCATATCTTTAACCTATAAACTATAAACTCTAAACTTTTAAATCTTAATTAGAATAATTAGAAATTTACTAGAACTTTACTAGTTTTTTTTTCATATTAGGGTAGGTGTTATATTATATCAATATTTTATGATCTTAAAAAGTAATTTATGAAAAAATAAAAAAAGATTGGAAGAAAGGTTATGCTATTGATAAATTGTATGACATATGCTCATCATGCACTCAAAGAATTAAGTTCAAATAGGTGTAAAAGTTTGTTATTGTTAATGTAGACATGAATTCATTGGAAAATGCATAGTGCAAAAAGATTATTTTATGCATATTTTCATATAAAATTAACTTATTTTTTCGAAAAGTTGATCATGATAAATTAAATAAGTCATAATAATGCTAAATTATTGCATACATCACAAGTTCACAAACCTAGGAGGTGGAGCAAGTCATCATCACGTTTTTCCACCTTTTCTGTCAGCTGATTTTTTTTTCTAACATAAACTTGAAATTTATATGAGTAGTGAGTACCACATTTCGCTCAAGTTGAGAGCTCGAGTCGACTTACCAACTTAGAGAAATCAATCTCACAAGGCAATTGAATTGAACAATATTTATAACAATCCTCATTAAATTTGAGATCAACTAGAAGAAGTTGTTCTTACCAAGTTGTACTTGCTAGCAAGTATTAGTTGGCCACCATCGTTTGACTATAATCTCTTGATCATCATCGTTGGACTATGATCCTCCAAAAAATGTCGCTCAAATATGATCCCCATATCATTGTAGCCTGACTGCGGCCCTCCAACCAACTTCGCTTGATTAAGATCCTCTGTCATTCAATCTTCTGACTATTGGCTGACTTCATAACAAATCATCACTAATAATGTCGAGGCATGCAATCATTTTATTAGATTGATGAATGTCATAGATACCAACTTTTACTTGCAATGCAGGATGTGAATTTATGTTGGACTTTTTGGTCTCTAGCCTCATCTCCTCAAAGGGATACACCAAACAAATAGGCAAATGATCTCTTTAAGTATAGCTCCTATGGCTAAGGGCTCTGCCAACTTCGACTATGTAATATGTTATATACATTGTATGTTTATTACATTGATATCTTTATGCCGAAAACAACCATTGTAACACAATCTAAATAGTTTTTATGTCAATTTCAAAATTTTATGTAAACCCAAATCGGATTAAAATCTTAGACTCAAATCAGATCTTTTAATCATATCGACAAAGACCCAAAATTTAGTCCAACCCTTAGTCGGATTGGTTATTTATTGCGCTTCTGGCTAGAATCGTATACAAAGCCTTCCATGACCACAATCTCGACCGTTAGGCCCATCACCCGCATTCTATTGGCTAGAATCCCCAAAAACAATTCAAATCCGAACTTCCCCCCAAAGCACCTATGTCTCTCCCTCTTCAGCGCCATCTCCTCCATGCGCCAGCTCGTACAAATCCACTCTTATCTCCTCACTTCCGGCCTTTTCTTCAAAGATAAATTTCTAGTCAGTGAAACCCTCCGTTTCTGCTCCCTTCACCCCTCCGGCGACCTCTCCCACGCCCGAACCCTTCTTCTCCATAGCCCGAGCCCGATGTCCTCATCCTGGAACCATGTCATTCGAGGACTATGCCTTAATTCATCCTCAGCAGATGCTGTCGCTGTTTTTCTCGAGATGCGCCGGCGAGAGGCAAGGCCAAATGAGTTAACCTATCCGTTTGTAATCAAGTCATGTGCTAAATTACTAGACCTTTGTGTTGGGAGGCAAGTTCATGCCGATTCCATCAAGAATGCTGTGGGATCTGTTGTTTATGTTGGGAACACATTGATGCATTTATATGGATTTTGTGGGGAGGTCCATGATGCACAAAGGATGTTTGATGGAATGTCTCACAGAACAATGATTTCGTGGAACACGATTTTAAATATTTATGTTGACAGTTTGATGATGGAAGAAGCAATGAAACTGTTTTGCAAGATAATGGATAGTGGATTAGGATTGGATCAGACAACCTACGTTATTTTGCTTTCTGCTTCTTCTTTGATGGGGAGCTTGGGGCTTGGGAGATGGGTTCATAGCCAGATCATTTGCAGAGAGATTGAAGTTAGCCTGAAGTTAGGCACAACGCTGGTGCACATGTATGTGAAATGTGGAGCTCTGGATTTTGCGTCTATGAAATTTGAAAGAATGCCAGTAAAGAATGTATGGACTTGGAGTGCAATGATCCTTGGTTTTGCTCAACATGGTCGTGCGCATGAAGCACTCAATCTATTTAAGCATATGAAGAATTCTTTGATAAAGCCTAATTATGTGACATTTCTGGGAGTACTCTGTGCGTGCAGTCATGTTGGCTTGGTCCATGATGGCTACCGATTCTTCCATGAGATGGTTCATGTTCACAGCATCAAACCTCAGATGTCTCATTACAGTGCCATGGTTGATGTCCTTGGCCGGAAAGGTCTTCTTCTTGAAGCTTACAATTTCATCAAAAGTATGCCTATGGATCCTGATGCTGTGGTTTGGAGAACTCTTCTCAATGCTTGCCAGTTACACATTACTAGCGATGGGCATGGTATTGGAGAGGCTGCAAAGAAGATTTTGCTTGCGCTTGAACCAAACAGATGTGGAAACTATGTTATTGTTGCCAACATGTATTCTGAGCTTGGATCGTGGGAGGAGGCTGCAAAGGTTCGAAAGATAATGAGAGAAGAAGGCCTGAAGAAGATGGCGGGAGAGAGCTGCATTGAGATTAGTGGGTCAAATTATAAGTTTCTATCTGGGTATGATTCTTCGGTTGAAAGTGAGGGACTCTACCAATTGATACATGGGATGCATTTGAACATGAAAAAGTTTGGTATTGCCGATTCCAATACTCGTATACAACTTCAAAAACTTGTATTTGAAAATTGAAATCAAATTGTTAATCTCTAATGAGGATGTTTCAGCTCTCTATCATTGACTGCGTTCCAGTGAACCGGGCATGATAAATATGATCTCTAGTCTACACCCATTGGAGCATCATGTCATGCTTCACTTCTTTTATTGCAAGAATTGAATGAACCCATGGAGTGCAAATATCCCAATCTTCGAGTTCCATGAGATGAAATTCCTTGTGCCTCTATGCTTGCAACAATGGCTGTTGCTTCCATCAGATTCCAGCGTCTTGAGTTTATCTGCAATCAGTGAATGGTTAACGGATTGTCAAGAGCAAGGGTTCCTTAATGAGCTGAATGATTGTGGTTATATACCAGAGAGTTGAATCCCGGTACTGGGCAATGAAGGTTTTGGTTTACTAGCCAAACCTCTCTCCAACCACAAACATTATGGATGAAAGCCTAAATGCCATTTTGAAGGCTACATTATAGATGTACATGGTAATCTTTCTGATCATCTATATATACAACTAATCATACCAAGCCTCATTCAACGACACATTTGCATTTCCTATTATTGCTATTTATTGTTTTAGGTGAAGAAAACCTGTAGTTTTGACCACTTCATTAATATGAATTAAGATGAACTTACCATTATTGTTCTCCACCCATGCAATACAAAATCATGTAAACATTAGTATTGTCCATCTTAATATAGAACTGCCATACAATTATTTCCTCCATTTGCTTTTCAGCATATTATAATTGTATCCAATTGAAAAAATATGGAAGTTGTGATTAGTGTTGTTGGGATCGCATGAGTCTTTATTTATCAAGTATATTTTTTGGTGCAACGCACGCATATTAGAGCACTCAAAATAGTTAGACTGATACTAATTTTTTTAATTAAAAAAACATTTAAGTGATTATATGAGCTTTAATAGTGCAAATTTTCTAACAAAATCACTTTTTAGTTGATAGGATTCCAATGACTACATGATGCCGAATTTGCGCATGAAAATTGCTCAAATCGGCTAAACAACACCAAACTCATTTTTTTCAAGTGTAAGGGCAGGATATGTGCACGCTAGGCGCTACTACTCTCCAGGAAGGCCATCTGATGTCATCTGATAGCCCTACCCTAGAAAGCTCGTTACAAGTTTCGCAATGATGGTGTATGATTATGCTAGGATTTATTCATTTGAGTACAATTCATCCGATAAAATTTCAACATCTCAGTTTTTATGACCTCTATAAATATCTTGTTCTTGAGTCATCTGGGGGCCCATTCCCTCTCAATCTTTCCTCTCCTTATGAAAAGCTTTTTGAGGTCTCTCCCGTTTATTAAAAACTTAAGGTCTTCAGATAACGATGGTAATCCTGGGCTTCAGTCATATTTTTCTCATACACTTATTCTCTTTGCAAGCTTTTCTTCATTGTGGGAGACTCACTTATGCCTATATCTGTTTATATCCCTCCACTTTCAAAATCTGTCTCTCGTCATGTCAAGTTAGTTTTCACTTTTTTCTCATCATCATCATCACTTGCCTTGTTCTCAACCCACCACTATCTCCAAATGGATTCTGATAGGAAATACTTGAGTTCGCAAGTAATCCTATCGGATCTACTTGAGTTCGCAAGCAAACCTAGCAATAATTGATAAAAATAGCAAGAAAACAAAGAAATCGTAGTGGAAGAACAACCAAACAATAGTAAATCTTATAACAAAATAAAGAGAGACAACACAAAGTAAAGATACAAGAGATCCTCAATTTGAGAGGAGGATCGTTCTCTCCCAATCTCTAGACCTAAGTCTAGAGCCAAAACTCCCAAAAGACTCCAAGAGATCCCAATACTAAGCATGCCCCCTCCCTACCCCTTACCTCTCTTATTTATAAGCTCCCAACCGCCCAAAACCCTTCCAAAAATATAATTTTCAAATAAATTTAAATCAAGTGGGCCCCAAGCATAGGCGGCAAGCCCTATTAGGAAGCAAGGGAGGCGGTTTTGAATCGCCTCCTATAGACATACGCCGGCCCAGGTGGGGCCGGCTGAGGCGGTTTCTACTGAACCGCCTTAACAATACCGCCCTCCCAAAGAATCACCTTGTCCTCAAGGTGGAAAGAGGGAAACTGGTGTTGCGCCCTTTAGGTTGCCATGTGGTTTCATAATCTGGAAGATCCTTCCATTTGATTAACACCTCTTTATCCCCATCCTCTCTCTGGCGAACCCCCATTAATTCTAAGGATTTCAAAATTACTTCTAACTCTTCAGTAAGTGTTGCTGGTACTTCCGAGCTGACTGTATAATCTCCAATGGCCCTTCTTAGTTGAGATACATGAAAAATAGAATGTATATTTGCCGTTGGTGGAAGTTTCAGTCTGTATGCTACTGCTCCAATTTTTTCGGATATCTCATAGGGCCCAAAGTACCTAGGGGCAAGCTTTTCATTTCTCCTGGTAGCGATTGTCTTCTACCTATATGGTCGGAGCTTCAAAAACGTCTTTTCCCCTATCTCGAATTGGATGTCTTTCTTATGTCCATTTGCTTGTTTCTTCATGATCTGTTGAGCCCTTAGCAAGTGCCTTTTCAGTTCCTCCAACACTCGATCCCTTTCCTCCATGTACCCCTCGACTGAAGAAACTGGAGTGCAACTTTGTCCAAATAGTTCCCAAGCTAACCATCTGGCCCATGTCTTGGGTGTCTCTGAGACAAAGCATCTGAGGTAAGTTTCCAAGCTCCTGTTGACCACTTCCATCTGACCATCTATTTGTGGGTGGTAAGCAGTGCTTCTTTTCAAAACTGTCCCCTGTAGCTTGAACAACTCTTTCAAAAAATGACCGAGAAACATCTTATCTCTATCTGATACGATAGCCTCTGGTACTCTATGCAGTCTAACCACTTCTCTGATGAACGCTGCTGCCACTGTTACTGCCTTGTAAAGGTGTCGTAGGGGAATGAAGTGAGCATATTTGCTCAGGCTGTCCACCACCACTAATATCACTGTAAATCCCTCAGATTTGGGTAGCCTATCTATGAAATCCATGAACACCTCCTCCCATACCTGTCTTGGTAAAGAAAGGGGCTGTAATAAGCCTCCTGGAGACATTGCCATATACTTATTCCTTTGACAGACATCACATCTGGAGACCATCTCCTCTACATCTTTATGCATCCCTTTCCAGTATAGCTCTGATGCAAGCCTCCTGTATGTCTTATGCACGCTTGAATGTCCCCCAATAGCGCTTCCATGAAACTCCTGGAGTAGGTTTGGGATGTGAATCGAGGTTCGGGATATTACAAACCTCCCTTGATATAGCAGTTTGTCTCCTTCCAATGAATACCCTAGGTGGTTGCCTTCATTCTTTAGTAAATCTGCTCTTATCTTCCCCAATTCTTCATCCCTCGCACTTTCTTCTCGGATAGCCTCCCAATCAAGCATCAAAGGAACCGATAATGCTATTGTCTGCAATTTTTCCATACATTTGGACAAAGCATCTGCCCCCTTGTTCTCTACTCTGGGCCTGTACTGAATTTCAAAATCATATCCTAGCAACTTGGATAGCCACCTTTGATGTTCATCTGTCACCATTCGCTATTCCAGGAGGTATTTCAAGCTCCGTTGATCTGTCCTGATAATGAAATGTCTTCCAAGTAAGTAGGGCTGCCATTTTTGGATGGCCAAAATGATGGCCATTAATTCTCTCTCATAGACTGACTTCAGTCTGGCTTTGGCAGTCAACACCTGGCTGAAGTAGGCAATGGGCCTTCGATTCTGCATAAGTACTGCACCCAGCCCGTATCCAGATGCATTTGTTTCTACTATAAAGACTTGAGTGAAATCTGGCAAAGCTAGGACCGGTATCGTAGTCATAGCCTTCTTCAGGTTCTCAAAGGCTGATGTAGCCGCCTCCTCCCATAAAAACTCTTCTTCTTCAACTGCTCCGTGAGTGGCTATGCTATGGTGCTGTATCCCTTTACAAATCTTCTGTAGTAACCCGTCAGTCCGAGAAATCCCCTTAGCTCTTTCAAATTTTTAGGCACTGGCCACTTTAGCATTGCTTCAATTTTGGACTGATCTGCTGCCACCCCTTCTTTTAATACCACATGGCCCAAGTATTCAACACTGGTTTATGCGAAGCAGCACTTCTTCAAGTTGGCCTTTAGCTGGTGCTCCTGTAGTATTTCTAACACCTGTTTTAAATGCTCCCAGTGCTCCTCTTCTGTCCTGCTGTAGACTAGGATGTCATTGAAGAAGACTAACACAAATCGCCAGAGATATGGTTTGAAAACCTTATTCATTAATGCCTGGAAAGTGGTGGGAGCATTGGTGAGGCCAAAGGGTATCACCAGGAACTCATAGTGTCCCTCGTGAGTTCTAAAGGCCGTCTTGGATACATCTTCTTTCTTCATCCGGATTTGATGGTACCATGAACTTCATCAGTTTATGGTTCTTACTAGATTTAAGGACCCTCATGCTAACCTATTATCATTCAACTCTAGTGGCTTGCTAATATATTATCATTCAACTCTAGTGGCTTGCTAATATATCTATCTTTTTTATATGTTGACAGCATTGCCATCTTAAGTGATAATGACACCCTTGTTGGAAGATTTGTGATTCTTCTGACTAAATATTTCTCTTTCAAAGATGTTGGTCATCTCCATTACTTGCTTGATGTAGGGGATATCTCACACGCCCCTGATTCTTCTGACTAAATATTTCTCTTTCAAAGATGTTGGTCATCTCCATTACTTGCTTGATGTAGGGGATATCTCACACGCCCCTGGTATTCTCCCATCTCAGCAACAACACACTACGTTGGTCGCTCTAAAATCATAGTCTCTAAATCAATACTCCAGCCACTTGTTAAATGTCTCAACCTAATGATCCACTTGGTCTTTGCTTTCATAGATCCAACCAATTATAGCACCATCGTAGGTGGCCTGCAATGCTCACCACTTACATGATATAGTAGCTTCTAGTTTTTGTTGTTAACAAACCTTATCTGTTCATGCAACCAACCACTAAGCAATATGCATATATAAAACTCTTCTCTGCTATGTATGTTGTGCATCTGATTATGAAATTCGGCTACATTATGATTTGTTCTTGGATGTTAATTGGTCTGATAATGAAGATGACCACTCTTTAGCTACTGCATACATTATTTATTTGGGTTATAACGCTACTTTATGGAGTTCTAAGAAGCAACACATTATTGCTAGATCATTGACAAAGACAGAGTATAGATCTGTCTCTACTGCCGTCGTTGAACTCAACACAATGACCACTCTGGATTCAAACACTCGTGATTTAACACAGCGTTTCACTTTCGCATGATTTTTTTCCACTTCATCAATGACCAAGCTCAAAATGGTAGCACTTTGAGTTGCTCATGTTTTATCAAGGATCAACTAATGGTTGTTCTTACAAAATCTCTTTCATGAACTCGATTTCTATGAAGAAGAGTGGACGCGCTCATCGAACCTCCATCTTAGAGAATCCATGAAATTTGACAATTGTGTTATTTTCTATTTTATAAATCATGAGCAGTTCATTAAATATAAATTGTTGGCTTTTTATGTGTTGTTGATAGCTAATGATGAGTTGATGTTTCTTTCCTATTCATGGTTTATAAATCTCTTCATATTTCTATATAAGTAGAAAACAATCTCAATGAAATATTACAATTTATTTTCTCCTTTCTATCTCTTCAACGTAAAGCGGTTGTTTGATTTGCTGAAGAAGGAATACACAAGAAAAAAGAATGCAGTGTAAAAGGAATATAGTATAGTATTTGAAAAGTTTGAGTTATTTTGGACTAATAATGCAAAAGGAATTCAACATTTTTTTTAGTTTGAAGTAAAATAAATAAAATGTAAAGTAAAATCATGGTGGTGGTAGCTAATGACGGTTGGTGGTGGTGGCAGCCAATAGTGGGTGGCGGTCTATGGTCATGACGGCGGACGGCGACCACTCAATCAACTTGCAATGAGTGAAAAAGAAATTCAGTAAAAAAATGAGCGAATTTACACTAGGTATAAAATGAACTAGAAAGTGAAAACGAAATTCATTAAACTTTTACACTATATTTCTTTTTCATCAAATTAATCATTAAATTTCAAAATCTCATGCATTTTTTTTTTAACAAACCAAATAGCATCTAAGAGCAAAAATATATTTCGAAAAATTTTCTTTTACAATTTAACCCTAAAAAAATTAGTCTCCTATATATATATATATATATATATATATATATATATATATATATATATATATATATATATGTTGGGTCTTCATACAAATTTAAGACAAAATCGCTTTTTCATAATACATTTTTTACAATATGAATTATTTATCTATTACACTTATCTTAAAATAAATTAAAAATTTTAAAAATCAATTCTAATCATTTTTTTATCAGAATATTCTTAGATAAAAATTTCTTCTTTAGACTTCATTAATCAAAATACTATTTGTCAATTTGCGTTAAGCGGGGTGGATAGGATAGGAATTATTCTAATATTTTGGATGCCTTAATAGGCCTATTATTCTTGTAAAATCATTAAAATCATAATATCTGCTTTGTCTTGTCTGTTGACATATATATCAGAAAAAGTTATTTAATTGCATTAGAATTTCTACAACAACAACAACAACAATATCAAGCCTTTATCCCACTACGTGGGGTCGGCTACATGAATCCTTTTTCTCCATTGTGTCCTATTAAAAGTCAAATTCTCGTTTAAATCTAATAAAGAAAGATCATTTCTAATATTTTCTAACCAAGTCTTTTTAGGTCTACCTCTACCTTTCTTAACATAAGTCAAATCTAAAACCTCTACTTTCCTAACCGGGTCATCGGGAGGCCGCCGTTTTACGTGACCAAACCATCTAAGGCGACTCTCTCTAATCTTATCTTCCACTGGAGCTACTCCAACCTTTTCACGAATATGCTCATTTCGTATCCTATCTCTAAGGGTAAAGCCACTCATCCACCTGAGCATCCTCATCTCTGCAACACTTAACTTAGAATTATGCTTCTCTTTTAATGGCCAACATTCAGCACCATAAAGCATTGCAGGTCTCACCACCATCTTATAGAATTTTCCCTTAAGTTTGAGGGGTACTTTTCTATCACACAATAAGCCCGATGCATTCCTCCACTTCAACCATCCAACTTGGATTCTGCTGATAATATCCCCATCTATATCACCATCACTCTGAACAATAGATCCAAGATATCTAAAACGTGTACTCTTATTAATGACTTGATCGGCCAAAGTCACAATGCCCTCACTAGGTCTATTATTACTAAAATTACACTCCATATATTCCGTTTTAGATCTACTCAAGCGAAAACCTTTAGACTCTAAGGTTGACCTCCACAATTCTAGTTTACCTTCAACTCCCTCTCTAGTCTTATCAACAAGAAGAATATCATCAGCAAAAAGCATACACCAAGGTACATCCTCTTGCAAATGTCTAGTGAGAACATCGATGAATAAAGCAAAAAGATATGGGCTTAAGGCTGATCCTTGGTGTAATCCAACCGAAATAGGAAAATACTTGGTCAAACCACCTTGTGTTTGAACACAAGTAATAGCTCCTGCATACATATCTTTAATGATTTGAATATAAGCGTTATTAACTTCTTTCTTTTCAAGAACTCTCCATAGCACTTCTCTTGGAACTTTATCATATGCTTTTTCTAAATCAATAAATATCATATGTAAATCCTCCTTATTCTCTCTATATTTCTCCATCAAACCTCTTAATAAATGTATGGCTTCCATAGTAGACCTACCCGGCATAAATCCAAATTGATTTTGAGAAACATTAGTATCACGCCGCAACCTATGCTCCATAACTCGTTCCCATAGTTTTAAAGTATGACACATTAACTTAATTCCTCTATAATTCGCACAATCTTGTGCATCACCTTTATTCTTAAAAATAGGGATTAACACACTCATTCTCCACTCATCTGACATCTTTTTAGTCTTCAAAACAGTATTAAAAAGTTTAGTAAGCCAAGAAATTCCTTCATCTCCTAAGCATTTCCACACCTCTATTGGAATATCATCAGGTCCAACAGCTTTTCCACCCTTCATTTTCTTTAAAGCCTCTCTAACTTCGATTTTACTAATACGCCGATAAAAACAGAAATCTTTATTTTCATTTAAGGTGCTAAGGTCACTACAGTCAATTTTATTATCACATTCTTCATTAAAAAGTTTAGCAAAATATCTCATCCACCTTTGTTGAATATCATCTTCTAAAAAAAGTACTTTTTGATCTTCATCCTTAATACACTTCACTTGAACTAAATCCTTACTACTCCTATCTCTTTGTTTGGCTAGCTTATACATATATCTTTTTCCCTCCTTAGTATCTAATCTATTATATAAATCACTAAAAGCTAAACTCTTTGCATCACATATTGCTTTCTTAGATTCCTTACGTGCCTCTTTATATAATTTCCAATTATCAGAATTTTTACAATTAAACCAATTTTTATAACAAATCTTCTTATTTTTAATCTTTTCTTGCACATTTGGATTCCACCACCAACTATTTTTACTATTAGGAGCTTTTCCCTTTGAAACTCCAAGCACATCTTTTGCAATATTCTTAATATTACTAGCCACTTTTTCCCACATAACATTAGCATCCTCATGCACAGACAAAATCTTAAGATCTAAAATCAGACAATTCTAATTACATTAGAATTTCTAAAAAATTAAAAAAAATTATGGAGTTATGAGAAAAGTAAGATTCATGATATTGGCATAATTAGATGGAATGAAGTACTTTGCTATTTTTTCGAGTTTTTTTTTTGTCTCTTGTTATTTTATTTTATAGTTAATGAAAATGAGCTCTTTCCCTAATTTTATAAAAAAAAAATTATTTATTTAACTTTAAGAATGATGACAGCATTTAATTTTATATATTTATATTTAACATTTAAACATCTTTTATATTTATATACACAAGTTTATTTTTAATATAATAATAAAAATAATTTTTATTTAATTTAAAATTTAAGTATTTTATAAATAAATAAAAGTTTTAGATATTATATATATAAATAAATAATAGTTTTCTAATGCCTTTGAAAACCTTAAAAAATAATTTTTTTAGAAATATTTAGGTCAATTAAAATACTTATGTATGCATCAAGAACTCTTAATTGATAATAAAGGTTAAACGACAGCATTAAAAAACTAAACCTTATACAATTTTTTTATGGGGCTAATTTTAAAAAGGAACTTGTCTAAAATTTAATTAAGCAAAAAAAGCATGACACCAAAAAATTTTTAAAAAAAAATCGTCAAATTATTTGACACAGTTCTAAATACGTCAAATGATTTGACGAGTTTAGAATGTGTCAAATTATTTGACATATTTAGTTGAAAATAGGAGAACGAAATGCTTTGGAGAGAGAGTGAGATAGAGAGAGATCGGAAAAAAAATTATTGAGGAGAGAAAAAAATGAGAGAGGAATCTCGCTCTCTCTCTCCATTGTCATATCTTTCTCTCTCCCTCTCACATATTTCTCTCCCCCTTCTCTCTCTCTGCAGTGTAATATGTCAAATTATTTAATATATTTTTACTGTGTTAAATAATTTAACGCATTTTAAAATACACCATTTAATTTAATGTATTTATTTCTATTTAAATTTTTATTAATTAACGCTCATTCTATTAATTTTAGGGATTTATTTTTAATGATTTATCCTGCTTCTTTATAAAATTTGACCTTTTTTTATGACCCGCGCCAAGCGGGACCCAGAACCACGGTCATGCTCAAGCTGTCCAACATGATAATGTTTTATTTTTAACGGAACTACTGAAAATCTGAAATTCGACTATCAGGGATCCGATCCCGTCACTGCAATTTCGCACCAACTACCGGAAGCCGAAGCATCTCCGATCTTAACTCTATCGGCGGCGCATGGTCGGATGAGGCGGAGTGCGGTCAAAACGTTGAACCAAACCCTAGGTAATCAACATATTTTTCCTGCCACGTTTTCATGCGCCGGCCAAATGCGCGGCTCCAGGCATCTAGCCGAAACCCTCCTACCGAAATGCTCTCGCCGGGAAGTCCTCCACCTTGCCCTAACAGATTCGAGTGCACTTTCTGCCGCAGCAACCTAGCTACCGCTGCCATCTTCTTGGCGGCAGCGTCGGGTCTTTGTCTTATCTATTTCCTGTCCTCCTTATCTTCTTCGCATAGATTCGGTGTCATTATTGATGGCGGAAGCACTGGTACGCGTATTCACTTGTTTGGGTACAGA
The DNA here is from genome assembly GCA_019925795.1 of Dendrobium chrysotoxum. Taxonomy (NCBI): domain Eukaryota; kingdom Viridiplantae; phylum Streptophyta; class Magnoliopsida; order Asparagales; family Orchidaceae; genus Dendrobium; species Dendrobium chrysotoxum. The sequence goes on from CM034313.1 coordinate 75,659,445, forward strand.
ATCGGTTGGGGAGGGTTGCCAGCGATCGATCTTGGTCTGACCGCTTCGATGAAGGTGGTTCCGGGGCTTTCCGCTTTTGCTGACAATCCAGAGACGGCCGCGGAATCGTTGAAGGAGTTGTTGGATTTCGTAAAGGATAGAGTGCCAAAGGATCGGTGGGGGGTGACGGAAGTCAGGTTGATGGCCACCGCAGGCTTGCGGTTGCTTGATGGTGGTCTGGCTGAGGGGATTTTAAAATCTTGCAGGAGCGCTCTCAGGTCATCGGGATTCAAGTTTCAAGACGATTGGGCAACCGTGATCTCAGGCAGGTGATTTTTCCTCCCTCCCTCCGACTCTTATACTTGTTAATTGCACTCTTGCATTTGTTGATAGGACTTAAAAAAATTAGTAAGAAAAAAAAAATACAAAATTAATCATTACTTTTATTTCCAAAAATTTTAAATTTTTAATAATTTGTTTATTTCTTTCTTTACGTCCAAAATGAAACTTGAAGTTCACGATATCAATATACTTCTCCAAACATGTTTCCAGCAAGAGAAATGTATATATACTTATATTATTTTGAAAAAAATATTTTTAGTATATCAATGATATTTAATGTTTAATAACGATCCTAAAAGATAATAAAACTCCATGGATCAGAGAAATGTAATCTGAGATATATGCACATATATCCATTAATGTTTAAAAAAATTTAAACACTTATATAAATAAATTTTGATATTTTTATGCACAATTATACATAATCATCTTGACTAGTGATTAAAAATTATTTTATAAAATTGATTGGTTTTACTCGAATCAGCTGGAAATTCATCTCAAATCAACTGGTTTTATTTGATTCGAACTTAGCTATAGTTGAAATGGAAATATTAGATTTCAAACCATCCACTACATATAAAAACTAATTATACTACATCTAAAAGTCTAAAACAAGGTTACAATAGGAAATACATTGAAAATAGAGTAGCTTTTTTAAAGATAAAAAGTATATTCCTTTTGCAGCAAAATAATTGAAAAAGAAAAAAAAAAGCAAGTAAAATATGATAGAATTTAGCAGAAATAGAGTTTTAAATATGATATTAAAGTGATATTTGAAGGATATTTTGTGCTCAAATAATTTGAGTTATTATTCTAAACTGATCTCTTGGGCATATATATAGGCTCTATGAAAATTTCTAGATACAATACAGTTCTAAGTGATGAGTTATCACAAAATATCTAAGAATTATCATTTATAATCGGGATTAAATCTTTGTATTCTCATAACTCTTTATTTACTCCGAATATGCATGATTTTACAATACTTTATACAAGCAACTTTATAATCTGTATTGAACTCTTGGAATTTCTTGAAATCCTTAGATTTTATTCATGCTTAAATGAATCAAAGGTTAGAATTTGAAATAGTATAGATATAAACTGTTGGTTTATATTTTAAATTAAAAGGTTAGAATTATAGATTGATGGAATTGTATGCTACTTCTTAATAGTAGTAGTAGTAGTGTATATATGGAATTTTAAGCATCTGTTGATTCTGTTTGGATGATGGCGCTTTCCCTAATTCGTTAATGATGATTTAACGTGTGAGTTTGTCTATGTCTCTGCAACTGCATTGCTTATAGTGGAACCATGATTCTTGGAGGAAGATTGGCTATGACTGATCGCAGTATTATGAAAAGTAGGGCTGGTTTGTATTTTAGAGTTGGCTTAACTGTTATAGTTATAGCACACTTTAGGCTGGCTTTGCCTCAGTATGAACAAGATGGGTCTTATTTTTTCTTGGTTAACCGGCATCTAAAAAAGTGAGAGAAAAATTTTCTGATCCTTTGATATTATGTCTCAGATTTTCTTCAATAGGACATATGCATTTCCTAACTATTTTATGGAAGTTATCTTACCCATACATTCCCGGTTTGTTGCAGAAATATAATGAACATGTTTCTTTCTACTTGTTAGATTATAGGATGGTGTCCATGTCAATTTCATGTATTTTAATATGCTTTGATTCTTCGAAAAATATTCAAATGCAGAAAGGATGGTGCGAGTTTGGATTTGTATCTTGTGGAGCATAAAAGGATTTTATGCCCTTAAATTCATCAATTTTTTTCAAGTTTGGTTCATGCCTTTGTCTTGCATAGTGCAACTATTTTTCTAATTTATCTGCCCATTCTTTTCCCTTTAATGGTGTGAAGAGAAATGCTTAATAAAGACCCAGACATAGAAAAAGACAAATCTAATCCGATTTTATGAAAAATGCCCGAGTTATTTTGCAATTAGGAGTTTAATTTCATATCTGGAAATACTCTTTAGATTTTCTCAATTACCGTGCCTAAAAAATTGATCACAACATTGCATTCTAGAAGGGATAAGTAGTTACATTTTTGTTATGGCTAGAATAATTTATGTTTGCTCAGTATGCTTTATTATCCTAATTTTGTTGGACATATTCCTGCGTTACATGCCTTGCTGGGTTGATTTCCTCATGAGGATACCTCTTATTAGCTATTAACTTAAACATTCTAAGAAAGATTTAGTTCTTGTTTGAAATGTGGTGTTTTAATAGCATTGTGGAATTACATTTCTTGGCCACGTCACATAAAACTTTTGCCTAGGCTCTGTTGCATCAAATATTTAATATCGATATAGATTGTGCAATTTGCCGATGGAATTTAAAGAACTCTAACAAAAATGTCTTTGCGAGTAAGATTCATGATCTTAAAATTTTGTCTGTGCATGAGGAAGCTAATGTTATGTGGGAAATAATAGCTTGTAATATTTAGAATGTTGCAAAGGATGTGCTTGGAGTATCAAAAGTAAAATCTTATAATAGTAAAAGTAGTTAGTGGTGGAATCAAAATGTGCAAGCAAAGATCAAAATTTAGAAGCTTTGTTATAAAAATTGGTTTAGATGTTAAAATTATGAAAATCAGGAAAGATATAAAGTTACCCGTAAGGAGTCTAAAAAAGCAATTTGCGATGCGAAGACTTTAGCTTTTAGTGATTTATATAAAATATAATATATTAGATACTAAAGAGGGTGAAAGATATATGTATAAACTAGCCAAACAAAGAGATAGGAGTAGTAAGGATTTAGTTCAAGTGAAGTACATTAAGGATGAAGATCAAAAAATACTTTTTTTAGAAGAGGATATTCAGCAAATGTGGATGAGATATTTTGGTAAGCTTTTCAATGACGATTGTGAAAATACAATTGACTTTAGTGACCTTAGCACTCTAAATGAAAATAAGAATTTATATTTTTATCGGCATATTACTAAAATTGAAGTTAGAGATGCTTTAAAGAAAATGAAGTTTGGGAAAACTGTTGGATCTGATGATATTCCAATAGAGGTGTGGAAATGCTTGGGAGATGAAAGAATTTCTTGGCTTGCTAAACTTTTTAATATTATTTGAAGACTAAAAAGATGCCAGATGTGTGGAGAATGAGTGTGTTGATTCCTATTTTTAAGAATAAAGGTGCTGCACATGATTGTGCGAATTATAGAGGAGCTAAGTTGATGTGTCATACTTTTTAACTATGGGAGAGAGTTATGGAGCATAGGTTACGACGTGATACTAATGTTTCTCAAAATCAATTTGGATTCATGCCGGGAAGGTCTACTATGGAAGCCATACATTTATTGAGAGGTTTGATGGAGAAGTATAGAGTGAATAAGGAGGATCTTCATATGATATTTATTGATTTAGAGAAAGCATATGATAGAGTTCCAAGAGAAGTGCTATGGAGAGTTCTAAAAAAGAAATGAGTTAATAATGCTTATATTCAAGTCATTAGGGATCTGTATGCTGGAGCTGTTACTTGTTGTGTTCAAACACAAGGTGGTTTGACCATGTATTTTCCAATTTCAGTTGGATTACATCAAGGATCAGACTTAAGCCCATATCTTTTTGCTTTAGTCATGGATGTTCTCACTAGAGATTTGCAAGAGGATGTTCCCTGTTGTATGCTTTTTGCTGATGATATTCTTCTTGTTTATAAGACTAAAGAGGGAGTTGAAGGTAAACTTGAATTATGGAGGTCAATCTTAGAGTCTAAAAGTTTTCGTTTGAGTAGATCTAAAACCGAATACATGGAGTGTAATTTTAGTAGTAATAGATCTAGTGGGAGGTTTGTGACTTTGAGCGATCAAGTTATTAATAAGAGTACACGTTTTAGATATCTTGGATCTATTGTTCAGAGTGATGGTGAAATAGATGGGGATATTATTAGTAGAATTCAAGTTGGATGGTTGAAGTGGAGGAATGCATCGGGCTTGTTGTGTGATAGAATAGTACCACTCAAACTTAAGGGAAAATTTTATAAGATGATGGTTAGACTTGCAATGTTTTATGGCGTAGAATGTTGGCCATTAAAAGAGAAGCATAATATTAAGTTAAGTGTTGCAGAGATGAGGATGCTCGGGTGGATGAGTGGCTTTACTCTTAGAGACAAGATACATAATGAGCATATACGTGAAAAGGTTGGAGTAGCTCCAATGGCAGATAAAATTAGAGAGAGTCGCCTCACATAAAATGACGGCCTTCCGATGATCTGATTAGGAGAGTAGATATATTAGATTTGACCTATGTTAAGAAAGGTAGAGGTTGACCAAAAAAGACTTGGTTAGAAAATATTAGAAATGACTTTTCTTTATTAGATCTAAACGAGAATTTGACTCTTAATAGGACACAATGGATTCATGTAGCCGACCCCACGTAGTGGGATAAAGGCTTGATGATGTTGTTGCTGTTGTTGTTGTATAGATTGTGCAATTTTCCGGAAAACATTTTCCTTGGAAAAGCTGTTATTTTTTCTGTTTTTCTAGGAATGGTTTCTATGCTGCTTTTAACTAATAGCTAAGTCTCCAACTAGCAAGGAATTAGGAATACTATTCCATTTTTCCATTTTCTGGAAACTTCACCACCCCAATGTTATATTTTTGCTTAAATAGATGTTTTATTCACAAGTCTAATATATGTTTCTACTATTTCAGGGGCTAATGAGGGTCTTTATGCTTGGATTGCTGCTAATTATGCTCTTGGTACTCTAGGGAAAGCAGCTCAGGAAACCATTGGGATAGTTGAACTTGGCGGTGCTTCTGCTCAGGTTCCATTTTTTTCTTCTTTTTGATAGTTTGCAATTGACCTAAAGGTTGCTCTTTCATCCCCTGTAAAGAAATAATCATGAAACCCTTCTAAGGCTTGCTACAATACTTGTGTCTAGATGGTGAGGCTTAGACAAATGCTGATAGGGTTGTCATTTTATTTGGAGAACTGCTTTATCCTTTTTATTACAATAACTTGATGGTATTTTTCCGGGCTATGTCTACTTATCTAATACGTGGAAAATCTTAATTACTTTTTTCAATTTCTTTGGATTTATATTTTTGCACATTTTCTTTGATGAATGAAAGGGTTTTCAATAAAATATGCATGATATTTTCATTTACTAGCTCAACTTATTTACAACAGTTTGTAAAGTCAAATATTAATGCTTAATGATCCGTATTTTTTGAAAAACATCTTTGAATTTTGATGAAGATTATAGCTATCTGGTTAATTTTGCATGTTAATCTTTTTCAATATGTTATCTAAAAATATTGCAACCATGAATGTTCTATTTCTCAGTAGGATTAGATCCCATCTGTAGCACCCGTCAATTTAGTTGTTCTCAATTATATTACCTGTTAAGTTTATATTAACTGTAGAATGTTAAAATAATTAGAGTTTGTGATTATATTTAGTAATTAGATCCATTTTTATGATATCAGATCACATTTGTTCCTGGTGAACCGATTCCTGCAGAGTTCTCTTTTGTGATTAAATTTGGACAGGTCACATATAATCTCTACAGCCACAGCTTTCTTCATCTTGGTCAGGTGACTTGTCCCTTATGCTGCTTTCATTCTTTATTTTCTGCCATTAATGGGTGTATAAACCTTAATTTTCTGTTCTAGACTTAAATTAATATTTAAACAAGTTTACCTGATTTTACCATTTCTTGTTAGATCCACGGCCTTCAGAACCCAAGACTTTATTGTTCTAAAGGTCTTATCTACATTTTTAAAGTTGGAAAACAGGTTTCATTTCATATTGTGATTCTTTCTGTTCAAGCTTGAAGCTTAAATTGATATCTGCACTTTTGGATCTATATTGAGGTTTGTTTTTGCTCATGCAAGAATAAGTATGGTATTTCCTTAAATCCTGCCATAATGAATGACACAAAAGAAATAAAAAATTCTATTGTTGACAAGAGTTTTCTTCCCCAGTATCTGCATGAGATAAAATGAAATTCATCAAGACAACTGGAAAGCAAGACAAGGAAATAAATGGAGAATAGGATGCCAGTTTGGTACCATTTTGTTTTTTGATATTATTTTCAAAGCTCTTTTTTCCTTTTACCAAAACTATATGCCTTTACTATCACATTGTTACTCATACCAGTTATCTAAGCTCTTGTCAGAGGAGCAATGACACAAGCTAGGGAAAAAATTGCTAAGCAATCAAACTTATCTCAAAAACTATTTTCCTTTACGATGACATTTGCAGTCATAAAAGTAATTGGAGGCATGATAGTGCCTTGGTTGGGTTGCAATTACTCACTTAGAAGTATGACTAGCCAAATCAAGTTTGTAAATATTTGGTCTTAGCATTCTATAATAGTCTGATAAGGTATTGAGATTATGGAGGGTAATTTCTAATGGCATAAAGTAATTTCTCGGGGTATAAAGCAAAAGTATGCCAACTAGAGATTCAAAACATAATTTGCTATAGAACAAGAACCATATTGCATGTAAGTAGGGAAATTTGGTGGTGAAGTGAAAGGATACATGATGTTATAAAGGAAAAGAAATTTGCGTTTAATGAGTGACAAAAAAATGCTTGAGACTTAAAATGAATATGGGGTTAGAAGTCTTGCATAGAGTGCAATGATTAAATCAAAATTGAAAATTTTGTTGAGTTTTTCAAATCAAGTCCATTAGCTTTGTTTAAGTCTATTAATGGCCTTCTTGAGTAGACATAAGTGGTTCTCCCCTAAACAACATGTCCAGGTGATTGCTCCATATAAATTATCTCATTAAGATCACCAAATGGTAAGACATTATTCACTTTCATTTCTAATACAGACCATCCTTGATTGATTGGCTACATATAAAAAAATCCAAATGAAGTTAAGCTTAGCAACTAGGGAGAATACGTGAAAATAGTCTATCCCATAGACCTATGTGAACCCTTGGGCACCTAGTCGAACTTTACATTGATAAATGAATTTTACCGTGAACATCCATTGGCATATAATTAGTTTAATCCTTGAAGGAGGAACAACCAAATTCTTTATATGATGACTGAGTAGAGCACTCATCTTAGCATCCATAGCTTATTTTCATGAAGGATTTTGTAGTGCTTCCTTAATCTTCAAGGGTATATATATAGTTGATTAGGAGATGACAAATATACGAAAGGAAAAAAGATAAATGATATATAAAAGTAAATGGTATGAGCAATTATTATCTTCTACTTTTTTTATGACTAAACGTAAATTAGAGAGTTTGTTAGTAGGAATCAGACAATGTGGATGGAGGCATTATAGTAGGTAGTTGTGTGCATTATTAGTAAACACTTTGAGAGGTATATATAAGTGAACTTTTAGAGGAAGAGGAATAGCTAGTGAAGGTATTGAAGAGGAGGAATAAAAGAAATGAGTGATTTCATGAAAACTGACATCTATCGCAGTGTATAAGCATCGGGTAAGGAGTTCATAGCACTATATCTTTTCTGAGACTAAAGTTCCCTTGATTCATGCATTGAATGGATCAAGGAGAAAGCTTATCTTGCATGCAAATTCATGAACAATGCATACGGAATCAAACATTCTGTGTAAGAAGGAATGCAATCTGAATGTGAAAGAGTCGAGAAGGGTGGAATATTATTGATGGGAGTGGAATGGAGATGAATGAAAAGGTAATAGGTTGTCCAGATTGCATCTATCATAATTAATGAGGAATATTCATCTAAAATATTATTTTCATGGCATCATTAAGCAGATGATAGTCTTTATGTTCTGAAACATTTTTTGAGATGTATAAGAACAAGAGGTTTGACAAATCATGTCATTATCAGAGCAAAAAGTGGGAAATGGAGACCACATCAATTCCATGACATTATGTGTGTAAAGTTTTGATTAAAGTAAAAAAATGCTTTTCTATTTTGATAAAAAGTTTGAAATACATTGAGAACTTTATTGACCAACATTTGAGCAAGTTAACCCAGTTGTCCCTCGAATAATCATTAATAAAAGTGACCAATAATGAATCTTAAGGATAGTGCTAAGAGCTCAAATGTCTAAATGGATTGATTCATAAGGAAGATTACAATGGGAAGTGGTAGAAAAAAAAGACAAACTATGATGTTTATCCAACTCTCAAGCAAGGCAATCATACTTTGAAAGAGATGAAGCAATAACAAAATCTCGAAGTCTGTTGGGAAAACATTGACCCAACAGGCAGTGCCATTTGATACGAGTAATGAAAGAGAGGTTTGAAGTGACATTAGTCTTGAGTTTGTAGATTCTGTTAGCTTCAACTATCCACCAATCATCTTTATCAAGTTGAGACCCTAAAATAAATGGTTATATAACAGCTATGAGTTTTAGGTAGACCGTGAACAGGCAATAGGTTTATTTTGTGCAACATATAAATAAAATATCTAGAAGAGACAGAGATTTGGAAAGATTGACAATGACCCTTATAAAAATAGAAGATTAGGAACCACCAAAAATAATAATTGGAAGTAGAGAAGATGTGGGAATGAGACAGTAGTTGGTGGTTATGTATCATATCAGAAGATAATGTTAACATGTTAGTATATCGATGCTTGTTTTACATGTGGCATAAAGAAGATTTTGCCTTAGACATTAGTAGTAGTATCAAGAAGATAAATGCAATAGCTTTCAATATTTAAAATTTCATAGGAAGCCTAATCTATTATTTTGGGTAAATTGTACTCAAATTATGCTTGTTTGAAACGTGCCTTAGCTGTATTTCATACGCTAGTTCTCAACCATAAGGTCATGAATTTATTCCCTACTCATCATATTACGACTTATTTCTAGGAAAAATATCAGTCATGCATTTTCATGTAGCTCTCTTGTATCACCCCAAATGAAAATAAAGATTTTTGTTTTTATTGGCGTATTAGTAAAATCGAAATTAGAGTCTTTAAAGAAAATGAAGTGTGGAAAAGCTGTTGGACTTGATGATATTTCAATAGAGGTGTGGAAATGCTTAGGAGATGAAGGTATTTTTTGGCTTACTAAAATTTTTAATATTATTTTGAAGACTAAAAAGGTGTCAGATGAGTGGAGAATGAGTGCATTGATTCTTATTTTTAAGAATAAAGGTGATGCACAAGATTTTGCAAATTATAGATGAATTAAGTTAATGTATGTGTCATACTTTAAAACTATAAGAGAGAGTTATGGAGCATAGGTTAAAACGTGATACTAATGTTTCTCAAAATCAATTTAGATTCATGCCGGGTAGGTCTACTATGGAAGCTATACTTTTATTGAGAGGTTTGATGGAGAAGTATAAAGAGAATAAGGAAGATCTACATTTGATATTTATTGATTTAGAGAAAGCATATGATAAAGTTCCAAGAGAAGTGCTATGGAGAGTTCTAGAAAAGAAATGGATTAATAATGCTTATATTCAAGTCATTAGGGATATGTATGCAGGAGCTTTTACTTGTGTTCAAACACAAGGTGGTTTGACCAAGTATTTTCCTATTTTAGTTGGATTACATCAAGGATCAGCTTTAAGCCCATATCTTTTTTGATTTAGTCATGGATGTTCTCACTAGACATTTGCAAGAGGTTGTACCTTGGTGTATGCTTTTTGCTGATGATATTCTTCTTGTCGATAAGACTAGAGAGGAATTATGGAGGTCAACCTTTAGAGTCTAAAGGTTTTCGTTTGAGTAAAACTAAAACCGAATGTTTGGAGTGTAATTTTAGTAATAATAGATCTAATGTGGGGATTGTGACTTTGGGAGATTAAGTCATTAATAATAGTATACATTTTAGATATTTTGGGTCTATTGTTCAGAGTAATGGTGAAATAGATGGGGATATTATTAGTAGAATTTAAGTTGGATGGTTGAAGTGGAGGAATACATTGGGCTAGTTGTGTGATAGAAAAGTATCATTCAAACTTAAGGGAAAATTCTATAAGATGGTGGTGAGAACTGCAATGCTTTATGGTATAGAATGTTGACCATTAAAAGAGAAGCATAATATTAAGTTAAGTGTTGCAGAGATAAGGATGCTTAGGTGGATGAGTGGCTTTACTCTTAGAGACAGGATACGAAATGAGTATATACGTGAAAAGGTTGGAGTAGCTCCAGTGGAAGATAAGAGTAGAGAGAGTCGCCTTATATGGTTTGGTGATGCAGGACTAAATGTGTTTGTTGATGTTTTACCTTTGAAATTATATGCTTTTGAAAGAGCAAGAACAATTTGTCATTTCCAACGATTTAAACGATGAATTAAAACAATTAAGTAATGATTTAGTTCAAGCAATAGATTACATGATAAAGATTTAGAGCAAAAAATAACCAATTAAATTAGATTTTACGTAATATGGGGTCTTCGAAGAAAATCCCTTAATTAAGCGGAGAAAGCTTGCATGATTTTTATAATGCCGCAATTGAGAGGAACTTGGAAGAAATAAGATTCGGGAGGGAGTTCACCTTTGTCAGGATTCGGAAGAAAGTTGCCATTGAACGGGAGGTTGTCGTTGATCAATAGCGATTACAAGGGAGAAGAGGATTCGCTTCACGTACTCTCGACGAATTGGTCGTTCTCAAGGTCTATGTTGAAGAACGGAGACCGGAGAATGTCAATTAACCCTTGATTGTCGAAAACGAAGCCGTGATCATGTTTTGGATCAGCCATATATGTGGGGGCAGCAAACTATGGATTGGGGAACTTTTGGACAGCAAACAAAGGACCTCCGGACGGCGGGACAGCAAACGACCTTTGCTGAAATTTCTGGACAGCAATTTTTATATATCCAGGAAATCTGGACAATAGTTTTGTGAGGTGTAAATCCTTCGGAATTGATATTTGGTGGAAGGGAGTTAGAAGGACTAATTCCAAGTAGAGAGGGGGAGGTAGTGGGGGCCGGCCATAGAGGAAGGAGAGGGGAAGTAGCTCCGGATTTTGTGTGTTGATAAAGGAAGGAAAAGTTTGAAATTTAGTTTCAGATTTTAATGTTTGGAGAGGAGGGAAAAGTTTGAATTTGAATCTCTATTAATTGGGGATAGGGAGGGGTGGCACACCCTAATGGGAGGTGATTGAATTGGGAGCATTAATGGGAAAGAAATAATTGGAGGAGAGAGGGTTGGGGCCGGCGGCTAGCATGGGTATAGGGCTTGATTTAAGGAGTTAAAGTTTGCTATATTTAGAATCTTAAAATAGGAAAGTGTATTTAAATCAAATCTTATTTAAAATTCAAATAATGCATGATTGGAGGGCTTTCCTAAAGTATCCTTTCTTATTTGGGAAATAGATTTCAATTTCAAATTTACTTGAATATGAATTTAAATACTTTCCAAATTTAAAAGGGATTAAATTAGGAAAGTATTTAAAGTCTAGATTTTAAAAATTTGAACCCAAAGGAAAGGAACACAAGGTTGCCGACGGCTAGGGTCGAGGGTGGGGCCTTGGGGGCTGGCGATTAGGAGGGGGAGTGGGGATTTAGGCCGGCGGCTTAGGAGGGGAAGGGAGAGGTGGAGTTGGCCTAGGGTTTGGGTGGTGTTTCGGCCAAGAGGAAGAGGGGAGATGGGGGTCGGTGGCTTGAAGGAGGGGAGGGAGGCCGGTAGCTAGGAGAAGGGGAGGAGGAGAATCACGAGTCCGGACACTTCCTGCGGCTGATTGGTAATATGTTGCCCTCACCTAGGGACCTCACCAAGATTCTCACAAAAACTCTCAAACTTACAAAGGAGCAAAGTGCTGAAATTTCATAATAATCATTATCCCCTCAAAAGGAAGAGAAGGGGGCTTTAAATAACCAAAATACAATAGTAATATAAAAGACCAAAGTGCCCATAAGGGTCACAAACAACTACTTTCTCAAGTGAGGGTAAAAATAGATAAACTGCGATAATAAATCAAATACACATATAATAATAATAAACCTAATACAAATGATAGCTCAAAAATAAAGTGGTGTGATCGTGGCCGTAGATCGTCGGCCCCTTCTCTGGTAGGCTCTCTATGGTCGAATGTCCTCATCATTCTCCCGGGATGGAAAAGAGCTCGACTTCGTCTAGTACGCGTCTAGAATGCTCTCATAAATCTCTAGTGCATCTGGATCAATCCGCTGTAGCTCCTCGGGATCTAGCCACGTGTCCTCTGATTCTGGCTTACCTCTCCACCTTATCAAATACCTTCTTTGTCCACCCTCTTTTGTGAAAATGATTTCATCACTCAGAATAATGTCAATTATCTCCGCGATCGGTATTTTGAAAATATTTGGAAGTGGAGGAAGGCTTGGGTTCTCACAGGGTGGGGTCACACAAGGCTCAGTTTGTAGTGGATTAGGTGGATTAAACTTTGGACCTTCATAGGCTACTAAATCTTCAATGTTAAAAGATGGATTAATATCGAAGTCTGCAGGTAGACCCACCACATATGCATTATCATTAATTTTCTTGATTATTTTGAATGGTCCAGCACTTTTGGCATGTAATTTTTTAACGGCCCCTTTCGAAAACCGTTCCGAACGAATCCGGACCATCACTGAATCACCAACTTCGAATGTTTTGAATCTGCATTTAAGATTAGCGTGAAGCTTATAATTGACATTGCTCTGTTCAATTCGGCATATAATTTCTTTTTGTAATTCATGCAGATGCGATGCAAATGAAGATATAGACTCATAAATTATATACTTAGGACACATGGGTATGAGATCTAAAGGCCGTCTAGGCTTGTACCCATATACAACTTCAGCAGGACTCAGACCAATGGAGCGGTTTACAGAATTGTTATAAGCAAATTCAGTCGTGGGGAGTTTGGAATCCCAATCTTTAATGTATTCACCCACTAAGGATCTCAACAAGTTACCTAAACTCCTATTGACCACTTCAGTTTGGCCATCCGTTTGAGGATAAAAGGCTGTGGAGAATTGTAGTTTGGTGCCCAATATCAGCCAGAGAGTTTTTCAGAAGTAACTAGTGAATTTGACATTCCTATCAGATATAATGATCTTGGGTAAATCATGTAATCTGATGACCTCATTAAAGTACAGTTTGACAATATGGGAGGCATCGGATGTTTTAGAACAGGGTAGGAAATATGCCATTTTGGAGAAGCGGTCAACTACGACACATATGGCATCATTCCTACGAAAAGTCTTGGGCAAACCTAGGACGAAGTCCATGCTGACATCTTGCCATGGACAGCTAGAAACTGGTAAAGGGGTGTAAAGACCTGTGTTCTTTTTCGTTGTTTGGCCAGTTGACAAGTGTGACACCTATTGACCATTTTACTCACATCTTTCTTGAGGTTGGGCCAAAAGAAATGGTACTCTACAACCCTGATAGTTTTATTACGATCGAAGTGTCCGGCGAGACCTCTGGCGTGAAGTTCCCAAACGAGGAATTCTCTAAGGGAAGTGCTAGGGACACAAAGCTTCTGGGCTTTGAAAAGGTATCCATCTTCAAGGAAAAAATCATCCACAAAGTGCGTGTTACTTGTAGACAAAAGGGAATAAATTTTCTTGAAGTCCGGGCATTCCAAATAGTCCTCTTTGACTTGTTCAAACCCAACGACTTTTGCCCTCACTTCGGTGGTAGTCATCATACGACGACTGAGGGTATCGACAGCTTTATTCTCAACTCCCGCTTTGTGCATAAGGGTGTAAGTGTACTCGTGTAAGAATTCTACCCATCGCCTATGACATGCATTCAACTTCTTCTGGGAGTTGATGTAACGAAGAGCCTCGTGATCCGAAAAGATGATGAACTCTTGCGGGAGCAAGTAGTGTTGCCAATATCAAAGGGATTGCATCACATTGTAGAACTCTTTGTCATACGTGGAATACCATTGCCAGATGTCATTTAGTTTTTCATTGAAGTAGGCAACATGGTGACCTTCCTGGGACAGCACTCCAATTTTGACCCCCGAAGCATCGCAGGTAACTTCGAAGGCCTTGGAGAAGTCAGGAAGTCTCATCACTAGGGCTTCCATCATTCTTTTCTTTATCTCCTCAAAGGCTCTGGTGGCAGCCGGGGTCTAGTGAAAATCCTCTTTAAACAATCAGTGATAGAAGACACAATGGTGCTAAAGTTTTTGATGAATCTCCTATAGAAAGTGGCTAAGCCGTGGAAGCTGCGGACTTCCCGGATGTTTTGAGGAACTCACCATTATAGAATAGCTTTTACCTTCTCGGGGTCTGTAGAGGCCCCTTGGGCAGACACAATAAAGCCCAGAAAAACTACTCGGTCAACAAGGAAAGTGCATTTTTTAGGGTTAGCGTAAAGCTGCTCCTTCCTTAAGACTTCATAGACCTGCCTCAAGTGGTCTAAGTGTTGATTCACGGATTGGCTATAGATAAGGATGTCATCAAATTAGACAACGACAAACTTTCCCATGAAAGGGCGCAGCACTTGGGTTATGACTCACATAAAAGTACTTGGGGCATTACTCAACCCGAAAGGCATGACCATCCACTCGTACAGACCATCCTTGATCTTAAAGGCAATCTTCCACTCATCACCGGGTCAGATTCGGATCTGGTGGTACCTACTCTTAAGGTCAATCTTGGAGAAAAGAGTGGCTCCTGTCATCATGTCAAGCATATCATCTAACATCGGGATAGGAAAATAATATTTAACAGTTATTTTGTTGATGGCACGACTGTCAACGCACATTCTTCAAGTACCATCCTTCTTCGGTGTAAGAAGAGCTGGTACAGCATAAGGCCTGAGACTTTCCTTGATGTAGCCTCGTTGCAGTAACTTATCCACTTGCTTTTTAAGCTCAGCATATTCCGTGGGGTTCATGCGATAGTGGGGCAGGTTGGGAAGTGAGGCACCGGGGACAAGATCAATAACATGTTGGATGTCTCTTAGTGGAGTAATTGATCAGGGAGATCATCAGGAAAGACATTAACAAAGTTACTCAATATGGGTTGGACCTTCTGAGGAATAGGTTCATCAGACTCAGACGTCTCACGGCCAACCAAGGCGTACAAGGGTGTGCCTTACGCAATTTCAGAATCCAGTACCTTGGCTGTCACAAGGTTCAGCCCCTTCTTGGGCTTGACTGGATTGAGTTTAGGGTCGTCCTTAACCCTTGGTTGAGTTGGCAGAAGTTTGATCTTTTTGCCCGCATGTTCAAACACGCAGGTGTTTGAACGCCCATAGATGTGGACATCATTATCAAAGAGCCAGGGACACCCTAGGATGATTTTGGTGTAGGTATGAAAGATTGAAGTCCTACGCTAATCATTAGTGGCAACAGGTTGTGACAGTGCACATCCCACCATGCATATGGGAGAGGTGTCTATTTTCTGTATACAGTGAACGACATCAGTGTCATCGTCCTCCTCAAAGAATTCACCATCATCTTCAACTTGGTGAATCTGGTCAGCCTCGGGCTCAAGCTCATCTTCAGTGATCTCCTCAATAATGATGACTTTATAAGGACTAGAACACAGAGAATAGATATGCCCATACCTCTGGCATCGAAAGCACTTGGTCCCTGGGTGCGACCTAAGAGTATCAGGGGTTGGAGGCTTGCCCCTCAAGTCAGGACGGGGTGTAGAAGGACCAGAAGGTGGTCGGTTAGTGTTACCTGGAGTCGGCCGGGAAGTGGAGCGGTGAGGGGCTGATCCACTGGAGGGTTTGTTGGAGGGTCTAGAATCCTGGTGTTGACTAGGGTGCTGGGGACGGGTCTCCTCAAGGTCTAAGACTAGGCTGTACGCATTTTCAAGAGTCGTGACGCTACGTGCAAACAGTTCGTTGCGTAGGTCCTCATGCAACCCGATATGGAACATGGACAGAATTTGAGCGGGGGGTAGTAGAGGTCTCCCTCTTGAAGCGAATCAGGTAGTTGTCAAAGGCTGCAATGTATTCCTTTATTGGTTTATTGCCCTAGGTTAATCTATTCCACCTATCCAAGAGCCTAGGGAAGTATGAGGGAGGCAAATACTTTTGTTTGAGCTCGCGTTTCATTGAAGGTCAATCAGTGATGGGATACTCGTTGCGGGATTCCCTAAGGCTTTCTAGGTTGGCCCAATATTGACTAGCTCGATTAGTGAGTTTCATTTCAGTGAATTTAACTTTTCTAGCCTCAGAAATGTTGTACCATTTAAAAAAAAAAACTATCGATGCCCTTGATCCAGTTCAAAAAGAGCTGAGGATCGAGAGTACCGTCAAAGGTTGGGGCATCGACCTTAATATTTCTCAACAAAGGTGTATCAGAATCGTTATTAAGGTCATGACCGTACTGGAGAGCTCGATAAGGGGCATGGGGTGTCCCTCATCCGGTAAGGTGTCGTCCCTATACATAGAAGGAGGCCTAGAAAGTGTGTAAGGTGTAGGGTGATTCTTAACTTGATCTAGTGTATCAAACCGCTCAGTTGTATCGCGACGAAGTTCAGCTATATCGGCTTGATTTTTCCTAAGTTGTTGGCTGATTGTGTTCATTTATCCTACCAACTGATCTAAAGTCCTGTGAATTTGTTCCGGGTCCATTCTATGTCTAAGGGTGACTCAAGATTATGCAGATTTGAAAGAAAAATAATATGATAACAGACAAGTAAATTTTTTAATGCGTGCAGGATGTGATTTAGATGCTAAAACATATACGAAAGAAATCCTAATAGACACCTAAATGCAACCATGCTCTGATACCAGATGATGTAGGACTAAATGTGTTTGTTGATGTTTTACCTTTGAAATTATACGCTTTTGAAAGAGCAAGAACAATTTGTCGCTTCCAACGATTTAAATGATGAATTAAAACAAGAAAGCAATGATTTAGTTCAAGCAATAGATTATATGATAAAGATTTATAGCACAAAATAACCAATTAAATCAGATTTTACTTAATGTGGGGTCTTCGAAAGAAATCCCTTAATTAACATTTAGAATAGTCAATATTTAAGATCCCTCACTCTCACTCGTAATAACTGGTTAAGCGGAGAAAGCTTGCATGATCTTTATAATGCCACAATTGAGAGGAACTTGGAAGAAATAAGATTCGGGAGGGAGTTCACCTTTGTGAGGATTCAGAAGAAAGTTGTCATTGAATGGGAGGTTGTCGTTGACAATAGCGGTTGTAAGGGAGAAGAGGATTCACTCCACATACTCTTCGACGGATTGGTCGTTCTCAAAGTCTATGTCTAAGAACGGAGACCGGAGATAATTGTCGAAAATGAAGCCTTAATCATGTTCTGGATCAACCATTCATGAGGGGGTAGCAAACTATGGATTGGGGAACTTCTGGACAACAAACAAAGGACTTCTGGATGGCGGGATAGCAAACGACATTTGCTGAAATTTCTGGACAGCAATTTTTATATATCCAGGAAATCTGGACAGCAGTTTTGCGA
Organism: Dendrobium chrysotoxum; assembly: GCA_019925795.1. Lineage (NCBI taxonomy): Eukaryota > Viridiplantae > Streptophyta > Magnoliopsida > Asparagales > Orchidaceae > Dendrobium > Dendrobium chrysotoxum. The sequence goes on from CM034313.1 coordinate 75,677,072, forward strand.
GGTGGAAGTACTTCGGAATCGATGTTCGATGGAAGGGAGTTAGAAGGACTAATTCCAAGTAGAGGGGGAGGTAGTGGGTCCGACTATAGAGGAAGTAGCTCCGGATTTTGTGTGTTGATAAAGGAAGGGGGGCAATTCAAAATTTGAAATTTAGTTTCAGATTTTAATGTTTGGAGAGGAGGGAAAAATTTGAATTTGAATCTCCATTAATTGGGGATAGGGAGGGGCAGCACGCCCTAATGGGAGGTGATTGAATTGGGAGCATTAATGGGAAAGAAATAATTGGAGGAGAGAGGGTTGGGGGTCAGCGGCTAGCATGGGTATAGGGTTTGATTTAAGGAGTTAAGATTTGCTATATTTATAATCTTAAAATAGGAATGTGTATTTAAATCAAATCCTATTTAAAATTCAAATAATGCATGATTGGAGGGCTTTCCTAAATTATCCTTTCTTATTTGGGAAATAAATTTCAATTTCAATTTTACTTGAATCTGAATTTAAATGCTTTGTAAATTTAAAAGAGATTAAATTAGGAAAGTCTTTAAAGTCTAGATTTTGAAAATTTGAACTCACAGGGAAGGAACACAAGGTGGCCGGTGGCTAGGGTAGAGGGTGGGGCCTTGGGGGCTGGCGATTAGGAGGGGGAGTGGGGATTTAGGTCGGCGGCTTAGGAGGGGAAGGGAGAGGTGGAGTCGGCCTAGGGTTTGGGTGGTGTTTCGGCCAAGAGGAAGAGGGGAGATGGGGGCCGGTGGCTTGAAGGAGGGGAGGGAGGCCAGCCGGCGGCTAGGATAAGGGGAGGAGGATAACCACGAGTTCGGACGCTTTCTGCGGCTGATGGGTAATATGTTGCCCTCACCTAGGGACCTCACCAAGATTCTCACAAGAACTCTCAAATCACAAAGGAGCAAAGTGCTGAAATTTCATAATAATCATCATCCCCTCAAAAGGAAGAGGGGGTTTTAAATAGCCAAAATACAATAGTAAGATAAAAGACTAAAGTGCCCCAAAGGGTCACAAACAATTGCTCTTTTAAGTGAGGGTAAAAACGAAAAAACTGCGATAATAAATCAAATGCACATATAATAATAATAAATCTAATACAAATGATAGCTCAAAAATAAAGTGGTGCGATTGTGGCCGTAGATCGTCGGCCCCTTCTCTGGTAGACTCTCCATGGTCGGATGTCCTCATCATTTGGTCACATAAAATGGCAGCCTTTTGATGACCCAGTTTGGAGAGTAGATGTATTAGATTTGGCTTATGTTAAGAAAGGTAGAGGTAGACCTAAAAAGACTTGGTTAGAAAATATTAGAAATGACATTTCTTTATTAGATTTAAATGAGAATTTGACTTTTAACGGGGCACAATGGAATAAAAGGATTCATGTAGCCAACCTCACGTAGTGGGATAAAGGCTTGATGTTGTTGTTGTTGTCTCTTGTATCAAAGGTTTGTCTTCCTCAATGATTTTTTAAAATCTTGTAACTAGCCTTATGCCTTCATAAAGTATATATGGGTTAGATTTCCATCATTTTAAAAATATAGATATACTTTTTTTTGCTCTAATTGAACCTATATTTATAAGAAAATAATCTCGAAGTTACTTGGGTTACAATTTTTTAAACTAAAAAAGTTCAAACGCACTATAATCATCTTGTATAAATTTGTTAAATTACTTTTACAATTGATCTCAATAATAGATAAATGACTTATTACATTCTTCTATTCTTTAAGTTTCATCTCAACTCAGGTTGACGTAATTTTTTCGAAATGCTTTGTTAGGATGGTTGAGTTGAAGCCCACCAATTTTGCTTTAACAAATTCAATTCTTTGGAGTTCAAACATATTGTATACTTTTAAATAAGTTCTCCAACTTATATATTTAAATCTAAAATTTCCCTGGGATTATGCCTTCCATCAAATTTGGGAATATTATCCTTGATTTTGTTGTGCTTTTGCTGAAATTGTTTGGAATTATACCCCAACCGAGCAAGAGTCATGATGCCTTCTGATCCTCTGGCTATATGCAATGGAAAAATAAAATATTATAATGATTCTAGTTCATATCATATGGCTGGGAATGATCTGAATTCCTTTGGGAAATAAGACCATTTGAAAAAGAAGGATGCGTTGCAGAAGATGTCTGTATGTCTGATTTCTCTTTTTTCTTTCTTCCTCTTTTAAAAATAATTAGCTCATAGGCGTCTTTAAGTGTTCATGTTAACAATACTTCTGTTTTTCATGGTATTTCTCAGTATGTGTTGTACAGAGAGAGAGGGAGAGAGAGAAAGGAGTGGGAGGTATTGAGTGGAATCCGAATGGATGATGTGTCTAGGTTGTTTTGATCTTGCATTGAATTGGAGTTAGTTAGGCTTTTGGAAGATATGGGTTGGAATTTGTGAGGTGATGGTTCTAATTCAAGTTTGAATGGAAGTGGGACTTTTTGAATTGTGGAGAATTTTTTGGTGTCATTTCAGATTTTTTTTTTTCTATTTTGGATTTAATTTGAAGTGGTTGTTGGAAGAAAGTTTTAGGAGATTTGGTGGAGATTTGTTGGAAGTTTGTTGATGGGGTTATTTGACGAGAGAATGGATTTTGGCGGTTGGAGAATTGGGTGAATAGAGAATTTTCATGAAACACTTTTCATATGGGCGACTGTTTGATTTAAATAAAAAAAGTGGGCGTATATCTTAGGCAATCTTATGTAATTTACCCATGTTTGCAAATTGAACTTGTCTGACGTGCCTATAACTTAGATGAAGAGAGAGAGAGAGAGTACACAATATTATCGAATTTACGTAAGTTTGTAAATTGGAGCTTAGATAAAGTATCTAATTGATGAACTATACCGTGTTTGCAAATCGGAACTTATGTGAAGTAGTTTGATGCAAGTCCTTGCATTTTCCTTGTGCTTTGGAATTTAAAGATTTTCAAGGGAGTTTATCATGTATTGGCTTGATGTTTCTATTTTTTTTCTATTCTCTAATTCTAGTGATAATTGTGTAATCTGATTTGCATCTTGTGGTGTGAGTCCAATCAAACGTGTAGTTTTTTATGCTCCTAAATTTCCTTATGCAATTTCTAAGTGATTGTTGTTAAATTTTTATCTGAGTAGATTTTTTGTATTTCTTGTTTCATCTAATGGAGCGAATAAGTGTCTAAAATAAGGGTTTTTGAAATCCAAATTTGAACATATGCAATATTTTATGCATCCCATTGTATATCTATATTAGGAAATCCTAGACTCTAAAACATCTTATATTAGAGGGAGTTGGGGTCCTAGAGCGAGATATCATGCAAGAGATGGAAACAAGTAATATATTCTTATTGCTAAAACATTTTCCCCTCAATTAATGGCACAATCAGTGGAAGGATCTTCATGAGATTTCTAATATATGGGACCTACGTTGAACAATAGCAAAAATATGTACTTATATCAATCACCCCTTAACATCTATGACATCTTGCAGTATGCCCTTTGTAAATTTTATTTTGATAGAACATTGCACTTTTTTTTTTGCATATGAAATGCATGTATATTGAAATCAATTCCAAGTATAGTTGCTTTGCGGGCTGTCAAGTATTATTTGCTGATTTTGGAGGAAATAATGTCATACATTGTTTTGAAGTTTCATACTGTATTGTCATCTAACTGGGGAATTTTCCAGAACATGGCGTATGAATATTTGCACCGACTGCTTAGTTCAAGAGACTTTAAAGCATGTAAGTTGTCTTGTTAAAAGAATCTTTGGTGAAGTCATCACTATTTCGTTTAATAAAAGGAAGCATATTTTATTTAGCTAAACCATCAAAATAATGAATTTCCATCATTTTTTTCCCTACGTCTAGAATCAGCGACTCATGATGTGCTTTATTTCTTTTGCAGTCTTCTAATTTAAGGTTTGCTTGTGTCTAATGGACTGTTTGGGTAACTTTTGAGTTAAAAAAAAAAAAAACCTTCTAGTAATGGAATTCCATGATTTTAGTGGCATGGTCACTTCTATTGATTTGTATAGGGCAATTTTAGATTGGGAAGTCATTTCTTTTATTCTTCTTAAAATAAATAGCTCGATTCTTAGATGCCTTCTCCAAACATTATATGCAAAATGGTATACTTGCTTTCAAAATTAGTTCATTGTATTCCAAGCATTTAATGCAAAACAAAGTGGTATTGTTCTTTTAATTGTTATTTCTATTCTTTTAATTTGTTTGTAGTAGATTTCGTAAACCCTTCATCTTAGTGTCTTCCATCTTTGTTATCCTATTTTTTGGGTAATAACTTCAATGATTGCACTGCCGTTAATCGAAATTTTTTTTGCAGGTCAATGGTGAAAAAATCCCTTGCATTTTAAACTTTCGATTGATTATGCCAATGATGGAGTTTAATCTCAAATATATAAGCATGATATCTTATAGGTTCTTTGTTGAAAGTATATCTTGTAAAGCAATACTCTGCAAGATGATACACTCAAAACAAGACTAATTTTAGTTGATGGGTGTATGAAAAGTTTGGGTGGGTGGTGTATATAGGGGTTTTTATATGTTATTTGGGTTTAATATGACAGCTGATATATAAAGGATTTTTCTTGCTTCCCATGTGGACTTAAATCTATATATGGCTTTGTTACAAAAAATCTGTAATTGGCTTGATGCTCATCTTATTATTAATAAAAAACTTGTTTTATATTCTTTTAAAAAAAAAGAGCAAGTTTAAAAACCGGAAGAAAGCTAATAATGCAAGAAAAACTTTTTTCACCACTGTAAAAAAGCAGCTCACCATAAACTGGCAATTGCATAAGCATGGTTATGTGTTGTGCTCTTTTTTTATTGTAATATTATATCAATATAGGTAAAAGTTACCTCATGCAGACGTGCTGATTTAAGATTCTTAATTTATGCTGCCATATAGAATATTATCTTCTAGTATAACCCCATAGAAGTCTCATTAAAGAAGTAGTAAAACAATTATTTTTGAAAAATTGATATCTCAAACCTGACGCACAAACTTGGTCAAATGCATAGTAATCTCAATGGCGGTTGATATTCTAATGCATCTTCGTGGGAAATTATTGTCTTTCCATAACATGCTGATAGGAAACACTTGAAGATCTCAAGTAATTCCTATCAATCTTTAGAAAACAACGAAAATCCTCCACAAGAATCCACACAAAACCACGAAAATAGTAGATAATTTGTATTATTTGATGGAAGGGAAACGGAAAATAACAAGATACAATTGATCCTCTATTCCAGAGGAGGATCGATCTCTCCCAAATCTCTAGACGCTGTTAGAGCCCAAAGGAAAACCTAGATCTAGGAGATCTCAAATTTCAGCCAAATTCAAGATGTCCTAACCCTAGGAAAACAAACTATTTAATGCATACAAATCAAAAGGAAATCCCTAAACAGTCCCTACATTCAAATTTCCCTCCCAAATCCCTCAAAAATCCTTCCTAAAATTCTTCGTTTGCTTCGGCGGCTCTCGCGGCATCCATAGGAGGCGGAAAAGCTTCGTTGTTTCGCCCGTAAGCTGGTCCCGGCTGGACCGGTCCAATGGATCGGATTAACAATACTCCCCTCCCAAAGATTCACCTTATCCGCTAGGTAGAAAGACGACACCCTCCTCCATTCCTTCTTCATCGCAAACGGTGAGAACCTGAAGAGTTCGGTCCTTACACCTGTGCCCCGGCGTATGCCTCTCGTCACATCTGAAACAGATCCCCTTCACCCTCTTCTCCTGTAGTTTTGTTTCTGTAAGCTTCTTGAAGCTGTCCCCAAGTCTTACTCCCACCGTCTTCTCCTTAGAAGTCTCCCGAAGTGCCCGGTGTCGGCTCCTTGGGTGCCAGAAAGGTGGTGATCCTCCTGTTCGGACTTCCTGAGCTGCTGCCTCCCATCTCTCTCTCTAGGTGCCTCTGATCCTCCACCAATTGAGTTAGCTCCATGGCCTCTCCCAAGTCACAAGGCCTCATTACTCTAACTGCTGCCGGATCTCTGGTGTCAGTCCCTTCATGAAATTTCCCTCTAGCACTGTCTCAGGAAGGCGGTCCAATAGGCTAGCAAGGTACTCAAATTTCTCCCGGTACTCCGTTATTGAACCCTCATGCGTCAAAGCGAAGAACTGCTCGTAGAAGTCTCTTCACCTACCAGTTCAGAAACGTTCTACCAAACAATCCTTGAACTCTCTCCAACTTCGTATGGGTCGTCGCATGTCCCTCCACTGGTACCAAGACAAAGCCTTCTCTTCCAAATATAGGCCCGCTGCCGTCAGTCTCTCCTCCTTTGTTAACCCATTAACGACGAACTATCTTTCTACTTTGTAGATCCACCTATGTGCGTCCTCACCCTCAAAGATGGGCATCTTCAACTTTCTCACCCTCGGGTCGCCCCCGTTTCCCCTGAATCTTCCATAGCCTCTCATTCATCGAAGAGGAGTTGCTCCCCAATTGTCACGATCTTCCCTCCGACGGTCATACCCAAACCCTTCATCAAAATCTCATCTTCTTTCAAAATCAGCACCCCGGAGATCGAAATCATCTCTTCTCCCTACAAAATCAGCACCCCTTCTTTCGTAAGCAATACTCTTCTCCTCCCTAGAAAGTGGTTCTAGAGGAGGCATTCTGTCTTCTCCCTCCAGGATCTCCACTCCTGGATTTTCCCTTCCCCTCAACGTGTTGGGATTCCCATCTCTTCCATAGCCTCCGGTAGTTTCCTTTGCTTCCGATGTAGTCGGATTGGTTTGGCTTCAAGCAATTTCTTCAACATGTCTTCCACCACGGCGAACCTTCCCTCCATCCTTTCATTGATGGATGCGATCTGATTTTGAAAATCTGTCTTCTTCTCCTCAAAATCTGATTTGAGTTGCCCAAGTTCTCCCTCCAAAACTTCCACCTTCCTTCCGGCCATATTTCTTCCAAAAATAACAAGAAAAACTTCTTCCCGATGACTTTGCCGCTGAAATTTCAGAAATTCAGCCGCTGAAATTTGTCAAAATCAGCCCACCAATGGTCCCAAGACTTGCTTTGATACCAATTTGATAGGAAACACTTGAAGATTTCAAGTAATTCCTATCAATCTTTAGAAAACAGCAAAAATCCTCCACAAGAATCCACACAAAACCATGAAAACAGTAGATAATTTGTATTATTTGATGAAAGGGAAACGGAAAATAGCAAGATACAATTGATCCTCTATTCGAGAGGAGGATCAATCTCTCCCAAATCTCTAGATGCCACTAGAGCCCAAAGGAAAACCTAGATCTAGGAGATCTCAAATTTCAGCCAAATTCAAGATGCCCTAACCCTAGGAAAACAAACTATTTAATGCATACAAATCAAAACAAAATCCCTAAACAGTCCCTACATTCAAATTTTCCTCCCAAATCCCTAAAAAATCCTTCCTAAAATGCTTCGTTTGCTTCGGCGGCTCTCACGGCATCCACAGGAGGTGGAAAAGCTCCGTTGTTTCGCCCGTAAGCCGGTCCCGCCTGGACCGCTATACCAGTCCAATGGACCGGTCTAACACATGCCTTCTGTTGGCAAATACTGCATGTTTTTTTAGCTAAATGTTGAAATTTATGTCAGCAAAAGAGTTTATGATAGGCTATTGTACCCCTCCAACAATTCTAGTCATGGTGGTATAGTTAAATTTGAAGTTTGCAACCAAGCATCTTGTGATTGGGGGAAATGATTCACATCTTAGGTGGTATACTTGTCTTAAATGTTGAGGTGAGCAAGTTAATGAGCTTGGCAAATTTTATTTTGGCTTGTTTTAGTTGTTTTTTGCTTATTTATTAGTTTTAATTTATTTTATAGCTCATGCCTGTTATGATGATTCCCATGAGGTTGGGTTGTATCCTTAGATTCATTCATTGTTAAGGATATCACATAATTCTGTTTAGTAAATATGGTTTGGTTCAGAACAATGTTTTGTTAGGTTGATTATGTTGATTTGTTGGGCTTGTTTTTTTGGCTTGTTAGGTTGATTCTACCAGTTTATTAAGAAAATTTTGTTAGTTTCCCTTTCCACATACAGGCATCCCATTGTGTGATCAGTAGTGTTATTGGAGATTGTTGCAGGATTTTCGTGTAGCTGTAGTTCTTTGTGGGTTTCTGTGAAGTGCAATCCTTATATTTATATTATGATATTTGTCGTGCCAAACTTGTCTGTTAATATTACCATGCCCTTGCCATATGTATGTATTTTTCATAAGCCTATAGAAATAATTCATTTTGATGAACAAAATTTCTTATTTGCTCACAAACTTGTATGCCTATTGGATGTTGAGTTTTTCAAGAGTTGTATTAATAGTGATTATTAAATTTTAGGTGAAGTCATCTTGAATTTTTGTTTGGTGATCTCTTACCTTATTTTTTTCATCTATATAATTTGATATGGGTCTTTGCAAATGTGATTGATTTTAGTCATTGCGGTGTGAAGCATAATTAAGCTATGTCGAGTTTTTTGTTTTTTTTGTTTTTTTGTGGCTTCCAATGTTTCACCAAATATTTATTTTTACAATCATTAATTTATCATTTGAAAAGGATTGTTTTGTTTTTGGTTTGCATCAGAAGAAAACTAGTGGTTGTTTTAATTGATGATCTTTAAATTTGTGAAATTTAAATCTTCATTGCTTAAATTTCATGCATTATAATATTTAATTGCATTAGGAACCCTAGATCTTAGACGTTTTCCATCAAATTGGTATAAGTGTAAGGTTTTGTTGATATGCAAACTTGTAAATTAATTAAAAAGATTGTCTACTTTTGTTAATTAAGCCTGTTCAATTTTTGATCAAATAAAGTCAAATGAGTGAGGATATAAATCAAGTTATGGAGCAAATTAAAAAAAAATGGAAACCAATCAATTTTGATGCACATGAATCTAAAGTTGAATCTAATCATACTGATGAGCCCATTCACTTGAATGGGAACATGATTAAGATATAAGAAACTCATTATGGAAGGAATAATCGAGATTGAGAGGATGTATGTTCATGAAGTTTATAAAAAGAGAAAAAGATCAAAATGGTCCTCAACACTTTTGAGGGATCAATTTAATCCCTCAACTCTTTAAAATAGGGCTTTTTTGGTCATAATATTCAATGTTAGAGTTAATGGTGTTAAATGTAAGGGTATTTTAGTCATTTTTTAATTAAACATTTATTAAATATAATTTTCAAGTAATTATAATTTAAAAAAAAAATTATTAAATGTTTCTTTGATAAAAAATTAATAATAATTTTAGTTTTAATTTAAAAAGTTTTAGTCATATTTTATAAAGTATTATGGGTAAAAATATGTTTGACTAAGTTGAAAATAACATATTTGCATTTGATTTCTGTAAATCAATAAATATCATATTTTATAAAATATGATTAAAACTAAAATTATTATTACTTTTTTTATTAAAGAAACATTTAATAAAATATTTTTAGAAAAATTATAATTACTTGAAAATTATATTTAATACTTGTTTAATTAAAAAATGAACAAAATACCCTTATATTTAATACTATTGACTCCAGCATTGAATGTTAGGACAAAAAAGATCCTAATTTAAAGAGTTGAGGGACCAAATTAGTCCCTCAAAAGAGTTGTAAACTATTTTGGTCTCTTATAAAGAGTTGAGTGATCATTTTGGTTATTTTCTCTTTATAAAAATCATAGGCTCATAGACGTTAAAATTTTGATGTGGATGATAATGTAGCTATAAAAGTGTCTAACTTTGATGGGAAAATAACTTCTAAGGCTTTCGATGATTGGGTAATGAAGATGAATAATTTTTTTGAAAAACAAACAATACTACACGAGCATCTAGTGAGATTTGCAAAGTTGAAATTAATTGGGCAAGCAAAATTGTATTGGATGATTATGAAGAAATGAAGTGACATATTAGGGAATGACTCTATGACTCTTTGGGATGAAATGAAAGAATTGCTAAAGAAAAGTATTTCTTTTCTTATATCGTGATCGAATATTTAATGAATTTAATTCATTAAAATAAGGGACAAAATTATAATTGAGTACATGGTGAAATTTGAAGAATTACTACTATGTTATGAATCATCGATGATACTAAAATCACACTTTCTAGATTTTGATATGGATTGAGACCTAATATCAAGAGCGAGATGCCACTACATCATATTCATCGCTTGAGAATGCTTTTTAACTTGCATAAGACTTTAAGCAAATGGTAAAAGTCCTGTGTCTGAACAAAGCACAAAATATAATGGAAGTGCATCTTTTGTCATAATAGCCAAATTCCTCTTGCATTTGTTGCGTCTAAAAGTAGTAGCACTATTGCTAATAAAGACACTAAAGAAAAGTCTACAAATATTGCATCTAGTTCAAAATTTCTATCACAACATATTTTATATGTTATTAAATGGATCATTATGATAATAAATGATCTAGTACAAATTTGCATATTAATGTGGAGGACGATGATAATGAAATTAATGAGGAAAATTAAATGCATGAATTTGATGATGAGATTAACAATTTCAAGGATACTTTGATTGAGAATTTTCCTTGAATGATATGAGATGCATCATTGCTTCACCTATGGTTGAATTTGATCGGAAAAATCTTATGTTTTTCAAACTCATTTCATGCATGATGAAATAATTTGCAATCTCTTTGTAGTCTTATAGATAATTGGAGTTATATGAATGTTGTGGATTTATCTATTATTGATCTCATGAGCTAGAAAATTGAACTACATCCAGAGCCATAGAAAGTATCCTAGATAGGTACGAATGTTAGTTCTATGTCAAAAATATTTAGTTCTCATTCTGTTTGTTACCTATAATGATAATATCTGATGTGCTATTGTGCCTTTGGATATTGCACTTAATTGTTTTGGAGAGAACGTGGTTGTATGACTTAGATGTTACTTGTTTTGGGAGATCTTATATTTATATTTTCAAGAGTAATGTGAGAAGGGTAGTTTTGAATCCTCTAAAGCTTAAATGTATTTGTTTCATATTTAAAAGAACATATTGCTCTCAATGAACTAAAAGATCTTTGCATATTTCAAATTAACATGCTTTGAGGGAAAAATAAAGTCTAAAGGAGAGATTGATTTATGTCTTGGTAACTTTATAATTGAAAGATATTATGCCTAAGGATTTTAGTAAATTGTCGTCTGATTTTAAGATAGGTCTTGATGATCTTTCCAATGAATTATCACCACTTAGTTATTTGCAGTAGACCATTCTTCTAATTCTTGGATCATCATTGCCTAATTTGTCACTTTATATGATGAATCTAACTAAATGCGTTGAACTTAAAAGACATTGATGGATTACTTTCGAAATGATTTATTAGAGAGAGTATGGGTTTTTACTTTAATCACAGCTATAAGAAGAATGGTAGTTGTCATATGTACGTAGATGGTTGAGCAATTGATAAAATCATCATTAAAAATTGATTTCTTATGCCTCAATTGGATTATATGCCGGAATGATGATTAATGCTATGTTCGTTCTTAAAATTGATTTGAGAAGTTGCTATCATTAAAGGAAGAGTGATAGAAGTCAATGAATGAAAAAGTATTTTAAAAATTTACAAAAATTGGAGATAATTGGTTGAGTATTTCATTCAATATTTGTCTAGTATTTATACAATCCTATGAGCGCTTCTAATATGAAATATACAAAATCAGGAATAATAATTATAAAATAATTATAATAGTCCACAGATTGATGAGTATATATAATAATAATAATTATTGAATAAGGAGAGTGTGGGGGAAAATATTAGGTAGTAAATTCAGGTTTTGGGGGGGGGGGGGGGGAAATAGGGAGAGTTATATTAGGCCTTTTGATTGCATTTTTTTTCTTCATGCAGATTTTGTGAGTGTTCTTGCTATCCACTATTTTTGTGAGAGATTCTAGCGACATCTAGAGTTTGGGAGAGAAGGCCATTCTCTTGAAAGAGGATCATTGTATTTTGTTTGTTCTTGTTTGCTTTCTTATCAAGAAAATCTGTTTGGTTTGTTGAAATTTATTCTTTGTTCGCTGATCTTAGTGTTCAAGTCCTAACAAATTGGTATCAGAGCAATTTCTTTGTTCGCTGATTTAGTGTTAAAGTCCTAACAAATTGTTAGATTGACTTGAAATCCGGGTACTAGAATGCGACCAGGAGACACCCACAAGAAAGTCCACAAGAAAGCTTTCAGGACGCACAAGGGAGACTATGAGTTCTTGGTGATGCCTTTTGGCCTCACTAACGCACCGACTACTTTCTAGTCTTTGATGAATAGGGTATTTCAACCCTACTCGTGAAGGTTTGTGTTGGTATTTTTTGACGATATATTGGTATATAGTAGGTTTGAGGGGGAGCACTTGGAGCATTTGGAAGTTGTGCTATCTATCTTAAGAGAACACTCTTTGTTTGCCAATCAGAAGAAGTGTTATTTCGCTCAGCTCAAAGTGGAGTATTTAGGGCATGTGGTATCTTAGGAGGGAGTGACAGCTAACCAGAGTAAGATTGAGGCCATGCTCAGATGACCCATACCTAAGACTTTGAAGGTGTTGAGAGGATTATTGGGGCTCACAGGCTACTATGAAAAATTTGTGAAAGGATACAGTTCTATAGCAGGGCCTTTAATGGAATAGCTCAAGAAGAACTTCAACTGGGAAGAGTCAGACACCTAGACATTTGAGGAGTTGAAGAAGGCCATGAATAGTGTGCCAGTTTTAGCTCTCATAGATTTCAGTTAGCCTTTTATAGTTGAGGCAGATGCCTCAGGTTTTGGGTTGGGAGCGGTACTCATGCAGAACCAGAGACCTGTGGCCTATTTCAGTCAGGTGTTGACGACCAGGGTAAGACTCAAGTCAATATATGAGAGGGAGCTTATTTCTATTGTGTTGGCCATTCAGAAATGGCAGCCTTCTTTATTGGAAAGATATTCCATCGTTAGAATGGACTAGAGGAGTTTGAAGTATTTGTTGGAGCAGAGCATGGTCACTAAGTAGCATCAAATGTGGCTTTCTAAGTTATTAGGCTATGACTTCGAGATTCAGTATCAACCTGGAGTTGAAAACAAAGCAACAGATGGTTTATCTAGGTGCATGAGGGAGCCCCAGATGATGGCATTGTCTGTGCCCTTAGTAGTTGATTGGGAAGCATTGAGAAGAGAGAGAGAGAGAGAGAGAGAGAGAGAGAGAGAGAGAGAGAGAGAGAGAGAGAGAGAGAGAGAGAGAGAGAGCAATCAGGATGCAGGGTTAAGAAATATTAGGAAGGAGCTGGTGGAAAATAAGGACAACCATCCAGGATATTCAGTGGTAGGACAGAAGTTGCTTCATAATGGTCCGTTTGTGCTTCCAAAGGCCTCTTCTTACATTCTCTACTTGCTTCAGGAGTTTCATGGGATAGCCATTGAGGGACATTCGGGGGTCAAAAAGACATCGTCGACTTTCTATAGAGTTGTATTGGGAGGGTATGCAAAAGGATGTCGAGAAGATGATGGCTAGCTATGATATATGTCAGAGGAATAAGTATTTAGATATGTCTACAGTAGTATTTAGCTCTTCCAGAAAGGTGTGGGAGGAGGTGACCATGGACTTCATTGGAGGGCTGCCAAAGTTAGAAGTATACATTATGATATTGGTGGTAGTGGATTGATTGAGTATATGCCCATTTCATTCCCCTTTGCCACCCCTATACAACAATATCAGTAGTGATGATTTTTATGAAGGAGGGTGGTGAGACTGCATGGCATACCAAAATCAATTGTATCGGATCGAGACATGATCTTTCTGAGCCAGTTATGGAAGGAATTGTCCAAAATGTAGGGGACTATTCTGAAAAGGAGCACTGCTTATCATCTTCAGATGGACGGACAGACATATGTGGGCAATCGTAGAGTAGAGACTTATATTTGATGCTTTGTATCGGATACACCAAAGTTGTGGGCAGAATGGTTGGTATGGGCAAAGTATTGGCATAACACTTCCTATTATTTGACAACGCAAACAACACCGTTCAAGGTGTTATACAGAAGAGATCTGCCTCACTTGATATATTATGGACAAAGCAGCACATCAGTGGCATTAGTAGAGCAGTACTTGGAGGACAGAGACAGGATCTTGGTGGTGCTGAAGGGTCATTTGTTGAGAGCTCAACAAATTATGAAGAGGGAAGTAGATGCACAAAGAAGAGACATTCAGTATAAGGCGGGGGATAGGGTTTACTTGAAGCTTCGACCCTACAGACAGAGAATCTTGGCACGGAGAAGGAATGAGAAGTTATCACCCCGTTACTTTGGTCCTTAAAGATAATGGAGCGCATCGACGCCGTGGCAATTTGGAGACCTAGTGTTTTTTTATAGTTTTTTTTTTCTTTTTGTGACCAAGGGTTCATCCTATTAGTTTTGGAAACTTTTGGTTGCATCAATTTGGTATCAGAGCAAGTTAGTATATCCTAGGTTTGTTATGTGAGTCATGTGAGTCTTTATTATCAATAAGGGCAGTCTGCGTAACTAGGAAGTTCTGAATCGATTTCATCAGGAGATGAAAATTTTCAAGCGGAGGTGAATTTGATGTAGGCAAGGGGGGGTCAGAAAAATTTCATTTATTTGGGCTGATGAGAGCTCTCGGTTTGGGCTTGGCTGCTCAGTTTTTTGGCTGTTTTTGGGAGCTACTATGGACTGCTACCTTTTTAGCTCATTAAATGAGTTGTCCAGGTTCTTCCTCCTCTCTGTTGGCCTTCGGTTCCTTCCCCCTGGCTCCTGTCCCGTGGCTGTTTCCTTCCCCCTTAGCTGCCTGTTCCGATTCCCTTGGCTGCCTGTTCTGGTTCCCTGTGGCTGTCTTTCCGGTTTCCTGTGTGGCTCTTCGAGTGCTACTGCTGGACTGCCTGCTAGCCTTCTGTTTCCCCTTTCCTGATTGGTTCCCTAGGTGGCTCTTTTGGGCTATTTGGCTGCCTATTTTCTGCTATATATATGTAATGTTTTGTGAAGAAAGAAAAAAAGAGAAGTTATGTGATAATTTTTTGAACTAAAACCTGAGGGTTTTTTCTTGGAAAAGCTTGCAAGCTTGTTCCATTTCTCTTCTTCTTCTTGGGAAAGCTTGCGAGCTTGTCCTCTCTATATTTCATCTCGGCTTCTTATCTCTTTCTTCTCTCCACGGTTACCATTCCATTGTATCTTTCTTCTCTTAAAATATATAAAATCTATAGATGTGTTTTGTCTTGTCTTTGAGTCTTATTTGAATATTATTGTTGTTGTGTCATTTTATTTAAAGTTGTAAGTTGTTTGAGTGTGTCTTTTCTTTAATTTGCAATTAGTATTCAGTGTCTTTTATGGTCTCCAAATTGTTGTGGAGACCTAGTATTTTTTTATAGTTTTTTTTTCTTTTTGTGACCAAGGGTTCTTCCTAAACAACCAAAAAACTGAGCAGCCAAGCCCAAATAGAGAGCCCTTATTAGCCCAAATAAATGAAAATTTTCTAACCCCCCCCCTTTGCCTACATCACATATTGCCTACAGTTACTATCGTCGTCAGCCATCCATCCGGTGTTTCATGTGTCCCAGTTGCGACGTGTGATAGGAGAGCACATTCTGTTTTCTTCACTTTCTCTAACCTTAACGGATGACATGGAGGTGTTGTTAGAACTATTGGAGGTTGAAGGAGTGCGTCAGAGTGTAACATGAAGCAAAGAAGTGTTGATCAGGTGGAACCTATCGGAGTATGAAAGCCACGTGGGAGTCCTATCAGATTATTCAGCAGCAGTTCCCTTCATTCCACCTTGAGGACAATGTGGTATTTTTGGAGGGAGTATTGATGCACCGGCTGAGCTAGGCCATTCACTACAACCGGTCCAAAATTGGGCCGGCTCAACCCAGCAAGCGTGCGGCTCAGAACAGAAGCGGGAAGGCCAGGTGGTCAAAAGGATGTGAGCCCAGGTGTGGGGTCGGCTGCCTGGTTGGAAAGGTAAGAGAATTAAAGGAGGGGGTTGGAAAGGGAGGAGAATTAAAGGAGGGGATCACTTATCAAAGGAGAATGTGGGGGAAAAAACATGAGGTAGTAAATTCAGGTTTTGGGGCGAAAATAGGGAGAGTTATATTCGGCCTTTTGGTTGTATTATTTTTTTCTTCATGCAGATTGTGTGAGTGTTCTTGTTGTCCACTGTTTTTGTGAGGGATTCTAACCGTGTCTAGAGTTTGGGAGAGAAGGCCCTTCTCTCGAAAGAGGACTATTGTATCTTGCTTGTTTGTGTTTGCTTTCTTACCAAGAAAATTTGTTTTGTTTGCTGAAATTTACTGTTTGTTCGCTGATTTTAGTGTTCAAGTCCTGGCATATTATAGAATATTTTGTGTAAAAGATTGTTTACGGTTGGACTCTTTAATATTATTGTTACCAAGAAACTTGCATAACGTGATGGAATATCATTGTGCTGTATGCCTGTAATCATTCCTAAAATATACTGATGATTCTGCAGCAAAAATATTCTAGCGGCTGTAAAATGGTTGCGGTTTTCTAGGATTGGATTCTTACTTTTCTATATCTATGCTTGGGAACTCAGTTTGGCTTTTTTTGTTAGACAGCCTATTGTAACGGGCTTGACATGCGATGTACTTTGTCTTTTTAATCCTTACATTATTCACATATCAGTGAGATCAACTTGATCTGCATATTTTGAGTTTAAAATTTACAAAACTATCCCTTTTTTGAGTATTGTGCTGAGATCCTTTTACTGGAATACAAAATGATTAATCCCTAAGAAATTTTATTGCTGCTTATTACATCAAACCTTTCTGTGAAAAAATATATTTTCATACTTAGTGGGGATGCTTGCTTATGTCGTCACATATGCTTTAAAATGAGTAGCAATGAACATTGTTCCTCTATGCAGCTGCAGAAGCTCTCCTCGAGGGTGTGTATATTGATCCTTGTACCCCGAAAGGATATCTGTATGATTCGGAACAACTAAAGGTCTCTGCTGATGCACTCAATGCTAAAATAGATTATGATAGACTTCCTCATGCATTTGGCAACTTCTCTGAATGTCGGTCGGCTGCATTGATGCTATTACGGAAGGAAAAAGGTATTGTATATGCTCCCTAGAATCGTAAGGACAATAGGTGCCTTTTCCTCTTGCCTTATTTTTCTTTTTTTCTCTTTCCATTGTTATGCGTGCTATTGCCAATTTTCTCCAGCCCACGACTTTCTTTAGTTGGTTATGAAAAGTGGTCAATCATGCTTCTGTTTCAGAGTCTCTGGGGTATAAATAAACCATGCTGAGTATTAACCTATTCAAGCACATTTATTTATTTTTTATTGAGTTTTAAAGTCTCATTCAAATTTGATTATTTATTTCTTTTATGGAGTTCACACCAAAATTGATATTTAATAAAATTATACATTCGCAACTCAGGCAAGATTAGAAGGTGGATAATGTGTAAGCGAGAAGTGGATGGTAAAAACAAAGAAATAATAGGATGGAAGCTTAGAATGAGTTTGCTTTTAGTCATGCGTCGAACATGAAGTTTCTGTTCCCGAGGAACTTCCAAAAAAGAAGTTTTCAGAGTTTTGCTTCTCGAAAGTGCCATTGAGTTAATCACATCCAGAACTTCAAAATATTTGATCTCATAGCATAGACTATGGGGAAGTAATGAACATTTCAACGTTCCTTGAAACTTGAAGTTAATGCTGCAAATTATATTCCAAACTACCCTTTGCTTTCAAAAATTACTCTGTCTATCAGTTAATGACATAGAGGCAGAAGGTGAGAATAAAAGTAAGGGAAGGGGGAGGTGGAGTTGGGAGGAGGCCTTCGTTTCCTTGCTTATTGAGATTGTAGCTAACCTTCAGCTCCTTGCTTTCCAGAACTGTAGCGTGGCCTTCAATTTTTGGACTGTTCCAGGAGCTGATGAATGCTTTTTATTAGAGATCTTGATGTGGTTTCGACAACCTCTGCTTGTGATTCTATTATGGCCAAGTCAATATGGATTGTTTCTTCAACTTTTTTTTTTTGCAATTATAAACAGGTGTATCAAGACACGTAAATTTCATTCTATGACTTGGTAGAATTTTCAATTGATGCGCAAATCATTCTTTTCATCCAAAGGTTTTTATCCTTGATTAAGTGCGAGACTTTAAGAACTTGGGGAGAAGCTATTGCCTTATTGTTCTATACTAAGACAAGGCTTTTTTTGTAGATAACTTAATTCTTTTTTTTTTTCTCTTCTTCTTGTTGTTCTTCTGATTTTATGTTTATTATTATTTGTTTCTTGTCATGGACGGATGTGGGCAAATAAGTTAGTCCGTGAAATTAGAATTTGAATAGGAAATTGGAATATATGTACCTTTACAGGCAATTTAATAGAATTAATAGTTATTATTATTCATAAGAAGATAAATATTTTATGTATTCAGGAAACTAAATAGGATGCATAAAAGGCTAAAGAGATTGATAATTTAACATTTAAATTTTGGTATTCAGGTAAAAGTTGTACTATAAATGATGTAGGTGTAATTATCAATGAGAGTTTGAAGGATAATATTGTTGAAATTAATATAATTAGAGATAGAATTATAGTATTAAAGATTATTATTGATGTTAAGATTATTAATATTATGAGTGTTTATGCTCCTCAAATAGGTTTGGATATGTGTTTAAAAATAAAATTTTGAAATAATTTAGAAGAATTAATATAAAGGATATCTGTTGAAGAAAGAATTTTTATTGTTGAAGATTTAAATGAACTTGTTGGTAGAGTGTTAGAAGATTTTAAAAGCATCCATTGTGGCTATGAATTTTGAGCGACTAATGAAGGTAGTAGGACCATATTAGATTTTGATCTAGCTTATGATTTTGTAATTATTAATATTTTATCTAAAAAAAGAGTGGAGCATCTCATCACTTATAAGAATGGTTATAGTAAAACTCAGATTAATTATTTTCTTATAAGAAAAATAGATTGTAAAGTCATTTTGAGTGAAAATTTATTTACTCAATATTGTTTATTAGTTTTGTATTTTAAGATGAAGGTCTGGAAAATAAAAAATAAAGTAAAATATTGTCTTAGCATTAGATGAAGGTATTTAAAGAATACTAATAAAAATATTTTCAAGAGTAAGTTTCAAGATTTTAAGATTTGACTTATTCATAAAGACGGTAGTATTACTAAAAAAAGTTGCTAGTGATATTAAGAATTCTGCAAAGTGTATGTGTGGAGAATCAAAGGTTAAAGTTCATAATAATAAAAATAGTTCGTGGTAGAATCAAAATGTGCAAGAAAAAATTAAAATAAGAATTTTTATTATAAAAATTGGTTTAAATGTGAAAGCTCAAAAATCTTAAAAATATATAAAGGGGCCTATATGGATTCTAAGAAATCAGTATGTAATATAAAGAATTTAATTTTTAGTGATTTATATAATAAATTAGATACTATAGATGACGAAAGATATATGTATAAGTTAACCAAGCAAAAGATTGGAGAAGTAAAGATATAGTTCAAGGTTAATATTATAATGAAGATTTAAAATTTTGAACACCTAAAGCGACAAAATATTTAAAAAATTCAAATAATAGGGATCAATTTTAATACTATCACTTCCAACATTTAAGAGGACATTCAATAGAAAAATATTTTTAGTTGAAAGAAGAGATTGAATGTCTAATTCGCCAAGGACATCTAGACCATTATTTATAAGATTAATATATAGAATCCAGCCTCAAAATAGAGAAGATCAGAGGAGTAGTGGCAAAGGATTACCCGCGTTATCAAATTATAGTGTCGTCACAACGTACTTGCTCTTATATATTGGAAGAATTCATCACTGAAACAACTTAAAAAGTTGAACTCCTTATCTTATTAGAACTTTTATCTTGACTTGCATTGGTGATAAATATTTATATATCAAATAAGTTTTTCTTTAAATTATCAATGAAATATGATTATAAATAACGTTGCATCTAATAAAAATCATTGAAAGGCACGCCTATGTTGTAGCCTTGATATGAAGCATTAGATGAAATGATCCTCACTTGAAAGACAACATAGGGGCAATTGATAGATAGTGTCTCTACTCACATTCTTTGAAGGGCATGCTCATGAGGCAGACTCATTGAGAGGTTTGTACTGAATAGGGTTTTCATTTGAAAAACTCTATGAGAGTAAGTGTTTGACAACGTCTTCGCTTATCCAAAAAATCTCAAAACGTATAGGATCACCAAAAAACCTCGTAAGGCATTCGCCTCATAAGTTTTATGTATACTAAAAATCTTAGAAGATATAGGTACACCTACAAACTTAGAAGACATAAGCCTTAGAAGAAATAGGATTCTCTAAAAATCTTAAAAAGCATAAGCTTCAGAAAGTATAAGTACACAAAAACTTTTAGAAGGCTAAATGCCTCAGAAGATACAGATTTCTCCGATTCTTTAAAAAATATTAAAATACACAAGCCTCAAAAGATACATCCTTTTTTATACTTTAAAAATTTTAGAAGGTATAAGCCTTAAAAGGTAAAGTCAAACTCTATGAATTGGAGTAACTATTCATTGACATCATTTTTGCATCATAATTGCTACAACAAATTTCGACAAAATTACCTCTTCAATGTTGAGAGATTTGGAGCTTCAAAATGGGTGGTTTTTTTGAATCATAATCACCTTTAACATAGATAGCCAATCCTCCTTTAAAAGGAATATTAGGGTTCCGCCATAGGGATTGAAAATCTTGGATGTCACTCACAATTCTATTTATATGGTGGTTTTAGGGGTGTTAAAATAGGTTGTCGGGTCGGGTTTAGGTCCAACCCGAAACTGACCCGTCTTCAGTTGACCTGGCTGGTGCGGCCGTGTGCGAACGCAAGCGCGGGACGAATCAGTGCGGGCGAGCGGGTGACCCGGTTTAGTTTCGGGTTGATTCGTTATTTTTCGTGGAGGAACATTAGAGCATGGAAGGGAGTTTCACACCACCCATCCAGGACAATATTTTATTGGAGACTGCAATGGAGGAATTACGCACAGCCTATACAAGACCGTTGAAAGTCTCTCTTTAGATAAAGAATTGGAGCCTAAATGAGATGAGTAATTTCTCTTCTACATATCCTGTAAGAGGTATTTATATTTGAAAAGAGAGAGAGAAAGTTACAAAATTTTGTAATTTTCAAAAGGAAAAAAAATTTAAGTAAAAAAAAAAACTGATTTTTTTTTATAATTTTGTAATTTTCAAAAAAAAAAAATCTTATGGCATAGGCACTTATGACTTAAATTTTATGGTTGAATTAAGAAGCGTCATAGGCATGTAGCCAAATGAAGTGGGCTGATGATGACGTCGGTGTTGATGGTGGTCGGCCCGTTAATTGACCAGCCCATCTGGCCCAATGTTGGATAAATGATGTATGATTAAAGGGGATTCAAGAGCTAACAGAGCTAAACATTTTTTTTTCATTTTTTTGGGATCATCGCCATCAACTATCAGCAGTAATCATTGCCACCACAGCCTAATTTCTGTTATCGGACTATTGTTGCCTAACTACTAACATACAAAACCATTGTTAGATTTCAATTGTTCATTTTTTGACACCCGACTTCTATAATCCCTACAACAAGAATTAGACTATTTTTTTAATTGTATAAATATGTCTTCTTCAATTGTAGAGAAGAGTAGATTCTTGCACCTACAATTATATAATAGATTATTGTAACTAGGCTCGGCCACGTGGCTTTTTCCTGTCTTGGGCTTTTAATGTAAATAATTATAGTTTCTTATAAACCCAATTTGTGCGTTTTGGATCTTTGCACTAAACTATGACATTAAACACACTCCATTGTTGCAAATTTTCTAGCACATTACAGTTATAATAGAGTTATGAGTAATATATTTACATTTGATAAGAGGCTTCTTCCTGTGGGTTTCATAGATTGAATTGATAATCTATAATAATTCTCTTAAAGATATAATATATCTTATTCTCATATAATAGAATTTCCAAATATGCTTGCACAACTTTTTTATTCAAAGTGTTGCTAATAAAATAATGCTTATATGGGTTGATATGAAACATAGCATGAAGAATTGTATATATTTGTTTTTAATTATAGAGGATCAAGGGGCCCACATCGATTTAATTGAAGTTTGGTTGGCTTAACTGATGACTTTGACTTGATTATTCTATTGCGCGTGATTTAATGTTCGAATAACTTGGTTTTGTTCTGATTAATTTCCTGATTTTTTTTATTGGACTTTAATACAAAGACTTAGTTTAAAGCTAATGACCTACTACTCTACTTTAGAGAAGGCCTAGCAAGTTTGGATTCAAAACCTTGGACAAGTCCAATCCATGACGATCCTAATCATGAGTTTTGCTTGTTCGATTTTGTTGATCGAATTGATTTGATATACCTTAGCTTGATTTGCCTTTGACTCAATTTGGTCTGATCTTGATGGCAATGTGCATCTTGTGGTATGATTTCATCCTATCTTAATGGTGATGTGCAATTTTTGGCATACAATCTTGTAGTGCCCAAATTATGATGGGGTTTTGGGATGCACATTGCGGTACCCAAATTATGGTGGTTTTTGGGATGCATAGTGCAAATTAGTGCACCCCATCCAACCTTTGCATGCTATTGCTCTTTTCCTTGCTACTTCGTTGGGGTTACAGTAAGGTGAGATTGATTTCTTATATTTTATCTATTTTGAAGAATGTTCGAACTAGCTAGAAGATTTTCAAATTGCCCCTTAAGCAGTTTTGATTTGACCTGTTCCTTGCTAGGTTATAGCTTTGTAATTGGTTAATTATTGTATGTGCTATGGTTCGAACTTAATCATAAGGTTTAGAATTATATTCTCACCTTCTTTAGGATTTTTGTTTGATCGATTTCATGGAACTTTTTTTTAATTTTAAAATATGTATGATTTTAAAAGTTGAATTTGCTAAAATAAAACTAATAGGATATGTTTTATTTTATTGTCCAAGTATTGCTGTAAAATCTACATTCATTGATAAAAAATATATAGTTGAAGAACAATTTTAATAAGGTGACTATAGTGTATTTTGATATTTTATTGAGTTCAAAGATTATGTTGCAAAATATTATTTTCCTATGAATTATATTGTTATGATTATATGCTTTAACAAAGGCCTTAGATAAGAAATTAAACTTGAATTATGCTTTAATTCTCCAAAGACATTAGATGAGGCTTTAAGTCATTAGATGAGACCTTACATAGAGCTTTACAGGTTAAGGAATATTACAATCATTTTATTATGACTACTGCATCTATGCTTAAGATCCCTTTTAAAAAATCATCTGCATCTCGTCGAAAGTCTATTAAACACACACTAGCACAAAATCATGAATAGCTAAATTTGAACTTATTGAAGAAATTGTTATTTATTATTATTATTATTTTTTTATGACGTTGAAGTTGGAGACGATTTATGGTTACAATATGATTCTACATCTTTTTTTTTTTAAATCTAAAATTGTATTGACATGTTCATAAGCATGAATATACTTGAATGAGAGTTGGAATTTGAATAAAAGCTGAAATTGTGCATCAGGTCATATATGAACCTAAACTTTTAATAGAAAATGAATAGATTCCTAAATTTAAATCTGAGCTGCTGAATAAATCATGTCTGCTATATTTAATGAATCAATTGAACAACTTGATCAGATGACTCCTTAGGAAGTATTTGTCGAACTTATCTCCAAGTGTACAATTCAAGTTGATATTAATCTTATTTTTTTATCATGATTTCTTGTTCTAAAAAATCATAAAAAGAACCTTAATGAGAATCTTAAGTTGCATTAACATTTTAAATAACTTATTAAATATTAATGATGATTGTTTTAGATAAAACATCAAATTTAAACATGCATCTGTTTGGTCAAATCCGCAAGCGCAGAACTTATTACAACTAATTTTTTAGTTGTTAGGTTTGGTAGCTTTCTTTAAAGGTTTTTCCATTCATACAATAGATACATAAAATTTCTTCGGTTTGTCTTTTATTAGAAGCGAACTTTGTGGAGGCTAATAAACACCAATTTAAAGTTTTATTCATCATGTTTGAATCTAGGAGTTGTCATAGTGTATTCATTATGAAGCATACTAGAATTTCAGCATTTCCATGCATTGTATTATTTTATTATCTTAGTCATTTTTGCATGATTTCCATAGAAGTATTCACAAGAAACTTTTTTTTAACGGTGATATGCATAAGTATACTAAATATGTGAATTAGATATATGTTGAATTGATTTTTACACGCGTCTTCAAAGAGTTAACTTCTAGAAAGATCGGGACATGTAAATTCTTGCAATGCATTGGGATGCATGCTTACAAGTAGATTTTTGACACTAGTTTAGTCTTTACTTTCTTTCATTTGACTTGTATCATTATTAACCTTTAAGCAATATCTTAGATTGTTGTCTCTTTTTACCTTCTTTCATAATTCACCACATCCAATACACCATTGGTAGAATTCTCTGATTTTCATGCTTATCTTATTATTTCTAGGACTTTTTTTTAGATAAAATCATGTTTATTACTGATGATGAATGCCAAAAATATTTTATTAAATGATAAGACATGTCTACTTGTGAAGAAGCATGGATTTCTGTTTAGGAAGTGAAGAATTAGACTCAAGTTTGCTTGGTAAATTTCAAATGAACAATTCGTCAAGATTGGAATTTTTTAGTCAGGCAGATTTATGCTGTCCTTCCCTAGATCAATAGATTTAGCCTTTCACAATCTTGTTCGCAATCTTATCACAGCTTCCATCTTTAATCCTTCTATGTTCTTGCGCTCAATCTTATCATGGTTCTTCTTACCTTTTGTTATTGGCTTCTTCTATGCTATCCTATCATGGGGCTTTTGTGTCCTGGTTAGCTTTTTGCTACTATCTTGTTATGCACGTGACTTCTATTACCTAGCCTATAATATATGCTGTTTGTGACCCCTAAAAATTGTTACTATATTGCTAACTATGTCTTGTGATTTTATTATTTGATGGGAAGTCTTATGATTATAGATAGGGGGTACTTGAGGCGTGTAGAAGATATATCACTTATAGTATTACTTTACAACAACAATAACAACAATAACAAGCCTTTGTCCCACTACGTGGGGTCGGCAACATGAATCCTTTTTCTCCATTGTGTCCGGTTCAAAGTCAAATTCTCGTTTAAATCTAATAGAGAAAGATCATTTCTAATATTTTCTAACCAAGTCTTTTTAGGTCTACCTCTACCTTTCTTAACATAAGTCAAATCTAATACCTCTACTTTCCTAACTGGGTCATCGGAAGGCCGCCGTTTTATGTGACCAAACCATCTAAGGCGACTCTCTCTAATCTTATCCTCCACTGGAGCTACTCCAACCTTTTCACGTATATGCTCATTTCATATCCTGTCTCTAAGAGTAAATCCACTCATCCACCTAAGCATCCTCATCTCCGCAACACATAACTTAGTATTATGCTTCTCTTTTAATGGCCAACATTCTGCACCATAAAGCATTGCAGGTCTCACCACCATCTTATAGAATTTTCCCTTAAGTTTAAGGGGGACTTTTCTATCACACAACAAGCCCGATGCATTCCTCCACTTCAACCATCCAACTTGAATTCTACTAATAACATCCCCATCTATTTCACCATCACTCTGAACAATAGATCCAAGATATCTAAAACGTGTACTCTTATTAATGACTTGATCGCCCAAAGTCACAATCCCCTCACTAGGTCTATTACTGCTAAAATTACACTCCATATATTCAGTTTTAGATCTGCTCAAGCGAAAACCTTTAGACTCTAAGGTTGATCTCCAGACTTCAAGTTTACCTT
Organism: Dendrobium chrysotoxum; assembly: GCA_019925795.1. Classification (NCBI taxonomy): domain Eukaryota; kingdom Viridiplantae; phylum Streptophyta; class Magnoliopsida; order Asparagales; family Orchidaceae; genus Dendrobium; species Dendrobium chrysotoxum. The sequence goes on from CM034313.1 coordinate 75,702,886, forward strand.
CAACTCCCTCTTTAGTCTTGTCAACAAGAAGAATATCATCAGCAAAAAGCATACACTAGGGTACATCCTCTTGTAAATGTCTAGTGAGAACATCCATGACTAACGCAAAAAGATATGGGCTTAAAGCTGATCCTTGATGTAATCCAACCGAATAGGGAAATACTTGGTCAAACCACCTTGTGTTTGAACACAAGTAGTAGCTCCTTCATACATATCTTTAATGATTTGAATATAAGCATTATTAACTCCTTTCTTTTCAAGAACTCTCCATAGCACTTCTCTTGGAACTTTATCATATGCTTTCTCTAAATCAATAAATATCATATGTAGATCCTCCTTATTCTCCCTATATTTCTCCATCAAACCTCTCAATAAATGTATGGCTTCCATAGTAGACCTACCAGGCATGAATCCAAATTGATTTTGAGAAACATTAGTATCACGCCGAAGCCTACGCTCCATAACTCGCTCCCATAGTTTTAAAGTGTGACACATTAACTTAATTCCTCTATAATTCGCACAATCTTGTGCATCACCTTTATTCTTATAAATAGGAATCAATACACTCATTCTCCACGCATCTGGCATCTTTTTAGTCTTCAAAATATTATTAAAAAGTTTAGTTAGCCAAGAAATTCCTTCATCTCCTAGGCATTTCCACATCTCTATTGGGATATCATCAGGTCCAACAGCTTTTCCACACTTCATTTTCTTTAAAGCCTCTCTAACTTCGGTTTTACTAATACGCCGATAAAAATAGAAATCTTTATTTTCATTTAGAATGCTAAGGTCACTAAAGTCAATTGTATTCCTACAATCTTCATTAAAAAGTTTATCAAAATATCTCATCCACCTTTGTTGAATATCTTCTAAGAAAAGTACTTTTTGATCTTCATCCTTAATACACTTCACTTGAATTAAATCCTTACTACTCCTATCTCTTTGTTTGGCTAGCTTATACATATATCTTTCTCCCTCCTTAGTATCTAATCTATTATATAAATCATTAAAAGCTAAGATGTTTGCATCACATATTGCTTTCTTAGAATCCTTACATGCCTCTTTATATCTTTCCCAATTATCAGAATTTTTACATCTAAACCAATTTTTATAATAAATCTTCTTTTTTTTATCTTTTCTTGCACAATTGGATTCCACCACCAGCTATTTTTACTATTAGGGGTCTTTTCCCTTTGATATTCCAAACACATCTTTAGCAATATTTTTAATATCACTAGCCACTTTTTCCCACATAACATTAGCATCCTCATGCACAAATAAAATCTTAGAATCTAAAATCTTACTCTCAAAAATATTTTTATTACCATTCTTTAAATGCCCCCATCTAATTCTAGAAAATCGCTTTACTTTATTTTTTATTTTCTGTCCTTTCATCTTAAAGTCTAAAACTAATAAACGATGTTGGGTACATAAACATTCACTCGGAATAACTTTACAATCTTTGCAATCTAAACGATCTACTTTTCTTATAAGAAAATAATCAATCTGAATTTTACTATAACCATTCTTATAAGTGATGAGATGCTCATCTCTTTTCTTAAATAAGGTATTAGCAATTAAAAAATCATAAGCTAAAGAAAAATCTAGTATGGTCTTACCACCTTCATTAGTCATTCCAAACCCATATCCACCATGAATGCTTTTAAAATCATTTACCTCTCTACCAACATGTCCATTTAAATCTCCTCCAATAAAAATTTTTTCTTCGAGAGGTATCTTTTGAATTAATTCTTCTAAATCTTCCCAAAATTTTAATTTTGAACACATATCCAAACCTACTTGAGGAGCATAAGCACTTATAATATTAATAATCTTAGCATCAACAACAATCTTTAAAGCCATAATTCTATCTCCAATTCTATTAATATTTATAACATTATCCTTCAAACTCTTATCTATAATCACGCCTACACCATTTCTAGTACGACTCTTACCTGAATACCAAACTTTAAATCCTAAACTATCAATCTCCTTAGCCTTCTCTCCAACCCATTTAGTTTCCTGAATGCACAAAATATTTATCTTCCTATGAATCATAATATCTATTAATTCCATTAATCTTCCTGTAAGGGAACCTATATTCCAAGTTCCTATCCTAATATTAGTATCATGGACTAGCTTCTTTGCCCACATCCGTCCTTGATGTGGGAACCCTTGCCTATTTAACACTGCACCCGGGCGCCGATACAGCGGCCCTTGCACACTTTTCACTGTATTCAGGCCATACAGTGCGTCGCTTCCAGGGAACGCCCTAGCATTAACACAATTTATTAAAGGATTCATGTCATGGTTATTCGACAAGTTTTACGCTGGCTGTCGACTACCTAACGCAACCCTCCACTTTTCTCATCCAGGACTTGGGACCTGGCAACGGCAGTGTATTACTTTGAATGAATGAATTTTAGATTGGATGTATTTTCTTTTAACATTTTGTAATTCAAGAAGTCATTTCCTTGTACTAATATGAGGCATGAATTTTTTATTTGGTGATCTCTTTCTTTTTTATGTTCTAATTTTAGTAATTGGTTTGATTTTATGATTGAATACCATCAATTTTGTTTCAATTTATTTTCATTTGTGACATGATGTTCAATGAAATTTGTGATTTTCTTATGATCTTGAATTATTGTGTCAGATTTTTATTAGACAGCTTTTAAATCATTATTTGTGTGGATTTTATGTTTCTTTGGTTTTCATCAAAGGTTAAGATGGATTATCTAAGTTAGAAGTTTGGGAACTGAAAATTTGAGCTTGTGTATTTTTATTTTTTTTCATCTAATCCTAAATCTACATCATAAAAACCTAGGCCCTAAGACATCTTGCATCAAAGAGGATAATTGCGTGTATCATGTCTCTGGACGTTGACAGAGTTGACGTTCCATTTTCAGTCTGTTAATTACACCGTTTATTTCTTTCCATTTACAGAAAGAAGCTTGTTATGTTCAAGTTCGAGGATGCTCTTTTTCTCTATTAATTAATATTCTTATTTGCATTTCATTAATTACAGCGAACTTTGCTTTCCATAACAGAGAAAGAAACTTGTGATTTTAAATTCTATTTGTCGGAGGCTCTTTTTCACTATCATGGTTTTCTTCGCTTTTGCAGTTGCTTTTGGTATTCATTCTTTCTTCTCCGTTTATTTTAGCTGTAAACTGGTAGTTAACAATATGTTTATCTTCTTCCTCTTTGTCAGAATGGCTAAAAAATTTAGTAGTTTCCTCCATTTGCAGACAGATGCTCATATAAGAACTGCCACATCGGTTCAACTTTTGTTCCCAAGCTGCAAGGGAAGCTCATAGCAACAGAGAATTTCTTCCATACATCAAAGGTTGCATATGTTCCTTTCTGTGATCATTACTTTTACAAAATTTTTGATGAATTATTCACAAAGTTCTGCTATAAATTATTCTCAGTAGTCTTATTGTTGCTACCTTTACGGTGTTATTGAATTTCTATTTCTTGAAATTGTTTGTTTTTCTTTTTAAACTGGCATTCATCCCTTCAATGGTACTTAATAGCCTAGATGCTTACACTATTTCTCGTTGTGCTGCTTCCTAGTTCTTTGGATTGGGTCCTTCATCATTTATTGCTGATTTGATGTTGGCTGGGGAAAAATTCTGTGAAGAAGATTGGTCAGAATTGAGGAGAAAGTATAGCGCTCTAGAGGAAGAGGATTTGTTGCGGTATTGTTTCTCTTCAGCATATATTGTGGCCCTACTACATGACAGTCTTGGCATTGCCATGAATGACAGCAGGTAATACCTTTAGTGTTTCATGTAAAAATATGAAATTTTTTAGAGTTGGAACGCTGGGGGCCTAAAGCTGAACTGATTATGCTAGTGGCTGAATGCTATCAACAAAAATACTGAAGCTAGTCAGGATTATTGCTTGTAAATCAAGAACTGTACTCTTATTAATATGGGAATATTTTTTGTTATCATGTGTATCTCAATATGGTAAATGGGAATCTAACTCTTAGCAAAACACAACGGAAAAAAATGATTCATTTAGCCGAACCCATGTAGAGATAAAAGCTTGATGTTGTTGTTATTGTAAATGTATCTCAATAAAATCTCTTCATATGAGAATTCCTTCACATCAACTATCACAAGCATTCCATTAAAGTTTTTCAACACCGTTAGTGCAACAGCCAGTAGTGTATTTTGGAATCTTATACCACTAAGATAGGAGCCTTCAAAACCCAAGTGATGGAAGCTAGAAAACATATGGGAGGACTTGATCCTTGCTGAATCATTGACGAAAATCACTTGTTAAGGGGGTGAAACTCTGAAGGCTTGAGTTAAACCAATGCACTAGTGGATGGACACCGTCAACATAAAAACTTATGTTCATAAAGTAAAGAGTACTACCAAAATAATAAGAGATCAATTGTCGTTTTACCTCTCAATGTGAGTTTTTGTTTCACTTTAATGTATTAATGAACAAAACTCTCCTATTGCGTCCCTTTTTGGGCAAAATTGTTGCACTGCCACTCATACAGAAAGAAACTTCGACTCTCTGTCCAGATACAGATACAATCAAAACAGAATCAACATATATTATGATCTTATCATTCTAAACATGGTTTAACTCTCTCCTTTCGTGTACAGGGTTGTGTTTGCAAACCAGGTGGGGCAAGTTCCACTAGACTGGCCGTTGGGAGCTTTCATCATGCAGATTACAGCTGAAGGTGGAAGCCATTCAGACTGGATTACTGTTATTATCAGGGCCATCCTGCCACGATTACTTTCTGTTTTAATGTTTTTCTCCATTATTGCATTCATAGGATTATCCATATTGAAATGGTGGAAGCCTATGCTCAAACTTAAAACAAAATTTGATATGGAGAAAAGGAGGTATTTCAAATCATCCATCAATTGATGATCTTTCTCAACTATCTCACTAAATTTTTATTGTAATCCCAACACCTTATGCTCCCATATAATATTTAGTATAGATCTTTGCTAAATGATCTGCCTTGTAGTATAGATATTTTGTAGTGCTGCTTTTAGGAAAGTTGTCCATCTGCTTTTCGTTTGAAATTTTTAGGATATTCGATTTTTGAATGTGAAAATATATAAAGAAATATGCTATATTAAATGTGCATTTTCATGTGATTTTAGAAATATGGCAACACATTTCTATAGCAAAAATAATAATAATTTTATTTGCTATAGTTTAAGAGTAGCATAACATTATCAAATGGCATCATCAACATTATCAAATGGCATCTTGATGATGATTCACTGAGAAATCTTACTGCGCCTAGTAGCTGTGTAGTGGCGTCAAGCATATTTTATGTTCTTATTGTTCAATTTATAGCCATTGTTTGCTCTAATCTAATGGTGACATTTTGCTCTCCTAAGATAGAACTTTTATTAGGTCCGGACACCGGACGTAGCTCTACGTCCGGAGTCGAATAAAATTAATACACGTGGATCTGGCGACGCGACTCAGTCCACTTATAAAAATCTTAAAATCACGCCAGCTCACTTATTTTTTATATTTTTAAAAAATTGTATTTATTCATTTTAAAATTTTTTTGTTTTTACACAATTATATTTTAGAAAAATTTTAAAATAAATAAATAGCAGCGGTACCTAGCAGCGATATATAGCAGTACCTATCAATATATAATGTGTTTTAATGAAAAAATTAAATTTTTCACAAGCTCGACACTCTAACATCTTCATACAGCGGTACTTTTAGTGGTACCTAGCAGCGGTACCTAGTGGTACCTAGCGGTACTGAGTGGTACTTAGCGATACCTAACAGTTATACACAGCAGTACCTAGCAATATATACATTTTTTTAAAAATATAAAAAATGAGTGAGCTGGTGCGGATTTAAAATTTTCATAAGTGGGCTGGGTCATGTCGTCAAGTCCACGTGTATTAATTTTATTCGACTCCGGACGTAGTTCGACTCCGGACGTAGAGCTACGTCTGGTGTACGGACCTAATAAAAGCCTCCTAAGATAGGGCACATATGCGAAGCTATCTTTTTGTGAACTTTTGCTCATAATCCATATATACATCATCGCGTAAGATAATGTACCCCAATTTAGACCGACAATGAAGAACAAAAGTTATCAATTATTGAGCCATAGCTCTAATCCTCAAATGGGATTTCCTTTCATCTTACATTATCTATGTTGATGGTGCTTTCGGACTTGGACTCCGCAGCTTTGTCACGCTACTGAAACTCATACTGGATGGAATTCTCATAGAAAGAAAATTGCTATGTTATGTTCCTCATAGGCTTAAAAAAGTTTCTAAGGGGGAGAAATTTATAATCTCGTAAAACAATATATTACACTCTATATTTTATGCTTATTGAACATGGCAGCAATAATTTATTTTGGCTATAATTAAGATAATATAACATCTCTTAAAAAATTATCGCTGATGATACTGTGCACATTTTTAATCCTTTGCATACAGATACCTATGGATGGAGACAGCTCAAGCGGAGAGACTCCTTAAGTGGAGAGAAAATAAGTGCGTGGTCCGGCACCTGTTGGGTTGGTTGTGTTTGGCCGGCTAAGAAATTAGTTATTTTGCCAAACACCTCTTCTAAAGAGATGTCAGTTGGTAGATACCCTCATTCAAAAAAATAAATAAATAAAAAAAATAAAAAATACAGGGCGGCTATTATATAGAATGTCAAATGTAACAAAATAAATGAAAAAGAATAATGTGATCGAAAATTAATACTCCTTTTTTTCCTTTTTTCTACATCATTTATCCTTTCATCTATTGCAGTCTTTTGTTATTCATTGAGTGGTATTCATCCAACACTTTTTTTAAAATATTTAAATGACATAAAATTGTAGAGCACTAAAAAAACTACAGCATGACTGGACTACCAAGAACTCTAATCATGAGAACAAACATTTCATAGATGCAAAAATTATGAAACCACTGACTGGTTAAAAAAAAAAGGGCTAAAACAACCAAACTGAGCTAAGGACCTAAACAGAACATTCTTGTAAAGAAGATGGTAGTCTATTAATGAGATCTTGCTTCATGCTAGGAAGACTCAGTTCTCATTGTCCTCTTACAATACATGATTGCCTCTCTAACTCTCTCATCACGATCAATGGCTGACGTTCTGCTGTGAAATCCTAACTTGTTTGGGAACTGATATTGATGATCGCCAGTTCCTGTAGGTACATTGACCTCCGAAGTCTTACAACACCTCAGTAACAGCCCAATCTTCTGTATCAGTGACTTCAAACATTTAAGATTAGGCTTAGCTATCTCTGGGAAGCCATGATGATCACAGGGAGGTGGATTTTGAAGATTTCGTGGTGGAACGTTAATAAAGAAAGTGATAGAATTGAAATTAGAAGGCTTGAATTCTACGGTGCAAAATTCACAAGAAACATCAAATTTTAGTATGTTAGCATCCATGGGAATCTCAGATAAAGTGGGGGAATAGGAAGAGTTAGGATTTAGCTTTTGGAGTTTTCCGGTCTTCTTTTATTTTTGTCCAGTGCGTAATTTAGGGAGCAGAATTTGCTTTTTTCTTGCCTTCGTGTTTTCAAAAACCGAAATGAATGTGTCAATTTGTTCATTAAATGACTTAACGGCTAGTTGTTATTTAACTCTATATAGAACGGCTTTATGTCCACTTTATGTCTAATTCAAAAATATTGCCAAATTTTGCATAATCATTTTATATATACATACAAGTGTGATTTATAATTCTTTTTATACAGAATTCTGATCATATATTTATAGATTTCAAATAAATATGCAGCGTTCATCTTAAAGGCCTCGTATTCATTACTTTTTCATTCCAATAACCAATAACTGGGCGGATTTTTTAATTGCATTAGACAAACGGTTTCTCTAATTTTCGCGTTTTCAGTGCCGAGCCGTTAAACAAACAAAATTTAAACGCGTTTGCCCTTCGGTTTCACTGACGAGCGGTTTCTAATTTACCGAGCGCTTAACTGACGAACTTTTTTATAAGCCTCTTCATTTCTTCTTCGACTTATTTGCACCTCTTCAGATCTCACTCCCTCACTGATTTTGGAACCCTTCAGACCCGTTCCCTTTGATAGAGTAGCTAAAGAAGTTTTTTCACCAAGCCCTCTCGCGGACGAAGCCTCCTTGCCCGCGTACACAGCCCGTCTTTCCCTCTTCTTACTCACGTGCAGTCCAGCCTATTTTCTTCCTTGTTCGCATACAGTCCATCCGCCCCGGCTCTCCCTTCTCCCTTCTTGATTTATCTCTTAAATTATCTAGCAATTTGTTCTTTCTTGTTATAACCAAATGACTGCACCTTGCCTTGTTTCTCCTTCAAATGGACATGTTTGTTTGCCTTATTATTTTTCCTCAAAATTGAACTGATTAAAGCTGGGCAAGAAGATAAATTCAGCTAAATCATTCTTACTAAACGAATGAAATCCCTATGGTTTATTTCAGTATATATGCGGTCCAATTCACAAATATTAAATCTAAAATTTGAACTGGATAGATCCTTCGAGCGTAAATAAGTTCTGTGTCTTAGTTTATGTTGCTTAAAGCCAAATCTGTGTATATAAAAATCTGCAATTATATGGATTTTTTCGTGGTTTATGTCATAAAATATGCAATCCAAAGTATAATGTAAAAATTGTGAAAAAATATGCCATCCTTTATCAATCGCATGGAAAGTGTTTGTATGAATGCCTGTTAAGAATTGGTACAAGCGTTGATCAAATATGCCACGTCTTCCACCGCATGCTATGATATATGTTTTGACACCACCATCATGATCATTGTTATCCTGCTTTTTGGTTTGTCTATTCTAAGATATTTATGTCTTTAATTTGTGCTCTAGATTTTTATTTCATGGAAATATAACACTAAGAAATTTCATTTGATCTCTTTCAATGAAACTTGCAAATAACAAAAAAGACAGTGGCTTAGGCTTTCCTTCTCTAAATGCTATATAAATCATGCTTATTGTTGCTTCCTCGTACAATGGTTTTTTTCTGGTGAGGCTTTTCTTGCCAGATTCTGTGACTGCAAATATACTTTCCTTATGGAAGCCGACCTTATTAAAAACTTGCAAGTGCTGGAACAATTTGGTCAATGTTGTTGCTGATTATAGGATCTCTATATCTTTCAATGTGAGCAATACAAACAAATCATCCCTGATCTGTTATCCTTGTTGCATTGGAAGGAAATTATCTGAGCTTATTGATCTCAATTCTCTGCCAGCAAACTTAAATATTAACATTCTTCTTTCCTCCATAACCAAATATGGTGAATGGTGCTTCCCAACCTGATTTCCCGTGATTTTATGTAATATGTTATATGCGGTTAAAATAACAAATGCAGCTGCTGATAAATTCCCTTGGAAAGTTTCTAACAATTATCTTTTTGGTGCCTACGTTAACTCTTAACTACGAATAGCATCGATTGGAGGTATGCAACTGGAAAATGTTCCAATCAACGAGACCTCAAAAGGGGACGCCAAAGCAAGAAACTCCTATGAAATCCACAGGAAAGGTAAGCCACTGTGAGTAGAGATTTTAAGATTGGGAAACTCCACCGCAGGGTAAGCTCTGAAAGGGCCTCAAAAAAAGAGCGAGAATTCGTATGCCCATCTAAAAAGCCCAGATCTATCACTTGATTTACAGTCATTCCAGCCGGAACGGTCGGAGGTTGACAAATCAGGAAGACGGCCAGACAACCATACAAAGAATGAGAGAAAACATCCCTGAAGGCCACAACAGAGGAAGGCCACGGCGGCCAAAGGCGCCGCGCGAGGGCGAAACCCTAGCAGAACCTAACTTGCGAGCAGTGATTTTTGTGTTATGTTTTTTCTAATTTATTTTGGTGATTTGCATGATTTTTTTTTTTTTTTGGATAAAACCCACAAAGGGGGTTACGCATTTCATAAACAATAAAATTATAGGTCATTAAAGAACCAAAAGATCTCTAAAATATAATCTTTGAAGTAAAACCTATAAGCTAATGGTTCTATCTATTACATTAGATTGGAAAAAATAAAAGGAAACAACAAAAGTAACCAAAGAGAGACAATTCAGAATACCGAAGCAGCAGCAGCCCCACATTAACCAAGAAGCCACATTAACCACTGAAGCAACCTACAAAAAATAATAAAACAGAGATAGGCAAAAATAAGGCAATCAAAGAGCCCACAAATCAATAAAGCCAACACCAAAGATCCACCACACGATGACTCATAGAAACAACAATCAGAAGGAGTCCCACCCTAGAAAGAACACCAAACAAAAGAATACAACCCACCAACACAACCAACAGAGAAGAAAAGAACAAAACAACACACACTATTTTTTAGATTTATACTTTCAGCATTTACCAACACGAGAGAAAGCATTCATCACAACACGACTCACGTTCAGACTATACAAATCATGAAACGAATCATCCTGCTCATCCATACCCTCCTCACCAACCCCACAAGGCAAGGAATGTGACCCATCGAGCCAGTCAGATTGCTCCACAGAAGTTTCCCATGATCTGGAAACCAAATGAGCTTTCAAGGCATTAGAAAAAACCCTAGCCATTAGGATTCACCCAAACTTCGCCACGGACAAATTTAAAAATAGGATTGATTTGCAAGAATTCTTATATGTATATACCTAGAGTTCTTTTAGGGTTTTGGCATACCACCATTTTGGAGCTCTCCTATTCTCCATATGCTCTCATGATTTTAGGATTGTATGAAGATTTGGCAGCTTCAATAGTGCATGTGAAAAGAATAATAACAATGTCAGTAAAATCTATTGTGAAAGGTTTGTTAGCTTTTTTTTTTTTTTTTTTCTGAAATGATGCACTTCTCTTGAAAATAAATTTGATTAAAGCTAAAATATATAAATTGAGAAATATTTATATTATATATATTATTTATTTTTAAATTATATATGTGGCTTATTATTCTTAATATTATTAATGATACACTTTGGTGCTCTCATAAAAATAAACTAACATAATAGATAAATTCTAAGACTAATGCCAAAAAGTTTTAGATCAAAATTTTTTCTAAGTTAACAAAAGTTAATATTTAAAAAGTCAAAATGAGTGGTATTTTTTCTCAAATGTATCCATAGTAGTAATCTTTTTTTACTTTTGGGAAAAACTATCCATAATAATCTATGCGTCATGAAAAGAACAAATACACGGCTTCTTGAGGTCAGATTTGTAAAAATGGAGAATTTTTAATGCATCGGATAATATTAAAATATAATATGCATTATAATTATTTTATATGGGACTAGAAAATTTTGACCTCCAGCTATTTGGCAAATATATTCCACACGAATAATCAAATAATGTGAACTTCATCATTTATTATTTTATTGTGGAATCTCTGAAGCAATACTGCTCATTAATTAATAACATTGACTAATTAAAATGACCTATTTAATCCAAAACTGTAGGCTTCATAACTTCCGAATAGATAGTGACCCTTTACTACTTGCATTTAATTTGATGCAAGTCTATGCCAGTAAGGAGGTCGGTGATAACTTAATACAGTGATAAAGTATAAATTATTTATCTTATTATTGCATAGTTGGTGATAATATAAAGTGTGTGTATTCAAGAAGATCATAAACGGTGTAAGAATTTTATGTAAAAGGTCCTAAAAAAAACTATGTAATTTAGCCTAGTTGGCTAAAAATTTTTAGTTGTACTAAAAAGCTGCTTTAAAAAGTAGGAAGAATGCTGTCCCAAACGAAGCCTTAGGTGTCTTCATGTTATAATTTATCTTTTTTTTAGCACCTTTATGTTGATTCTTTGATGCCTTATTAAAATAAACTAGGATCAGTGACAAATTTTGAGAGACTGCATAAGAATTGAGATAGAAAATTTAAATGGGTCATAAAATTTTAATTTTTGAAGACTCAAGATGAGTGATAATTATTTCTCTTAAAAAAACACAATCATATTAATATATTACGAAAACAACAAAGTGCATAGAATAACATTAAATAAATATTTATAGATATATGGAGATTAAATTGAGAGAAAATATTTCGAACAAAATATAATTAAGGTAATTTTTCAAAATTTTAAATTTATTTTTAAACGAATATAATATATAAATAATCAGCTAATTTTTAAATTATATTCATTTTAAAATAAAACTAAAAGACCTAAATTGTAATTTTAATTAATTTTGATCAGAATAATTTTATTTTTTTATTTATATGATGATAACAATAGTTTTTTTTTTTTTTTTGGGAAAAATGATAACAATAGTGATTCAGCAAATCATTAAAAAAGCATGTCAAAGCAGCCACGGCCAGCTAGCTCAATCTGTTTATGGTCAAATCTGTCATTCATAATAAATTGAGGGTACAGTTGTCTTTATACAGCTTGAGCTACTTTATATATATATATAGATATATATATAGGCTAAATGGAGGCAATGAAAATAATACTTCACAAAAACTTTCGTCTACCTTCATCTTATTTTTATGTACTTTCTTTTATCAATATATTAGTTGCTTAGTATTCAACAGGATATCAAACAAAGCTAATTTTGATCTCTTGGTTAAAAAATTAGGCTACCAATTAGGTCTTAAATTATTGTGTATGCGATGTGCGTGCCTTAATTGGCCTAAATGTTCCAAAAAAAAAAAAATGGTATTAGAGTAGTTGTGTTACAACATTTATTATGTTTTGTTTGAAATAATTTTTTTTCTTATTTTCTAAAGAAACTTTTAAGTACAAAAAATTTTTGAATTAAAAAATTTTTAAAAAATATTTTAGAAAGCAGAAAGAAAGCTATCTCAAACAAAATCTTAGGTTTCATTTGGGACAGCTTTCTTATTGCTTTCTAAAACAACTTTTTAGTACAAAAATTTTTGAACTAAAAATTTTGATACTAAAAAACTGCTTTAAAAAATAATAAAAAAGACGTCCCAAAAGAAGCTTGGGATTGCTTTCTTACTGTTTTAAGAAGCAATAAGAAAACAATTATAAACAAAGCCTTAATCTCTTCAAATATTTGTTTTCTTCTTCTCTTATTCAAAAATTTTACTAGACATGTCTATTTGTTCTTTTGCTATGGATGATTCCTCCACTTCAGCTTTGCATTTGTTTGTTCATGTCCAGGACACTTTAGTTATTAAAGTGGGTGATATTTCTAACCACCTCAGCCAAAATTTTTATGTCTAATATCAAGCATATTACTCATACCCAATCTACCGGGCAATTATCTCAAATAAAAATCTTAACCTTGAAACTACTAAAAGCAAATAGTTTTGGCAGGTGCCTTGATAGATCCACTGCTTGTTCGCCTGAATAATTTATCTCTGACACCAATCAAATCTCACATAATTCTTAATACACCTTATAGATGCTCATCGTTCAAAACTTCTCTATTACTCTTTCTTAAGCCTAAACACCTGCATTCTTCCTTACATGTAAACTAGGCTTGTGCTATTATTTGGACTACAATTTACAACCCACCAATCAACCTTTAGTCACTCAATTTAAGAAAGAATTGCACAATCTATTCATGAAAAATCAATCCATGATCTAATATTTGTCTAAAGTTGAAAAAGAAAGTGGATAATATTGAAGACGTTGGTTGCTTAGCTAATCCTGAGGACATTATTTTGTATATTCTTGAAGGACTTTCTTCAAACTATCAAACCTTTAAAACTACCATTCGAACTAAATTTACTCCTATCAATCTAAATGATATTTATTCTCTCTTATGTGGGGAGGAGATTAACTTGCCTAATGAAGCAGCAAGTGAGCTTACTATTCCAATGTTGCTATCTTTGCCAGATGTGGGAGGGGTCGAGGATGCTGGTCTAATTATAGTTCTGGTTATGATCATAATTTTCAAGCCCAAGAGACTCATGATGCTTACATATTCATTCTATTATAGAGCATACAGTCTTACACTTCTCATATTGAATGGCAAATATGCAAGAAAGCAATTCATTCTATTGGTTAATGCTGGCATTACACAAATTTGAATTATGTACCGAACTCTTCCTCTACTCCACAAGTGTTTCTTGCTACACTTTAGTCTCCACCATTTTTCTAGAACATAGACTTAGGGATACCATTCATCTCACATTTGATAAGAATCATATCAAACAACCAATACATTACCAAGGACAAAAGCATGTCTCCAAATGAAATGGTCAATCTCTACGTATTGACCATTCTAATAAAGGTCTTATAATTCATTTCAAATTGTAAGGCTTTAGACCAACTCTATCAAATTGAGATAGATTTTTAATCTTTATGAAGATACAACCACTTTCATTACTCTTATATTCTATATTTTTGGGGTTTAAACATTTTAATAGTGGTACGAAATATCAAATGACCTTTATGCTCTTTAATCTCAAGGAACATAGATTTTTTCCCTCATCCTCATCAAAATGTGTCTAGCAATGCATGGATCATTCAATTCAAATGCAATGTTGATGGCACTATTGCTCACTACAAAGTATGATCAATAGCTCAAGGATACAACCAAAAGTATTGCCTTGATTATTATGACACTTTTAGCCTTATTTCCAAACTACTCAAAATATGCATATTCCTAGCATTGTCTCTACACTTTAATTTGAAGACTCTTCAATTAGATGTAGCTAATGCTTTTATCCATAATGGCTCAACCACCATGCTTCCAAGATCTGTAATATATCATGAATGTGTTTCTTTTAAAGAATGTTATATGTGGGCTCAAATAAGCTCCATGCCAATGGTATGCCAGCCTCTCTCTTTTTATTTAACACAATAAGGTTTTCAATGTAGCTCTCCAAATCCATTTTAAATTGTATACCATTCTCACAATATTTAAATCTATCTACTTATCTATGAGGACAACGTTCTTTTATTGGTGAAAAAGCAACAACTGTTTTAGCTCTCCTTCAAAATATTCATACGTGGTTTAATAATTTTGATGACCAGTTTCCCACCTCCTTGCATCTAAATGCTTTCAACTCCTATTACTTATACTCTAAGTCAATCTAAATAAATGATAGACATTTTTAAATAGAGTAAGCATGCTTGACTGTAAATAAATATCCAATCCCTTACCATCCAAAATATCACCTACTATTACACCTTGTTTCAAATCCTGCACTTTTTTGGTATCTTCCATGCTCACGTCAAAGCTTGCAATTATATGTCTGGATATCTCATTTGTTGTCAATAAGGTATGTTAGCACATGCATCAGTCTCTAAAATGTCATTTCCAACTTATAGAATGCATCTTTTGATACTGAAAAGATACTCTCAACTATGATCTATTCATTTAAAAAATGAGAAGTGATAATTTCTATTTATTCAAACTTTGATTGGACTAGTGATTCTAAAGACAAGAAATCCACCACTAGTTACTATATGTTCCTTGATATGTAGACCTCTCATCTTTTAGTGTGTAAAAAATAGTTCACAGTCGCACATTCCTCTATTGAAGCCGAATACCATGCTCTTTAATAGTGCAACCACTTATATAATTTAATTTCATTCTCTACAATGTGATTCACATTCAAATTAAATATAGCATTAAACTCCTCCACAGCCCCCTCCAATTCATCCCCCTCACCCTCACCAGACAAGGACAGGGGCTCATCAAGCCAATCAGATTGATTTACACAAGACTCATGCAAATCCAAAGCCAAATGGGCTTTTAGCTCATCATTAGAAATAATAGAAATAGGGATATCAATCGTTTCTTCAAATATTATCAAGGAAGATGCAGGCATATCAAGTCATCCAGAAGCATCAATCATTCCATTAACTGAATCATACAACACCACAGTGTTAACCTTACGAAACCCCATGTTAACCATCTTCATGTCAGGAGAAACACTAGGAGGTATACACAAAGGATCCTTCACAACAATAGCTAGAGAAATATCCTCACAAGCCTCTTGCACGGGACAATCAGAGATAGTGACAACAGGATCAACAAACCATCAATATTAGCAGTAACAACACCCATATTCTCCTTAATATAGCCAACATCATCCTGAACCATAGGTACATCAGAAGCCAATACCATGGGCTCAGATGAAAGCCCTACATCACTAACAACCAAAGGAAGCCCAACATCACCAACACTTCTCACGTCCATATCAGCAAGCAAAACACCATCACTAATATTATATTGCGCAATAGAGGGTTTGACACCCATATTAATTGAAGGGGGTTAACAGTAGTAGAACTATTAAGATGGGGATGTGATAAGCGGCATTCTACTTTCAAATGAACTAATTAATTGTAGTGGACACAATAAGAAGGGAAATCCTCCATAACCACAGATCGAATGTAACCCAGGTTTTTAGGGCCAACCCAAACTCTATCAGGAAATTGTTTGGTAATATCTAACTCCACCAAGACACGAGCTACGGAAGGTCGAGAGCCACATGATGTAGCGTTATTGGTTCTTAAAGGCCGAGCGAACATGGAGCCAAGAGCATGAAGGATTCTTGGAGAGAATAGGTGAGGTTGCATATGGGGGAAAGAAACCTAAATAGGAATGATAATTAATTCAACTTCAATATCAAGAGTTGGAGTCCATTTAACCAACTTCATAAAATAGTTATTCACAAAGTAAGAACGATGGGCAAAGACTCTACAATAGTCTTAGTCATTAACAAGCTTTATCAAAACATGCCTAGGGCTGAGGACACTAACCGAGCATTCTCCATTCAATTTTAGATTGAAAAAAAAAATTTCCTAATAGCAACAATCGATGGTCAACAGTTCAAAAACTTGTCAACCAATGCAAGCTCAAAAGGGACAGTTATAGCATGTATTTCCTATTATGAAATCCATAAGGCTGGCAACCCCCGGTGAGAAGAAATTTTGAGATCAGGGAAAGATGGCGAACAATTAGAAGCACCAAATAAAGCATTCTTGAAAGAACGAGAAGAACAAATTCCATTCAAAAAACCAGGATCCTTTAAGCAATTAACCGCCATAAACCGCGAAAATCCGAAAATCGAACGATGAAGAAACAACAATGACACAGAAAGGAGCTAGAAAATGGAAAAATGAACTTCCCTGAGGCGGAGAACGACGCCGGAGGCCTCCAAGACAGTGAACAGGGGATGTACGGCTAGGGCAAAAAATGCCCAAGCAGGAATGCATGAATTCTTATATGTCTATATGTAGAGTCCTTTTAGGGTTTTGGCATACTACTATTTTGGAGCTCTCTTATTCTCCATATGCTCTCTTGATTTTAAGATTGTATGGAGATTCGGCAGCTTCAATAGTCCATGTGAAAAGAATAATAACAATGTCAGTAAAATCAATTGTGAAATTGTTAGGTTTTTTTTTTTTTTGAAATGATGCACTTCTCTTGAAAATAAATTTGATTAAAGCTAAAATATATAAATTGAGGTGTCTTTATATTATATATATTATTTATTTTAAATTATATATGTGGCTTATTATTCTTAAAATTAATTAATGATACACTTTTGTGCTCTCATAAAAATAAACTAACATAATAGATAAATTCTAAGACCAATGCCAAAAAGTTTGAGATCAAATTTTTTTCTTAGTTAACAAAAGTTAATATTTAAAGAGTCAAAATGAGTGGTATTCTTTCTCAAACGTATCCATAGTAGTAATCTTTTTTTTTTACTTTTGGGAAAAATTATCCATAGTAACCTATGCGTCATGAAAAGAACAAATACACGGGTTCTGGAGGTCAGATTCATAAGAACGGAGAATTTTTAATGCATGGGATAATATTTAAATATAATATGCATTATAATTATTTTATATGAGACTAGAAAATTTTGACCTCAAGCTATTTGACAAATATATTCCCCATGAATAATCAAACAATGTGAACTTCATCATTTACTATTTTATTGGGGAATCTCTGACGCAATATTATTGATTAATTAATAACTTTGACTAATTAAAATGACTTATTTAATCCAAAACAGTAGGCTTCATAACTTCTGAATAGCTGGTGACCCTTTGGTTAGATATCTTGGAGATCTCTATTACTCTTCACATGCTCTCATTATTTCAAAATTTTTAGAGGATTGACGGGTTCAGAAGTACCTGTGAAGGGGAACAATATTGTGAGGTAAATACATCATGAAAGGTTATTCCATTTGTGAGAAGATTTGCTACATTGAAGTAAGGTTGATTATCACAAAATAATATAAATTTAGGTTTCGTTTAGAACAACTTTTTTATTGTTTTTTAAAGCAGTTGTCTATTACAAAAATTGTTAGTTCTATAAATTTTTATACTAAAAAACTGCTTTAGAAAGTATGAAGAATGCTATTCCAAACGAAGCCTTAGATATCTTCATGACTTCATATTATAGTTTCTCTTTTTTTTAGCACTTTTATGTTGATTCTTTGGTGCCTCATTAAAATAAACTAGGATCAGTGACAAATTTTGAGATAGATTGCATAAGAATTGAGATAAAAAATTTAAATGGGCCATAAAATTTTAATTTTTGAAGATTCAAGATGAGTGATAATTATTTCTCTTAAAAAAACACAATCATATTAATATATTACGAAAACAACAAAGTGCACACCTTGAGCAGATCCGATTTATAAGAAGGGGATTTTAAGTGCATAGAATAAAATTATATATATATATATATATATATATATATATATATGGAGATAAAATTGAGAGAAAATATTTCGAACAAAATATAATTAAGATATTTT
Organism: Dendrobium chrysotoxum; assembly: GCA_019925795.1. Taxonomy (NCBI): domain Eukaryota; kingdom Viridiplantae; phylum Streptophyta; class Magnoliopsida; order Asparagales; family Orchidaceae; genus Dendrobium; species Dendrobium chrysotoxum. The sequence continues at coordinate 75,721,586 of CM034313.1, forward strand.
TTAAAATTTTAAAATTTATTTTTAAGCGACTATAACATATAAATAATCAGCTAATTTTTAAATTATATTCATTTTCAAATAAAACTAAAAGAACTAAATTTTATTTAATTAATTTTGATCAGAATAATTTTATTTTTTTATTATATGATGATAACAATATTGATTCAGCAAATCATTAAAAAAAGCATGTCAAAGCAGCCACTGCTAGCTAGCTCAATCTGTTGATGGTTAAATGTATCTGTCATTCATAATAAATTGAGGGTACAGTTGTATTTATACAACTTGATATATATATATATACTGTATTGGCTGAATAGATGAAAATAATACTTTAACACAGCTCATTTTGGTCTGTTGGTTGGGAGCTTCAGCTATCAGCCAAGAGGTCTTAGGTTTGAGTCTTGCGTATTTAATGTGTGTGTGAATTTACGTTAATTAACCAAAATATTCCAAAAAAAAAATACTTTACAAAAACTTTCATCTACTTTTATCTTATATTTATGTATGTTTTTTTTTTTCCTCAATCTATTAGTTGCTTAGTGTCAACATGGTATCTGAGCAACTGTGTTACAACATTTATTAGATTTTATTTGAGACAATTTTCTTATTATTTTTTAAAGCAGTTTTTAAGTTCAAAAATTTATAAAATGGCTGTCTTAAACAAAGTCTTAGGTTTCATTTGGAATAACTTTTTTGTTGATTTCTCAAGCAACTTTTTAGTAAAATAATTTTCTTGAAAATTTTTGTATTAAAAAACTAATATTTATGCTAATTCAGACTTTGATTGGACTTGTGATTGTAAAGACAAGAAATCCAGGTTACTATTTGTCCCTTGATAGAACTCTCATCTTTTAGTGTGTAAAAAATAGTACCATGCTCTTCGATAATACAACCACTTATATAATTTAATTTTGTTCACTGTGATAAATTTCTATTCCTTTGTGCACTACACTCTTATATTGTGATAACATTTCAGTTATGATCATTTCCAACAATATGATATTTCACGCTGGTACAAAACATATTAAAATCGATCAACTCTTTATTCACAAATGTATCCAATCCAAAATAAGGATTGTTGGCCGCATCTCTTCTCTTGATCAGCTCTTCTTACCCGATGCTTTACACTTCATCATGAAAAGTTGACAATCACCAATACTATGACCATCAACTTGAGGGGCGGTGATAATAATATCGATTCAACAAAACATCAAAAGCCTGTCAAAGCAGCCACATCCCTTGCATTGCATCTTCACCTCACATTGCAAACTTCTATCTCAATAGCAGCCTTTGATGGCTAACCGCCAGGTCTCTTATATTGGCCAATACTTTACAAAAGCTTTCGTTTACCTTCTTCCTATTCTTCACTTCTTTATTAGCTGCTTAGCATTCAACATATGAGACAAGAAAATTTTGACGTTAGAATAATCAGTGGCATGCTTGCTACCTATGTGAACTTCATCATTTACCATTTTATAGGGGAATCTTTCATGTAATGCTGCTGATTAATAAAATAGCTTTGATTAATTAAGATGACAGATTTCATCCAAAGCTTGTGGGCTTCGTACGTGACTTCTAATTAGATAATGACCTTCGATGCATTCAGTTCATGCCAGTCTGTGGTGTCCGTACAGAGGTCAGTGATAGTATAATGAGAGTGAAAACAAATAAAAGAGTAATTAAATCTCTTAGAGGATAATCATTGCATTAATAATTAGGAACTGTACGTGTGTTTATTTAAATTACTTTAAGATTATGAATATAATTAAGAAGAGAAAGGCCGATTTAAATAAATTTGGTCGGTTTGCTGAGACGCTTTAAGGATAAAACATTTATACTTCGGTCAATTATATAGTTGTTGTTAATTATATTGAATCGTAATCAAATTAAATAATAAAAGAGAAGGTGTGCTGGCGTTGCTTTAGATTGGCTGCCAATGTTTTTCTCCTGGGTTGGGAGAAATTATTCTATGCGGACGCCGAATGCAGCTCTATATTCGGAGACGAATCAAGTGCAACCACGTCAGTGATACCGAGCCCTGGTCTAAACTGCTGTAAAAAAATGAATTTGACGGCAATTTTTAAACCGCACCAAATATCTGCTGTGAAAAAATCTTCTTTTTGATTGTGAAGGTTGATTAATTTGTCAAATTGTAATTACATTCACTTAATTTAGAGAAAAAATGGATGACAGGATTAAAATGATTTTTTTTAATTTTAAATTTATTTTTAGATGGGTGTAATGTAATATTTATTTATATTATTTATATATTAAAATTGTAAAATAAATTTAAAAAACTTAAAACTCATCATAATTAATTATATTGACCAGCCCAAATTTTCTCCTTAATTTAGTTGAAATGAAAAGTTGTTTTAGTAATTCATTAATTACCATTTTGTTACTTATTATGTGCCATTTTATTATTGGCTTATTGTCTCTGATGTGTGAAAGTGCTATTTGATTGAAGAAAACTGAAAGAAGTAAAAAGTTGGTTGATTTGATGTATTAAAAGTGTAAATTAAAATCGAACGCTTTCAAGAATTATAAGGATTGGATCACTTTTGGTCTTGTTGGGGTTCTTAATGTCGAGAATTTTATTTCGGCTATAAATTTTTTAAAATTAGAATTTAGGTGATCTAGAATTTATCTTTAGGCATTTTTAATTTAAATTTTGTCCAAAGATTCACCGATCTAGGGTTGGAATCAAGAAGAGTTCAAGGCAGGCAATTGCTCACCCTGAAAATCATTTTTTTTCTCTTAAAGAATAAATATTTTAACTATTTTGTTCACCTTTAATAAATACAGTTGTCCAAATTTTAAGAAATTTTTTTTATTTCATACATAAAATTATGCATTTCACAATCATATTTTGCCCATCCTGAAAAAAGAGACTGATTCTGCTCCGATCATACAAAATTTTCATAGACAAAGATAATAAGTAAAATAAATATAAATTTTTTGTGGAATTTAGAATACCTTAAAAGATTATTTTTTATGAATTTTAAATTTATTAAAATTGAATGAATATTAAATATGTGATGATGATCCACCGAGGTTTAAGATGGTTGGTGGGCGAGCACGGTTGGAAATCCCCCATCCAAAGATGGATTTAGGAGGGGGGGACTATGGGGGCACGTGCCCCGTCCAAAAAAAATTCCTTTACTTATTTCTCTCAATTTTCCCTCTCCACGCGGCGAGGGATTATTGCGTACGGTCACATAAAGTGTCCAGAGACCAGTAAAAAAATGCCACATCATTACCAAGCTCGGTACCGACAGCAGTACCGCTCGGTACCGAGCGGTACCGCTCGGTACCGAGCGGTACCGCTGTCCGGACAGAATAATTTTTCGTGGCAGCTGCCATTGTGTGGCCGCGGTTCTGGGCTCCCACCCTATCTCTTTCTCTCTCCCTCTCCCCCTCTCTCTCTCCTCTCATCTCTCTCTCTTGTCCATCTGAAAGTTTTTTTGAATACCTACAGTATTTTTCTCTCTCTATCGGTGAGGGAAAGATCATCTTAATTTATATATATATATATATATATATATATATATATATATATATATATATATATATATATATATATATATATATATATATATATATATATATCACACCTTTATCTCTCTCACCTTATTTATATCTTTTCTCCATTTTAATCATTTTTCTCTACATTACTAATATATTTGTTTGGAAAATAAAAAATTCCATCAATTTTTTTATTATTTTGAAAACTCTATCTCTTTTATATAAAATTTATATAATTAAAGTCAATAAATTGCACTAAAGGAGGATTATAATATTTAAATTTAAATCAAGTAGCTTAAAATATGTTTATTATAATTTTTACATATTTTTATTATACTTTATATTAATAAGATTCAAAATTTTTATATATTTATTACTAGTTATAAAATATTTTTTAATTATATTTTTATTTAAATTAGATTTGAAAATATACTATAAAAGAATAGTTGAAATAGATGGGCATGACTGTATGACAATATATTTTTTCATTATTATAAAATTTATCTTCTTATAACAATTATTATAAAAAAAATTAAAACCCCAATGTTAATTTCAAGCTCGAATAAAAATTTTGAGGGTAGTTAAAAATAATAAATTTGTGCCCTCATAGATAAAAAATTCTGGCTCCACCATTGCCCCCATCACCGATTCGAATCCCCTCTACTATGGCCTCGCCTTTTTAGTAGGGCAGAGCAAGTGTGAGCGCGATGCCCGGTGGGTGGCCTAGCTAGGTTCCGCCAAAGGATTAGTTACACCGTCAAACACTTCCTTTGAGTAGCAACAGATAGATACCCTCATTCCCTATATATATATATATATATATATATTGAGGCCATACAACCTCGACCTCTTCAATCCCATCCTTGCCAGTTGCCTCCATAGACATCGTCAACCCCATCGTTTCCTCTTTCAACCTCAAACTTGTTAAACTTGGCAAGCCTGTCTTTACTTCGTCGGCTTTACCTCCATCGCCCTTGCTTCTGTCACCCTCACTTGCATAGCCAGCCCATGGTATCCTCGCGTCAACCAAGCTCGCCCTCCGTCTACCTCACGTCCAACATCCATGCAACTTGGCATTGTTGCTCTCGCTTCAGTTGACTTCCTGAGAGAGATGTTTTGTTTTTCAAATTTACCTTAAAAAAAAATTTGCATCTAATTTACATTTGATCAAACAACTTAAACTTAAAATATATTACATTTTTTTAATCTCTCATTGTAAATACATCCAACTGAACTGAACAGTCCTGAGCAACCACTCGCTCTGTCTTCTTATGTGTGAGTTCTTGGCCTAAGATCGGAATGAATAGTCAGAAGAACTTCGGGGGTATATGAAGGAATGAAGAAGAATAATATCTAGGCTGCCAAGAGAGTGAACTGAAAGACCAAGAAGATGGAGGCCGGAATAATTAGAAAAGAGAGATGGAGTGGACGACAACAAGCTAGGAATTAAGATTTCATTTGGGGCAGCTTCTCTTATTGCTTTATAAAGTAACTTTTTTAATTTAAAATTAAAAAATTTTGTTTTAAAAAACTGTTTTAGAAAGGAGTAAGAAAGATGTCTCAAATGAAGTCTAAGTCTTCGTTTGGGATGGCTTTTTTACTGCTTCTTAAAGCAGCTTTCTAATATCAAAATTAAAATTTTTATACTAAAAAGCTGCTTTAAGAAGCAATAAAAAAGTTGTCCCAAAATGAAATCTTGGTACTATCTTTTACTGCTTCTTAAAGTAACTTTTTAGTATAAAAATTTTAATTATTGTACTAAAAAACTACTTTAAGAAGCAGTAAGAAAGTCGCTCCAAACGAATCATAAGTCTATTAAATTTGAAATTATTGTGAGATGTTTGAATTATAATATGAAAAATCAATTATAATATATTATATTTATCATAAAATGAATCTTAAAGTTATGAAGTCACCGTAATTAAATTTTGGTCAAATATGTTGTTAACTCAATTTTTTTTATGATTCGAATTTTATTCTTATAGATGATAAATCAAAATTAATATTAATGTCTCTAAAAAAAATACTTATAAGGACAAATTTAAATGCGTTATTTTCTATTGAAAACTTCTTGAACTAAACTTAGAATCATTCGATCTCTTATTTTAGCATCTTTATGCTCGAACTAAACATTTCTACAAGCTGAATACAACAACATTAAAAATGATTCGATCCAAATTCAAATGAGCCTAAATCAGACACTCGAAGCATGGTTGAAAACTTTACAACATTAATTGAAGAACTAACAATCACCAAATCTTATATGCCTCTAATCAAATTGTGTAGCTTGACGATTTGATTCCAACTAGCGAAGGATCATTCAATTCCTAGGTCTTTAAGTTAAACAGTTTATGATCAAATGATTTACTAGGTCATCCCGATGGAGAGAGATATATATAGAATTTTAGATTAATTTATCAAAATACTACTACAAAATATTATCAATAGACTCATTTTCTTCACATGAAAGGATCTAAACTTAATATTAGAGAACGATTAAAGATATGAAGAACTCTAAAGCTCTATTTGACATATGACGTCGACGATCACCACTAGCCAGCATATCATCCAAGTGTTTATCCAACCAGCATCACCATCACTTGACCATTATTATTTAATAATCGCCGCTCAACCGTCAAAGTCCATTCTCCAAATCCGATCATTGTTATCCGACTATCATTGATACTATTGCCCGATTGAGATTATTCGGTTGTCATCATCCTTCCTCCACTAGCACTTCTCTCATAATCTCGACCCTAATTACAATTACAAGAAACCCAAAAGTAATTCTAATTTTATAATCTCATATTTTCTAATTGTAGAGAAAATAGGAATTCTTTAACTTTGAATATATATTGAATTATTCAACTAGGTTAAGCCCTGTGAAATAATTTTTCCCTTTTTATATTTTTACATAAATATTCTAATGTCTCATGTATATATATTTTACTTTTATCAATGCATGCACAGCTCTTTTACATATATATTAATTATTTTATTCGAATTTTTTTTTAATCCAAGTTATCAAATAATTATGTGATATAATTTTTTTTGTGGTGCAAAAATTTTCTCATTTTCTTGCAGTAAGTTCGCACTTCCATAAGAAAAGTCATATATCTGGAAAATGACTTGCTGGTGAATGACTTGCGCTTTTGACATCGAGTGGCGGTTGTCGCGCACCAACGGTGGTGGAGACGGCCGAAGAGTAATCTTTGATCCTTTTTATTCTCATCTTAAGGAGGATGTAACTGTAACAGGGTTATCAACACCTAAGCATATGATGAAGTAACATATTCCACAATAAAGGAGAAGGACTTTGGAATCTCAGAATAAGATGATTTGACTTAATCATTTAATAATAAAATATAAAAAGTACATTCTCAATATTTTAAAATATTGAAATTAAAATAGAAAATAATATTAGGACTTAATTAGTTTAATTTGCTTGCTCAGTACATCTAAATGGCCTCTAATTATAAGCATTTAGCTTATATTTTTTCTTCTTCTTATTAAATATTATCTTCATTTTATGAATGTTTTAGGTCCAACATTGGATATTAAAAATGGGGTATTTTTAAAAATAGTTTTTGTAGCGGTTTTGAAAATGTTGTTATTTAATGCAGCAAAAAATATTATTTTTTAAGAAAAAAATTAGCAAAACCGCTGTCTATACTTATCTATAGCAGCGGTTCACAAACCGCCATTATAAACTGCTGCGAAAACATTAAATTTTTTATAGTGAACTCTCGAGATCATACAATACCAGTTTTTACTTAGACACTCACTTAGGTGAGATCTCTAAGGTACCTTACAATTTTAGTTCTCACATAGTTGTGCATTTACCTTATTAAGGGCTAAACTCACCTTTATATTTTCTCCATTAATATAATTGAGTACAATCATCTTATGGAGAAGTGATAACGAAACATAAAATCTCAATTTTATGCCCTCTTAAATTATTTTTATAGTTTACTTTTATTATATTTAGGATCTATTTGGGACAACTTGTCAGCTGTTTTGATTTTTAGACAGCAATCATAATTTCTTATTGCTTTCTCTTTATTTTTTAGAGTTTTCTATGGTGTATAATTATTTTTTTGCAATTAGAGTAGCCGAGTTGCTTCTCTCACAATAACTTCACAACCAACTTTATAAAACCCTACAATCACCGTTCCAAACAGGCTCTTAATCTTCCATTATTATTTTTTAAATTGAGATATTGGAGTGGCCATCACATGTTTTTAATTTCACTCTCCTTCGAAAATGTGAAAGTTTGAAGTTATATAACTGTAAGTTTGTGGGTGTCATTGATAAAGATCTTGAAAGTTTTTTTTCTTAGGAACGAGGGAATCTACCAGCTGCCACTCCAAAGGGATCGCTTGGCAGTGTAACTAATCTCTCGGCGGAACCTAGCTGGGTCATCCACCGGCATCGGGCCTACACTTGCTTTGGCCCACTTATTATCAAAACCTTGAATTCAATTTTAATCTCTATCATAATATACTCTCTTTGAGGATTTTTAATGGACAAAATGGGAGGTTGATATCAACTATGAAAGATTATTCCTTACGGTTTTCATGCCCATTCTCTTTGTTGAACTAGAAGTAATGATAATAATTAAGCACAATAGTTCAAAAGCTTCTGCAATGATTAGTGGCACGCTTTCACTTATCACTTTCATTACTCAGCAGATTCTTTTAGCTTTTGCTTTAACTGTTTGATTTTCATAAAGTAGCAAAACTATTAACGCATGATTTTCATTATTTAAAGTTATTCTATATTAATCAAGATACATAATGCCAAAAAAAGTCAATATATTCAGCTGATCATTTATAATCTAAAATTTTGTGGATTAGCCACTATCAAAAGTAGCTAGTCACTTGTGGGTAGACTATCCTCAGCATTATTATCAACCCAACACCTGTCATTCTAATTAAAGCTTCTGATAATATTAAGCGAAAATTAATATATGATGATTATCTTACATTTTCTTTAGAGTAAACATTTTTTCTAATACATGCCCTATTATACTATAACCAATAGCACTAAGATCATTAAAAAAAATGATTTTATATATCTCTATTATGTAAAATTGGAGAATATACATACAACTTATTTTCATGAAAAAATATATTTGAAATTAAGTTCATTTTCCTATTCTTAGTTGTAGAACATTAGATTTATAAACTCATTAGTTATTAAGGAAATATATCTAACTCTATTTATGTTATTCAAGTGAGCAAATAAACTAAGAAAATTTTGAATTAAATAATATTTCAAAATATTTAATTTTATTTTTAAACCAAAAATTTAACCTATGAGTGAGAGATTAAGCAATTAGTATTTCTACGTTAATATATTAATCTTTAACTATATGAGACTAAGGCTTCGTTTGGAACGGCATTTTTATTGTTTCTTAAAGAGAAAGTTGTCTCAAACAAAGCCTAAATTTAATATTATGACGTGCACGCCTTAATATTTTTTACATGAAAGCTCTTAACGTTGATCATCACTCCATCAGTAACTAAAACTTTTAAGTATCATCAAATCTAATCTATCAATTGTCCATCCAACCACACACATGCAGCTTATCGTAGAATTTATCAGCTCTTGAACCTTACTTGCAGAGTACTATAATAAGAAAAAATATATAAAAGACCTATGAAAAGTGCAAATTATTCATGAATCACATAATTAATCTCAGATAAACTATCGGCTATGATATCACTTAAAAGAGATTATGAATCAAAGGATGATCAAAGTTGAACCAAATATAATAATAATTATTTTTTTTCTTTTTTAACCCAAAAAATTAAAGTTATATATAAAAAATAATCACTACGTATTTCTGTAACAGTATAATTTCAATTGCTCAATGTGAGACTGGACTCAATACTCTAATTTCAAAAAAAAAAAAAAGCTAATAATAAGATTTTTGGTTGACATTATTTGAAAAAATATGACTATACTTGTTGCAGGTTAGAATATACGTGACGATAGAGTTATAATTCTACGTCTTAGCGTTGCACGAATATCCAGCTCACACACAGAGAACACGATACTTTTTGTGGAAAACTCGGGAAAAGAAAAAAAATCATGGGGCCTAACCCAGTTGAAAATGATTCCACTAGAATTTGACAAAAGTATAATAGTCTGACTCGTCCTTGTAGACGACCATATTACAGATGTCAACTGAAAGTTTAGCAAAAGTCCAGCGTCACTCCATTGTCAGGTCGTGGTCTGGCTCCGGTGTCAGGCATGGTCCGGTAGTGGCCCTTCAGCGCCAGGGGGCACTCCGGCTTCGGGTGGCACTTCAACGTCCTTTGATGGTCTGGTGGTGGTTCGACAGAACTCCGACTCCCCTTAGTGGTCTGGCGGTGGTGCGGTAGAACTCCGACGGTGGTGCCGCAGAATTCCAGCGTCCCTTGGTGGTCCGGCGGTGGTCGAAGAGGAGCTAGGCAGCTGGAGCTTTCTTCCTTCTCTTCCTTCTTCTCTCTTAGTTCCCCCCTCTTTTTAAGAAGAAATGAGATTCTATTTATAGAATTCTTAAGTGGCATGGCTTGTAAATAAGTGGAAGATCAAGGATAAATTGGGAGTGATTCGGATGGACGGCCGATCTTGATTCTTGCGATCATACACCGTTCAATGAACCTTTGACTATCTTAATAATATTAGAATTTGATGATCTTGGGATGTTGGATTCATCTTGTCGAGCCGCTCAATTCGACTATAAGCATGTCACGATTGGAGATCGTTTGGTAACCCAAATTGAGGTTTGATCTTTCCAAAAGTGCTTCGAGTCTTTGATTTGGACTCATTGGGGCTCAGATTGGGTCGATTTTGGTTTCATTGGGTTCGTGCTTCTGATATGCTCTGTTCGACTATAAGTTTGCAAAAATCAGAGTTCAGATGGTCTCAATTTTAATTTTTGAAGCTCTCAATAGAATTTTGCCTCAAGATTCGTGCCTGATCAAGATAATTTTTTGATGATGTATCAATACTAATTCAAAATAGTTATAGTAATATTAGGAAAAAAATTTTAGAATTATTGCGGGCTAAAATATATGCGGTGATAAAGTTATAATTTTATGTCTTAGCATTGCATGAATATCCAGCTCACACACAGATAACACAATATTTTTTTACGTGAAAACCCCGAGAAAGGGTAAAAACCACGGGGCCTAACCCAGTTGAAAATGATTCCACTAGAATTTGAGTAAAGTACAATGATCTGACTCATCCTTGAAGATGACCAAATTACAAATATCAACTGAAAGTTTCGTAAAAGTCCAACGTCACTCCAACGTCAGGTGGTGGTCCAACAGCACTCCGGTGTCAGGCAGTGGTCCGGTAGTGGCACTTCAGTGTCAGGGGGCACTCTGGCTTTGGGTGGCACTTCGACGTCCTTTGATGGTCTGGTGGTGGTTCGACAGAACTCTGGCGTCCCTTGGTGGTCTGGCGGTGGTTCGGCAAAACTCCGGCGATGGTCGAAGAGGAGCTAGGCGGTTAGAGCTTTCTTCCTTCTCTTCCTTCTTCTCTCTTGGTTCCCCCTCTTTTCAAGAGAAAGTGTGATTCTATTTATAGAATTCTTAAGTGGTATGGCTTATAAATAAGTGGAAGATCAAAGGTAAATTAAGAGTGGTTCGGATGGACAACTGATCTTGATTCCTGCGATTATGCACCATTCAATTGACATTTGACTGTCTTAATAATATTAGAATATAATGATCTTTGGCTCGTTGGATTCGTCTTGTCAAGTTGCTCGATTCGACTATAAGCATGTCACAATTGGAGACCATTTGGTAACCCAAATTGTGGTTTGATCCTTCCAAAAGTTCTTCGAGTCTTTGATTTGAACTCATTTGGGCTCGGATTGGGTTGATTTTGGTATCGTTGGGTTTGTATTTCCGAAACGCTCAGTTCAACTATAAGTTTGTAGAATTTAGAGTTCGTATGGTCTAAATTTTAATTTTTGAAGCTTCCAACTTGATTTTGCCTCAATATTCGTGCCTTATCAAGATAATTTTTTGATGATGTATCAGTTGCCCCCCTATTTTCAGACATCGAAGTTCCAGAAGTTTGAAAATATGTTATATAGCATCTGAAAAAAATTTTATGCAATCCAGATTAAGAAAATAATGCAATCTCGATTGTAGAGGTCCCGGATGACTTTAAAAGTATCAAAATTGAGTTTGGAACGTCAAAAATTGGTTCCAGGGGCCCCAGAAACATCCGAATTGGACCGTCCGTACCAAAAATTGGGCCTGAACAAAACTAGGTGGCTGAACCGGCCGACTGGCCGGTGACAGCTGCCTCTGGCACGCGCGATTCATGCTAGCGATCTGCACGCATGATCCGCGGGAGTGATCTGCACGCTAGATCCATGCGAGCGATCTGCACGCGTACAGACGAGCCATTTTTTTTCGCATTTTGAGAGGTCGTTGGCCTCCCGTCGTTCCATGGTGCGGGAGGCTGTAACGCGCCCCCCTCCCCCCCCCCCCCCCCCCTATATAATATTTTTTAGTTAATTAATAATTTTGTTTTATTATTATTATTATAAAATTTTTTATTTAATAATATTATTATAAATATTTATAATAATTTTTTAAAATTTTATTTATTTATTAAAAACTTTTGAAATTCTCTCATCATTATTCCACTTAATGATGCCCTTTTGAATTCTAAAAATTAATGAATTTTTATTAATTTTATTTATTTTTCTTTTATTTTATTATTTATTAAAAAATTTTGAAATTTTCTTATTATTATTCCACTTAATGATGCCCTTTTGAATTCTAAAAATTAATAAATTTTCATTAATTTGAAGTGGCTCCTCTTCTCTTCCTCATATAATTATAAATACCCCCCTTTAGGGTATGAAAATTTGCACCTCCCCCTCTCTTCTTTTTTTTCTCAAGCTGAGGCCTTCTCTTAGCTCTGTTCAGCCCTAGGGCCCCTTATTGAGTAGAAATTTTCTCCTCTTTTTTCTTCTCTTTCTCAAGCTGAGGCCTTCCCCTAGCTCTGTTCATATGAGTATCCCTTCTTCAGGCCCAGGGCCCCTCTCTGTAAGAAGGAGATTCCTCCCCCTTCTTCTTCTCTCCCTCACGCTAAGGCATTCTCATAATCAATTTTAGGTGGTATTGCCTATGCCGGTCTAGGGCCCCTCACTGAGTAGAAGTTTTCTCTTCATTCTTCTTCTCTCCCTCACGTTGAGGTATTCCCATAGTCCTATTCAAGTCTAGGGCCCCTCACTGAGTAGGAGTCTTCTCCTCCTTCTTCTTCGCTCCCTTACGCTAAGGTATTCCCCTAGTCCTGTTCAAGCCTGGGGCCCCTCACTGAGTAGGAGTTTTCTCCTCCTTCTTTGAAAGATCCTACAGAGGTCCGACATTAGTCAGTGGAAGTCTGTCAACGGATAGAAGTCTGACGTTGGGGAAAAGTCCGGTGACAAGTGGAAATTCTACGTCAGGTAGAAGTCTAACGAAAGTCCCGCGACAGGTAGAAGTCTAGCAACGAGAGGAAGCTCGACGTCGGGTAGAAGTCCGACGAAAGTCCTACGACGGGTAGTAGTCCAGCGACGGGAGGAAAGTCGATGTCGGGTAGAATTCTGACGAAAGTCCCGCAATGGGCAAAAGTCCATCAACGGGAGGAAGTTTGGTGTTAGGTGAAAATTCTACATCGGGTAGAAGTCCGATAAAAGTTCCACGATGGGTAGAAGTCTAACAACGGGAGGAAGCTTGGCGTTAGGTAAAAGTCCGACGAAAGTCCTGTGACGGGCAGAAGTCTAGCAACGGGAGGACGTTCAACATCAGGTAGAAGTGTGACGAAAGTCTCGCGAGTGGTAGAAGTCCAGTGATGGGAGGAAGCTCGGCGTCGGGTAGAACTCCGACAAAAGTCCCGTAATATGAAGAAGTCCAGCAACTAGAGGAAGTTTGGTGTCGTGTAGAAGTCTGACAAAAGTCCCAGAACATGCAGAAGTCTCGCAACGGAAGGATGTTCAGCGTTGGGCAGAATCTGACGAAAGTTCCTCGATGGGCAGAAGTCCAGTGACGGGAGGAAGTTCGATGTCTTGTAGAAGTCCAACGAAAGTCCTGCGATTAGCAGAAGTTCAGTGTCAATGGCTTTTTGATGATGTTAGTCTGTATGGAAGAGGTCGAGAAAATCCACGAAAGATGTGTGACCTATCCGAGGTTGTATGTCAGAGCCCTACTTGATGACATTAACCTATATGGAAGAGGTCGAGAGAATCCACCAAGGATGTGTGACTTATCCAAGGTTATATGTCAGAGCACTTCTCGATGACGTTAACCTATATAGAAAAGGTCAAGAGAATCCACCAAGGATGCATGACATATCCGAGATTGTATGTTAGAGCCCTGCTCGATGACGTTAACCTATATGGAAGAGGTCGAGAGAATCCACCAAGGATGTGTGACCTATCCGAGATTATATGTCAGAAAACTACTCGATGACGTTAACCTATATGAAAGAGGTCGAGAGAATCCACCAAAGATGTGTGACCTATCCGAGGTTGCATGTCATAGCCCTACTCAATGACGTTAACTTATATGGAAGAGGTCGAGAGAATCCACCAAGGATGTGTGACCTATTCGAGGTTGTATATCAGAGCCCTACTTAATGACGTTAACATATATGAAAGAGGTCAGATCAAATCCCCTGTGATCAATCATCTAGTGATTGAGACATAATAAAGATTGCGTATTTCTCAAATCATGAATTACGAGATTATAGTCATCGATAGTTTTTTATTATCATTTTTTATCCTTTTTAAAGAAGGAGATAATATCAAAATAGAGAGATCAACATATTACTATAATATGTAAAATAATATAACAAGTTCTTAGTATGATTTAGAGATATAAGAGTTCAATCATATAAGACATACATACGGGACAACATGATATTTAACTTGGAAGAAAAATACTAGGGATATTAGAGTGATACCCTATTTAATATGAAAGAGCTACATGATGACACAAGATAAATAGTATTACTAACATAAATGCCCAAATTATGTGGTCATTTAATCTCGCCAACCATTTGAATATTATTCTATGGTTGTCTTTAATATTATTGATTTTGCCCCATAGTGAGACGAGCCTCATCTCGAGTAGGTGAATTTTGAATGAACTATCGAAGATAGCCTTATTGGATAAGTCTCTCAGTTTTATTCTTAAGTGGCTTATAAGCTTCAGTGGTGTGTCTACGACTATGATGAAAATGATAGTATTGATCCTGATTTCCAGCATTCGGCTTCAAAGTGTTAGGCCACTTAATATTTTCTTGATCTCGAATGGCCATCAGTATATTTGCTTGAGAGATATTGAGTGGTGTATACTCATCTTCTTGCTAAAACTCGCATCGTGGTACCGGGGGTCTAGGAGGTAGGTTTTTCTTTTATTACAAGAATGAGTCATCCATTGTAGAAGCATTCTTACATTTTCCAAGAGTTTGCTCAAATTGCTTCATGTGAGCATTGATAGCTTTATCTGCTGATATTTATACATCCATATGATGGATTAGGTCAGCATATAAGAGAACCGTATCTCGCATAAGTGCTGAGTAAAAGGAACCAGGACGAAGGCCTCCAAGAAAAACTCATCTTAGCAATTCAGGAGCTACTCCTGAAATTTGACGAGCCTCAGTGAAAAATTATTAAAAATACTTCTTCAATGATTCTCCCTCATTGTGGCGGATCCCGCAGAGGTGAGAAGAATCCTTAGCAATTCTTCAATTGATAACAAATTGTTTGACGAATTCTTTGGACAATTTGATGAAACTAGGGATTGTTCTGACGGAAAGTGAATAGAACCACATTTCGAGCTTGTCCTTTGAGGGTAGCAGGAAAGATCTGACAGAGGAGCACGTATGAGGCTTGTTGGATATACATAATGGTTCTATAGTGATCGATATGCCCGTACGGTTCGGATGTTCCATCGTAGGAATTGATGCTCGGTAGTTTGAATCCTATCAGAATGAGGTGTTGAAGAATGAATTCAGTCAGAGGAGATGACTCCTTGAAGTTCTATTGACGAAGAGATTGTCTTACACCTCTCACTGGAAACTCTTCTCAGACTAATCTTCACAGTTCATATCGTAGGACATTGCGAGGGAGCTCAGTAATATGCGGTGGGACTAAGTCTTCAGGGATGTCCGAAGGAATGCGAGATTGTCGACTTATATGCGAACGATGGACAGAACTTACAATGTCAGCAAGTTGGTTGTCTTGATGTAATGGTATATGCCGCCTTGGCTGAGGAAGAGGAATTTCTATATGAAGATGTTTGGATCGAACACCTTCAACTAGTGGTGGATCTCAAGGGAGAAGAATCTCTTTCTGTGGTGCTAGCGTTGGTTGCCGAGTTTCTCGTAAGAGTTGAAGGATCTCATTTTGAGATTCTTCCATCTTTTGGATTCGCTCTTCTAGAGAAGGCCCTAAAGTTCCTTCTCCAGAAATATTTTGCCCCCTAGGATGAAAAGAGGCAGATACTTGGCATCCATGATTCATAGACTAATTCCTGGACTGAGGGGTGTTGGAGCAGGAGGCTCCCAAGATATGATTACTGTGTCTGTTAGCCATTGAAGCAATACTTAAGATAGTAGGATTGGAGTTTCCCACAGACGATGCCAAATTATTGCTGGCTAGAATATACACGGTGATAGAGTTATAATTCTACGTATTAGTGTTGCATGAATTTCCAGCTCACACACAGAGAACACAATATTTTTAGGTAGAAACCCGAGAAAGGGGAAACACTACAGGAAAATCAGAGATTGTCATCGGTCCTATAACTGTCGGTATTACCGGTGGTTAAATTGACGATTTAACCGCCGGTATTAACCGGTAATTTATCCGACAATTTTTATAATACACCACCGAAATTAACGGCGATATAATAACCCCCGATAAGGGCACCTATTTTTTATTTTAACGGCGCCTTTACCGACGACCTAGGCCGCCGGTTTTAAGTGATTTTTTTCGGCGGTCTAAACCATCAAAAACACGCTGGAAATGGCTCTAATATTGGCCAAATCGAGCCTTCCTCTTCATTTCTTTGCGTATTTATTTCTACAGATGGTCACTCGCGATCGTGCCTCCGAGTGCTTGTGTAGGAATCCAGTTGCCGACACCCTATCTCCGGCCGACGATCTCGCCCCCACTCCGGCAGCCGATCACACCCGCATTCTACCCGCGAAAGTCGTCGATCGGCAACGCCCCGAACCGAATTTAAGGTTTGCATTTTTTTATTTTATTAACTATTGGAGAGAGTTATGGAGTATAGATTGTTGGATTACGTCAATGATATGTATGCAAGAGTTAATACTTGTTGATCGGCTTTAAGTCCATATCTTTTTGCTTTAGTCATGGATGTTCTCACTAGAAATTTGTAATAGGTTGTGCCTTAGTGTGTGCTTTTTTCATATCATTAAGGATATGTATGCAAGAGTTATTACTTATTGGATTACATTAATGATTGGCTTTAAGTCCATATCTTTTTGCTTTAGTTATGAATGTTCTCACTACAAATTTGCAATAGGTTGTACCTTGGAGTATGTTTTTTTCATGTTATTAAGGATATGTATGCAAGAGTTATTACTTGTTGGATTACGTCAAGGATTGGCTATAAGTCCATATCTTTTTGCTTTAGTCATGGATGTTCTCACTACAAATTTGCAATAAGTTGTACCTTGGTGTGTGCTTTTTTATGTCATTAAAGATATGTATGCAAGAGTTATTACTTATTGGATTACGTCAAGGAATAACTTTAAGTCTATATATAACTTTTTTCTTTAGTCATGGATGTTCTCACTATAAATTTGCAATAGGTTATACCTTGGTGTGTATGCTTTTTTCATATCATTAAAGATATGTATGCAAGAGTTATTACTTATTGGAATACGTCAAGGAATGACTTTAAGTCCATATATATCTTTTTGCTTTAGTCATAAATGTTTTCACTACAAATTTGTAATAGGTTGTACCTTGATGTATATTTTTTTATGTCATTAAGGATATGTATGCAAGAGTTATTACTGAACATAGACGACGACTGACAAAAGCTTTCAATTAGTTTAATAAATATATGTATATTATTTTAACTATATCTTCTATTTCAGAAAGAGTTTCTTGGCCGAGAGCCGACATCACTGGAGTTGTATACGAGGACTCACCAATATCAAGCTGACCATCAGTAGGTTGATGAAAAGGCAAAAAAAGCTCATGTGAGTATAATTTTTGGAGTACTAAAATAGAATATAATAAATTTTCTAATATAAATTTATTTTATGGATTTATTCTTGCATGATGATTTTATACGAGTTCGAGAAAGTCATCAACCTACTTGTGATGGATCATTTTCAGGATTGACCCAGTATTCTGAGTATCATATGTGGTCAGATGTTTTTGAAGGGAGGTAGAGGGGCAAGGTATATAGCTTGGGTTCGCAAGGCTATACTTATGAGGGCAGTTCATCTACATCAGTATTTTATGATGCTAGTGGAGCTGAAGAAACTGTTAGCCAGAGGGTTGCTACCCTGACGAGAGAGATAAAAGAGATGAGAAAGGTTCAAAATGAGATGCAGGCAGAGCTGTGTTCCTATAGAGATGAAAACCAAAAGAAGAAAGAGCAAGAGCCGACACATGAATTACAAGGCAGCGAGGACATGAAGGATGATTAATGCTCTTATTTGTTTGATGAACTTTTTGTTTAAACATTTGGTTTGATGAACTTGTTGTGTGAAAGCGAGGACATGAACATCTTATTGTGGATTTATATGTTATGTTTATTGTAAAACATATGTATTTCTATTTGTTTAAACATTTGGTTATGCTTATTGTGGATTTCATTTGAATATTATATATGTTGATTTTGAACTACAGTTGTGAGTTGATTATAGTGGCGTGTTGCCCTTATTTGTGATATATGTTTTCAATTTTGTGTAGGTATTGTGGAAAATTGAGTAAATAGAAGGGGGCTGTTAATTTTTTTTGAAAATGTTACAGGTTTTCAGCAGTCAACTGGCAATTTGGCTGCTGGAAACTTCGATATCGGACGGGTTATTATAGCTGCCAAAATTTTAATATAGTCGTTGGTAAATACCGGAGGTAAACCGACATTTTTAATGGCCAGTAATTAACCAGCGGTCACCGGCACTATGACCGTCAAAATTTACTGCTCGTTTATGCCGTCGGAAAGTCGTTGGTAAGTTTAACTGCAGGAAATTGACTGTCGCAAATCATTTGCTAAGTGGTTTACACCGGCGATTTACTAACCACCGGTATTTTAGGAAACCGCCGGAAACATTATACGAACCGTCGGAAAAAATTGCCGGTAATTGACATTTTTCCTCTAGTGAAAAACCACGGGGCCTAGCCCAATTGAAAATGATTCCACTAGAATTTGAGTAAAGTACAATGGTCTGACTCATCCTTAAAGATGACCAAATTATAAATGTCAACTAAAAGTTTAGCAAAAGTCCATCGTCACTCCAACGTCAGGTCGTGGTCTGGCAACACTTCGGTGTCAGGCGGTGGTCCGACAGTGGCACTTCAGCGCCAGGGGGCACTCCGGCTTCGGGTGGCACTTCAACAAGCTTTGATGGTCTGGTGGTAGTTTGACAGAACTCCGGCGCCCCTTGGTGGTCTGGCGGTGATGCGGTAGAACTCCGGCGGTGGTGCAGCAAATTCCATTGGTGGTCAAAGAGGAGCTAGGCGGCTGGAGCTTTCTTCCTTCTCTTCCTTCTTCTCTCTTAGTTCCCCCCTTTTTTCAAGAGGAAATGTGATTCTATTTATAGAATTCTTGAGTGGCATGGCTTGTAAATAAGTGGAAGATCAAGGGTAAATTGGGAGTGGTTCGGATGGACGGTCGATCTTGATTCCTGCGATCATACACCGTTCAATGGACATTTGACTGTCTTAATAATATTATAATTTGATGATCTTTGTCTTGTTGGATTCGTCTCGTCGAGCTGCTCAATTCGACTCTAAGCATGTCACGATTGGAGACCGTTTGGTAACCCAAATTGTGGTTTGATCCTTCCAAAAGTGCTTCGAGTACTCTTTGATTTGGACTCATTGGGGCTCGGATTGGGTCGATTTTAGTGTCGTTGGGTTCGTGCTTCTGAGACGCTCAGTTTGACTATAAGTTTGCAAAAATCAGAGTTCAGATGACCTTAATTTTAATTTTTGAAGCTTCAAACTTGATTTTGCCTCAAGATTCGTGCCTGGTCAAGATAATTTTTTGATGATGTATCAAGAATATCTTGAGACAAATATTTTCCATAAAATAGCTTGGAAAAAAATTTAATTTTGATTGAATGTTTAACTCAAATCAACAGCCCAATTTTAATATTTTTGTTTTTCTTACACCGACTATAAGTAGAATCCAATCACATTAGAGTGGGTCTAGTGCGTAATTAGAGAGAAATAAAGAGAACTGAAAGTGAGATAGCATAGCTCATTCCTTGTATTATTTATCGAATATTAGCCAAACATTCTTTTTTTGGTTACTTTCCTCCTTTTCCCCTAATTGCGGTCAACTGATCAACAGATCAAACCATTTTTGAAGGGCGCACTACCTGTTCTCCGTCCCGTGGCCCGCTCGTACCAAATCTGCCTACCAAAGAAACACCCATTGGTTGGTTCCTGCATGATTTTGGCCAACATAAAAATCCTAGCTAGACCAATAAGTATCCGTTTACTTTCTAACTTCCACCATCACTAATTAATTAATTAAATCCCACAGACGTAACAGTGGTGGAGAAATTAATTTAAAGTTTAAGCCTGAAATGGTGAGGTCTTGAATCATTTGAATGATACCCTTGCCAAAAATAAAAAATATATAATAAAGGATGGCTCAGATTATTTGAGCTTTCCACCATAAGAATTTAAGCAAATGTCCACTGCGCACTTGCATCTGATGCTCGCTGCCTATCCTATAAATACCCCATACATTTCGCAGAGATCTATATCCCATCAGAGAACAAAAGCTTAGAGAAGTAGCAAGTGGAGAAAAGAAGAGAATAACAGATTAGGAAGCTCTTCCTCCTTAGAGATGGCCACATACCCACCAAGACACAGTTTTTCTTCCAACAATGAGATACATGACATTGACATAGTCAATAACACCATTGCCATGGCTCCTGAGAGCTACTCCTCTCATCAGTCCAGGCTCTTGCCGATAACTCTCCCTCCTTTTCTTTTTCGAAAGGTGACTACATATAATCTTATTAAAGAATTTATAGAAATTTCTTTTAAAAACCATTATTAAATTTTATTTTGTGATAAGTTTCTATTGTTTATATATATAAAATAAGTAGAACAAGAGTGATTGCTCGACGGAGCTAGGGGAGAAACTCTTGTGATCTCTCATATATATTTGATATTTCTAATATCCACTTTTACATTTTTAATCTTTGTTCTATTTCTTACAAATATTTTGATTCAGACTGATAAAATTAATTAGGAGGGATTAGTGGAAGACTAAGTTTCCCATTCGAATCTCCTTTAATTTTATCACAAATCTATGTTTGCTGTGTTGTATGCAGGATAATGAATGACTTATATTTCTTGGCATATATTCAGGTTGTATCGGAGATCGTATCCACATTCTTATTGGTATTTGTGTCATGCGGTGTGGGGGCGCTACATGCGAGCGACGACACGAGAGTGTCACAGCTAGGTGCTTCGGTTGCCTCTGGTTTGATAGTCACAGTAATGATATATTCTGTGGGACATATCTCAGGCGCACACATGAACCCTGCTGTTACGTTTGCTTTTGCAGTATCTAAGCATGGCCAATTCCCCTGGATTCAAGTACGTACTTAGACTAATCTTAAAGCTTTTGCAATAATATTTTTTACCAAGTTTTTCGCTGCTTCCCTTTGTTTAAATATATATGATGTTATTTTTTAGTAATTTTTTGTTATAATTTTATAAAATTATCTTATATTTTTTATAAAATATTCATCTTATAGTATTCATGATAATTGCTATAAAACATCAAACAAGTACTCTTGAAGTATGTTTTATATTGGCTATATATAAGCTAACCAATGGTGGAAATTGCAGGTACCCTTCTACTGGTTAGCTCAACTAACCGGGGCAATAATCTCTTCATTCGTCCTCAAGGCCTTGCTTCATCCCATAAAAAATCTTGGGACTACGACACCTGCAGGCACTCCACTGCAGGCTCTTATCACGGAAATTGTAGTCACCTTTAACATGATGTTCGTCACTTCTGCAGTTGCCACTGACACTAGAGCTGTGAGTATATAACCCTTCATCATTTTTTTCACAAACTATTTTCTTCGATTTTTTTTTTCCATTAGTAGTGATTAATAAAGCTTATGAATGGACTTCTGTACAGCTTATTTACGCTTAGTTCTCTTATTTGTATTACTGCAGGTGGGAGAGTTGGCTGGTCTTGCAGTTGGATCCGCTGTTTGCATCAACTCTATTTTGGCTGGGTAATTAGAAGAAAGACAGCAATTATTAATTATTCATTTAAGCTCCTCCCATTATAGTTATTTTAAATTGAAAAAAATTGATTAAATTTGCTTAATTCATCTTTGATTGAACATAGCTAATTAGTAATTTACATTCACAGATTTCCAGTAAACTCCCTCAAATATAATTATTTATTCTCACCCAGAATAAATAAAAATAAAATAACCATTTTTTATAACACTATTTTTTCTGTCTAAAAGCAATGCCAATTTTTTGCATGTGACTGACTGCATGCACAAACATCTTGAGCTCTATCGAAGCTCCAACAAATCAAATTAAACCATGAAAAAAGTGTATGCAAACATAAGTGATTAGCAGATCTCTAATTTTAAAATATGGTGTGATTATTGTATGATTATAAGTAATTAATTTCTTCTAACTGCAAAAAAAAAAAAAAAAAAAAAATCTCTCCAACTAACCATGTAGAAGCTGATGAAGGCTTTTGCGTGTGTTATATACAAGGCAAGCTACCAAACTATCTGAATTATTTGCCAGCCAAAACGGTTGAGTTGATGTTATTTGCTACAAATTTGAGTTGCGCAGGCCGGTGTCTGGAGGATCGATGAACCCGGCAAGAACATTAGGACCAGCACTAGCCAGCAAGATATTCAACTCACTTTGGGTCTACTTTTTGGGTCCGGTAGTGGGCACATTGTTGGCTTCGTTCGCTTATAACTTCATAAGACTTGATAAATCACGTAAAAGTGAACCTCAAAAGACACCTTCACTTAAGCTTCGCCGCTTGCAGAGCCAGGAAGCAGCAGCAGCAGATGCCTCGGATATACCTTAGTTGATGATCTCGCTCCAGGTTTTGCATATAGGCCTTTCTTTATAAGCTTAGCTCTCAAGCTGTGACTGTAACTAGTCAGGGGTGTTGGTTTGCTCTTGTAGAAGTCAAAATGATGTAACCGCTTTGTTTAGGGCTTTCTGAGCCTTATGGAAAAATCAATCAGCATGCAATTGCAAAGCTTTTCAAAAATGATATGAGCATAATAAGATTACATTTTTATTTCAAAGTACTTCAAAGCAAACGGATATAGATATATGAGGCTATAGCAATTACTTTGTATAATGGTTGGTTAATTACAAGGAATAGGTCTCATAGATATTCATACTCGTGCAGAAAAAAAACTCCTGCAACAATAATCTGCTCACGAAAATTTCTTGCATGCTGAAAAGAATCTTCTAGCTTGTGGTATTTGTTCTTTGTTTTGAATCTCCTCCTGAATGTTTCAATACTCAACCTTGTTGTTTGTAGTTTCCCTTTTGGTTAATTCCAACAGTCATATTCACAAAAACTAATGGCAGAGGAATATATATATATATTTGGTTGAATTAGAAAGAACGACTAGGTCATTACTTAATTTTGGCTAGGGCATCCCAAGTCATAGCCCTTAATGGTCTAGTGGATGAAGTTGTTAAGATATATTAGAAGTATTTGTTATCATATAAATATTAGAACATGTGTCTAATATATATATTAAAAATATGTAATAGCTATTATTATAATATATCACCATTATTGAAGATATTTTTTTTATTATATTTTTTATAATTCTATTCCATTGTGTTATATATATATATATACTCTTGTATCAAGATATTAATCTAATATTTTTAAAATCAGGCCAGACATGAAATCAAAAGATTCAAAGATTCATGATTAATTGGTTAAATCGAAGTTAAACTAGATAACATAATAAATATTAAAAATATTTATATGTAGTATACATTATACAATAATGATATAATCATATGTAAATATTTGACAAAAAATAAATAGAACCACAATACTGAACATAGAATATGTATAATAAATAAATTCAATAATTTTAAAATCAATCGCATTCAATATTTGAGTAACTAATATTTTTATTTGTATTCATAACAACAAACCATAGTGGTTTTTTTTTTTTTGTTAAAATCCATATAGGGCCGCCTATTAATTAAGAAAAAGATACAAGTCCTTAAAAGGCTCTTTAGCTCGCTAATGCTCCCAAGAGCTGCAATAAAAGAAAAATATAACCCTAATGAGCCGAAGAACCTTACTACAGCACAATGACTAACGCCAAAAGCAAAAGCATATTAGGAGGAAAAGACCAGCCACAAAAAGATCCACTTGGAGACTAACGAAGCACCCACTGAAGAGGCTAACTGATCCTGCAAAATAAAGGAACTAAAATAAACAAGTAGAAAAAGCATTACGAAATAGAATCAGCCGAAAACATCAAGGGAGGAACCAACTGGAGAGGGACAATAGCCAACAAAACACAACAGGAAGACAAACCCCAACAAGGCCAGAACACTTGCAAGAGAAAACACCACCACAACCAAAAGAGCTAGCCAAAGACTAAACAACAAGAGGCCACAAAACCCCCAGAGCAACCTACCCCAAAGCACAACAACATCGCAATTGTAGAGCCGAAGGGGAGACCACACACACAAACAACACCCCCCCCCCCCCCCCCCCCCCCCCCAAAAAGATTGGAAAAACTCTCATTAACAATTTGAACTGCAGACAAGTCACAAAAATCTTGAGAATCATTGCCAAAACCAATATTTCCTTCACCACAATCCCTATTATCCAACGAATCACATTTAGATAGCCAGTCAGAATGATCAGTCAGTTACATATTAAAATGCATATTTAATTGCTGATTTAACAAACCCAAATTTAACATTGCTTCAGCAGAAATAGGAGAATAAGGAATGTCTATAATAGATAATTTATTAGAAACATCCATGCTATCCGAAGCTGCCATAGGAACAGATGAGCCCAAAGGCTCATGAATAAAAACAACTTCACCAGCTGGAACATTGAGCAAGTTATCATCAACCCGCATAGGAACTAAAGGATCAATGACATGGTTCATTAAAGGGTTAGTAGCCAAAGTATTATGAGTTCCAATTTCTTCCTGAAAGCTACCTCAGAGTTAACCAAATGAACAACATTGCCATCCCACACAGTATCAACAACAGGCTTAGAAACGAAAGCATGGATCACTAAAGGGTTAGTAGCCATAGTATTATGAGTTTCACTTTCTTCCTGAACATTCGCATCAGGGATAACCAGATGAGCAATAGTGTCATTCCCCACGGTATCAACAACAGGTTTAGAAACAACTAGAGGAGCCCTGTCTAAGTGGGCATACGACAGTTAGTTTTACAATATCCCAGAGATTTGCAATGGTCACAAAATGGAGGAAAATCCTTCATAACAACTTGTTGAATGTAACCTAGATTATCAGGACCAATCCAAATAGACTTAAGGTAGCATTTGGAAATATTCAGTTCGACAAGGACCCGGGCAACAGACGGTCGTGATCCAACGCCAATAGCATTATCATTTTTCAAAGGATGACCAAATAAGGAGCCCAAGCCATGAAGGATGCAGGGGAAAAAAAGATGCGGCCAAAGGTTTGGGAACAAAACCCAAATCAGAATGATCGGAGATTCCACAGTAATATCAAAAAACGGCGACAACTTAAACAGCTTTATGTAGCAATTGGAAACAAAATAAGAACGATGGGAAAATACTCTACAAAAATCCATATCGTTAACCAGCTTGATTAAAACATGCCTTAGATCCAAAACTGTCACAGAACATTCACCGATCAACTTGAGGTTAAAGAAAAACTTACGGATTGAATCGAGAGGAGGTCTGTGATTCGAAAATTTACTAACCAAAGCATACTCGAATGGTCCAGCCAGAGCAAGGATTTCTTCATCAGAAATCCACAAGGACGGAAGCCCACGATGTGTAGTTGTTTTGACATCAGAAAAATTGCTCGAGGAAAAAGCCCCATACAAGGTTTCAAGAAATTAAGGAACAGGAATTCTTTTGCCCATTAAGGAAACCACGGTCATTCAGATGATTAACCGCCATCCGAGCCGAGAAATGGCCGGAGGTGGAATAATCAAACGAGAATAACCAAAAGACTAACAGAGAAAAGAAGAAAAAGAAGCCAGGGGAAGAGATCCCAGAGCATCGAGGGCCATGGAGTGGCCAAAGTAAAGGCGGTCGAAAATGGCTGCTACGGCAAAAACCCTAGCAGAGCGTGCAAGACTTCACTACGATGAATAAAATAGTTACTTACATTGTGGAAATTTTTTGGACAAATCATAGCTTTTTCTTGAAATCTTCTATTTTCTTCTTTTGCGAGTTAAAACTCTAAAAATGAAACAAAGATAAAAAAAAAGTTAATATCAACAAAAACATATATAGTGGAAGAAGTAACACAAGTTGAAAGAAGGTACTATATGATTAGCAAAATACATAAATAAATTACAAGTTATAAAAGATACATCAACATGAGTTAATCTAAATACTGAAAGATGTCAAATATATATGATCATAAATTGGCACAAATATTCATCTGTTATGAATTCAGTCATACACATAAATTCACATAAAATAGCCAAAGATAGTCAAGTATATCTAAAATTCATCCCCCAAAATTTTATGATTAAAAGTATCCCTAAAAGTTGACTCCCCAAATATTGCCTCACGAAATGCTTTCAAATCATTACATTCAACTATTTAATTTTCATCTCCACATTGCATGAATTATCTTCATATAGAGATCAAATGTGTAAAATAAGTTATTATTTTATACTTTATATAAACGATATATTCAAATTTTCGCATATTTTGTTAGTCACCTCAATAGATGGACTTGCATTCTCTTTATAAATTTTATTCATCAAATCTTCAAGATCAAATTCTAGAGTTGGTTTATCATAAAGTATAAAAAACTCTAGCATTTCAATGTCCGTGTTATATATAGCATTATTAGATGCCAAAACACTATTAAAGGATGGTTATGATCATGATTTTATTCTAGGGGCAAAATAATTTTTCATATCAACAATCTTTATATTCCCTTTATCAATCCCTCTAAAATATGGATATGAACTTTGTGTTTTAGAAAGAGAAGAACATCTCTCTTCTCCTATAATTTGATTAATATATAAATATGTACAATTTATTTTACATATAATCCGTTTTCCTAAAACTTTTTCTTATATCTGATAACAAACATCATGAGATATTTATTTACAATTAGCAATATTACACTTAACTCCAATAAGGTGTTGTTACATCCTATTATTAATACAAGCATTTTAAAGCCAATTTTATCTTGAACCGATCATATGACCGGTCCAGGCATCCTTAAAAACTAAATTCTCATTAAAGTAAATAGAACTTGCTTAAACCACTAGTTTGACCAAGCAATTTTCGAACCAGGTTATGTAGAATTACCAGTTCAAATGCTAATATGTTAATCATTGTTGATCAATGGCCTGCTTGTGGATAAACATAAAAAATTTAAAATATTTTTATTTACAATAATCTTATCCTTTTCTCCTCAAAATTTCGATCTTAAACATAGTTGGCCTCACTTGTATGCGAACAATGACATCACCCTCATCCCTCCCGGGTTTCTTCCTGAAAATTGGTCGCCGACCAACCCTCTTTTTTATCCTCTTTGCCTACGAGAAAATATTTTGTGCAGAGTCCGGACGCAACATTTGCTTCCGGACTGTGAGTGTACACAGTGTGTGTACACCTTGTACTTTAATTTATGTATACAGTGTGTATACAATATATAAATATTGTGTATACTTACATGTACGAATGCAATTCTTAATCCGGACTCCACACAGAATAATTTCTCTTTTGCCAAACATAAGTAGGTGCCAACACCGGACCGGAGGGGGCTCGACGAATCCACATCGACGATCCGGTGACCGTGGCCGAGCAAAGAAAAACCCACCACCTAAGATCAAATCTTAGGATACATGAATTCAAAATAACAAGGCAAAAGCCTTCATTTAATTAATCTCCAAAAATCTCCTATTACAAGTGTTGGCTAGGTATTTATAGACAATTGTAGCAACATAATAAGCTACACCAACAAAAGAAAGCATTACACCTATACAACCCTATAACTACCAAATGGAATTAAACTAGCCTGAAGTTTAACAAGATTAAACAGCTCAGCTCCGACGTCATTCTACTGGGGTAGGATGAACTTCAGGATCATAGGAAGATGTCCGGTTGATCACAATAAGGAGGCGAGTTTGATTGGCTAAACCGATCTGGATATTTCCACCAGGTGTCAATCTTCCCGTCTAGGAGAGAAAGGAAAACTCCCTGGTGGGTCGTCTAAGACAGTGGATCCGCAACCTGGACGTTGTCCAAGACATCGAAAACAAATCAAGAAGAGCCTGCCGGCTTTGATACCAAATGACACTGGACCGAAGGGGGCTCGACGAATCCACGTCGACGATCTGGTGACCGTGGCCGAGCAAGTCTCTAAGAACTCCTTCTTGGAGAAAGAACCCACCACCTAAGATCAAATCTTAGGATATAGGAATTCAAAATAACAAAGCAAAAGCCTTCATTTAATTAATCTCCAAAAATCTCCTATTACAAGTGTTGGCTAGGTATTTATAGATAATTTTAGCAACATAATAGGCTACACCAACAAAAAAAAGCATTACACCTATACAGCCCTATAACTACCAAATGGAATTAAACTAGTCATATGAAATTAAACTAGCCTAAAGTTTAACAAGATTAATTAAGCAGCTCAGCTCCAGCGTTAGGTGCCCTCATCTTTGCGCCACTGCTAAACTTAACCTAGATCTTAGAATTTGTGACTCTCTTTCTAGTAAAAAATTGTGTGGACAATGATGACGATTTACAATGATTGTTATAGAATATCTCTATGTTTCCTTTGTTGAAGCTGTGGCATGTTAGAAAGGTCTGAAGCTTCTCAGACAACTACAACTGCCGTTACCATGGGGATTCATGTACAACTCTTAGTAGAAATCCGCTACACTAATCTTATTTCATGAATTTCACTGTCGTTGTCTTCTTATCGGTCCCTCATTCTTCTTTCCCATTTGGAATGATGTCCTTTGAAGTTCTGCGAGCTACAAAATGCGCAATGCTTGCTACAAAATGTGCAATGTAATAGGCAAAGATTCCCTGCTCGTCTTATTTGATGGATTTTCTACAGTGATCTGATCCTTTCTATTGTTGACAGTTGTTATATACTACTTACACGGAAAGAAAATCGTCCAATACCGACGGATTTTTTTGGCTGAATGGGTGATTTTCTGACGGTTATTAAAATTTCTGCCGGTTAAAACCCCGCCAGAAAAAACCGCGAAGGAAACTGAAACCTACGGCCTTTTTCCGGCGGCGTTCCTGCGGTTATAGCTGCTGAAAACTGCCAGAAATTACCGGCGCATAGACCGCAGGGAAATCGCCGGTCAAACCGGCGCTTTTTCCGGAGTTCAGACCGTCGGTAACTGTGTCGTACATATAAAATTCCAACGGCATTGTCGGTGGTCAATCCGCTGGTCTAACCGCCGCTTTTTAACGGCGGTCAGACCTCTGGTATTTGATAAATTTCCTGTAGTGCTACTCTTCTCTCGTTTTGGGAATGCCTTCCTTTTGACTTTGTTTTTGGTCGGAGGAATTAAGCATAAAAAAAATAATTACCTAATATTTTTATCTTGATTGGTTTAACTATAATTGATAAGAAATTAGTTTTACCAATTAAAATTAGAACATTATTTCTTTTTTTATATCTACTTAAAATTGAAGTGTGTATACTATTAGATTGTTTTCATCATTTAATTGAAATGTGCAAATACAATTTCCATTTCATTTTTATTTCCACTTTCTCTCTTCTGCCGTCGGGATAAAAAATTTCTCTCTTATTGGATATCTCTCTCTGAATGCAAATCAACCCACATCATAAAATATTATAGTTAATTGATCACAATTGTTTATTCATTTAGTTTTAATTTGTGAAAAAATGATATTTATTTTGTGAGTAATTCCTCCAGCCAAAACAAAGCCAAAAGAAGGCAATCCCAAATGAGAGAAGATCTAGTAAAAGAGAACAAGAATAAAAAGGATCAGATGGAAGTGGAATCAGTCAACTAAGACTAGCAACAACCTTTGCCTACTGCATTGCACATTGTGCAGCATGCAAAGCCCCAAGGAACTGTTGCAATGCAGTAAATATAGAAAAACCATAAAGCAAAGAATCGTCAACAGAGAACATAGAACGGAAGAAGAAGTAGTTCAGATAACTCTTGTATATGAAAATGTATTCCGTAAATATCAGTTCATAATACTTAATTTCGTATATATATGCGCGCACACACACTTAGCAAGTCAGCAAATTGTCATAAAGCCAACGGTACGTGAAGAGGTTTGTTAATAATGCAAGGCTTCAGATAAAATGTTTGTTGTAGGTTCAGAGTACCCATGCTAATTATTCTAAGTTGGGTTGTATGCTGTAGGTTCAGAATACCACCGGTTAATTATTCTAAGTAGTGGTTGTATGGAAGGGTGCTGGAGCTGCTTTGTTGACACCACCCCTCAAGTTGATGGGGAGAGAAACGACAGTTAACTTGTCACGAAGAGACGGGAACCAAGGAGAAGGCAATGCTTTTGTAAACAAGTCTGTAGGCTAACCTTTGGTTGAAATATGGTGAACAATAATAAGCTTGTTTGTAATGCCCTTATGTATAAAAGGATGATCTATTTTGATGTGTTTAGTGCGAGCATGAAATATAGGATTGATAGTAATTGACATTGCTGAAGTATTGTCACAAAATAGTGAAATAGTGTGCAAGGGGATGGCAAATTCTTGACAGAGACGACGAACCCATATAATGTATGTAGGAGCAGTGGCCAAAGCTCGATATTTTGTTTTAGTAGAAGAATGGACAATAGTGGTCTGTTTCTTCACGCACCATGAGATTAGAGTGTTATCAAGAAACACGTAATAGCCTGTTGTAGACTTTCAGTCAGAGAGATCGCCAGCCCAGTCAGAATCAAAATAAGCAGTAAGAGTTAGGTCGCTTTTTTGAAGAAGCAAGCCATGAGAGTGTGCCTTTGAGATATCTCAAAATGCGTTTTAGCAACATAAAATGTTCATAGGTAGGCATATGCATGTGTTGTCAAACCTTATTTACAACAAATGAAATATCAGGACGGGTAATTGTGAGGTATTGGGGCAACCCAACAAGTTGACGGAAGAGTCCTGGATTTGAGAATGGTTGTTGTAATCTAGCAGTTTTAGAAGCTTTAGTGGGTATAAAGTTGTAAATTGGTTTACAATCTCGCATGCCAACTTTGTTAAGAATCTCTAATATGTAGGTAGGCTGATGCAAGTGAAACCCATGTGTTGTGGGATGAACTTCTATGCCCACAAATTGAGAGATGGAGCCTAAATTTCTAATTTGGAATTGTTTATGAAGGAAGCTTAGCAAATCATAAATTAGAGGCTGAGTATTATCGATAATTAAGATATCATCTACATAGATGAGGAAATATATATGCGCGTTCTGATGATGGTAGAGCTTCAGAGACAGAACAACCATGTTGCATTGAAAACCAAGGTTAATGAGGTATTAAGAGTGTAGCATATTAATGGCGAGAAGCTTGTTTGAGGCCATAGATGGCCTTCTTAAGATGACAAACATAATGAGGGTGTTGAGGATCTTGGAAGCTATGAGAGGTTGAGCCATGAGCACAATTTCATTTAATTTGCCATGAAGAAATGCATTGGCTACATCCAATTGTAAGATTGACCAATCAAAATGTAATGCCATGGTTAGAAACAATTTGATTGTATGTACCTTTGCAACTGGACAAAAAATCTCAAAGTAATCATGACCAAATTCTTATTTAAAGCCTTGGGCAACAAGATGAGCTTTATGCCTAGCAATAGATCCATCAGAGTTCCGTTTCAATTTGAATATCCATTTGCAATCAATTATGTTTTGATCTGGTGTAGGGGGAATGAGTTACTAAGTACCTTGTGCTTGAAGAGCATGAAACTCAGTGGACATAGTCTTGCGCCATTCAAGAAATTTCATAGCAGAGGAATAACAAGTTGCATGGAGTGTCGAGAGAGGTGTGTGAATGAAGAAGATTAAGAAGATGGCGAGGACGGAGTGAGCCAGTTTAGGAGCAAGTGATCATGTGGTGGCGAGGGAAAGCAGGTTCAAAAGAATGGGAGGGAGAAGTGGAGCATTGTGATGGAGAAAGTTGAATAGGAGTGTGTGGGCTCCGAAAATTCATGCCCCGGCCTCTCCGCGACCCCTTTTCTCTTTTTCATTTTCAGGTCATCGGGGAGAGTTTTAACGCTTAAGTTCTGAAGCAAATGTTCAGAAGGCAGATTGGATTGTGAATAAGACATCACCCATAGATTTCACTCTCATTTTGTGAGGACTTTATGATCTAAGTTCAGGTTTCCTATAGGCGCAAGCCCCTATAGTTAATTACCCCTCCCGGTAATGAGAGAGAACTTTTGATTAAAGTCGTTGAATAGATACAAAGTATCCACAGATACATAATATATGGCATGTAGTAGCAACATTGTTTAGATATTTGAAAATTTAATATTTAAAATTAGAAATTTACCACCTTACACTTAAAGAGGATGGTGGGAGAATTGATGATATATAGACTCAATCAAGATCCCATGATTCCGTCGTCCCGGGTCATCCCCAAATTTATTTTTTATTACGTTGTTTCAATCGATTCTTGATGGCAATCGTCTCGTTGGGTTCGTGGAGAAGTATATTTCTACTATTTTCCGTAGATTTTCTTGGCTCTCTTTCTCTCATTACAGTAAAAAAAACGGATCTTGAATCGTCTCTCTCCTTTTTTAACTTCTATTTGAGTGGGTCTAATTTTACTTTGGATGTCTATTTCAGCTTCTAAAGCTGAATTAATTTTAAAGAAGGATTTGAGAGCCCAATCCTCACTCATTGAGATACAATTGCTAAAGTTGATAATGCTCCAAACTTTCATCAATTTTTCTGAAGCTTGCGTTGTAAGGCATGCTTATATCTTCTATTTGTTCACCTTTTATGAAATGTAATATTCATTATAGCGAATGAGCACCGGACAATACTTGAATACAAGAAAATTTTCAAGTGAGCCCTACATGATCATCCTATTCTGCAATGCCAAGGGCACATAGGTCTGAGAATGATCATGTAGTGCTCTCTTAAAGTCTAAGAGCTCTATGAGTTTCTTTTCATTCTTTCCTTAGTAATTAAATTTTATTAATTTGAATTAAAATGATGCAATAATTTTTAATGATGGTATTATTTTATAATGACCCACTTAAAAATATTATAAATTCGTTCATACATAAATATTTTATTTATTATGCACATCAATCAATCAATCAAATAAAATACTCAATAAACATACATAAAAATATATAGTATTCTAAAATTTTGCACTTGAGTTAATAGTCCTCTTACGATTATCTCCGCACCATCTAAGAAATTTAAAATGTATTTTAATACCACCGCGTGCCTGACCGTTGGTCCGTTGCCATGGATTTTTTTTTTAAGCAGAGTGGACGCTCCAACGTTGCCATGGGTTTAATATTATTTAATGGATCGAAGAGATCACCGGGTGGACACCGGTGCCATGAATTGGCTTAACGTCCGTTTGTTTTCGGCCGCGGAAGAGGCCATCGGGCCGGCGATCGTTAACCAAACGTTACGTGCTTAGGCTCGTATTCCGCCGAGTAAAGGCTAGGGTTTGTCCATACAGTATAAGATTGCGAGCCCATCCCATCCGGTGCTTTATCCGCCAGGGAGAGAGAGAGAGAGAGAGAGAGGTTATCGCACAGGGAGAACTTTGGTATGCAGGCTCTTAGCTACAATTTCCGGTTTTAAATTGATTTCTTTATTTTTGAAAACACCTGCTCATGTCACCTTGTAATTCCATAAATGATCTTTCTTTTTTATATGGATTTTGCCGGAATCGCCGCTTACAAGGATTTTCATGCATGGTTTTGATAGACCTTACGATTTTCTTTCGGTTACGTTCTGGATCATTAGCTTACCTTTTAAGGGGTTTGAGTTTTGATGGCAGATTTGATTGTTCTCCTTGTGAAATCTGTTTTTTAATCCTGAAAATTGATTCCGTTACCAATATCCAGGCTTTTTGTCGTCTTCCGAGGGTGAGCCTGTCTACTTTTGACTGTATTAGAAGCACTCCAGTTCAGGGCTTTTTGAAAAATGGGGGATCATCTGGTGCTTTATATGGATCGCCTTATGACTACTCAGACCGTGGGGGTAAAGCCGGCGGGCGAGCACTTGGTGTCTCCTACCTCCATGTCCACAAATGGTAAGGGGAAGGTGGAAAAGGTCGTTGGTGAGGAAGAGGAGCCGTTGCTTCAGTTGGTCGAGTGCCGTATTTGCCAAGAGGAGGATCATATCAAGAATCTTGAGAATCCCTGTGCTTGTAGTGGTAGTCTAAAGGTTTGCCTCCCAAATCCAGTAAACTCTTCTTCTTTTTTTTTCAATTTTTATTTTTCTTAATTTGTAAAGTTTGAGGCTGTGGCGCTGTTGTGTTATTATTGTTTTTTGGTTTTAGGAAGATTTGACATTTTCATCAGCCATTTATCTGCCTAGTCTCTTAAGTCTTTTGGACTAAGGATCGTAACTGATTTCTATCAAGTGATGAGTGATTACTATTTAGTGGTAGAATTGTTCGTAAATCACACCAAACCATATTAAGAATACTTAGTTAAAAAGAGAACAAGAAAGTAGAGAGGCAAAGAAGAATTCTAGAGTAAAAAAATATGAGATTTTAGTAAAATAGGCTCAATCTTATAAAATTGAGTAAAATTGTGTAAACTGAGCTTACCTCTCAACCCCTATTTATAAGTTTGGGTTGAGACTTGAGCATTACATAATTGACTATATACATAGCTTATAGAAACTATGAAAAATAATAATAATGATTGTGTAGCCTGATTGAAATGTCTGGCTAGATGAATTCATCTGCAGAGATTTAAAGAAGTTGTCAACTTGAGTAAGTGGGATAGTCGAGTAGTCAATTAATAGTTTATCTTGAGAAGTCGTCTCTCATTGAGTAGTTGCCATGGCCGGCTTCATAGATAGTAGTCGTTAGAGCCGATTGATAAGTCATACTCATTGACTAGGACAAGTTCTTAGATCATGGTCACTTGCTTGATGCAAGTTCTCTTGTAAATCGACAAGTTTGTGGCTGAATAGATTGAGTTAACTGTGGGTCTCCGAAAGGACTCTACTTGTGGGGAATAAAATGTAAAGAGTACGACCGCACTATCCCGTAGGACAAAACGATCGTAAGCCTTTACACTCTACCCAAGAAGGCCAATGGAATAGCAGATGAAGTCATACATACAATTAGCCATAGAGGATAGCGGCTTTCGCCTACACACCTCGATGGGTAATGATATATATGACCCAAAATGTCACGAGATTTCCCCCATTCGATACATCAGCTCGAATGAGGTTTATTTGATGTGGGGATCAGTCTCCTACGGGCGCAAGCCCCCGTGGTTAATTACATCTTAGACCTTGGCCTAAGAAAACTCTCGATTAGGGACGATGTATTATTCTATTCTTAATTTGGTGTACAGAAAAAGTTCCTAAGTTATATTCTAAAGGTGATAAACTCTTCTCTTTATCCTTAGTGGTGATTAAATATTTTTTAAATGTATAAAGATGTGATTAAAGTTTTGAGTTTAAAAGATCAAAAATCAGATTACTATCCTAAGAGAAAATGACAGACTCAGAATTCATCAAAGATGAAAAGAAACACATTGAGGGGTGTACAATCTATGCTTATGCTTGCCTGGAGTGAGCTGCCAGCTAACATCCTAAATATAATCAATCGCCTTATATGTATGCAAGATAAGAAGGTTCTATCCTAAGGAATTAGGAATCTTAGTTCAGAGGTTTGAATTAGGGACTCTACAATATGCAACAGAATATACCTAGCGTTGTGTATGATGCATGAGACAGATGCATAAGTAAAAGTATTTCAAATACTACTGAAAGATAATGTGACATTTTTATTTGAGTAATGTTAATGCAATGCATGTATGTAGGCGGAGTGCACTGTGGAGTAAAGTGTATAAAAAAATGCATGCATGACATTCAGAGTACAGGAAATAAATAAATAAATAAACACACCAAGGATACCCTCCAGGTAAGGTATTCTCATCACATCACAATAGAAAATCATCCTAGCGGTGCCCACTTCGTGTGGAAAAACAACGATGCACATGTCACAAGTAGGTGGCCTACACTACAGGCCTAAAATGACCCTAATGGTCTCTATGGCTCACAGAAGGTGGGGGGGGGGGTATCACACCCAAAACAGAAGAAAAAGGGAACATCCTAACGGTGCTCACTTTGTGTGGGAAAACTGCGATGCACATGGCACAAATAGGTGTGCCTACACTACAGGCCTAAGGTGACCATAAGGGTCTCTAGGGCTCACAGAAGGGGGCAAGCTTTGGCCTATAGGGCCAAAGCTTTATTAGTGCACTAACCTATGGCCAGCTACCTAAACATGCTAAAATATATATTAAACTAAAAGCTAATAACAAGATGTGTGTGGTGTATAGCAGTTTCGATATATAATTAGGAGTTTTCTTTATAAGTTGCAGGGATTATACCTGATCGTGGCGCAGCCACTTAAGAATTCCAAGCAAACAAACGATCCACTGATTATCAACCCTGCAAGACTTATGGCGCAGCCACTTAAGAGCTTTAAGCGAGCAAATTATTCACTGATTTTTGATCATGCATGACCCAATGTACCTCGCAAAATAAAATAAAAGAAAAATACACAAATGAGCGTAGATGCCATTCAGAAAATAAATGCATGTAAATAAAAATGTGACTAACAGATGTTATTGCTAAAACATAAAATAATGCAGTGGTTCTCTAACTTGGCAGGGGTAATTGGCATCAAATAATAAAACAATAATATCAGCCTAACCTAAAACTAGGAGTCGTGTCCTAACAAACAAGCCTAGGTGTGTGTAATAGGCTATGTGGTTTTGGGTATGTCCTATGCAGGATGATTTAGCTAAAGTTGCTTGTGTTTTAATTTGTTGAAGATTAAGGGGAAACTTTAGTTTAAGTATAGGTATTAATATTTTAGGATTAATTTTAAAGATTTTATTTTAATGTTTGATTGATTACTACCTTTGTTGCTCACCGAGGCCGTGAGGTTTATTTCACCCTCCTTGGGGCTAACTTAATAGCCTCTTAGGCCTGGGTTACCCAGTAGTAACCAATTTTGTTGAGTTATTTTTAGTTTGTTATAAATTAAAAGAAAGGTAGATTAAGTAATCTATTATTAGTTAAGAGAGATTTTGTTGGTTGATTATTAATGAGTTAAGGCACAACAAAGCTAGGAAAATGTGTCACTAAGTTTATATTTTGGTGTCTCTATCCTATGAGGAGCATGCACCCTAAGTCTGTGTTATCTAAGACTCGGTCCTTAATTTTTGTCCTTAGGTGTCACTAGTGTTATAGGGGACGAAAGGAAGTTCTTTTCTAACCCTTTGGACATCCGTACATATATCAATAAACTTAGAAATCTATGCATAAAATAAGATAATAACTAGAATAGTAGTAGAGAGAAGAGAAGTAAAGAGAAATGCGATAAAATATCAAAAGGAAGGAATGAAAATAAAAAATAATAAACGGAATGTAGGCGTCTCATTATTGGACACACCTCTTTGAAGTCAAGTATGCCTCTAAAATGACCTCCACCCCCAATTCGATATAATATGAATAGAGAAGAAGGTGTTTTTTTTACGCCCTTTGCTATCCCCACGTTCCAAACAAAGCGCTCAAACGACTCAATGACTCACAATATATCCTATACGAAACTCAAAGTGGCGAAGGAGAAAACAAGCTCCCAAAACTAACACATAAACAAGCAACTTTCATTTCACATTCAACCCAAACTCAACTTTAAAAATAAATACTAACAAGAGAGGGGCAATTCATATACTAAATATCACTTCATTCTAAAAAGAAAAGACATTAAAGAGCTCTCAAAAATATCACTTTATCTCAAAAAGGACTTAAAGAGTCTCCAACACAAAACCATGCATAGAAATAATTTCAACCCCAAAGTAACAATTGTAAAACTTCATAAACAAAGTGACCCAAATTCTCTTCATAAGAAATCCATAAAAAGTCTTTTCTGACACAAAACAATTGAGTGCTTTTATTTTGGTGTGGGGTATGACCATAAAGCTTTCCAACAAGAAAGTTTTATAAAGCCTCTCATTGTAAAGCATTCAAGAAACTTATCATAAAGCTTTTCAGTGCAAAATAAATCTAAAACCAATCATAAATCCTCTTAACACAAAGCCTGCTCTGAAATTCATGAGAAACGTTTCATGTCACATATAAAAGGCAATGCAACTTTCCTTTCTAATTACTATATATAAAACCACACAACTCACCTTACACTCACTTTCATCACAATGTATTATAAATGCATAGAAAAGATTTCATAGAAGCTCTCAAATCCTTTCCCATACGACGCATAGCTAATGAAGTACATGGGAGACACATTTAAAAATCACGAGAATAATTATAAACCTTGGTCAAATCATTTTTTTTTGTTTCCAAACCATACAGAGAAAATGTATATGCACAAGATGGGACATAACCATATATACCAATTTTACCAACCATGATTCACCAAACATACATCCTTTACCTTTCAACTTCATGATTGCACCAAATGTAAAATATGAATGGTGTCACTTTCACCATCTCTAAAGAATTCAAGAAACATTCTAACCAACATAGAGCGTTAATCATGTTCATATGGAAGTTCACATTTGAAACACACATAAAATTTCTCCAATTCATATCTATTTTAAAGCTCAAAGAGGACCATACAACAAGAAGACCCATATAATTTTATGCAAAAGAATCATATGACTTTATACAAGTTCAAATCAAGCTTGTAAATTTCATCTCAAAAGAACTCAAGACGACTTGTAATTCAATGCTCGTAAGAAGATGGGTTTCATGCCAATTGGTTATTTCCAAAGA
Source organism: Dendrobium chrysotoxum (assembly GCA_019925795.1). NCBI lineage: Eukaryota > Viridiplantae > Streptophyta > Magnoliopsida > Asparagales > Orchidaceae > Dendrobium > Dendrobium chrysotoxum. The sequence goes on from CM034313.1 coordinate 75,760,566, forward strand.
TCAAGGAGACATTCCAATATAATAAAGGGGAATCCAAGTTCGAAGGAGCTCGGATGCGACTTTTCCAAGGACAAATGTGCCTCCAATAACATAAATAACAGTGAGAAAAGAATTACCCGAGAAATCTTTCAACCTAACATGGCTCATAGATCTTTTCAAACATAAAACCAAATCACAAATCTTCCCAACATAAGACAAGCCAAAGTTCTCTTTAAACATAGAATGAATCATAACTCTTTCAAGCATAAAACAACCCATAAGTCTTTTAAACATGAGGTAAACCATAGATCTTTTGAATACAAGGTGACTCACAAAGTTTTTTTTTTTTCAATAAACTTCTAAGGAAATGAGCTTCCAAAGACTCTAAAACGAATGAACAATCATAGCATAATTACAAAAATCTTATTCTGAATGGACATCTTTAGGCACTCTTAACAACAGTAAAAGAAGTAATGCCATAGAAAAATTGGTTGCATCATAAGTGGGTTGCTAAGCATCTATCATGCCGCTTTTAACATTCCATTGCTAAAGTTAGAGAAAGAATCGAATGGAACCAATCAATGTGAAAATCATGCCTTATGTTCTAACGGAAAGGAAAATCCATACTTATCCATATACTTAGTCAATCCCATAACAATGTAATCTCTACTCAATTCACCAGGAACTTTAGAGTGAAGGAAATTATCATTAAACCATAGCCTTTTAAGTAAACTTGTTAAAACAAAATCATGGTATTTTGAATCAAGTTGTTCAATACAATCCCCATAAGGCATGACCATTCATAATTCAATATAGCATGTGTCATTGTCTAATAACTACAAAACACAATAATCTTTCATAAGCAATGATAATATAAAGATTTTTATAAGACATCACATGTGAGGTTTCCCAATCCGATTTAAGCAAGAGTGGCAGGTAACAAACATATAGAAGAAATATCCAATGACATTGGAATCCCTCAAGTAAAACAACCCATACTTACAAAAATTTTGGTTTGAAAGCATGAAACTCGTGTAACCATAAACTTTATGAAATACTACCAATATAAAGCTTCAACTTGAATCAAAATGGTACAATCCTCTCTCAATGGCATTCCATCAAACAATAGATATGCAATATTTACAAGATCTTCATGAAGTAAACTAAAATAGAAATCATCACCTTATAATCACAAACCATCACAAAATCTCCACATTCGTGCTTTACTGACACCATCATAAAAATAATTTATTTATAAGTTTACCAAGCTTTTGGAATGAAAAAGAGCAACTATACTCACCCAGGACTTGACATAACATCTCAAAATAAACTACCCAAACTTCAATGCATAAGCTGAAACATACTAAATGATATTAATCAACATACGTTTCAAGGATAGTGACCAAAACATCACAACTCTTCCCTTATGGCATTTAGTCAAACACCTGATGCGCAATATTTATAAGATCAGATGAGACAAGCTATTATAGAAATTCCATTTTCACACCTACTTGATTGAAATCCTTTAAGTAATCTATACAAGAACTTTCATGATTCATATAACAATCGTCTCAATAGGAAGATATACATGCATACCCATAGCAAGAGAAACTAGGAAGAATCTCATCTTTCAGATTTTTGGCAAGGGATTCAAACACCATGTATTTTTTTGAAACTATCATGAAGAAATAGAAGCAAGTAGAAGAAGAAAGGAAAGGAGAAGGGAGAAACAAGAAGAGGAAAGGAGAAGCAGAAGAAGAAGGGGAAGAAGTTACCTGCCCCAAAGAAGAAGGAGAAGCTCCGGTTGAGGCGAGGAAGGCGGGCTATGCGAACAAAGGGATGAAAGAGGGGAGGGACTTTCGGCGCTTGAAGGTGTGTGAACCAGAGGAAAAGGGGAGGCCGAGCTTTAGACCTGGTTCCGATCCTAAGGAGGCGGAGATGTAGCGGGAGTGGAGGCGTCGGCTTCTTCTGGGTTTCGCGAATGAGAGAGGAGGTCGGGTGGGGGATTCCGCCTGGGCCTTTTTTTGAGCGAGACCGAGGGAGGAGAACCAAATGCTCCAGAGTCGGGAGAGAGGCAGGGTGCGAATAATGGAGAATCCTGCGAATGGGGGGGAGCCAAAGAGTTATCTCGAGAGAGTTGCGAGAGCTTTGGAGATAATCCCGCTGCCTCGCCTTTCTCAATCCTGCTTCTATGCATCGATCAAGCAACTGCTCGCTGCTTTTCCGCTAATCAACGCCTGCATTCCTTCTCAAAATAAGTAGATCACACGACTAAGGACTGCGGCAATGGCAGAATCAGGCTACTAACACAATCGGAGCCGTCGATCATGTTTCTCGATTTAGACATTAGATTCAAATTGTTAAGAAAGTCAAATGGACATGAATGGAAACTAATCCAACCTGATCTGGGCTAAACCGGGCTCAAACTAAATTAATTTAGGTTTGATTGGGCCTAGTTAACTTAACTAAATAAAATCAAACTCAAATTACAATTGATTTGGATCAGATTGGACTCGTCGCGATAAAAAAAAAAACTATGCGGGCTAATCGAACGTGGTCGAGTCTAATTCGACTCAATTCGAGTCGATTCGAGCTCGACGAGGCCCAATCAACTTGATTGAACATGTTCGAGAGCAAATCAAGATAATATTAAAAAAATGAGGTCAACATTAACCTGGCTTGAATCAGGTCAACATAGCTTGAATCGGGTCTTTTTTGGATATTTGGATGTAAGTGGTAACTTTAGATTTCCTCGATTCTTTTGTTGTCTATCAATGACTATGGACTACATTAATAGTTAGCATTGTGTATATTCCTATTGTAAAAAAGCACTTGTTTGAGCAATGGTATAAACAAGAATGGGAAATAATAATCTCAAAGAAAACACTTGTAAAAAAGAGGATACAAGAGATTTGCATGGTTTGATAATAGTTGCATATGTCCATGACCACACAAAGAGAAGTCCATTCCACTATAGCAAAGATAAATATAGGATACAAAATATTTTTTAATCAAATATTTTTTCTCTTTCTAGTTTTTCCTTAGTCTCTCTAAGTTCCTAATTTCATCTCTTCTCCGTTGTTTGAATTTTTACCCAAATGTAGTCAAAACAGATCAAGGTGCCCCATGTCTTCTTCACATCAATCACATCAATAAAGACAAAGGTGTAAGCTAATAATATAAAATATATGTCTATACATTATACTACTTTCTTTTCTTTATAACTCATCATCCACAATACCCTTTCCACTTACTACTTCAAGCCTAGTTTCTCCCATGGACTGACTTAACCACGTGATCAACATATATCTAATCATATGTTGGAGTTTGATAATAAAATATAACCTAAAGCCTAATAACTTTTAGTTCTTTAGATGATGCAACCCTCTGATGATTGTGTTCCTGCTTCTGCTTCCTGATATTTGTCATCTACACTCTGCAACACTTACTATGGCCTCATTTTTTAACACCTATGCAACAACACAAGGCAATTCTCAAAACTATCGTCAAACCTTGGAAAATTCAATCACAACTTCAACTTGTTGTTACCAACCTCAATACTCCACTTGAGAAACCTTGATTGGCTTTGATACTCATAGGACATGCACTCTGCCAACCTTTGATTTCTATCATCTTCTCTTTAATATTAGTCTTTCAAAGCAACCGTAGTTGCCAATAGATCGCGCCTGGCATCGACTTCAAGGAACCATGAGGAATCTTCTAGCAAGTGTTGTATTAGCTTCCATCAAGACCTTTGTCTCCCATCCCTTTTTATAACAATAACGAGGTAGTGGAGGGTTGCAACAAATATTACGGCTAAGATTTAGAGGGTTAAATTTAAATACAAATCGCATAAAATTTGTACAAATTATACCCATATTTCATCTTCATAATCTATAGAGATCTTGATGGCATGATTTAAGAAATAAATTTTGAGAAAATACTATATCTTGATTTCATGAGAAATTATAGGAAATTATCTCCACATCTAGCAGTTTCTCACTTGGAGTTTAAATTTTGATGTATAGTCTTGACACCTCTTCCAAATCATTCATGAAGTTGATTGAGGCTTTGCATTACCTCAATACATTAGTGGCAAACCAATTAGCATTTACCACAACAATTTATGCCTTGCTACAATGCTCCTTGATTTTGAAATGTCATTTGTCTTGCAACACCTTTTCATCTTTTGAAAGATCTCACTTGACAGAAATTTTATTGCACGTTTTCTTTAGAATCCCCAACATTTGAGTTCGCGATTGCTCCTACTGTTATGGTGTTTGAAGTTAAGTACAATGTGCCATCTTTGCTTCCATGTGCTGTTATCATAATCCCTTTAATCACTTTCCATGTATCAATACATAATTTCGAGATATAACCTTCTAGACCAAACTAACTAATCCAGCTCACATTCTTCTCTAAGCCTAGAATGTGCCTCATGTTATGAAGCTTCAGCATTGCCATATTAGCAATCTTAATTTGCGCATCACCAACTCCTATAATATTCAAAGGCTTATCGGCAACTCGATAAACTTTCCACTTTAATCTTTTGTGGAAGAATTAGTCATAAGCTATTTATGTAGAATATAATGAAAAAATGCACTTGAGTCTAAGATTTGAGATCATAAGACTATTTGCACTAAAGATTAGTGCATCATAGATCTCTCCACTTGTAACATTTAGAAATTCATTATTGAATTTGTGTTATATTCTCGTTTTCTATATGGGTAGTCTCATTTAATGTGGCCAGTTTTGACACATTGAGAATACAAACTATTCTGACCTTTAAATTGACTTCCATTTTGAGATTAAGATTTGCCTCTATTATTATCTCTCTTCTATTTCTCCCTCTACTTCTAAGATTTAGAGCAGTAGAAAGAAGTTCCTCCACCTTATTTTAGTCTTTTTGATATATCAACTCCCAATCAAATTGTTGACATACATCATTAATCTTTAGCTTTGAAGACTCTCATGAGTTTTTACCATTGTCATAGTTCCATACCTGCTCTCCAGTAGTGATGATAACAAGCTTAGTACTCGAACTTTGTCTTCAAAGTTAATATTAGTTAACTTCAACTTGTAATCTGATTTAACTCATCGATACTCTCTTCTACTAAAGCACATGCAATCATTTTAAGATTGAAAAACTTTTGCATTATAGCTACCTTGTTTACCACAAAGACTTCTCGTATCATGCCTCATGCAATATCTCACATCTCCTTCAAAATCCCCAACACTTAAAAACATGTTTGCTCCCACTGTTATGGTGTTTGATGTCATGTACAATGTGTCATCTTTGCTTCCATGTTTTATGGCCATAACCCCTTGATCACCTTTCATGTACAATTTATAAGGTTGAGATGTAACCTTCTTCACTCAGCTAACTAATCTTGATCAAGTTTCTTTTCAAAGTAAGAATTTTCCTCATGTTATGAAGCTTCTACATTGTCCTATTAACAATCTTAATTAGTGCATCACCAACTCACATAATATTTGAAGGCCCATCATCAACTAGATAAATTTACTCACAATCTTCTGAATAATAATTATTCGTAAATTTTTATGTAGAATAGAATGAAAAGATGTAGCTGAGTTTATGATCTAAGATCTTACTATTGTCTGCACTAAAGATCAATGCATCATAGATCTCTTCACTTGCAGCATTTATAAATTGGTCTATTTAACTTGACTTTGTTAGCATATTTTATATGGACAATCTTTTTTGATGTCGCCAGTGCCCAGTTTTTCCACTTCGACTGCACATAGTATTGCTACCTTTAAATTGATTTCTTGTTTGAGATTTAGATTTGGTTCAATTATAGTCTCCCCTCTTATTTCACCATCTGCTTTTAAGATTTGGAGCATTAGAAGAAATTTCTCCATCTAATTCTTGTTTTTTGATGTCTTCACTCAAGATCAACTCACTAAAATTCATCATTGTACTTCAGCTTTGTGGACCCATAGGAACATTGATCGTCATCATAGTTTCACACGAACTCTCATCGTAGTGATAATAACAAGCTCAGTGCACAGACTTCTTCATCGAATTAGTATCAATTGCCTCAGCTGAATTGTGATCCGATTGAACTCATTGATAGGCTTTGCTGCTATTGCTATGGTGCATTCAACCCATAGTTTAAAATTGCGCAATAAGAGGCGCGCCTTTGCGCAATTTTACCCCAAAAAGCCTCATTGCTTAAGCAATTTTGGGACTAGGTGAGGCTTATGCCTCATGGCTCCTGAGGTGCGCCTCAGAGGCGCAATTGCGCAATAATGGGTGAGGCGTACGCCTCATGGAGCCGGGTCCCACTCATTTAGGCCCTTAATAAAAAAACCCCCATTTCTTCCCTTTTTCTATCCGCCTGCCCGAACCGAACGAAGGAAGAGTTCCGCAAGCTGCAGTCCGCACACCCTAGCTTCCCTCGGCCGGCCTTTCCGCCGCCTCTCCTGCCAGCGCCGCCTCACGCCAGTGAGCATCTTGTGTCCAGCCGCCCTCTATGACACCTGTACTACCGGTTTTAGGTATTTTTTTTAATTCAAGGTTTGATTTTTCAAGTTATAGAAAATCTAGGGTTTAAAATTTTTTGAGATTTTTGGTTTGATTTTGCATTTTTGCATTTGTGCATTAGGAAACATGGTTAGGGGTAAGGAAAAGTCAAATACGTCATTGCAGCAGGACCCTTCTTGGAAGTACGGTGTACAGGTTGACGTAGGAGGCGGCGAGAAGACATACGTGTATTTAAAATGCAATTTTTGTGATAAGGTGGTGAAGGGAGGAGTTACCCCCACGAAGGAACACTTATCCGGCTTACATAAAAATGTAGCACCTTGTGCAAATGTGCCGGATAAGGTGAAGGAGGAAATTACTGCTTACATGAAGAAGTGTACCACGGCCAAACATTTACAACATGAGCAATTTGATGAAAGGGTCGAACATGGTGCTTATTACGAGAGCGAGAGTGGAAAGGACTCTTCCTCCACACACATCCACTAGTACTGCAGCACAACAAGCAAACAAAGGTATCTCACAATTTCTTATGTGCTATTACATTTTAAATATATACAATTAACAGCACACTAATCATTTTTATTGAACAGGGAAGAGAAAAATGGGTAACATTGAAGATGATGAAGATTTGACATTCATAGATATAATTGGAGATGAAGATGCCTCCCTTGAATACCCATTTAGTGATGGGACATGATTGAATTTTAGATGTTCTTTCTTATTTGTACTTTGAGAGTTTTGATAGACTTATATTTGTAATTTTGTACTTTGAATTATGCTATGAGATGCATATATTGCATCTATTTTATTATTTTTCACTAATTTCACTTCTCATTTAGATGTTTTTATTGTATGATAGACTCTTACTGTTATTTACCTGCTAGAATACTTAAATTCTCATTTACGCAATTCTTCGTCCGTCATCGCCTCGAGGCTTACGCCTCGCCTCACGGACGAAAAATGCCTTGAGGCTTATTTACGCAATTTTAAACCTTGATTCAATCATCTGAGATTGAAAAACTTTTCATTAAATATACCTTGTTTATAACTGAAAGCTTCTCGTATCACACCTGATGCAATATCTCACATCTCTTTCAAAATCCCCAACATTTGCTTTCACAAATTCTCCCTCTATTATGGTGCTTGTTTTCATGTAGAAAATGCCTTCTTTTCTTTGTTATTAACATAACCCCATTGATCACCTTCCATGTATTAGTACATAAGGTTGAGATGAAACCTTTTTCACCCAGCTGCCTGATCAAGATTGAGTCCTATTTTAACTCTGGAATGTGCATCATATTAAGTAGCTTCCACAATGCTTTTTATATACACTTTTTTGGACACCACCAACTCCCATAATATTCAAAGGCGCATCATTAATTAGATGAAGTTTCTTGCAATTTCTTTAAATAAATCATTTATGTAGAGTCGAGTGAAAAGACAAATTAAATTCCAACATCCATTACCATAGGACTATCTGCACTAAATATCAGTGCATCATAGATCTTTTCACTTGTTGCATTCATAAATTCATCCATATGATGTGTGCTTTGTCCACCTTTCCTATATGTTTAACCTCATTTAATTTGGCCAGATTTGTCATATTGACAACACTCTTTATTGTGTGCTTTAAATTGACTACTCTATTGTGATTTAGATTGACCTCTATTATTGAATTTTCTCATAATTCTACCATGTTTTTAAGATTCAAAGCCATAGAAGAAGTTCCTCCTCGCATTCTCATCTTTTGATGTCTTCACTTAACTTCAGGTCTCTAGCATACATCTTTGAGATTTAGTTTTGTAGACTAACATGAGCTTTGACCATTGGCACAATTCCACACCAGCTCTCTGACAATGATAACAAGCTTTAGGGCACTTTGTTGTTGAGGTTAATGTCAATTGACCCGAATTATCTTGTGACCAGATTGAAATCGTTGATGTGCTTTGCTGCTAAATGCCTTCAACTATCTTGATATTGAAAACTTTCTCATTATATATAACCTTATTTGTCATTGAAGGCTTCTTTTACATGTTTGAGAGAGCTTTAATCATGCCTCATGCTATACCTTGAATGAATTGTGCTTTGTGATTGTCAAATGTACAACTCCAAGCAAGTGTCCATCCAAGAGATCCTAGTCGTCTATATTTTTTGTTATGAGCCTTATTTCTAGTTTTTTTTTTTTTGGTACAAGTATTCCTTGATTTTCGTTTTCTAGTACCTAAAATATTTATCATCAAACTTGTCAATCTCCACATTCTCATTCTTGGATGCCATTGGTCCCACTTTTGTTATAGAATTTTAAAGTTTGGTTGTAATATCAGTTCCTATGAAAAGCACACACACTAGAGCGGCGCTATCAACAAGAACTAGAAATAATAGTTGCAAAATAAACACTACAAATAAGAAGGCAAGAGGTGGTGAATGTTTGTAATAAAATATTATGGCTGAGATTTTGAGGACTAAATATCTAATGATAAATCACTTGAAAAATCTACATAGATTTAACTTGGATTTCATTTTTAAAATTTGTAGAGATTTTGATAGCTTGATTTGAACCAATAAATCCTTGAATCCTGATTTCATGATCAAATCCTTGAATCCTAATTTCGTGGGATTTGCAGAAAAAAGTTGGAGAAAATAATCTCCATATCTAACAATTCTTGCAAGCCTGGTCGTCTTTCTATGCTAAATACAGAGAAGAAAATAGGGGTGTAAGTGAGCCGAGCCCACTTGTGAGTCGGCTCGAACTTCTCGAACTTGACTCGCCAACGAGCTTGCGAGTCGAGTTTATCTAGCCTTGAGCTCAATCTCTTATATTAAATGAGCTGGAATTCAAGTTTGATGGGACTTTCGCCTCGCGAGCTTGCTTAGATAAATATTTAGGGGTAGAAAATGTATGCTATTTATTCATTTGTAACATTTAAAAATAAACTCAACTTCTTTTAGTAAATTATATGCATTTAAAAAAAATACAAAAAAACCACATTGTATATAAAAAAACTTCTTGTTCTTCTGAATGCAGCTGCTAAGTGCAAATAGTTAATTGCATTTAATGCAGCTGTAGTTGTTGTTGAGCTTCAAAAAAGTTGCAAATAACGAGTTCATCTGTTGGGTCTCTCAATTAATGTAGCCTATAGCCTATTGTTTCTCCTAAAAAAAAAAGTTTCTTCTTGATGAAGCTTCTTCTCCTACGGACCATTGTGACTTTGCTCGAGTTCTTGTAGTGAATTCACCAGCTCGCCCATCGTGTTTCTTGAAGAGCTCCCATCGACCGTTGTGATTTTGCCCGGGCTCCTACAGTAACTTTGCTAGTTCGCCCGTTGTACTTCTCGAAGAGCTCCTACCGACTATTGTGACTTCTCCTAGGCTCCTGCAGTGACTACTGTGACTTCATCGTCAAGGAGCTCCACTGAGTTCAAGTCAACTCTTGAGCTGGCAGTTAATGGACGAGCCGAGCTTGAGTTCATTTCTAGGGCTCAGCTCGAGCTTGAGTTCGAGGCGGTTTTCTAAGCGACAGGCCGAGCTTGAGTTTTCTATGACTTGAGTTCGACTCAACTTGTTTACACCCCTCGAATGTTAACTTTGCTGACAATAATAATTTCTTACTGATTAGCAGGATAAGTGGAAAGATTTCAAATTCGAAGATAAGTGTTATTTTAATGTTTTACACAGGAATATCATGTGGAATGCTATTATGAATTATGGAATAGCCTCTAATTATGCTGATAGGTTGGAAATATGATGTGTGGCTTGCATAATTGGTTGCCATCATCCGGGGCTAATCATTTTTTCTAGGTAGAACAATGGAGATCATAGATTTTTTTTTTCTTTGAAGTGTTAATTGCCTAGAAGAGATTTTTTTTGTTCATTGTAAAGTGTAAAAAGATAAACTTGTAACATTTTAAAAAGTTTTTGGCTGACTCTTTGTCTATACTTAAAATCATCAAGACCAATAATAATGTTAATACACTCAGAAAATGAAGAGGTGAATAGGCCTGACCTTGATCTAACTTTTATATGTGTAGCGGAATAAAATATTTTCTTTTTTTATTTTGTTCGATTTGTCTAGTTAACTGCAATTATGTTTTCTTTGTCATATTAAATAGTATTGGATTATGGAATCCTGTTATAGTTTATGTAATTCATACGATTTTTCTGTTTTGTTACGTTTGTAAGTTATTGCTTCGTTTAAAGATGGTATTCTTCAAGACGTTTGTGAGCTCAAATGTCTTTCGAAATGTTGCATTTAATTTTTTTCATCACACAGTACAGCATGCTATGTTTTTTTCCCCTGTAAATGAATGCATTAATTTTTTATTTTAGTATTATTTGTCTTATTACAATTACAGTCACTTTGCTTTTTGCCCGTGTCTACAGTATGCTCATAGGAATTGTGTGCAACGATGGTGTAATGAGAAGGGGGATATAACGTGTGAGATATGTCATGAGGTATCATGTCTTTACTTTCATAGCAATTGTGATTCCAATTGACAACATCTTCTTTAAGGTCATTCAGTGGATGCCTTTTTTCTTACCAGTCAACCTGTTCATTGTCCTCATCATGTTTCAATAATCTTGTATGATTAACGCTATAACTTTGGAAGCATATAACGATCCTTAGTGCATCGCAATAATAGAATTTGGAGCATTTTGATGTTCAGTAGCCTACATCGGGATGTCAGCATTATCATCATCAATATAGAATATCACAATTCATGAAGATGGCTGAAAAATCTGCTAATACACCGTGAAAAACAGTGTGGTTCCAATGCACATTATAATAAGTCATGTGGTGTCATATGCTGATAATTGTTGTGCGCATCGACCAAAGTTTGACGTCACATATAAATTTGCCAAAACAGTATCTAGTCCAAATTTTTTGGCTAGTGGTGATGACTAAAGCACTTGCTTTTGATACATTATTTCATCTTCGTTAGAAGTTTCTAAAAGTTTTGCTGGTAAATGGTTTCTACCCTAGATGTGTTTCCATAGAATTGATTGAATGTGAGTCTTCGTTTCACTGAATTCCTTGAGCTGTTTCGTGCAACTTACTCGTCCAAATATTCATTTGTAGTTACTTTATCTTTTTATTTTTTTCTTTCATTAGAGAACATAACGAAAAGTTCTTGCTCAAAATTTGTATTCATAGATTTTGTTTTGATTACAAATTACAATTCTTATGACAGATTTTGGTATTTTTTAGGGATAAAACTATTTCTATGTCACCCTCCTTTAAATTTTTACCTCTAGTGTTCATGATGACAAAAAAATTCTTACAGAACATATGATATTATACTAACAATATTACATCTCAAGTAGTGGAAATTAGTTTGCATTGTTCCATTTGATTGATGATTATTTTTTTCTTAAGAATTACAAGCCTGGTTACTATGCACCTCCTCGCTCTTCTGATGAGACCACCATTGATATAAGGCAAGTCATCTTGTTTGACATGTATTTTCTGTATCAGCCATAAACTGTTAAAGTGAGTACTGTTCACTTGTGAACATGATACCGCTTTATTTAATGGTGCATACTATCAATCAGGATGGGCCTGTCTCTATGATTGATTCACTGTCATTCTGGATTGCAGTGAGGACTGGACCATCACTAGTGCTCATCTGGACTTGCGTGACCCCAGTTTTCTTGCAATAGCAGCAGCTCAGCGCCACTTTCTTGAAGCTGAGTATGATGATTACGCAACTACTAATGCTAGTGGTGCAGCTTTCTGCCGCTCTGCCGCACTAATTGTATGCCCTTCATATAGTTGGTATTTTTTCTCTTTACAAATGAAAGATCATTTTGTGACTATAAATGAAATGGCTCTTCTTGAATGATTAGGCGTTGAGTACTAAGCCATTCTTTGATGTCTTTATTTTGCTATGTAGTTTGATGGTCTTCACTTCATAAATAATTTATAATGTTTTTCCAGTCTCTTAGTATTGATGACTCGTAACAATATTCTCTGGTAATTTCTCATCGTGTGCTTTTTACCAATTGTAGCTGATGGCACTTCTGCTGCTGAGACATGCATTGAGTGTCAGTGGTGAGGGAGATGATAATGCTTCCGCCTTCTTTTCGGTAATTGAATATTGTTTTATAGGTTGTCCGTTTTCATTATTATTCTTTCCGTTGCGCTTCATTCTAATTTTATAGGCCTTTATATGACTGCTTAATTTTATGCAATGGTTGACAGCTCCTTTTGCTGAGGGCTGCTGGCTTTCTTTTGCCATGTTACATCATGGCTTGGGCTATGAGCATCTTGCAGCAGAGAAGACGAAGGCAGGTCAGCATTACATTTACAAGCTCTTCAGCCTCAACAATGTGAAACATACGTTTTATTGCATTATTTCCTGCCATATTACCTTTTCAAATTCTATCCATGTTTATTGCTATTGAAATGGTGAAGTTTTTGTAGCTTTTATTTGCTTCTAAGCATTCTCGTGTGTAATGCGACCCAATTGTATTTGATCTGATGAATTTGCTGGTCTTCTTTTAGTCATGATTCGAGTCCAAATCTGAAATGAGAGTTGCATTGTCGTAATTTTGGATAACAGTAGAAACAGGGGCGGATCCAGTTTCTTTCTTGAGGGTGGGCAAAAAAATTTTTTTGTAGGGGATGGGCAAAAACGCTTAGGTTTGATAAAGTTAGAGTAAAAAAATTTTTTTAGGGGGGGCAAAATATTCAAAATACCCAAAATATTTCAAAATATCCCCTCTAAATATATATATATATATATATATTTTGGGGTGGGCAATGCCCACCCTTAGCACATGAGGGATCCGCCCATGAGTAGAAATATATTAACTTTGAACCAAAACTTTCATCAGGAAGCAGCAGCTCTCGCGGCCACTGAAGTCGCATTTATCCTAAGATCTGGACAAGGCAGAAACTTGCAGTTCGCCATTGCACCTGACTCATCTGCTGCTACTCAGCAAGGGTCAGACCAATAAGAGTTCATTGATGAGCGCCAGTGCAATTGTGTTCTTTGAATCAATAAGCTCAGCATACTACTGTTGTTTTAAGGGTTATTGAAGCTTTTTTGGTTTCATTTCTACAAATATATTCATTTTAACTTGAAGCATTTCTCATATGTACAATTAGGGTGGTTGTTGGCTTGTAAATACTATGAAATTCTGAGGGTCAAATGAAATCCTTTTTTACCGTTTTGATGCTTCAATTTGTTTCCTGGTTTCCAATCTTTGTTTCTGGTGCTGTCTTTAGGGAGGCTCAATCCTAGTCAGGCTCAGACCATGAAAAGCTTGTAGTTTTAGCTAAATGACTTGCTAAAGTATAAATGGGGTTTTCCAATTATTTCGTGAGCAATTTCTCATGTTTAAATCCATTTAAGAAATCAAAGAGAAAACTTAGGCTTTGTTTGTGTCAGCTTTCTTACTATTTTATTTTTTAAACTGTAACTATAATTTTTATTTGATTACTATTTTTTTATTATTTTTAAAAATATTGTGTTAGAAAATTATTTTCTACAATAATTTTCAAAGAAAAATTGATTTCTACAAAATAATTTTATAACCATTTTATAAAAAAATTATCACTGTTCTAAACAGACCCTTTATATATATATATTCAATTGATTTTCTAAAAGTGCTTAGGTAAGAGCCGGTTTATCTGGTCGGTTCAATTGAACCAATCAACCCTAATATTTAATCCCGCGGTTAGAAATGAAACAGTAGACATAAACCAAGAACTGGAGCGGGCCGAACGCGAGCGCGGGAGTGTCAGGAAGGGTTGGTTCGCGGTTTTGAGCGAAGAATCGTGTACGTGGGAGTAAAATAATTACTTCTCATAAGAGATAAGTCCATTCCATTCATTCATGTAGAAGAAAACGGGAGAGAACGGTGTTTTGTCGTGAGAGGCAGCTGAGAGGAAGTAAAAGGAAGGAAGTTTTTCAATTTATCTCTTTTGGCATTTCTCTTCTTCTGTGGTTAATTCTAGGAAAATATATGTTATATTAAAGTGAAATAGAAGAAGGAATTGAAAAAGGAAGTGAAGAAAATTTTGGAATCAAATTAGTCGACTTTTCATTTCTATCGACGGAAGGAGTATGTTCTTTTATATTCAATTATTAATATTTTATTTTTCTCTATTTTCTCTAATTAGTGACATAATAAGTGATTAATAAATAGAAAGGAGTAATCTGGTGGGGAGAGTCTTGATTCAAAGAGAAAGAGAAGAAGATAACCTAATATATGAAGGTGACAGTTGAAGCGATCCAAAAAAGAGATCGGAGGTAAGAATTTATTAAAGCAATATTTATATGAGAATGATGAAAATTAAAAGATGATAATAGTTATATGTGTGTATGTCTTTAGGTTGTATTGCGAAAAATTATTTTTACGGATCGATGATTTGAAAGAATCAAAGTGAATAATTACAAATGTGTATAATTGTATTTTATATTTTCATTTTCATTCTGAAGGAATATTTTATATAATTGTTTTGCTTATTGTTGAGACTGTTATGAGTAATACAATGTAAATTCAAACGCCCGTAAGATAAATGAATAATGCAATGTAAATTCAAATGCATATAAGATAGTAAAATATACATAGATTATTATGAGAATATGCAAACTATATGAATATGTGAAAGAGATATATATAGTTAAAACACATGTAAAGAAAATAGGAAGTGAAGTTGGAAAGTATTATATATACATATAGAAAAATAAGAAAAGAATGAGGAAAAAAATGATATAACTTATAAATGATAAAGAATAAATAAATGACTGAGAATAAATGAAAAAGGAAAAATAATAATACCTACAAATTACAAGAGTTCACCCCCGTATGGTACTGGTTAGGGAAGTAACGTACCCATGCACGTTAAATGGAAATGAAAAAGGAAAAAAATGGTTGTATCTTTATTGATACATTTAGACGGTGCTCATGTACTAATTGAATTGGAAAATGAATAAATGTTGACATGTATATGAAAGATATCAAGAAATGAGTGAATGAAATGGAAAATGATATGAAAAATAAATGTATACTAAATAAGTATACTAAATGTCATTTGAATATACATATATATCAAATGTTATATATGTTTTAATATTGTATAAGAAATGAGAAAAAAATCATGCATTATATTTTATACATGTTTAAGTATTATAAATCGAAAGATTACCCACTGAGTTTATCATGTAAAGTGTAAACTGAGCCTATTAAATTAAACTTTCAAGTAAGTCTACAGGGAAATAAAAATGGCTGAAAAAGAAGAGGAATATGTCTACAGAAGACAGCATACAAATGCAAGCATGTAATCTATGATTTGTCAATATTAATTATATGGAGGATTTAATTAGTAGTTTGATGTAAAATTTTTATTAGTGGCTCTTCAGTGGTTGTGGATTGTTAGAAATTACTATTATAAATAAGAGTAGGACTGCAAACGAATCGAATCGAGCTGAGCTTCATCCTGTTCGAGTTCAAGTTTGTTTGTCAAAATAGTGCTCAAGCTCGGTTCGAAGCTCGTCGAGCTTCTTGAACAATCGTTTGTGTTCGAGCTCGTTTAAAACTCTCATGTTCGAGCCGCTCGATAAGCTTATATGAATATACATATATAGATCGGAGGTAAGAATTTATTTTGTATTTGAGGTCAGCTCGGCTCCTTAACTTCAAGCTTATCAAGCGGCTCGTTAAGGAGCTGAGCCAACCTCAAACACAAAATAAATTCTTTATTAACATCAGGTCGAACAGTTAGTTACTAACCCGCCCATGAAAACACGCCCATCAGCCCGTCCATCAGCTGTCCAACAAATGGTATCCACATGCATTTATTTTTATATAGCAAAAACACTTCCCACCAGGTGGTGTGGGACTAAACCCCCACTTTTTTTTTTTTTTTTTGAGTGTTGATGCCACGAAAGAGAGAGAGAGGGCGGGTGGGAGAATGAAAAAAAATGTGAAACTTTAGATATAGAGAGAGAAGGTGAGCACGAATAGAGAGAGAGAGAGAGAGAGGTTACTTTTTAAAAAAATTGTTAAATAAGTTACTTAACTTTCTATTTTAAAACAAACAAACAATATATATATATATATAATTTGTTAAATAGCATGAGATTTAATTATCTTATTAGTCAAATAAGATATAATATTTATTTTTAATTAAATATGACATAATGAGCTTCTTCATGGAGCTTCTTAATGAGCATATTCACGAGCTCTAAACGATATTTTTTAATGAACATAAACGAGTCGAACGCGAGGTTGTTCAAGCTTATTTATTTACCTATCGAGTATCTATCAAAGGTGTTCAAACTTGTTTGTTTAACTTATCAAACGAACATAACGCTCGGTTCATTTGCAGCCCTAAGTAAGAGTAGTATTTGTCTTGACCATTCAAATGTCTATTCCCGCCTCGTTAGTTCAAGTATCCGGGTCGGGTCATGACAGCTTATGTATTTAATGTTATGAATTTATATTAAGCAGAACTTGTATTATGTAATTTTCATAAGAAATTAAAAATTTCCTTGAATAAATTTAAGCAATTATGGGATAAATAATTTCAATTAAACATTTTATGCTTAGGAAAAAAGTAGCTTTTGGGATATTTCTTCTAAAAATATTATGCAAAAAACATGTTGTACAATTAAAAAAACAACAACATAACATAATTTAAACATCTTGACAATAGAAAGTATTAAAAAATTTATTTATGGGTAATTGTAGAAATTATAAATCTATCCAAAAACATGCCATGTACAATCTTAAAACATCATAAAGCTACCTTGATTTTGAATATGCAGCTCATCTTGATTTGTTGGTGGGGAGCTTTGGTTATGCCAACAAAGAAGTCTCAAGTTCGAAGCTTGCATATATAATGTAAGATTTTGAAAAATTGACAGGACCGACCGGTCAACCTGTTGAACTGCAAATCGGTCGACCGACCGGTTTCGGTTTATTACCGATTTAGCAAAGAATCGAGATTGAACCATTCGAACCGAAAAATTGGTATCAATTTTAGAAAACTGAGCAGTTCATTTTGCGTCGTTGATGTTAGATCTAATCGATACAGCAGGTGGTTATTTGATGATGAGCTTTGAGGAAGCAGTTGTAAAGACGAGCTTGAGAGGTACAGGAGGAAGTGAGTAGGAGTTTGGTGGGATGGAGTGGTAGTTTGTAGTGACTATGAGGTGGAGGAGGTATGGGGTAGCGTGCTAGATGGGGAGAGTTGTGACACCTACAGCATCAGCATTCAATTCCGCTAGTTCCGACCTGATTGTAAAAAGGTAAGGTTTTAAACTTTTGAGTTTTTCAATGATTTGCATATCATTGGGAATATTTTAATGCATGAAATTGATTAGATATGCTCTAGAATGTGTCCCGAATATTGTGTGTGAATTTTGACAAAATCTGGTAATGACACTTTTAGAGTGCAGCGGCATTGGGTGTTTGAGCGCAACGGTGCTGCACTCAGCCAAGGCGCCAGAAAATGGACATTACGGTGCCAGCTCTCGGGTTATTGTAGATTTTTAAGCTCCGCAGCACTAGGCCATTATGAACATATTAAATATTAAAATCTTCCATTTAATCCGATCATTTGCACTTGAGTAACCAGCGTGCAGGAGAGAGAAAGAGAGTTTGGAGAGAGAAAATTCACATTTTGAGCCGCTTCGGGTCATTTTTAGCTGTCAATCCTGTTGAGAAAGTTGTCTAGATCGAGGTAGGTCACCTGATGCTTATCTCAGTTTTCAAATATACACAAAATTTTTAAATTTTTTGATTAAAATTATATTTCTTTTATCAAAAAATGCGTATAACTTTGCATCGATAAAACTTTCATTACGTAACTTTCTATATATTATAGAAAATATGATTATGAATATTTTGAGTATTTTTTGAAAATTTTATACCGAATATTTTAGAATTTATGCTATTTTAATTGAACAGAAAATAATTTAAACACTGAAAAATAACATTATAGTTCAATAAATGTATTGAAATAATGTTTTACACATCCCTTTATAATTTAGTTACATTTTGACATTGTGAAAATTTGCTCGGTAGGAAAATCAGTTGTTTACCATTATACAATACTGTGCAGTTCTGACATGTGCTTAATTTTGTTTTAACTATTATAATGTGATGAAATATATGCTTTTGTAATGAAATGTATGTTTATATGATTAGAAATTATGATCTAGGAGTTATAAGGGGCTAGAATCTTTTGAGATTCTGTCTGTGTCAGGGATTATTTTGGTGTCTATAAGACATATTTTAGTAGCTATAAGTTATGTTATGGTGCCTATGGGCATATTATAGTGCCTATAGGTACAAAAGGGAGACATATGGAGCCAAAATCTTTTGAGATTATGTTTGGGACCGTGATATGTAATACGAATTACTATATGATATAATTGCTTTATAATTTATCTGTTCAGTATTTATGTGATATAAATAAGATAATTGCTATACTTTTATTTACTTTTCCAGCATAATCAGTGATTTATTTAATTATTTTTAAATATTTAATAAAATATTAATAAAAGAGAATTTGAAAATTTATATTGCCTTGTGTGATCTACTGAGTTGTTGTAGCTCAGTGTTGGTTGCTTGTGGTTTTCAAGGTCTGGGAAAGAGAAGGAGGCTGTTGATTAGTAGTTCAGGATCAGATTTGAGTTGATAGGTATTTTACTATTTTGATTTTTGTACAGTCATGACTAGTTAAATTTTCTATTCTGTAGCTCTTGCCTATAGCCATGTGGTGTAGTGTAGATATTTATTTTGATAAAATGAAATAAAATTTGTGGATTAGTTTATTTTCAGAATTTGGATATTTTAGTAGCTATGTTATCTGTAGTTTTACTTGAAATAAAATTCGAAAAGGCTATGAACATTCTAAAATTTGATATTGGGAATTGTTTGTCACAGCTCAACATGATGGGATCTATATTGATCGGGTTAGGGTGTGACAAATGTAGAGCTGTTGTGGACGAGGAGTATAGAGTTGCTGTGGTTTCAACCAAGTGAGGGGAAGGGGCTGGGAGGTTGAGAGCTGACAATGGCTTTGAGCTTGTTGTAGTGGAGAGGAGGACTCAGGTAGAGTAGGGGGAGCGGGTGTGAGTAGAGAGACAAACTAGTTAGGTGACCTTGATAAGAGGAAAAAGAGTTTTTTGTTTATTCAAATGGGTAGTTAAGAAGATATGGGTAGGGAGGTAGTAGAATTGGCAAAGATTTAAGTGGATTTTGGTAGGTGGGTAATATTGGGTAGGGATGCAGCAGAATTGACAAAGATTTGAGTGGATATTGGTAGGTGATAAGGTTGGGAGAGGGAAAATTAGATTTAAATATTGATTATGTTCAATTTTTTATTATATATTTATAAATAATTATATCATTATTATAACATGTATTTATTACGTCATCTAGTTGGACTCCGGTCGAACCATCGAACTGCTAACATTTCCCTCTTCCAGTTCGTTTTCCGGTCTGGCTTTCAAAGCCTTGATGAAATGTGTGTGTGAGTTTGACTTAATTGCATTAAATATCCCCCCCCCCCCCCCCCCAAAAAAAAAATAAATAAATAAATAAATAAAAAGCCTTCAATTTTGAAATGACAAGCTAAATGAAGCTACACAATCCTTTTGCATGAAAATCGGCTAAAAATTTGAGTAACATCATCACACACCATTTTTATCTACATCAGAAAGTTGACACTTTCATATATTCACGCAATATAAGAGAACTTGTCACACGGAGGGGTCATGGGTCAAAGGATTCGTCTTATGGTTAGTGAATTATAATATTTTTTTAATTGATGGTTTTAAATCACATTCTTTATAATTTATTGTTCATTATTCAAAAAATAAAGAGAGGGACTTCTACCCACCTTTGGCTATTAATGAACTTTGTGTGTAGAAATATTGCTATTGCGAAAGAAGAGAATTATTTGGTCTTAACTTTGAACATTGATTTCAAAAAAAGATTAATGTAAACAATTTTAAAAAAGAAAAATCGCATGGGCTTGTCTAGTTGAAGTGATTTTTATTAGTTATAGACTATAGTACAAAGTTAAAGATGACTGTCGATATCTATAATTAGAGAAAGTTTTAGTGCAATATAAAGATTGGAATTGTAGTAAATATGCTTGGTGATGAATTAAATATGGAAGTGTGATATAAAAGATGTAGTATGGTGGACAAGATGATATCTCATCTCAAATAAGAGAAGAAACTAGATGACATGTAGTTGTTTGGTATTTAGAGACTATCACGACAATCTTTTGTTAGAAGTAGGATAAATTTAGTGTTCTAGAGTAAGTGGGCATCTAAAAGTTGTCGGAGTGGTTCATTTCCTTGAAGTTGGGAGAATTAGGTTTGTTGGAGTCCACGACAATTAGAGAGTCAGTTGCCACTCTATTTGAAAGTTGGAGAACTAAACAAGTTAGGACACCAAACAATAGGGATTCATCTACTAACTTGAGATAATTAGGCAGCCTAGGGATAATTAAATGAGATGGATATGAGAATATTAGAGATGATTGTGACAATTTAGATAGTCATTGGATCTATAAAATTCTCTGTGATTCAAGAATAATGTGCTACTTTTAAATATATTTTAATTGTTCATAATATGTATAATTTTTAGAGTAGTATGTAAGCCTTTTTTTTAAAGAATCTTCCAATTCTTCATTATCATAAGATGGTCTAAATCATGTGTCCCTCCTCCCTCCCTGCTCTTGATTGGGAAGACAATTAGTCCTTGGTTGAACTAATAAGTTTACTTGAGCTAGGATTGAATTGGTCTATTGGTTAGGAGCTTATGACCTTAACAATGCAACAACAACATTCAATGATATCTCCAATGATGAAAGGATACCACTATTTTAAAACCCTTGATGTTACAAATCCCACAAAGTTGATAGATACTTTTTTTATAGCCAAATTGGTTAAAATAGTTATATGAACATTCGATGATAAATTTAATGCAATTAAAAAATGATAGCATGCTACCATATTTGTATTATAATATTATCTCTTAAGAGTAATGCCACATCATAAATGGTTTGCGAATTAGAGGCTTGAAGATATCATAAGAATCCTGGGTAGTTCAAATCTAAATAGATGAACTGCACTATAATGAGCAAACCTCATCATAATTTGAGGTTAGATGTGAGTTATAATGGTGAAATGGTGTCAGGGAGTATGTGGGCCAGCAACTCGATTGATTATAGTGGAAGTAATAACATCAATTACTATATGCCCCCTATGTGAGGGAGAAGGGGGAGCTAGTCAACCCTTAGATTGAACAAAACATATTTAAGGGTCAAATACACACAAATTTTAATGACTTTTTGGTTAATCATTACAAGAAGGTAATCATTTTAACTATAATGTATAAAACTTAGAGTTTATTTGATCCTTATAATAATTTTCAAAAGTTATTAGTTAAAAATTTTGAATGTTTAAATTATGTCAAAATTAAAGTTAAATAAAAATAAAAATTCATAATCATAACTATCACCTTGTTTTTTAGCATGAAAGTCTATAAGTTTGAAAACATCCTCGATCTTAAGGAAAGATAAAAAAATTACAAGCTAAGAAAAATTGTTGAACATAACCATTCCATAAACCTTTATGTCTCAACACAAGCTGCTCGTCAAAGATATGAACCAACTTATTTCTTCTTAATTACAACTTCATGTGTATGAAATTTTAGATGCCATTGATGTACTTTTGAGTGTAAAGTACTCTCCAAAAGTAAGTTGGATACCCTAGGCCTAACAAGCTTTGGGCCAATCTTCCTTATGCAACTTTTAAGAAGTAGAGAAGTTTGTCCCTTAGTCTTCTTAAATTTTATGAAGATCTTCATTACTCCATATGGTAGTTTAAATAACCACCATAGTGCCATCTCATTGCACATTGCAATAATTGATTGAGTTGATTAATGTATTATCCATTGTTAAGTTTAATTAGATGTTATTTTGAAGGCCACAATGCCTAGTGAAATATTAATTAATATGGTCGTCGAGAAATTTAAGCCTTTTCATATATAGGTTTGATCGAGCTAAAATGCTAGCTTGATCACATTATTGTATGCCAACTCCTGATAGAAGTAGATTGGCATATCTTCATAGCCGGATCTAGTCAAGATGCTCTTGTGATAGATCAAATAGTGATCCTCGTGATCCTTGGATACATGATAAATTTGAAATTAGTATAATAGGGCATATGCCAACTTTTTATTAGTCTTAGATGATTATTAAAATTTTAATGTTTACATAAATTGAGTCTGAAAAAGATTTCATGGTTTCTAGTGTTTGAAACTTTCATATGATATAATCTATATAACATGCAAATATTATAATTAATAAGTATATACTTTTTATAATAATGTTTGTTAATTGACTTTATGATAGTAAGTCTCCATAGGTTAAATTGGATTTCACTATTTTACTAATTCTATTATTTAATGAAATAGGTATCATGTTAGAAAAATAATATGATTTATATTTGAAAAAAAGGGCTAAAATGAAAAAAAAGGGTTACATTGTGAATAATATAAAATAATCGTGTTTTAGAAGAACAACATTTTACAATTATTATAATATTATATAATATAGAAGACTATAAAAATTCCTGGTCTAATAATATTCTATTTTAAATATGATATTTTAACTTATAATTATTTATTTTTTTAAGTAATATATTGC
Source organism: Dendrobium chrysotoxum (assembly GCA_019925795.1). Taxonomy (NCBI): domain Eukaryota; kingdom Viridiplantae; phylum Streptophyta; class Magnoliopsida; order Asparagales; family Orchidaceae; genus Dendrobium; species Dendrobium chrysotoxum. The sequence continues at coordinate 75,783,734 of CM034313.1, forward strand.
AATTATTTTTTTCTAAATCTATTTAAAATACAATACATTTTAGATATCTAAGAATGGACTATTATGTAAAATTTTAATAATTTATCTTAATATAATTATATGCTCATTTTCTTTCTTCAACTTTATCAAGATTTATTATCTCAACTATTTACATATTTATAACACAAATAATAATAAGATGACCTATGAAAGGGCTAATTAAATTAATTACATAGAAATTTAATAAATATTTTTCTTTTACTCGTCGTGCGATTCGGATTTCGGACCTTTTTTTTCTATCGTGAAGCTCGTGGATAGCGGAGGGATAAGAAGAAAGTCTGATGATGTCTCTGTTTCTCATTCCTCTCCGGCCACCGGCCGTTGCTCTGCTGGTAAACGCCGGCCTTCCCACTTTCAGGAGCCAAGCTTTTCCTTCAAGTAGAGAAGGCGGGGGAGTTCTTCCCGGTCGTCACTCTCTGTTCGCAGAATCAAAGGGAATCCATACTCTGAGCATCAGAAAATCCAGAGAACTCCCGTTCGCATGCTTCTATGATACGAAGAAAGACTTGGATAATGGTCTTGCAGACAAGGTATCTTCTTTCCTTGGAGAGATGTGGATATTTGGAAGATAATAGAGTAATTGACCGACATAGTGACCCTCTGACCCTGTTGCCAAAGAAAGAACGCTCTTTCCGCATTGAGGGAAAGAAAGGGTTCTTTTTTACATTTTTTGTTGCTTTTCGTAATTTGTGAAAGGGCTTATTAGTTTTGAGAATGTAAAAAATGGAGTAAGAAGCTATTTGCTTTACGTAATTTGTGAGAGGGCTGATTAGTTTTGAGAATGTAAAAAATGGAGTAAGAAGCAAATTGTAGGTGATATGGTTCTTAATTAAAGTAAGCATTTTAGAGATTATTGTTAACATATTATATAAGTGTTAAGGTGAGCAGCTTTTTTCCAGAAAATTTGAATTTTTTTGTCTTTGTTTCTAACCCCTAACCAGGAGAAATTATTCTGTGCGGAGTCTGGACGTAGCTCTATGTTCGGACTCCAATTAAATGAAGACACATAGATTTTTAATATATATATATATATATATATATATATATATATATATATATATATATATATATATATATATATATATATATTTCTTATTAGCTTGATGACCCGACCTAGTTCAGAGGTGAAAATTTTTAAAAAAGGCCTTAACTGTCTCGCTCACTTTTAAAATTGCGGCAGATCAAAAGTCCTAGGGTTGCAGAGTCGGGTCCTTTTTCATCGTCGAACAAGAATTGCTCTTCTCTCCTTCAGGTGCTCTTCATCTTCGAATAAGGATAAATATGTCATCTCCTTCAGGGGTTGTTTATCCTCGAAGAAGGATCACTCTCATCATCCTCTTTAGGCGTCATATGAAGAGCGTGTACAAGGCCTACCCGCCTCGCCGCAAGCGCCGTGTTGGATTCCCTCCCACCACGCTACGAAGAGCGTGTATGGGTGGTCCCCCGGCGCGCTGCGAGCGTCGAAAGAGAAATTTGAAACTTTTGAGTTCAGAGAGCATTTATACCTTAGTGGTGAGCAATGACGGTGTCGAGGCGGCAAGGATCGTGAAACTGCACAAAAACTCTTTCTTTTTTTTTTACTTTCTCCCTCCCCTTTTTTGAATCTTTTCTTCTTTTTTTTTAACTTTCTTCTTTTTTCTTCCCTCTTTTTTTATCTACTTTTCCCTTCTTCTTTTTTTTTTTACAACAACAACGATAATAATGAAAACTAATAAAACTAATGATGTTAATTACTAACACTAATTAATAATAGTGACTAATAGAAATTAAAAAAAAAAGAACAAAGTTGTTGTTTGAATTTTGTGAGGTAGAGTTGATTTGGGGTGGGATGTATGAGTTGCTTGAATAGAACAGAGAGGGAATAGATTGTATGAGATAGTTCGAGCTTTTGAAATGGGCTGAGTCAAGTGTAAAGGGGTTTGGGATCCAAGGATGGGCCGAGAGGTGGAGGGAAAGAATGGGAAGGGAAGAAATACAAGGTAAAAGAATCACGAACCCGGACGCTTCCGAGGTTGATGGGTGATCCGCTCTCCCTCGCCTAGGGATTTTCCTTCAATGCTCTCAAACTCTCAAAGAATACAAAGTTGCCAAAATTTTCATAATATTCATCCATCCCCATCAAAAGAAACATATGGGGCTTACATATAGCCAAAGACGGATCCATGGGGGGGCCAACGGGGGAACGTGCCCCCCCTAAAAAAAATAAATTCATGGCAATGGTAGGGAATTCTTGGCTTGCATGAAAAACACTGTACCGTTATGGCCACCGATGAATTAAGCACGCTATATTGACGTGAACTCTTATAGATCTAGTAGTCTAATCAATAGCATGACGATGAACCAAACGATATCCATGGCATCGCATGACAATTTATAAAAAAATATTAAAAAGTGTAGTTGTAAGCCTATAAATGTAAGGTTCTTATTAGTGTGCTCCACTACAATAAAACTAATGACGAAATCAAAGAGTAACTCAAGAGGCAAAACTTTAAAACAACAATTTTTAATTTAAATTTAAAATGAAGCGAGAGGAAAATCTTTTTGGGCAAATCAAATCATATTATGGGAATAAGTCCCCGTCACATAACAACTTGCCCAAATATTTTTTAACAGCTGCAAATTATGTAATTTTTTTATAACCATTTGTTTTTTCTTTTTCAGCTATTATAAGATATTTTTTATTTTTTATAGTTTATGTTTTTATAGAATTTGTGTATTGAAATTTATATATATATATATATATATATATATATATATATATATGATTTTGTTTTTCAAATTATCACTTAAATGAATTCTACAATCAATGTATAACTTGTGGAAATGTAATATGATGTTTATTGTTTAAAAAAAAAATTGGGCCCCCTCTATAAAAAATTTCTGGCTTCGCCACTGCATATAGCCTCCTACAATGAAAGAGAAATAAATGACCACAATGCCCTTAGGGCTCACATATGACAAAACCCTTAAATAAGGGCAAAACGGGAAAACTACTAAAACAAATACAATAAGCAAAACAAATAACACAAATACATAAAAAGACTCAAAAGTAGATCGGCGCGATCCTGGCCGTAGATCGACGGCCACGCCTTTGATAGACTTTCCAAGATTTGATGTCCCCATCAGCTGAAGTTTGGGAAATGGGCTTTATGTTGAGTTGCAGGTGGAGATTCACATGAATAGAGGCCAAATAAGAGAGCTGCTGTAGGGAAATGGAGAAGGAAATAATAGTGTGGTCATGTGCTGGAGGCAAAAAAGTAGTGGACAATAAGTACATTGTAGGAAATTGCGATTTGTCTTTTTTTTGCTGTGGCTGGCTCTTTGTGAATGAAGAGGAGGAGATAAAAGGTTGCTGTAGGGGCATCAGTTTGCTTGAAGATGGATCGTGTGGCTCAATCGACCAGTAAGTAGGACACAGTGCAAGAGGCGGAAGGTGCGATCTGGGCCTGTGGAGCTTAATAAGATCGGAAGCTTAAGGGTGAGTGGAGCAACTGGATCGGAGGGTCGTGGGATCTGGAGGTTGGCTGGAGGATTAGACAGAGAGCGGGTAGGCTTGCGAAATGTGGGTTTAGTCCAAGATCGAGTAGCAGGTCACCGTTGCAGTGGTTTGGGTTGGTGGAGGCGTTTGATTGAACTATGTCAGCAAATCGTGTGGGTCTTGGAAGAAGATTAGTTGCTTGTGAAGTAAGGTAGGTGGCTTAGGAGGATGTATCAGGGGCTATTCATGTGAAGGGGAAGATGGGATTGGTGCAGGGAAATTGAACGGGCTATTTGGCTCGGTCGGGTGTGGCTGGCTGTACGTGTGAAGAAGCTCGGCAGGTGTAGTGAGGACGGGAGGAAGGGTCGACGAACTGCAAGAAACGGAGGGGGCTTGCGTACATGGGATTGGCATGAGAGTTGGAAGTTTACAGGATTAATTGTGGAGGCTCTTGCGTAGTCGAAGAAACAGAACATATGTCGCTCGATCTTATTTTATCAGCGTGAGGAAGCTGCGATCGAGGCCATCTGCGGGATTTGCGGGAGAAGACCGTGTCGCCAGTGCCAAAGGATTTTAGCAGAAATCTCGGAGATTTGAGCAGGATTTTGACAGAACATCCGAGATAAGATTTTTTTTTAATTTTTTTAATTTTTAACGATAACAATGATAATAATAACTATTATTATGATTATTATCACGATAGAACAATAAGAAATGAATTTTAGCTGATTCATCTTCTCGGGATACGTGCTGATTTCCTCACACGAATTCCATTGGACAAAAATATAGTCGTTCTTGGGTATTGTCAATGTTCTGAATGCAACGACGAAGTCTGTTTTACGATCGGACATCGTTTGGGCGATGTTGCATATCAATATCAGGTGTCGGTCACCTATTTTGACCATTTTCGTCCAATTTGACTGTGAGAGGTTCCCTTTTAGGTTAATTTGATGTTATGATTGCAACGACGAAATCCATTTGGCAATCAAAGGTCGTTTGACTTTTCAAGTGACGCGACGCCCTGCGCGTGTGTCACTTAAATTTTTGAACTTCCCTCTTTTCGCGCATTTTTTAGTGTAGGGGTCAACAAGTGTAACTATGCTCAAGATATGACAGGGTGTGTACAACGAGCAAACATCATCCCATACAAAATTCCCTTATACACACCTCATTTGCAAGTGCAAAAGCATTCATATGTAAATAATGGAAATATATATATTGCACATAAATTATACCTTTATATAAAATACTCATTAGTTTAAAAAAAATCCTAAACTTAATTTCTCCTTCATAAGACACCATTTATAGAGAAACCCCAGACGGAGTATGTTGCTTCGCTGTTCATGCCTTCAACAAATACAATGATAAAATGCCATCTTAATCAAGCTAACTCGGGGCTTAAATCTGGCCTTGAGAATGTGGCTGCTGGATGACGCCTAAAGAGGATGAAGAGAGTGATCCTTCTTCGAAAATGAATAATCTTTGAAGGAGATGACAAACCGAGAAGAGCGCCTGAAGGAGAGGAGAGCAATCCTTGTTCGATGATGAAAAGCGACCCAACTTCGCAACCCTGAGACTTTTGGTCTGCCGCAATTTTAAAAGTGAACAGGGCAGTTCAGGCCTTTTTTCAAAAAATTCACTTCTAGATTGGGTCGGGTCATCGGGTTGGCAAGGAACATATATATATTAAAAATCAACGTGTCTTCATTTAATTGGAGTTTGGATGCAGAGCTACGTTTGGACTCCGCACAGAATAATTTCTTCCTGGCGGGAGCTTCATGTGCTGGTTTTTTTTTTAATTAATTGTCTTAGTCTTACTCACTGTATGACATTTTTGAATTTGTTATTTTCGCTACTTTTCTCTGGTTTCTGAGTGAACCTTTCTTTACTACTGACATCTTCTTTGGTGGATGCTTAGGCTTCGTTTGGTACTAGAAAGTTGCTTTAAGAAGCAGTAAGAAAGCCCATCTCAAACGAAGCCTTAGTCTTGTTTTAGAAGCACGGGCAGATGGAAAATTTGAATTTTTTTTTTCAGGCAGCTTTATGGCAATTTGATTTACATAAATCACATTGATTTATAATATAGACTTGAGTTTGTGTTGTTTAATTGAAAATGAAAGGATTTTCCTATAATGAAAACTGGAAAGAATGAACTGATTAAATTGGAGAAAGATTAGAATTAGTACATTGCGTTGTTAATATCATTGTAATTAGTTTAGGATTGTACTGCACTCTGTTGTCAATTTGCAATTTCTGGAATGAAGGGGTTATATCTTGAAGGATCATTTTAGATTGCTATTCTTATTGATATAGTTGAACTAGATAGAGCACATAATGTAGCTTTGAAAAAGGAAAATAATGGAGGTTATACAGCCAAACGCAATAGTTAGATTAACGACCACACTTACTAGATAAAGAGGTATTATGGCAACAGTTTGGCTTTCAACCTCTATTTTATCATTCAAAAGGTTATGAGGAAATGTGGAAGCAACTCTTTGTATTTCCAATTTTATTGAAATGACCTTGTCGAAGGATTTGGCTTGGTATCTTACTCGCATAGCATAAAACTGAGAAGCTTTTGTAAATTTTGAATTTAAGTTCTTATTGGAAGAAGGAACTTTTGCAGAACTTTTTGTTTATCCGGACAAGAACGTTTTGCAAAACTTGTATCTTACAGGCCAAGCATAAATATGAGAATGGCTTCATATCCATCATTTGGTTTAGGCTGCTGCCATCAAAATCAAGTTAGAACAAAACAACCATTGTAAATATAGTGCAATGTCAGCTTGCAGTCATTCTTTTCTTACGCTAATAGCTTTCTGATTTTTATTTTGAACCTGAACAATCCGTGCAGCAATTGGGAGTAAATTGGCCCATCCTTTCTCGATGGGATGTGCCTTGGGAGTGGCAAACTGTTTTGTTCTCCATGATTGCTTGTGGGGCAAGGTAACCCGCAAAACTATCTAAATTTCCTTATGGATGGAAGATACATATCAAGATTACAAAAACAACTTCGAAAGTTTGAATTTTTCTTTTTTTCCTCTTCACATCCATTTAACTTTTAGGTTATTCTGTGTACTAATTTTGCATAGAATTGATATTTGAATGATCAAATGAAATTGAAACTTCTGCAGACAGCTTTGCTTTGACAGGCTTGGTTGAAGCAATCGCATTGCCATATCTTGGTTTTCAAGGTGAAGTAAGTTTAGATCAGAAGGCAGTGATACTTTTTGCAGGACAGTTGTACGTCCTAATATCTTTCTTAGCGATTGATCTCTTGCAATTTTCCAAGAATTACTGGGTTGGATGTATGTATATACAACCTAGGTTGTCAACTTTTGATATTTCTCTTGATTTGCAGTGCTGTGACAGCTAGTGTTCTAGGTGTTCTATATGGCATAACTAATACCTTCCGTCCATTTCCAAATGATATCTTCCGCTATGGTTTGTAATCATAATCTTCAAGCACTGCCTTAATGTATAATCAAATTTGCTTACTTTTATACCCTTATTTGTTTAATTATCTGCGGGAAAGTTAACAAGTTTTGATTTGAAATAAATCAAATATGCTTACTTTTATAAGAGAATGAAAGTAAAATAACATCTGTAGCATATGCATATTCCAGATCTGAAGGAACCATTTGATCTTCAAAACGGTTGGCTTCTCTGGGCAGGGGTTGGACTGTTTGGCGCAGTAATTGCAATCGCCTTGGTAGGATTTCTCTTGAACATCATGAATTCAGAACAGCCACAAAGAGAGGTCAACTTCATTTTATATGTTAATTCTGAAATTTGAAGTTAATTATTACTCATCTTCTGAAAAGTAAATTGTTGTTGAGTGTGCCTAATTGTATAAAATTTCAACTCGATATTTTCTTGTCTATTTACTTGTTCAAAAGTTCTGCCTCTTAATAGATTATTCAAAAATGTTCAATTAGACATGCCGTGGCTTTAAACAAAGCACAAATCAAAGGAATGATCATTTATTTATAATTACAGGATTTTAAATCATTCTTTGCCATTTGTTATGTGTGTTTTTGTGTTAGAGAGAAAAAGAGGCTAGAGAAGCTGGAGGGTGTTTTCTGTATCTCTCTTTTTATTCATGGAATGAAGTGAAATGTTTGTTGTTTAATTAAAGCGAAGGTCTGTACTTACTAGAGGAACAATGAATGAGTTAAGAGGGTTAAGGGCCTGTGATAATATGATTTTATCTGGGCCCAACCAAGAAAAATGAATCATCAAAATTGATGTATGAAAGAAAAAGCCTTTAGACTCCCAAAATCTCTTTCTAAAGGCATTGGACCTAAAATTTTACCAAGCAGATCATTAATAAATGCATTCATAGAATTTCACCCTATTTTCACTATTCTATGTTAGTGGGTTTGAGATCTTAAATGGGCATAAAACTAAATAATTAATTATCCTTCCGGTTTGCTGAAAGCTCTTGATAATAAAAGTTACGCCACTTTGATTTTGCAAAGGAAATATCATAAGATTTATTTAATGAGTTGCTTCATGCTTAAAAAATGGAAATTGAGAGGGGTTGAGAGGTGAGATGGTGGTGAATCTTGTATTGATGCAGTGGTTCCATCATCCAAGGATTTATTTTTAGAACCTAGTTCATTGAGTTTGGAGGCCTTGTCTGTGATTACATAGCATCTTTTTAAGAGACATTGTACATCCAAGGTATTTCTTCTTGGATTGAGTGGTTTGGAGGGGATTGAATTTGCTCTAAGGGCATGAATTGTTTGGAGGGGATTTAGCTTGCTTTAAAAGTCCCATTTACAGGGGACATGGCCGTTCAAAGTAGATTGAGCTTTGACTTAGCTACATATCTCGATGGAGATCTCAAAGGTGAAGCTTGGACTGTGAAATGGACATTAGTGATAAAGGGAATGCCCTTATCAAATGGGTAGGTTTTAGCATAGTTAAAAATCATGGCATGTGTTTTAGAGCAATCCCTTTTTATTTTTACATGAGTCTTTAGCAAAGGGTATGAACATAGCCACACAATCCCCCTTAGGCATAGGGATTTAATTTTAATGGGCCTTAGCTTGATTTGATTTTATGATGAATTGATGATGCAATAATATGAAGTGATTATTTGCATGTTACCTGAGACAATTGTAGACTTTCAACATCGTTGTAGAGAGGCGTGTATCATAATACATATTTTGCTAATCATTGGGTATACGACAACATAACTCTCTTTACCATTTTAAGTTTTTTGATGTGTTGGTAATTGGTATGCTTTTTAAAGCCATTGAAGCGTTGTAAGATCTTGTTACGCCGGTTCCTAGTGAACCGGCCCAAGCTCAACCGGCCCAAAGGGGGCCGGTCCTGTTTACCTACAGGAGGCGGACTGGTTCCGCCTCCTCTTCTATTTCCGCCCAAACAAGTGGGTCCCACCCACTTAAGTAAATTCAAATTACAAAGGAGGGGGCGGCTAAGGCATTGGGAGGGAAATTTAATTAGGAAACTTTTTGTATTAAAGGGCATGAGGGGATTAGGGGAGTTTAGGTTTTGATTGATTGGAATTAGGGTTTCTTGAAGGCTTGGGCTCTAGACACTCTTGTCTAGAGATTTGGGAGAGACGATCCTCCTCTCGAATTGAGGATCTCTTGTATCTTTCTTCCGTTCGTGCTTTCCGTATTTCTTATAAGAATTTGCTTGAGTTTGGTTATTCTTCCACGACGATTTCTTTGTTTTTATCTCTGTTTTGATCCAAATCTTGCTAGGGTTGCTTGCGAACTCAAGTATATCCAAGGGATTACTTGCGAACTCAAGTATTTCCTATCAGATCCTTTGCTGCTTGTCAAGGGAAAGTGCAATTCAACTCATTATTAAATTATGTCGATTGGATTGGCTAGGGTCTTTAACTTTATAGCTTAATTAATTAAATTAATCGGGTAATTGATTGTGTATTCTAATTTTATGGATTGTTCAGGCTAAGATGGATTGCTTATGCCTAATTTTTATGTCTTAGTGCTAGCCAAGAGTGAATACAATGTACCACAATATAACAAATAATAGATTAAGCAGACAAAGAGAACACTAATCTTTATATGGTTCAATGTAAACTTGTTGATGCGGGAGGCCTTTGGGTTATGATTTTCTTAATGCAAAGTTAGGATGTGATGCACAAAATAAGCATATTAAAGACCAAGATTTAATGCCCATAGAATCTTCATTAGGAAAGAATTCTCTTTTTCTATACAATTTTGAAAAAAAATTGTGAAACTCGATTTAAATGATAATTTAATTATCATCTAGATATGAAATTAAACACTAAATCTGAGATCTACATAAACCTATTAAATGATTATATAATTCACGCCCCAAATAGAATTTGATGGTGGACTTGACCGAATCTCAATCACACACATGAAACTAATTACAAAATATGTAGATAAAAAAATAAGAATAAAAGTCAAATAAAAGATGTAGACCCACAGTAATATGAAGAGAAGTTTTCCCTGAAAATTTTCATCAAGACTTGCACCATGCCTAAAGAATTCACATCCAATAGTACATAACATTTGAGAGGAAATTTAAATTGTATAGTGTATAGATTCAATTTTGCATGACTAAAGACCTATTTATAATCAAAACAAGATCACAATTGATAGTTTCTCATAATGCTAAAAATCTTACTAAAACAACAAGTAATGATTTCATCCTGCATAAAACAACTTTTAATCTCTAACCATAGTGCGTAAAAGTGATGAGTAGAAGAAAATAGACAATTACAAGATGTCAACAACAATTGATTGCAGTGAAAAATTGCAAATTAGAGATTATAGTAGGAAATTACATATAGGATGGAACTAGTTAGCTAATAACAACCAAAAATTACATAAAATCATGTACGGTAGGGAACAATATATTCTTTGATTCCAGCTACAATAGGAAAGCCACTTGCCAATGGATACACGAATCAACCCATATTAAGATATAAAAATTGGCAAAAGGAGGCAATTCATGTTTTATGCAAAGTAAAACAATTCCATGGAGGGCAACTATATAAAACAAGAAATTTTAGTTGAAAATAAAAAATCTCAAAAATAGTACCAAAATGGAATGTATTTGGACAAAAATTGAGTATTGACGTGCTGAAACATTTGATCAAAAATAGTTGAACTAGGGAATCTAATGAGAGTTGAAGCGAATGAACTTGCAGTCTAAGTAGTAAACCAAAATTGACCTAGGGAATCAAAACATTAGACAACAAATTTCCTTCTTGTAGGCACCGTCATTGATGAGGACATCGACCCGAGATTCCGACATGTATACCGTCGGAAGAATCGTAGATCGATGGCCACGATTCAGAGTTTATATTTTTGATGTATTTTTATTCATGTATTTTGCTTTGAGTTTTCCTATTGTACCCCTACTAGGAGTTGAGTCTATGTTGTAGCCCAAGGGCACTTTAGTATTTTATTTTCTTCCTTTGGCCTATTTATATGAGGCCCCTTGCATTGTATGAGATGATGAATGATTTATGAAAATTTCCTTTGTCTTCTTCTTCATCTTGTGTGAGCACTAGAGGAGAGAAAGAGAGCTCAAGGTGAGAGCAAGCAAAATACCCATCAGTCGTTGGAAGAGTCCTCGGCTCGTGGTTTCTTTTCTTATTTCATTCTCTTCTCCTCCTCCTTCACCACCACCGCCCACCAACCCCTCCCAACTTCCCCACCGCCGGCCAACTCCCCACCACTCCTCCCCCTTACCCTACCCGAGCACCCCACCTAAGTCCCGCCGGCCTCCTCCACCTCCTCCCTTTGGCTAGCCGTCCCCCCCCCCCATCTCCCTCAAACCCTACCGCCGGCCCCTCCTTGCTCAAACCCCTTGAATGATGAATTAATTCATCATTAGTATTTCCTTAATTTGGCTTAGATGGTTTAGGAAACAAATCTTATTAATTTGAATTTTGAATTTTGAATTTCAAATAGTTTCCTAAATTAGTACCGCTAAATTAGGAAAGTCTTAAATCTAATTTCAATTTAACTTTGGATTGGATTTGATTGAATTATTCTCTACCTAAATTAGAAATCCCAATTTGGAAACCCTTCATAATTTCTCCCCAATCCCCTCTTCCTCTCTCCATGCCGTCGGCCCCTACATGGGCATTCCCCCATTAATGCTCCATTAAGGCCCTAATTACTAATTGATTTGAATTCAAATTCAAATTAAAATCCCTCCAAATCCACTTAAATCTGAGATTTATTTCAGATTTAATATTTTCCTAACTCCTCCTCTAACCCTAGCCGCCCCTCTCCCTTCTCCCTCTTCAAGCCGCCGCCCACCTCCCTCTTCCCCTCTAGCTGGCTAACCTTCCACGACACCTCTCCCACGATCGTCCGATGTTCTCACATGGCGGATCCCGACTATGATCATGGTTTGGTTTTGGATGAACAAGGTAGGGTGATCATCTTGGAGTCACCTTTCTTTGAATTGCACTTTGGAAACGAAGACAACGTTGGAGACTACGTCAACCGCATCACCTACCTATTGGCTTTGTCGCTTGAAGCATACATCCGTCCGAACCCGTGGATAATCGTCGGCCATCCCCCACCGCCCCCACCACCGGCTACTTTTCCGTGGGCAAAGATTGTCGGAATCATCTTCTTCGTGGTGATCTCAATTTTAGTGTAGAATATCTTCTCCAAACCAAGCCTAGTCTAGCCGAGTGATTAGTTCTTCAAGGTGAAATTCTCATTATTAAGTTTTGGATTGTTGTAGCAAGAGCAAGTAGTATTACTTTTACCTTTGTTTTATCCAACGAGATTTGGTTATCTTTCATGTACTCCTTCGCCTAAGCAAGTGGAAAACTAAGGTTCTTTAATCGTTTTGAATGTTATCATAATAAGATTACCACTTGGAATACTTTGCCAATTACAATTTTGAATCTTTATGAGCTCTTTGCATGGTATTACATCAGTCATTATGACACATTTGCAATGAGCTAGAAAATAGAAAACTTAGAAAGAAACTACTAAAGAAGCATCAAAACTTCGAATACAATGAACTTGCCTTAGCACTCACATCCTATATTTCTAGCAAGTATAAAACCTTAAATTTCCGTCAAACATATATGCTTTGAAAAAATCAACTTCAATGATAAAATACTTGATATTTGTTGATAAAATATTTCTATAATTTTTGTGTTTTATTGAATGTAATCTAAGAATTATTACAATTAGGTTTGTCACACCAATATGCAAGTTACCTCTGATTTCCACCATCAGTAATAGATACAATTTCATCGTTTAGAATATCTTTTGGGACAATATGCGTAGAGCTAATTGATAAAGTCTTGGATTTGAATTTACAGAGAAGAGATGGAAGGAAAGTAAAACCCAAAATATTGGCGGCTAATTTATTAAATAAACTTCAATCAAATTCATTGAAGACTAAATTAATATCAAAACTTCTTGAAAATTTCAATTTATAAACATTCGTCCTAGCGTCTTGCATGATTTTGTTGACCTTCACCCAGATAGCCAAGAGAAAACAAAAAAATAAAATAAAAAATGCCAAATCATCACATACCTATGTCGAATCTCTACCAAAAATCCGCCGCTGCTACAGTCCTGTCTCTGCAAACGACGCCGTTGTCAGCAACCCATACCCGCGTGCACCATCGCGCCTTCTTTTGAGTCGTTAAAACAGGAACGAGAAGGCCTCTCTAGGCTTCTCCTCGCAACACTCGCGACTCAACCAAACTCCTTCCACGCAAAAACCCCAACCTCTGATCCTCTCTCTCGCAAGTTTCTTCCTCCCTTAGCCGCAAAACCCCATCCCTCTACCGTAAGATCTCCACTGCCGAACCCAGCTAGAGCCGCCTCCAACCGCCTCTCCCTCCAAGCTGAAGTCGACCCCGACTCCTACCTCACGGATCCGACGCCTTCCTCCCGATCTCTGCCTTGTTCGAGCCCTACAAGCCCTAGCCGACGCCTTTCCCTAGCTTCTCCACCTCCCCCAATGACATTCCCTTCTGGTTGGATCGGAAGTTACCACATTTTGATCGAAAGCAAGGAGCTCAACGCTTCTTCAATTAAATCCAGTAAATCAGCTTAGGCAAAAAGAGGGAGAAGAAGGATTTAACTTGCTCTGAGATTAAACAGTTGCCTAAATCCTGTCAATCCTATTTTAAATCTTGTTTAAATCTATTTAAATTGATTATAAATAATTAAATTTAATTCTAATTAATTATTTTTAGTTATTATTAATTATTATTAATTATAAGTTAATTATGATTAATTAAATATAATTTATTATGTTTAATTATAATTAATTATTATTAATCATAATTTAATCATAATTAATTAAGTTTAGTTATGATTAATTATCTTTAATTATAATTAATTATTAATTAATCATAAGTTATTTTTAATAAGTTAAATCTAATTATAATTATTATTAATCATAATTAATTACAATAAATTAGTTTAATTATAATTATTTAAATAAAAAAATAAAAAAAGAGAAAGAGTACTGCCCTCGCCTCGATATGTGTGCCAACTCCGCTGACGTGCCTCCATGCAGGTATAAAGTTCTAAACCCGAAAACCTGTCCTCGGCACTTGCAGCACGGCAAACAACCATCCATACGCACTTTTCTTAGCACGATGGGAGGAAGTTCGTTGCGGTGCTTATGGCGAGACAGGTAATCTCCAAAAAGTTTTGTTTTTGGTGTTTGTGGCGTGCCAATGGATCCCATATGCACGCTTTTCTTAGTATGGTGGGAGGAAACTTGGTGCGGTGCTTATGGTGAGGCGGGCAATTCTTGTGCTTGCTTTTCTTAGCACGGCGGGGCAAAAATATAAGTACCCGAATGCGAAGAAAAACTACTTTTTCAAACAGGTGCTTTTGAAGACCCATACACGCCTTTCTTAGCGTGATGGGGACGAAGACTACGGTCGCGGTTTCCCCCGACACCGACCGTGCACGTCTTTCTTGACGTGGCGGGTAGGCTGAGACTCCTGTAGTTTCTCCTAAACGGGGGAGATGTCGGGAGGCTGCCAAAATTTTCAGTGACGCAGGGGACTTGTGAACTTGAACTTAGATCTGAACAAAATTTAAGTGATTAATAAGGAGTTGAACCCAAGTAAAATGAAATTGAACTGAAATCAAACTTGAGTCAATTTTGGACCACAGGGGACTTGGACATGCAATTGAACTCAAGCAAGGACTTGAATTGAACAAACTACAGGGAACTTGGATTTAAAAGGACGGCAGGGAATTGAACCTTGAACCTAAAGAGTTGCAATCATACAAATGATAAATGATAATCCGAAGGACTCAAATGAGCAACAATGAATAAGACAATACAAGTGGCAAATAAACTCCTAATGCAAATGAACACTAGACAAACTCTCAAAGAATACAAGTGATGAACATCAGTGAATGAAGGAGAAACTTATGGTAGATAATAAAAAAAAATGGAAATGATAAAAATGATTTTGATGCAAGCAAGGGACTAAGCGATAACGGATGATTCATATTGGGCATGATGGCTCACAAGTGAAAGACTAGAGCAAATTTTAAATAAATAAAGCAGTTCACCTATTGATGAAGATGGTGGACTATAGGTAGTTGTTATTCGCCTACAAACAAATATCATACGATCCTTGATGAACAAGAAGGATTCATGCATGAATAGAAAAAAGCCACTACAAAGAATATTGAACACCGCTTGTTGTAATATGGAATCCCTAATGAATGCTACAGTCCATCCATGGCAATTATACCAATCAGAATGCTAAAGTCAAGTGGCAATAATGATAATGTTATTACTCATGTCATAAGCTGGCAAGCAATGTAATGAACATAGTGATTTGCTAGTCATTATGCACGATGAAAGCAGTATGTTTGCAAGCAAAGCAAGAGGATTGTAAAGGACACGACCTCCTTTCTACCAACATTAGCTAATTTGCGGGTAATAATTCATGAAGCCAAGACAAACCATCTTTTCATGTAAAGTGTCTTTGTGAATTAATATTATTTTAACATTTTCCTTTTGGCATTCTCTATATATTTACATGTTGTCCTTATAATGAAGTATGATGGTAAGAATCATTATAAATTGATGCATTGTATTTTAAATACATATTGCAAAACATTGTGTAAAAATGGCACTTGGTTATGTTATTGCACTTAATTCATTTTTATGTCTCACAAGATATTTATCTTATATTCTTTTGTCCAAAGTGTCTTTCTAAACATTTTATTTTACATAATAAAGTTCCTTTATATATCTTTTTGCGTGTTCATTTTCATTTTTGTTATGTGCAATAATAAGACATGAGAACATAGTTTTTAATCTCACATCTGATAGATGAAAAATATGCTAGTATACAATACCAACAGCTGGCCTTCATTCATAACCTTAAACTTTTGGATTAAAAAAATGTGGTTTAACCACAGTTGTATCAAGTCCAATTTTGTTTTCTATTTGATTTCACACTCCCTAGTGGAGTTAATGGTTCAATTGAGATTGAGTGGTTTATGTGATTTGTGGCTCTTAGGGTGGCGCTTTCAATCATGGTGAGTATGGTTCAAGAGCGGGTGGCTATAATGATAGGTCAGATTTTGTGGACTCTTCAGATTTTGTGGACTCTTAGTATATGATATTTGATGAACTTGAAAAGTTTTTGTTTGAGGGTGAGTGAGAGGTAATTTGATGAGCTCTTACATGCGAGGTAATTGTTAAGGCATAAGGGTGTAGTAGGTTTAATGCCACATCGGACGATTGAAATATATATTTGTGTAGAAATATCATGTTGGTTAGCTTTCATGCACAGGCTTAAGTTTTTTTGGTTGAAAATTGATTTATCCGTTTGTTTGTTTGTACTTTGTAGCATGCAATTTTATGTTTACATGTATCTGATATGTTTGGAGATGAATTATATATCTCATATAAAATTTTCATCTATTCTTTTCTTTTTTTCACATTGTTATTCCGTTTCAGACTGATGCTTTAATACGATTATTGCCATTGATTGGCTCCTCAAGTATCAGGTAATACCTTCATAATTTATTGCAAAATTTGAAGCGAATGCAAAGCAAAGCTTCTTTTTGGCACTAAATGAATGATGATATTAGCTTCACTAACTTCTTTTCTTTTGCGTAGCACTACTTGTCTAGTTGGCATTACAGGTGTTTTGGCCCCGTTACTTGAGGAGACAGTGTTTCGAGGTTTTTTGATGGTATCCTTGACTAAGTGGTAAAATTCGAAATACCAACTTACTTTATTCACTACTTGACGTGTGTGCTACAAGCATTATATTCAGCTTGGTAGTACGTACTTGTTAATTTTCCTTTGGAAATTTAACTTTTAGGTGCTTCCTAAGAAACCATCAGTTTATAATGCATGATTTATTCACTTAACTCAATAAAAAAAAGCTGTACTTAAGTTACTTCTATGTATGATTGGTTAAAATATCATTGCAGCATATGGTGTGTGTATGTGAAAGTTTAGCTAATGTATGACTAAGCTTCTTCTGGAAACATTTGAGTCAATTTTCTATCCAAAAACATGTTGTGTTGTAAGTGGAGATTCAATAAACTTATTGGAGTGAGTAGTTGGATCAGGTTACAGACTGTCTGTTGGATAAGAATATCCTATCTTTCATTAATACCCATTGCCTAAGAAGATGATTTAGAGTATTTCATTTTCTTGTCTTTGGCAGTTTTTCATATGATTCAAGTACATGGACTTCTGGAAAGGCTCCGAGTAATAATTCGATTGACCTATTTATTTTGGAATGTGATAATTAGCATCCTTTATCCTATCATTACTAGAAAAATATTGGAGAATATCACTTTCTATAGATTCTTTGGGAAAATAATAATATATATCAACAATCAGCGTCTTCACATTGTTTATACATAAAAAATTTCAACCATTGATGTTGCACGCTGAGTGAGGCCTCTTGTTCTGCATGTTTATAAGCCATCATTGTGTTTTTATCAAATTCTTGCATGTTCTTGAGATTATATGAGTTTTATTCACTGTCCTTCATTCGTTTACCCCAAATAGTTGGGATAGTGCTAATGATGATGATGATGATTCACCATCCTTCATTCCATATAACAGACTCGGCCCTCATCAAATTTTAAAATTGCTCTGATAATGTGTAGACTAATTTTGTAATACAGGTTTCCAACGCCAGTTTCAGTTCTTCTCAGTGCTGCAGTTTTTGCTCTTGCACACCTCACTCCTGGAGAGTTTCCTCAGCTATTTGTGCTCGGTAAGTTTGCAGGGTTTGATTTTAAGTTTTTCTTATATATAGATTAGCTTAGATTTAAAATTTATGATTAAAACTTTAGTTGTATGACTTAAAAGTATGGAATATGTGAGATACATCATGCTAAGGCATGAGTTGATTTGAATTTAATCTTACATCGGATTAGTAAAAAATAGGTTGGTTTAGAAATACCAAATAATTGGTCCTCATCAATAGTATTAAACTTCTGGGATAGAAATAAATTTGACTATTAGTGTATCTGGCCTAACATTGATATTCTTTAGAGAAATTCGTTGGCCATAAAATTGAGGTCGAAAAGCTTAATGGTTCAAAGAATTTTGGACTTTTAACATGTCAACTTCCTGGTCTGCTGACTGATTTCAACTGAGCCACCAAGCAGAGGAAACTGAGAGATGAAGAGAGATTTTCCTCCTGATTGAGCACCACCTTTACACAGTAGGATTGCATGCTCTTAAGGGAAAGTGGCAATTTGATCTTTTTGAACTCTAGATAAGATGTTGATCAGTCAAAGAAATTAACAATATAGATTCTAGATTTTAAAACTTAAGGTTCTGTAGAGAAATAAGTCCTGTTTTTGAGAGAATTAATCTCCAAATGTAATAAAGACGATAATTCACATAACAGACTTCCCTAGCCTCTGACAGATGCCTCAAATCTTTATTGCTTGTGAGAACGACAGCGATACCTCTGAGAGAATTAACCCTAAACACTTTCCTCCAGATTTTAGTTGGCAAATAAGACATTCATATTGTATAAATATCTGTATTTTTTGTCCCAATTTAACAATGAAAGCATGTTTTCATTATACTTTCTTATCATTCTAT
The DNA here is from genome assembly GCA_019925795.1 of Dendrobium chrysotoxum. Lineage (NCBI taxonomy): Eukaryota > Viridiplantae > Streptophyta > Magnoliopsida > Asparagales > Orchidaceae > Dendrobium > Dendrobium chrysotoxum. The sequence continues at coordinate 75,802,344 of CM034313.1, forward strand.
TGCAAAAATTGAACATGTACACATAGATCGCTGTTTTGACTTCAGAGTCATCCAATATTCTGTTAGCAAAGTCCCAGATTGCAATATTCTCTGAACACTAACAAAAAATCCAAATTCTTCTGTTGCCTTGCCCCTGGGAAAAAACTTCTTTGCCTACATTTTGACGTTATTAAAGAGAATTTTTATTAATATTCTACACATAGTAATACATAGAAAAAATATGGATACATTATCAAGATTATTGGATTAAAATTCATCATCTCTCTTATCAAAATCGAAACAGGGACTGCTTTAGGGTTTTCTTATGCTCAAACGCGCAATCTTCTCACTCCCATCACCATTCATGCATTTTGGAACTCTGGAGTGATATTATTACTGACATTTCTTCAGGTAAAACAAAATGTTTTCGAAATCATCAAAAACTTAGATTGTTTAGACTTGCCATTATCGATGACAATATTACATAAAATTTTAGCAAATCATACTACTTCTAACCTTTCCTGTTTTGGGTTTGCACTCTTCAGCTCCAAGGTTATGATATCAGAGAGTTATTGCAGACATCTTGAAAGATATTGCTAAGCATTATGCTTCTGAGATCTCTTATCAATATTAATGTTTTGTTTCGAGATAGACGAAGCAGACAGAAAAACAGAACCGGGAGCGAGATTTGTGCTTAAGGTGTTCTTATTTTTATCTCGTCTTGGACGTTGAGATGATTTATATGTCACTAAATAGTAGTTAACAGTGTTTTTAAGATTAATGCTACAGTTGATTTATATCAGGTAAATTAGATTTATGTCCCGTTTGATTCTTATATTGCACAAACATATTGAGAGCATGAATTTGGATACTTATAATCAGAGGATTATGATTAATCTGATTTTGGATAATTTGAAACAGAGATATGAATCATCAAAGTACTCATCATCCTCAACAAACGATTGTTATCATCCAAGAGAGTGATGTAAAGATAGAAGAATTTCATCAAAGAATAAGAGAATTGCAAACATTCCTTTAATGCTCTATTGTTGATAATGAGAGAAGGATTAAAATGATCCATCAATTCTTTTTGAAAGATCAAAATGATTATCAACTGCATTAAATGATCATTTGGACCACTTAACTCTTTAAAAAGAAATCATAAAAATAATAGTTTTATGGTGAGGGTGTTTTAATTCCTCTTTAAAAAATTTAGAGATTAAAATAATTTTTTAATATAATTGAGAATTATTTTTATCTTTCTTAAGAAGTTAAGGAATTATTTTGATTCTTTTTTTGTTGATAATGTTATATTGTGAACTCCACCCCTAAATTCATAAGAATAAAGATTACTTTCATGTACTCATATGCATGTGTCAAACTCTTGAATCATAGTCTTCGTTTTACCCTGAGGCTTCATTTGGAACACCTTTCTTACTGCTCTTAAAGCAATTTTTTAATAAAAAATAAAATTTTTGTATTTAAAAGCTAAAGCAATAAAAAATCTATCCTAAAAGAAGCCTAAGTTTTAGTCTTAGACAAATTTTCAACCTCCTTAATTAGAAAAAAAATAATAAAAAATCACTTTATTTATACATATAGAAAAGTATAATTAAAATTGTGATTGAAAAGTAAATATTTTTAATCTGTAAAAATAGAAAAATATTTTGTTTGAATTTAAACGGTTCATTTTCTTCTATGGCGGAAGAATACTATTTATAGGATTATAATTTCATGAAATGATTAAGCAATGACATTAGAGGGCATTAAAGCTTATACGTTCACTCAATAGCTTGATTGATACAAATCAAGACAGACTAGTATTAGCAGCACTATGGAGAGAGACAGGAGAGCGATGGAAAGAGAAGAAACCAGTAAACTTATACCAATAACAGGGTTTAGAAATTGAGAGTTTTTCTTCTTGATAGGAGAAAAGACATAAGTTAGGATATTGTAGCTCCTGATTGAAATAATCAAAAGTTTCTAATATTTCCAAATCACAAACTTAACAATGCAGTTGCTATCCTCAGAGAAATGAAAGAAAACATACACCAAAAATTTACCACTTATCAGCAAAACAATGTCCACACCAGCTCTAGGAAACTAAATTCAATATTAAAAACAGACATCTCACCAAGATTACCAGACAATCACACTAATGATGAATGCCAAAATTTTGCTTTTGTTACAAAACTCCCCATTTTACTTCTCCAACCTAGCTCTTCGCAGCTTGCTTTTCCTTGGCCTTCTGTATCTTTAAAACCTTCTTGACAATCTTCTGCTCTTCAACAAGAAAAGCACGAATGATCCTGTATGGAGGGAAGGGATGGATTAGCGATAATTGAAGAAAATAAAGAGCAGACGAATGGCAATTAACTGACCTTTCCCTGACAGCACCTCCGGATAAAACACCTCCATATGCACGGTGGACAGTCCTCCTGTTTCTAGCCAACCTGGATCTTTTATACTCGGCAGGTCTTAGGTGGGGAATCTGAAAATTTAAGGGCATATGGCTCAAATTGACAGGAAAATATACTGCTTGGCAAAGGAAAAGAAAACAGCGTACGTCAAAGAACAAAAAGAACACACAAGTAAAATCCACATCTACAACCCAGCACAGAAGATAAGAAATTCAGGTTCAGTTGCATGTTAAATGAATAAAAAATGATGAACAAATAATATTAAAGTATGCTAGATGAGTGTGGTAACACCAGTAGTCAAATTTCTTAGATACTGTCAGGCACTATAAAACTCATCTTAGTTCATGATTGTCTCAACCAAAATATATCAAAGATAGAAGCTTAGTAGATGATATGCTGATATGTGTGATAAGGCCAAGCTATAAGCTACATAAATGCCGTATAATTTACATTCTTTTCAGATGCAATCTGCATATGAACTGAATTTTATTTTAAGAATTGATAACTTAATCATGTCTAAGGGAGAAATGAACATACGAGATGGAGCTTACACGTTCAAAAAAAGATTCCAAGCCCTTTCTGATTTAAAAAGGGCATTTCAATGGTGAAAAAAAAGGAGCCTGCCATGGTAGTAAGTCAGCTGGCTAATTAAAAAATAGGCTAGCACTTGAACTTCACAAAGGCCCCTAGCCTACTAAACCCACAAAGTCTAGGTAAATAATAACCTTAACATGCATACAAGCATTTTCTATGGCTCATCTTACAAGATTCAAGAATCTCCATCAATCCTGCCCCCATAGATTTAGAAAAACACACACACACACACACACATATATATATATGGATAATGTTATGGGAATATAAGCAATACTTTATCATAATACCTCTTATTTAAGGCATTTACAAGCCTTTCTTATAATGCAATCCAATCTTGTTTAAAAGTTTCAGGCTAGATTTAAAACTTTATTTAACGAAAATGTAATACCATAAAATACGGTTAGTTGGCAAGCATCACAATTTCACTTACCAAAACACATCTCAAAGACTTAAGTCTTATGCCCTATGATGACAAGAATCTCATCAAATCTGTCTCCATTCATCAACAAATAAATAACTGATGAAGGATATGGATAATTGTGGGGAATGTAAGCATTAGTTGTCATATAACCTAACATATAAGCATTTAGTAGCCGTTCATATGATGCCTCCAACCATGTTTTAGTGTTAAAAGGTAAAATTAAAACTTTATTTAATCTTAACTGTAATGCTAGAATACAGGATTAATTGGCAACTATAAAATTTCACTTGCCAAATCTGAAACATATCTCAAGGAAAAAACCTTATGCACTATGATGTACAGGAATGGTCTATAAGGCTGCTTGCTATTGATATGGTTTCCCTATATGCCAAGGATTATCAGCAAATGCTGTCATAAGGATGAAAATAGCTAAAAGCCTAAAAGCAAATCAAAGGTCTGCAGGCCATCTTTAATGAACTTTCTCTTAGTAAGTGTTGTGCAAAGAAATTGTCAACTCGAATTTCCTAATGAAAATTCAGCCTAATGTTAAACCTCCAATTCAATATATACGATACATTCATAGATTCTAACCATTAGGTATCATTAAATTGAAAAAAAAAACAGACTATCATATAATTAACCAGTGAATTGATCAGATCAACAATCAAATTAGAAATGATCCACAGCACAGCATCCACCACTCCAATAAGACATGACCAATACACTGTTTAAAATTGCGCAATAAGAGGCGCGCCTCTGCGCAATTCTGGTCCTGGGCGCCTCATTGCTTAAGCAATTGGAGGAATTGGTGAGGCTTACGCCTCACTGGCTCTGAGGCGTGCCTCAGAGGCGCAATTGCGCAATTCTTAGTGAGGCGTAAGCCTCACCAAAACCGGTCCCACTCACTTAAGTGAGTAATAAAAAAAAAAAAACCCTCACAACTCTCTCTCCCCCATCCCGACCCAGCGTCCGTTTCCGCCAGATCCCGCAAGATCCCGACCCAGCGTCCGTCACCTCTCGGCCAGCCGATCCCGCCGCCTCTCCCGCCGGCGCCGCCTCACGCCGGTGAGCAAGGACTGTCCGACCGCCCTCTACGACAACTCCTCTACGCATTTTAGGTATTTTTTTTGAGTATAAGGGAAGATTTTTCAAGTTATAGGAAATCTAGGGTTTTTAATATTTTGAAAATTTTTGGTTTGTTTTCCCTTTTTTGCATTAGGAAACATGGTTAGAGGTAAGGAAAAGACAAATACGTCATTGCGGCGTGATCCTTCTTGGAAATATAGTGTGCAAGTTGATGTAGGAGGCGGCGAGAAAACCTATGTGTATTTAAAATGTAATTTTTGTGACAAGGTGGTGAAGGGAGGAGTTACTCGCATGAAGGAACACTTATCCGGTTCACATAAGAATGTAGTACCTTGTGCGAATGTACCGGATAAGGTGAAGGAGGAAATTATTGCTTACATGAAGAAGACTACTACGGCCAAACATCTACAACAGGAGCAATTTGATGAAAGGGTCGAACAAGGTTCTTATTTCGGAAGCGAGAGTGGAAAGAGATCTTCCTCCACTATACATAATAGAGGTGTGCGGGGTCCTATGGATCAATACATGATAAATCCAGGAGAGGATAGAGCAGAAGCACAGATGATGCCTGCAGCTGGTACCAGAGAGGGTCGACGTCAGGTATGCATGGATATTGGCAGATTTTTTTTTGAGAATACCATACCTTTTAATGTTGCAACGTCACCTGCCTACTTCAATATGTTGCGATCTGTTGGGTTGTACGGGAGAGGGTTGAAGGCACCATCCATGTATGAGTTGAGAACATGGATTTTGAAGGAGGAGTTGCAAAACACAAAGCAGAGTATAGATGAGATTAAACGGACCTGGACTGAGACTGGTGTTACTATTATGTCAGATGGATGGTCTGACATGAAGAGCAGGAGCTTGATTAATATCCTTGTAAATAATCCCTATGGCACAGTATTTTTACGATCAGTTGAAGTTTCAGATCAAGTTAAAAATGCGGAATTCATTTTCACTTTACTTGATGGGGTTGTTGAGGAGCTTGGGGAGCAATTGGTGGTTCAGGTTGTGACTGACAATGCCAGTGCATACAAAGCAGCAGGCCACATGTTGATGGAGAAGAGGAAACACCTCTATTGGACCCCCTGTGCAGCACACTGTATCGATCTCATATTAGAGGCACTTGGTGATTTACCTCAACACAAGAGCGCCCTCTCTAGGGCGAAGAAGATCACAAAGTTCATCTACAACCATTCATGGGTCTTAGCCTTAATGAGAAAGTTCTCAAAGAAGGAAATCATTCGCCCTGCTACCACTAGGTTCGTTACTACATTTGTACACTGCAAAATTGCAAATCTATTTCAATTCCTAATGCAACTTTATTCTACAGGTTTGTCACATCTTATTTGACACTGCAGAGCCTACTCGATGTGAGACAACCTCTAGAATCAATGTTTACATCGACACAATGGCTTAATTCAGCATGGGGCAATAAAACTGAGGGGAAGGAAATAAGAAGGATAATTCTAAATAATAAGTTTTGGGCAACTGTGACCTATGCCATATTGAGCACAAGACCTTTGGTTCAGGTATTACGTTTAGTGGATGCCGAGAAGAAACCAGCAATGGGGTTTATATATAATGCAATGGATGAAGCGAAGGAGTTAATTGCACATAACTTGGGAGGAGAGGAGGCAAGTTATAGAGAGATTTGGGATATCATTGATGCTCGGTGGGAGGTCCAGTTACACCGTCATCTACATGCAGCGGCGTATTATCTCAATCCTCAATTTCAGTATTCAGAGAGAAAATCCACAAATCCAGAAGTGAAGCTAGGGTTGTATCATTGCATGGAGCGATTAATACCGGACCTGAATGTCAGGGAGATTGCTGATTTACAGCTTGTTTTATTTCGGAATAGGGAGGGATTCTTTGGTTTGCAAGCAGCCAAATCTACCATTGCGAAACGCTCACCGGGTATAATTATTTTTTGCAAATTATCTATATAATCATAACACTTTAATATCACTTGATTATCCCTTTTCCTCTTGAAAATAGTTGAATGGTGGATCCAATTTGGTGATTCCACCCCTGAGTTACAGAGTTTTGCTGTTAGAGTTTTGGGCCTCACTTGTTCTTCCTCTGGGTGTGAGCGGAATTGGAGCACGTATAGTCAAGTGCAAACTAAGAGAAGAAATCGCCTCTCAACACTCAGAATGAACTCCCTTGTGTACATTATGCACAACAAGAGGTTGAGAGATAGAAGGATAAGGAACAAGGGGTTAAAGGATGATGAGGACCCTTTGGTGTGTGAAGATGTAGCTTCTGATAATGAGTGGTTCATAGATGATGAGACAGATTTGCCATTATCAGACTTGCAGCTAGAGGACCTAAGTGTGGATGTCTTAAGGGGCGAAGCAGATCAAGTGGGGACACCACATACATCTACTAGTTCTGCAGCACAACAATCAAGTAAAGGTATGTCACAATTTATTTTGTGCAATTACATTATATATATATATATATATATATATATATATATATATATATATATGCAAATAGCATTACATTATTCTTATTTAACAGGGAAGAGAAAAATGGATAACATTGAAGATGATGAAGATTTGGCATTCATAGATACAATTGGAGAAGAAGATTCCCTTGATAACCAATTTAGTGAATAACATTGAAGAATGATGAGATTAGATGTTCTTTGTTATTTGTATTTTGGGAGTTTTGATAGACTTATATTTTGTAGTTTTGTATTTTGAATTATACTATGAGATGCATCTATTTTATTGTCTTCCACTAATTTCAATTGTTATTTAGTTGTTTTTATAGTATGATAGTCTCTAACTGTTATTTACCTGCTTAAATAGTTAAATTCTCATTTACGCAATTCTTTGTCCGTGAGGCTTACGCCTCACACCGCCTCGAGGCTTACGCCTCGCCTCACGGACGAAAAACGCCTCGAGGCTTATTTACGCAATTTTAAACCTTGGACCAATATAAATGGACGACTCTCTGAATGCATGATAGAATTGTTTAGAAAAAACGTCAGGAAGGAGAAAATGCCAAAGACAGGTACGAAAATCACCTTAACATAAAAAAACCTATGAGAAAATCCTAGCAAGCCTTTAAATTTGAGGGTGATCATAGCTACAAAAATGAAGATGCAAGGCCAAAGACTAGCAGAACTGATCACATTCATTCACGACACTGATGAATGCCAAACTAGAAAACAAGCACAAGGAATGAAGCATGAAACTTAAGAGAAAGAGTATTAAGGAATTAAGAGAGGGGCTAGGAATTACCTCAGAAATTGTAAATATAAAGGAAGTATTTTACCACACATTTCGAACTTAAATATTTAGGCATTAAGGATGCATCCAATCAGTCACCTTACAATCTACGGAAGAACCAGCATTAAGTAATTCAAAATTGTGCATTTAAACCGACAAAATCATAAGTATATCAACCCAGCGCTCTAATTAGGTTAACTACGATTCTTAGGGAATTATGCATACTAGCCTGTCATACCCCTCTAACTTACTTTCTCAGGACTGCTTCTTACGACTAGCTATCTCCATGAAGATCATAAATACAAAGCATACAACGCAGGAGCTCCGAACACAAAAAAACGAGTAAAATAACACTAATTGCACACTTGTACGTACATAAACAGTGCAACTGGAAAGCTTTACAATTCATATAATAACCCACAAACAGAACAGAGAAGTTAAACATGAACAACTTACACCAATAATCTTCTTGCCGGTAACAGGGCATTTTGGCCCACTCGCCCTTTTCTTGGTGTACTGGTAAATAAGCCTGCCACCTACGTTTCCATCAAGTCGAAAAATAAACATATGAAAGGCAAGAATTAGCGCCAAAAGAAAAAAAAAAAAAAAGACGATGTTCTCACATAGAAAACTTGTACTCGATCCACAGGAAAGTGATAAATTAGATGAAAGACATAATTATAAGCTAAGAAAGAATCAACCCACAAACTAGAGCTAGAAAAGACAGCCTTGATCTATCAAAAATGGTAAATTTAACAGGAAAAAATCCACTTTTTATTCAAAAACAGCACAGACAAAGAAAGATGGAATAATCTTTACCTGGAGTTTTCACAACCCTAGTCTGGTTTGATTTAGTCGCATAGCTATGCCGCTTCCGGTAGGTTAACCGCTGCACCATTTCGACGTTTTCCTTCGACGCTCGCACTGTATTTTTCCGTGGAGCGGCTACCAGAAATGAAAAGAAACCTTATAACTAGGTCCTCTTCTTGATGACCTAGATCGAACGGAGTTTATTAGTTTGATCCAACGGTGCTCAAATTTCTACCTTTATAGCAATCCTCATGACCTCAGCTACGGGATTAGCGAGCATTGCGCTAAAGCCATAAACAAAAAATCCCTACAAAAACAATAATATATATTTGAAATTAGGGAATATATCAAAATTTCATGCAAACATGTTCATTCATATGCATGCAATAATACATTAAGCTGAAGGCCTTTTGCCCTTTTCTAAGAACAACAAGCTATGCGGTAAAAAAAATAATTAAGATGTGTTCAATGATAACATAAAATTCGATAATATAATAAACTTGATATATTATCAAAAAATTATCTTGATCGGCACAAATCTCGAGGCAAAATCAAGTTGAAAATTTTCGAAAATAAATCTGGGACCATCCGAACTCCTATTTCAGCAAACTTACAATTGAACTGAACGTCCAAAGACACCAAATTCGACTCAAATCTGAGCCCAAATGGGTCCAAAATGAAGACTTTTGCCCATCCACCGACTGTTGTCGGAATTACGCCATGCCACTGATTATCGCCGGACTTTTGACGGACTTCTTCCTAACCACCAACTGTTGCCGGAGCACAGCTCAACCACCAGCCATCGCTGGACTTCCACCCAGCCACCAACTGTCGTCGGACTTACGCCCGACCACCGATTATCATCAGATTACCTCTCAACCACCAATTACGGTCTCTTCGACCTTTGCCGTCTGATAACGGTCTTTCTGACCACAATCTCCCTCCTACTATGATCCTTCCAACCTTTGTCGCCCGACAACCTTCTTTCTAACCACCGTTACCCGCAGACTACAATCCTTCTGATCTACGTTGCTAGACAATAGTCTTTCTAACCACAGTCGCCAGCTGACTACAGTTCTTTCGACCTCTGTCGCCTAATTACGGTCTTTCCGCTAACATTCGCCCCACTACGGTCTTTCCAACCACATTCACCCAGCTACAGTTTTCGACCTTCGTCGTCCGCCAACTATGGTCTCTATGACCTCCATTGCTTGCTGTCTACAGTCTCTTCGACTACCGTCTCCAAACTACGATCTTCTTGACCGTCGTCATCCGACTACGATTTTTCTGACCTCAGTCTCTCGCTAATTACGGTATTTCCAATCTTCATTGCCTTACTAAGGTCTTTCTGACCACCGTCGCCCAACTATGATCCTTCCGACCTACATCGCTCACAGACTATGCTCCTGCCGACCAAACGAATATATCAAAACTGATTCTTCAAACTCCCACCATGTAATGTACTTTATATGATGTATATTTGCTACATCGAGCAAAAGTCTTATCCCCAATGAAGGGCCTCATTTATAATCAAATGCAAATACTAGTGGATTCATTTAAGCTAGGCAAGGCCCCGTGGATTTTCCCACTCATTTTAGGGGTTTCCACGTAAAAACTCGGATGTCTCTTATAAATAAAAACACCCCTTTTTATGTGTATGCGTGCTGGATCTTCATACAAAGCTAAGACGTTAAACTTTATATTTCTCTACCGCCACAAATATTCAAGACGCAACAAATTTGAATATGACAGAGCAAGACAATTATCTCGAGAGTTAGATAGTAAAAAATGTCAAATGTAAAGAGGATGAATCAATGATTATTTACTCACAAAAGACTTCATGTTTGACAGCCTTTTAAACGGCAATAATCATAATAGTTTGACTAATTTTAAAGCTTCGACATTATAGAGATCAATATAATCTTGTTTGTCTTCTAATGAATCATAAAACCATACATTAGTTAATGAATCTACTAGTATTTGCATTTGATTATAAATGAGGCACTTATCATTGAAGTCAACATTGGACTTCCTTCATAGCTCAAATATCAACATGGGAGACGATATTATATAAGGCATACAAACGAACTTTGTGTTTGAACTAGTAACTAGGTCCACAATGGTGGTGGATTGCATCGTCAACAAAGTTATCCAATGCAATAGTATGATAAAGAGGGAAGTTCTTCATGTCAAAGAAAAAGGGGATCATCATTTTATACTGGAGGGTAAAATGATATGTAACAGTAGGCATTAGCATTCTAAGATCTTGAACCGGCTTAAGAAGTAAAAAATTCTAAGTGTGAATGACTCTAAGATATAATAGAATAACTTGTTGATGAGTGAGTTCAAAGACATCCAAGTTCTTAATTACCTTGTTGAAGAATGCATCTTCTACATAGGTTTTAGTTTTAGGAGTGGCGTAGGACAAACTTATAAGATGAGAAATCTTAAAATCAGGCAAAACAAGCTTTAGGTTATGTAAAGCCGCATCAAAAGAGGCATTGATAAGTAATTCATATAGGTAGTAGAGGATGTGATTATGTACTGTTCAAGTATTCATTAAATATGCGACATAGATGATGGCCCTCAGATAACTCACATTTTAGATACCCAATCGACCATATTATATTGACATGGTGATAAGAAGCCATTGAAGGTAGCCAAAGCCTTGATCACCATATATATAATGTGCTCTACAGAACACCATAAACCTTGGTTGAAGAGCTCTACTTTAAGAGATAGGTGTATGTGGTGTCGTGTAAAGAGTAAAGACCTTATTGGCATGCCAACACAAGCTCAAAATAATAAAATTGTGCTTCGAGAGACTTTGAGCGGCTCAATAAAACCTATTAAAGCTAAATTCTTAATTACCCCCTTATGCAAGAGTTTTCATCTAAAAGAATTAATCAATGGAAATGAGACAACCTAGAAAATTAACACCTCGAATAGGACAAATAATTTTCATAGAGAACATCCTAGAGTTACTAGTGCAATGAGGATTCTCAACAAACATAAATATTTTTGACCTTTGAGACATCAACCAACAAATTGTATCCAATAAAAATATTGTAAATAAGCTTAACGACCTTCACTACATTTCTAGTTACATTGATTATGAGGTCATCATCCAAGTAATAGGTTGGAAAGTGATGGTCACACTCAGTCTTGAGCCAATGGATGAGAAAATAGAGCACCAAGGAGAAAGTAGTGGCCCAAGAGAGATGCATTTTTGGACACCAATTGAGGATTCTAGGTGATATGCACAAAGTAGAGACTTTGTAGTACCATAAGTGAACTCAACCTAATGTAATCAAGAGATAATGCTCCTGAACTCTTTAAACTCCACTAAATATACAGTGTATTATAAATGTAAAAATGAACCGCTTAGAATGGGCATGCAAGATAGCTTTTGCAATCCTTGGAATTCAAACACCAAATTATCAGCAATTCTTGAGGTAACCCATTACGTCTATGCTAACACCCTTTGTAGCTAATTTAGATATTATAAAACACTAGACAGTACTAATAAGAATACTTTGAATGCTATTTTTTTCAAGAGAAGTTAGAAGAGTATAAGTTCTATAGGGTGCTGATAATGAGAAGTATTAACCAATGAGCCATAAGTTGGCAATTTAGGTAATTAATGATTACAGTTTATCCTTCCTCTGAATAACAACACCACACATAACATCTATTTGATGTTGGACTTATAAATCATCACGACCATAAGAAATACCTTCCAGAAAAGATTAGTAGCATCTTCAATATCTTTGTTTACTATTTTCACGGACAAATCCAGACTCTTTAGTAGTTTCAAGTGTACTAAGAGCTTGTTAATGGTATTTGGCCTCTAGCTCTACATTAACTTGATTTCTTATATTAGCAGCACTAAAGAGGTGAAGATTTTCATTCCAAAAACGAGTTATCCTTTTTTAACTTAATTTCATTCATGCTTAGTGTTGTAATCCTAAGAATGTGGGCGAAGAGGCAATTGATAATAGGTAAGGATCTAAAAATGTTAAATGGAATCAATCTCTCTTATAGGTGGGCTAAGTTTCTTTTTCCACAGCTTATTCACCTAAAAGGAATAATATAAAAAATAATTGGAACTGAAAAGTGAATATTACAAAGCAAATTTATATATTAGCTATGGAATCCAAAAGTCATATACACACACACACATCTTGTTCATAAAAACTCATGGCATAAATATAAGATAAAATATAACCTCCATCAATATACTTATATGAATACTTTTTTTGAAGGCCTATGTACTTGCATGCTACTTAATTCTTCTATATTTACATATATATAATGCTTAGTTTTACCATTTATGCGGTTACCACTAAAATAATTAACAAAATTAAAACTATCACAAGAACTTGCTTCCGTTAACTTCTAGCTCCTTCTCCTTCAAGCTTTAAGATTAAGATTTTGTTTGTGACAGCTTTCTTATTATTTTAAGAAGTGATTTTTTAGTACAATTTTTTTTTATTTAAAATTTTTGTACTAAAAAGCTGTTTTATAAAGCAGTAAGAAAGTTGTTCCAAACGAAACCGAAGTTATTGCAAGCAATAACGAGATATAATCGAGGACCACGAGTTGTTATCGGTTGTATATCTCTATCCTGAATTTGCTATAATGTAATTAATAAGAATTTAACATATATTTGTCTATGATATTATTAATATTATTAACTTTAAGTTTGTATTTCTTCTATAGAAAAAAAAAAAATTAAGCTCCACCTACCCGTTTTTAGATTTAGAGCTTTTATTGAACAAAAAGTACTATCTTTTGAATTGCATTAAGGATGAGATCTCATGAGCATGAACTTTAAACTTGGAGGAGGAAAATGTGCAAAGGATCCCATCTAAGGGCAAGTGTTAGGCTTTGCACAATTTATATATTTGCCATTCATTAAGAAATTTAAAATAAAATATATTCATAGTATTTTTTTCAAAAAATAATTTTTAGGACTAAGTGCAACAATATGAATGATTATAGAAGGTGAAGGCCTAAAGTAGACTTAGAAATAGAGGCACAATATGTTAGATTAAAAGTAGGTCTAAGGAATAAATTGGTCAACATACTTGATAGATTCACTTGCATTTTTAAGAAAAATAATTTCATGATGGTCAACTTTAATCATTAATTAATTTAATTGAATGAATTTGATCATGTAATAATCAATCAACTTATAATAAAATAAAATAATATTAAAAAGTTTTATAAAATTCAATTGACCATCAAAAGAAGCTTAATTTTATTAATTATCTTGAATAAGGTTTGATCTTAATTTTTTAATTTGTAGCTTCCAAATTAAGATTCATGCATACATGATTTTAAAAATTAATAGTTATACTTAATTTTTTAATTGTCTTTGATGAGTGATTATTATTATGTGGAATCGAAATTTCTTATCAATTACATAATCATATCATATAATTGAATCACCTATTTAATTATAAATTTATAACAAATACATTTTTTTAACTAAGGCTTGTGATTTCTTATATTTCAATTGCACAATAATAAATTATAATAGGTTGGAAAATTTTGAATCAAAGCAAAATACATAATGGAAATGCTATAGTAACGTTAAGTAAAATTTATGTGAATCTTAATGAAAGAACTATTACTCATAAAATTATCATATAATTCAATTTTTAGTGAAAGAGCACTTAATTAATCATAAATAATATTAATATACAACCTAATAATAAATAATTACTCCACCCTTATAATTATACAACCAAACATTTATACTGTAATAATTCCCAATAAAATGAGTTTTCAATGTGAGTGAAACGTATATGTGTGAAAAGCACTTCTCTCTACGAATGCCTTAATTTCAGATCTCTGCAAGGCCCATACATAAGCAAATTAATTACAAATAAGTAAAAGGAATGAAGGTCAAGAGGGTGGGGGTGATCTGTCTTCTCCTTATGTTTAGCAATCCAACCCATCAATCAAAGGTAAAATTATTTTGTGCGGATACGGACGTCATCCAGAGGCGAATCAGAATGTGTCACATCACCTATTTGTTATGTCCGCTGCTGTTTACCGGGTGATGTGGCGAGTTCTGATTTGCCTCCGAACGGTCCGATGTCCGCTCAGAAAAATTTCTTCAATCAAAGGCATTGGAAGACCAAGCAAGACAAACAACATAGCTAATGTCGTGACTTTCAATGGTCCCCCCATTCCTTCATAACATAACTCATGCCTTAACAAACCCAATCAAAGTTGTGGGCCAAAGGAAATGTTCCACCTATCAACCTTGAGTTTAAACCAAATGCTTGTGGAATTAGTTGGACAATTAAGTCAGCCACCCCTTTTGGTGTAAGACTCACTAAAGTGTTCTCATAATATCCCATTCCATAGTTTTATGCATGATAGCCAAGGTTCATGGGGAGTCGGCAAGGAATTAAATGAAATGGGAATATTTGTATGTAGCTCCCTCAAATTTGAACATTTGTCAAAAGGGGATAATAGTTTCTAAAATTTATAATGAATTGCAATAGTGAATTAGAACATTTTGTAAATATGATTAAATATGTCAAATAATATACATACTCGATTACTAATAAAAAAAAGGGTTAAGAAATAGATAGAAGGCACTAACTTAATTCTTATATTACTTTTAATGTAACATTATTCAAACTAACATGTTTATTTTTATAATAATATTTGGTATTCTTTCATATTCATTAATTAAATTGTTCAATCCCTTTAATTGTCATTTAGCTCGGGTTGACTCGCCTTTCTCGATCTAAGATAGTAGTCGGATTCTTTGTAACTCTTAAACTATAGAAGAAAATCTCTAAATCATAAATTATCTCTTTTTATGTGCTCTTTTGAGCTCCTTTGTTATCTATAATAATCTTGATATATACTTATTTTTTGCATATCACATTGAATCCAACAACTATAATTTTAGAATAAACTTAAATATAATATAAATTCACCAAACGCTATTACATTGACTATGTTTATTTACATTATTAAAAAAAATAAGGTTAAACTACCACAAAATTAAATATAGCATTTTCCACTAATCTCCGCCTCACAAGCTGAGGTGGCAGCGGGCCGATATTCTCCGTTCCCCCAAAAAAAAAATATATGGCATTTTTTTTTCAGAAAAAGACCAAACAATTGGGAAATTTATAAAAAAGTTCTCAATGACCAAAAAAGTAGGTAGGATGTACTTATAAGTCATAGTACATGTGTCGTTTGATCACTTGCCACAGCAAAGTGATCGAAGGGGCTTCCAGCAGCAAAGTAACCGCTAGGAGTTGCCATGAAGAAGTTGCATGTGGTGCTTCGAAGATGTGAAAGGGCTTTCAGTGCGGCGGAGAGCTACGGCGAGTGCAGGAAGAACCATGCAGCGAGCGCAGGCGGGTATGTGGTGGATGGATGCAGGGAGTTCATGGCAGGAGGAGAAGACGGGCTCAAGTGTGCGGCCTGCGGTTGTCATAGGAGCTTCCATCGCATAGTTATGCAGTCTGATCAAGGATTCTATGACTGTTGCGCTTCCTCGCTGGTGAGGAGGCAGTAGCTACAGTTAATTGATGATCGAATATTTGGTTTTACTTTATATTTCTTGCTAAGCCCTATATTTTTAATATAGTTTGGGAATTGTTGATCTCTATAGTTTGGATTTTTAAGTGTTTTAAATATTGCATATGGAAGATTAAAATGAAGTTACCAATGATATTTCTGTTAAAGGCTTATTTGATTTCTTGTAGGTGGAAAATTAAATATGTTTTAGATCAAGTAATGTTTTTTTTTTAATTTGTGTCAATTTGATAAAATTATTTAAGGCAGTTTTTGGTGAAATATGAGATATTTGATTAGCATTTTAGAATATTTTTCTAATATTAATTACTAATTAAATATGCTTCGAATCCATAAATTGACCTTAGTGAGGATTTTGCTTGATTGTAGTGTAGTTAACAAATGATCAAGGTTTTATGAAAAGTTTAGTTAGGCTTTTTTTTGTGGAGAGAGAATAATAGGATATAAAAATACAACCATCTCTCTCATACACTGTTCACACACACATAAATTGGCATTGCTTATTTCTCAAATAAGTTCTCAACTATTTTCCCCCAAATAACTTTGTATATTGCAACCTTCTTGGTTTAGTGAGCACAAAAAAAGACTAGTATTTTGAACATGGATTGTCATAATAATCGGAAAATGTCTCCGTATAGTGAGTGAATAAATTCTTACATAACTTTAGAGAAGTTGCAACAAATGGAAGATTGTTCACTTGAAGCCTTAAAAACAGTAAGGGTTTCCTTCCGCCTTCGTGTCGCCTCCGATAGTTTCTCCTGGGTAAACTCTTTCCTTCCTCCTTTTTGGCGGGGAAGTTTACTTCGCATTCTTTTAGGGATGCTCTGTCCAGGGATTCTTCCCGATCGGAGTTTCCCGATCTAAAAATCACTTCTTGCAAGGGCATTTTGTCTTTGTGGATTTCTGATGAAGAAATGATGGCTTTGGCTGCTCCGTTTGAGTTTGCTCTTGTTGAAAAATTTCCTGGCCGACGGCCACCGGTTGATTCTGTCCGTAAATTTTTCTTTAATCCTAAGCTTATGGGAGAATTTTCTGTTACATTGCTTAATGCTAAGAACGTTCTCATTAAGTTTTCGAATGATTTAGACTATTATCGTGTGTTCTCGCATCAGTCTTACTTCGTTAGTAATTGTTACATGAAGTTATTTAAGTGGACTCCTTATTTTGATATTAACATTAATTCTCCTACTATCCCCATTTGGTTTTCATTTCCCAATCATCATCCGTATCTGTTCTCTCCTCGGATTCTGCATGGGCTTGGTTCTTTGTTTGGCCGGCCTTTACGGACGGATAATGCCACTTCGAATGGTTCAAGGCCCTCAGTTGCTCACGTGCTTGTTGAGCTTGATGTTACCAAGCAGTATCCTGATCAAGTTTGGGTTGGTTATAAATCTATGGGTTATATCCAACTGGTGGAATTTGAGGAATTCCCTCACTATTGTGGTCATTGTAAGGTTTTGGGTCATGTGAGATTTGAATGTAATATTGTGAATCCTCATTTAGCTAATCCTATTAACAATGTGGTTGGGGTGGGAGTGGTTTCGAATAAAAATTGTGATGTCGATTGTGATCCCATTAGTAAGGACGATCCTATTAGTGTGGAAAATAACAGTCCTGGTATTGTTTTGCCTCTGCTTGAGTCCTTTGCTCCCTTGGGGAGGGCTGTTGAGAATGATTCGGTGATCCCTATTACTGGTGCTCCTTCATCAGAGCATTGTGGGGTTGTTGTGTGTTGTAATGATGGTGATGTGGGTGACCATGTCTTGGTGGCTTTCCCTCGGGGTGAGATTGAGATTGTTAGTCCTGACATTGTTGGTCTTGTTGCTGGTAATGAGTTGCTGAATGTGGATGATAAAGAACTTTGTGATATTAATATGGGGGTAGTGAACATTGATTCTAGTGAGTTGGATCCTTCTGTTGTTTCTCCAGTGACGCCTATTGATCTGGTTGTGCCGATCTCCTCTGTGGGACTGAGCATAAATGAATAGCTTGTTGATGTTCCAGTTGATTTACTTTCTGCTAACGCCTTGAATGCTCATGTGAGCGTGAGATCGAGAGAAAATATTGTGGCACAAATTGATTGGCTTGAAGGCTCTTCATCTTCTCCTTCTGAGGGTGGTGAAATGGAAGTGTTTAAACATGATGACTTATGTGATATGAATGTAAGGCATGATACTTTCGTTCGGATGGGTAAACGAAGAAAGAGGAAATCCAAAAAAAAGTTATTTTTTGTGGTTGGCTTGGTGGCTGCTGCTTTGGAGCCGTGGGGTGTTGGTGTTGTATTGTTTAATTTATGGTTGTTGGGGGTTTGTTCTTTCCTTTTGGTGTTGTCTCTTTTCTTTTGTTTTGTGCAGGTTGCTATTGTGGTGTCAGTTTTTGATTCTTTGGGCTACGGCATTGGATGGCAATGTAGCTTTGGCTGTAGACATTTGACTGTTGGGCAATTGGTGACTTCCTTTGACTCCTTTTTTGTTCGTATGTGCTTAGGTTGGTCTTCTTTTTTGTTTTGTCTTGGATTTTATTTTTAGATGGATTCTGAGGCTCTTAAGTTTTTTTTAAATGCTGTATTTTAGCGAGTTTTGGAGTCTTTAAGGACTTGTAACTTTTTCTCTATATTAACACGTACGCCTCTTCCGTGGGGTTTTACTTTAAAAAAAAAAATCGATAAGCTACCTAAAAGCTAGCCTCAATTTGTTCTTCAATACTAAGGTGCTGAATTTGATCAATGCATTCAAGAAGTCATCCATTAGTTGAGAGTACTTGCCTGAAGAACTTGTCAATTCTTTGAGTGTACTCGCTCTGCTATTGGGCAACAAGATATTATTGCAACATAACTCACCTAGAATGCTCATCAAATAGAATTCACTTGAAATTCTCATCACACATCCACTAAAAAGATGTCACTTGCTCACTTAAGATAACCTTCAACTCAGTAAGTAAACACGCTCGTTATACACAGATTATAATAGAATCGACTCGTCTAGCTCAGTTCGAGTTGCCCTATCTTGCTTAGGAGATTTGACCGATTCCCTTCGAACAAAATTTCTAAGAGACCCCTCTCGTATCTTGGAATTCTTTAATTCTCAAGTAAGGTATTACTTATTTCACTCCAAATAACTTTGGACCTAACATTCCTTCGTTCAACATTGAGCATGAAAATGCTAAGACAAGGATTTAGAACATGTATCACCCTAGGAGATGTCTCTGCATGGTGAGTGACCAAATGATTATATAACTTGAAAGAAATTGCAACAGGTAGATGATTATTTGAAAAGATTATTACATTCACATGAATCTGGCTTTCAGCCTTACCATTGTAGATTCTGGGAGATTCACAATAATATCCCAAGGCCATGAGAGCAAGTCATACTGTCATTATTAAGATAAATCAACTGAGACCCTCTAGAAAATTTGAATCCCAACTTTATACTACTCTCCAAATGTCGCTAGAGTAAGTAGTCAACACTATTCTTCATAAAAGCCTTCTATTGTTCACCATCAATTCGCTTAGCGTCGACTTAAATAAAGACTGCAATCCTGATGCAGAGGAATGCCATAGCATTTATATTCTCATGGAAGAGTTCATCCGCATGGTCAAGCTAATCAAATCCATCCTTGCTTATTAAGGGCAACATCCAAACCTATGTGTCGCAAAACATGAAATTAATATTACAAGAGGGTTATATAGCCTAACATCTTTTGGAGGAACTGAGCTTGAGGTGTCAAGATAAAGCAGCCTCAAACTCTAAAGTTGGGAGAGGTTTATACTGCCTCCAGTTTATCATTTATTGCGACGATTGTTGCAATAGACGGGTGTTATGAAAAATAACTTAGTTAAGCGAAAGTAGATAATTTCGAGATCCGATACCTCAGAAAAAAATACTCGTTGTAGGTCATGTTATTTGGCTCTGTAAGTGTTAATAAAAAGGTTGATTCCTCCCAAGTTATCTTATTTGTCTGATCATTAAAATGCGAAGATGCATGCTCCTGTCATCCATGTTAGGGGTGTCAAAATGGGTTGATGGGTCAGGATTGGGTCCAACTCGAGTTGACCCGAGTCCAAACAGGTTGACCCTACCCTGACCCGTGCGGGTTACCGGATTGACCCGACCCGACCCAACCCAACTCACCCTTTCGCGTGCACTACAATAGGAGCAAGGCGGGACACGGATGACGGGATGATGACCGCACGGACGACAACGTGGACGATGTTTACAGCTAGAGCGGACGGACGACGGCACGGGATGACCGACGACATTCCCGCCATTGGCTAGCGTGGACGGGACGACGTCGACGGCACAGTGGCAGCGACAGGCTAGCGCGGACAGGACAAGGTCACAACTCACGCGTGATATTCCCAGGTCAACCCAGGTTGATTTTGGGTTTCCGGGTCAACCCGAACCCAACAAGTTTTACAAACGGGTCAGAATCTCGAACCCAAACGCAACTCGTTTCTCAAACAGGTTTACCCTAACTCGGAATTTTCGAGTTGAATTCGGGTCGAATTTTCAGGTCGTGTCAAATATTGACACCCCTAATCCATGCGCAATTAAGATTGGATGGTGCGGTGGTCCTCTCAACTCTAATACCATTTGATTGAGATTCTCCACCATTATAAAAGTTATTTTAATTTACTGCTCTTTTTCTGTCTCCGATTTTTCCATCTACTAATCAGGAAAAAAAATTCTCTCAGGATATTCTGAAATTCTTAATTGTATTAATAAAGATAAATTTAAAGCTTTTAAAAATTTTCATGACTTATTTTATATTGTAATATATTTGCATAACTATTTTTGTTCTGATTTAGCTCGCTTTCTCTCTCTCTCTCTCTCTCTCATAGCTCCTTACTACATCACTTGTGCACAATCCCCATCTCAGCCTATTGCTTCCCCAATTCCAAAAACTCACTGCCGGCTGATAGCCAGAGACATATTTTGAACAAATTTCTTGCTACTATATATTTTTATTTGACTGTTATTTTCTTTCTGATTTTACAAATATTTTGGGCTAGAAAATTGCATTTTAAAACAACTTTTAAAAAAAATTATTTTTCTCATAATAAATTTTCAACCATCTTTACAAACTGTTATAGCTGTTCCAAACTGACTCAAAGTTTATATTTTGACCTGTTATTCATAAAAAATAAAGATGCAGATTTCAAAATTAATTAAGGTTTAAATTTTGACTTAGAACTGTAGACCATAAACAATAAGATTAAAAAAAACTCTTATATCCTGATCAATATATATATAATTGTATATTTTTAAGCTATACAAATGAGAAGATGACCCAAAAGATTCTAAGTAAAAATAATTTACTAATATTAAAAATATATATACACTTAAATGTTCAACAAAAGAATAACTTCTCGCTTGTCAATAGTGTCATTGGCAAATTTCTGAGCAGCCATGTTTTCATCTCATCATGATAGAGCTTCATGGTAAATTTTTATCTTACAATTCTTTTTTTTTTTTCTTCTAATCTTCTTTCTATTTTGGTTTAATTCAAAAACTCCTTTTCTTCATAGTTGTATTTCATGGATTATTGCCCTCATTTATTAGTTATAAGAAATTTGTTATCTATTTTTTTTTTCAAAAAATAATAGTATATAATATCTTAAAAACTTTATAAAAATTTGTTTCTCATAATAATTTCATAATTTTAATATACATATATACGCTCATCCATAGATCCTAAAGGTCTCAGTAACTATAAAAATAATTGAAAAACTATTGCAAAAAAAATTACTGTGGGTGTTAATCTTTTTTTTAATTAAAATATTTTTTTATATTTAAAAATAACATAAAATTATAACTGAATAAAAATATTACAACTATCTAAAAAGCAAACTTCAAAAAACCAGTGGCAGAACATCCTCTTGCTTCTTAATTTCAAAAGCCCAAAACCAGCCCTATTAATTTTCTTATAAAAGCCCATTTTTTGGCTCTTATTTATACCAGGTTAAAAAAATGTGATTTTTAAAATAAATTAATTTTAACTAATATTTTTCAAAATTTATGATAAATTTAATTTCAATTTTATTCCAAAAAATGATAAAAATTATTTTTGTCCTGTACCTTAACAGTCGATAGCTTCTTTGTGCAAATATCTTTTCAACCTTCGCATTCAAAGTAGTACAAATTCAAAAATAAATGAGATATTATTCAACAAAACAACTAAAGATGATATTTAAGGAGAATCTCTCGTATAAGAAAAAATCTCCTGTTAATTTCATCTAGAAGTTTATTATTAATTTACTTGTTTTATACGCAAACTAATTCATGAATGACGAATCTAATAAATTTATCATTTTTTTAAATAAAAGCAATCTATAAAGGAGACTATTAGTGTTTTAACATAAAATGGTATCACCATCACCATTCATCAGTGGGACTATTGGCCAAAAAATGGTTGCATAATATGTGGCTGTGCATGGTTAACTCATCTTGACAACTTAATAGAAAATGATAGAAAACCACAGTGCCACTTCCTGAATTTATGGCTGTCAATTTGATCGATGTTAATAGAATATTTTCACCGGAATTACAATTTCTTATTCCTTTTAGGCTCAGAATAGAAAATGAGCCATCATTTGTCTAAGTGCACCACTTCCGTGAATGATTTATGATATGTAGCTGAATTATTGACAATTTATTTGAACTATTCTGGATTTTTCTTTTTTTTTTTTTGGTATTTGTTCATAATTATGTTGATAATCTCGAATGGAAGCGAGAAGAATCACGTCTTATTGAACAATATTGAATAAAGTGGGGAATATTATTTGGTACAAAAGTAAGTTAGTGGATATCAATGATAGTTATGTGGTGGTCGATATGTAAATAGAGGTATATAGTTTGGTTATATGGGTCAAATGTTGACAAATTCAAACATAATAATATTGGACGTAATAATGTTACTTCTAGAAATCTCGTTATAATGAAAGAAATTGAGTACTGCTCCTTCTCCCAAGGGGAAGTCATCTAAGATAAGATAAATGAGTAATCTTGAAGGATATCATATATATGAAACACCACTAGATTGAAAAGGAGGCAAATTTATCACTCTATTGGGGATTCTAAATTACGTGAATTCTTGGAGGTGGACATTAGTCAAGTTGGTGATGCCAAGAGGATTATTATTAGGCAATAGAGGCATAATAATCTTAGCTTATTGGTCTAATGATTCTATTTGAATGATGTTGAGTAGGTAATCACAATGCGCAACTATTTTGGAGGCAGGTGAATTGCATTGGTTATAATGCCACGATCTTGATTGGAAAGATTTGTATAACAAAAAAAAATCTCATTTATGATTCTTCCATTCATTGAACATGATCATCAAGGGATGGCGGGCAATAATGCTATTAGTTTGACCTATTCAACCTCTTATATTATGGGTTAGTCCTAGCAATCGATGACGGTGGCTGAGCAGTGACCAGCACAAATAATGTCTCTGATTAATGATTTGAATAACATATTGCAATTATTAATATCATGAGTTTAACAGAGATGACATATCAAAATTTTGATGATTAGATTGTTGAAAAAAAAGTTCATCACTTATATTTGGAGTCTTTGAAAACTAATAATGAGACCTTATGAAATATTGTTTTGTGGAAGTCATAACGGCTTTGAGAATTTGAATACTTTTCAAGCGATATGTATAGGCGTATAGTAAAGAGATGTGTTGGAGTGATCAGATTTCTCGGCTTGTCTAGTGATTGATATGGGTGATGGCGTTAGCCTCTTCTACCCCTTCTTCCTTACGCACAAACAAGCCATGCATGAGGAAGTACATAGAGAATCAGTCAAGCACCTGTGAGGAGGAAAAGGATTAACTCGGGCCATCCAAATCAATCTTATCCAAGTTAGTCGGTCTTGCTTTAGCTTATTCATGTTTGTTTTGGATTCCAAATTTGCACAATGTTGATGTTGATATATTCATTGTAACTGGTCAATCTTTTCAATGGTATTCCTATATCATTCAGAGCTTCTTCAACTTCCAAATAAAATATTCAAAAGAAGCATGGATTAAATACAATTCAATCAAATTTTATAAGTTCTCATGATCAGATTCATGAACTGCCTGCAAAATGGGTTTAGAGACAGATAATTGCTTTTCATTTCGTTAAGCTTTCTGCTAAAGTATTATTATTAGTATTATTATATAGTACCTTTTATGCCCCATGCATAATTTAGAATTATTTGATTTAATATGATTAACAAAAGCATCAAATGCTATTTTTATGCAAGATTTTTAGAATCCGATCAAATATTACATTGGTGGTTCAAAGATTTATTGAGATTGAACCGGGAACTAAATTATGACGATATAAATATAATAAAATTAATTTAAAATATTTTATGATTGTAATTTTTTTAATAATGATAATTAATAAATGATAATATGTATATATGTAAGATATATCATGAAATATAATGCACATGTATGAAAGAAGTTAAAAAAATATTAATTCCAATGTCATATCTTGATTGAATTTTTATCAAAATAGTTTAACCGTTCACAAATTTTACGGGTTTAACATGAAATTTGCCCTATTGGATACAAAGTTGTATTTGAAAAAAATAAAAATAAAAAAAGCACAACCTTCTAAGTAGAGAAATGAATCAAGCTCTCAAACGAAGAATGAGGGAGAAATTGAATCTAAATGAAGCTATTAAAGAATTGATTTATAAAATATTTTATTGAATCAGTTTGAACAAAAAAGAGGAGTCAAGCTAAGATACAGAAAAAAAAATCAAACAAAAAAAAAGATTTTAATTGCCAATGAGATTTCTATGCTTGTGTTGAACCAACAAACCCTTACTAATAGACAATGATCTTACATAGAGAATGTATATGTTGCAGTTGGCGTGGCAAGCTGCTCAGTAGGGGTGTCAATATTTGACACGACACGAAAATCCGACTCGAACCCGACCCGGAAAACCCGACTCGAACACAACCCGAGTTCAAAACGGTTCGGGTTCAGGAATTCGACCCGTTTGAAAAACAAGTCGGGTTCGAGTTGACCCGACGGGTTGCCGGGTCAACCCGAAAACCTGTTTAAAGCCCTGCCCGCCCTGCCCTGGCCTACTTGCGCGCATCCGGGCTCGCCAGCGAGCTCGCTCGCGCTCGCCCGCACCCGCCCGCGCGCTCGCCCGCCCTCGCTTGCGCCCGTCCGCGTGCTCGCCCGTGCCGGCTCGCACGCTCGCGAGCGCTTGCCGACACGTCAGCCTTCGTGACCCGGCTCGGGTCGGGTCCGGGTCCGAGTCCAGTTTTCTGACCCATTTTCCTACCCGAGTCTGATTAGGGTCAACCCATTTAGGCCGCGGGTCATTCCGGGTTCGACCCGAACCCTACCCGAAACCCGATTTTAACACCCCTACTGCTCAGCGAATAAGTTAGACTTGGTTGATGATTAGTAGCCAAAGAAACTTTGGATTATTTCTAAATTAAGGCTAGTATCCTTGGCTAGCTCACCTGACAAGAACTTCTAGTGAGTAATTTCGATGAGTTGATATATTCATTTAGACAAATATTCTCAATTAATGGGCAGCTCTCCTTGGCTTATTGGTTGGGAGCTTTATGTCGCTCTTAAATGTTGGACCTAGAGGTTTGGCCAAATTCCTTGTGTGTGACATGCCAAGTTGAGGTCAAGAAATCCTCTAGAACCATTCCTAAAAAGGGTTCACATGACATTGGAAGGTTCTGGAAGGATATGGAAGATTCTAGAGAGTGTAACACCCAAATGTTGGACCAAGAGGTTTGGTCAAACTTCTTGGCATGACATGCCAGAGTTGAGGTCAAGAAATCCCCCAGAACCATTCCTAAATGGGTCATATGACATTAGAATGGTTATGGAGGACCTGACCTCAACTCGGCAGGTCACGCAGGGGCGGAACCACGTAGTCCGCAGGGGAGGGGGGGGGGGGGGGGGGGGGGGGGGGGGCAATTGCCCCCCCTAAAAAAATAAAATTATCCTTATGCTACATGACAGGCTAGTGATATTTTAGTGGATGGAAGTCTGGAGGTCTTGATATTATTAACGTCTCCATCAAAAACTTTCTTTATCTCTACTATTTTCAAACTAAAATCTTCTCAAATGGATTTTATTTTGACTGCTTTTTTTATGTTTAATATGAATACAATTAAAAATAATTTATCTGGAATGGTATTCTAACTTGATCATTAAAAGAGATTTTAAGGACACTATTTTGTACTAATGAAAAATTATCGAATGGCACCTAAACTCTGTCCGATGCATCTAGAAAATTACAAACTTTGCAAAATAGAATGCAAATCTTATAATTTTTTTATTTAACAATTATAATGTAATATAAGAATTTATTTTGAATTTTATCATTAATATATAAAGTTTGCCCCCCCTAAAAATTAAGGTCAGTTCCGCCCATGAGGTTACGCCCAAGAGGTTTGGTCAAACCTCCAGGTCCAACATTTGGGCATGACATTTGGCTACTAACTAAAAAATTTTAGGTTTGAGTCTTACGTATGTGACATATATATGAATTTGCCTAATAATCACCCAAAAAAGAAAAAAATTTAGCAGTATGAACCGAGTTGAAGCTAAAACACGCGATTAATTTGGTTCAAAGCGACTTGAAGTTTTCTTAAACTTCAAATTTCATGAGTTCTTATTTTGGTTCAAGTTATAAGTGGTTCAAAAAGATTCTCCATCAAAATTTTTTTGCACCAGATTCGTATTCTCAAAATGCCTTAATTAATTTGATCTAGATGAATATAACTATGCATGCCCATTTCTTTTAAAACTATGGAAAAAAATAACTTTTTTAGTAAATATTTTGGTGGAGAACTTTCTATCAATAGAAAATAAGTTATTTTTTTCCTTTTATCCCTTTTCAATAAATTTTATATCAAAGTTAATGAAAAAAAAAGCAACGAGTATCTATGATTTTGCATTTAAAAATATTCAATATTATAATTTTGTTACAAGACAGTCTACATATTTACATATATTGTGAAAATCAGAAGCAATGAAATATTAAATTGTGGAGAAAATCTGCTTGAGATGGAAATCATTAGAACTCTTAATAAGCTTTCAAGCTTGTAATTTGCAAAATATTTTACTTTTCTAATCAAACTTTTAGCATCCTATTAATAAAATTCTCTAACAAAATTATATTTTAGGCATGCACTACATTAGTTACATATTAAATACACTGCACATTTAATTGGCAAATGTGCATTTATTTTATTAATTTGCAGTTATTAGCAATATATTTGTGCTATAGTTTTAATTAAACATGGCAATATAATTTTGGATTATATTAAAAGTGTGCTTTAGAGAACAATAATTTTATTTTCATTTATTTTAATATTGAAAATATTCATATATTTAAACAATTGAAGATATTTGTAAAGTGTTAAATCTAAATTTAATTGTGTTTCCAATTTTGCATCCAACCTGCAAATATAAAGATCTAGACAACTCATTCTTTTTAAAAACACACTTTCTAAATTCAAGCAACCAACTCAGCCCTTAAATGAAATATCAAATATCTGAGCAAACAGATTTTGCTTAGAACTACATTGTGCTTGAATCAAATTTTTGATAAACAGGCATAAACTATAGTGAAATAAACTAGAAATAATAGTAAAATAAATCAAAGAGCATAAGCAAAACAAAAAAGATGGATCCAGATATTAGAAAACAAAATGCCTATCATCTTCTAAACATCAATCTTTTAAAAGTTGTATTTTTAGAGAGCTGATGGTTCTTTAAAGACTTGTAATTTTCTAGTTATATTAACACGTAGGCTCTGCTGAGCTTTATCCAAAAAATATATATATAACAATATGTGAGCAAGCCAAGCATCCGCTTAAAAATCTACTCAATATTTATCCCATGAACAAAAAATTTAAGGAAGAATACACACATTGACTACTTAATATTTATCACTTCTTCCATCACAATACTTGTCACATCCAGAAATACCAAATTAGCTTTATCCTTGTCCTTGTGAAATTAAATCAATTAGACTCCAAAGCCATCAAGCTTTAGAGACCCAAGAGTCTTTATTAAAGAAGAGCTCATGCATGCTATTAGAAGAAAGTGGCCAAATTGCCAGTAGAAGTCCATGAATAATTAACTCACTAACTAAAGAGAAAAAGGCATAAGTGGGCCAAAAACCTTTTCAAACAGAACAAGGCATCTTAGCTAATCTTATCGGATGAAGAGCTCCTAAATTCTCTCTCTTAACAAAGGATGAAAGTGAAAAAAGTATGCATTTAGCACCTTTAAGTATATGAAAACATACCAAATGCCTAAATATGGAATTAGGGAAAGATAACAGCTTTCCATTACGTTAATCCTTCTCTAAAAGGACAAAGTTATCATATCGAACATTAGAGACAAATTGTTGAATAACGAGCCAATTGCAGAAGTCAAAAAAACCTGCATAGCAGAGCTGCATAGATAAAGAAATTCCAGAATGCTAATGGCTGAAGGAATATTTGAATAAACTATTTTCTATACCAACTCAGACTTATATGATTATTATATATTACTTTTCACTGTCATGTAATCATGCATGCATCATTTAGAATTAGATATATGATTTAAAAAAGATTAACAAAAAGCATCAGATAGTATACAAGCTTAGTTACTTAATAAAGAAAGCTGACTTTTATTTAAAAACAGTAATAGAGGTTTCCCTTAACGATTGTTTATTTAAAAAAATTCTGTACATTTTATACTAGTGTTTAAGTGTACTCAGAACATTTTTTTATCAAAATCTGATAGTCAACGAAGAAATCTGACTGCCCATTGCAGGAAGGAAGAAAAAATATATATAAATTGATAGATTTGAGATTAAAATCATTGCATCAAACTCAACGAACATATCCTAAATTTTTTTTTTTTGTGTGTGTGTGTGGAAATAACATATCCTAAACTTACAAAATAATAAGAAACATAGCTGCTTGAAACTCATATGTCACAAAAATGATAATGGCACAGTACTTTTTTCGAAAAGTTAATTAATTCGCAGTAACAGCTTTCTCCAACCAAGTCCACACATAATAGAAAGCATTAAATCAAGGCATAAAAAGTAAAGAGGGGACATATGTCAGAATTCAGATCAATGCATATTCTGCATTTCAAATTTGAAATGTTAAATTGTTATGGACTTTCCCAAAAATATTGTTAAGGAGATCTATACGTTTAGGGGGGAAAAACATAGCGTTATGAGAGAAAATTATGATAAGGCTTTGCTAATCAATGAATCTTAAAAGTTATTTGTTTATTTGAGATTATTATAATATAATTTTTTATTAATTAATCAAATATTAAGTATGCTTTAAAGTAAATTAAAAGATTTTACATACAATCTCACTATTTTTTTCCAGTTTTATGAGATGATAAACAAATAAAGATTAATATTCAGATTTACAGTCAGAATAAAATTAAAAAAAAAGAAAAAAAGAGTAAAAAGAAAAAGAAACTTATTTGAAAGAAAAGTAGAGAGAAAAT
The DNA here is from genome assembly GCA_019925795.1 of Dendrobium chrysotoxum. Taxonomy (NCBI): domain Eukaryota; kingdom Viridiplantae; phylum Streptophyta; class Magnoliopsida; order Asparagales; family Orchidaceae; genus Dendrobium; species Dendrobium chrysotoxum. The sequence continues at coordinate 75,831,987 of CM034313.1, forward strand.
AATTCTTTTAAATAAATTTCTAATAATACCCACACAAAATTTTAAAAAAATTATAATATAGTTTTTATATAAATTAAATTAATAATAACATTTTTTTAACATTTAATAAAAAAATTTAATTAACTCTTCTCTTTACTCTTCCAGTGCTCAGTGTAGACGAAAATAAAAACATGTCCGGAACATTCACAAGTTTTTGAACTTTATAAAAATGTTTACTACAACGCAAAAAACTAACGAAATCACTAAAGATATAAAGGATTACGCCCAGAATCAGAACAATTAATCGTTTTCCTCTTCACATAAAAATATTCATGAAAGAAAATTATCATGATGAGTTCATTGAAATCGTTGATCTCTTGTGAGTCAATCCCTACCTCAATCATCCTCTCAGAAACTTTCTTCCAAATCCTATCTGAATCACTAGGAAGCTAATCAAATAGTATGAGCAGCGCTAACAGCAAAAACAAGATCATAAAATTAAAATTTCCTTCAACAGGCACCATTCATCGCATTGCCATTTTCATCAACCTTATGCACTCCCGCCCCACCGCCAGCCAAAGCAGCGGCGGCGGAGGGTGAAACGCCGCTCATCGTTTCTCCTCTACGAGAGCCCGAGTGCCCAAACAATTGGTGTTTGTTATTGTGCATCCATACCTTAAAAACGCCTTTGCCGATTCCAATTTCATTGCAGTACTTTTCCACCAATTCTTCATCTCTTTTCTGAAGCCGCCATCCAAGTTTCTCCGAGAGCTCCAGCATCCTGTCCTTCTGCTCCGGGCTAAATTTGGTCCGAAACCGCTTCCTTAGCGGCGTCACCGACACCACGGGGGTCGGAATCGTGAAGGATCTTCCGGCACAAGCAGGCGAATCCCCATCCCGGACGCCGTTGCTTAGAGCAAGTAGCATGTGGGGGGCCGAAGAGAAGTACGGAGGCGGGGAAGGGCTAGGGCTTCTTGGGCGAGAACCGTCCACATCGACGTCCTCGCCATCATCATCCCGTCCGTCACGCTCGCCCTCTCCCTCAAGGCAATCGTCACCGGACGCTGCGGCGCCAGCCGCGCGGTGGCGGATGGCGATCCGGCGGTGAAAGTTTCTGTGGCATCCGCAGGCTGCGCATTTGAGGGAAGTTGGGTCGGCGGGGTTAGCAGTTAGGGACGGCATGAATTCGCCGCAGCCATCCAGCGCATGGCCCCCGAGGCTGGCGGCATGGTTCTTCAGGCACTCACGATAGATAACTTCATCTGCTTCTTGTAGCGGTTGCGGCGGTGGCAGTGGTGAGGTCGTCCGCTGCGGCTTCTTTGCTTCGCCGTTAGGATGGGGAAAGCCCTTCAGCTTGACATCTGGGTCTCTGATTTTCGTGACGGTTTCCATTGCTGATTATTTTTAAACTTTTAAAGAGATTAGAGGGAAAGGTAGGGTTAGGGTTTGGGGATTAGGTAGAGCCGTGTAGAAACGGGAAGGAGGAATGAAGGAAAGAGTTTGAGAAACGAAACGGAAGAAAATTGCAGGATGAGGACTGTGGAGGTAAAAGGAATCAAAGACTGCACTAGTGTTATGAGGTTCAGGCCACACGTTTTAAACTAGGGTTTGGTGTTATCCGGAATTGTGATAACCGAGATCGAACAAGCAAATCTCAATTCACGTACCTGATTTTGATCTATTAATCCAACTTTTAGCGGTTTAATTATTATTAATTTATTTCTTATTCAAAAAAAAAAATATTTATTATCTTTAAATATAGTTTAAATTTACTATAATTACATAAAGTACATATTGAAAATTTTGACTTTATATATCCTATAATATTCTAAAATGAAAAAAATATACATATTTTATTATTTATTAGAGAAATATATTTGAAAGTTAAGATCAAAACGCTTTCGAAATTTCAATAAAAGCTGTAGTTTATAGTAGCCACTTTCGTTGGAATCACCCGCAGGATTTAAAAAATGTGCTCTGCTAGGGTTTCTGGATGGCGCTCCTCCATTCGTTGTTGTGTCCCTCTCCACGCTTCTCAGGAAAGTTTCGTGCCCTAATCTCTTGTGGTTTTCGTTATTTTTGTTTCAATGGAGGTCAAACGTCTTCAGGATCCTAGTTTTTTGGAGGGCTTTCCCTCATCTCAGTCTTTTCGAGAGGCTTTATCGGGTTCTTCTTCTTGTTTGAGCTCTAATTTTCCTGACCTAAAAATTTCGTCTTTCGTGGACTGCCATCGCTTTGGATTTCGGATGAGGAAGTTCTGGCTCTTGTAGCTCCTTTCGAGTTTGCGCTTGTCGGTGAATTTCCGTCTCATAGGCCTTCGCTTAAGGCTATTCGCAAATTTTTCTTTAATCTCAAGCTCAACGGTGAATTCTCGGTCACTGTCCTTAACCCTAAACATGTTCTTATCAAGCTTGTGAATGATTTGAACTACTACCATGTTTTTTACCATCGCTCATACTTTGTGAACAATTGTTTCATGAAACTTTTCAAATGGTTTCCTACCTTTGATGTTGAAATTGAATCACCTATTATCCATATTTTGATTTCTTTTCCTAATCTGAGACCACATCTCTTTGCCCCGAGGATTCTCCATGGACTCAGTTCCATGTTCGGTAGACCCCTTAAAATTGATCAGGCTACCTCCTCTGGTAGGCGGCCGTCGGTTGTGCGTGTGTTGGTGGAATTGGATGTGACCAAAGTTTATCCTGATAAGGTTTGGGTTGGCTCCGAGGGCTTGGGTTATATCCAATCGATTGTTATGGAAAGTTTTCCTTTCTATTGCTTTCACTGTAAATCTTTGGGTCATTCGAAGCTTGAATGCCCTCTCCTTCATCCCCCGGTGCCTCATGTTCCAGCGGAGGTTGTTTCTCCTGTCACTGAGCAGTATAATAAGGGTATTTTTTTGGCTCCAGCTGGTATGGTTAGTGATTTACCTGTTTCTTTTCCCCCTGCGGGTCCTGTTGTGTCGGATAATGGTATTGTTGCTTTAGCAGATGCTATTTGTGATCCTGTTGAGCTTGTACCTAATCGGGTTGATTTAGTTAATGATGAGCCTGTGGGCCAGTCTTTGGCTCTGGTGGGTTTTGAGGCTCAGGGTGTTGAGGTTTCTTCTGTGACTCCTCTTCCTCCTTGTGGACCTCCGAAAGGACACAAACACCATCGCCCCGCGAGGGGAGACAGTATCTGGCCAATGGAAGGGCAGATTTGATCACACATATGATTAACCTTTGAGGATAGCGGCTCTCACCAGCACACCCTGATGGGTAATAATATATATGATCTGATCGTAACGGGTTTTCCCCACCCGATACATTAGCTCGAATGGGGTTTATTTGAGAGTGTGATTCGGTTTCCCACGGGCGTAAGCCCCCGTGGTTAATTACATCTCAAGCCGGAGCCTGAGAATACTCTCGATTAATGATTCTATATTATACTTTCTGAATTGGGATTGGCACAGAGGGGGAAGACTAGGAAGTCCTACTCGAAGGGAAAGAGAGGTTCAACTAGGCTTAGTCAACATGCACGGCTCACATCAGCATCCGGAGGGACTAAGGTAGTGAGAAGAAACTGGAGAAAAATAAATAAATCATGCACTCGAAACATGCAGGAGGGAAGGATGGAGGTGGCGTCATCCATGTGACGCGGATATGTAGGGTTTAGGGTCTCTGGAAGACAGAAGACCTACCTACTGATGAGGCGTACTACGAAACAATAGTAGCCTTGAATCCTAAATCTAATGGGTTTAGTGTTCTACGCAACACTAACACCCGTGTCCTAACTAATGCAATGCAAAACCTGGACTTACCCCGGCCTGGAAGGGGGAGCCAGCTAACCACCTAATCGCTTTAAAACCATGCTGTCCAGTCATTTATGAAAGATGGTAGGTGGGTTATAGTTCTCAGAAATAGGGCCGACATCTAGAGGATTTCCTAATTGGCCCCGGACTGATGTCGGGTGAATGCTCCTATGACTATTGCAATTAAAATTTTGATTTAGTTGATTTCTAATGCAATGTATGCTAGTTGAAGCTTCCAAATCATGTATGCATAGAACTTTAAAAAAAGCTTATAAAAATAATTTTTAGAATTAGACTGGGCTTCCCCAGGTCCGACACCTCATCCTCATAGGTCAGATTATCCGGACTCTACCCGCAGGCGGGGAAGTGTCTTATAGAAGGAGAGAAGGAATGCATTAATATGCATGCGACCCCGGACGGTTCCGACAATTCTCTAGGTCGTTAAGTTTCTAAATTGCTTAAACCTTAAAATTTTAAATATTAGTTACGAGTAGAAAAAGTTTTAGTCCTTAGAGAGCCTAACGAAGTCCAGGTTAAAACAAAAGCGGCATGCAGATCGCCAATAAACTATGAAAAACATGCAACCTATACACAATCATCATCAAATCAAACATGATACATAATTAAACAAATCAATTAAATGTCCATAGGCCAACTGCCCTTAATTACAACCCAGGGTCTGCAGAAAATTAAAGTGGCCGGGCACCACTGCCAACAACCCGGATTTCTAATCCTAAGACTGACGCAAGTTATTTTGAGTGGGATACACTTGGTCTTCATCTTCTTGATCTTCTCTTTCTTAGACTCCTTGGATCTGAGCTTCCTCGGACTCCTTGGACCTCAGCTTCCTTGGACTCCTCGGGTAGTAGAATAATCCAAATTTGGATTCCCAAATAGAAAAGGACTATCATCATATTGGGTGTCCTTTTCTCTTTGGGCATCCAACCTTTGGGTTTCAGCATCCCCACTCAAAATAGACTTTCACAACTCTCAACCAATATTACAAATAGTTACATTAAATGAAAGCAGTAAATCTAGACTCTCCTGCAAGGTTATCCTAATGAAAATCATCCCAAGCAGTTTATATTATCCCAAGCAATTTATATAAAAATAAAAATACTCATCACAGCCACACTTGGCCATGCTCTTAATTATTTGAGGGCTAAGCAAGCTCTGGAGCACCTGTAGCAATTTATAATGATGATTTTAATTAGCCCTCATTTATTTAGGGGGGCTGAGCAATTTCTGGAGCATCTGTATGAAACAATGTTAGTATTTAAATCATGAATTTTGCCCCCCTTTATTTTAGCATGGCATGAGCATGGCCACCTGCAGAAAGTATCATTAGTATCAAGATCGATCCTAACCTATGGGTAGTCTATCGTGCAATCACATCAATTTCCAGAGTGCAGTAAAAGTAAACAAACACACCAGCATCATCTCAATCACAACATACAGTGAAATCTCAGAAATCTCGGCACACAACAGAAAGGTAAACACCGGCCTAGCCTAGGTCTAAAAGTGGTGCCCTAACAAACCATCTAGATGTGTGTGAAAAGCTGTGTAGCTGAGGTAGATCCTAAGCTGGGTAGTTAGTTACAATTGCCTACTGTCCAGGTTGGTTGTAGGTCTAAAAGGAAATTTTAATTAAAGTATAAATATTAGCGAATTAAGATCCATTTTATTTAATTTGGTATGTAGGTCAGTTTTAATGCTTAGGGTAATAATATTTAAAGTTTAAATTGCATTAGTGAGTTTTAGGGGGTTCGGGGTCCACCTATACACTAAGCAAAAGGGGGTCCAAAATTAACTTTTTGATTAAAGGGTATTTATGACTAGCTAATATTTCTATAAAATACTAGGCCTTAACCTGATCAGTTAGACAGTTAGTATGCTCGATTTGGATTCTTCTATCCAAAGTTATGAATTTCTGAAGTTTTGGTCTCGTTTTGAACTAAGTTTGACCGGATTGTTGACTTTTTTATTTAAGTTGATTTCTGGAATTTTAATATTTTTAATAAATACTAGAACCTAATGTGAGTTGAGTGCCTTTGAGTTTTCTGGATTTGGAGTTTCCTACGCAAAGTTATGAATTTTAGAAGTTTCGGGCCCTAGATTATAGGCTACGGTTGACCAAAGAGTTGACTTTTTATTTTAGGTTGATTTCTGGACACCTAATATTTTTTAAAAAAACTAGACCTTAATTAGAGTTAGGTGCCTTTTAGTTTACCCATTTTGGAGTTTTCTGTAATTAGTTATGATTTTTAGAAGTTGGGGCAATTAAATGAATTATCGGAATTGCCTAATTAGGGGTACTTTGGGGGTTTTGGCCCAAATCAGCTCCAAACTGATTGGAATCACCCCAAAGGTCAGAAATGACCTAAGAAGGTGTTCCCGAGTGTTTGGGGAAAATTTGGGATTTTTAATAATTTTTAATGATTTAATTAATACAAAAAGGTGATTTTTGATTAAGGTTGAATTAAAGTCCAGATTAAGATCCAATTAAGGGGGGCCCTAATTATCTAAGGTTGGGGACTGAATTCTGGAGAGTTTGAGGTATTATGGGTATTTTTCTGATTTAAAATGGATTTATTATATTTTTCTGAAGTTTTTAAGACTTAATTAATGGGTAAATTAGGGTTTGCCAATTAAGTGTTTTAAAGAGTCCAGAAAATTCTTAGAAAATTCTAGGGGGTTTCAAATGTCACTAAGCACTAGTGTTTAAAGTTTCATAGCAATCCGGGATCTATCCTAGCTCCTAGAAATATTCTAAGTTCGCTAGACAATCCTTAATTATTGTCCTTAGTGTGTCACTACACTAAGCAGGAATAAAGTGAGTTAGCTAACCCTTAGACATAACATAAAGAGGGTAAATGCAGCAAATATAAACACACCAATCAAGTCCTTAGATCTAAGAGAGCCTAGGCTAAGTGCTTGTGCAATCTACACATGCAAGGACTACGAAAATACTAAGTAAATAAACCTAATGAAGTGATTAGTGAATGATTGGGACACAATCACCCACTAATCCTTCTCCCACATGAATTGCTCTTCACATACATAACCTAGGTTTAAGATTTCACTAAGTGGATCTCCCAAGATTAAGGATTTAATAATATATGTAGTTTTAAAAATATTTAAAATACATATATGTATTAAGTACACAAATATATAATTTTTAAAATAAGATAGTTTGAAAATGATTTCATGTTATATCCCTAGGAGATCCACTGGCCACCACCAAGGGGTTTCAAAATATTTTCATATTTAAAATTAATTTTTAATTTTAAAGTAATTAAATAATAATCAAATAATTAAGTAATTAGGTAGCACAGAAAATAATCCAAATAATACAGAATTGAATCCAGAAAATAATTTTAAATAAAATTTCATATTTTTCTGAAAAATTTAAGGTATTATACACAAAAATCTGATTTAAAACGAATTAGTTATGAATTTTGGAAGTTTAATGTATTAAAAAGGATTTTTAAATAATTTCAAAATAATTAATATTTAAAAATAATTATCAAATTAAATTAAATTAAGTATTAAAGTTTCTGGAATTTAAAATAATTTAATAAAAATAATTTTCATAAGTTTTGAAAAATAAATGAATTTTAAATTAATTAATTATTAATTAAATAATCTAAGTATTTAATTAATTATAATAATCTAAAATGGAAAAAATATTTATTAATAAAAAAAAATAAATAACAAAAATAATTATCTAATTTTGAAAATTATTTAATAAAATTATTTATTATAAATTTGAAAAATATTTAAATTTTAAATTAATTAATTATTAATTAAATAATTTAAGTAATTAAGGAAAGTATTTAAAATAAGGTATATTTATTAAATTTAAAAGAGTAAATAAACAAATAAATAAATAAAATCTCTGATATGTTAACATAATTGGAATAATAGATTCTTTACAAATTTGGAAAATAATTAAATTTTAAATCAATTAATTATTAATTAAGTAAATTAAGTAATTAATAATTAAGGAAAGTATTTAAAATAGAAAATATTTATTAAAAATAAAAAAAAGTAAATAAATTTATAAAAAAAAATTAATCTGATTTTGAAAATAATTTAGTAAAATTATTATTTATAAATTTAGGAATAATTAAATTTTAAATCAATTAATTATTAACTAAGTAATTTAAGTAATTAATAAACTAAAATAATTTAAAAAAAATAAGAAAAATTATTAATAATTCGAAATTAAATAATAAAAAAAATAAAAATAATAATAATAATTTTCTTATTTTAAAATAATTTAATAAAAGAATAATTTTTATAAATTTAGAAAGTATTTAAAGTTTAAATTAATTAATGACTAATTAGGTAATTTAGGTAATTAATCAATTAAAATAATTTAAAAAAAGAAAGTAATTATTAATTCGAATTAAATAATAAAAATAATAATAATTTTTCTGATTTTAAAATAGTTTAATAAGAAAATAATTTTTATAAGTTTAGAAAGTATTTAAATTTTAAATTAATTAATGACTAATTAAGTAATATAGGTAATTAATCAATTAGAATAATTTAAAAAAGGAAAGTAATTATAATTTGAATTAAATAATAAAAATAATAATAATTTTTCTGATTTCAAAATAATTTAATAAGAAAATAATTTTTATAAATTTAGAAAGTATTTAAATTTTGAATTAATTAATGACTAATTAAGTAATATAGGTAATTAATCAATTAGAATAATTTAAAAAAGGAAAGTAATTATTAATTCGAATTAAATAATAAAAATAATAATAATTTTTCTGATTTCAAAATAATTCAATATGAAAATAATTTTTATAAATTTAGAAAGTATTTAAAGTTTAAATTAATTAATTACTAATTAAGTAATTTAGGTAATTAATCAATTAGAATAATTTAAAGAAGGAAAGTAATTATTAATTCAACTTTAAGTAATAATAAAAAAAAAATTCTCTGATATTTCAAAATAATTAATGAAAAAAAAAATATATTTTTTTAATTTTAGAAAGTAATTTATTAATTTTTGATTAAATATTAAGATATTTAAACAATTAAATAATTAATAATAACTTAAAATAATATATTTTAACACAATTTTAATAATTAAATTATTGAAAAGTAATAATAAAATTTTTCTTATTTTTATTTATTTATTTTAAAGTAAAATAGATAAAAAAATATTTAATATTATCATTTTAAAAGTATTTAATAATTATTAGTATTAACTAAGTGTTTAGATTTTAAGTAATTAAAACTATTTTAAATAATAATAAATACGTCATAAAATATATATAATTTTAAATTAATGTATTTAAAATAATTATTAAATTATTTAAACATATTTTATAAAAAAATGTATTTAATTTTAATAAAATATTTATAAAAAAAAAGAAAGAGAAAATCAACGACTCATGCTATTCATGTACGCCGAATTCTATATCTCTAAAATTAAAAAAAAAAAAGGGTTCGTTCTCAAGAATGGCTTTATTGATTTTGATAAAATTTTAAATGTAGATTAAGAACATGAATAAAAGTCATGGGGAGGTATTTGAAAGCTCTAAAAAGCACTTATTAGAAAGATATACGGATCTAAGTGTGGTGACCTAGATCTAAAGTTTTGATAAAATCTTACCGTTAGATCTTCTAGATTTTAAAATATCTGAGCTTGTAGATTGTCCTCGTATATTCCTCTAGTTGAAGTTGAACTCCAATTCACCTTGGATCGGACGGTAGAAGCTTTGGAAGGGGAATGACTCGGGTCGTCGGAGATCTCGCGGCCGGCAAGATTTTACCAACGAATTTGAGTGGAGGAAGATGTGGAGATGTTGGAAGAGCTCTCACACTAAGAAAATTAGGGTTGAGAGCGGCTAGGAAAAAGAAAAAGAAGCCAGCCCGCTTCATGAAGCCCTAAAAGAGTATTTAAATGATTAAGGCCCTAGATCTACGGCTAGGATTCATCCTAAGCTTAATTAGGAGGGAATTGAGGTGATTTAATTAGCCGTCCGTTTGATTGCTTGATTTAGGAATAAATTTAAGCTCATGAGAATGAAAATAAATAAATAAATAAATAAGTAAATTAAATTAAGCATATTAGATTAAAATCAAGCTTACAATCAGATCCGATTCGGGTCAATTTGGGATTCAATTTGATTTACTCAAATTAACCCAGTTAAATTTAAATAAACTGAAGACTCGAATCAAATTAACCTCGACAGGGCTAAGGTAAACTAATCGGGCTCAATCGGATACGGTCGAGTCTACTTTGACTCAATTCAAGCTAATTCGAGCTCAAATTGGACTCGACGGGGCTTGATTAAATTAATTAAAGGCCATCGAGGGCACTCGAATGAAAATAAAGGTCAACACTCCTGCTGTTTTGGTCGATTCGAATGTTGTGTCTGTTAATGCCAGTGATGTGGGTGTTTCTAACCCCGAACTCTCCCCTGCTGCCCGTAGTATTGGGGATTTGGTGGTTCTGGTGCTGTCGTGGGTGTTGTTTCTCCGAATGTGCCCCATGCCATTATGTCTAGGAATGATATAAATTGTTCTGTTAATCTTATTGATAGTCCTATTGCTGGTGTGGAATTTTCTGGTGGAATGTCAGCTTCTTTAGCTGATAGTGGTGATAAAGTTTTGGTTGTTGTTGAGGAGGCAGGTGTTGTGACGCAACTGGTGGATGTGCCTATTTCTGCCATTTCAAATGCTAATTTATTACCCAGTGTTGATAGAAATTTTGTTCGGTGACAATGTGATTGGTTGTATGATGACATGGCGGTGGATAGTAGGGAATATTTTATTGCTAGCAACTTGGAATCGGGCTCGCTTGATAATTCTGGGTGGCATCGTAAACGTAAATCCAAGAAGTAATGACTCTCTTATTTCTTATTTTGGAAGTGTGCATCCTTTCCGCTTACGATACGTTGGTTGCGATGTTGGTTTTTACCGTATGGACGATGAGGAAGCAGCTCTGCTGCTGTGCCTTGGATGGCCAGGGTTGGTTGGCAACCTTGGTGGTTCGTTTTTCTACTACTCGGTTTGGATATTTTGTCTGTCCTCCTTGGATGGTCCCTCCCTGGTAACTAGGTGTCGGTCTAAGTACACTACTTGCCATTTCTGATTATCCAACTCTAATTTTGTTCATGTGCTGTTGTTTTCTTCTTTTTCTTGATTGTATTTCCATGGATGTGGCCCTTTTTGGGGTCTTCTGCTGTATCTTTTTCTTGAAATGTATTTTTAGTTAAAAAAAAAAATAGTAGCCACTTTCATTGCAAGAAATTGTTCGATCCCTTCTATTCTTAGTGGTTTTTCTCTTGTCATGATGATTCAGAGGCAAAGTTTGAAGTCTTTATCTTTAATTAGTCGTTGATTGTAATTGAATATTAGTAATGTTATATGTCGACACCATAAAACCTAAGCGTTAAAGGATATTAGATATGAGATTATCAGCTTTATATATTTTTTAAAGCTTGATCTGATCTTAATTAAAATTTGTTCGACACATAATTGAACATTCTTTGAAGCTTGTTCGTATTTTAGAACAATAGTTGAACAATAGTCGAAGAAACTTCGATCATGTTTCGAAGATGGTTCAATCATGGCCCGAAAAATTTCGGTCAATACTGTAACATTAATAAAAATTTTTTTTTAGCAAGATTAATCGAGTTTGAATCAATGTTCAATGAAACTTCAAGTAAAGTCCGAATTTATTATTTTACACTAGTGTTACATATAGAATTGGGCGTGTGATTACGAAAATTATTAAACAATTTGAGCCTAATGAAATGTAGAGAGAAATTACACAGCTTCTGTTGGATGTGCTGCTAAATGTCAACAAAAAACTTGGTTTGAACTACCAATTGCAAATCAGAAATATGTTTGTTATTTCTCGATGAAAATGATTTTAATTATGATGATCGTTAGGAGCACATTTTGTGGATATGAACATGTAATCAAATTTAGGCTCTTTATCAAGACTTTGATGTGTTATAATAATATAAATTTGATTATCTACAACTATTGTATTATAATCAGCAAGTTACTATAAAATATTATAATAATTTTAACATTTTACTATAAAATTTTATCATGTATTATACTTATCTTAGTGTTGAATCCTTTTTGATTGGATGCTACTATACTATTATTTGTTATTTAAAAGGCTTGAATAATATTTGAAAATTGTATGAAACTTATTTGAGTATGAAATTCAATAATTTTATAAATTTTTTTATTCAATCCTTATTTGAATCTTATTTGAATTTTGATCAATTTTTTTAAAATAAGAATGTTCAATGTTCAATTAGGGTTAAGATAATATTTGATCATCAATTAAAATTATTTTCATGTATGCCTCAACCTTGGCAAAATTTTATTCAAAGCTTTTTTTAATATTATTTAAATCAATTTTGGTCACCAAGGACTTGTAAATGTAGTACAAGATCCAGAGGGGAGGTGATTAGAACAAAATTTTAAAGAATATTTTCTCAAGAAACAAAATAATGAGCATATTTCTCTAATTTTAGACATACATAGTCAAATATATCTTTACATAAATTCCTAATTTTTATGTATTTACATATATAACATCTAAATTTTTATATTTTCTTATATAATGCCTAAGTTTTAAATCTTATAAAAAAAGCATTGGCATTAACTTTTCTAAAGTAAAATATATATTTTCATGAATATGTTTTGATGTAATTTAGACACTAAAATTTTATATATGTAAATATTGAAGATTCAGTGTTAAGAAATGTAAATACATAAATACATAAAATTGCATGATATGTATGTAAATCTGTCAATTATGTATCAATTTCTATGTATAATATTCAATTTTTTGTATTTATTGAAGGAAAATCTAAGTTCATCTTCTTATAATACTCCCTCCTAAATTTTAAATGAATAGAAATAATAATACCATCTTTAATTCAATAAAAACATATACTTATATCAAATGGTTTTTATTTTCTTATTAAATATTATATTATATTAAATTAATGTTGTACTTATGCTATGTTTTACTAAGTTAAATATATTATGGGTATTTTAGGATCACTTTTTATTTTTGATTTTTTATTTATATTTTAATATTAAAAAAAATATATTTGACATCTTAACTATAAGTTTTTTTTTAATGCTGAACAAATTGATATATGGGATAGTGGTTGAGGTCGTTGGTGTAACACCTGGAAAGTCAGCATACCATTCAACCCATTCTAACCCGACTAAATTGAAGATAATCTGTTAAATTTTAGCATTTAAACCCTTTTGCATGTGTCTTGGAATATTTTGTGTGCATGTGAGAGTCTACATATATTTTGAAATGGGTCTCGATGGTCTTTTTGCATGTTTGGAAAGGTCTAAATTTTTTCCCTTGGGTGTCGTGGCATTGGGGTTGGCAGTGCTCTGACGCCTATGCTCTCAAGAATTTTGAAAAATAAATCAACGCGGCAACACTGGGGCGGACCTACAGTGCTATAGGCTCTTTAAGGGAGCATTGTTGCAGACGTTGCGGTGCTAGGTCAAATTTTATTAAAAATATATATCAATATCCACTATTCACTCCATTCATTTCTCATAAGGGTTGGAGACTAGGGAGAGGAGAGAGATTCTAGAGAGAAGCGGATTTAGGCTACTTCGGTCCATTTTTAACTAACAACCCAGTTCTGAAAGTTGTTTGGATCGAGGTAAATGACATTTTGTCTATCTCAATTTTTAAAAATAAGGTACTTTCAAGAATTTTTTATTTAATTTATAATTCCGTTAACAAAAAATAGGGATAACTTGTTCTTTGCAAAACTTTCGTCATGTAACTTTTAATAAGTTATAAAGACAATGATTCTAAATATTTATTTATTTTTTAAAAAAAGTTGCATCTAGATTTTCTTATTTAATTTATTTGAAAATAATATTAACTTTGAAAAATAATGATGTAGTATAATTAAAGTCTTAAAATAATATTTTACACAATCTCTGATAATTTGGTTATATTCTGAAGCAACGTATTTCTATTCAGTAATACATTTAACTACCTATCATTATAGTCTAAAATGAATTTATTTATGTTTTAATTACTGTAATGCAATGAATTATTTGCTTAATTGCTTAATTGGTTGAAATGTGTGTTTATGAGAAAATCATGAGGCATATCCATGCAAGAAACTTTCAAAATTAAAATAGGAATAATCCAGGCTCTAATTTCAACAAACTTATAGTCGGATTGAACATCTCGTATTGACGAACCCAATGACACAAAAAGCAGTCCACTCTAAGTCCATATGAGCCCAAATCAAAGGTCCAAAGCATACTTGGAGGTTTCAAAGTATTAATTGGATAACTAAATGATTGTCAAATATGACATGCTTATAGTCAAATCTAGTGGCTCGACGATATGAATTCAATGAGCCCAAGATCATCAAATTCTGACATCATTAAAGCTGATCAATGGTCTATGATCGAGGGAGTCGATATCGGTCATCCATCTTAACACTCCCATCTTGACCTTGATCTTCTCCATATTTACAAGTCATGTCACTCCCAAAAAATTAGAAATAAGCCCCCATTCTTCACATAAGGGGGAGGAAGAAAAAAGGGGAAGAGAGGAGGAGGAAGAGAAAATTTGGAAAGCTATCTTATGGCCACCACCGGAGTTCTTCTCGATCGTCATCAACGTTTTTCTCGTCAGTCACCAGAGTTTTTCCCAACTGCCATCGAAGTTTTTCTCGACCACCGCTGGAGTTCTTCTCAACCGCGGTCAAAGTTCTTCCCGACCATCACCAGACTTTTGCACCAAGAGTATCCGTCTAAAGATTAGCAAAACTTTTCAATACAATATATTCTCCTTGTCCTCGAGTAGGAGGACAGATTGACTTTTGTAATCTATTCAAATTATAGTGGAACAATTTCAACTGGGCAAGACACCATGATTTCTCCCTTTCTCAGGGTTTTCCAGATAAAAATTCTGAGGTATTCTTTATCTTCTGTTTGTCTGCTGAGATTTTGTACATCGCTAAGAGAAAGTATTTTCACTATAACTCCACGAATTTTTAAGCCTGCAAAAATTATAATAATAAATATGATTTATTTTATTATTAAGTGCTTTGATGCATATTAAACTGATGATGCATTTATGTTTTCCTAAGTAGATTAGCTTCTTCTTTAGGCTACTATTATTTTTTGCATTTAAAGGACCTTATTGTTTTGATATAGTTGGTGTGCTAATTGATCCTTGCATAAGATTATGTATTATATAATATTCTCATGAATTTACATTGATTCCAACCATTCTTTCTCTTATACAGTATTTCTTTAACTCATTCTCAACATGATAATTAGTTTTAAATACTTATATATATACACCACCAAAAATCTCATTTATCAGATATGATTCTCGATGTATATTTGAATTGAAAACTTTCAAAAAAAAGAATTTGGGACCATCTGAACTCTAATTTTAACAAACTTATAGTGGAGCTAAACGTGAACGTCTTGACGAGACGAGCCCATCAACACCAAAAATGACCCAATCTGAGTCAAAATAAGCCCAAATCAAGGCCCTAAAAAGTAATTGAAAATTTTAGGATACTAATTGGATGATCAATGATATCCAAATATGACACGTTTATAGCCAAATTTAGCAACTTGAGAAGAATCCAACAAGCCCAAAATAACTGGATTTCAATATCATTTAAGTACATAAATGCTTAAAAAAAAATTATGATCGAAGGAATCAATACAGGTCATCTAGTGAAGTGCTCTGGATTTGCTCTCAATTTTCTCAAGATTTATGAGGCATGCCATTTTCATCGATCGATCATCGTCATCAGACCTCCGCTCAGCTTTCGTCTGCTGATCGCTGTTGTCAGATCTTCTTCGTCGAATTTTTCAATAGCTATTGTTGCTATCGAACCTTCTTCGTCAAACCACCACCATCGAACCCATGGTCAATCACCCCCAAACCTCCATACAGACTTTTGTCAATTCTTCATACTTCCGCAATATTACTATATCCAAGTTAAGGGATGAGCCACTTTTTATAATTCATGCATATATTGTGTAATCATTTCAACTAGAAAAGACCCCATAATTTTTTATTTTTAAAATTTTTCACATAAAAATTTTATGATGCATGCTATTCATGTTTTTTTCATTTCTCTATTTATGTGATAAACATCAAATATAATTAGGACATAAAACTCTTTTACTCTAACGCCTTAAATTTTCTAGCTTGCATATAAACTCAGGTGTTTATTAAAAAGTTTCAGTAGAAGCATAGAAGATTGACAATCCAGTAGATGCTCTCTGCACATGAAAAATATTGCAATAATATCCCAAGGGGAAACTAAGATCCCTTGCCAAGTGTCCAATGATTAGTTGCGCTGATTGGGCCAAATAATTGTGTGAAACAAGCAGAGAGGAAGTGCATAATGCTTCAATAGTATTCAATTAGAGCCTGTGGCACTAATCATTACATTAACGGCCATTAGTTCATTTGAGTATATTTTAGTACAACAATGATTGTTTAACAATCAGTCATCAACGCGTCAAAGTTGAAAAGTAAACATGTTTATTTCGTTAAGGACTCTGAATTGGATAGAGACCCAAGGGCAACGGCAGGTTGAGTTTGACTTTATTCTGGTCAAATAAATTGATTGTCTGCTCTTGAAAATTTTGTTTTTTTTTTGTCTTGATTTAAACAGTATAATTATATGAAGAATATATAGATTGACCGTATTATAATTAGTTGTTAAACAAACTAGTTAAATTTAAGTATAGTCTAAAAGTCAAAGAAATTTAGGCGAGTTTTGAATTGAGGGCAAATGTGTAAGACGAATTTTTCTAATAATAATTTCTAGTCGGATGGGTCAATAATTTGTATTGATGGGCAGGCACTTTATGGTGAATATACTTAATTAATGGACAAGTCTTGAATTTCTCATATAAATTTAGTAGTTTATTATTGAGTTGAGTTATAGTTAACATTTAGGCGATTGGACTATGGGCAACCTGAACCTCAGAGTTCGCAAGTTCAAAGTTATAGGAAATTCAAATTGATTTTCAATCAATGACTTCTTAAACATTATTCTAGTTTTTAAAATGACTTTATTAACTTGACGGAGATGAAAATAAATGTTCATAATTTTGTCCTTTCCAAAAAGTTGGGAAAAAAGTATAATAAAATTACAAAGAATTTCAATTCGACTTAAGTAATAGTATAATCATATGATTGATATTGATCTTTTCTAAATCACCTTGGTGGGATTGGAGGGCAAAAGCATCCCATATTGATCTTTTTAGTGCCTCTTGCATTGATTTCTAACATTTATTTGGTAGATCTCAATTTGTCTTGTATAATCCCTTATTCTGTGCACTTATAGGTCTCAAGCCTTTTTGTCATTGGCTTTCCACTTTATAAATCATCTCTCTTTCATGTAGCATTAAGGAAGATCTAAAAAAGCTATCACGTATCCCTTCCACTTTAGAACACAGGGTAGCTAAGAAATACAAGTCTCCCACTCTAGGAGAACCCTTCAAACAACCTTTACATGCAACTTTAACACTATTTCGACTATCATCCCTTGAGTCCATGACATATTTTTGATGCAATAATTTATGCTCTCTCTTAAAGCTACCAACCTATCATTTATGATAGTGTGTCTTGTCTCATGGTGTTTCACGCCTCTCTTAAAAAATGCCCGCAACCCTGTTACTGCTCAAATTCCTATCACCCACAGATTTGCCGCTCGACTTTTATTCCACTTGGTATGTCGCTCCTGTATAAGCTTACAATATCTATATATTTTGATAGATTCAATGCTTGCAGGTTTTTACAAGATGTCTTTTACTTGACACCTTAATGAGGATATAAAAATTTTTGAGACCTTTTGATAACTATCCATAGGAGAAAATCTAAAGGGAATGATATGAAAAAGTTTCTATCTTTTTTTTTTATAGTGATGGAAGGCTAAGAAAGAAAGTGATTAATGTTACGATTTTGTAATAGATTGTCAGTTAAATTGTTATGGTTGTGAATAATTGGATTTTTTTTAATCTAAAATTATGTTGAGATTTATATTTGAATTTTGAAATATTAACTAACTAATGATGATGATGATTTTAGATCAATTGGGTTATGAACTTCCTCTAACTCGTGAAGAAATTAACACCTAACTACCATCTTATTTTCCTTCACAATTCATGAGACTTCTTTTGCTAAATATGAGCAATGGCAATGATAGAATTTGGGTCACGAGAGTTTGCTACACTGCTATTTTTTCGAATTCGTGAACTTTCTCCGACTCAGATCCTTGTTGGCGTCCATTGCAAAGAACAAATTGGTGACTGTTGCTGACATATTATTTGTTGTCTTCACTGATAAAAGTAACAAGTAATCTTTTGGATTTATCTACTTGATTTAGCTTTTTTTTTTTCAGTATTGTCACCATCCTCTGATATGGCAATGACCAAAACAATTTCTCTTTCTAGTGTCTCTAACGCTCATTAGGGAGCAAAAGTTGGAGAGATTATTCTCTGCGGAGGCCGGACGCAGCTCATCATTTGGAGGTCAATCAAGTGCAACCACATCAGTGATATCGAGTAGTAATAACGAGCAGTACCGAGCAACGGTACTGAGCGATGGGGTGACGTGACGCATTCTAGTTGGTCTCTGGACGGAATTCGACGGACGCGTTCAATGCCCGCACAGAATAATTAATCCCAAAAAAGTTGCGCTTCAAGTGACAAATTGTTGTCCTGTAGTTTTTTTGCTTCTATTGTCTTTTAACTTTTCATTGAATGGTCTCTCAATCTTATTGTTTATTATTATTTTTGGACATATTAGGGAGGGTTGAATTCAAAACGGGTTGAAATTTAAGTGGAATATTAATGATCAATTTTATTTCAACTCATAAAATTTATGATTATGAGGGAGAGAATTATTTGATATTTTTTATATCAATATATTATTTTATTTATCCAATATAAAATTAAATATCATATTTTTCAAGAGCCACATCAATGCACAACAGAAGTTAAATTATTCTTCAATATTGCTCAATCATAAAAGAAGGCGGCCAAGACTCATGAGATTCTTAAATCCCATGAACAATCCAATCTTAATCCAATGATCGATATTGATATCACTTACGATATATCATCAAAAAAATTCTTGATCGGGCATGAATCTCGAGGCAAATTCTGATTGAAAACTTTCGAAATTAAATTCGGTACCATCCGAACTCTGATTTCAACAAATTTATAGTCGAGCTAAACATCTCGAAAAAAATGAATCCATTGACACAAAATTCGATCCAATCCGAGCTCAAATGGGTCCAAATCAAGGGCCTGAAATACGTTTGAAAGGTTCAAAGCATAAATTGAACGACTAAATGATTTTCGAATATGACAATCTTATAGTCGAATCGAGCGACTTGACAAGACAAATCCAATTAGCCCAAGATCGTAAAATTCTGACATCATTAAGACACTTAAATACTCTATAAATAATCTATGATCAAGGGAGTCAATATTGGCCGTCAATTTAAAACACTCCTAACGCAGCCTTGATTTCTTCCTATTTACTGGAAATGTCACTCTCAGAAAACTATAAATAGACACCTCATTCTTCACAACTGAAGAAGAGGAAAAAAAAAAGGGAAAGAAGAGAAAAAAGAAAAAGAAATCTGAGATCTCTCTTGCCACCAAGCTCCTCCACGACTACCGCTCGGCCATCGATTGTCGTTGGACATCCGCCCGGCCACCAACTATAGCAGAACTTTTGCCCAACCACCGATTGTCACTGGACTTATGCCCTGCCACCAACTAACGTCGGATTTATGCTTGGCCACCGACCATCATCGGACGTTCGTCTGGCCACCAGCTGTAGTCGAACTTCCGCCTGGCCACCAATTGTCATCGGACTTCAGCTCGGCCATCAACTATGCCAGATTTATGCCTGGTCACCAACCACTTCCAAACTTTTGCTGGACTTTCTCCTAGCCGCCAACTGACGCCGGATATATGCTCGGCCACCGACCATCATCGGACTTTCGTCGGACTTCCGTATGGCCACCAACTGTCGCCCAACTTATGTCTGGACATCGATTATTGCTAGAATTCCACCCGGTAACCAACTAACATCGGATTTATGCCCGACCACCAACCACCGTCCGACTTTCACCAGACTTTCGCTTGCCACCAATTAATTGCCGGACTTATGCTTGACCACCAATTATCGTCGAATTTCCTCTTGATCACTGACGCCCTACTAAGGTCTTTTCGAGCATCGTCGCCCGCCGACTATGATCCTTCCAACCACCATCACCCGACTACGATCTTTCTGATCATTGTTCCCCACCGACTACGATCCTTCTGAACTCCGTTGCCAAACAACAATCTTTCTGACCATCATCGCCCACCGACTATGATCCTTTCAACCTCCATCACCCAATTATGATCATTCTGACTACCTTCGCCCCACTAAGGTTTTCCTGATCTCCGTGGCCCTACTATGGTCCTTCTGACCTCCGTCGCTAGACAATGGTCTTTCTGACCATTATCACCCGCCGACTATGATCCTTTTGATCTCCGTCACCCGACATCTATCTTTCTGACATCTATCCCCCGATTACCATCCTTCCGACGACCTTCTCCCGACTAAGGTCTTTTTAACCTCCATTGCCCGACTACAGTCTTTTTGACTATCATAGCTCGCCGAATGCGATCCTTCCGACTTCCGTCGTCATATAACGATCTTTTTGACCTTCATCGCTCGTTGATTACGGTCCTTCCAACCTCTATCGCTAGACAACGGCATTTCTGACCATCGTCGTCAGGGCTACGATCCTTCCGACATTAGTCACCAGTCGATTACGGTCCTTCCAACTACCGTCACCCGACTACGGTCATTCCGACATCCGTTGTCCGCTGACTACGATCCTTCTGACCACCATCATATGACTACGGTCCTTCTAAACACCATCACTCAACTACGATCTTTCCGACCTCTGTCGCCCGCCGACTATGGTCCTTCTGACCCACGTTACCGACTATGATCTTTTCGATCTCCATCGCCAGCCAACTACGGTCCTTTCGACCACCGTTGCACGACTACGATCTTTCCGACCTTTGTCGCCCGTCAACTATGTTCCTTCTGATCGCTGTCACCCGACTATGGTCTTTCCGATCTCCGTCTCCCGCCAACTACGGTCTTTCCGACCACCATCACCCGACTACAATCATTCCGACCTCCGTCGCCTGCTCGGTCCTTCCGACCGCCGTCCCCGACTACGGTCCTCCCAACTTACATCGCTCGCCGATTATATCCTGCCTACCAAACGTACATGTCAATACTGATTCTTCCAACTCCCACCATGTAATGCACTCTATATGATGTATATGTGTTGCATCAAGCAAAGGACTTCACCCCACGAAAAGGTCTCATTTGTAATTGACTGCAAACACTAGTGAATTCATTCAAAATAGGCCAGACCCCGTGATTTTTCCTCCTTTTCAGGGTTTCCACGTAAAAATTCTTTGTCTCTCTTTTAAATATCACACCTCTCTTTTTTATCTGATTGTGTGCTGGATGTTCGTACAAAGCTAAGACGTTTAACTTTATATTTCTCTATCGCTGTAGATATTCCAGGATGCAACAATTTGACGTTATATGTGGGAAATGATTCCTAGTTGATGGGCAACCTTATGCAATGTTTGGACTATCAACGATTAGACTTTTTTCAACTTCACTATATATTTATAAATGAAAATTAATCAATTAACATTTCTATGTCAATATACATTTTAGTCTAAACTCATGCGTAATTTAGTCTAAACTTTTGGAAGCTGGTGGCAGACGTAAAAATTTCCTTAATAAAATCATAAAAATAAATTAATTTTCTTTGTAGGGACTGAAATTGAAAGTTTAGTATGAAAATATCACATAGTTATAATATATTATGAAAAGAATGTTCTGGTAGGGAAGGAATATCTATCTATTTTTTAAATAAGGATATTGAAATGATAAAGGCAACTCAAAATAACCATAGAATACGAAGCATCTGCAGGTGGCTCTTTTAAGAGATAGGAAGGAGGCTGTCCTTTCTCCACCTGAGAAATAAAATAAAATAAAAAATTGGAATTTTAGGATTACGAAACGATACTTGAGCAAGAATTAAAAGATTAATATCATATCAATTATTTCAATAAATTTAGTGATAATCGATAAAATCCATACTAATTAACTATGCCTAATAATAATTAGAAAATTAATACAATTTACCTTCATTCAAAATAGGGACATTGCAGACAATTTCGTCCTTGCGCATGAAATCATCCATAAGCTCACTTTTCATCTAAGAAATTAAATTATATCTCCCAAACTTTACTTTAAGAAAGCTTTTGATTCTATTAATAGTTTCTCCATTATAAATAGAATGGCTCAAAAAGATTTCCTTCAAGCCTTCATATACTGATTTGGTGCTCGTATCAATGATCTTTATTCCCTATTATCCTTAATAGGGAAATCACGGGTTTGTTGTGTCCTGAAATATTCGCGGGGGCAACGGTGTCAAAACAAAATAATGTATATAAATTGATATAGCCCCGTGATTTTTTCCCTTTTTCAGGTTTTTCACGTAAAAATTCTGGTGTCTCTTATAATTGATGCACTCATCTCTTCTTCCTATTTGTATTCTAAATTTTCGTATAAAGCTTAGACGCTAAACTTTATATCTCTCTATCGCCGCGAATATTCCAGGACGCAACAGAGTTACTTCAAATCCATCAATGAATTAAGACAAAGATGCCCTCTATCTCTTTTTCTTTTTTCACTAGTGTCATGGACATTTTTTTCATGTCTCCATGATAAAGAGGTTAATGATACGAGATTATCCCCCATTCAAAATAGAAGTTATTTTATCTCCCATCCATTGTGAAAAATGTCTTGGTCATGGGAATGGCCAACCTAGATACTGCAAGAGTGCTTAAATTGAATATTTAGTACTCTTTGGCTTCATCTATAAGCTTGGAGATTAATGTTAAAATAGTTTTTTGCTATTGGTTTTGTGACATTTTATGCATCCCTCAGAATTTCTCGTATAAGTACCTTGGCTAGCTTAATGAGTTGTGGGCTTATTGGAAATCTAAATTTCTGACTTTTTGTCATAAGTTTTAGCTTATCTTAATTTATATCTTGCTCATCTTAGGCTTCGTTTGGGACGGCTTTCTTCCTGCTTCGTAAAGCGGCTTTCTAGTGCAAAAATTTTATTTTTTGTACTCAAAAGACGCTTTAAGAAGCAGGAAGAAAGCCGTCCCAAACGAAGCCTTAATTTGTTAGTTGATAATTTAAATTATTAATAAAGAGATATTGAATTTAAGACTTGCCTTCTAAAAAAATTAAAATTTAGATCCTGACATTTGTACATTTTAAATACTACTACACATGATCCGATTCTTTACTTTTAAATGTATTTGAATTAAATTTTAAAATTATTTTACCTAACATTGTATACTGTATTAATGTGCCACCCTGAAAAGCTAGCTTCACTCACAAGCTAATTTACTATTGTATAAAGATGAATTGGCAAAAGACAGGTGACATAAAGTTGCACAAAGATTAAGGGGAGAGATGACATGTACAATGCGCAGGTTTTAACTCTCACAATTTGAGATCCGGCTTGCGGCTGAGTGGTCGATGGAACACGTTCCTCCCATCTCATCCGGGCTTGAATCCCCTAACTGTCCAAAAAAAAACTCCCACAATTTTGAAAAATTATTAGGTTCGGTTTCGGATGCGTCCGTAGGTCAATCCGGATGTGCCACGTCACCAAATATATATTGACCTCCGAACGCGTTCGGACACCGCAATCTCTCCACAATTTTAGCATATTAATAATGAATTTATAATAATTGTAATTAAATTCAATAAACATAAAAAATATATAGATAGGTAATATATGAGCTACTAATAACGTGGAGTTTTTTTGGGCAGATAATTAGGAGGACAAATTTTAAAATAGGTATATTGATTAAATTAATTATAAAGAATAGTTCAACAAAATAGGAACTGATTATTGAGCTAGCTTGTAACTTGCTTCTATCTCTCTCTCTCTTTTTTTAATAGCGCCTGCCATCGACTTTGAAAATTTTATTTTGTTTGCTGTTATTTATTTTAATGCTACGAAAAAAATTGAAATAAATTTAGTTTGTATTGTTAATGATTTGAAATATATTATTAAAATTTTAATGAAATTTTGTATAAAAAATCATATAGGAATTTGATTTATTAGAAATATTTCTTATTTTCTTAGCAGCAGCAAAAAAATTTTCAAAGCCAGTGACCTGTAAAAGCGACAACTACGAAAAAAAAAGCAAGTTGCCCGTTAAGAGGTGACTAGCTTGCCACTCATTGGGTGACTATGTTTATTTTAAAATTTTGTTTTAGTTAAGCTTTTTTAAAATTAATTTAACTAATATGCCATATTTTAAGCTTTATGTTAATTAGGAGTATCATTAAATAATTTAAATTTTAAGTTTGAGTTCGATTTGTGTTTAAAATCTTAACCTAATTAAGTTTCTACTCGGGTTCAATTTGACCCAAAATTACAAAATTAACTTGATTATTAGTTTGGTTCGGGCTTAAATATACCAATTTGGGTTAAATGATTCATGTGTGAGTTAAATGGATCATGATCAGTGGCAGAGCCAAGAGAAGCTGTAAGATCAAAATTAAGAATGCAAATAACATGACCCTTAGAGCTTAGAATACAAACATCTGTCATGGGCAGTCTTCGTTTGGGGGCGAGAGAGGAGCTAGCGAAAGGGAAAATGAAAATCATGCTCGAGGTCGTGACTCGTGAGTCGCAAGAGAAGAGTAAAGGGGAAAACAAACCATTGATGCTTTTCATGTGTCCAAAAAAAAATGTTAGTGTCACTAGATTAATAGAAAAAAGAGCGAGGAAAAGCAAAACGTATCCTTCACAGTAATTAATTAGATCATTAGCAATGCAAAAATAATTAAATAATTAGGTGTGGGTCTCCGAAAGGATTCTGCTTGTGTGGAACAGAATACAAAGGGTACGACCGCACTATCCCGTAGGACAAAACGATCGTAGGCCTTTACACTCTACCCAAGCAGGCCAATGGAAGAGCAGATGGAGTCATACATACGATTAGCCATAGAGGATAGCGGCTTTCGCCTACACACCTCGATGGATAATAATATATATGACCCAAAAGGTCACGAGATTTCCCCCATTCGATACATCAGCTCGAATGGGGTTTATTTGATGTGGGGATCAGTCTCCCACGGGCGCAAGCCCCCGTGGTTAATTACATCTTAGACCTTGGCCTAAGAAGACTCTCGATTAAGGACGATATATTATTCTCTTCTTAATTTGGTGCACAAAGAAAGTTCCTAAGTTCTATTCCAAAAGGATAAACCCTTCCTCTTACCCTTAATGATGATTAGAATTTTCAGATGAGTAAAGATATGATTAAAGTTTTGAGTTT
The DNA here is from genome assembly GCA_019925795.1 of Dendrobium chrysotoxum. Classification (NCBI taxonomy): domain Eukaryota; kingdom Viridiplantae; phylum Streptophyta; class Magnoliopsida; order Asparagales; family Orchidaceae; genus Dendrobium; species Dendrobium chrysotoxum. The sequence continues at coordinate 75,857,275 of CM034313.1, forward strand.
AGAAGATCAAAAATTAGATTACTATCCTAAGAGAAACGACAGACTCAGAATTCATCAAAGATGAAAAGAAACACATTGAGGGGTGTATAATCTGGGCTTATGCTTGCCTGGAGTGAGCTGCCAGCTAACATCCTAAACACAATCAATCGCCCTACATGTATGTAAGATAAGGAGGCTCTATCCTAAGGAATCAAGAATTTTTAGTTCAGAGGTTTAAATCAGGGACTCTGTAATATGCAAACAAATCTATCTAGCGCCATATATGATGCATGAGACGGATGCATAAGTGAAAGTGTTCTAAAGATTACTAAGAGACAATGTGACATTTTTATTTGAGTAATGCTAATGCAATGCATGTATGTAGGCGGAGTGCGCTGTGGAGTAAAGTGTATAAAAATGAATGCATGACATTTAGAGTACAAAAAATAAATAAATAAACACACCAAGGATACCCTCCAGGCAAGGTATCCTCATCACATCACAATAAAAAATCATCCTAGCGGTGCCCACTTCGTGTGGGAAAACAACGATGCACATGGCACAAGTAGGTGGCCTACACTACAGGCCTAAATGACCCTAATGGTCTCTAAGGCTCACAGAAGGTGGGGGGTATCATACCCAAAATCAAGAGAAAATGGAACATCCTAATGGTGCCCACTTCGTGTGGGAAAACAACGATGCCCATGGCACAAATAGGTGGGCCTACACTACAGGCCTAAGGTGACCAGAAGGGTCTCTAGAGCTCACAGAAGGGGGCAAACTTTGGCCTATAGGGCCAAAGCTTCGTTAGTGCACTAACCTATGGCCAACTACCTAAACATGCTAGAATATATATTAAACTAAAAGCTAATAACAAGATGTGTGTGGTGTGTAGCAGTTTCGATACATAATTAGAAATTTTTTTTACAGGTTGCAGGGATTATACCTGGCTGTGGCGCAGCCACTTAAAAATTCCAAGCACGCGAGCTATCCACTGATTATCAACCCTGCAAGATTGTGGCGCAGCCATTTAAAAGCTTCAAGCGAGCGAATTATTTGCTGATTCTTGATCACGCATAACCCGATGTACCTCGCAAAATAAGATAGAAGAAAAATGCACAAGTGAGCGTAGATGCCATTCAGAAAATAAATGCAGGTAAATAAAAATGTGACTAACAACAGATTTAATATTCATATTTGTAAAACATACACATATTATTGCTAAAATATAAAACAATGCAGGAGTTCCCTAATTTGGCAGGGGTAATTGGCATCAAATAATAAAATAAAACATCGGCCTAACCTAGAACTAGGAGTCGTGTCCTAACAAACAAGCCTAGGTGTGTGTAACAGGCCATGTGGTTTTGGGTATGTCCTATGTAGGATGATTTAACTAAAGTTGTTTGTAATTTTAATTTGTTGAAGGTTAAAGGGATGCTTTAATTTAAATATAAGTATTAATGTCTTAGGATTAATTTTAAAGATTTTATCTTAGTGTTTGATTGATTACTACCTTTGTTGCTCACCGAGGCCGTGAGGTTTATTTCACCCTCCTTGGGGCTAACTTAATAGCCTCGTAGGCCTGGGTTACCCAGTAGTAACCAATTTTGTTGAATTATTTTAGTTTGTTATAAATTAAAAGAAAAGTAGATTAAGCAATCTATTATTGGTTAAGAGAGATTTTGTTGGTTGATTATTAATGAATTAAGGCACAACAAACTTAGGAAAATGTGTTGCTAAGTTTATGTTTTGGTGTCTCTATCCTATAGGGAGCATGCACCCTAAGTCTATGTTATCTAAGACTCGGTCCTTAATTTTTGTCCTTAGGTGTCACTAATGTTATAAGGGACAAAAGGAGGTTCTTTTCTAACCCTTTGGATATTCGTACATATATCAATAAATTTAGAAATCTTATGAATAAAATAATATGATAAGTAGAATAATAGTAAAGAGAAGAGAAGTAAAAAGACAGGCGATAAAATATCGAAAGAAAAGAATGAATGAAAATCAGAAATAATGAAAGGAATATAGGCGTCTCATTATTGGGCTTACATCTTTGAAGTCAAGCATGCCTCTAAAACGACCTTCACCCCAATTTGATATAGTACAAATAGAGAAGAAGGTGTTTTGGCGCCCTTTGCTGTCCCCACATTCCAAGAATAAGCACTCAAATGACTCAATGACTCAAACTATATCCTATACGAAACCCAAAGTGGCGAAGAGGAAAACCAGCTCCCAAAACTAAAACATAAACAAGCAACTTTCATTTCACATTCAACCCAAACTCAACTTTAGAAATAAATACTAATAAGAGAAAGATAATCCATACACTAAATATCACTTCATTCTAACAAGAAAAGACATTAAAGAGCTCTCAAAAATATCACTTTATCCCAAAAAAGACTTAAAGAACCTCCAACACAGAACCATTTATAAAAAGAAAATAATTTCAATCCCAAAATAACAATTGTAAAACTCCATAAGCAAAATGACCTAAATCCTCTTCATAAGAAATCCATAAAAAGTCTTTCCAACACAAGACATTGAGTGCTCTTATTTTTGTTGTGGGGTATGACCATAAAGCTTTCCAACAAGAAAGTTTTATAAAACCTCTCATTGTAAAGCATTCAAGAAACTTATCATAAAACTTTTCAATGCAAAGTAAGTCTAAAGCCAATCACAAATCCTCTTAACACAAAACTTCTTTGAAATTTATGAGAAACGTTTCATGCTACATATAAAAAAGGGAATGCAACTTTCCTTTCTAACTACTATATAAAACCACACAACTCACCTTACACTCACTTTCATTACGATGTATAACAAATGAATATAATGGTTTCTTGCAAATACTTCTAAATCCTTCTCCAAAAATACTTATAAAACCCACCAAAGAGGAAAGATTAATAATAATATGTGCATTGAATCTATAAGAACAATATAAACCCAACGGATGCTTTCCAACACATAAACCAAATGGATACTTTTCAACATAAAACGCTCTATAAAGCTTTCCAATCACAAGGCAACTTATGAGCTTTTCCAAGGTAATGCAGGTCATAGAATTTCCCAACATAAGGAGACTTAAGAACGCTTTTCAACATAAAATCACTTGTGAAACTTTCCACCCCAAAGATAGCTCATGAAACTTTTCAACACAAAGTTGTTCATAAAACTATACACATCTTGAGAGCAAAGATCCAAACCATTCTTTTCCAAACCGAGTAGCAAGCAAACAAGTCATTTAATGTTGAAACTCAACTAAAATATAACCATAAGCAAGAACATTTGGTGCCAACTTGTCCTCCAAACTTCAAGAGAATACTCCCACAATATTGCATAAAACTTTTCATCAAAATTCAAGCATAACACCCCACATCACAACACAACATTGAACCAATTCTATAGAAAAACTCACATTTGAAATATAAGACATATGCTTGCTTCTCAATAAATTTCTGATTTCCATACTATATGCCATCAAGTGTTCAAGAAAGACTTTAATCCTCATTCTTAAACTAGCTTTGTGCCCAAACGTTCATCATTTTTCCAAAAGTTCAAGGCTAATCTCATGTTATTGGAAAGAAAACTGAAAGAATAATTATTTGATGCCAAATTTGTTCTCCAAATTTCAAGAAAAAAACATTCCAACCAACATAAAGCAAAAAAAATCACATTTCAAGGAGACAAGGTTCTTCATATTTGGGACACATGAGAAAGCTCTGTGATACTTCTAGACTTGTGCAAACTCACCAAAGATATATTAACAAACACAACACCCTCCAACATAACCGCATCATTCCAAGTTAAATTCAAAGCATGTTCAAAAATTGGAACGTAAGGCACCATGAAAAATAGCTTTCTAACACGAAGTGAATTACAAGGCTTTCCAATATAAAACAAATCTGAGAAACTTCCAACATAGAACAAATCTTAGAATCTTCTACCACAAAATATTTTTGCGACAATTCTCAAAGTTCACCAACAGGTTTCTGATATAAAGCAACTCTTAGAGCTTAACAATAGATTTCCAACCTTCTCATTACATGCCATTGAGAATCCAAAGTTTTAATTCAAATTTGTAAATATGCCTTTTGTGTCAAAATATACAACATTGTAAGCCCCCTAACCAATGAAGATATGGAAGATATGCGTTTAATTCATCTCTAAAGAAGCTCGAAGCATAAAACAAGTGAAACTATGCATCCAACTCGTCTCCAAATCAGTTCGAAGCATAAAACCAAAGGAAATCTGCATCTAAATCATCTCCGAATCAGCTCAGAGCATAAAACCAAAGAAAATCTGCATATAACTCGTCTCCGAATCAGTTCGGAGCACAAGAAACAATGAAAATCTGCATATAACTTATTCTCAAGATAGTTTAGAACACAAAAACAAGAAAGCGAATCAAAGTCAGGGCTAAAATTCATAGAGCGAAGCACCCCCAACACCTCGAGAAGTTTCCAACATTCACAGAATATTATAAAAGGAAATCTGTGATTTTTAGAATAACAGTTCTCTTTCAAGATGATAATAAGAAAAAAAAAACAGCCCTCTTTTATGACATTTCACCAAACATTTAGTGTGCAATATTTGCAAGCTCATGTAAAGACAAACTAGCATGAAGATCAGGTCTTAAGCTCTTAAATTTCAAGAATATTGGCATAATTTTAACAAACTCATTTCACCGATTTTTCTACAACCTACATGAAGAAAAGCATAATTTTAACGAAGTGTTCCTTAGCATAATGTGTTCATGAGCATTTGGACAAAAGACATTCAAGATACAACAGATCTTCGCAACACTACTCACAAAGTTTAGCATTCCAGCAAGAATAGCAAGCAACCAAACTGCCTTTTACTTGTCTTTCTTCATGAGCATATATGTTAAACATAAAGTAGAGAAAGGATGGGTACACCTAAATATCTCTAATTTAACCAAGATTTAATGTACATGCATGCCACCTCATTAATAACTCCCAAATCGATCATAAGAAGCGATTTATTCAACAAGTGAAAAAGAAGTGTTCAAGCTCAAGCCCAGGTGGCCACAAATTTTTCTTGAATTTGGTAGGGAATAGTTGTGTTATTATCAAGAGAAATGGATAAGAAAGAGTCAAAGCAATTCATACACTTTTTCATTTACCTTTAATATAAACTCAAGCATGGCTCATAATAAAAAAAAAATACTTTTATCACTTGTGATTCGTCAAAGAATAAACCATTGCATGTTTTAACAGCACAATACTTAATGACTAAAAAAAAAAGGAAAACTATAGCAGATTATCGATCACAACTTTCAAACCTAATTTAGCTTGTTCATTCATGATGAGCTTATCTATCTATTTTGAAATGTACATGCTTCACAAATCTTCTTGCAAGTTTATTGATGTATAAGCCCAAATCTCAACGAGCATTTCATAATCTTTACCTCATACCCATCTTTCTTTCTTTCTTTTTTTTTTAGCTTATACGGATAACATCACGCTCAAGTTAATTGCATTAAGAACAAAATTGATAAATCATCTCTTCAAGATTCATCATAATGCTTTATCCTCAGAAGGAAAGAAGGTTAGAAAGGAGCAGTAGAAACTAGGAGAAAGTGCTGGTAGGAGGAGAAATAGAAGAAGAAGGAGAAAAAAAACAAAAAAATGTAAAGGGAAGAAAAGCAGTTAGAGGAGGTATACCTGCGGCTGGAAATTGGCTCGGTTCAACTTAGGGCAGGTCGCAAACACATCAGTGGGCTCCGGCTAGGGCAGGTTGACGACGGCCTGGAGCTCGGACGGGGGTCGTGCGAACGAGAGAGCAAGAACAACGCGGGAGAGGGAGGGGGTTCTGGTTTCTCCTACTGTTCGCAAAAACGAGAGACGGGAGGGAGAGGGAGTTCGGCCCCCTAAGCTTGCGAATCCAGAGACGGAAGGGAGATCTAGGGCATCGAGTGTCTTGCAAACTCAGAGGGAAAACGAGTGGGAGGGAGCCACGGGAGCAGGCCGATATGTGTCGTATCCTCTAGGGCGTGCCCAGCCAAAAGGTTGAGAGAGCCGCGAGAGGGGGCGAATGCCGATCCTTCTAAAGACCTCTGCATCCTGCCCGAAACTGGTAAATCACGTGACCCAAGAGCCTGGCGACGACAGGCCTCGAGTTTTGGCAAAATCGGAACCGTGTGATCTAATTCCCGATATGATATCAAATTCAAATTGATTTAAAAAGTTGATTAAACTTTAATTGGAATTAAATTAAACCTATTTGGCTGAAATCAGGCTCAAACTGTATCTAATTCGACCAAACTCGGGTTAGCTTGGGCTCGACTCGACCAAATAAAATTAATGAAAATCAAACCTAAATTGGCGCCAATTCGAGTTGGATCGAGCTCGGCGAGGCTCGATCAATTCGATTGAATGCGCTCGAGGGCAAAAATCAAGATAAAAAAATGAGGTCAACAAACACAACCCCAACAAGTGCGGTGAATGATAAGTGAACTGTGCGTGTTGGCGTTGACCTCCTTATCTCTAAGAAGTTACAACCCAACAACCAACGAACAAGACTCACTAGGAAGATGTAACCCTAGACTCACTAGGAAGACATAACCCTATACTCACTAGGAAAATGCAATCCTACAACCAACTAATAGGAATTGAGAAACACACAATCATACAATAATCATGCAATAAGTGTCCCACCATGCTATGATCACGCAATCATACAATGATCATCCAAGTATGCATCAATCACACACATGCGATAATCACTCAAGTATATAATAAAAATCAAATCATATAGCGATCACATAATCACACAATCATGCAGTAAATATATAATAATAATCTAATCATATCAAATCACATGCTAATAAGCAAATGATCACGCAATACTCACACAACAATCATAAAATTATCCAATGATCAAATGATCATATAATGATCACTCAAGTATCAATCACATAGTCATGTAGTAATCACCTAAGCATATAATGATCATCAAATCATACAAAAATCATATAATCATGCAATCATCATGTAACCATATACCAACCATCAAATCACCGTAGTGATCAAATAATCATGCGATAAATATTCAATCATGCATACAACGAACATATAGTGGTAACATAATCACACAAGTATATAACAACCAATAATCAATAATATAACAATCACCTCACAACCACATAATCACACAATAATCAATCAATAATGCAATGAACACAATCATGCAAACATGGTGGGACAAAAAGGTAGGAAGAAACTCAATATTCGCCTAGCTGGATCGAAACGACGAGCAAGGACTACTCGAAACTCACCTGACCGGATCAAAATAGTCAGAAAGAGTAAGGAAAATAACTCAACAACCATTAGGCAAACTCAACAATCACTAGGGAAGTGAACAACCACTACGAAAGTAAACAACCACTAGCAAACTCAACAGCCACTAGGGAAGTGAACAATCACTCCAAAAGGTCAACAACCACTCGACCGGAGGTCGAGGGTGGGAAAGAACGAGGAACACTCGATGATCACCTAGAACAAATGTCTAAGATGAAGCGAGGAAAGAGTCCAACAACAATTTCAAAATCATAGCAAATAACAAAGAGTAACAATCAAGGGAAAGCAAGGAGAAAGAACAATCCAAGAAAATAATGAAATCATCTATCTGCCTGACCACATCGCAACAGCAGAATAAAGAAAGGAGAAGGGAGTCCCACATCCACCTGACCATATTCGAAAATGGTGAATGGGGATAACTCGATATTCGCCTGACCGAATTCGAAAATGGCAGAATAAAGAGTAAAGGGAGAAGGGAGTCCAACATTCGTCTGACCAAATTCGAAAACGACGAATGAGAATAGTTCAATATCCACCTGATCAAATTCGAAAACGGTGAATAAAGAAACTACTCAATACACACCTGACCAAATTCGAAAACGGAGTGTAAAGAGCGTCCCAGGATCTAATGTCCGCCTGACCAAATTCGAAAACGGCGGGACAAAAGAGAAAGAGTCCAACACTCACCTGACCAAATTCGAAAACGGTGAATGGGACGACTCAATGTTTGCCTGACCAAATTCGAAAACGGCGAAACAAAGAGTGAAAGAGAAAGGGGAATTCAACATCCGTCTGACCAAATTCGAAAACGACGAATGAGAATTGTTCAATATCCACCTGACCAAATTCGAAAACGGTGAATAAAGAACCTACTCAATACACACCTGACCAAATTCGAAAACGGAGTGTAAAGAGTATCCCAGGATCTAATGTCTGCCTGACCAAATTCAAAAATGGCGGGACAAAAGAGAAAAAGTCCAACACTCACCTGACCAAATTTGAAAATGGTGAATGGGACGACTCAATGTTTGCCTGACCAAATTCGAAAACGGCGAAACAAAGAGTGAAGAAAACTCAATAACCCCCAAGCAGGAAATGAAAACAGGGGGAATGAAGAGGTGGTGAAGTATGCCTCCCAGGGACTCTGTCGGGCACCCAACCAAAAGGGGAAGTTCAGCATTCGTCTGACCAAATTCGAAAACAACGAATGAAAAACAGTTCAATATCCACCTGACCTGTATTCGAAAACAGTGGATAAAGAACAACTCATCACACACCTGACCAAATTCGAAAATGATGTGTAACAAGCTTCCCAGAATCTAATGTCCGTCTGACCATATTCGCAACAGCAGGACAAAAGAGAAAGAGTCCAACATTCACCTGACCATATTCGCAACGGTGAATGAGGACTACCCAATGTTCGTCTGACCACATTCGCAACAGCGAGACAAAAGGGAAAGAGAAAGGGGGTGAATTCAACATTCGTCTGACCATATTCGCAACGGCGAATGAGAACAGCTCAATGTCCACCTGACCATATTCGCAACAGCGAACAAAGAGCTTCCCCGAAAGTCTAATGCCTGCCTGACCATATTCGCAACAGCAGAGCAAAAGAAAAGAAAGGTCCAACATTCACCTGACCATATTCGCAACAGTGAATGAGGACAGCCCAATACTCACCTGACCAGATCGAAATAGTGAGTAAGAGCAAGGAAGAAAAGAATCAACTGTCTGCCTGACCAAATCGAAACAGCAGAACAGAAGGGAGGGTAAAGATCCCATATTCACCTGACCAGATCGAAATAGTGAATGGGAGAAACTCAATGTTTACCTGACCATATTCGAAACGGCAAGACAAAGAGTGGAAGGAGTGACAAAAGGGACTTCCTGAACAAAGGAATCCCAAAAGTAACATCGAAGGGAAAACACTCCATACGGGTCTGTCCGTAGAGGAGCACCAATATGGAAAGAAAATGAGTATTCATGCAAAATCAAGGTAAAGCTATCATAACACCAATATGAGAAAGAATATGACAGAACAATCACACATAGAAAGATCCAAGGGGACGAACCCAGCTGGGAAATGGAATCAAGACTTGAATGGGAGAGGGACACCCAAACAAGTGAAATCAAAACAACTACTTGAATGGAATAGTGGCTCCCAAACAAGTGGACAAAGTTAGCAGTTTGAATGGGATAGTGACTCCCAAACGAGTGGGCTAAGAGAGACAACTTGAATGGGATAATGGCTCCCAAACAAGTGAACAAAACCAGCAACTTGGATGGGATAGTGACTCCCAAACAAGTGGACAAAAACCAACAACTTGAATGAGAGAGTAGCTCCCAAACAAGTGAACCAAAACAACAACTTGAATGGGATAGTGGATCCCAAACAAGTGGACAAAACCAGCAACTTGAATGGGAGAGTGGCTCCCAAACAAGCGGACAAAACTCAATAACTTGAATGGGAGGGTGGCTCCCAAACAAGTGAGAAAACTCAACAACTTGAATGAGAGAGTGACTCCCAAACAAGTAGACAAAACTAACAACTTGAATGGGATAGTGGCTCCCAAACAAGTGAACAAAAACTCAACAACCTGAATGGGAGGGTGGCTCCCAAACAAGTGAGAAAACTCAACAACCTGAATGGGAAAGTGGCTCCCAATCAAATAGACAAAACTAACAACTTGAATGGGATAGTGGCTCCCAAACAAGTGAAAAAATCTCAACAACCTGAATGGGAGGGTGGCTCCCAAACAAGTGAGAAAACTCAACCTGAATGGGAGAGTGGCTCCCAATCAAGTGAACAAAGAAAGACAACTTGAATGGGATGATGACTCCCAAACAAGTGAACAAAAACCAACAACTTGAATGGGATAATGGCTCCCAAACAAGTGAACCAAAATAATGACTTGAATGGGATAGTGGCTCCCAAACAAGTGGATAAAGCAAACTTGAATGGGAGAGTGGCTCCCGAACAAGTGAGCAAAAATAATTTGAATGGGATAGTGGCTCCCAAACAAGTGAACAAAACTAAAGAACTTGAATAGGAGGGTGACTCCTAAACAAGAAATGGCGGCATATATAGAATATCAAGAGAATAAATGCACACCAAATGGTCATTTCTAAGCAAAATAACCATGACTCAAAACAACCAGGATTCAAAAAGAGAGTGCAATCGGGGAAAGGATCACATCAACCCATAAGAATAAGATATAATCAAATGTTGGGATTCAAAAATTTTTATGCATGAATTTTCAAACGAATAAGGTGAATATTTAAACATACTCAATAGTAGAAATACTAAAAGATGTTAAATACTCACTAATTAATTGAGATAAATTTGATTCACATATATTTTAAAGAGTAGAAATTTAATCAAAGAGTAGGAGCATTATTTTTAAGAATGAAAAATTTACCTCTTGATTATATGAACCCAGTCAAAAATGACAAATGGGACCAAATTTGAAAATTCAGTAAGAAGTTGGTTGGCTCCATCTAAACCCAAAAAGATTAGGGATTTAAAATTTGCTAACCCAAGTCAAGCTCCCTACAAGCCAAACTGGGTTCTCTCCCTTAGACATGAAATTTTTGAATTGAAATCTAACTCAAAAGAGATTTAAATTAGAGAAAGAAATTGAATCTTCTTCAACCTTCTTACATGAAAAAAAAAAAATCTTATATCTTATAGAATATCATTGCATAATGATGAATCCAAAGTCATGATTTTCAAACTCAGGTATCAAAAATATCAAAAGACACATGAGTTTTCTGAGATTTAAAAATTTACAAGAAAGGGAAGTCAATTACTTATTCATTTTGGGCTCATTTTGTGCCTCTTTCTTAATTTTGATGTACTTTGTACATCCTTTCACTTTTTTTGATACACTTTGTGTATCTTTCAAATTTGGCGCACTTTGCGCATCTTTTCATTTTTGGCGCACTTTGCGCATCTTTTCATTTTTGGCACACTTTGCGCATCTTTTCATTTTTATAATTGACTTCCTTTCTAAATCTCTAAAAAAAGATTTTCTCAGTTGTGAAATTATCTTCCAAACATAAGAGAAGAAAACTCACTCTCTTATGTAAGGAAGAAAAATTCACAAAATAAACTCGATCCTATGATAAAGGTGAACAACCTGATTAAGAAAATTATAAGGTAGATTCATTGGTATGCAAAAGATGCCTACAAGATAGAAAATTGCAAGATAATAGAGAAAATTTTCATTTCTATGCCCAATTTCAATTTGACATAGATTTTAATTCAAAAATGAGAATCACCCAATACAAGGAATGGGAGGGAGAAGACATACTCTTTCATAGATCATCAACAATTTTCTTCTCTAAGTGTTTAAAGGAGTCAACCAATAACACTTCATATTTTAAATAAAATAGGGATAAATTTTCATTAAGAAAAATAAGTCACATACTCTCTAAGAAAAATTTTCTCAAAAGTTTGTCTTTTATTTGAAACCCTCAAACTTTTCTCAAATTAGTTTTCCATTTTGAAAACTTTGCATATGTCAAACTTAAGGATCCCACCATTAAAGATAAAATCTGGATTCTTATTTAGACTGATATGAATCAAGACCCAATCTAAAAGGCTGAAATTAGAGAGATGATGGAGAGTAGAGTTTATGTCAAATATATGAATCTTGTAATCAAAAATAGAATATGGACTTTCATTTGAAATGATATAAGTCAAGATTATGTCTAAGAGAATTCCAACTAGGAATTGATTGAAATTAAAATTTTGATTTGAGTAAGAAGGATAGAAATAGATTGATCTGGATTTGAATTTGATAATTAAGGACAAAGATCTAATAAACTCAAAATTTTAATTAAATTTTTATACATTAAAAATATCTAATATTCATTAAGCATGAAGAGAAGAGAGTGGAATAAAAGAGAGGAACTCAAACTAGGCACCAAATTAGGAATATCTACAGAAGAAAATAATACAGCATCCAAAGATGGAGAGAGAAACTTGTCCCACCGTAGTCGCCAGAAATCTGTGGGTCTCCAAAAGGATTCTGCTTGTGTGGAACAGAATACAAAGGGTACGACCGCACTATCCCGTAAGACAAAACGATCGTAGGCCTTTACACTCTACCCAGGCAGGCCAATGGAAGAGCAGATGGAGTCATACATACGATTAGCCATAGAGGATAGCGGCTTTCGCCTACACACCTCGATGGATAATAATATATATGACCCAAAAGGTCACGAGATTTCCCCCATTCGATACATCAGCTCGAATGGGGTTTATTTGATGTGGGGATCAGTCTCCCACGGGCGCAAGCCCCCGTGGTTAATTACATCTTAGACCTTGGCCTAAGAAGACTCTCGATTAAGGACGATATATTATTCTCTTCTTAATTTGGTGCACAAAGAAAGTTCCTAAGTTCTATTCCAAAAGGATAAACCCTTCCTCTTACCCTTAATGATGATTAGAATTTTCAGATGAGTAAAGATATGATTAAAGTTTTGAGTTTAGAAGATCAAAAATTAGATTACTATCCTAAGAGAAACGACAGACTCAGAATTCATCAAAGATGAAAAGAAACACATTGAGGGGTGTACAATCTGGGCTTATGCTTGCCTGGAGTGAGCTGCCAGCTAACATTCTAAATATAATCAATCGCCATACATGTATGTAAGATAAGGAGGCTCTATCCTAAGGAATCAAGAATTTTTAGTTCAGAGGTTTAAATCAGGGACTCTGTAATATGCAAACAAATCTATCTAGCGCCATATATGATGCATGAGACGGATGCATAAGTAAAAGTGTTCTAAAGATTACTAAGAGATAATGTGACATTTTTATTTGAGTAATGCTAATGCAATGCATGTATGTAGGCGGAGTGCGCTGTGGAGTAAAGTGTATAAAAATGAATGCATGACATTCAGAGTACAGAAAATAAATAAATAAATACACCAAGGATACCCTCCAGGCAAGGTATCCTCATCACATCACAATAGAAAATCATCCTAGCGGTGCCCACTTCGTATGGGAAAACAACGATGCACATGGCACAAGTATGTGGCCTACACTACAGGCCTAAATGACCCTAATGGTCTCTAAGGCTCACAGAAGGTAGGGGGTATCATACCCAAAACCAAGAGAAAATGGAACATCCTTACGGTGCCCACTTCGTGTGGGAAAACAACGATGCCCATGGCACAAATAGGTGGGCCCACACTACAGGCCTAAGGTGACCAGAAGGGTCTCTAGAGCTCACAGAAGGGGGCAAGCTTTGGCCTATAGGGCCAAAGCTTCGTTAGTGCACTAACCTATGGCCAACTACCTAAACATGCTAGAATATATATTAAACTAAAAGCTAATAACAAGATGTGTGTAGTGTGTAGCAGTTTCGATACATAATTAGAAATTTTCTTTACAGGTTGCAGGGATTATACCTGGCTGTGGCGCAGCCACTTAAAAATTCCAAGCACGCGAGCTATCCACTGATTATCAACCCTGCAAGATTGTGGCACAGCCACTTAAAAGCTTCAAGCGAGCGAATTATTTGCTGATTCTTGATCACGCATAACCCGATGTACCTCGTAAAACAAGATAGAAGAAAAATGCACAAGTGAGCGTAGATGCCATTCAGAAAATAAATGCAGGTAAATAAAAATGTGACTAACAACAGATTTAATATTCATATTTGTAAAACATACACATATTATTGCTAAAATATAAAACAATGCAGGAGTTCCCTAATTTGGCAGGGGTAATTGGCATCAAATAATAAAATAAAATATCGGCCTAACCTAGAACTAGGAGTCGTGTCCTAACAAACAAGCCTAGGTGTGTGTAACAGGCCGTGTGGTTTTGGGTATGTCCTATGTAGGATGATTTAACTAAAGTTGTTTGTAATTTTAATTTGTTGAAGGTTAAAGGGATGCTTTAATTTAAATATAAGTATTAATGTCTTAGGATTAATTTTAAAGATTTTATCTTAGTGTTTGATTGATTACTACCTTTGTTGTTCACCGAGGCCGTGAGGTTTATTTCACCCTCCTTGGGGCTAACTTAATAGCCTCGTAGGCCTGGGTTACCCAGTAGTAACCAATTTTGTTGAATTATTTTAGTTTGTTATAAATTAAAAGAAAAGTAGATTAAGCAATCTATTATTGGTTAAGAGAGATTTTATTGGTTGATTATTAATGAATTAAGGCACAACAAACTTAGGAAAATGTGTTGCTAAGTTTATGTTTTGGTGTCTCTATCCTATAGGGAGCATGCACCCTAAGTCTATGTTATCTAAGACTCGGTCCTTAATTTTTGTCCTTAGGTGTCACTAATGTTATAAGGGACAAAAGGAGGTTCTTTTCTAACCCTTTGGACATTCGTACATATATCAATAAATTTAGAAATCTTATGAATAAAATAATATGATAAGTAGAATAATAGTAAAGAGAAGAGAAGTAAAAAGACAGGCGATAAAATATCGAAAGAAAAGAATGAATGAAAATCAGAAATAATGAAAGGAATATAGGCGTCTCATTATTGGGCTTACATCTTTGAAGTCAAGCATGCCTCTAAAACGACCTTCACCCCAATTTGATATAGTACAAATAGAGAAGAAGGTGTTTTGGCGCCCTTTGCTGTCCCCACATTCCAAGAATAAGCACTCAAATGACTCAATGACTCAAACTATATCCTATACGAAACCCAAAGTGGCGAAGAGGAAAACCAGCTCCCAAAACTAAAACATAAACAAGCAACTTTCATTTCACATTCAACCCAAACTCAACTTTAGAAATAAATACTAATAAGAGAAAGATAATCCATACACTAAATATCACTTCATTCTAACAAGAAAAGACATTAAAGAGCTCTCAAAAATATCACTTTATCCCAAAAAAGACTTAAAGAACCTCCAACACAGAACCATTTATAAAAAGAAAATAATTTCAATCCCAAAATAACAATTGTAAAACTCCATAAGCAAAATGACCTAAATCCTCTTCATAAGAAATCCATAAAAAGTCTTTCCAACACAAGACATTGAGTGCTCTTATTTTTGTTGTGGGGTATGACCATAAAGCTTTCCAACAAGAAAGTTTTATAAAACCTCTCATTGTAAAGCATTCAAGAAACTTATCATAAAACTTTTCAATGCAAAGTAAGTCTAAAGCCAATCACAAATCCTCTTAACACAAAACCTCTTTGAAATTTATGAGAAACGTTTAATGCTACATATAAAAAAGGGAATACAACTTTCCTTTCTAACTACTATATAAAACCACACAACTCACCTTACACTCACTTTCATTACGATGTATAACAAATGAATATAATGGTTTCTTGCAAATACTTCTAAATCCTTCTCCAAAAATACTTATAAAACCCACCAAAGAGGAAAGATTAATAATAATATGTGCATTGAATCTATAAGAACAATATAAACCCAACGGATGCTTTCCAACACATAAACCAAATAGATACTTTTCAACATAAAACGCTCTATAAAGCTTTCCAATCACAAGGCAACTTATGAGCTTTTCCAAGGTAATGCAGGTCATAGAATTTCCCAACATAAGGAGACTTAAGAACGCTTTTCAACATAAAATCACTTGTGAAACTTTCCACCCCAAAGATAGCTCATGAAACTTTTCAACACAAAGTTGTTCATAAAACTATACACATCTTGAGAGCAAAGATCCAAACCATTCTTTTCCAAACCGAGTAGCAAGCAAACAAGTCATTTAATGTTGAAACTCAACTAAAATATAACCATAAGCAAGAACATTTGGTGCCAACTTGTCCTCCAAACTTCAAGAGAATACTCCCACAATATTGCATAAAACTTTTCATCAAAATTCAAGCATAACACCCCACATCACAACACAACATTGAACCAATTCTATAGAAAAACTCACATTTGAAATATAAGACATATGCTTGCTTCTCAATAAATTTCTGATTTCCATACTATATGCCATCAAGTGTTCAAGAAAGACTTTAATCCTCATTCTTAAACTAGCTTTGTGCCCAAACGTTCATCATTTTTCCAAAAGTTCAAGGCTAATCTCATGTTATTGGAAAGAAAACTGAAAGAAGAATTATTTGATGCCAAATTTGTTCTCCAAATTTCAAGAAAAAAACATTCCAACCAACCAACATAAAGCAAAAAAAATCACATTTCAAGGAGACAAGGTTCTTCATATTTGGGACACATGAGAAAGCTCTGTGATACTTCTAGACTTGTGCAAACTCACCAAAGATATATTAACAAACACAACACCCTCCAACATAACCGCATCATTCCAAGTTAAATTCAAAGCATGTTCAAAAATTGGAACATAAGGCACCATGAAAAATAGCTTTCTAACACGAAGTGAATTACAAGGCTTTCCAATATAAAACAAATCTGAGAAACTTCCAACATAGAACAAATCTTAGAATCTTCTACCACAAAATATTTTTGCGACAATTCTCAAAGTTCACCAACAGGTTTCTGATATAAAGCAACTCTTAGAGCTTAACAATAGATTTCCAACCTTCTCATTACATGCCATTGAGAATCCAAAGTTTTAATTCAAATTTGTAAATATGCCTTTTGTGTCAAAATATACAACATTGTAAGCCCCCTAACCAATGAAGATATGGAAGATATGCGTTTAATTCATCTCTAAAGAAGCTCGGAGCATAAAACAAGTGAAACTATGCATCCAACTCGTCTCCAAATCAGTTCGAAGCATAAAACCAAAGGAAATCTGCATCTAAATCGTCTCCGAATCAGCTCAGAGCATAAAACCAAAGAAAATCTGCATATAACTCATCTCCGAATCAGTTCAGAGCACAAGAAACAATGAAAATCTGCATATAACTTATTCTCAAGATAGTTTAGAACACAAAAACAAGAAAGCGAATCAAAGTCAGGGCTAAAATTCATAGAGCGAAGCACTCCCAACACCTCGAGAAGTTTTCAACATTCACAGAATATTATAAAAGGAAATCTGTGATTTTTAGAATAACAGTTCTCTTTCAAGATGATAATAAGAAAAAAAAAACAGCCCTCTTTTATGACATTTCACCAAACATTTAGTGTGCAATATTTGCAAGCTCATGTAAAGACAAACTAGCATGAAGATCAGGTCTTAAGCTCTTAAATTTCAAGAATATTGGCATAATTTTAACAAACTCATTTCATCGATTTTTCTACAACCTACATGAAGAAAAGCATAATTTTAACGAAGTGTTCCTTAGCATAATGTGTTCATGAGCATTTGGACAAAAGACATTCAAGATACAACAGATCTTCGCAACACTACTCACAAAGTTTAGCATTCCAGCAAGAATAGCAAGCAACCAAACTGCCTTTTACTTGTCTTTCTTCATGAGCATATATGTTAAACATAAAGTAGAGAAAGGATAGGTACACCTAAATATCTCTAATTTAACCAAGATTTGATGTACATGCATGCCACCTCATTAATAACTCCCAAATCGATCATAAGAAGCGATTTATTCAACAAGTGAAAAAGAAGTGTTCAAGCTCAAGCCCAGGTGGCCACAAATTTTTCTTGAATTTGGTAGGGAATAGTTGTGTTATTATCAAGAGAAATGGATAAGAAAGAGTCAAAGCAATCCATACACTTTTTTCCTTTACCTTTAACATAAACTCAAGCATGGCTCATAATAAAAAAAAAATACTTTTATCACTTGTGATTCGTCAAAGAATAAACCATTGCATGTTTTAACAGCACAATACTTAATGACTAAAAAAAAAAGGAAAACTATAGCAGATTATCGATCACAACTTTCAAACCTAATTTAGCTTGTTCATTCATGATGAGCTTATCTATCTATTTTGAAATGTACATGCTTCACAAATCTTCTTGCAAGTTTATTGATGTATAAGCCCAAATCTCAACGAGCATTTCATAATCTTTACCTCATACCCATCTTTCTTTCTTTCTTTTTTTTTTTTAGCTTATACGGATAACATCACGCTCAAGTTAATTGCATTAAGAACAAAATTGATAAATCATCTCTTCAAGATTCATCATAATGCTTTATCCTTAGAAGGAAAGAAGGTTAGAAAGGAGCAGTAGAAACTAGGAGAAAGTGCTGGTAGGAGGAGAAATAGAAGAAGAAGGAGAAAAAAAACAAAAAAATGTAAAGGGAAGAAAAGCAGTTAGAGGAGGTATACCTGCGGCTGGAAATTGGCTCGGTTCAACTTAGGGCAGGTCGCAAACACATCAGTGGGCTCCGGCTAGGGCAGGTTGACGACGGCCTGGAGCTCGGACGATGGTCGTGCGAACGAGAGAGCAAGAACAACGCGGGAGAGGGAGGGGATTCTGGTTTCTCCTACTGTTCGCAAAAACGAGAGACGGGAGGGAGAGGGAGTTCGGCCCCCTAAGCTTGCGAATCCAGAGACGGAAGGGAGATCTAGGGCATCAAGTGTCTTGCAAACTCAGAGGGAAAACGAGTGGGAGGGAGCCACGGGAGCAGGCCGATATGTGTCGTATCCTCTAGGGCGTGCCCAGCCAAAAGGTCGAGAGAGCCGCGAGAGGGGGCGAATGCCGATCCTTCTAAAGACCTCTGCATCCTGCCCGAAACTGGTAAATCACGTGACCCAAGAGCCTGGCGACGACAGGCCTCGAGTTTTGGCAAAATCAGAACCGTGTGATCTAATTCCCGATATGATATCAAATTCAAATTGATTTAAAAAGTTGATTAAACTTTAATTGGAATTAAATTAAACCTATTTGGCTGAAATCAGGCTCAAACTGTATCTAATTCGACCAAACTCGGGTTAGCTCGGGCTCGACTCGACCAAATAAAATTAATGAAAATCAAACCTAAATTGGCGCCAATTCGAGTTGGATCGAGCTTGGCGAGGCTCGATCAATTCGATTGAATGCGCTCGAGGGCAAAAATCAAGATAAAAAAATGAGGTCAACATTAGGTGGCAATTTAATTTTTAATAATTATTATTAGATAATGAATAGTTAGTTAACAATAAAAATTTTAATAAAATCATATTTAAATAGTTAAATATTTTAAATAATAATTAATTAAATAGCCCTACTGTTAACCGAATAAAACTGCTCCACTATCCCTGTCTACCACGTTCTCTGCTACGTTGATCTCCACCATACAATCCTAACTACTGATATAATCCTAGCAGTTAGTTTAATATAGTTTCTGCACATGTAATGATTTAGTTTCCCTGCTCTTGTTTATATATAGGATGTATTGTTCTTAAGAAGCAAGAAGAGAAACGTATTTGTTTTGCCTAGTTCTTCTTCCTGTTATTATTTTCCTCTCCGTTTTATGTAAATGCTTATTGGAGAAAGAGACGTCAACACTTACAACTATGCGTCAAACTCTCTTTTTATCATTCCGTCCACAATGGAAAGTCATTTCTCCCTCTCTCTTTCAATATTTTACCCCATTAGTCTTTCTCTCTCTATAGCTAAAGCATTGCATGATCCGGGTAAAAGATGGATTGAAGACTTGAAATGGAAAAGCTTGTAATAAATAAAATGAAAGCTGCCAAGGGTTTATACCCCCCCCCATGATCATGATAGTTCAAAAAAAAGAAAGAAAAATAAAAGAGAGACAATATAAAGGTGCATTGTAATGAGTGTTGAAGATCTAAATTTGTTGTATGGTATAGAATATTATGTTGTGCAATATACACAGTGGAAGCAATAAAATTTAGAAATCACACAACAAACAACACAAAGAACACGATGATTTACGTGGTTCGGCGAAGATGCCTACGTCCACAGAGAGGGGGTGATGACTTTACTATATTGGAGGGAGAAGAATGGTTACAATTGATCTCTCTTTCTACCACAGCCGTCAAATCCCTCAATTTATAGATTTGAGGTCAAATAATTAAGAAAAAAGCTTCATAATCTAATCCACAATAAAATCACAATCAAATCAATTAATTAAGGAAATAATCAACTTTCTAATCAATTACAATAATGAGTCATTAAAACTTTCCAAATAAAAGCTTATTTTGATTTGGGCAATAATTTTAAATCAATAATCTTCGCCTCATCTTTCACTTCAAAAAATGAAAAATGATAAACTAGACTTCAATATCAGAACAACTGCACCCAGATGGTTACCTACGTACCCTCTCCCAAGAGATCAAGCCGAGCGTAATTTTTCAAACAAGTGGACAATTAGTCATGAGTCCTGCACACTGTTGTGGTGACTGCATCTCCAAGCCTGCATTAATTGTACCCTTTAGATACCTCAGGATACTCTTCACAGCTTGCCAATTACTCCATCTTGTATCATGCATAAATCTGCTCATAATGCCAACTGCTTGTGCAATAGCTAGATCGAGCTGCTCAAAAATAAGACCATATTGTACTATAAGTATAAAGTAATCATGAGTCAAGGGATTCTTAATCTCTGAAGAGAACATCTCATCGTAAGTAATCCTTTTCCATTGCGTAGAGCCTTTTGCCATCAACCAAGCCTTGTAATTCACATCAACTCCGAGAGATCCTTCCTTCTTTGCATGCATTCATTTGCACCAAATAGGTTTTCTTCCTAGAGGAAGCTTCACCATCCTCCAAGTAATATCATTCTGAAGAGATGGAGAGACTCCATCTCTTCATCCATAGCCCTCTTCCAAATATCACCATCATGATTGTACACTGCTTCCTTATAGTGACTAAGAACTTAATCCTCCATTATTGAAAGTACAAATCCAATATAATCCCTCAACCAAGTTGGTTTTGAGATATTATGGCACCTAGACTTGTTCTTCACAATATATTCCTAAGCAAGATTCTCATTCTTAAGATCATCTTCAACAAACTAATTTGCAACTGAATCAGATACCTGGGTAGAAATGATTTACCTCTATGGAGTAAATGAAGTTGTATCAAACTCCAACTTCTATAGTGCAACTATGGTCTCAATAGAACTCTCCAACTACTTAGAGTCTCGAGGCTTTAACATGCTTGCCTCTTTGAATGTAACATCCTTACTAATGATATTCTTCTTCTCTACTAGATCTTAGAGTTTGAAGCCCTTGACTCTACACTTGAAGCCAATAAAGATTACCTTCTTTGCCCGCCGTTCCAGTTTATCATTCTGAACATAATAGTAAGATGGACACTCAAATACTCTCAAGTGCTCCTAATCTCTAACAGGATGCCTTGACCACATCTCCTTTGAGGTCTTCTTCCTAATAGTTACAAAAGATAGATGGTTCACCAAGTGACAAGTATAGTATATCGCCTCAGCCCAATATACTCTTTCCATCCCAGCATTGGATAATATACACCAAACTTTTTTCACCAAAATATGGTTCATCATCTCTGCTATCCCATTTTGTTGCGGTGTCTCTCTAACATTGAAGTGATGCTCTATCCCAGATCTTTTGCACTCTTACAAGAATGCATCATAAGTGTATTCACCCCCTTTGTTTGATCTAATACACCAGATTCTTTTATCAGTCTGAGTCTAAATCCACTTCTTCCAAGTGCTAAAAATCTCCAATAACTCATTTTTGTGCCTCATAGTGTATACCCAAATATATTTATAGTAATCATCAATAAAAGACATAAAGAATTGCCGCTCATTGAATGATGCTTCCTTTATTAGGCCCCAAACATTTGTGCGAATATACTCTAAGATACTCTTTATACTATGGATGTCAATACCTAAGGATGCATGTGCTTTCTTGCCAAACACTCAATATTCACAAAAAATTAAGCTGGTAAGTGATAGCTCTTTGATCAAACATTTTTTTATTAAAGTCATAAGAGAAGCCTCTCCAGCATGAGCTAGTCGCATATACCACAATGTGGTGGCATCAGAAGAATCATTAGCAACAACAATTGTTCTAATCTCTTTTTTTTTTAAGATAGTAAAACTTGTGATGATGAACTCCCTTAAAAAACACTAGTGCTCCATGATACATCTTTAGAACTCCTGCCTCAATGACTACCTTATAGTCATTGGTCTCTAAAGCCCCAACAAAAAAATATTCTTCCTGATATCTTGAATATATCTCATATCAGTCAGCTTTCTCATAGTACCATCATACATTCTGATGAAGATGCTCCATATACTAACAATATGATAAGCTTGATCATTTTCTATGGTCACAAACATTACCATCAAGCTCCCTATAAGTACAGAACCACTCTCTCATGGGATAAATATTATAGGTAGCCCTAGTATTCAGAATCCAGTATGTATCATTAGTATACAAACTATAAGAAATTATAGATAGTGATACATCTGAGTCTTCATCATGCTCTTACACGATACAATTTTCCTTCGCCTCCGTAGAAACTCTCTTTTCCTTCTCCTATAGCTTCGGAGAATCTTTCTTCTAATGACCAGTCTCCAAATAGAAAGCACAATGATTCTTCTTAAGAATGCGCCCATGAGACTTGCCCTACTTACTGCTGCCACCCTTTTTATTCTTCTTCTTTTTAGATATTCCATGTTGAAGTGTAAGACCGTCAGCCAAATCCATCTTAACAAATTTCTTGTCCATATGTCAAAAATTATGATTCGACAATACAGTAGTCACATCACCATAGTTCAAGACCTCTATAATAACTCAAATATTTGAAATAAATTTATTTCAAAAATATGAAGACTCTGAAGTTAAGCGCTTTGGCATTGATCTAGTGAGCGTTACGATGCTAGGCCATGAATAGTATATATATGTATACCTCACCCCATCGACTCCCTCACTTGGTTGTTTTGCTAAGAAGAACTTGAAAGAGGAGATAAAGAGAGAGGAGAGAGAAAGAACTTTGAATAATATTTATCAATCATTCATGTCACAAACTTTGCTCTATTCATTATAAGTGACTAATCTCACACTTTTTTTAATGATTTTAATTTTTATAAATTTTATCTCTTTTAAATATTCTAAAAATACATTATCTCTTGATTTCATATATTTTCACCGTACAAATTTGGATATATTATAGATCTGATCATTCTGAATGATTTGATATAATTTTATTACATTTTAAATGAAGTACTAAATGATATCAGATATATGATATGAGAACTCCACGTGATACCCTACTGATCCACTTGATTCACTGATTGTGAGTCATAAGAAACTGGAGATTGATTGAGAGTTTTAAGGAGTCGGGACGACTGATTCACTTGAATCAAGGGGAGTTATAAGGAGAATAATGATTGGGAGTTATAAGGGGTGATTGATTGGGAGTCATAAGTACAGGAGCAAGATCCCTTTAAGATACACTCATTGAATATCTGAATACTTATACTGACACTGCTACGAACACTGTACTGATATTATGACTGACACTGATATTGGTTGATATCATTAACACTATTTAGTATTATTGATCATAATACTAATATTATTACTGACATTAGTTTTATTGATTGTTAATGATATTGTGACGAATGATGTAATGAATTGAGATGTGATGAACTATAGAAGGATAAATTGATACAGATAATTAGTATAAATATTGATGCATATATTTCTTTATATAATTTATAATATATTATTCTCTTTTATCTTGCATTGATTTTAATTATAAAATTTTAGTTATTTGTTGGACTATGTACTCATTATATAATTTTACATATTTTTAAAAAAAGATAAGGATCCTATGGTTTGAGGCTCAGGATTGTTTGATTAAAAAAATATAGTTTTGAAAAATGTTTTAATTTTCTTTGGGAAAGTTAAATTTCTGGAATTTGAGTTTATAATCAAACACTTATTATGAATAATATATCACCTCGAAAGGTGAACATATCGTTCCCTAATAGGTTCAAATTATAATTGTTCGAATTTATCTGATTATCGTAGTCAAACTCAAGGAGAAACAATATATGATCCCTAAGAATCAAAATAGTGTTTAATCCATTGTTTAACTATAATAATTCAGATAAGAGATCATTAATTTCATAATTAAAATTACGATTGTAATTGATATATCTATCCAGAGAAAGAAGATATCAATCACTATCGATAGTTTAAATATGACGATAATGATCATTAGGTTTGAATTTCCCAAAGATAATTAATTAAGGGTTTTGAAAAAGCTTGATTTTGAAATCAGGTCTGGGTTTCTAAATCTCCTACGAGCGCAAGCCCTCGTAGTTAATTACATCGTAGGAAACCAGAAAATTTCCTACGAATACTCTCGATTAAAATAGCGATACGAATTTCATTTAAGATTTTCAAAGCTTGATATTAAGGAGGTTAAGGATTGGGATTTCAAGTGGGAATGGTTCAAGGTTGAGCACTTATTTCTGGAGTCAAAGGAGAAGAGTAGGAGGTGTTTTGAGATTCTGAATTACTTCAGAAATACCTCAAACTATCCTAAGTGTTGGGCTTGAATTTGATTGAAAGAGATTTTTAATTTGAATGGTCAATTTTATTAGAAAGTGAGAATTAGATTCCCGGAAGATTGAGGTCTTAGGATTGAAGATATGCCTCAGAACCTAAGTCTAAAATGGGTACTGAGAATCAGTGACCCGGATCCTAGCTAATGCAATGCAATCTGGACTTACCCCGGCCTGGATTGGGGAGCCAGCTAAACCACCTAAACGCTTTTAAAACCATGAGTCAAAGTCTTTAAATGTAGAGTGGTTAAGGACATTGATTAAGATTGGTTTAAAGAATTAGGGTCGACATCTAGAGCAAATCCTAATTGACCCCATAACATATGTTGGGTTAAATGCTTAAGCTAGAAATGCAATTAAAGATTTAGACTCAATTTTTAATTTGTTACTAATGCAATGCATGCTAGTTGACTCGATGAAATGCTTAAATCAAAATGTTGCAGTTTTAAAATCAGGCTTAAAAATAGGTTTTATCCTAGAGATTGCACAACATCCCCTTGGACAGAACTGCACCCTAATAGGTCAGGTGGTCTGCCAGAACCCGCAGGTGGGGAGGTGCCTAACACGGATGAGAAAAGTCAATATGTATGCATGAAAAACTCCCGGCGAGTCCGGGCTTACTTCTTAAGAGCGTTAGAGTTTCTATCTGAGCTTAAAAATTTTAATTTTGTTTAAGTAGAAAAGGTTTATGACCGTACCCTCACGAGCCTCCGATCGGGTTCCAGGCTAAATCAAAATCGACATGCAAGAACGCCAAATAAACTACTAAAAGCATACGGGTCCTTAATCGCAATCAACACATAAATTAAATCAATTAAATAATTAAATTAATTAAATAAATGCTCAAATTGAAAGTCCATAGGCAAGTGCCCTTAATTATACAACCCAGGGTCTGCAGGAAAGTAAAGTGGCCGGGTACCACTGACTACAACCTGGATTCTACTCCTAAGACTCAAGTGACTTTGAGATTTGAGATTCTTCTCGTTCTTCACTTCTTCGTCTCCTTAGAACTCCTTGGATCGTCGGGTCTGGATATCCAAATGAAAAGAAACTCCCCCTGGATAGGGGTGTTATCTTTTCTCTTTGGATATTTAAACTTCATCCTAATTTGGATCTCCAAATGGATAGGAACTCTCCCCTAAGGGATGTTCCTTCCTCTTTGGATTCCAAATTGGATTTTAAATGTCTCAATCTCAAAGTACTTTAAATAATACAACTCAAAATCAAATCAAATTACATTAATGAAAATTAAAACTCTAGACTCAACAACCTGCAGGGTTATCCTAATAATCAACAGTTATATTTACATCCCAAGCAGTTAATATATTTGAAATTTAAATACTCAAACCAGCCACGCTTGGCCATGCTCTTTTAATTTCAAAGGGGGTCTTAGCAGTTCTCTGGAGCACCTGTGCAATTTGATAATTATAATTTTGCCCTCTTTAATTTATGCCCTGTATGAGCATGACCACCTGCATAAGATTGAATTAGTACAAATCGTTCCTAGCCTAGGGGTAGATCTAATCGTACAATCAATCACATCACAGAGTGCATTAAATAAATAGACAATCACATCAATTCTACTACTAGCAAACAGCATGCAGTAAAAGCTCGAAAACCCGGCACACAGCAGAAAAGTAAACACCGGCCTAGCCTAAGACTAGAGTTGGTTGTCCTAGCAAACCATCTAAAGTGTGTGAGGCAGGCTATGTGGCTTTGATATGTCCTAAATAGGATGATTTGATTGAGGTTGTTTAAAGTTCTAGTTGGTTGAAGGCTTAAGGGAAGATTTAATTTGAATTTAAATATTAGTGACTTGAAATTGATTTTTAAATTTGATTTTAATTGTTTGTTGGATATCACCTTTGTTTCACACCGAGGCCGTGAAGTTTATTTCACCTTCCTTGGGGCTAATTTAATAGCCTCGTAGGCCTGGGTTACCCAGTGGTACCCGATATAATTAAATGATTTGAGTTTGATTAAGGTTTAAAGGTTGATTAAATTTTAATTAATATTGGTTGGTTGCTGGTTTTAATATTGATTTAAGATTTTCTGGAATTTTTAATGATTTATTGAATTTTGATATTTTTTTGATTATTTTAATGATTTAATTAAGGGGTTAAAGATTGACTTTTTGATTTAAAGGGTTTTCTGGAAAGTTAATATTTTATTAAAATACTAGACCTTAATACGATCAGTTAGACAGTAAGTATGCTGAAATTGGATTTTTCTACATTTTATTATGAAGGTTTGAAGTTTTGACTTGATTTTGAACTAAGTTTGACCAAAAGTTGACTTTTTCAAATTTGATTGATTTCTGGAAACTTAATATTTTTAATAAATATTAGACCTTAAGATGAGTTGTATGCCTTTGAGTTTGCTCAATTTGGAGTTCATTTGAATTAGTTATAAATTTTTGAAGTTTTGAGTATTTAATGAATTATTAAAATTGTTTAATTAGAGACCCTTTTTGTGATTTGGATCCAAATGATCTCCAAACTTCTTGAAATCAACTCCAAAGGTCAGGAATGACCTAATGAGTGATTTCCAAGTGTTTGGAAATTTTCTGGAATTTTTAATTATTTTTAATTAATTAAATTAATTAAATTTTAAATTTCAATTAAACTTAAATTAAACTTAATTTTGAAGTCCAGTCAAGGGGCTTTTATTTTTCATTGATTAAGGGTTTAATTTTGGTCAGTTTGAGATATTATTTGTAATTTTTGGATTTAAATTGGATTTATTATAATTTTTGGAAGGTTTTAAGGCTTAATTAAGGTTTAAACTTGATTAGGTTAATTAAAGGGCTTAATGATTTCAAAATCCAGTGGGAATTTTTCCTAGGGCTGAGAGTGTCTCTATGTTCAAATGTTCAAAATTTCAAATCAATTGGAATTGTATCCTAATTATTAGAATTTTTCTAAGTTTTCTAAATGAGTCTTTAATTATTGTCCTTAATGACACTAGGTTAATTAGGTTTGAATCAAGGTTTATCTAACCCTTGGACACTAGTTACAATCACATCAATCATAGCAATCATGAACAAAATGAGATATCCTAATACTCTATGGAGTAATTTATGATGAATCATTAAAACTATGGGTTATATAATAACCTATAGATTTGATTAATTAATCATAAAGACACACATGTATCAAACTAGATTGGAATTACCATAGGGTGTGAGACATACCCTTAGCTGATTCTCAAATGAATTTGAATCTATGATCATGTATGTTTTAAGAGCAACATGTTAATAATCATATACCATCAATATCATTTTATTCTTAAACTATACATGATCTGATTTCCATTGTATTTTTATGAAGAGGTGTTCAACATACTGAATCCATAGAGCTCTAAAATGCTATTATTGAAGTTGAAATGGATTAATTATAAATTTCCAAATATCGAGATCAAATCATGACCAAGATACTTGTAAATTCATAATATAATTGATATTACATCAAATGACTTTAGAAAAATTATGAGAAATCAATCTTAAACCCTATAATGCCTCTGTTAAGTTTCAAGTCAAAATAGTTTAAAAATATTTATTTTAAAATAAAATAAAGTTTTTTGAATAATTAAAATAATTAATAAAAAATTACTCAAAATAATTTTATTTTATTTTTAAAATAAAATACATGTGAATACGAACAAAACGAGCCCTTAAACATCAAAAACGGATAAGAATTGAAATTCCTATGCATCTTGGAAGTTTAAGGATTTTTTTTTATTAATTTTAATAATAAAAAGACTTGGTCAACCGGCGGCGCTGACCAGTCCTGCGCCTTCCACGCGTCGCAGCTAGATTCGGCCATATAGATGGCGGCGGTCAAGTGGGCCCCGCCTTACTTATCCAGCGCGGCAATGATAATAACCGCTAGATCAACCGCGTTTCTGATCTAACGCTTGAGATTAGATCTCGCAGTTGGCCTTGACTCAGGTAGATCGAACGGCCATCTGAAGCCCCGCGGTTTGGATGATTGGCCTAGATCTAGCCAGATGAAGATTTGGCCAACCCGTGATTTGAGCTGGAAGAACAGACCGCTGATCTGACACTACCATAGCCGTTGATCTGAAATAAACAGATCCAACGGCTATCGTATTGTCTTCTTCATCCCGTTAGACCGTATACCCTAAACTCTTTTTTTTTATTTCGTTTACTTAAAATAATGAATCAAATAACTTAAAAATTTTAACAGAGACAAAATAAAGTTTAAGGAATAATTTTGAAAGTTTTCTAAGTCATTGATTTGATCTTTAAGGAGTTATTTAAGAACCTAAGTAAACGCCTAGGGTTAGAGTTTTACCGAGGTAGGATTGATGGATTCAAACGTTTAAGATATTGTTGAGCTTGTGGATTGTCCTAGATTATTTCTTCAGAAGACGTCGAGGGCTGAGAACGTCTAGATCTTGAGCTTTGGGTCTGGGACGATCTTCAAGCAAGGATGGCCGGAATCCCCCCTCCGGCGAGCTTTGACTGCCAAATTTTGGGTTGGGGAATGTTAATAAATACCTAGAGAGCTCAAACGAAAAGGAATTTCATCTGGAGGGCTTGAGTGTAGAGAGAGAGTAGGATTTCAAGAATGCCGTCCATCCATGCATTTTTTCCCCATTCAAGAGTCCTGAAACCAAGTGAATGGCTGGGATTGATTAGATACAATTCCTGATGTGTGCCATCTGTCCCCAAACAGTTAGAACATCAGGGAATCAAAAGGACAAAGGACAAGTGAGGTATAAAGCTCCCTTTGTCCTTAGGAGCACATGGGGGTAATGGGCTTGATTAGGGGATTAAACCAGGGATTAAGGGATCTATTAGAAGTCTCTAGAGTGTGCTTATGTTACTGGAAGGATTTGATGTGGAGTGGATTAACTTTGAGAGGGATTTAATCATTTAAAAAAAATTTAAAGTTTTGTTGACTAGTTGACTAGTCAACAGTCAACTTTGACTACCTATGTGGCAGCTAGGAAGACCTAATGAGATGGTTTAAATGACTTGAAGGAAGTTAAAGCTTAGGAATTGAAGCTTGAATGTATTTATAGGAGTTTGAATAATTTTGACCAAATCAAAAGGGATTGACTTGGTCAAAATGACCAATGCATGAATCATGTTGAATTTAAAAAGGTTCAAAACAAATGATAGAAGAGATTTTTGAGATTTAAAAGATTTGATTTAATTAAATTTGAATGTAAATCTTGGATTGACCTAAATGGATTAGATTTGATCAGGTCTAGATCCAGCTGACTAAATCAACTGATGAGTGGGCAGAGGTCTAGTCAAGGCTCAAATCCCTAAGGGGAGTGACTAGAGAAATTTGAATAAGTTTGAAATTGATCTAGAACTTGATTGGGTTTAAATGGGCTTAAGGGTTTAAAGTGGTCAACCTGAGTTGACCTGGTCAACCAGGTTGACCCAGGGCCAGGGTCTGGATTGGATTAATCTCAAATGGTATTTGAAGTCTAGTAGGGGTGGTTTGAGGGTTTAAATAGGTCATTTGGGTCAAATCACCTATTTGGGCCTTTAATGGGCTTAATGGGTCAACTGGGTTGACTTGGTCAACCAAGTTGACCTAGGGTCAAGGATTGGGTCCAACCAGTTCAGAATGACATTCTGAGTCCACTGGTGGTGGTTTCAAGATCTGGAGAGGTCATTTGGTCAAAATGACCTGTTTGGGCCCTTAATGGGCCTTTTAGGTCAACCCTGGTTGACTTGGTCAACCAGGTGGGTCCAGGGTCTGGAAATGGGTTCAACAGATTTGAAATGATATTTGGAAACCAACGGAGGTGGTCCCAAGGTCTGGGGAGGTCATTTGGTCAAAATGACCAGTTTTGACCTTAAAGGGGCCTTCTAGGTCAACTAGGTTGACTTGGTCAACCAGGTTGACCCAGGGGCTGGTTCTGGGTTCAACAGGTTTGGTTTGACATTTAAAATTTGCTGGAGGTGGTTGCATTTGATTTGGAGCTCATTTGACCAAAGTGACTATTCACACCCCATAGGGGTATTTTGGTCATTTTGACCCCTGGTCAACTGGGGGTCAAATTGAGTCCAACAAAATGCATTTTAATGCTCAATGGATCATAATCAAGGGTCTGGAGGTAATTGGAGGCTTTGGAGAAAGCTCCAGGGTCAAAACCCACTGGGTGATAGTTCCAGTGGCATAGACTGTAAATATTTGAAGGTTTTACAGCCTTTGGATTTCAATTCAGTTTCTGGGGTTAGAGATCTCAGAATGAGCTCAAATTTGGAGGGTTGCCTCTAGAGACATGTCACATCAATGTGAAACTGACAGATCTTGAATCAGAGGTCATTTGATAGGGTTTTGAAATGTTCAAAGATTAACTGGAAAAGGCTTTCAGGACTTAGACCTTTAGCCTTGGATTCGAATCTGGAAATCTGGTTTTGAATTGGATTTTGAGCTTGAATGATAGGATTTGAATTAAGTTTAGATTGAATTGAAGCTTAGATTGATCTAGAAGAATCATAGGGTTTAGAATAGTTCCTAGGGTCCAAATCAGCTTAAGGGAATCCTAGGGTCTAGAATAGATCCTAGGGACTGGAGTCTGGGAAGATCCTGGGATCTAAAAGTCCTAAGGAAATCCTAGGATCTAAGGTCTGGAAGCATCCTATAATCTAGAAGAATCCTAAGATCTAGGAATCCTAAGATCTAGGAATCCTAGGATCTAGATTGATCCTGAGATCTAAAATCTAGGAAAGATCTTAGGATCTAGAATAGTCTGGAAATTTGATTGATTTGAGATCAGGGTTGATTTGAATTTGGATTGATCTTAAAGTCTGGATTGATCTAAGATCAGATTGATCCTAGGGTTAATATTGATCCTAAGGATTGGAAAGATCCTAAGGTCTGGATTGGTCCTACTGACCTCATACAAAAATGAGGTCAACAAATGGACCCCCAATATGTGTAATAGAATGTAGTTCTATTGCACATATTGGTGTTGACCGAATAAAATGGTCAAGTTTGGAGTTTTGATTATGAGGGAAAGAAAAGTCTATCCCTGGGGAATTAAGCTTGAGTAGATACTAGGGTAGTGCTAGGAGAAGCGTACTCTACCACTAGTGGGTCTGATCCTAAGGGAAAGGAAGAATCTATCCCTAAAGGAAAAGGCAGTCTGGGTGATCCTATAGGAAGGAAGAACTCCTAATTACAGAGGATCGAGTCTAAATTTAATTCTAAGGGAAGGGGAAATTCTAACCTTAGAAAATTGAGTTTAAAATAATGCTAGGGTAGTGCTGAGGCAGCGTACTCTAGCACTAGTAGATCTAGTCCTAGGAGAAGGAAGAAAACCTATCCTTAAGGAAAAGAAGGCCTGGATGATCGTATAGAAGGAAGAACTCCTAACTATAGAGGATCAAGTTTGAATTTGATTCTAAGGGAAAGGGAATCCTAACCTCAGAAAGTTGAATTTGAAATGACACTAGGGTAGTGCTGGGGACAGCGTACTCTACCACTAGTAGATCTAATCCTAAAGGAAGGGAGGAAAACCTACCCCTAAAGGAAAAGAGGGTCTAGATGATCGTATAGGAAGGAAGAATTCTTAGCTATAGAGGATCAAGTTTGAATTTTGATACTAGGGTAGTGCCACAAAGGGCGTATTTTACCACTAGTGGATCTAATCCTAAGGAAAGGAAGAAATCCTGTCCTTACAGGAAAGAAAGCTTGATTGAGATTGATTCCAGGACGGTGCCATAGAGGACTTACTCCATCACTGGGGAGTCTAATCCCAAGGGAAGGAAGGCTAACCTACCCTAAGGAAGAGAGAACTGGATTTTGAAATTAAACCCAGGACGGTGCCATGGAGGACTTATTCCATCATTGGGGAATCTAATCCTAAGAGAAGGAGAATGCTTACTCTAAGGAAAAGAGAACTGAATAATCTCATAGGAAGGTAGTATTGCTTCCTATAGGAGGTCAGACTTAAAGATTTGAAATTTGAAACTAGAATGGTGCCACAGAGGGCGTTATCCATCACTAGTAGATCTAATCCTAAGGAGAGAAAGCACAATGACTCACATCTGTCCTTAAGGAAAGGAAGACTAGAGGACCCTGAGGGAAGGTAGCATTGCTTCCTGCAGAAGGTCGGATCTGGATTTTGAACCTAGGATGGTGCCACAGAGGGCGTGCTCCACCACTAGAAGATCTAATCCTAAGGAAAGAAAGCACGATGACTCACATCTAACCTTAAGGAAAAGAAAACTGGAAGAAGCTAGGATGGTGCCACGAAGGGCGTACTCCACCACTAGCGGATCTAATCCTAAGGATAGAAAGCACGATGACTCACATCTAACCTTAAGGAAAAGAAGACTGGATGATCCCGTGAGAAGGAAGCATTGCTCTACACAGAATCAGATCTGGAGTGATCGTATGTAAAGGAAACTTGCTTTACATAGAGGATCGAGTCAGGATGATCGTATATAGAAGAAACTTGCTCTATATAGAGGATCGAGTCAGGATGATCGTATATAGAAGAAACTTGCTCTATATAGAGGATCGAGTCAGGATGATCATATATGAAGGAAACTTGCTTCACACAGAAGATCAGGTCTAGATGATCATGTGTGAAGGGAACTTGCTTCACACAGAAGATCAGGTCTAGATGATCATGTGTGAAGGGAACTTGCTTCACACAGAAGATCGAGTCTGGAATGATCGTGTATAGAGGAAACTTGCTCTATACAGAGGATCGAGTCAGGATGATCATATGTGAAGGAAACTTGCTTCACACAGAAGATCAGGTCTAGATGATCATGTGTGAAGGGAACTTGCTTCACACAGAAGATCGAGTCTGGAATGATCGTGTATAGAGGAAACTTGCTCTATACAGAGGATCGGGTCTGGATTGATCGTATATAGAGGAAACTTGCTCTATATAGAGGATCAGATCTGAAATGATCGTATGTGAAGGAAACTTGCTTCATATAGAGGATCAGGTCTGGATGATCGTGTATAAAGGAAACTTGCTCTATACAGAGGATCAGGTCTGGAATGATCGTATGTGAAGGAAACTTGCTTCACACAGGATCGAGTCTGGATGATCGTATATAGAGGAAACTTGCTCTATATAGAGGATCATGTCTAGAATGATCGTATGTGAAGGAAACTTGCTTCACACAGGATCGAGTCTGGATGATCGTATATAGAGGAAACTTGCTCTATATAGAGGATCATGTCTGGAATGATCGTATGTGAAGGAAACTTGCTTCACACAGGATCGAGTCTGGATGATCGTATATAGAGGAAACTTGCTCTATATAGAGGATCATGTCTGGAATGATCGTATGTGAAGGAAACTTGCTTCACACAGGATCGAGTCTGGATGATCGTATATAGAGGAAACTTGCTCTATATAGAGGATCGGGTCTGGATTGATCGTATGTGAAGGAAACTTGCTTCACACAGAGGATCAGGTCTGGATTGATCGTATGTGAAGGAAACTTGCTTCACACAGAGGATCGGGTCTGGATTGATCGTATGTGAAGGAAACTTGCTTCACACAGAGGATCAGGTCTGGATTGATCGTATATAGAGGAAACTTGCTCTATATAGAGGATCGGATTTGAATCCTGGAATTTGATATTTGAATTCTGGAATCTGAAATTTGAATGATGTTTGAACTTGAATTTGATTGAAAATTTTTTGAATCTGAAGATGTTTAAATTTAAAACTTGATTTGATGAATTTGAGTTTGAAAGGTTTTGAATTTGTGATGTGTTTTGAATTTGATTTGAATTATTTTGAATTTGAAAATTTGAATTTGAAAGTTGATTTGATTTTGATTCATCTTGAATTTGATTTTGAATTTTGAATTTCGATTGTGTTTGGCTCAATTTTGATTTGTTTGAATTTGATTTTGAATTGTTTGAATTTGATTTTGAATTTGAAGTGTTTTGAATTTAATTTTAAGTTTGACACTCATCTGGCATGGTACTTCCTAAAGAGCCTCCCCAATTTTTAAAAATATTAGGTGGCATTCTTCAGGGTTGATCAGTCGATTGGAAATTTCCTCAAAGATCGTCATGAACGGTCCAGTCAACATTGACTCAAGCTTTCCATTGAGTTTACAACGGATTAGAAGAGGTCTACAAAAGACTACGACCAAGTCTCCTACTTGGGGAGTTCTAAAGTGACACAACTTATCAATAACTTGAATCAAATGTGACTTATGAACTTTCAAACTTTGTTGAGCATGTATTGATTTTTATTTGATGCCCTTGAGCTCCTTGAATTGGAGTCAAGCATTCTGCTCAAATAGAGTTTGATTTTAAACAGCAAGTCTCAGCTCAGAAAACTACGCTTCTAGATCAGAATGATCTAGGACCCAGCACAGGGTGTGGTTT
Source organism: Dendrobium chrysotoxum (assembly GCA_019925795.1). Classification (NCBI taxonomy): domain Eukaryota; kingdom Viridiplantae; phylum Streptophyta; class Magnoliopsida; order Asparagales; family Orchidaceae; genus Dendrobium; species Dendrobium chrysotoxum. The sequence goes on from CM034313.1 coordinate 75,892,289, forward strand.
GATTGTGAACGACAATCTCCAGCATTATAAAATACTCCTCCAGTGGGATTGAACATGGACCCAGCATAGAGTGTAATTTTATAAAGAAGGCCTTAAAGGAAGGATGCCTATGTGGAAGGGCTTACACACACTTCTCAAGGACCAGATTTTGGATTTTAATCAAGAGTAGAAAATTCATTTTTCTTATTAGAAAACTTCCTCTAGCTATTTGGACCCTGTCGGAACGACAAACGGGAACAAATTTAGAAGTGCAGTGAAAAGTTTGAGTGACCCCAACTAACCTGAAAAGGTTTGAGGATTTAGGTTTTGTTGACCCAGACCAAGTTTCGTAAGAACTAAACTGGGGTCTCCCTTAAATATTTTGAATTAAAATCAATTTCAAAGAGGTTTAAGTTGAATAAAGAAATATGATCTTTTCAATTCTCTAGCACGAGAGATTTTTGTATCTTGATAGAATATCGATGCCCGGTGAAAATTATGGATTCAAGACTTTCAAAATCAAGCAATTTAAATTTAACTGGGTCTTTTGAGATTAAAATATTTAGAAAAAGGGAGCCTCATTCTTTTTCTGGTGGCGCACATTACGCATCTTTTGATTTATAGTGCATTTTGCACTATTTCTTAACTTGTGGCGCCCATTGCGCATCTTTTTTTATTTTTAGTGCACTTTGTGCATTTCTTAATTGTTGGAGTATTTTGCGCATCTTTTGAATTCAATTGAATTTAAGAAGAGGCTACACCTTCTTCATTCCAATACCGGGATTACATCTCGAGTATAAGAGAAAGAAACTCATTCTCTTATGCAAGGACAAATAATCCTCAAGGTAGGACCCAGTCTTTTAAAATGAATATTGGCTTGACTTTTGAAAATCATTGAACAGATTTTAAACACGCAAGAGATATCTATTAGGATAGAAAATTGCGAGAAAATTGAGAAGATTTTCATTTCAAAGATCAACTTAAATTTGATATTGATTTAACTCAACAATTGAATCAATCCCACAAAAGAGGTGGGAAGGAGGGGTATTCAAACATTTGATGGAGTCAACAAGAACTTTCTCCCGGTTAAAACTCCAAATAGAGGTCAATTTTCATTAAAAAAATAACTCAACTATCTTGAAATTTGAAATCAATACACTTGAGAACTTGGAAGTTTTTCTTTAAAAAGAAATTGCAAATCTAGGTGGCAAGACCCCAGTAGTACGGAATTAAATTCCTATAATCTCCTTGAAGGGAGAGACTACTAATGGGTCTGCACTATCCTTAGAAGTCATTGCATCACTTTAATCAAAAGATTTATCTCGATAGGACCCCGTTGAAAGTTGAATTTTAACGGTATCACTATCTGATATAATCCTAGATTATTTCCCCTCTCTTATTACTAGTGGTCTAGTAATTAGGAGAGTAGCACCCCGAGTGGTTTCTACACCTCCTCCTCTCTAGTTGATGTAGCGGGGCACGTATAGAAACGTGACCTAACATCATCTAGTAGAGTGGACGGGTCATAACCTTCAACTGGGGGCCTAGGGCCTGGTGCTGGAGTTTGTTCAGTTCTGGCTTGATTGATTCTCGCCATGTAGTAGTCAAGAAGATGTATTGAAGATCGTGCTCTCGTCTCTACAACCTCCCTCCTTTGAGTAACAGGAGAAGGGTGGAAATGATTTCCACCAGGGAAGGGGTTCGTAGAAGGAGCAACGAACTTTTGATTAGCCTCAGACTTGACGTGCTTTAAGGCTTTCGCCTCAGCAGTTTTCCTGGCCTTGACAACCTTCTTTCTGACTCTACGAAGGTAGTTCTTCATTTTGTTCTTGCTGGCCTTGCTGACGGCAGGGGTACTAGAACTTGACTCAATCTCAGGCTGAGATGGTAGCTCTTCTATCGTTATTGACTTCTGGTTGTTATCCTCCTCAGTAAAAGATACAATGGGTAAAGGGGTGACATCAGCCTCCATCTCGGAGATGGGGGAGTCAACTCCTGACCCTAAAGTAATCTCAACCAAAGGGACATTCCTTCGTATTCCAGCAGACAGATCAATCATTTCTTCTCCATCGACTGATAACTTGAAGTCTTGGAATTGCATTTCAAACTGGATCAAATTACCAGAAGTGATTCCTTCGACTATCAGGTTTCTATCTAGAGAGAAAATGAGTTTCCCAGCCATTTGAGTGCTTAAATCCTGAAATTAATGAACAATGATTCGAATTAGTTAATCTTGAATTTGAATTTGAATTTTAAACTTGATTAATGTTATTCAAAATTTGATAATTCAATCATGTTAAACTTAAATTCAAAACAGTGGTTCGTAGAATTGACAAGGACTTAAGGATTGAACCCGACACTTTCGCTACACCAATTAACTTGGGGCAAAATGTCAAAGTTCAAACTCGAACTTGAATTTAAAATTGAAGTTAAAATTTGAAGGGACAGTAAAATTCAAACTTAAGGTTGAGATTATATTTTGAATCAAAGTTGGATTTAAATTTGAACTTAAGGTTGAAGTCGAATTGATCTTTCTTCAAATTCCGTGACTCAACAGATCGAGTTTCGCTCAATCATATAGGTACACAGAATTGATATAAAAGATTCAGGGATCGGGCTCGACTCTTTTCATTTCACCAATTGACTTGGGTCGAAATGTCAAAGTCCCGATCAAAATTGAATCGACTTTAAATTGGAAATCAAATTCAAATTTCAGGTTGAAATTATGTTTGGATTCAAAGTTAAATTTGAATTTGAGGCTCAAGTTAAATGAGTCTTTCTTCAAATTTTATGACTCAACAGACTGAGTTTCACTCAATCATGTAGGTGCATAAAATTGATATGAAAGATCCGGGGATCGGGCTTGACTCTTTTCGTTTCACCAATTGGCTTGGGTCGAAATGTCAAAGTCCCGAGTTTGATCTTGAAATTAAATTTAAACTTGAATCTGGAATTAAAATCAAATTTGAATTCGAGGTAAAAATTGAATTTAAAGTTAATGTTGAATTTGAATTTGAATCTTAAGATTAAAATTGAATTCGAAGTTCAGGTTGAAATTGAGTTTTAATCGAGATTAAATTCAAATTTGAAACTGGATTTACACTTAAGGTTGGAATTGAACGGATCTTCTTCAAAATTTGGAACTCAACATATTGAATTTTGTTCAAATATGTAGGTGTGCCAAATTAACCTGAAGATCCTAAGGCTTGACTCTTTGCACCCCACCAAGCAATTTAGGGGTGAAATGTCAAAGCCTATAATTGACTGAAGGATTTTGAATTTGAATTGCATGTGTTCAACTACAACAGAATATTGTAGAAGACACATAGCAACGACGATTGAAGTTGATTTAAAAGATTTTCCTCCACTTTTGAAACTCAAAATGTTGAGTTTTATTTTCAACATAATGGTTAACAAAAGTTAAGGGAAAATCTAGACACCTGGTTTGACTCTTTCACCACATTGACTAGCTTAGGGTGAAATGTCAAAATCCAGGTTGAATTAAAGAAATTTTGAATCTGGATCTTTGAGATTGAGGGATTTTTTGTAAATTGTGAAACTTAGCATGCAGGAATTTATTCGCATGCGAGTTTGCAACAATGCAAAAAGATTTTGACAAGCTTGGCTTGACTCTTTTGCTCTACCAATAGACTTGGAGGCAAAATGTCAAAACCCAGCTTGGAGGGAGGTTTCCTACACTCACCTCTCTTTTCACATGTCTTAATTGAGTTGGCCACACTCACCCAAGGAAGAAATGGGAGAGGGACCAACGGAAGAAAGGTAGTCAAAACTACTGATGCAACAAAATTCGTACCGCTATTAAAGATGGAGAGAGAGAAATTCCCCAGCGGAGTCGCCATTTTTTTTGTTTGATTAAAAAAATATAGTTTTGAAAAATGTTTTAATTTTCTTTGGGAAAGTTAAATTTCTGGAATTTGAGTTTATAATCAAACACTTATTATGAATAATATATCACCTCGAAAGGTGAACATATCGTTCCCTAATAGGTTCAGATTATAATTGTTCGAATTTATCTGATTATCGTAGTCAAACTCAAGGAGAAACAATATATGATCCCTAAGAATCAAAATAGTGTTTAATCCATTATTTAACTATAATAATTCAGATAAGAGATCATTAATTTCATAATTAAAATTACGATTGTAATTGATATATCTATCCAGAGAAAGAAGATATCAATCACTATCGATAGTTTAAATATGACGATAATGATCATTAGGTTTGAATTTCCCAAAGATAATTAATTAAGGGTTTTGAAAAAGCTTGATTTTGAAATCAGGTCTGGGTTTCTAAATCTCCTACGAGCGCAAGCCCTCGTAGTTAATTACATCGTAGGAAACCAGAAAATTTCCTACGAATACTCTCGATTAAAATAGCGATACGAATTTCATTTAAGATTTTCAAAGCTTGATATTAAGGAGGTTAAGGATTGGGATTTCAAGTGGGAATGGTTCAAGGTTGAGCACTTATTTCTGGAGTCAAAGGAGAAGAGTAGGAGGTGTTTTGAGATTCTGAATTACTTCAGAAATACCTCAAACTATCCTAAGTGTTGGGCTTGAATTTGATTGAAAGAGATTTTTAATTTGAATGGTCAATTTTATTAGAAAGTGAGAATTAGATTCCCGGAAGATTGAGGTCTTAGGATTGAAGATATGCCTCAGAACCTAAGTCTAAAATGGGTACTGAGAATCAGTGACCCGGATCCTAGCTAATGCAATGCAATCTGGACTTACCCCGGCCTGGATTGGGGAGCCAGCTAAACCACCTAAACGCTTTTAAAACCATGAGTCAAAGTCTTTAAATGTAGAGTGGTTAAGGACATTGATTAAGATTGGTTTAAAGAATTAGGGTCGACATCTAGAGCAAATCCTAATTGACCCCATAACATATGTTGGGTTAAATGCTTAAGCTAGAAATGCAATTAAAGATTTAGACTCAATTTTTAATTTGTTACTAATGCAATGCATGCTAGTTGACTCGATGAAATGCTTAAATCAAAATGTTGCAGTTTTAAAATCAGGCTTAAAAATAGGTTTTATCCTAGAGATTGCACAACATCCCCTTGGACAGAACTGCACCCTAATAGGTCAGGTGGTCTGCCAGAACCCGCAGGCGGGGAGGTGCCTAACACGGATGAGAAAAGTCAATATGTATGCATGAAAAACTCCCGGCGAGTCCGGGCTTACTTCTTAAGAGCGTTAGAGTTTCTATCTGAGCTTAAAAATTTTAATTTTGTTTAAGTAGAAAAGGTTTATGACCGTACCCTCACGAGCCTCCGATCGGGTTCCAGGCTAAATCAAAATCGACATGCAAGAACGCCAAATAAACTACTAAAAGCATACGGGTCCTTAATCGCAATCAACACATAAATTAAATCAATTAAATAATTAAATTAATTAAATAAATGCTCAAATTGAAAGTCCATAGGCAAGTGCCCTTAATTATACAACCCAGGGTCTGCAGGAAAGTAAAGTGGCCGGGTACCACTGACTACAACCTGGATTCTACTCCTAAGACTCAAGTGACTTTGAGATTTGAGATTCTTCTCGTTCTTCACTTCTTCGTCTCCTTAGAACTCCTTGGATCGTCGGGTCTGGATATCCAAATGAAAAGAAACTCCCCCTGGATAGGGGTGTTATCTTTTCTCTTTGGATATTTAAACTTCATCCTAATTTGGATCTCCAAATGGATAGGAACTCTCCCCTAAGGGATGTTCCTTCCTCTTTGGATTCCAAATTGGATTTTAAATGTCTCAATCTCAAAGTACTTTAAATAATACAACTCAAAATCAAATCAAATTACATTAATGAAAATTAAAACTCTAGACTCAACAACCTGCAGGGTTATCCTAATAATCAACAGTTATATTTACATCCCAAGCAGTTAATATATTTGAAATTTAAATACTCAAACCAGCCACGCTTGGCCATGCTCTTTTAATTTCAAAGGGGGTCTTAGCAGTTCTCTGGAGCACCTGTGCAATTTGATAATTATAATTTTGCCCCCTTTAATTTATGCCCTGTATGAGCATGGTCACCTGCATAAGATTGAATTAGTACAAATCGTTCCTAGCCTAGGGGTAGATCTAATCGTACAATCAATCACATCACAGAGTGCATTAAATAAATAGACAATCACATCAATTCTACTACTAGCAAACAGTATGCAGTAAAAGCTCGAAAACCCGGCACACAGCAGAAAAGTAAACACCGGCCTAGCCTAAGACTAGAGTTGGTTGTCCTAGCAAACCATCTAAAGTGTGTGAGGCAGGCTATGTGGCTTTGATATGTCCTAAATAGGATGATTTGATTGAGGTTGTTTAAAGTTCTAGTTGGTTGAAGGCTTAAGGGAAGATTTAATTTGAATTTAAATATTAGTGACTTGAAATTGATTTTTAAATTTGATTTTAATTGTTTGTTGGATATCACCTTTGTTTCACACTGAGGCCGTGAAGTTTATTTCACCTTCCTTGGGGCTAATTTAATAGCCTCGTAGGCCTGGGTTACCTAGTGGTACCCGATATAATTAAATGATTTGAGTTTGATTAAGGTTTAAAGGTTGATTAAATTTTAATTAATATTGGTTGGTTGCTGGTTTTAATATTGATTTAAGATTTTCTGGAATTTTTAATGATTTATTGAATTTTGATATTTTTTTGATTATTTTAATGATTTAATTAAGGGGTTAAAGATTGACTTTTTGATTTAAAGGGTTTTCTGGAAAGTTAATATTTTATTAAAATACTAGACCTTAATACGATCAGTTAGACAGTAAGTATGCTGAAATTGGATTTTTCTACATTTTATTATGAAGGTTTGAAGTTTTGACTTGATTTTGAACTAAGTTTGACCAAAAGTTGACTTTTTCAAATTTGATTGATTTCTGGAAACTTAATATTTTTAATAAATATTAGACCTTAAGATGAGTTGTATGCCTTTGAGTTTGCTCAATTTGGAGTTCATTTGAATTAGTTATGAATTTTTGAAGTTTTGAGTATTTAATGAATTATTAAAATTGTTTAATTAGAGACCCTTTTTGTGATTTGGATCCAAATGATCTCCAAACTTCTTGAAATCAACTCCAAAGGTCAGGAATGACCTAATGAGTGATTTCCAAGTGTTTGGAAATTTTCTGGAATTTTTAATTATTTTTAATTAATTAAATTAATTAAATTTTAAATTTCAATTAAACTTAAATTAAACTTAATTTTGAAGTCCAGTCAAGGGGCTTTTATTTTTCATTGATTAAGGGTTTAATTTTGGTCAGTTTGAGATATTATTTGTAATTTTTGGATTTAAATTGGATTTATTATAATTTTTGGAAGGTTTTAAGGCTTAATTAAGGTTTAAACTTGATTAGGTTAATTAAAGGGCTTAATGATTTCAAAATCCAGTGGGAATTTTTCCTAGGGCTGAGAGTGTCTCTATGTTCAAATGTTCAAAATTTCAAATCAATTGGAATTGTATCCTAATTATTAGAATTTTTCTAAGTTTTCTAAATGAGTCTTTAATTATTGTCCTTAATGACACTAGGTTAATTAGGTTTGAATCAAGGTTTATCTAACCCTTGGACACTAGTTACAATCACATCAATCATAGCAATCATGAACAAAATGAGATATCCTAATACTCTATGGAGTAATTTATGATGAATTATTAAAACTATGGGTTATATAATAACCTATAGATTTGATTAATTAATCATAAAGACACACATGTATCAAACTAGATTGGAATTACCATAGGGTGTGAGACATACCCTTAGCTGATTCTCAAATGAATTTGAATCTATGATCATGTATGTTTTAAGAGCAACATGTTAATAATCATATACCATCAATATCATTTTATTCTTAAACTATACATGATCTGATTTCCATTGTATTTTTATGAAGAGGTGTTCAACATACTGAATCCATAGAGCTCTAAAATGCTATTATTGAAGTTGAAATGGATTAATTATAAATTTCCAAATATCGAGGTCAAATCATGACCAAGATACTTGTAAATTCATAATATAATTGATATTACATCAAATGACTTTAGAAAAATTATGAGAAATCAATCTTAAACCCTATAATGCCTCTGTTAAGTTTCAAGTCAAAATAGTTTAAAAATATTTATTTTAAAATAAAATAAAGTTTTCTGAATAATTAAAATAATTAATAAAAAATTACTCAAAATAATTTTATTTTATTTTTAAAATAAAATACATGTGAATACGAACAAAACGAGCCCTTAAACATCAAAAACGGATAAGAATTGAAATTCCTATGCATCTTGGAAGTTTAAGGATTTTTTTTTATTAATTTTAATAATAAAAAGACTTGGTCAACCGGCGGCGCTGACCAGTCCTGCGCCTTCCACGCGTCGCAGCTAGATTCGGCCATATAGATGGCGGCGGTCAAGTGGGCCCCGCCTTACTTATCCAGCGCGGCAATGATAATAACCGCTAGATCAACCGCGTTTCTGATCTAACGCTTGAGATTAGATCTCGCAGTTGGCCTTGACTCAGGTAGATCGAACGGCCATCTGAAGCCCCGCGGTTTGGATGATTGGCCTAGATCTAGCCAGATGAAGATTTGGCCAACCCGTGATTTGAGCTGGAAGAACAGACCGCTGATCTGACACTACCATAGCCGTTGATCTGAAATAAACAGATCCAACGGCTATCGTATTGTCTTCTTCATCCCGTTAGACCGTATACCCTAAACTCTTTTTTTTATTTCGTTTACTTAAAATAATGAATCAAATAACTTAAAAATTTTAACAGAGACAAAATAAAGTTTAAGGAATAATTTTGAAAGTTTTCTAAGTCATTGATTTGATCTTTAAGGAGTTATTTAAGAACCTAAGTAAACGCCTAGGGTTAGAGTTTTACCGAGGTAGGATTGATGGATTCAAACGTTTAAGATATTGTTGAGCTTGTGGATTGTCCTAGATTATTTCTTCAGAAGACGTCGAGGGCTGAGAACGTCTAGATCTTGAGCTTTGGGTCTGGGACGATCTTCAAGCAAGGATGGCCGGAATCCCCCCTCCGGCGAGCTTTGACTGCCGAATTTTGGGTTGGGGAATGTTAATAAATACCTAGAGAGCTCAAACGAAAAGGAATTTCGTCTGGAGGGCTTGAGTGTAGAGAGAGAGTAGGATTTCAAGAATGCCGTCCATCCATGCATTTTTTCCCCATTCAAGAGTCCTGAAACCAAGTGAATGGCTGGGATTGATTAGATACAATTCCTGATGTGTGCCATCTGTCCCCAAACAGTTAGAACATCAGGGAATCAAAAGGACAAAGGACAAGTGAGGTATAAAGCTCCCTTTGTCCTTAGGAGCACATGGGGGTAATGGGCTTGATTAGGGGATTAAACCAGGGATTAAGGGATCTATTAGAAGTCTCTAGAGTGTGCTTATGTTACTGGAAGGATTTGATGTGGAGTGGATTAACTTTGAGAGGGATTTAATCATTTAAAAAAAATTTAAAGTTTTGTTGACTAGTTGACTAGTCAACAGTCAACTTTGACTACCTATGTGGCAGCTAGGAAGACCTAATGAGATGGTTTAAATGACTTGAAGGAAGTTAAAGCTTAGGAATTGAAGCTTGAATGTATTTATAGGAGTTTGAATAATTTTGACCAAATCAAAAGGGATTGACTTGGTCAAAATGACCAATGCATGAATCATGTTGAATTTAAAAAGGTTCAAAACAAATGATAGAAGAGATTTTTGAGATTTAAAAGATTTGATTTAATTAAATTTGAATGTAAATCTTGGATTGACCTAAATGGATTAGATTTGATCAGGTCTAGATCCAGCTGACTAAATCAACTGATGAGTGGGCAGAGGTCTAGTCAAGGCTCAAATCCCTAAGGGGAGTGACTAGAGAAATTTGAATAAGTTTGAAATTGATCTAGAACTTGATTGGGTTTAAATGGGCTTAAGGGTTTAAAGTGGTCAACCTGAGTTGACCTGGTCAACCAGGTTGACCCAGGGCCAGGGTCTGGATTGGATTAATCTCAAATGGTATTTGAAGTCTAGTAGGGGTGGTTTGAGGGTTTAAATAGGTCATTTGGGTCAAATCACCTATTTGGGCCTTTAATGGGCTTAATGGGTCAACTGGGTTGACTTGGTCAACCAAGTTGACCTAGGGTCAAGGATTGGGTCCAACCAGTTCAGAATGACATTCTGAGTCCACTGGTGGTGGTTTCAAGATCTGGAGAGGTCATTTGGTCAAAATGACCTGTTTGGGCCCTTAATGGGCCTTTTAGGTCAACCCTGGTTGACTTGGTCAACCAGGTGGGTCCAGGGTCTGGAAATGGGTTCAACAGATTTGAAATGATATTTGGAAACCAACGGAGGTGGTCCCAAGGTCTGGGGAGGTCATTTGGTCAAAATGACCAGTTTTGACCCTAAAGGGGCCTTCTAGGTCAACTAGGTTGACTTGGTCAACCAGGTTGACCCAGGGGCTGGTTCTGGGTTCAACAGGTTTGGTTTGACATTTAAAATTTGCTGGAGGTGGTTGCATTTGATTTGGAGCTCATTTGACCAAAGTGACTATTCACACCCCATAGGGGTATTTTGGTCATTTTGACCCCTGGTCAACTGGGGGTCAAATTGAGTCCAACAAAATGCATTTTAATGCTCAATGGATCATAATCAAGGGTCTGGAGGTAATTGGAGGCTTTGGAGAAAGCTCCAGGGTCAAAACCCACTGGGTGATAGTTCCAGTGGCATAGACTGTAAATATTTGAAGGTTTTACAACCTTTGGATTTCAATTCAGTTTCTGGGGTTAGAGATCTCAGAATGAGCTCAAATTTGGAGGGTTGCCTCTAGAGACATGTCACATCAGTGTGAAACTGACAGATCTTGAATCAGAGGTTATTTGATAGGGTTTTGAAATGTTCAAAGATTAACTGGAAAAGGCTTTCAGGACTTAGACCTTTAGCCTTGGATTCGAATCTGGAAATCTGGTTTTGAATTGGATTTTGAGCTTGAATGATAGGATTTGAATTAAGTTTAGATTGAATTGAAGCTTAGATTGATCTAGAAGAATCATAGGGTTTAGAATAGTTCCTAGGGTCCAAATCAGCTTAAGGGAATCCTAGGGTCTAGAATAGATCCTAGGGACTGGAGTCTGGGAAGATCCTGGGATCTAAAAGTCCTAAGGAAATCCTAGGATCTAAGGTCTGGAAGCATCCTATAATCTAGAAGAATCCTAAGATCTAGGAATCCTAAGATCTAGGAATCCTAGGATCTAGATTGATCCTGAGATCTAAAATCTAGGAAAGATCTTAGGATCTAGAATAGTCTGGAAATTTGATTGATTTGAGATCAGGGTTGATTTGAATTTGGATTGATCTTAAAGTCTGGATTGATCTAAGATCAGATTGATCCTAGGGTTAATATTGATCCTAAGGATTGGAAAGATCCTAAGGTCTGGATTGGTCCTACTGACCTCATACAAAAATGAGGTCAACAAGGATAACATGCATAATTTTTACACCTGCAGTTCTAGACAAAATAAAATCATGTTTCTTTTTGCTATTAATTAGAAAGCTTTAGTTAAATAATTAAAATGAAAGATAAATGTAATTCTTTCAATATAGATTCTAGAGTGTGACAACATCCTTCCCATGAATGAGTGTCATCGTGAAATTTTTATACTCATTTGGGAGCGAATTCAACAGAAGAAGCGCCTTGTCTTCATCTCCAACATCCTAATCCAGATTCAAAAGATCTGCCACAATTTCGTAAAATCATTTAAATGCTCATCAATTATAATCTCATGTCTCACCTAAAATCTATAGATTCATCGTTTCATATAGAGACAATTCTCCACGCTCTTCATTAGATGTTTATTCTCCAAAGTCTTCCACAACTTTACAGCAGAAGTCTCCATCATCACCCCATACTTGATCTCCTGAGTGTAGTTGTTCTGATATTGGAGTCTGATTTTAAGCAGACAACCATCTGGGTGTAGTTGTTCTGATATTGGAGTCTGATTTGTCATCTTCCACTTTCTGAAGTAAAATATGAGGTGGAGATTATTGATTTGGAATTATTTTCAAATACAAATAAGCTTTATTTTGAAAGCATTAATGGCTCGTTATTTATTTAATTAGGGAGTTGATTATTTTCCAAATTAAGTTGATATGATTAAAAATTTAATTGGAGATTTGATTGATGCATTAATAAGGGGATATAATTATTGTTTAATTAGGAAATTTGATTTATTTATTGATTAGGAAAGCATTAGTTAGGATATCTAATTATGGTTTTTCTTATTGTGTTTAATTCAAATCCTTAAAGAGGGCTTGAGGACTACTGTAATGTATGCATGAGAGAATGATAGAGCTTGAGAGCCTATTGTAATCCCTATTGTTCTCCAATAATCATCATCCTCTCTCTATTGACATAAATATCTTCGTTGAACCACGTAAATTGTCGTATTTTTTATGATGTTTGTTGTGTGATTTATTATTTCTACTATGCTTATTACACAACATATTATTCAATATAATTTAACATGTATAGCGATAGAGTTTATTAAACAAAATAGTATGCATATAATAATATAGAAATATATAATAAATTATGATAGAAATTTTGTAAGATTGACACTTGCCGCATTTTTTTTGTGCTCTCAATATAACTTTTGAGTGTGTATGTACAAAATTACTCAGATGTAGTGCTCGCTGGAATAACACCTAGATGCTTGATATTTGTCCACAATCTATAGTATCCTTTCTTTATTTTTTGGAGAGTTTTATTTGCAGTACTGCGAAAGGCTAAGTGCCGAAGCGATTCCTATTTCTCTGAAGTTTTTATAAGTAAAAAAAAACTATGATATATCACTAAGGAATGGATAAACTTATTGTTCACTTTAAAATAATTTAACAGTTACATCAAACAATAATTATTTATTTTTAATCATATCCTTATATTTATTAATTTTTTTGAATTAGACACTTATAATTTTTTTTAATAAAAATAATCTTACTCGTTTAATTAATTCGGAGTATAAATACGCACTTAAAAAAATAAATATTTATTAAATAAAATAAAAATTATATTATAGCACATATATTAAAATTAAAAATTTAATAACATAAGTTACACTAATATATTTTGGATCAAAATTTTAAAATTTAATAATTTCAGAATAATTTTCTGATTAAAAATTTTCTTTTTTTTGTGAACAGTGCAACGACAATATTGGGTCACACTATTCACTTCGCAAAAATGCGTTTGAAATTCAAGTTCACGTGGAGCTGGCGATGGAGTGCAAACACTTGTTTCGCGTTCGGTTGGAGATGATCATAGTTCAGTGATCGCTAAAATAAGATTTTGTTTTGTTTTAAGTTATGAATGAAATAAATCGATCATCTGCTCATATGGTATTAAAAATAATTGAAGGTTTGTCAATAATGGATTTTGTTTTGTTTTTATGTTTTTCAAAATATTTTGCAACATAAAAAAATTAATTAATTAATTAATTTTGAGATATTTAAAATACCTCTAAATTTGTGTTTATTATTGTTGCATCATGAAAAATTTGCGGCGGTAGAGATACCATGAACTCTATTAATTGAGGGCTCTTAGGCCCATCCTAATATAAATTATATGAGATATCCTTACGTAAATATTTTCCAATAAAAAGGTTGATTAATTCACCCCGCTCATTTCAAAACATCAATAAGAGATCATTTGCACTAGTATCATCAACTCACGGCTATTCGTAAGAACTTTGGTCTTTATAATTACAACATATTCCAAATTAAAAAAAAAAATCATTTCTACTCTCTAACTCTGAAAATATTTCTCAGAAAAATTCTCAAGGACCAAGCTACAGGAGATTAGATGAGCAAATAAGCTCCCCAACTCTTCAAATGACCCCAAGACGATTCATTAACATATGAACCCGCAACTGAGTTGTCATGTAAACAAGGTCTATTTATTTTCAAGAGTTTCACGAGGTCTTACTGATGCATATTTACTTGTATCAAACATTCAATGTTGAATCAATTCCTCATTAAATATCGTTTAGAGGGCCAATAAAAACATGCATGAACCATAATTCAAAAGGTGGGTAAGTGTCCTTAGCCAGCTCACCAATTAGTAAGCTATAGAGGGCATATACTGTCAGACAAGTTCCTCACTAATAGTATATGCGACATCTTATATAATTCAACTATAAAGCGCACTTATGATAGATAAATCAAGAGCATGGGAAAATATGGATGAAGTAGTATCCTTCGTTAGTGGAGGCTTCTTTTATACTTTAGGGTGACAAAATAAGTTTCAAACTAATTCAACATGAGCGGCCACTTAGAAACACTTAGAACGATAAGATATATTCATCCAATGAGATTTTAATAAGTGGCACATAATATAAGGCAGCATGAATATACGGCAAACATGCATGCAAATAGTGTAACAACTTTTATGGCAAGCTTCAATTAGAGATTAATGTCAAAAGGAAATGATTAGTAATGAATTTGCATGACTCATTGTAATACATTTTATGTCGTTTGATTGTGTTTGGGGTAAAAAAATAGAGTTAGATTGAACAATCATTGAAAAATAGAAGAGCATATTCTAAATATATATATCATGTGAAAGCAATCATGAACAATAAATCTCGTCAAAATATAAGCCGAGTGGATTATCATCTAAGATTTTTTTTAAGCAATCAATTATTGCCCTATAAGTGACTAAAATTGGCTTTGGAGCATGATATATAAAGAAGTTTGCATTGATGTTTAATTATGACAAGGTAATTAATTTATTCAGGATAGATTATAAGAGACATCTTTAGCACAAAATTAATTAATTAACTTTGGGTCCTTTGGTTATTTGTCTTGCAGTCGGTCAAAGGCCAAGGCTTATTGAATTGTATTACATTTGCATCACAACTGGATCTCGCGAAATCACACTAAAGAAGCCCAATAACGAATCATACCTTACGGCCTTTCTAAACAACATGGCCCAATAAAAATACTTGTAATCCTAAGGAAACTTCAATAGCTATTAGCCTGATCAAATCTGAAATTTATTGCTAAATATGGATTTGTTTTGTTTGCATTGGCTTTGTTCTGATCTGAGAACTACTTTCAATTTCAAGTTAATTAATTAATCAAATGATCATTTGATCTCATTTTGACTAATTGATTAAGACCTTGAATATGATTAATCAATTGACTAAGGCCCTATGTTCTATATTTGTTAGCAAAATAACACCTCTTCACATTAGACTTGAGAAAAAAATTCATTCCTAATTTTTAAAACTATTTTATATGCAAATATATATATATATATATATCATAAAAATATATACAATATTTATATTTTAAACTGATAATGAGTTGACTTGATTGGTCAAGACCTCACCTAAAGAATGAATTGAGATAAAAAGTTAATATGCTAGTAGAGAGGATAACAAGAAATTATTATTCTGAAGGAGAGCATCATCACCGGATATAATAAATTCTCTAAGAGGATTTACAAATGATTCCAGGCTTATCCAACGAATGACTCAAATTATCAATAATATCGCTAAGAATAATATATGATAAGCACGACAACATTGCTAATTGATTGGAGGATTCTTTAATGATATGAGCAGGATATAAAGAATCGAAAAATATTGGCCAATGAGAGTATCATTATTCAAAGCCTTTTGTAGCAATGAATGATTCTCCTGATAGAAGGAGAAAATGGATGGGATAAGTCACTAAGATTATCTTAAGATTGAACATGAAGATATCAATGCATTTGAAATGGAAGGAGAAATATTATGGACAAGAATATGATAATAATTGCAATTGCATGATACTATCTTAAATATCACATTTTTATTTGAACTTTGGGCTTAATTTTTAGAGAGACATTAAGGCTGACTTTGAAACTAGCTTTGTAATTGACTTTGAGATCACCTTTTTATTATGTTTGGGCCTAACTTTGAGCTCTATTAATAGATTCAAAAGCTCCTCAATCAAATAACCAAATAAATTGAAATGCCGCATCTCTTAATTTTAAAAAAATAATGAAAGCACCAAGCTTAATTTCTTTGTTCATGTAACATGTGGCATCAAAAAATAGTTAAATTTTACTCAAATTTGAAAAGATTTAGGCTTGATTTGGGACAACTTTCTTACTACTTTCTAAAGTATTTTTGTAGTATAAAAATTAGTTGTTCAAAATTTTTTTGTACTAAACAAAACCTTAAACTATTCTGACTAATTCATCTATTTACGCCTCGCTTATCAAAGAAAATGACCAACTTTCAAAAACATTCAAGTTTTTAGGAATAAAAAAAAAGAGTCAAGCTATTTTAATATAATTCCTAATACAAATTATATAAGAATTTCCTTGAATAATTTTTATCCAATATAGACTTTCCTTTACCACATCAAGCAAAACCTTCAACTGAAATGAAATGGTAGTGGTTCTTTGCAATTTCTTTGCTCGGAGTGGCTGCCGGAAGAAAAAAAAAGTTGAGAACGTCAATCAGTCGACCTTCAATAAAGAATCAATTAATTCAAATATGAAATGATCAGATTGGAAAGAAGATACCCTTGAAAGGTCAAAAACAAATCCTGCAAGCTTTTTTCTGACAATTATCTAAGTGTACTGAGCAAGAATCTCTTTTATTTGTGTACAAAAGCTCTTAACACATTAAAAGCTATTTGCAAATAAAATGAGATCTTAATCTTAAATACACTTATCATAATGAAATAACATCTAAATTGTTTATCGTAAAATGAGATGCCGGTGGGTGGCCTCGCAAGGTTCCGCCGAGGGATGTGTTACGCCGTCATATGCTTCCTTTGGAGTGGCGGCAGGTAGATACCCCATTCCCAAAAAAAAAGAACATCTAAATTGTTCAGCTAATTATGTATGCCATCAATATTTTTAAGTTCACAAAATAGATTGGGCACTACTGAGCAGGACATTGTCTGTGCCTAGTAATTAAGATGGGAAACCATCACCCGATAGTTACCAAAAAGCGCAGAAACTAGAGGATTTGATAGTTAATAGTCAACCAAAGTTATCGGTACCTATTACATTTAAGTTGGGGCGGCAATTGTAGTTATTCATAAAAATTATTGCAGTTATTATAACAATATTTTTTTTTTGAAAATTATTGTGAGTATTATAATTTTTTTCTTTTATTTGAAGATAAAAACTTGCTTCTCACTAACAAAATTTCAGAAGAAGCAATAAAAAAATTAACATCCAACATGCTGGAGCTAACAATTCAATAAATAAAACAGTAAAAAGTATCTCAAACCAACCTTAGGTCTACAAATGACAAGGCCAACTATTATGACAGTTGTAGATGTTGCTTTTCTTATAATTAGAAATTTCTTATAAGCTCTAAATAGGGTTTGTGAGAAAGAGAAAGGGGGCAGAAATATAACTTTGTACAGTCAACTGAGCTTTGGTGCCATTGATGAGGTTCCCCTCCACGCTATTGGCTGACATCCGAGCCTTCAGATTAACTTTTAATTCACTAATATTTGCAGTAATTTGCTAGTTGGTTACTAAAGCGAAATATTTTCTGTGATAAAACCCTAATTAAGTCCATACTGAGATGTTAAAAAAAATAAAAATAATAAAAGAAAAAAATAAAATAAAAAAAGTCCATACGGAGATGTTAAAATAGGTTGACGGGTTGACTGACAGATTTCTCACTTTTTCCCCTTAGCTCGTTCGTATCTGCTAGGATTTTCCCTCTGCGGCTTTGGCCACCGCCTGGCGCACGTGTTGGCGCTCTCAGGGAAGTTCTTCCGCCTTCTCCTTTTAGTTTTTTTTGTGTGGTTTTTTTGTTTTGCTTCTTGGTTTGTCTACCACCGACCCTTGTGGCCAGAATGGCGGTGAATCATAGGGTCGACCCTGATTTTTTGAATGGGTCAATCAAATCACATTCTTTTGTTGATGCCCTCTTTGGTCTTCCCATCGATGCATGTTTTCCTGATCTCAAACCTTCTACTTTTCGTGGATTGCCTTCCCTTTTGGATTTCGGATGAAGAAGTTCTCGCGCTTGCGGCTCCTGTGAAATTCGCGTTGGTTGGTTTCTTTCCCTCTCGCCGTTTGAATCTCGATTCTATTCGGAAATTTTTCTTCTCTCTTAAGCTTAATGGTGATTTTGTTATAACTTTGTTGAATCATTCGCATGTGTTGATTAAGTTGGTGAATGACCTAGACTATTGTAGAGTTTTCTTTCATAGATCCTACTTTGTTAGCAACTGTTATATGAAGTTGACCAAATGGTCCCCTTTTTTAGATATTGGTGCGGAGTCCCCTGTCATACCTATTTGGATATCGTTCCCCAACTTGCGGCCTCATTTTTTTCCCCCCTTATTCTTCATGGCCTAGGTTCTTTATTTGGTCATCTGCTTAAGGTTGATCATGCAACCTCTGTTAGCACATGTCCCTCTGTGGCGCGTGTTTTAGTCGAGCTTTACATTACTAAAAAAAATTCTGATAAAGGTTGGCTTGGGCTTCAAATTTTGGTTATATTCAGCATGTTGTGATGGAAGAATTTCCCCCCTTCTGCGATCAATGTAAATCGATTGGGCTTTCACAGGGTAAATGTCGTTCCCTCTCTTCGTCTGTTGAGGCTTGATTCAGATAATCATCCTACTACTGATGGGAATGTTAATGTTGTGGTGGAAATCGTGGCTGCTGTAGGATCTGTGGATAATTCTATCCCTACTATAACTACCGTTAATCTAATTGAGATTGTGGTTAATGGGGAGCATTATGTTGATGTTGACTTTGTGGTGGATAATAACAATAGTAACACAGGGGTTGGTGGTCATGTTGAGGAGATAACTTATTCTTCGTCTGTTATGTTGCCTATAGCTCCTTCTTGTGGGATCAATGAGGGTGTTGCTAAGCCTAATTGCATGGTCAACCTGGTAGCTAGTCCCATTGTTTCTCTTGGTTCTGATGTTGGTGTCTGTGATGATGAAGTTGCGGTTTCTGTTGAATTTGTCCCTCTAGACACCGGTGTATTTTCGAAATCACTTGGTGAAAAATCTCAAATAAATACTCATAATTATGATCTCTATAACATACAAAAAGTTACGTAGTAAAAGTTTTATCAATATAAAGTTATTCACGTTTTTCGATAACAAAAACACAAATTTGATCAGAAAAATATAAAATCTTTGAAATCAGAAATAGGGTAAATGTTCCTTACAATGAGACGAGCAAATCTCACAACAGGC
This sequence comes from Dendrobium chrysotoxum, assembly GCA_019925795.1. Lineage (NCBI taxonomy): Eukaryota > Viridiplantae > Streptophyta > Magnoliopsida > Asparagales > Orchidaceae > Dendrobium > Dendrobium chrysotoxum. The sequence goes on from CM034313.1 coordinate 75,911,524, forward strand.
TCGACAAATAAAAATCACACCGCGGCCTCCAAATCTCGAGTTTTCTTTTCTCTCTTAGATTTTCTTCTCAATTTCCTCTAAACCTCTCTCTATTAGCCGAAGTGTTAAGGAAAAAGGATATTTAAAAAGTTATCAAAATGCTTTGAGATATTTTCAATTAAATAATAATATAATATTAATATAATAATATAATTTAATTAGTTCTTAGTATAAAATTTAAATAAATTACTATAGGACTCCAAAAATTATAGAAAAATATCCATAAAATAAATCATAATATTTAAAAAATATTGGTTAAATCGATTAATAAAACAGATACATGAAGGTCCCAAAATCCTCACTTGTACTGATAGGTACAAATTCCTTAAGGATTTTCACCGGTGCCCAAAAATTATGAAAAAAAATTCGTGTAAGTAAAATACTACAATAACAACACTATGACGAAGACGGTTTACTCTAGAAAAAATTTGGCAAAGTCAAAATACATGTTATTACACCTGGGGTCTGTGATGTTGTTAGCCCGCTAGGTGTGCTCGTGCCTATTGAGAGTGGTAAGGTTGGTAATTCTTTTGATACTCCCGCTCGTCTTAGTGCTTCTATCCCTGATGGTGTTGATCCTGGGGCTAAGAATATTGAAGTGCCTCTTATTGATGTTCCTATTTCTATTATTTCAAGTGATGCTTTATTAGCTCATGTCGCTTGTAAATCGATGGACAATGAGGTGATGCAAGGTGACTGGTTAGTTGATGGCAATTCATCAACTAATTGGGAAGCTGGGGAGGAAATTGACGTTCAAGAAGTGGATTCTCGTGATAGCTTTGATTTAAATATTATTTAAATTGATGATATGATTATTTTAAAAAAGTTGGTAAGCATGGATGACGAAAATCTAAAAAAAAATATTTTTTCCTTTTGATTTTGGCCTTTTCCTTGATGTCGGGTCTGTTTGTTTTGGGCTGGTTTGCCCTCGTGTTTCTTTGGGTTGTTGTGTGTGGGTTGTGATGTGCTCCCTATTGTTTCTTGGGGGTTATGGATTTGCTCCCTATTTTGGTTACTGGGTTGTTATTGGTTAGTGTTGTGGTTGTTGGCTGGCCATGGATTGTTCTTCTTGTGGTGGTTTTGATGGTTTTGCTGTCTTTGGCTGTTGGCTGGTAGTTATTGCTTTCTTTTTCTTTGAAGGTATTTCTTTTATGTTTCTTGCAGGTGGTTCCTTTCGATCGTGGGATTTCAAGTCAACTGTGTGCCTACTGCTTCATCCCTCCTTCTGGTGATTCTCTTTTTGGTTTTTGTTTTTTCATTTGTTTTTAATTTTGTAAGAGATAAAACTATCAGCTCCTAGGCTTTATTTCAAATATTATTCTTTTAGCAAGAATTTGGTTCTTTAAGAACTTGTAACTTTTTCCTTAATTAACGCATAGGCCCTTTTGTGGGTCCCCCCTCCCCCCACATAAAAAAGGTTGATATGTGAGGAACAACATAGGCATGTCTCTAGCTTCATGAGGACTCTACTAGGGTTTTCTCCGCCCTAGCCGCCCTCCTCCGCACCTTTCTGCACTAGGCCTCCGTCGTTTGATTCATATCAAGGAAGATTTTTTTTCTTCCCCTCATCTTCTTTTCTGTATTTATTTTTGGGTTTTTCATTTGTTTCTTCCACCTTCGGCCAGGTTTCTGGTGTGAATGGCGATTAATCATTTGAACGACCCTGATTTTATGAATGAGAAGAAGAGTACTCATTCTTTAAGAGATTTTCTATCCTTGGCTTTCCCCTCGTTGAATTTTCTGACCTAAAAATTACTTCTCACAGTGGCTTACTGTCATTGTGGATTTCGGAAGATGAAATTCTTAAGCTTGCTGCCCTTCGAGTATGCTTTGGTTGGCAAATTTCTTAGTCGTAGGCGCTCTCTTGATGTAATCCATAAATTCTTCTTCAATCTCAAGCTTCTTGGTGATTTTTTTATTACTTTACTAAACTCGAAGCATGTGTTGATTAAGGTTGTTAATGACTTTGATTATCGTAGAGTATTCTCTCACATTTCTTACTTTGTTAGCAATTACTTTATGAAACTATTCAAGTGGACTCCTCTTTTTGATATTGAGGCGGAATCCCCTATCATTCTGATTTGGTCTCATTTTCTAACATTAGACCTCACCTCTTCTCTCCCCGTATCCTTCACAGCTTGGGTTCCTTATTTGGTCAGCCTTTAAAAATAGATAATGCTACCGTTATTGGCTCAAGGCCCTCTGTCACTCATGTTCTTATATAGTTAGATATCATAAAACACTATCCCGATAGAGCGTGGCTAGGACCTGAAAATTTGGGATATATTCAATTTGTGGAAATTGAGGATTTTCTTTTTTATTGTGTTCATTGCAAATCTTTGGGGCATTCAAAAATGGACTATCGTGTTTTTCACCCCCATCTTGATAAAGCTCCCATAGTTAACCCTTTCTTCGTTAATGTGGGTGATAAGCTTAATAATAATGTGCTCGTCAATGATTATGCTGACTTAACATTGCAGGATAATGTGGATATTTTGAAAATTGGGTTTATGCATCATTCCATGATTTCTGTTGGCGATGCGGGGCCTTCTAATAGGCCCGATACATTGGTTATGGAGGGAATTATGAAGGTTATAGATGGACAATCCACATTAACTCCTAATGCTCCTCCTGGTCCACCTGCTATTTTTTCTGTTTCGCAGAATAATAATGCTATTAACAATACTATGGCTGCCAAAAATTTACTTGTTCCTGTTGTTAACATTTCTAGTAATCAATGTGCTGCTCTCTTGGTGAATCCGGCTTGTAATGCTGATGTTTCCTTCCAGGAGGAATGTGAGGGTATTGTTAATGCAGTTGCTAATAAACTGTCTTTAATTCCTGGTTCTAATTATCATCTAACTGTTTCCCCTATGTTGGACTCGGTGGTTCACCAGGGTACCATTATTGATGAGAATGTTGTTGTTGAGATGGCGCCTAAGGAAAATATTCTTGTTTCTTTTCATGATGGTTTAGATGATGTAAAAATGGGGTGTTATGATATAAACCTGGTGGATTTGAATGGATCTTTTAACATATTGGTTAATGTTCATGGTGAGTCACCCTTAGCTTCTTTGGAATTAGTTGTGTCACCTAATATTGTGGATGTGAATGAAAATGTGCCTTTTATTGATGTTCCGATTTTACTTATTTCAAATGATGCTTTGAAAGCTCATTTGGCTTTAAAATCGAAGGATACTTGTGTGGATCAATCTAATTGGCTGGATGAGTGTCACTCTTCGGCTGAATGGGGTGTTGGGGAGGACAAGGATGAGTATGGGAATGATGTTCAAGTGATGTATGGCTTGAATGTGATTCACATCGAAGAAGAAGCCTTTTTCAATGGAGTTGGTAAACGAAGTAGGAGAAAATCTAAAAAGAAATAATTTCTTTCGGCTTTTTGTTTCCTTGTTGTCATGTTGCCCCACCTCTGGGTTGGTATATTTCTTTTGTTTGGTTTGGTTTTTTGGTTGGGGTGATTTTGTCTGTTTGTTATGGTTTTTGGTCCCTCATTCATGGGGGTTTTGGATGTAGGGGTTTGGCTGCTCGGTTGCAGTATTTTTGGTTGGGGTTTGGCTGGGACTTGGGGTCGGCTATAGTGTTTTTGGTTGGAGTTTGGTTGCTCGGCTAGGGATTTTTGTCTAGCTAGTTGGTTTGGTTGTTAGGTCTTGCCTTTTTCTTTTGGTGTTGGTTATGCTTGTCGTTTGTTTCTTTTGTTCTAAGCTTATTTTTTTCGTTGTAGGTTGACTTTTCTTGCAGATGTTTGTGTAGATTTTATTGTTTAGTCCAGCTGTGTTGTTGTCCTGCTTCTGGGAGTCTTTGATTTTCTCCTCTCTCTATTGATGTTCTTGTGTTGGGCTGGTTTTTGCTCCTTGTTGGTTTTCTAACTTTTCCTTTTGTTTTTTATATTAGTTGGATCATAGACTCATTAGGTTCTGCTTCAAAGATTATATTTTTAGAGAGCTCTTGATCCCTTAATAACTTGTATCCGTTTTATTTTTATTAACGCATAAGTTGATTCGTGGGTTTTATCCAAAAAAAAAGAAAAAGAAAAAAAGGTTGATGGGTTAGAGGCAAAATGGACCTCTATGTAAATAAAGAAAAAAAAAGGTTGACAGGTTGGATTTGGGTCTGATCCAAATGCAATCAACTCAACATTACTAATTTAATAAAGGGCCAAAAAAAAAAAAACGGATCAAAATCCAACCCTCTAGTAATCCGAATAACCCAAGCCTAGCATGTTAACCCTCTTGATTAAACTTTTTTGGTATAACTTATCAACTATAGATTTTAATTTGTTTGATAAAAAACAAGTTCATACCGGCAATCAAAAGAATTTAAGGAAAAAAAAAAACGAAATGGGTCATTTTAGTTCAAAATCGGGTTCTCAGGACAATCAAAACCCAGCGAATGTAAAGAATAGGTCAAAATTTCATACTCATACCCGACCAATTTATTAAATAGAGCAATACGAACATAATTTTTCTGATCAGATAAAAGAGTTGGATCATTTTTTAACACCTCTAATCTATATAACTTTGATCAGGTTTCTTTCATTTTTCAACTTACAATTATCTTTAAAATATTTCTAAGCATTAATTTCTGACGTGGACGTTTTTAAACGCCGACAAGATAAACCAAAATATATAACCCGCGACTACTAATCGGATAAGAAAAATAAATGGACACTGTAAGGAAGAACAGACCGACGCAGCCCATGTGGGGTGGCATCTCACGCCCACATTCTTCATTCTTCTTTTTCAATGCTCCCACATGGGTGAACCCCACATCAGTCCATATATAATTGCTAAGAAGTCGTATGCTTGGCGTTCCAAGCCAAATACTTTGGTTTTAAAGCCTGAGAACAACTTACATCACCTCCCTTAAATTTCGCCAAACTAAATTTTGTAATATTGGAATCTCCTTGTAATATTAAATTTCGCCTTACTAAATATTGTAATATTTTAACTATTTATATTGATATATACTTAACATTATTTTTGAGAAACATTATGAGTTTTTTTGGTTAGATTTTTTTTTTTTAAATAAGAGTTTTTAAAATATAGAGCAAATAAAATGCATAAATTTTATAAATGTAGAAATTATTTGATTGGAAGATAATTAGATACATTAAATAGTTTTTGAGTGCTATAATGCATTTTAAATGTCATGAATTGATTCAATTTTAGATTATTTTATTTCTGCATGGCATTACACCTATGTAAAAAGCCTGTAAATAGAATGTATAGGTTGATGTAAAGTAATCCCACGATAATAAGCCCATGAATAAAAGAAATTTCTTGTAGCTCCTCTCTTCCTCTCTTTCCTCTCCCGCTCTCTCTTCCAAGAAGCTCAAGAGAAGCTTCTTCCTCCTCCAAGAAAAATAATAACATTAAATATATTGAAATATGGATGAGAGTAGGCGTGAGCAAGTGTGACATGCAGTGGCAGGTTGTGATGAAGGCTAAAAGTGGATGTGAATCGCTAACAAGCGTGCACTGGATTTAAAAATTATTTGATTTAGATAATTTTTAAATACAACAAAAATAGAGCTTTTAAAAGCTATTTGGTATAAGGAATTAGGAATGTATTGTATTCATTTTTCATGCTTTTTTAAGTCCTAATGTTTTTTATTTAGGTGTTGTTTGGTTGGTTGAAAAAGGAATGCAAGTAAAAGAATGTAGGGGCTTTCAAAATTTATTTATTTGATTTGATGAAAAAGGAATGCAAAGTAATTTATTGATATATTTTGAATGCATCATTAATTTATTCTTAAAATTTAAAATTTAATGAGCAGAGAAATCCACTAAATTGGTATATTATATATTTACTAAAAATTCATAACTTCTACAGAATCAATGAAATTTTGATCGGCACATTCTATCTATTTTTTCTCCCTACAAATAACCTTCACCTATGCCTTGGTCTTGAAAAAGTTTATTTATTTAAAGAAAATATTAGAGTCCAATTCTGTATATTTGATCATCATCATCATCATTATTAAAGATGGGTATATTCTTGCCCCAACATATAATCTTCCAGTTTTGATCCTCTATGATGGGCATATTCCTACCCAATCCTATGATCTCCTAGTTTTGATCCTCATTGATAGGCATATTCATACCCGATCATATGATCTCCCTATTTCGATCCTCTATGATAGGCATATTTTTCTCGCTTATTTTGAATTTTGAATGAATGACCTTATACTCACTTTTTAACTTTAACTCAGCGAGAGATATGGATCAAGGATAAATCAATCTAGACAAGTATATGATAGAGGATTATAGGATCTCTGTGAGGATGCCGAAAGTGTAGTTACACTCAAAAAAGAGGTGATTAATGCTCTCATTGCACTCCATACAAAAGGAGCAGGAAGGATTAACCAAAATGTTTCTTTTTAGAAGCTCATCAGCAGTTTTCAGACCACCCACCATAGATAACCAGCCATAAGTCGAGTATTTCAGAACATGGCGTTTATGCCAAATCAAGGAGCTCCAGGGCACAGTAGGAATACTAGCATAGTATTCATCTATATATTGTCTAAAACTCCCAACACCTGCTTTGTTCCAAATTAAACAGGGACCATTACCGTCGTGTATAACGACCTTGCGAATAGAGGCAGCAAGGGAATTGGTGATATATTGAGGAATGCACCAGGAGTTACCAGAAATGAGAGTTTCAATTTTTCCCGAGTTCTGGTAGTTTTGCTTGAGCACAGCATAGTCCAGACTATCAACAAGCTTACCCCCATCGCACCAATTATCCCAGAATAGAGAAATAGGGGCCCTTGGATAGATACAAAAAGAGAAGCATTGTGAGGCAGCAGAGGCGGTGTGGCAGATGGCTTTCCAGAAATTGGAAACATAGCCTACCGGGGGTCGCCAAGGAGAGATGTACTTATGAATTAGCCAAGTAGCTAGCTGACTGTTGGTGTTATACATCCTATTAATAATAGAGCAATTAGTACCAAATTGAAGAGCAACAATAGAAGGCACACCAAGACCCCCTTTCTTCTTGGGTTTGCAAACATTGTCCCAAGAAATCATCCTCAGTTTTTTGGTCTTATCATGCTCACCAAAAAATAAAAAACTAGAGCACAATTTCTTCACAGACCTAGCTATAGTCTTAGGTAAAATTGCTCCTCTTATCCAGTACGCTATAGAGTTAAGGATAGTGTATTTTATGTACTGCAGTCTGCCAGCAAAGGAAAGAAGGTTGGCCTTCCAACCAGAAAGCTTTCTAGTGATGCTCTCAAGCAGCGGAGAGAAGTGGGCTACCTTTCTTCTGGATATGGATATCGGGATTCCCAGATAGTTGATACAGTTGCTAGAGTTGTATATAGAAAGTGCAGAACAAATGGCATCATGATTGATATTGTTGCACTTGAGAACAATAGAACTTTTCTCAAAATTCACCTGAAGGCCAGATGAACTAGCAAAGCAATTAAGAATAGATGTCAGCTTGAGACAGTTTGTGATGTCAGAAGAGCCAAACACAAGTAAATCGTCAGCATACAAGAGGTGGGTGAGATGAAACCCCTCCAAGGATACACCCTCAAAACCTCCATCATCTAGGAGACAAGATAGTGCATCCATAACAATGCAGAATAGGTATGGGCTAAGGGGACACCCCTGGCGGAGACCAGCAGATGAGGGGAAGAAGCCCTCAAGATGCCCATTGATAGCAATAGAGAAATGAACGTCAGAAATGCACGCTTTAATCCATTGGATAAAGATATGGGGGAGTCCTTTTTGGGCCAATCTAGCAAGGAGGATCTCAAATGTCTAATCAAGGTTTTGTCAGTGGTACAAATGGAAAGAATCTTAATGGGAGTAATAGAAGACTCTATTTTAAGATTATTAAAATATTAAATGTAAAAAATATGAAATGAAATGAAAAAATTTCTTAATAAAAATATAGAACACTAGAAAAATAAAAACTTAATCTAGAAAAGAGAATTGAAATGAAGGATAACTACTTTTAAAGAAATATGTTGAATTCATCATTAATTTTTTCAAACGAATGATAGAATGGTGGGATGTGAGCTGCTAATCGTGAGATCAATGTTTCAGATCTCTTATTATTCATGCATTGATTAACTAGCATCCAAATAATGAAGAATGGGTCCTTAGCGATTTCAACTTATTGCGTTTATAGTATGCACTTACCCAAAATTGTAAATTACTCTAAAATTTCAAAATAAATCGGTAAACTGAGGTGAAATGTACATTTATCACAACATTATTAAAGAATTTTTATCTTTGCATTTTCCACGTAAAAATTTATAATCTCTTAGGGCATCTCCAACCAAAAACCCATTTTCCATTTTAAAGTACAGTAAAACTCCAAAACGCAGTAATTCATCTCCAATCAAGCTGCATTTCACGCGCTTCTTCATCTCGCTGTGAAGGTAACCGTCTTTCTCCTATTTCGCGCGCTTCTAAAACCTTAAACCCTAAACCCTAAATCACTAAACCCTAAAACCATAAAAAAACCCTAAACCCTAAAAGCCTAATCCCTAAACCCTAAAAAACCTACACCCTAAAACCCTAAAAAAGCCTAAACCCTAAACCCTAAATCATAAACCCTAAATTCTAATGAAGATTATGAGAATGCAATTGACTTTAGTGATCTTAGCATCCTAAATGAAAATAAAGATTTTTATTTTTATTGGCGTATTAGTAAAATCGAAGTTAAAGAGTCTTTATAGAAAATGAGATCATGATCCCAGCATCAAGATATCGTTGAAAGGCAGCTTGATCTGCTGCATTAGGAGAGCGGGGATCGATATTTCCCCGGGAGAAGCTGGCACCTTGTTGGCTGGATCTTTCACCACCAGCCATTAGAAAAGGATTGGAGGAAGGATTGGAAGATAATGTGTGAGAGTTTGAAAGAAGGAAAAACATCAGTTAAATGGAGATAAAAAAAATTAGATAAGAAATAAGGGATAGAACTATATAATACATAGCTAGATCATATGAATGATATATCTCGTATAAACCTATGTATAATTTGTTGATATATTTTGAATTCATCATTAATTTATTCTTAAAATAAATAAAATTACAAAGTTAAATTTTGAGGGATTTGGAATAATTTATGGCTATTTGTTTTCAAGTGCATGTTGTGAGTATATTGTATTTGAAATGCAATTGCATTAAAGTTTTGAGTGTTTGGTTAAAGTTAAAAAAACTAATACATATTTTTAGAGGGTTTTGAATTCCTCACATAAGTCAATTTTGATGAGTTTAGAATACACCCAATTCAACCTAATTCCAAATTCACTGTACTTGTAGCCTCATGGTATGAGGTTCGAACCTAACCTTACAATTCTTGCATGGCTTCAATGACCTTCTCTTTGTCTCGTTCAACCGATCCTGATTTTGCAAACTTGCAGCCTTGTGTGACATTGAAGCTTTACGACCTCGACAATCCCGTAGCCTCATAGCATTGCCCAAAATCATGACCTCGATAACTTTGTCGGTAGCTCACAACCCTCGTCAACTGTCACCGTCATCTCCTATGGCACCTATCAATCATCACTGCCATCTCTTTAACACCATCAATCATTGTAACCAACCATCTGTCATGTCCTAAATCCTAAACAAATATTTAAAATAATAAAAAAATACGTATTATGAACAAAAAAGACATTAATTTACATTCAACCAAGCACAAAAAAACAAGTTCATGAATTTATTTTACAACCATTCAAACACCTATAAGTAGTTCAAATAATTTATATTTACATAACATTATATTTCAAAAACACATTTTTTTTAACGCGAGTATATTTCAAAAGCACATGAATTCTAAATAATTACAAAAATGTATCCCCAAAAACCTTTGTTTCTCTACATCTAAAAATCTCCCAAATTATTTAGTTTTTAAATCTTGTGTTTCGGCCATTTTTCTTCATCTATCATCAATGACCACTGCTATCCGTCATCCCAGACCACTATGACTAACAACTCAACTATCACCCGTGATTTGAAATATATCAAAAGAAACAAAAAATATAACTAAGTCATTAATAGATTTTTAAAATATAGGCATTTTAATTACTTTGTATTATATGTTCACTCTTTTATTTAACGCAGCGTATTTTAGAATAGTATATAAATAAAACCAATAACAATGATTTTTATTTAAGTGTATTGTGTGGGTTCTTTTTTATTTTCTTGTCAAAAAATAAGATGGAAAGTGCTATGTTAGATACTAAATAACTTTATCAAATTTTTTAGTTATTAACAACTAATATAATTTAGGTACTATTATTGTGATCTTAAATAATTTCATAAATGTTAAATATATTACATTCCACGTTTTCTTGTTCTAGGGCTCTATGAACGGAACTTTTATTAGGTCCGGAATCCTGACGTAGAACTGCATCCGGAAATCATTTCTATTGGGCCACGTGGATTTACCCTGACCCCACCGTTCTATTTACCGCGTTTTCCTAATTACAGCGGAGCCCGATGACCCGACCCGACCCAAAAATGTTTGTAAAAATGAAAAATATCAAAAATGACCACGACGTTCCAGTTTTGCTTTATCGGGTCGGGCATCAGTCTAGCTACAGGCGATTCTTCATCTTCTTCATCTTCGAGCTTCAACTACTACTCGAGGCAACTTCGTTTACTCCAAAAATAGAGAAGGCATGGCTAAGGTATGTTTTTTAATATTAGTAACATTTGGGTGCCGCTAGATACCGAGCGGTACCCCGTCTGGGTACCGAGCGGTACCCCGTCTGGGTACCGAGCGGTACCCCGTCTGGGTACCGCTCGCTTCCTCATGGAAACAGTAATGTATGGGTAATATGATGTTTTTGCTAACAGGGTAAGTTCTTAAATTCTTTTAAATGACTATTTTAGGTTAGGGTTTCATTTAGGGTTACATGTATACTGCTCGGTACCCCGTCTTGGCTAACGCTGGGACCCCGAGTTGTCTATTGGGTACGGCTGGGTACCCTTGGTACCTTTTGGTACCTCTCGGTACCTCTCGATACATAGAGGTACCTCTCGGTACTGCTAGGTACCGCTAGGTACTGCTAGGTATTTTAGCTCATCAACTGTTAAATTTGTAGGGATATGTTCCGAAGATTAGTTTCTGATGCAGAACTTCGACATTTAGAGAAGTATGTGATTTTTTGGTTGAAACATTTGGCCAAGACTTTTTGGATAGACTCCAACAAATTCAGCTACATCAGTATGTTTTGATGCCTCGATACGTTCAGAATGTGCCGCTGGTTCACAAGTTGCTGTCGTTTTGATGCCTCAATACCTAACTGCATTATTACTCTAATGCAATGAGAACATAGTAACCCCATCATGTTAAACTTGCCACAGGTGCACTGAATATTACCTTCATGTGGATCAAAATGAACTGTCCAAAGGTGAAACTAATCAGTATTTTCAATGCTTCTAACATAAAATGTTGTCGAGTTACTTGACGTATTATCTATGCACATCTCACCAACGCCTTGTAAGAACTCCTCCTCAAAGAATGAATACAATTTCCGTGAATAAAATCGAGCTGCTTGCTTGAGTATTGGACTACTTTTAATTAAAGGGACAGTTTGGGACTGGCTGCATTTGAAATCTTCATCCTGTTCATTCCGACGCCATGTCTTCATCATCTTCTCTATGCCCAAAAAACAATCAGTTATACTGCTTGTTGACTTAGAAATGCCATGACACACAATGTTAGTTGACTCGCTGCGCTGTGTCGAAAGAATGCCAAGATTAAAACAACTCTTGTTGAAGGCTGTGGACCATTTCCTTCTTATTCTGTAAAGCTCTTTCAACCAGTCATGAGTGTGGAGGTCACCTTCAATCATCATTTCACACCAACTTCTCTCAAACTCCTCCTCAGAGTCACACTTGCTAAGACATCTGTAAAAAAGTCCTCTAACCTTCTTGTTGCTATTGAAGCAGCACACCTTGGATGGTGCCTTCTTGCTGATGTGCCATTGGCACAGCCTATGGCGTGTTTGAGGGAATGCAATCTCAATTGCCCTAGCCATAGCTTGGTCCTGATCAGTAAAAATTGTAATGGGATGTTTATTACCCATTATTCGCAGAAATGTTCTAAATAACCATGTAAATGATTCAATTGTTTCATCAGAAAGAAATGCCACCCCTAAAAGAACATTCTGCCAATGATTATTAACTCCAACAAATGGTGCACATGCTAGATTATATTTATTAAGCCTATAGCTAGTATCAAATATTATGACATCTCCAAAGCAGTCATAATCTATTCTCCCCAACCCATCGACCCAGAAAAAATTCATCAATCTGTCATCCTCATCAGTTTGCACGTCCCAGGCAAACATGTTGTCATGAATAAGTCGTTCTTTAAATAATTCAATTAATGAATTTGTGTCCCCATTCTTGATCTTCGCTCTTCTTTCTTTTTGAATATAGTTGTATGCATCCCTTCTAGAGAAACTTAAATTCTGCACACCTCCTACTTCATCAGCTAGGTATGTAAATGCATCAACGGTTCTAATCCCAGCTTCTGTCATAGATTTCAGAACAGATGCTTTGTCAGCACTAATATTCCTACATGATCTTAGCAAATGTTGATCTTCATGCCTGGCTAATTCGTGATTGTGGCTCTCTATACATTTTTGAACCCTCCACACTCCATCTAGGTCCACTGAAAATCTAATCATTGCGGGGCAGCCGGTCCTGGTATTGGATTTTCTATATTTCGATTTGGAGTTTAAATCAATACCCTTCTTAAATCCAGCTTTAGAACATGCAAAATCCTTGAATCTTAATCTTCTCGAATTAGGCCAGTAACTATGATGTTCTTTTCGAACGCTAAAGCCAACATCATGAGCGTACTGACAATATATCTCATAAGCTTCCTTCTCAGAGTTACAAACAACCTGCATACAAGATTAATAATAAAAAAACTTCGACTTCACCATGGAAAACAAGAAGCCAGCATCGTTGCCCCACGGTACCGAGGGGTACCGATCGGTACCGAGCAGTACCGAATGTGGGTACCGATCGGTACCAAGCAATAACTTGCATCACCAGGGATTAGCGGTCCATGCTGGTAAAGAACAGCTTCTTCATTTCTTGAAGAAAAAAATATTAAAACCTATTCGGAGTATTATATTTACCGATTGTATCTCCGACTTCTCCTCCCTGCTTTCCTGAGGTACTTCTTCCATATATTGCTGCCACTCTTGGGTAACGCCTCCAATGTCCTCGCAATATTCGCCATAGTCAAAAGTACTTTCCATCTTCAAAGCCTCCTCCCTTCTCTTTCTCCCCTCTCAGCTATTCTAACCTGTTTAAAATGAGGAAGAAAATCCGCCAAAACATAAAGAAAAAAACCCTAGACATTCCCGCTATTTTTTTTGACGAATGGGTCGGGTCGGGTCATCGGGCTCCGCTGTAATTAGGAAAATGTGGTAAATAGAATGGTGGGGTCAGGATAAATCCACGTGGCCCAATAGAAATGATTTTCGGATGCAGTTCTACGTCAGGATTCCGGACCTAATAAAACTTCCTATGAACGTGAGTCATGTACTTTATTCGTCTTAGCGCGTATTTTATTCCCAGCAACGCAGCATAACTTCCTTTTTATTGGAAAGAAACCAGCTTAGCTAACAAAAACCATAAAACAAACCAGTCTGAATGCAGTCGCAGTTGCCTCAATTTACGGAGCATCAAATTCCAAACGGCTCCGCATGTGACGGCCGAGATGCTAACATTAAGAGATGATGACTCGTTGAAGGAGTGCAGTTAATGAATTAAGTACGTTTTTTTTATATTTAGATAAATTAAAATAAACTCATACATCATATGCGAAAGACTCTAATTCAAAATTTTTTAATTGATAGGCAAAATTCCCAAACAAACAAAATAAGAAACATATAGCTCCGGATCATTTTATGTTTTTATTATTTTTATTGATATTTTAAAATAATAAAATAAAATATATGATATTTAAATATATTAATTTATTTTTATTAAATATTTTGGTGGTCGGAGATAGTGGCTGGTGGTGACAAATATATCTATAGTAGGGCTATCAAAATATGGTCACTGGTCGGGTTCAGGTCAACCTGGAACTGACCCGACACTAGTTGACCTGACTCGAACCCGAACCCATTTTTACAAACGAGTCAGGTATTTCAACTCGAACCCGACCCGCACGGATTACCGTGTTGACCCGACCAGACCTTCTAACAGGTTCTGAGCGTTGGAACCGAACGGCTAGCTCAGGTGCTAAGCAGTAGCAGTGTCGTCAGCGAGACGTGACTCACGCGATGCGGGCAGACGTGGTCAATCATGGCAAATGCGACGTGGCCAGTGGGTAGACGCGACGCGATGAGGGTAGACACGATCAGCGCGGGTCAATCCTAGTCATTCCCGGGTTTCCGGGTCAACCCAAATCCAACCCAAATTTTGAAATGGGTCGGTCAACCGAACCCGACCCTTTCTCAAACGAGTTGACCCTCACCCGAAATTTTTGGGTCGGGTTTGAGTCGGATTTTCGAGTCATGCCAAATATTGACACTCAAATCTAAAAATTATTTTAAATATTTTTAAAACTAATTTAATTTAAAAATTTTTAAGCAAATATATTATTTAAAAGTAAAAATAAAAAATAATCCCAAAGAGCCTCTATATAAGTGAGTTTTCAATTGGTCCAAAAGAGAATGAGGTAAGCCACCAATCTCTCATAATGATGGTATGGGCTTATCTTCTGCAAGCACAGCTCACTATCAAATAGGGCGATAAATGATTCTTAAATTCAAAACACATTAAAATATTACTCGGATTTTAATTAACTGTAAATTAAAATTGAGTTAGCTTAGCTCGAAGATAAGTTACTCAAATTTAGCTTGATGAAACTCGAAACTAACTTGAAGACATATATACATTTAAATATGTATTAACACACTATATATATACACACACAAGCTTATTAAAAATTATTTGAAATTTAATAAAATTTTAAGATTAATTATACTCTATAAAATTCAAGAAATTTCACTTGATCTGTATAAATCTTGATGCTTTATTCAAATTAAAAGCTTTCAAAATTGAACTAATCCGAGTTCAAATAAACCCAAATTAAGCAGTTGAAATAAAACTATAAACTTAGAATCATTAATTAAAAGATCAAAAAATTTTCAAATTTAACATGCTTATAATCAAATCAAGTGGCTTGATGAGATAAATCCAACAAATCCAAGATCACTATATTATAAAGTTATTAAGAGACTAAAATGTTAAATAAATATCTATAATTAAAAAAATTAATATGAGTTAATTGATGAAGTGTTATGAAAATTTTGCAACCAAAATACCACTATTAAAATACTATAAATAAACATTTATTCTTCACTTGAAAGGGGCATAAACTAGAGTTTGGAGAGCTTGATCTGGAATTTTAAAACTCTACTAGACTATTAATGCCCATTATCACCGCTATTCATCACTGTCACTGACTGCCATTTTTTGACGATTGTTACTCAATTATTAAAATCATTCATCATTATCTGACCATTATTATTTAACTGTCATTATCAGATCATCATCACCAAACTGTCATAATTCAGCTATTGTTAATCGACCATCATCACCCAACTAATATCATCTAATTATCGCATCTCTAGCATTCTCCATAATATTTATAGAAACATAAATGATATGAAACATTTTAGTTATAATAGAGCATAGGGACTAACTTACCTTCTTGTTTTCTAAAAACTTCTTAGCTTATTATATATAGCCATTGTAAGAAGAAAATGATAGGAAGAACGGACTCTTGTACACTATCGATATAATAGATCATTTTATTTGAGTCACATTTCATAATTTTTTTTCTTTCGAATTTTTCAACATAAAAAATTTGGTATTTATTACATTCTTTTCTATTATTTGTATATGTATTGGATCTTAGACTCTTAGTGAAAAACTAAGATATAAAATGTCTCTCTATTACCGTGAATTTTTTCGGATTCCTTATATCCCTTATAAAGAGCCAATAATACACACATATTCCCCATTTTTTTCTGAATTTTGCATACGTTCTATTCTAAAGCTTTCAATTAGCAAGTTGGGTTAACAATAATACAATATCTAATAATAAGGGAAGTAAGTGTAATATGCAATGAAATATATAATAGCAAAGCAGAATAATGAAATTTAAGAATATATATATATATATATATATATATATATATATATATATATATATATATTATCCAGAAGGAGGTAAGTATAATTAACTAAAAATTTATGATCGCATTAATCAATAATTTTTAAAACGTTTTATAAAAAAAATACATTTGCTCAAAATAAATGCGACTCAAATTATATTATTTTTTAATTATCTTAAATTAAGCTTAAAATGTAATTAAAATTTTAACTATAAAATTAAGATTGTTCGCTCGCATTCGGCTCGATGCTGCCCCTATTATTAAAATATATTAGAACACGGCAGACCACCTCTACCCCACCATCACGATGTTGGCTCATCAAATCTTGTGATTTCGTGATTCTTTACTGAGGAGCACATGCTCTCTCGCACACCTCATTCATTTCTCTTTGAAAAGTGCTAAATCTTGCCACCAACTCCATGTGATTACCTCAGAAATTTAGATGCAAGGAACGCCCTTGCGGTTCCCACTTATTTCTAAAATGCCAATCGCTGTAATCTCCGTGACCTTAGTCTTTGTGGTAGGCAACAAAAATCATGTGTAGTTGCACTTGGAACTGCCGCCACTACTGCCCTGCCATCCGAGCTCGTTCAACAGATTAGGTGAACAGAGCCACTTTGGTCATATTTGCTTGGCAATAGCTCCCTGACAGTCATAGATTTTTTCTTCTTGAAGACCGAGTCAGGTTTGCCATTGAAATGATTCCCTAACTCAACCTTTAATACAACATTTTTTTGGTGAAAAATTAGGCAAAGCCGTTATATTAATAAAGCCTAAAAAATACAAGCTGTGAAATGAAACTAAGTGTTTCATAAAAATAGAGGAGCGAGCTCGAGAGAGCCAAAAATAAAAAGAAAAATAAAATCTAACAAAACTTGACCAGCTTCAACAAAACACAAGGATTGAGAGCCACAAGACAGCAAAAAGGAATTGATCCAAACAGCATCATAAACGCACGAAGCCTCTTAAGCCACAGAAGCCAGGACTCAGTATAATTCAGACCAAATTGATTCATGAAGAAGAGATGCAGATCTCTGGTTGCTCAAAGGCCATCCAAGGGGTAGCCTGTAGAATGGGACACATCATTGTACATGGTTGAATCGGATTCCTATAGGCAAAATAGTTGTAATCATAAAATCGATAGAGCCTCCTAGTAGCGGCACAGAATTAGCAGGTAGACATAATGCCATAGGCCAGAAGTCCTTACAAAAGAGCCATAAGATGATCCGAATTTTTCCACTTGCAAAGCTTTGTAAAAATAGCTTTTTTAATATTAATAGAGGTGGTAGAATTACTATGCATCGAGTTCCCAAAACTCCTTTCATTTATTTCTTTCCAGATAAAATAGATAATGCAGCAAACTATGAGATAATAGAAATTCTTAGTGTAATCGTCGAGGTTTTCTTGATCATTAATCCAAACTAGCAAATGCAAAATCATGGGTCTTAGAGGCAGAACAAATGATCCCGACATGAGGCTAACCAGAATTGAGTACGAATAATTACATTCAAAGAAAATATGCAAAATACTTTCGTTTGAGGAGTGGCATAAACGATAAGTAGGATCCACCTAAATATTTCTTTGAAGTAATATATCTGCAGTTTTAAGGCCTCCAACAAGAGAAAGCCAAGCAAAAGTAGAGAACCTTAATGCATACTTTTTGTGCCATATCATACTAGACCAAGAGCAAATCAGTAAGTCTTTGTAAAATTCTTTGATCTATTGGCCGAATGTACCAGCAGTGGAGTTTCCCCAGGTTAAATAAGTGGCCGATGAATTGTAAATGTGGATGACTTTAATAGCATTTGCGACAGACGGAGGGAGGGAATTAGGCAAATTCCAATGATTCCCAATAATTAAATCATTAACAAAAGCTTTCTAATCATATAGTTGAATCAATGCATTGCCTTCTTGGATGGCAGCAAGAGAAAAGTCATCACACCAATGGTCCCAGTGCAGAGAGATGTGAGAGGATGGGGTAACCTTAAACTTAAAGGAGTTTCTAACCATAACAGTAGTTGAGCAAATGGATTTCCTGAAGTTTGAAGCAAAAATCAGAATAGGGTTCCAGGGGGAGGAGTATCGCATGATGAACCATGAAGATAGGGGAGATGAATGATTATACATTCTACTAATAACTGAGCAATTGAAAGTGAATTGAAGTGCAGGAATGGAAGGTATCCCTAGTCGTCCATGATTTTTTGGTTTGCATACATTATCCCAAGACACCAATCTCAATTTCCTAGCAGCAGTTATGTCCCCATAAAACAAAATTCTGGAGGAATGCTTCCTGATAAATTTAATAATAGTTTTGGGTATAATCGATCCCCGAATCCAATAGTCAATAGTATTCTGAATGGTAAATTTCAGATATTGCAGGTGACCTGCAAACGAAAGGATATTTGCTTTCCAGCCATTCAGTTTCTTAGTGATATTTTCCATTAGAGGAGAAAAATCAGCCACAATTTATCTTTTGAATGAGTGAGGAATGCCCAAATAAGAGATTTTAGAGCTAAGATTAGGTATGGAAAGAGCATGACAAATAGCCTCATAATTTTTGATACTCTTATGGGCCATAATAGAACTTTTCTCAAATTTAACATAGAGGCCAAACATATTTGCAAAAGTGTTTAGAATAGAAATAAGTTTGTTGCAATTAGCCACCTCCGATTTCCCAAAAACCAAAAGATCATCCGCATATAATAGATGGGTCAGTTTAAAGCAATCAAAATTGATACCCACAAAATTCCCTTCATCAAGAAGAGCAGAGAAGGCATCCATGACTATGCAAAAAGGTAAGGACTAAGTGGACATCCTTGCCTAAAACCAGTCGATGAGGAGAAATAGCCTTCTAAAGCTCCATTTATAACAACAGAAAAATTAACATAAAAAATACATGCTTTAATCCATCTAATAAAGGTGCTAGGAAAGCCTTTTTGTTCAAGCCGAACAATGATGAATTCCCTTGAAACCGTATCAAAAGCTTTGTGAATATCCAGCTTGGCACAAAAATATGTATGATCACCCCTACGGTTAGCAAGAGAAAGGAATTCTTTCGCAAGAATAATGTTGTCAATAGAAATTCTAGATTTAATAAAATCGGCTTGATTGTCTTTTAATATCAAAGGGATAATGGATTTGAGTCTGTTAGCTAAAATTTTAGCAATGACCTTGTATAGAACATTACATAAGGCAATTGGTCAGAAGTCTGAAAAAGAGGTGGCATGTTTGAATTTGGGTATGAGCGCTAGAGCCGTAGCTTTCACCTCACTTGAGAGATACCCATTTAGGAAAAAAAGATTTAACAGCCTTGCACACAATCGGGCCTATAATGTGCCATCCCGATTTATAAAAATGAAAGTTGAATCCATCCGGTCCTGGAGCAGATGATAAGGCTCTTGAAAAAACTGCAGCTTTAATCTCATTATCAATGACATGCTGAATAAGGGTTTGTGACATGGAAGTGGGAATATAGGTTCCAACATGGAAGACATCCATATTATTGTGAGTGGGCAGAGAAGGATTATATAAGGTTTTAAAATGATCAATAATGGAGTTAACAACCTCAGATCTATAAGAGTGATATATGGTGCAACCCAAATTCAAAACCGCATTCTTGCTGCATTGTTTGGCTTAAATTTTAGCATAAAAAATTTTAAATTATCCTCTCCATGGGAGAGCCAGTTGGTTTTGGCTCTCTGAATAACCTAGGAGGTTAACATACTAGTGAAATCAATAATGTTGGAATTGATATCTTTGAGAGTAGCATTGAGAGATGCATTTAGAGGATCAAAATCAATCCTATCAAGGCATTCAAATTGCTTTTGATGAAGACCAGCAAGATGAGACTGAATAATTGAAGAATTAGCCCATTCCTTATTCTTAATTTCACTCTTTAGCAGCTTAAGTTTACTGCATAAGTCTAGAATAGGATTGTCCAAAGAAGGTGAAGAAAAAATCTCAAGAACATTCTCCCAGTACCTATCCAACTTAGTCCAATAGTTTTAAAAAAAAAATCTGTGTTTTGAGAAATTAGATATACCTGAGTGGAGGATGATTGGGCAATGATCTGAGCAAGACGGGCTTTGAAAAGAACATAAAGAGCTTGGAAAAGCACTCCTCCATTCCTCATTCACAAGAGCTCTATCCAATTTTATATGAATAAGATTGTCCAAACATTGATTGAACCAGGTGTATCGACTACCAACCGAATGTAAATCCATCGATTTAGCATAAAAAATCAAATGGTTTAACTCCCAAAGATTGTTGTGAGTCAACATTGTACCTCCCACTTTTTCATGAGCAAAATGACAGCATTTAAAATCTCCAATGAGAATCTATGGAGAATTTTGTGTGGGCACTAACTGCCTGATATGGTCCCATAAGACAACCCTTTCTAAAGTGATATTTGATGCGTATATGACATATAAATGGAAGGGGGAGTGCTTCCTGAAGAAATAATTCCAGAAATGATCTTGTATATAATTAGATTAGGGGTGAAATTCAGCTTTTTGAGATTCCATTTTAATACAACATTCACCAGAAGAATTTGGCTATCGTTCCCGAGAACTTATGTGCTATCTAGAGGCTCATGGAAATAAAACTCAGCAATGGTACTCTCTCTCAATTTGAACTAAAAAGAAATTTTCAATTAGTAGACAACAACTAGCTACGTTGAGTTCAATTTATATACTTCTTATAAAATCTCATTTTGTTGTCAATTTGATAAATGTCAATTATGGTCATAGTTATAACTCAAAAAAAAAAATTAAAGGATATTTTTATCTATTTATAGGTTCAAATCACAAATCATCTTAGCCATAGCATAGAAATTATTGCGTTTTAATTTCACTAATTTTTTAATAATTTTTGGACATTATTACAATTTCTTAAGAAATTGACATATATCCATATAAGTGGGCTTTTTAGAACTATTAGGTATCCGTTTTACAAATCGATTTCACCCGATTATTTTAGATATGCTTAGGTAACTTTTGAATATTTTTTTATAATTTTTGGATCTCCAAGATATAAAAGAATTTTAAAGAATTTTCTACTAAAAATGAAACAAATGGCATAATTACTTTTATATTACTTTATTTATTGAATCCAATTATACTTTATTTAATAAAATGCATCAAAATATGTGTATAATGATGAAAGAAATGTGATGTGAGGTGATGTGATATTATGCGAGCGTCAGTGGGTGATCGAAGTAGGATTTTCTTATGCCAGCGCCAGTGAGCGGCTAAGGAGAGATTTTATTATGTCGGCATCGGTGGGTGACCGAGGTGGTATTCTATTATACCGATGTTAGTGGGCGACCAAGGTGAGATGCTACTATGCTGAAGCCAATGGGCGACCGAGATGAGATTCTTTTAGGTCAAAGCTAGTGGACTACCAAGGCGGAATTCTGGAAAATGAAGATATATAAAAATTTGGGCTTGAAGTTATTTTTGATAATTATTATGAAGTATTTGCTCATAATTCATTTAATTTTAGTATTTATTTAAATGTGTTTAGCTTCAGTATATGTTTTAGTTTTAGCTTTTTATACAGTACTCTATTTACTATTATAGCACAGTATTCTCAGTTCTTTTGGTTTCAGTTATTGATTTCTATTTTAGACTGCGATAACCTACTGAGCCGTGTTAGCTCACTCCTACTTTACTTTCATTTTTAGGCCAGGAGAAGGATAAGGAGAAAGCTACGTAATTTTGGATAGTAAGCTCTTATCTGTGTTATAGGTATGTTTTGATTAGTTTTGATTTTTGCAGGCTTGGCTTTCATTTAATTATATTATTTGTTGCCAAGTGTTGTTGTAGATATCTCAGATTGTATGTAATTTGGATGATATATGAAAAAAATCATTTTGAGATTTTGTTTTCTGCTTCACATTGTATTCAGGAGTGGCTCTATGGTGTGTTGGAAGTTGTGTTTTAGTACTTCTCCAACTAAATATTGAGATTTAAGTCTTGTCACAATCAGATATGATATGACCTGTACAATTTCAAGTCATATCGGGTCAAGTTGTGATAGTCATCACTTATAAATATTATGTTGTAGCTCAATTGTTAAATGAGTACAAGCATGGTAAATCTCTCACATGCAATCTCAAATATTAGGTCGTAGCTTAATTACATCAAAGCCTTCTATTGAACCACATTCCCTCATAACTTCTATTTTCTCTAAATTATCTATATAAGCTTAACTCATCATTCTTTGTAAAATGGATTCAATCGGATCATTTATAAACTAATTCACTAAGAAAATCATTGAGACCTTACATGTCACACCCCAAGATTTAATTTAGAAATAATTATAGTTTTTATCTTTTAATAATAAATATCAAAGCTATCTAATTTCTTTCAATAATAAAATACTAGCAGAAATAAATCTGTTGATCAAAATATCAATGTACATCTGAGTTAATTACCTAAAAATCACTTATTTCAGTTAGGAGTCATATTAACACAACACATTATCTGTCCACTTCTAAGCTCAAAAGAATAACAAAAGACAAAATGATAGTAAAACTTAAAGAATCATGTATCTGATCAGCCTCACACTCCTGAATCTCTTATCTGACCTAAAATTATTAAATCATATATATTAAGTTTATAAAGACCAACAAATCTAAAAAAATCCTACAATTGTACTCAGAGCACAAAAAAAAATAGTATGCATGAATTCATTCAATTTATAATAGTAATAATTCATATGATCATAAATCTATGCATAAATAATAAAACACATGCAATAACAATAAAGCCTGTAAAACAATACAATATGGATATCGAAAAAGTAAGGCTGCAAACCATCATTCTTAAACAAATGTCATAACAATATAAGGAAATCGTATAAACCAGTAAAATAGAAGTATCTGTGAAAACTGTTAGAAATTTATGACGATTCAGTGCGATCAAGAAATTATATAGCAGTGCACATGATATTTAGTTATTTTGTATCAATCTCAAATAAGTACTTTAATCGCATGCTCAATAACAGTAAAATAGTAACATTAAATTAGTGACAATGAATCAGTAATACTAAATCGCTAACAATAAATCAGTGCCTTATAGATATGTCCAAGAATTTATATTAAACAAATAAGAATTTCTGGCACGTGTGGTATTTTTTCAGTAAGTATTCTTAGTTCAGTAGTTAGGTGGCTTTTAGTAATTAGAGTTGTTACTCTTACACGTTGGTAGAGTAATTACTCATCATAACTCCCAATAAGTAAATCATATGAATCCATCGAGGATATCACCATAAATCATAATATTTAAAGGAAAATATATCGGTCCACCAATCCTGTACAGATATAAATTAGTCTCTAGCCAACTTCAGTAATAAATCAGTCTTTCTTATTCTTACACACATAATATTATAAAAGTAATAATGATCAGCAATTTCTCATTCACATGCCTGTCTTAATTCACAATGCTTGTTTCATTAGTATAATTATATCAAAATATTAAAAATCAATGTATATCTTACTTTTATTCAAATAGTATAAAATATAATAAATAATATTTTAACCGATGAAAAATATAAAATCATTTAGTCAAAATGACAAGAATATTCAATACTATAATATATCAAAAGTTGTATAACAGAAGTTCATTAAAAATGAGAAAATGTAATAAATATCAATTTAAACAGAAGAATAAATCCTGAAATCAAAATATTTGAAAATAGAGAGAGGATAGAAGTCACATGCAATGATTAGAATAATTTTCGTAGAAGCAGTGAAATGAACCGGCCGTCAATAGCCTGCTTTCCTCTTTTCTCTCTCCCCTTCCCTTCTCCTCCTTCCTTTTCTTTCTCAGTAAGACAAATGAAAAGAGGGGGAGAATGGCTGTGTGGAGAAATTTATATTAAAAAATATTTTTTTCAGTGCTTAGCATCGCAGCACTCCAACTAGGTGCCATGGTGCCGCATGCTCATTCTATAGTTACTATAGAACAGAGAGCATCGACACCACCACTTCAAATTCTGGCGCCCCAACTCTACATCACCCTAGAGCAAGACGCTCAAAATCTCTCCGTTTTATTGCCACAATTTAAAATTTTCAGATTTTTCAAATAAATTCATTTAAGAACTCTGGGTTGTTATATAACATCTCTCTCTTATCATTTCTACTCTTAAGATTGATCCATATATCTAGTGAGGTATTGATATTTTATTCATGGACAACATAGATCCAACGTCTTCTAAGATATAATGAGCGTAAATAATGCCTAGGACAAAGAATTAGATCATAGAACATCTTGCACAATGAGTAAACAAATGCTTATGCGACTTAAGTTATTGTAGAACATGAGGGATAATCTAAGGAAGATATTCAAGGGGATTTTTAAATACTTTCTACAAGTCACTCCTCTTCCTCACCACTTGAGAGCGCTAATATATCATCTTCCTTAGGCTTTGATATTGCCCTAGCCAAATATGCTATTATAGCTTTTTAAGACAATGAAATATATCTCCCTAAAGAGAGTATCACTGAGGCTCTTCTTGTTCATCATCAAGAAAAGCATCATACTGACCTTACACACACTTTCTCAATTCAAATCATGGAGGCTCAATAACCGCCAAAATTATAGATATGAGTGTTGGATTCTCATAAAGAGAAGTCAAACCTAACTATTCAAGTTGATGATATTGTCTTTCTCCTCCACATTGTTGAGAATGGGCTCGAGTCAACAAATATGATACTAGGGATATGAAAACCTATACAGAAAAAATCACAATAACTCAATCAACTTGAAAAATAACTAAAATCAAAATTCAAAAAATTAATTGAAAATTTCATAAATTCTTATTTATTGACTAATATGGATGAATATTAGAGGGCCACCTTGATAATTTCTCTAATGAATGTAATTTGCAATCAAGTACATAATCTTACAACTCCACAAACAATTGGTAATAATCGATAGAGGAATTTGATAGAATTAACTTTTCTATTGTTATCTTAGTCGATTTTTTTTTGTAAGCTATCTTTTGTTCGACTTCACTAAAAAAAGTTATTCTTCTAACTCATCACCTTATTCTCAAAACCCTCCATCTTAATATACTTTGAAGAAAAAAAAATGATGCATTCCCTTAAATCCCTTATTGCAACCATGTTTTAAAAGTTGATATCAAGTTCCACTTTACTCTGTGCTAACAGTGGAAGTTGACAATAATAATAAAAAAAAGGTAATAACAACAATGACAAGAAAATTCACTATCATTTGAAAATTCAGTATCGCTTGAAATGAGATCATTTTAACTTAGGTAAAATTGGATTTTTCTTAGAAATATCATTTTTCCATTCTTCTTGACTTCTTAGAAGGGTCAAGAGAATCATTGAAGTGATATATACTCATATCCATTTAAATCATATCAATTTAGCCATTATAATGACCTAACACAGGTTCAACAAGTCATTAATTGTAAACTAATTTGAACAACCTCTAACTTCAAACTCGTCAAGCCTAAAGTTAACTAATAACCTCAGTCTAAAATCAAATCTCAGTCAAGTCACCAAATGATAAATTTTAACTTGACCTTCAATACATGTAAGAATGTTGGATCAATTTTTGTCCAAATGTGCAACTGACCTTACTAGCAGGCGAGCTCTATATAAAGCATGACCCAAGAACTTGAGTTAGAATGGAAAGTAAATAGGTAAACTCTGTTAAAAAAGTTATACTAGTTCAAATAATTCTATAGAAACAGCTGATAATAAAAAATTATTCCTCTTCAACCTTTATTTATAGGAATTCATAGGCTATAAGAAATGTTGCATTAAAATGAATCCGTAGGCTATAAAACTTTCAACATTGTCTATGTGGCCAGTTACATAATTTTAAAATAAAAAATAATTAGACTTTCTCTAATATAAATGAATCCAAATTAAATTTTATGTAAATTTTTGTGGGAGGAAAGTTCACTCTTTTAACGGTTATGCCACTCGTTTCCCAATTTATTACCCTTCTGACGACTGCTGGTTCGACTGTAATTTTGCAGAGTGGGTACGATCTGTTTAGTTTTGACCATGACTTCCATTATGTTGTGTAGGGTTTTGGTTTAGAGCCTCAACTTGCTTGCACGCTTAGCGCTAGTTAAGTCAGTGTAGTCCTTTGAGGAACTCTTACAGAAGAATCTAATCAACATAGAAGACAGAGCGTTGTTATTTTAAACTCTACCAATGGGAGGCTGAAAGGCCTAAGAAAATATATACACAAATTAGACAAGGAACAACAGGATGAATGTCATTGCAAATGACCGATTATTTTAACAATAAATGGGAAACTTCCAATACTATTTTTTATCTCAGAAAAAAAATATATATGAGGATATTATAATTACATTTTAATTAAGATAAGATTTAAAATTTATCTTATACATTGCATTTATTTGGAAATAAATTAAAATTTTTAAATTTATTTTAACTTAATTTTTTCTCCATTTACTTATCTAGAAGCCAAGCTTATTTTTTTTATAATGTAAAGTAAGTATTTTGAGGCTATTTGGTTGTTTATAAAGTAAATATAGGAGAAATATTTGTTTTGTTTAGTTGAATGTATGTAGAATAAAATAAACTGGAAAAAATGATTTCAACCTAAGAAGCTTTCTTATAAATCTCCAATATATATAATATATATATATATTATAAACTTCATTTTTGCAGTAAAAATAAAGTTTGAAGTTATGTATTTCCAAATTATCGAATCTCAATGCAATGACGATGAACGAACAGGTGCAAAAAAAAAAAGAAAAAAATCAGCCATGGGCTTCCCCCTTTCGTGATTTTAAGCTTCCACATTAGCAAGTCAAACCTAAAATCAAATTAGAGCAGTACGAGATCCTAAAATTTTGTAGATTTACAAGATTTGGCCAAAGGAGCACGCGAAAAGGAGAAAGAAGGTTACTTTCACTGCAAGCGAGCTCCTGTAAGATGTCGTACCTTCTGATCTGACAAGAAGGGAACATCGTCAAGGAGTGAGGTCGAATAGGAGCCGAAGTCTACGATGATGGAGGAAGAAACGATGATGGTCCTATGGGATTTGGCCGAAAAAGTTATTGGAGCCGAAGATGAAAAGCTTTCGCCTATGGTCTCGTGGGATTTGGCCGAAGAAACGACAATGGTCCTGTGACAATGTAGGAATAAACGACGATGGGTTCCCGCGGGCTTCTCTCGCTCGCCCACGTGAATTTCTTTCTCGCTCGATTTTGAGCGAATTTATTTTACATGAAAATTGAACTAACACGAGAGTTTAGAATAAATTGATAATTTACTTACGTGGCCAACCAAACACCCCAAAGTAAAAAAGTAAAACATTTATTATGCATTGCATTTATTTTTCCTCCAACCAAATAGCCTTTATAGAGGGAGTAAAGGTAAAAGAGAATATATATATTGAAACTTAGTGGGCAGATAGTGTAATTCCTTCGAAAGACGAGGGCTTTTTATGAGAGATCTGATTAACTAATACTTTCTTGCTCTTTTTCAAGTCCCAAATCCCATATATTTAAATGCACCTGTTGCTTGTCCACCTTCTCATCCTCTCCATTTTCACCCTATTCATCTCTCTCTAAACTCTCCCTTGTTCCTCATCCAGCTCTTGAGCAGCAATGGCCATTGTAGCTAAGTTCCTTATTTTCTTCGTTGTAGCTCTCCTTGCCATGTTGATGGCCGAATCCAACTCTCTGGTGAGTATCATCAACCACATTAGGCTTTTTACTAAAAGAAAATTAGGAGTTTGATGCATACTAGTGCGCTTTCTAATAAATCGGCCATTACCTTCTCTTACTTTCGAAGCTTTGGGCTAATGAAGCAAACGATGCTGCAGACCAATATTTCCCGAACAAGGTATGTACTTTCTGTTTTAACCATAATAATGCTCATGAGAACTTGTCATGCCATCTGCAGCTAATGAATATTTATTTCTTCCTCTTCTATATAGGCAAACAATGGACAAGGCAGTCTGAGGAGCTACCGTGAGTAACCCCATCGAACTACCTTTTATTTATTTATTTTTTTAATTATCACTTGTTAATTTTAAAACTAAAATAAAAATTCAAAACCTCAAAAAAATCATTTCAGGAGTGCTTTTTTTCTTATAGCAGAATTTCACTGTTGTTAAGTTAATCTACAAGCTCATTATTTGTTTATAAAGCGGAGAAAAATTAGGTTAAGGCCTCATTTGGAACGTTTTTCTTACTGCTTTTTTAAGCAACATTTTAGGCTTCGTTTGTGATGACTTTCTTATTGCTTCTTAAAGAAGCTTTCTAATATAAAAATTATAATTTTTACACTAAAAAACTACTTTAAGAAGCAAAAAGAAAATCATCCCAAATGAAGCCTTAATATTAGAAGATTACTTTAAGAAGCAATCCGTCACAAATGAAACCTAAGGCTAA
Organism: Dendrobium chrysotoxum; assembly: GCA_019925795.1. Classification (NCBI taxonomy): domain Eukaryota; kingdom Viridiplantae; phylum Streptophyta; class Magnoliopsida; order Asparagales; family Orchidaceae; genus Dendrobium; species Dendrobium chrysotoxum. The sequence goes on from CM034313.1 coordinate 75,940,175, forward strand.
AATTGATAAGTTTTTTTAGTTTTTATTATTAATAAAGATGAGTTTTAAAATTCTTAAATTTATTTTATGATATGTATAATATATGAATAATCAAATAATTATTATATTATAGCATATTTTTAGCTAATTTTTTGCTTATGAATTTGTGAGCAATATCTCATCATTTTTTCAGCTTCAGATTCTTAATGCTACATCGTTTGTAAAAAAAAAAAAAGTTAAAACTAGAACTGTTTCACTTCATGCTGATACATTCTGCCATTTCTTCCAGAATGCCCCTCTCAGTGTAACAGGAGATGCTCGCAGACCCAATACAAGAAACCATGCCTCTTCTTTTGCAACAAGTGCTGCAGCAAGTGCCTATGTGTGCCCCCAGGATATTATGGCAACAAGGGGATCTGTCCCTGCTACAACAACTGGAAGACCAAGAGGGGCGGCCCAAAATGCCCCTAAGTTCATCAAAATTCTATCCTCATTACCCACTTCTTATCTGACCTTTTGTTTGATTTATCTTCCTATTTTTAAGCATGATATGTACTACTTCCCTTAAATGCCCAACCAAACCTTAGCGCTTTTACTACGAGAAAATGTTTGGTGGGAGGCATTTCACAGTTGTTAGAATTGCATTCTGTGGGACATGGAGACTTGTTTCCAATTTTATCTTTATCATGGCTAATATCATTCAATTCATATTCTTGGTCCCTAATCCCTATCACCGTATTGGAATGGGAAAGATGAATTCTTTCTTTCCAATGGAGAACAACTTTTATTTCTTCAAATGTGACTAGTATTTCATGAGCAGAAACATATGCTGGTAAGTTTAAATTGTACGAAATCCAAAGTAACTTGATTAAACAAAATCGGCAGGTCATGGGCAATATAATATTCAATAATACCTGCAACATCAAGCTTTACCGATGCTCTGCATCTTCAAATCTGTTGCTCGCCTTCGGAGAGAAATTTCAGATTGGTGATTTCAGTGAATATATGTTAAAATCAACAAGAAGAAACATAACGCTTCAATTAATGTGATCCTGGAGATAAAGGCATACCTTTGTTTCGAGAGCCATTCCAAAATGTGGGCCAAAATCAGCAAAAGCTAACACAGATGTGAAAGCACAAGCTTTCTCAAGAAGCTTACAGTCTGTTTGTGGCAGCTTTTGCAATACTTTACTGCATCATACTTTTATTAGGCTATTGCTTTTTTTTTTATTCTTGTTAAAAAAAAAAATTTATGATGAGAAATAATTTTTACAATTACCCATTCAAAAGTTATTGCCCCCTTTTTTTTTTTAAAAGAAAAAAAGTTAATGATATCCATAACATATTTAATTTTTTTTCGTAACAATTTAATAGTTATTTTCACCAACAATTGGAGCCGCCTCAAATGGATCTTTATACGCAAATATATTGTTAATCTGTTGACCGATTTGAATTGCTAAACTGCATGAATATTGTGCTCTTTGAAAGATGATTCCCACTACTCAGCACAAACCATAAAAAAGGCTCCATGGCTCATTGTTTCAATCTGAAAAAGGCTGGGGTGAAAGACATTCTTAGGCAAATGGATCAGTCAGATTTTTAGATAAAATCACCAATAATCTCCACATGAGCAGGACCCACCACTGAAATGATGAAACCTATGAGAGTCCCTAACTATAATTTTCCTTCCAGCTACTTTTGAAATAAATTTGATAGCTTCATGGCAATCGCCACATACTCTGAGATTCTTTTGAATCCAAATGTCGCATTCAGGATCCAACTTCAAAATTCCAAAAACTATAGCGAGTTTCTCGCTGTGCATATACAGAGATTGTTCCTTGGTTTCATCTTCCACGTCATGCAATGCAAAACTAAGGTTTGGCACATAACCCATTTCTTTAATTCTCTTCATCAATCTATCTAACTCTTTATATATCAAATCTGAATCTGGATTCGACCGATCCCCAACTAAAAATTTGTAAAACTTACCCTTCAACTCTATAACAGTATACCCCACTGTTTTCTTTACTCCTCGCCTCCTCATTAGAGTTCGGATGCTATTAGCTTCTTCAATCTTGCCCAAGGAATTGTACACATTAGACAAAAGAATGTATCGTCCCGAATTCTTAGAATCCAGCTCAAACAGTAATCTTGCAGCTAGTTCTGCAATTTCTAAGTCTGGATGAATTCGACAAGCACCTAGTAATGATCCCCACACACTAGAATTCGGATCTATTGGCATTCTCTCAATGAACTCTCGTGCTTCCTTTAGCTTTCCAGCGCGTCCAAGAAGATCAACCATGCAGGCATAATGCTCAGCTCTGGGGGTGATTCCGAAGTCCAAAGACATGGAGTTAAAGCATTGCCATCCCTCTTCAATCAATCCAGCATGGCTACAAGCTGAAAGCACTGAAACAAACACAATATGATCTGGTCTCATGCGATGCTTCATTTGATCAAAAAGTTGAATTGATTCTTTTCCAAAACCATGCATTCCATACCCAGAAATCATGGTGCTCCACGTAACCACACTCCTATCCTGCATTCTATCAAACACCATACGTGCAAATTGGAGTCTGCCACGCTTCACATAAAGATCAATCAAAGCTGTAACAACCATCACGTTATGCTGATAGAAGCCTCGAACAACAAAAGCATGAATAAATTGTGCGTGTCGAACAGAAGCCATTGTCGAATTCGTGCAAGCGCGAATCAGACCAAGAACAATAACATGATCAGGAACAACTCCCATAATATTCATATCCCTCCACAGATTCAAAGCTTTAGGAAACATGTCGGCCTGTGCATAAGCCTCCATCATCGAGCTCCAAGAAACCAAATCCTTGTTAATAATCCCGTCAAACAACCTCCTAGAAAACCCAACTCTCCCACACCTTGAATACATCACCAACATGGCGTTCAGAACCACAGGGTCCGAATCAAGACCCATTCTTACTATAAGCCTATACAAATCGTCTGCATCATCGCCCCTGTTAATACAAGGCATCACCCTTAGAAAAGTGGGTCTATTCGGTCTAACCCTTTCTATCATACGACGAAATAGAGATAACGCTTCCTCATGACGCTCGTTATCAGCATATGCGCCGATCATTGCACTCCAGGTGACTATGTTTCGTTCAGGCAATTCATCGAACAGTTTCTTTGCGGTACTCAAATCACCGCACCTGCCGTACATGGAAATGAGGGAGTTGGAAACGAAAATGTTTGAGGCTAAACCGAGCTCGGTGGCGTTGCGGTGGATCCGGGTGCCCTCCACGAGGTCGCCGAGGTGGGCGCAGGACTTGAGGACGGGGGGGAAGGTGAAGTTGTCAGGGAGGGCGCTGGAAGAAGGGGAGCTCATGCGACGGTATAGATTGAGTACACCAGCGTGGTCCCCTTCATCAACCAGGCGACGTATGGCGGCGTTCCAGATTGAGGAGTCAGAGGGAGGAGAAGATGAGGAGAGTAGAGCAAGGGCATCTGGAACAGGGAAGTCGACAGTGTGCAGGCGGAAGAGGGAGGCCAAGGACGCCGACGGTTCCGACCGAGAGCGACCGCATTGGCGTGGAGAGCGGAGGCTTTGCAGCAGCATTTAGCATTGTTCAGAATGAGTTTGGTCCGGTCCGAATGAACTGGATTAGTTTTATTGGATTAAACCGTCTAATTTTATAATTCACCTTGATCTTAGGCTTCGTTTGGGATGGAATTTTTTATTATTTTTTAAAATAATTTTTTAGTATTAAATTTATAAAGTCACTTAATATTTTGATTTTATTGGATTTATTCAAGTCATTTTTTATTCTTAGTTCATCAATTCATGTCTTGAAATAGGGTTATTCAGCGTTCACTCTAACATTCTCTGACCTGATATGATAATCAGATCATAATGTTAATATTTAATAGCATGAACATTAGTTGTACATATAGAATTTTGTTTTCTATAATGTTCACCATATTTTTCTTGGAACACTAAATTACCATCATTTCAAAGAATAGTAAATTACCTGATGTGGCTATCATATGTTATTTATGAAGCATGTTTTCTTTCATATATCATATCATTTTCAACGCACACTATTAAAGATTTGTTTAGGACAACTATAATATTTTATAAAAATTGGTTGTAAAGTTATTGTATAAAAAATAAATTCATTATTATGATTGCAGTGTAGCTTTCCACCACAACAGTAACTAAAAAATAATGAAAAAATAATAGCGAAACGAAATTATAATTGCTGTCTGAAAAGCAAAGCGAATAAAAAATTGTCCCAAACAGACTCTTAAGTCTTTTAAGTGACCTATATACAATTAGTCATTGTAATCCACAATAATGTCTATATGAAACATCTTTTGTTATAATTAGCTAATGATATAAATTATACGCACGATAATAGTGAAATTTGAAATATCTTTAAAAAAAGATATATAATTGAGCTAAGTGTGTTAAAACAAATTATATTATTATGTAATACAATTTAGACCTCTTCTATACATATATTCTTTAAGTTTATTTGACTGCAAATATTTGTCAATATATTTATGGTCATATGATCATTTATAATTTTATATTGTGTTCGATGCTCAATACTTCAGTTTTTAAGTTTCGTTTGGAATGACTTTCTTACTGCTTTTAAAAGCTGCTTTAAAAGCAATAAGAAAGCCGTCCCAAACTAAATCTTAATCTCCACTTTGACAATAAAGTATTTTAATTCATATGGTGCCACTAATTTTTTTAATTTTTGAGAAAAATATTAGTACTATATAAAGTTATCATAATAAATTTTCAACCACTTCATAATATTGTTGACTGCTTTTACGTCCTAAATAAGTTTTTTGTAATTATAATGCATGAATTATGGCTTTAGAAACATGGCACTAATATGAATTTGGTTTATTTTATTTTTATAAAATTTTAAATGAAAATTGAATCAAATATATCACTTTTGGCTAAATTTTAAATTATTTATTTATTTATTTATTTATTTCGTTCGGGATGAAAGAACCCGCCTACCTTGCCTCTACTTCTGCCCTGCGGTGGTTAGAAAACCCTTGCTTCGCGGCTCTTCTCCATCGCTCTTTTCTTTCTTCTTCACGCTGCTCGTAGCTGACTGGAGTTAGGGTTTGGTGTTTTTGCCATCGGAAGGAATAATGATGCCGAAAAAGAAGAAGGCTAAGGTGGCGGAGAGTGGGGAAGGGGAAGGCTCTGGCCACGTTGATGAAGAATTTGTGCGCTCAATTACGGAAATAAAATATGTACAAACGGAGCTCAATAAGGTGCTACTATTCCAATATCTGCCAAATACGCCACTTCTTCCTTTCTTTCTTTTTCTTTACTTCTTTCTTTTTTTGACGTTTGCTGGGATTTTGAGTTTGATTACCTGATTGCATTTCTTTGAAAAGTTAGAATTCAATTCTCTTTAGCGGATGGCTTTGAATTAAATGTTAGGTGTTGATATTCCACCATTGAATTCGTCACTTGATACTACATTGTTCTTGTAAAGAAAATTAAGCATTTATTTCTGTTCGGTGCTTCAGTTTGTGGAATCTTAGAGATACGGTGAAAACGTCCATGAACTGTATGCTTATTTAATTTCAATCTTTTTAAAAGTGGGAGATACAGCTTAATATGATGAATATGTAATCTTAATATTTCGGAGGTTATTAATGTTGTTTCTGCTTCAATTTTCCTTTTGTACAACTTTCGCTAATGGGAATCATTTGTGCACTTATTCGTTTGGCCTTGTCTCAATCCTATCAAGAATTCACTACGGAGCGACTTATGAATTTTTTTTCTCTCCTCAGTTGGATCTAGTTAGATTCACACATGCACTCACGCACAAAATGTGCATGCATTCATCGTCTGTGTTTCTGTGGTATCCATGTGTGCTTCTGATTGTAAGCGTCTTTTCATGTGTGCATTCATCTGCACTTTATATATGTACTAGTCATAAAGGCAAACTATTCTGAATTTATCCATTACAATTTTGGTATTCCCCAAATGTGTTTCTCTTCTAGTTTTTTTTTTTTGCATGCCATTCTCTTGCCTTTGTATTAAAAGTGCAATTGTTATTATTTCATTTGAACATGCTATTATGTAACTTGTTTCTTGTAGATTAAGGTGGAGGAAGATGACAAAGTTTTGGAGGTGTTACAAGAATATTCTGAGATACGCAGGGAAATCTACACTAGGAGAAATGAAGTTTTGCTAACCATTGTAGACTTTTGGTTAACTGTGGTTAGCATTTTATTCATCATTTTCTGTTTTGACTTGACTTTATACTACAGAGCTTTTTAAGAACATATATCTCTAATTTGTTTCCTGAAATTCTGAATGCTGCAGTTGATTAATCATCCAATACTTAGTGAGTTTTTAAGTGTGGAAGATCGAAAGGTATTATATCATTGCTTAAACATGTCCACAGTCAAACAAAGGTTGTACTAATCCCAATTAACAAGTAAATGCAATTTGCCAATTTCTACTGTTATGTAGATGAAAAAAATAATTTAGAAATTGGTAAAGAAATCATTCTTTTTGAGTGGGAAATTGAAATCCTCAGTTTAGATGGAAATTGAAGATATTTGTAGAGTTTGAAATTGATAATGAGTTCTAATTATATCCAACCAAATAATGAAATATAGTAAATTCTTTTTTTTTTTAATAAAAAAAATTGTTTCTAACTAGAAACAACCAAGTGAAACTTTACTGTGACATCAGATCATAGTATATATGAAACTTTGGGGCTACGGTAATTGCATGCGTGCTCCTTTCTATCAAATAGGTACTGGAACTGAGAATAAATTTTCATTGTTTTTGGTGCACAGATTCTTAGCTATTTGGTTTCATTAGATGTTCAAGAACGTCCAAAGCTAGGCTATTCCATAACATTCGTGAGTGCCTAGCTTGTATTATGGCTAGTTAAAACATTGCTTAGTTGAATTGTTCTAATTATTATAGCTTCTATTTTTGGTCGTCAGAACTTCTCTCCTAACCCGTATTTTGAAAACAAGAAGTTGACGAAGACATTTAGCTTCCCTGATCAAGCAACAGCTGTCGTAACTGGAGCAACAATTAATTGGAAGGAGGGATTGGTAAGTGCTGAACCTTCTAATTATAAGTGGACGGGTGGGGAGGTCATCATGCACTGTTCTAATCCATGCTTTTCACAATGCTTCAAGCATAATGCTAACAAATCTGCACATGAGGCAGGACAAGGAACTGGAAGACATAAGGTGTCATTTTAATGCCTCTACTCTCTTTCCACCATCTTGCATTTCATCCTCTTTTTGCTAATGCATCAATCTTTCTAGTACTCGTTTCTGGTTTTCTGTGAATATTTCAGCTCAGGTAAGTTTACACGGACGTACAGGACCCATCAGCTCTTATTGCAAAACTAGTAATAATAATAAACATTGATTTGGTTCTTAAACTCACGAATTAGAGCTAAAACAGCAAAATATAAGGCCAATTTAATCCAGTCAATTGGCGTCTCCATTCTAGTATAAATGGACAAGTGATGCGGAGCATCACTACTTAGCTGAATATTATAGATAATAGTAGCTAATTATTACTTGGTTCAGTTATTGAGCATGTGCTCCACTATCCTCTTTTCTATAGTTAGTTATACCGTACTAGCCAAGCTTTTTACTTTTCAGTCCCTTTTTTTAGTATAGTGAAGAGATAGAAATACCTTAGCCGAGGGCTGTAAGAAGGCAGAAAAGAAAGTTATACAGAAATATTTCTACTATTCCATAATTTTTCTCTGCTTGTTCCTCTATTTTTCATTCTTGCAGGTGTTACCTACATCATCTTTGGTATCAGAGCGAGGATGGCGGAAGCAAGCAAACGGGTGGCTATCGGTGATGAACACAGCCTTGAAGCCCTTTGGGCAGAGCACAACAACTTGGCAAGGCAAACTGAGGAGATATCCGCAGACTTGCATAGGTACTTTGGAGAGATGCGCCGAGAGTTGAGGTTGATCAACGCTCGTCTGGACAGGAACCAAGTTGCTCGAGTCAATCTACCGGTGACGAGACGAGGGTTCGAGACGGACAGGGAGCGGCAACGAGATGCTCGAACGCTAGAATTATCAGATTCCGAAGGGGAGCTGGAGCGATTAGGAGCTCTGGAGCTGACGGACTCGGAGGAGGAAATGGTACCAAATCGCCGGCATCGCCCAGCTGGAAGAGATCAAAATCAAGGTGATTTTCGAGTTAAACTGGATATACCATTCTTTGACGGCAAATTGCATATAGAAGATTATCTGGATTGGGAAAGGGCGGTTGAGACTTTTTTTGAGTATATGGAGATCAAGTCGGAGAGGCAGGTGAAATACGTAGCCTGTAGATTGAAGGGTTGCGCCAGTGCGTGGTAGCAACAGGTAATTCAATCTAGAAGGAGAGATGGCAAGGGTTCAGTTTGGAGCTGGTTTCGGATGAAACAATTGCTCCGGGGATATTTTTTACCAACTGATTATGAACAAATGTTGGATGTGCAATACCAACATTGTTCACAAGGTGTGAGAACTATGAATGAATATACCGAAGAATTTTATCGGTTAAGTGCTCGAAATAATTTGAACGAATCCGATAATCAGTTGGTCGCAAGATACATTGGAGGATTGAGGTATTCCATTCAAGACAAACTTGAGTTGAATACAGTCTCGTCATTATCACAAGCAGTAAATTATGCTCTGAAGATCGAATTGCAGTTAAAAAGGCATGTACAAAACCGCCAAAATAGGAGAATTTGGGAACTACCAGCTGAAGGCAGCAGGAACTCCATGCATAATTCAGCCACAATCAGTAAACCAACAGCAACCCCATCCGCAATGGGTCATCTGTCGGCACCAGTGACGCGAACAACAAATTTTAAGGGAAATCTGAAGGACAAGGCACCTGCTAAAGAAAACCCATATGCTAAGCCATCCAGTATTAAATGCTTCAGATGCTTCCAACAAGGCCATAAGTCCAATGAATGCCCCACTCGAGCTCAATTACAACTATTGGATGGTGAAAACGAGGAAGATGAAAGCAACCATACCGATGGCATTGAAGAAGAAACGGAGGATATTGCTGGAGATGAAGGGGAACCTTTAGTTTGTGTGTTGCAGAAATTACTTCTGGCCCCACGGAAACCAATTAAAACTCAGCGGAATGCACTCTTTAAGACGAAATGCACTATCCAAGGGAGGGTCTGTGATTTGCTAATTGATAGTGGTTGCACCGAGAATGTCATTTCTCATGCTGTGGTCCAAAAATTACAGCTCAGAACTTCGAAAAGTCCCAATCCATACAAGATAAGTTGGGTTTAAAAGGGAATGAAGATTGTAGTGACTGACATGTGCAAAGTTTCATTTTCCATTGGTAAACATTATGTGAGGGAAATTTTATGTGATGTAGTAGATATGGATGTCTGCCATTTGATTTGGGGCCGCCTTGGCAGTATGATGTGGGAGCCATCTATGATTGCCGAGCAAACACTTATTCATTTGAATGGAAGGGTAAGAAACTTAGGTTGTTACCCAGGTTGCCCGAGCAAGAATCCAGTGATTCGAGCTTCAAGATTACATTATTTGCGGTTTCAGGAAAGGCCTTATTAAACGTGTGGAAGGAGTCCGCTTGTATCTTGGCTCTAGTTGTCAAAGAACAAAATAATTCCACACAGACTTCCACAATGTCCGATGATGTTAACATCCTTTTACAACAATTTTCAAATATTGCTCCTCCGAAATTACCAGCTGGGCTCCCTCCAATGCGGGTCATCCAACACCAAATTGAATTTGCACCCGGAGCATCCTTGCCAAATTTACCTCATTACAAAATGAGTCCCAATGAACATAAAATATTATAGCAGATCGTGGAGGAGATGCTGGACAAGCAACTGATTCAAATTAGTTTAAGTCCCTGTGCCGTACCCGCTTTGTTAGTGCCCAAAAAAGACAGCAGTTGGAGGATGTGCATGGATAGTCGATCAATAAACAAAATCACAGTTAAATTTCGGTTTCCAATGCCGAGGATGGAAGATATGTTGGACAAACTTTTCGGAGCTCGTATTTTTTCCAAACTAGATCTCCTGAGTGGGTATCACCAGATTAGAATTTGGCCGGGCGATGAGTGGAAAACAACGTTCAAGGCGCGCCAAGGGTTGTATGAGTGGAAGGTAATGCCCTTTGGATTGTGCAATGCGCCGCCACTTTCATGCGCCTAATGAATGAGGTGCTGAAGCCGTTCCTCAATAGGTGCTGTGTGGTATATTTCGACGACATTTTAGTATTCAGTCCTACTTTGGAAGAGCACATCCAGCATTTGAAGGCCATTTTTGAGACACTGAGAACAAACAAGCTTTATTTGAACTTACTCAAGTGTGAATTTGCAACTGCACAAGTTACGTTCTTGGGTTTCATCATTTCGGCATAAGGGGTTATGGTGGATCCGAACAAAGTGACTGCCATAGTTGAATGGCCAACACTGCGTTCTATGTTTGATATCCGTAGTTTTCATGGGCTGGCTAACTTCTACCATCGATTTATTAAAGGATTCAACGAAATCATGTCACCTATTACTGATGTATTAAAGCAATCCCATTTCTCTTGGACAACAGATTAGCAAAAAAGTTTTGAAACCATCAAGGCTGCATTATCTACAACCCCAATACTCTCATTGCCTGACTTTGACAAACCTTTTATGGTCGACACTAATGCTTCAACTGTGGGGATTGGTACAGTTCTTTCTCAGGACTACAAACCTGTGGAATTTTTTAGTGAAAAGTTCAACCCATCTAGACAACGGTGGACGGTGTACGAACAATAACTCTATGCTGTTATTAGAGCCTTGAATCAATGGGAGCATTATTTATTGCATCAGGACTTTATTCTTTGCAGTGATCATAAACCACTTCAGTATATTAATTCACAAAGAAATATTAATAGAATGCATGCTCGTTGGATCATCTTCCTACATAAATTTACTTTTGTATTAAAACACAAGAGTGGGACTCAAAATCGAGCGGCGGATGCTTTAAGTCGCCGGATTTCTCTTCTGATGAAATTGCAAACTAAATTTGCAGGTCTTGAGTGTTTACAGGAACTATATCCTAGTGATGAATTTTTCAAACTCAATGGGATAAGTGCAGTAATAAGGAACCAGTGGCTAAATATTCCATTCGTCAAGGATTTCTGTTCAAAAACAATTTGTTGTGTGTGCCGAAGTCCTCTTGGAGGCAACATATAATTCAAGAAGCGCATGTTGGAGGCTTGTCCGCCCATGGTGGCCGTGAAAACACTATTGCAACACTTCAAAACGATTTGTCTGGCCTCATATGAGGAGGGATGTCACCAAATTTATTCAGAGGTGTGCTATTTGCCAAAGTTACAAAGGCGGAGGGCAGAACACCGGTTTGTATCAACCTTTACCCGTTCCAAAAACGATTTGGGAAGACTTGAGTTTGAATTTTGTTATGGGTTTACCTCAGACAAAACGTGGCAATGATTCAATTATGGTGGTGATAGACCGCTTTTCTAAAATGGCGCATTTTGTCTCCTGCAAAAAGACTTTTGATGCTCTTAACATTGCAAAATTATTTTTTAAAGAAACAGTTAGCCTGCATGGCATTCCGAGAAGCCTCACTTCAGATCAGAATGTTAAATTCATCAGTCATTTTTGGAGGGAGTTATGGAAACGATTGAATACCCAAATCCAATTAAGCTCGTCTTACCACCCTTAAACAGATGGACAAACCGAAGTAGTCAACCGAACACTTGGCAATCTACTTTGTTGTTTGGTACAAGAACACCCTAAGATATGGAATGAAGTGCTTGGCCACGCTGAATTTGCTTTCAATTCTATGACCAATCGATCAACTGGTAAGTGCCCATTTAGCATTGTATATATAGGCCTTAAAAGAAACTAAAAGGACAACTTTGCCCCTTGGGCTTTTACATAAGACAAGACTCTTAAATAAGGGTAAAAATGAAAAATGCATAATTAAATCAAAATACAATTAATAAACTAAGATAAAAAAGTAGTGATCTCGACCGTTGATCTTCGTATCTTCCTTTGATTAATGTCCACCGTCGGATGTCCTCATCATTCTCCCGGGGTGGAAAAGAGCTCGACTCCATCGAGTTCGCATCCCGGGCAACCATGCTCTGATACTAAATTGATGTAGAACGGATGGGGGTGGGGGTGGGATTGGGGGGGGGGATTTGAAAATTTGAATTTTAATTAAATGAGAAAAAGGGGGGTGGTTAATTAAATCCCATAATTGGATATCCAATTAAGGAATTAAATAATTGGGGGGGGGGGGGGGGGGGGGGGGGGGGGGGGGCGAGGGGCCGGCGGCATTAAGAGGGGCTTGGGAGTTTATGGAGAGGGATTTAAATGCTTGCCAAGTGGGGAACCTTAAATTAGGGAGGAATATTTAAATCAAATCCTATTTGAATTTGAAATATGTTTGATTTGAATACTTTCCTAAAATAAGATAGCTAAATTAGGGAAAGAATTTGAAATTTAAATACATTTGAATTTAAATTCAAGTGCTTTCCATATTAAAACACATCCACAATAGGAAAGAAGGCTATCAAGCAAGATTGACTCCAATCAAGAGCAAAGGGGGAAGGGGCGGCGGGTAGAGAGAGAAAGGGCTAGTTATGGGAGGAAAGGAAAAGGAAATTAATGAAGTCTTCAGTTAGGGGAGAAAGGATTTAATCAAATACAATTCTAAATTGATTTGAATTTGATTTGAAGAACTTTCCAAAAATAGATCTAGTAATTTAGAAAAGGTTTTGAATTTCAAACTAATTGGATTTGAATTCAAATATCTTTTCAAATTATCTTCAACCTAATTTAGGAAAACAAAGGGGAATGAAGGAGAGAAGAGTCTAGGGGTGAGGTGGTCGGCCGGCTATGGAGGTGGAGGGGCTTATGGCCGGCGGTTGATATGGATAAAGTGGAGGAGGCTTATGGCTTTGGAGGGGTTTGTGGGAGAATCGGCCGGTGGCAAGTGGGGGATTTTGCCGGCGGTCAAGGGAGGAGGAGAAAAGGATTTAGGGAAAGAAAGATACAACCGTGAGCTCGGACACATCCTGCAGCTGACGGGTAATACGTTGTCATTCTCCAAGAGACTTCAAGCCATTAGCCCGGACCCATCCTGCGGCTGGTGGAAACTCCGATTCCCTCTCATAGGAATCTCACCCAAGTTCTCTCCAAAGAACACAAGTACAAACAAAATTTTATTAATAATCCATCATACTTTATACAAGAGCAAGGGCCTCTATATATAGGCCTTAAAAGAAACTAAAAGGACAACTTTGGCTCTTGGGCTTACATAAGACAAGACTTTTAAATAAGGGTAAAACGAAAAATGCAAAATTAAATCAAAATACAATCAATAAACTAAGATAAAAAAGGAGTGATCTCGACCGTTGATCTTCGTCTCTTCCTTTGATTAACATCCACCGTCCCGGTTTCCGTACAGGATGAACAAATGACATTACATTAGGCGATGATTGCATATTGGTGCCGGGCAGAGTAGGAATGTCCAAAAATCAAAAACAAAATTAAGGTCTTATGGGTGCCGAGCAGAGAAGGAATGTAGCATGTGAGGAACTTCGTCGACCGACCAGGAAGGAACGGTGCATGTGCTGGGAGGTACTTCACTGGTCTGAGCCTTGTTGCTGCTCCTCAAGCTCTCCAACTTACCGAGGAAGTGGGAATACCAAGCGGAGAAGGAATAGCATGGGAGTAGGTCGCAATGTACGAAAGAAAATTAGAGCTTTGGCTCGGGATTGAGATTGAATAAGATTTTATGTTTTTTTTATTTATATCTGAACCATGTGATCACAATCATAGGGTGGGATATTTATCAAATTTATGCAAAAGCTTAAAAATGGGTTAGGTGATTTTGTATAAATTAAGTAGCTTTGCTCTTGATTATGACTACATATATAGATATAATGAAGTTTAATTGGTTTTGGAAGCATAAGAAAATCCTGTATTTGTTGGAGTTAGGAGGAATTGAGATCAAAGAGAATAGAGAAGAGGAGAAGGGAAAAATAGGACATCACAAGAAATTCATTTTCAAAATTTTGAGATATCATCTCTATATACCAAGGTTGTGAAAATTGGACCAGACAACGAATCAGAAGGAGAGGTTCACAGTTCGACGGTCGAACTGAGGTTGAACAGGATGATGTAATAAATAATAATGTTATGAAAAATTAATAAAATTAGCTTCGCCTTTGCAGTCATTTAACATCCTATGACTCTTATAGATTTCATTGAAATTTATTATCTTCACTCTAAATTCTATTTTCATATCAAAGCACCTAAATGTTTCCAAAATAATCCCTTTGTATTTCTTCTAAATTGCTTAAATTTAAGAAACAGTTTTGTATCAAAAATTTTGAAATGATTGACCATCATTATTTTGATATTTATTAAGCATATGCGACAACTCAAAATAGACTAATGCTACAACACAACAAAATTGTATTGACTTCCACATCAGCCTATAAGATTGATTTACTTCAATAATAACATAGTTTCATATTTGGTGGGTATCAACTAAGTCTACAAAACATAAACAAATAACACATAACACAAATGTGGCATCAATTAAGTCTATAAAACATAAACAAATATTTGACAAATAACTTAAGTAGGATTTATAACTAATCTAATAAATGGAGAGTAACTATAATAATAATAATAACACCAAACGACATATCTTGCGGCTCCAGATTCCTGCACAAGGTGTGACCATCTCGCGGCTCTCGGTTTCTGCAAAGGATGATAAAACGATATTGTATTGGGCGAGGATTGCATACTGGTGCAGAGCGGAGAAGGAATATCCAAAAAACAAAAATGAAAATGAGGTCTTATGAGTGCTGAATGGAGAAGGAATGTAGCATGGGAAGAACTTCGCCGACCGATCAAGAAGGAACGGTGCGTGTGCTGAAGGTACTTCACTGGTCTGAGCCTTGTAGTTGTTCCTCGAGCTTGCCAGCTAGTCTAGGAAGTGGGAATACTATGCAGAGAAGGAATAGCATGGGAGCAGGTCGCAACGCACGGAAGAAAATTAGGGCTTTGGCTCGAGATTAAGATTGAATAGGATTTTAGTTGTTTTTTTTGTTATTTAGATCTGGATCGTGTGATCACAATTCAATGGCTCAAATTCACTTATAGTTAACCGGGCGGTTTTGAAAAATCGACGCCAATTCTCCGGTTTGACGGTTCGACCGCTGGTCTGAGCGGTTCACAAGCGGTTCAAAACTAATACGGTTATACAATCAGACCGAACTGGTCAGCTGGCCGATTCTTAGTTCGACCTGTTGAACCGGCTGGTCTGATCCGATTTTGATAACCTTGTTATATATTATTGATACTTTTGAGGAACTTCTAAATTGGATAGTTTTGAAGAAATTTTTAATCCTCTTTCCTTTCAATCTCTTCTAAACTATTTTCTTTCATCTTGAGAGGCTTGGAGATTATTTTTTATTTATTTAATGAGGCTATATTTAGAGTCATTATCTTCATGTACCCTCTCTTGGCTAGAAACCTCGTGCGTTTTTCAACTTTGAAGACTAAAAGTGATGAAACTTGAAAGCTTAGAATGAGTGCAGAAAATAATGAGAGATAGATTTTTGAAAAAGGAGATGGAAATTTGGAAAGTAAGATGGACCAACAAATGAATATATATAATATGTTTTTCTTAAATTAATAGTTAATGAGCTATATTTAATCAAATTTTAATTAAATTATATACGAGCTATCATTGAACTTAATATTAAGCATTTAACAAATTACGTGTTGAAGAACAAATAAATTTATTCGTGAATATAAAAAATAAATTGGTTCATATTCAATTTTGGTTTATTTAGCCTTTGAATTTTTAAAGAGTTAATCTTGAACTTGAATGAGTATTAATTGAGCAAAATTTGAGTTATTTATTAAGTGCATTTGTTCATTTACAATCCTAGAGATGACATGCACCACCACTAACAAAAAGATTTTTTTTTTTCAGCTTAATTGACTTCATCCATTGTGTTAAGGACTTCATTTGATTCAATGGAAATGCAAGATTGATTTCTCTTATCGAGGGTTCAGACATAACAAGAGGTTGATGTCTTAATGAAATGTCATCCTATAAATGACAAAAGATGACCTATTTATATGTGTATGTCATGTAACAGGGGCCCTCAAAGTTGAAGTGAATGAATAAGCACACACCGGCAATATTTGAATGAATCAAACACATGTCCATCGAAAGGATGTTCAATGCCACATGTTGGAAACCTATTTGCTATGACATTTGATGGAGAATGGTTGCATGCCATTGATGATGACCTGGTTTTGGAGGTTGTTATTAAGGATGAGAGTAATATTGTGAAATGGATATGATGCAATATTTAGAAATGTATGGAGAACTTATGTCGATAAGTATAGGATGTGACAATTGTGTGTGCCATGATAAGGATTAGGAGATCGATTGAGACGTGTCTGGGCAGATGAGGTCAAGTTGATTTGCTAATGTTTGGCAGACAATGTTGGTTTGGCAAGTGGGTAGACATAGATAGATCCTGAGATGGTGGTGAATTCAACATATGTTTGATGTGGGTCACCATGTTTTAATGAGATGAGTGGAGCCTGATGAGCCAATTTATCTTTGATGTATGGTATTGTAGCAATATATATCGATTGTAATGATTCAGCACAGAAAATGAGACGTTATAATTATGTAATTGCTGCATATAAGCAATCAAATTTGGATTGTGGCAATAAATAAAAATTCCCACTAATGGCTTAGATGTTTTATCAACTCAGTACCTTTAATGAGGGGATAAACCTCTTATAAGCAAGCATAATAGGTGGGAAGAGGTCTTCTTGAATCATCATGTTAAGTGCAAACTTGGTCGCTCAAATTGTGAATTAATAATGTCATGGATGAACAAACATTGAACATTTGTAGTCATTCTCACAAAAATTGATTGGAACTTACAGGATTCTGAGGAATTTTTTATTTTGGATCTTTTATGGCTCTAAATAAAACATTTGAGGAATACAAAATTCAAAGCACATTGTATGATCAAATAAAATTAGTTTCCTCTCAATTCTTATATTTGCGTTATTGGATATTCTTCAAGTGCTTTACAAGTCTTAACTTTTTTGGGAGACGACTCTCCTTTTTGAGTCTTCAATTTGGTGAATTCTATCCCTGTGCATGTCTGGTGTGTGTATCTGTGACATGCATAAGTTTACCAACATTATTTTAGCTTAGTTTTTGATGCGATAATGTTTTTCTACATCAGCCATTTTCCCGTTGTAAAGATCATCAACATTGCTGCACGTTTGTTCAGTTCCATACTATTTACACAACCATCTGTTTAATGCATGCTTGCTTTGATTAGCTATAATTCTTTTATTTGGTATTTCGTACTTCTAATTTTTGCTCGAGTTTTATGCATAAAAAATTCATATCCTCGTGTTGTAACTAGTTATTGATGTCTTTTAAAGAATGTTATACTAATTATTTTCTTGTTACTCCTGTATTGTAATCAATAATAAATTTGTTGTTTCATTTTTTGTGTTATTTTTTTTCAAACATTTATGGAAATTATTTTTCTTGATTGCCCTATATATGATGCTTGCTTATTGATTAAGAGTACCGTCTGTTACAGTTTCTTTATGTGGCTTAGCAGATCAGAACAAATTCCTTTTACAGATGCCGCATTGGATAAGGTAAAACATAAGATAATTCCTTTTTTAGTTTGACACGTTTGAATTCGTTTTGTTCTCATTTTATATTTGTTTTAGCTTTTTTTTTGTTTGTTCTTTTGGTTTTATTTTCAATAAACATGTTTGAAAATTCTACTTATTTCTTAAAATAAGGTTTGGATATGAAAATTGAAAACAAAACTGTTCTATATCTAGTTGTCATAATTTAGCATTTAAGCTAATTATTCTGAATTACCATCATAGTTTTAAATTAATTATTAGTTTCTTATGTTAACAACAACATAAGTAAATACATAATTTGATAGTCAAATACAGTTTAAATTATTTTAATTCTTAATGATTTAACTAATTATACCATGGTAAGTGATCATAAATAAAATTTTCTTATGCTATAATGATCATAATTAAAACCCTGATGAATTCTTAACTAATCTAGGCAAATATTTATTTACCAATTACTATGGTTATTAATTAATTATTTGTTCCAATCATAATTTCATAAAAATATACTAATTACGAATTAAAATTTTATTTAATTTTATTATAAACAGTTTGTTTATTACTATTTACTATGGTCAATTACTTCACGATTAATTGTCTTAGGCTTAGTTATTTATTATTAAATGTTAAGAAAATTGAATATTTCTTAAATAAAAACTTTTTTATTTTATATTTTAATCTAAGCCTAATCAAATAGGTGATTAGCAATTATTATGGTTTATTAATCAAGTAATTAACTTAACAGTATTAACTTGGTTATCATGATTATATATTAATAAAACTTAATGATCATAAGTTAAAACCCTGATTATTCTTTTATCAGATTTAAGAAATAGTTGATAAGAATTATTTTAATTGATTATTAAATGACTTAATCATCACATATTTAATCAAAATTACATGTTTATAAACCCTTGTTATCTTAATTACAGTACTAAATAATAACTAGCTAATCTTATTTATATTTAATTAGCATAATTAATATTCTATTTGCTTAAATAATCTCACTAATGAGAATAATACGTGTTTTCAAAACAATTGAAAACACCCTTACAGGTTTTTCCACGATTTCAATAAATATAACCCATTTTTGTTTCCAGTTATCAAACATAATTTTTCACCAAGTACCTTCCCTTGGAGATAGATGTGGTTTGGCTGGATTAAGTGGTTAAGTTGTCCTGAGTGTCTTATGGGGGTCCTAGGTTTGAGTTATGGAAACAGTCTTCGTAAATGGCAGAAGCGTGCACCTAACTTATGCTATGAAAGCATCAACCTAGGAGCAAGAATAATGAACCACTATATGACAATAAAAAAGCTCAGGCACTGTAAAAGAAAATACTAAAATTTATGTGGTTCAACTTAAATATGCCTACATCCATAAAGAAGGAGAGAGGTTATCCTTTAATTAAAAAATAACAATTGTGGTGTATAATAAAAGGAAACTCACCAGCCCTTCTCAGTATCCGAACGCACCCTCACTTAACAAAGAAAAGAGAAGCCTTAAGTCTCTCAAGATAAGTAGGAGATAAATAATTGAGGAGAAATATCCAAAAGAACAAAACTATCTAACTTATTTTCATGTATGAATATTGAGTTAATACCTAATAAATTACCTATCTCATTCTCATGCTTTCACACAAGATGGTTAATACCTACTTCACCATGTGATTTGTATATGGATATTAAGTCATTACCTTACAAATCTTTACCTTGACTCAATATTTTGGCAATACCTTGATCTCCTTATGATTTCTTTCCAAGTCGATGGATGTTACCTTGACTCAATATTTTGGCAATACCTTGACCTTCGACGACATTCTCTTCCCGATTGGATCGGAAGTTACAACATTTCGGATCGGAAGCTACGACGAAAGCTCAATCGCTGTGAAGTTAACTTTCTTCCTGTCGCGTACTTCTTTGGCCCAAAGAGAAAGAGAGAGAGAGAGAGAGAGAGACCTACCTCACCAGCAAGCCGCCTCCTCTCCTCCTCTGAGACCGAATCCAACCCGATCTCTCTCGTCGCCTCCTCTATCCAAGCCGTAGAACCACCTAGCCGAACCTCTATACCCAACTTCTCCAATTGTCGGCCTGCCTTCGGACCCCTAGCCGCAACCCTCTACTTAACCCATCCGAAACCGAATCCAGCTAAAGCCCTCACCGAGCCCTCTATACCCGATCTCAACCTAATACAGTAGGTATCATTTCATTCTTTTAAGTTTTGTTAATTAGTAATTAGTTAATTATTAGCATAGTTGACATTAGGTTTATTATTAATTATAATTATAATAATTATAATTACTTATATTATTTTTTATTATTAATTATAATAATAAAAAATAATTATTGTGATTATAATTATAGCTATAATTAGAATTAAAATAACTTATTATTATTATTATTGTTATATATATATATATATATATATATATATATATATATATATATATATATATATATGTTAAAAAAAGAAGTTAAAAAAAAAAAAAAAGAGAAAGGAAGGAAGAGGAGTGTTTAAAAAAAAAAGAAATACAAAAAAAAAGAGGAAGAAAGGGGAGAGGGGATCCTACTTGTTCATTTCATCAAAATCCCGCATTCGACGTTTGTGCCTAGCCGGAAAATCGTCTATACACGCTTTTATCTAGCGTGATGGGAAGGGAACTCAGTGCGGCACTTTCGATGAGGCGGGTAGGCCCTATACACACTTTTCGTAGCGTGGTGGGGACGATCTTAAGTACTCGTACGCGGCTCTGTACCTGCGGGAAAACAACTGCTTTTTTTTTGAAACAGGTACCAAAGACCCATACATGCCTTTCTCTTGCGTGGTGGGATTGAAGATTTCAAGGCCGCAGTGTCTAAGGACACCTACTGTACACGCTTTTCTCTAGCGTGGCGGGAGGCCCAGTTTTCTGTAGTTTCCCCTAAACGGGAGAGGCACCGGGAGGTTGCCAAAATTTCGGGTGAACATAAGACCACACTTGTACCTGATTTGGACATTAAATGAACTAAAATGAAACTTGAACAAAAAAATACAAAGAACCTGAACTAAACTTGAATTCAAACTAAATTCAGAACTTGAACTTGATTTGAATATCAAGTAGACAGAACTTGGACTTAGTTTGAATATTAAAACAATATGACTTGAATTCAAACTCAAATGAACAAAGAACTTGATTCAAACATGAACTTGGTGTAAAGAGCTTCGATTCGAATTTGAACAATACAAAGGACTCTTGAACTCAAACTCAAATGGGCATGATGAACTTGAGCTCAAACTTGAGTGGATCACAAAGGACTATATCTGAATTCAAATGGGATTCAAGCTGAACATCGACTTTGTTTCAAGCCATAATGACTGAACTAGAGCTTAAATTTGAACCGAATATCAAAGATTTGAACTAAATATAACAATAAGCAGACTTACAGAAGTCTTAAACTGAATCAAATAACGAGGATCTGGACTAGAACTTGAGTTGCACAAGGAACCTAAATGCATTGCAGAAGGCTTGAGTTTCTATTCAAACTTAGACTAGAACTTGAACTCTAAATTGAATCTATTTTGAGCTTGAATCTGCATCGAACAGCAGGGTACTTGGCATCAAGCAAACAAAACTTGACATGGATTTAAAAAGAACTAAGAGCAAGGAGGCTGAAATATTTAATGCTTAACATGACTCATACACAAGCAATAGAATCGCGAGGTGAATGAACGTGAAGGAATACAGTAGTGCTTACGTCATCAATGACAATTCAATGTCCAGAAAATACATTAAAGAGAAGCTCGTGACAAATGTAAAGATACTCATACAACCTATATTAACGTAGTGGTGAGTGAAGGCATCTGCCTCCTACAGGCAGAGAAATTCAACATGCAACGAACTGAAAGATATGGAGTCTATGATTGATTCAAGGAGAATGCAGCTTTAATGCAGTTAATACTATTCAACCGTAGGCAAATACACTGATATACCGCAGACAAAGATAGCAGATGTACAACAAATTCAAACACCTACGGGTCGTTGTAGTAGATTTGTTGTGTAAACAATAAGTTGTTTACAAGCAAGGGAATGATAAATGACAGATGCAAGTCCCTACAAGCAGTGGTAGAAGTTCTGCTATACACAGAACATGCCACCTACAAGAAGGGATACGAGGAGCCTACGACGACTACTAAGATACTTATACAGCTTGTAATAAGGCAGCGGCAAGTAAATGCATTTATCTCTAACAAGTAGGAGATTCGTTAGTGTACTACAATCTACCTGAGCAAATCATGCAAGTAGTGCACGACAGTCTACCTGTACAAGACAGCAAATAAATTCAATCCCCAAGTTGCTGTAAAATGCCACCGGATCCGCAACATCCGTGTAAGCGGACAGAAGGCTTTTACAAATATTTCAAAGTATCCCCCGTACATGCACTGTAATTTGTATACACCTAGGTACACAAAAAGGGGGTACACAATCACTAAACCCGTATGGGCCCCAGCGAGCTTGTTATTGGTACATACGTGACGTCTAGGGATGCTGCGCAGGTTAATAAGTGAATTCAAGTTTGAGCCTGATCCTTCTATGCGGATAGGTAGGAGTCGACACGGTTCAAACCATTAAATAAATATGCGGTCGTGAGGTCGATCGGGATATTTATTTTATACGTTCATATTACGCCTTTAAGGCCTTCAACCAAAAAAATTCACTAACGAAGGCATAAAGCCTACGAAACCCGATCCTCCTAAGCAGATAAATAGGAGTCGACAATGTTTAACAGATAATTATAAAATATCCCCAAACACCCGCATGGGCCCCGACGAGCGTGTTATTGATCACACGTGACGTCTAGGGATGCTGCGCGGATTAATAAGTGAATTCAAGTCCGAACCCGATCCTTCTATGCAGGTAGATAGGAGTCGACACGGCTCAAACCATTAAATAAATATGCAGTCGCGAGGTCGACCGGGATATTTATTTTATATATTCATATTAGACTTTCAAGACCTATAATCAAGAGAATTCACTCACAAAGATATAAAGCCTACAGAACCCGATCCTCTGTCAGCAAATTAACAGAGTTGACAAGGTTCAATTCTCAAATATTTTCAAATAATCCCATTATCCCGATGATGGCCGTGTTGAATGCAAATCTTAATCGGAGGGGTCCTCAAATATTTTCAAATGCCACCCGAATATTCATCAAAACTCTAAAACTCCACAGAAATTTTCAAAATCTCAAAACTCCAAGATATTTAAAAATTTTAAATCTAACCATCGAACACTTAAAGTAAAATCTATCCACCCTCCGCAATAGTTTGCCGAGGTGGATAAATTAAAATTTACTTCAGCTCACATGGAGCTAATGTCTAGTTGAGAATATCACTAGGATCCATTCTCAAACAATCTCTTGCCAACAAGGACGTGGTACGTGTCCTCTAACCGGCAGTTTCGTCGCCAAATGGCACTGCAGGATAAACGGTTATGACCCGGGGCCCTCTAAACCGAGTGATTTTGCCCCCAAATGGCACCACGAGATAACGGTTATGGCCAGAGCCAATACGTTCCTTAGTAGCATCAAATCCTTGAGATATGAATCAATATGATATAATCGATAGGGCACAAAGCTCTCTGTTAGCTAAGGTGGATCCAAATTTGTCCCCTTAGGCAAATACCCACCCCAGGTCTACAAGGTACCCTTGGACGAAGCAACCCATGGCTGCCGACAAGGATCTTTCTGTCAAGTTGGGTCGACTACCTCCTCTAACTAAGTAGACTAGGGACCACGATGGCCCGGGACGACGGAACCATGAGATCTTGATCGGGTCTATCATCCATTCCCCCACCATCCGCTTTAAGTATGAGATGATGAAATTTCTAATTTTAAATATCCAACTTTCCAACATCTTGAACCCATGCTGCTACTATATGCCAGATAACACGTATCTTTACGTATCTGATTGACGACTAGCCTTAATCGAAAGTTCTCTCTCGTTATCGGGAGGGGTAATTAACTATAGGGGCTTGCACCTATAGGAAACCAGAATTCAGATCATAAATTCCTCGCAAAATGAGGGCGAAATCTCTGGGTAGTGTCTTATCTACAAACCTCATCTGCCTTTCAAAATTTACCCCGGAACTTAATCCGTTAAAACTCCCCTGAGAAAAGCAAAACGGGTGGAGGCCGGGGCCGAATTTTCGGAGCCCACAATATATATATATATATATATATATATATATATATATATATATATTGAAAAAACCCTAAACCCTAAACCCTACACCCTAAAATATATATATATAGGGTTAATACTTAATATAAGACTGTACAACCCCCCTTCCATAAAAGCAATACTAGGAAGATCTACATGCACTATTTTTTTATATTGAAAAAGCAAAAAAATAGAAGCTATTCAAAAGAAGCCGCACTTTGTGATAAATTCCTCATCCTTATGGAATAATGTATTTTGTAGTAGCATTTCCAATATAAAAAACCTTTTGCTCGTATCTTGAAAAAAAAAATGCTTTCATACAGGTTGCTTGTACCATCAAAGAATGCTTATGGCCCGATCCTCTCAAATATATCATTGTGAGTTTGCTTCTTCTTATCAGTTATTCCTTCTATTTTCTTGTTAATATATTATTTATTAAAGTTTTTTTTTAGTGATCATCTTTCATGAAGTTGTGCACTTTTTGCTCGACTAGCATAGGAGCTTAATAGAGAGATTGGTAGGAAAAAAGTTGATAATGTGTTAAAACTTTTTTTCTAAATTTATGATGTTTGAATCTATTATTATTGTCAAAGCTTTGTGCAACTGAGTTGCAATTTCTCTGATAATCTCTACATGATCGTTTAATGTTGCTCAAAATTTTCAAGAAACTACTTGAAGTGAAATTGCAAATACAAATTTCCTAAATGTCTTGATTTGCTTGCTTTTTTTTCCGCCTCGCATGAAGCTTCTTATGCCATGTAGTTGATGGTAAGTCAATTTCTCGGAATTTCCAATTATTTTTAGTTTTGAGGGGATTTAGAAGGATGGGTTAGGGTTTGTTTGCTTTATTATTATTTTTATTCTATAGGCCAATGTGGTTCACCGTGCAAAATATTCCATGGTCCAGGAGTGCAATAACATCGATAAACTTAAAACCGATTTTGACCAACTGCACTGATTGGAGCAATTTCAATAGAGTAATTATAGAATTCACTGAATACCTTGAGTTCCAAAATCCTTAACGCAACTCTAGAATTATGAACACTGATGGATAGGTTCTCATTCCCTGTAATGTCATTTGGATTGCTCCCAAGGGCATTAAACTGAAAAACTATTTTCGTCCAAAGAAGAAATTGAGTGCTTATTCAATAGGGATACTTAAGCTGGTATTTATAGAGTTGTTTTCTGAATTCCAAACCTCAATATGTGGAGAATCAGAGCGCTTAAATTACTGGAGCACGGCCGCTTCTGTTACTTCCTTCCTAGGTGGAGGTACTGGAGGGAAACCAAATCCGGTTCAATGATTCTGATTTTGATGTTTTGAGCTACCCTCATTAAGATACTCCTATAATTTCAACTTGAGTAGGACTTTCTTCCCTAAATCATAGCTGAAAGTGGCATTTCAGTGGCTTTCGATTTTCGTACATCTAGAACTCTGATGGAAGGAGAGTTTTAATGGTATGCTACTCATGACTGCATGATTCATGCTTTTCTTCTTTTGTAATTATATTGAAACGAATCTATGTTCCACCTCATTGTCCGTAGTTTATCTGTTATGTATTGCTTGTTTATTTATTTATTTTATATTTATTTGAAAATTAATTATTATTATTTATATTATTATTGCTACAATGATATTTATATACACTGATTTTAACATATCTACATGACAGCTTCTGGTTAGTTGGCATATTTCAGTTTCAGTTATAGAGAAATTGTATCCATTCTACTTGATCAAACTAATGATCAAACATTATTTTCCATAATATAATATTATTTCCATTTAAATTTGAATTGAGTTACCCTTTTCTCTATTATCAGGATAGGAGCTTGGTGGGTGAAGGAGGCGTGCTAAATGTCCATGAAGAGTGTGGGCAATTTGATGAAATTGAGGTGCAAGAGGAGGATGAAGAGGGCGAGCAAGGTGATGGTTAAATTGAGTAAGGGGACGATGAAGAAGGGGGTGCAAGCTGATGCTAGAGGAGGTGGGCAAGAGGATGATGAAGATGATTTTTCAGATTGGGACTTTGAATAATATTCTATAATCCCTTACATAGCAATCCATCTTTGATTTTTATTTCTATAGTGTACTTATTTTTAGTTGTTGCAAGGTCTGCCATTAGCCACCTGTCTTGTTTTTCTTTTTCACTTTTATTTTCGAAGTCAGCAAAACATACTCTTGCCTTTTAAGGGCATTAAGAGACCTTTGTTTCTCCAAAGAGCCTACAGTTGGCACTTCAAGGCAGTTCAGATCGGATTTTGTAAAGTGCGGCCAACTCTTTTTCTTTAGAAAGGCTAGATAAAAAAAATATTTAAGTGCGTGTAGTTTTAGATGGATCTTTATGACATTTTTTTTCTTGATTAGGTTTGGTTGACTTTTGTTAGACCGCCAGTTTATAATGGACCGGTTCAGCCGACCCTAGAAAAGGGGCCGGCCATGATTTACGCAAGGCGGACCAAGGGTCCGCCCCAGCTATAGCCGCCCCCCTTTTGAGGGCCACTATTTGAAAATTGAGGGAAAGGATGGGGCGGCTAGGTAGGAACTAGAGTTTCATGGGCTATTTTGTTCTTTTGCTTTATTATTTGATTTTTTTTTAAAGGAAATTAGCCCAAATTCATTCACTAAAGAAGAGAGTACAATAAGCTCCAGAAGTACAAAACAAAATTACAAGGAAAATACAACAAAAGAAAAGCAACCACAAAAAGAGAGAGGCTGCAAGGATGCAAGAAGACTCAGGAAAAAAGGGCGAAGATGCTAGCCGAACTCAGGGAAGCTTTCTGCAACCACCCGTAAGCCAAGTAATGGCCATCCATAGGAGGCAATAAGTCACAAACCAAACAGAAGATATCCAACAAGCAACAACCCACCACCCAAATAACTGCTCCGAACAGAAAGAGGAAAGGCCACCAAGGTTGCTAGCAAGTGAAGGCCAATGAGGTGGATGCAAAAAGCAGCTTCATTATAGTCCAGGATCTTTTGCAGAAGCAAAGAACACCAAAAGAAGGACCATAACCGAAATTCACAGCAACCAGAGGTGGGAAAACACAACAACTAAAGAAGAGATCCAACTGAACAAAACATTACTTTTTTTTAGATTTTCTCTTACGAAGTTTCTCACAGCCATGGGAGAAGCCTTGATGCACAATGTGCCCCACCTTTAGACCATACATCTCTTGCAAATCATCCACATCATCGACAAAATCATCTCCAGCACCCCGGCACGTCGAGGAGAAGGATTCCTCCAACCAATCTGATGGCTCATCATTATTCAAAGTAAAAGCCAATTGAGCTTTCAATTCGGCATTAGAAACAATTGAAATTGGAACATAAAAAACGGGCTCATTTCCTATACTAACCTCCACATTAGGAGTCAAAGGCACTCCCAAAGAAGCCACGGGTGAGACAGGAGTAATAGCATTCAAATCGCTAGAAGACTCATCCAAAACAACTTTGTTAACATCACACATTTCTATGTTAAGCCTATCCTTGAAACCAAGCGCATTACCATGATAATGCTCAACATCCAAAATTCGATTTGCATCAAAAACAACATCATCAATGGGAGACATATCCCTAGGAACACCAACATCCACCTTATCAACAAATGGATTCTCCAATCTAGAAGAATGAGGATCCAGATTATCAATAGGAAAAGCCGAAGCATTAGTAGCATTTAGATCAGGAGTTAAGATGGGGCTGGTTAAATAGTTCACATTACTCAAATCAGCAATAACACCCATATTATTGACACAAGATAAATCCATTGGAGGAAAAAATAGGTAAAGGAACAACTTCCCCATCAACATTTACATGAACCTCAATAAAAATAGCCGGCTGAGTCACGAGAGCAAGGGACATCACAGGACCAGTAGCCACATGATTAATAGCATCCTGAACAATAGCATTAGCAGAACCATTCCCCCTAGAAAGAACAATAGGTTTCGCAACAATCGGAGGATCTTTGTGAGAATGGGGGAGACAGTTATTATTAGAATGACCCAGAGATTTGTAGAGATCACAAAATGAGGGGAACTCCTCCATAACAACTTGTTGTAAATAACCTAAATTGTCCGAACCAATCCAGATAGACTCAGGGTAAGATTTTGAGACATCTAATTCGACGAGAACTTGGGCAACAGAAGGCCGCAGCCCAACAGCGATCACGTTATTAGTTTTCAAGGGCGGCCAAATAAGGAGTAAACAACAAAGAATGCGAGGGGAGAAAAGATGTGGTCTAAGGTTAAGGAAAGACACCCAAATTAGAATAATCGGAGACTCTACCGATGAATTGAGAAATGACGATCATTTAACCAACTTCATGTAACAATTGGAAACAAAATAGGAATGGTGGGAAAAAAAACCCGACTATCATCCAAATCATTAAAAAGTTTGATTAAAACATGCCTTGAATCTAAAACAGTCACATAACAATCTCCGATCAGTTTAAGGTTAAACAAAAACTTACGAATTGCATCAAGCAAGGGTCCGCGGTTCGGAAATTTACCCACAAGAACAAACTCGAAAGGTTTGGCAAGAGCCAAAATTTCAGCTTCGGAAATCCACAAACACGGCAACCCTCGATTAATCGTTGCTTTTAGGTTAGGAAATTCAGAGGATGAAGAAACCCCCGACAATGCATCAAGAAATGAGCAGGAAGATTTTCTTCCATCAATAAAAGCACGGTCATCCAGCTGATTGAGCGCCATCTAAGCAACAAAATGACAAATAGAGGAAAAAAGAAACTGAGGAAGTGGAAGAGGGAACCACAAGGAGAAGAAAACCCAAAGCAAGGAGGCCATAAGAGAGGCCTAAGACGGGGAGGACAAGCGCGGCTGTTAGGGAGAAAACCCTAGCATAGCTAGATGATGTTGTCCTCTTTGTTAAACACAATAAAATGC
This sequence comes from Dendrobium chrysotoxum, assembly GCA_019925795.1. NCBI lineage: Eukaryota > Viridiplantae > Streptophyta > Magnoliopsida > Asparagales > Orchidaceae > Dendrobium > Dendrobium chrysotoxum. The sequence continues at coordinate 75,968,982 of CM034313.1, forward strand.
TTTATTATTTGATTTGCTTTAAGTAGATGGGGGAGAATTAGGGTTAGGGTTATCTTGTTTTTGATGATTTTGGTTCGTACTTGGTGTTCTTAGGCTCTAGTGGCGTCTAGAGAGTTGTGAGAGATAGATCCTCCTCTCGAATTGAGGATCAACTATATCTTGGTGTTTTCCTTTGATTTTTCATCAATTCTTATCTAGTTTTGCTATTATTCTCTTGGATTTGTTAAAGTTTTATGGTGAAATATTGCTGAAATATTGAAATTGATAAGTTCCACAAGTATTTCCTATCAACTTTAAGTTTATTTTTTTAGTAAATTTTTTTTTTTTAAAGAGTAGCAGTATTTTTTTTTTCTTGTCAGACGCTTGAATGTGAAAAATGAATAAATGAACCCCAGCTGGATGTTTTTAATCAGATATTTTGACATTACCTTTTTTCTCCTATTCTACTCTAGACGAAGGTTCTCCATGTCACTATCTCCTCTTATTTATTAATCTGTGCCGAAGGTTTGAAGCAAATATAGTATAACAATCTGTCATATTTTACCAAGCATAGTTAATTTATATCTGCATAAAAAATATTAATTACAACAATATTGTCTTGATGGCTCGTCAATGGACATGAAAGGCCTTGATCTCTTCTTAAAAGCCAACTAATTTAATATAATTCTAATAATTTAATTTATTATGTAGCATAAAATAAAATCATAATTTTATATATTTTTATAGAAATTATTATATTCTAAATTTAATAAATATGTTTTTTTTTACTTTAATGAAATATTCTCTTTTATTAATATTATTTAGCTAGGGTTTAAGAAATTAATTAGATGATTTTATAATAAAAATAAAATGTTGTACTAATTACATCTAAAAAATACCCCACAAATACTAACAAAATCACTTGGCTATAATATATTTATTATTACTCCAGATGAATGAAAATTAAATCATAATTTAAAAAATAATATTTAATTAATATGCACAACTAACCAAAACAGCCATTATATTTATGCATGCATATGCCCATACTCTTGGTATAGTTTTAATGTACTGCTATGCATTTGGATAATTAAGAAATCATACAAAAGAAAATTCTTTTCAAATTTAATATTTATACTAGTAAGAATAGATTAATCAAGAATATATATAATATATTGTATTGTAAATATTTGAAATATCATCATTAAGGTTGATATCGAGTTAAAAAAGCGATAAAATTAAAGTTTTTTATTATATTTAGAATAAAAAAATAATTTAAGGCTCTGGCTTAACTCTTAATTTTAAAATTTTCATGCTCTAATAAAACTCATAGTGCTTTTCGCTATTTGAGAGGGAGACGAATGATAAATCGCAAAGTATATGGCTTAAATCTAGGATCATAAAAATATAACATTCTTCTCTAACCAATAGATCACAGATCCTTTCATAGTTTATAGAGAGCTGATCACATGAAGATGTTAAAAAGTATTTTATTGGCTGAAAAAAAATTATTATGAAAAAAAAAATGAGAAAATTATATTTATGAATTTGAGCATTTCTTTTGAACTCAAAATTAACTTCAAGTCTATTTTTGAGTTTAACCAAATTACAAGTTATTCAATAGATTTTAATTTGAAGATATCTTATCCTTCATAAAATGTTTTTTTCTTTTCCTAAAAACTTTTGAGCTCTATTCTTATATTAAGCTTTAAAATTTTTAATAAATGATATTTTTTCTTTTCTATTTTTCTGAGAAACTCTCTAAAATGGATCTCCTATTTATTTCAGACTTCTGAAGAAACTTTTATCAGTTTTGTGATTTAATATTATCTCATAATAGCTATGCATGGCATGTTTGATTGATTAGAATTAGATATTACTTATAAAAAAATGAATTATTTTATCAGATCCATCATTTTGTTGAATGTAATTATAGAAATTTGATATAAGTTTAAACCTCATAAATTTTCTAAAAATTCTGTAAAATAATTTGTTCCCAAGAGAAATGAAATTTTCAGTATTACACCAAACATCCTTAATTGCCGCCTCAATCTTTAAGTATCACCATTTATTCAGTTTAAATTTGGAGAAATTATACTGTCCGGAGGCGAATTAGAATACGTCACATCACTCGATATATAGCGGTACATAATCACGATACACAATAAAAAGCTGATGTAACCTCCAAACAAAATCTAGTGACCGTATAAAATAATTTCTCCTAAATTTAGTAGACGTTTGCCTCCTGTCTATATGATATATTTAGTGGCCTTCACAACAACGGCTTAGTAAGGGACAAATCGGTCAACCAATATGTTAATCAAGACAAATAATTGTTTCAACCAAATGTCCGCCGAAAGAAGATAAAAACAACGTTATTGTTAAAAAAAATTATTTCATACGATTCCCAAAGCGGGATCATAATTTATTTCAATTGTCGCATGCATGCAATTTGGAATTCAATGGTAATCTGGCAGAGCTGTATTACCCGAAACAAAGAATCACGGCTCGTCAGAGGTTCCCAATCCAACGCTCTCGGCAGTGCTCACCGAACGCACAAGCTCCACTATCGCGTCATAGGACGACCCACCCTCTCGCAGTGCCGCCCTTCCGTTCTCGCCAGCCGCCGCGGCCCGAGCTCTCAGCTCCTTACCTTCCTCAGACTCCATCAGCCAACGGACTCGCTCCTCTATTTCAGTCGCATTTACGATCCCCTTTAAACCCCGCATCTCAACCGCGAGTTTAGCCTCCTCAACCAAGAATACCTTGTTCAACCTCTGCTCCGTGAAAAGGGGCCACGCAATCATCGCCACTCCGGCCACGATCGACTCCAGAGCCGTGTTCCACCCGCAGTGCGTCACGAATCCCCCCACCGCAGCGTGTCTCAGCACGGCCACCTGCGGCACCCACGACTTCAGCACCAAACCCCTCCCTTTTGTCCGCTCTAGAAAACCCTCAGGAAGCACCGCATCCAGATCCGGTTCCTTCATATTTGTCAAGACGCCACTCCCACTGGCTACCTGCAGCGGTGGGCCCCCCACAACCCACAGGAACCTCTGCCCGCTGCGCTCCAGGCCGACAGCAATCTCCCTGATCTGCGCCTCGGGTAAGGCGGATCCCATGCACCCAAAGCAGAGAAACACCACGCTTCCGCTCGGTTGGCCGTCGAGCCACGCAAGACTCTCGTGTCGGAGTTCGTTGCTGCTGTCTTTGTATCGGACAACGTTGGCGGTTATGGGACCGACCCAGTAGACAGGAGCCAGAGTGCGGCCAGGAATGCAGTCGCCTTCGGCAATAGCCTGGAGGGCCATCGGTTCCAAAGATTTGAAGCTGTTTACGATTATTCCGGCTGACTTGGCAAGTCGCTCGTACTGAACGATCATCTCCTTGTACATCTTGCTGGTTCGATCAGCGACTCGGAGCGGCAAGTCCCAGGCTGGTATGGGACATGGAAAACAAGGGAAGTGGATCGGGGTGCCGCCAAGATCCTTAAAGCTGGCGTTCAATTGATTGTGGAGAGTAGGGAGGTAGAGGAAGGCGGCAAGGTTGGAAGCGGTGGAGGGGAAAAAGAAGTAGCAGGGAAGATGGAGCTCGGAGGCGACTTCAAAGGCAGCATCGAAGAATAAGTCAAGGACGATTGCCCGGGCAGATGAGGCGGAGAGGTAGTCCTTGAGGTGGGGGATGGTGAGGTGAAAGTGGTCGAGAAAAGTAGCGGTTTCGGAGTTAGAAGGTAGGGAGACTGGGGGCAGGCGGTGGAAGGAAATGTTGGGGTGGGCGGTGGAGACGCGGGAGATGAACGACTCGATGGGTTTGCTGTCGATGGAGGGAAACTCGGAAATGAGGATGGTGATGGAGACGCCGTGGCGGAGCAAGAGCTTACCCAGCTCCACCATGGGGTTGAGATGGCCCATTGCGGCCAGCGGGAACATTACGATCTCCTTCCCCATTCGCTCGCAGGCCATACGGCTATTTCTTCCTTCAACATAAACTGGAATGACGATCTTGTCGTGGATTGGTGCCTTTTTATAGCCGTGGAACCCCCGCGCTCACAAACGCTCATAAGTGCGCTAGGTCGCCCTCATGTTCCCAGCCAGCGCTATGGGTAGGCTGTCAAAGTGCGAAGAAGCCACGTATACCAAAACAAAAAACAAAACTGGGTCTTGCCGATCAGAGATTTTCTCTTCAAAAGCCGTTTGGAACAAAACTGAGTTCATGGTAAGATCATGCTTTGATGATCCAAAGATGAGTAATTATTTTTTAATTTTTAGTGAATTAAAGGCAAATTCATACACAATTATATAAATAAGTTTCAAACCTAAGACTTTTTAGTTGATGTCAAAGCCCTCCATCAATAAATAAATGAGAGCTATCTAGATGAGTAATATTTCACTCATTAATATATATATATATATATATATATATATATATTAAAATTCACAGAGAGGCCTACGCTTTGATTAGAGGAAAAATTACAGGTCCCTAAAAGGTCAAATGCTCTCTAAAGCACAAAAAAGAATAATTATAATAAAATAAACCAGATGAGCAAATGATCATATCTAAATTTCAAGAAAGAAAATAAAAAGCAAAAGAGAGGCAAGAGCCAACCATAAAAAAAGTGCCACAGAGAAATCTTCAATGAAACCAGCACTGGTCAACATCAAAACGAAAGAACAGAGAACACCCATCAAAGAAGCGGAGGTGATCAACAACAGAAACCTAATCCACCAGCAAAAGGGACCAAAGTCTGAAAGAAAGCCAACCAATCCACCAAAACAACAGCAGAAACCAAAGACCTATAAAATCTTATACAAAGAATTAAAAGTAGAACACTAGAGAAGGGAACAAGAAACCACATCCAGTAGGCACCAAGACAGCCAACCCATAAAAACCAAACAACCCACGGAGCAGAACACACAAAGGCCGCGAGTTCGACCAGCCAGCCAACCCATACGACATAAAAAAAAACTTATAAATTAGCCAGAAGAGATAGCAAACTAACACCACCACTTCCAGAGAACACAAAACCAAGACAGGAGACGCAACAACACAACAAAATGACACAACCAGAGTAGATAATTATAACCAACACCACCATCGAGACACCCGAAGAGAACCAGAGTGAAAGGAATCACCATAGGGCCAAAACCGACCTGAATACACAAGAGCAAAGGAAAACAAAAGTCGAAAGATAATAGCAGACATCATTTGCGCCTAAAGTAAGGAAACCCAAGCTTATCCACCCTCACCATGCCTTTCAACAAATGCAAATTGGTAAAATCAGTATACAGCTCAGTTGAATCATGATGAACTCCTTTCCTTGTCAACCAATCTGCACACGAATTACCAATTATGGAAATATGAGAAATTGTATAATTAACATTCTTCAAAGAGTTCATAATATTCCTAAAAATATAGAAAAGAGAAGCATTATTACAGCAATTGCTCTTGATAAGGTTTACCAGAATTAAAGAATCAGACTCAATCCAGATATTCTGAATATTAAATTGAGAATAGAATTTGAGACTGAGTAAAAGAGCAATGGACTTACCCATAAGCACATTCCCATTAGAGACATTAACAGTAAAAGCAAAGATCATATCACCCTGAAAATTCCCAATAATACCCTCACAACCAGTTCCAGCATTAGAAGAGACTCGTTAATATTTAATTTAAACTGGTTAAAAGCCAGTTTAATCCAGTAAACAACACTAAATATATGCCTCATGCTATCCTTCTTAAAAAGAATATGGAAAAAGATAGTCCAAGAAGGAACACCTTTAGAATGCTTAGCCAATGTAAATTAACATTAATCAACTGATGGATTTTTAATTTAAGGCCAAAAATGATTTTGTCAAGATTCACTTTAACACCATGATGTTTGCTATTATTCCTCTCAAATCATAACATCCAAAAAATTAATAAGAGAAACAATAATACCAATGTGACTTGCAGGTCTATTGGAAAACCATTGAACTAATAAAGAGTAGCAATTAGTGGCTTTAGAAACAAAATTAACTCCCCAAGCATTCTCCAAAAAGCTCCAAATCTTACTAGCAATATGCCTTTCAAAAAAAAAAAGACATGATTGATAGTATCAACTTACGAACAACATTGACATTTAGAAACTATGTTGAAACCTTTGATCATTAATCTCTCATCCACCAGAATGAAGCCCTAAATAAGCCGCCAATTAAAAATAGAAATGGATGTAGGAATATTAGAAGCTCAAATTCTATTAAGAACTTTATTTTTAGGAGACCTATCTCTATATAATTTCAAACATCTTTAGAGCAGAAGTCACCATCTTTAGAAATATTAAATCATCTTATCATACAAAGTGATATCAAAGGGAATGTCAATGGTATCATCAACCACAACCTTAGGAACAAAATCCAATAACTGGTTATAATTCCAATTGCCATTAGTAAAAAATTCAGAGACACTCATAGTGGAAGTAGAATGAGTATAAAAATATGAGTTCAAGGAATCAAACCCTATATATATATATATATATATATATATATATATATATATATATATATATATATATATATATATATATATTGAATCAAGTAAATGTTAGCAATGCCCATAAGTATATTTAATAATTTTTGAAAATATTATAATTATTTACAAAACCCTAAATATTAATAAAGCTTTAATGATGATTATTTCTAATCAGTATTTAATTATGATAACCAGATTTAATATAATTAACAAATTATTTATTTAATTTAAAACTCTCCTCAAATAAAAAGTACTCTTCCTACTTATTCATACACTTAAAATTTATGTACCATTTTTCTCCTTTTGGAACGATGAGTTATAAATCTAAAGAACTTTTAGTATAATAACGATAAAAAAAAAAGTATGCAAAAATTCATGAACTGGACGTAAGAAATCTCCCCTTACACATTTCAAAATAAAACTCTTTTTTTTTCTCTTAGAAAAGTAAGCATCTTCAATTAAAATATAAATATAAATTAATTTAATAAAAGTCATATATTAATTAAGATTAACAGTTAAAAAGATATAACCAGAAAATTTCCCTCTTTAAAGTCTATTTTTGAATTAATATATTAAATTATAAAATATTTGACTCAAAAGTATTTGAGAAAAATCTTCATAGTTGTTATGAAATTGTATATTTAAATTAGGTCTTTATCTTTAGGGGCATTTTGCCCAATTTCATTAACAGAAAAAAGTTACAACTGTAAAGATGAAATTATAAATATGGTATATATATATATTAATGGTAAAAAGAAAATATTAGAGAAAAGCAAAAATGTTGCTCTTGACAAACGAACAAGAAAAGGATATGAAGAAGGAAACATATCATAACAGGCTACAACAGAAAAATCAAAACTCAAAAATAAGGTTAAATGCAAGAAGCCATTGACCCAAAAGAAATCGAAATGTAGTCAAATGAAACCTTCCTCCGAAATCAAATTCAAGAATTAAACATAGTAGGGCTAACAAAAAGAGAACTCCTGATTGTCACATCAAGGACCATCTAAGGGGTCAAGCCGGATATTACTCTAGCATTCATCATCGTCATTGAAACAATGTCCACAAGTTGAGAGAAATCAATCTCAAATTCCAACTAGACCATAGAAAGAATGGCAGGAAAAGAGATAAGCAGTGAAGGTATGGCCACCAAGCTTCCACATAGAATGCTCCCCATATAAGGAACAGAGAAATAATAAATAGTAGCTTAAGAATAATGACCAGATCACACAACATGTAGGCAAATGAATCTCATGAGATAACGTTTGAAATATCATGAAAATTTTGTTAAAAGATTAGTCTCTTTGAGATTAATTAGTGAACGTCAAAAGTATCTCAGTTCAATGTTCGAAAAGCCTTATACCAATTGAATTAATAAGAAGCTAGCTAGTGGGGGCATTTTTTGTCTTGCTTAAGTTATCTAACCCGCTTGATCCTAATAGGTTGTTAATTGATTTGGGATCCCCACCCTCCCTCATGGTCTCCTCCTCCACCCCTCTTGGACCTTCCTCTTCCATTTCACCTTCTCCCTTTAGCAATCGAAAAAAATCTTTTTACCGATAAAAATCTTGCGTCAAAAACCTTTCCTACGTCCTATATTTGCCCTCAAGACAAGGGAATTTCCTTTTCTTCGGATGAGTTCCAAAAAGGCTCAGCATAATAAACCATGAGTCTTGTAGGCTATTCCTTAGGTCGTCGGCCATACTACAAAGCCTTGCTAGTTGCCATTTAGAAATGTTGGCCCTAAAATGTAACTTGAAGATGCTTTCTCTTTCTGAGGGATCCTTTCACTTGAACTTTTTGAATTCAGAAGATTACGACTTAGCCTGGATAAGGGGTACTTGGCCGGCCTTTCTTGTTGCAAAAATGGCATCCCATGTTCAGGCCTAAGCTGGAAAACTTCTCTACGATCCTGATTTGAATTAAAATTTATAATATTTCACTTCCATGTTGGAATCCAGAGGTTTTATCTATGATTGCTAGGGCAATAAGGTCTCCATTAATTATGGATAGGCTAATTTCTTAAAAATCTTGGTTAACATTCGCCCATGTTTGTGTGCAAATTTCAAATAAATCTATGATGCCTGGTGTTATTTCTATTTCCACGGAGAATGAAGTCATTAATTTGAATGTGTAATATGAATATGGCATTTTGTTGCTTGTGATCTTTGTGACTCTTTTACCCACGCATAAGTCTTTGTCCCAAGAAAGTCCCCTCTACCCCCCCCCCCCCCCCCCCCCCCCCCCCCCCCCCCCCCCCTCTCTTAGCAATATTGCCTCAAAAGCTCCTGACACCCCTCCTCGTGGCAACAATAAAATCCACAACTCAACCAAGTTTTCTCCTACCAAAAATCCTATGATTCATCCTAATCCCCCTACACTTCTTTTGGTCCCTTCCACTAGAGGGCCAAGCTCCTCCCATCCCCACAATGCCTTCTCTGATTACAAGTTAAACTCTAACCAGATGGAACCCTCACCACTCTTAACCCCTCTCAGGTTGTGGCTTCTCCTGCCTAGCATGCTACTGAGCCCATTGTCATTTCTGGTATCCAAGCTTATCTTCAAAATTCTAATAAATAGGCAATCCCAAACCTTAAAAATTTCTTGAGGTCAGCATATCTGACTCTCCATCACTTATAATAGCAAAATTAAGTCCCCTCCACTCAATCGTCCACTGTCCACCTCCATAACAAGTTTGACTGCCTCTAGGATCCTCCTTTAAATGATATCACCTCAAACCACACCAATGCTTCTACATTAGAATCCCCACAGGTGTCCAAAAATACCTGTTCCAAAAGTGCCAACAAGCACACAACCATTCTTCCAAATCCAAATGACAAGTGGTTCCATCTAGTAACCCTTGAGAGAACAACATTTCTAATTTTCTAAGAAATAGTAGATATACTGAAAGTAGAGCTAAATCTCTTGTTATTTTTGTCTCTCCAAACATGATAAATAGTGCAGCATATATAAGAGAGAGTAAATTATTGTAATCAGGAATAACACAATTCAAACAAGTCACAAAATCAAATACCTGGAGTAAGTTAGGTCTCATGAGAAAGTTGTTAAAATCTTGTAAAAAATTAGCCAAAACCGAGAAAGAGTAATCACACCCAAAAAAGAGCTGGTTAACACTTTCAGAGCTTGAGAAATAGAGGCAACATTGATCATGAACTTAAATATTCCTTTTGAGTAGAACATCTGTAGTTTTCAAACCATCACATAATGCCATCCAGGTGAAAACATAGAATCGAAGAACATGATGTTTATGCCAAACGTTAAAGTGCCAAGAACAAACATCCATACCAGAATAAAAGTCTAACATGTAGTTGTGAAAAGAGTCATAAGAGTGATTTTTCCAAGAAATGCATTTGGAGGAGGTATCTAGAATAGGAATTTTTTAAATCACTTCATGAATATCAGCCTGCAAGTTAGCAGGCAAATTCCAAGTGTTCCCACAAATAAAGTTAGAAACTAAAGCATTAGGAGCATAGTGATAATTGAATAAATGGGCCATGGAAGTTTCAACAAGGCATAAACCATTGAGCCAATGATCCCACAATAAAGATATGTTAGAGTTTAGAGCAATTTTAAAAATAAAATTCTAAAAAATAAAATTCTATTTAGCTTTGACGGCAGTGAGATGAATGCTTTTCCAGAAGTTAGACGACTTAGAAGGTAGGGGTTTCAATGGGCTACAATATTTAAGTATGAACCAGGTGAATAGAGGAGTAGTTTGGTTGTAAAATCTAGTGATGAGTCAGCAGTTAAATACATAGTATAAAGCTTTAATGTTACGAAGTCCAATACCGCATAAAGTCTGAGGTTTACAAGTGTTTCTCCATGAAACTAAAAGCAACTTTCTTGCATTCACATCATTAAAATAGAGGAATTTACCACATAAATTTTCAATTAGCTTACAACAAGTTTTGGGTAAAATAGAGCCATATATCTAGTAAGCAATAGTCATTACAGGAAATGACTGATTTCTGACGGCCTTCACAGTAAAAAATCAGTCATTTTTTGTCAGAATAATGCATTTTTTACGGTAAAACACACAGAAAATAAATACCGAAGAATAAAAATCTAATGAAAACTTTTCTGGTAGATTTTTGGCTAAAATTTCTGCTGGAAAGATAAAAGACATATTGGCAAAAAAAAAATCCAGTCAACTAGCCGCTTGCTCGCCTGCCAACCTTGTGATTGCCCACCTAGCTGCTTACCTATGTCCGCACCTGCCATGCCAACCCACGCCTGCCCACTTCCTGCATGTGACTACTGTTGACCTCATTATTTGAGGTCAATTTTCTCGAAATCAATCTCTAGCACCTAGGTTTTCCCTAGCCTAGTGTAGACGTCACCTCCAGGATTTTTCTTAGGTGGATACCCACTGACGTAACTTTGACTCGACCTCTTAATTCGACCCAAATCATCATGAAATAATTTGAATCAAATTGAACCTAAAATGTATCCACTTCACTTTAGTTCAGCCTCATTTATCCAAAATTAAGTTCTTAAATCCCTCTTAAATCAACTTTTAATCTAAGACTTTGACTTTGAATGATGAATGAGGATATGATGGTAATTTTTCCTAAATAAAAGCCTTAGGGTTGTTTGGGCGATTTTCCATTTGGTTCGAATAAGAGGGAGTTAAGGCCGGTCCAAACCCACGACCCCGCCTCCTCTATAATTCGCGAAAAACCACCCCCCTCTTGGTCGCTCTCACTATTTTCGTGAACGACCCCCATCTCCCTCTCAGGTCTCTCTCTCTCTCTCTCTCACTCTCATGCGTGCGATGAAACTAGGCAAAATCGCCCCTCCTCTCGTCACCTCTTGTTCGCGCGCCCAAGGAAGACAAACAAAAAGCCCTAAGGAAGCCTGCGACCTGCCCTAGCCATATCTGCCCTAGCCGTTCGCCCCTGTCTCATTCGAAGGATGGTTCATTTTTCTTCTTCCTCTTCAACCTTGCTCTCCATCCCACCGCCAGCCCTAGCCTCATTTGTGCCTCCCTCTCTACTGCGATTTTCTCGGCTAAAGACAACAAGAAGTGGTAAATCCTCTCCCTCTTCTTCTTTTCTTTCTTTTGATCATATTCATTGCAAATGAAGGGATGAGAGTTGATACTATTGCTTAGAAGAGATTTGGAATTATATTTTCTCAATTAAAGATACCAAAATCAGTAACCATTTTGCTCAAACCAAGTTTCTTGCAAGAATAAAGGGATGTGATTTTATTTGCTTAATTTATTTCTTTTTAGATATATGTTCATTGTTCTTTTAACAAGTTAGATGGCATTTGAGAAGTCTAACAACGGATTGCCTTTTTAATTAAACTGAATAAGTGAGATGCAAGATTTTATTTTTCTTTCTTTCTCTTTAGTTTCCTAATCATGTGTAGATTTAATTCTAATGAATAATATTCACATTGGAAGCCTCTTGTATGTGACTATGTTTGCAATATCCATTCGTGTTTGATGCAAGAGTCTTGATTATGTTGGGAAACGTTCACATGCCTTATATCTTGATGAAAAGCCTGTATGGATCCAATATTATATTGTATGGATGATTGTGAAAAGTGAATTGTGGGTGTATTAGAAAGTGTTTTGTGTGTAAGATTAAAAAGTGTAGTGTGTGATCTTTGAATGGTGAAGTGTGCAGTTTTTTGTGTAAGTTGAAATATGTAAATGAGAAGGGTGTATGTGTGTGTGTTGGATAGTAAAATATGTTAGAAAGAAAGATAAAATGTGTGTATGATTCAGAAAGGTGATATGGGTGTGTTTCTTTGAAAAATGAAAAGTATATGTTTAAAAGAAAAGTAATAGGGTGAAGTGTGTGAGTGTAGAAAGTAAAGTGTTTGCTTTTGTGAAAAGTTTTGTGTGGGAAAGGTGAAAAGCAAGTATTTGGATTTTGAAAAGTGTTTTGTATGTTATGAAAAGTGGAAAAGTGTGTGTGTTGGGAAGTGTGCCAAGTTTGATTTGAAAAGTAAAATGCATATAAGTTGGAAAATGACATGTGTTAGAAAGTGAGGTATGCGAGTTTGAAAAGTAAAGTGTTTAGTTTTAGAAGGGAAAGTGACTTGCATGTGTGTTCTGAAAAGTGGAACTTAAGGTGTGTGAAAAGTGGGAAGTGGAGATTATATGTTTAGAAGGTGAAAGTGTAGGTTGGAAAAGTATTGTGTGGGAAAGGTGGAAAGCAAAGTGTTTGGATTTTGAAAAGTGGGTGAAAAGCAAAGTGTTTGGATTTTGAAAAGAGATTTATTTGTTTCGAAAGATGGAAAAGCGTGTGTTAGAAAACAGAAAAGTGTATGTTTTAAAAGTAAAAGTGTATGATTTTCTAGGAAGTGAGAAATATGTGTACTGAAAGGTGTTTTGTGGGAAAATGAAAAGTGGAATGTGGGATTTTAAAAGGAAAAGTGGTTTTGATAAGGAGTGAATTTTGAAAAGTGAAAGTTTATGTTAAAAGATGAAAGGCGTGAGTGTTGGAGAGTGTGTTAGTTGGGTGTTTATTAGAAAATGAATGTTTTAAAGAAAGTAACACCTCTCTTTCTCTCTCTACCCCTCTCTTTCTTCTTCTTCTACTACTTCCCCTTTCTTGTGCCTTGAGGTGATTTTTGGAAAAGTACGACATATGTTTTCAAAAGTGAAAAGTTCAAAAGACAATCAACCGAGTCGGTTTCCAAGCCGAAAAAAGGTACGTTTGGATTTAAATTATAATTTTTAATTATTTTAATTATAATTATTAAATGTGCTTCTAACCATTATTTTATTCCCTTTATTTGCATGAACTTCGAGGAACGGAACCAATCAAATGGACAAAAAGAAATGGATTAAAGGTGTCAGTCGTCTCTATTCAATCGGGTAGAGGTGCTACGGGTGGAATCACCAGACGTTGGCTCCGGTGTATGTAAGTATTTTAAAACTTAAATAGCCTTAAGGCCCAAAACCCTTGATGTGATTGTGCGAATTTCTAACCTTAAGGCCTTGTAGAAACCTTAGTTTTGTTTATTATGCATTTTAAATTTAAAATTACTTATAAGTTATTTTTTTTCTATTATCTTGATTTTTTTTATTTTGTTATTTAGAACTCAAAACCTATTTACATGTGTGTGTATGTCCAAAGGGTTAGTAACAATACTTTTCATTCTATATAACATTAGTGATACTTAAGGATAAAAATTAAGGATGAGTCTTAGAGAACTTAGATTTAAGATGCATGAACCCTTTAGGAAAGAAAATACTAAATATAGAAAACTTAGTGACACTTCACATTAGGGTTAGTAAATATCTTTAACCCAAATGCAATCAATCCTAAATAATAATTCAAACCAATAAATGTATGAATTAAAATTATAAAAATAGTAGGGGTAAATTAATTAAATTAAAACATAGATCATTAGAATTATAAAAATCATAACTTATAATCAAAACAATCCTAAATAAAATTAAAAAAAGAGGTCAAATAATAAATTACAATCATTTAGATAATATAAATAATAATAAAAAAATAAATCTAAAAATTAAATAAATCATTAAAAAATTAAATGAGATCTTCAAAAATTCCATAAATCATTAATAATTTAATAAATCAATTAAAGATTCAATAAATCATTTAAACTTAATAAATAATCAAAATCTAATAAAATCATTAAAAACTTAATAAATTATTGAATTAAATAATCTAAGATAAAATGGTTAATTAAAAATACCCTAAATAATCAATCATATTAATCAACCCTAATAATTAAAATTCAACTTAAAATGAATTCCCAAAATAGTAAAGACACTAGAACTTCAATTTGAACATAAAACTCCCATTGACCCTTCAACAAACTAATTTCAATCGATATGAAATTTTAACTAATAATTAACCTAGGATATACCCAAACTATATATCATACTACACACACTTAGATTTGTTTGCTAGGACAACCGACTCTAGCTTTATGTTAGGCCGGTGTTTACTTTCTTGCTGCTGTGTGACGGGCTTTCTTATGGTTTTCACTGTATGTTGGTTGTAATGGTTGGTGTGTTTGCTTATTTATTTATTTCTATAATTTGAGAATTGATGTGATTGACGATATATTACCCTTAGGTTAGAAACGATCTGGATGCTCACAGAATTTTATGTAAGTAGCCATGCTCGTACAGAGCTAAATCAAAGGGGGGGCAAATTAAAGATTTAAACTTACAAAAATTTCTGCAGGTGTAAAATGCTAAGCCCCCTTAAAATTAAAAGAGCACGACCAAATGTGGTTAGTAAATTTAATTTAAATATAAATATATAGCTGCTTGGGATAATTTTATTATAAACTAGTTAGGATAACCCTGCAGGTGGTCTAGATTTTCTTTTATAGATAAAATATAATATAAATGTATTTGAAAAATAGTTATAATGTGAAAGTGAGTAGAAATTGGGATATCATATCCAACTTAGAATCCAAAGAGAAGAGAATATCCCTTAGGGGAATGTTTTCTTCTATTTGAAAAGCCAAATTAGGAAGACTTTAATTTTCAAAGGAAAAAAAAATCCCTTCGGGGATGAGTTCTTTTTCATTTGGATATCTAGACCCGACGAATTCTAGGAGCTCGCAGAAGGAAAGAAGACCAAGAAGAGAGGACGAAGAAGTGAAGAAAAGAAGAGATATCCCATTTCAAAATCACTTGTGTTAGTCTTAGGATTAAAATCTGAGTTTATTATCAATGGTACCCGACCACTTTACTTTTTTAACAGACCCTGGGTTGTAAATAAAATGCCACTTGTCATATGGACTTTGGACATCATATTTTGAATAATTTAATTTGATTGTTTATATTATTTGTGCAATAAAATTACTTATTTTTTCTAAGTTTTCTTGCATACCGTATTTTATTTTAGCCTGGATATGATCAGAGTTTTTGTGAGGGTACGAATAAAATTTTTATACTTAAAACTCTAATAAATTTTTTAGGTTCACATAGAAATTTTAATGATCTAAGAAGTAAGCTCGAGATCACCGAGAGTCAGCATATATGCATATTATTACTTTCTCTTTCTTGTTAGGTACCTCCCTGCCTGTGAGTTCTGGCAGACCACTTTGTCTATTAGGGTGCAGTTCTGTCAAGGAGATGTTGTGCAATCTTTAGAAAAAAAAATATTTTCTAAGCCTGATTTTAAAACTGCTTCATGATCATTTATATGCATTCGAGTCAATTAATATGTATTACATTAGATACAAATTAAAAGAGTTTAAAATTTTAATTGTATTTCATATTCAAGCATCATTTACCCTACATAAGTTAAGTGGCCAATTATAATCTATCTTATATGTCGGTCACAATTTCTCAAAACTTAAATAACGTCCCTTCCCATCATTCATAAAGAGATCAGACATAGTTTTAAAGTGCCTAGGTGGTTAGCTGGCTCCCAATCTAGGCCATGGTAAGTCTAGATTTGCACTTTATTAGATATGTTTGGGTCACTACTTTGTAGTACCCAATTTAGATTTAGGTTCTTAGGCAAATTTTTAAATCTTAAGTCCTCATCCACCTGGAATATAATCTCAAATTTTTAATAAAATATCAACTTAAACATAAAAATTCTCTCCTAAAATATAAAATCCAACATAGGATAGATTGAGGTTGTCTCTAAGCTTCTCAGAATCCAGCACCCCTTACTTTTTCTCCCTTTATTCGCTAAGAACTGTTCAACATTGAGCTTTCTCCTTGAAAAGTTTCTGCTTCTTTTCCTTGTCCTTTACTTTGTAATCAAAGGGTATAAAATAACTGCTTTAATCGAGAGTTTTCTTAGGAGCATCCCTCCTAGGATGTAATTAACTATAGGGGCTTGCCCCTATAGGGATTTGAGAAATATAGATTAAAATAAATATTATTTTATTCCTATAAAATAAGAAAAAAAATCTTTGGGAACGAATATATCTTTTAAAAACTTATTTCTAATTTTAAATATACTTGTAGAATGTTATTATTGTCTATTCAGATAATATAACATTCCACTTGTTATATTCAATCTTAGAAATGATGAATTTTATAAAAGCTGTTCTAATATTTAGATGTCTTGAAAAATATTATGTTTGTCTTTTAAGAAGATATAACATATAACATTCTCCATGTTATATCTAATCAGAAGAATTGATAGATTTTCAAAACTCCATTTCTATTTTTTAAACACACTATAGAATTTTATGTTCATCTTTCAAGATGATATGTTATCCTTCGAATTATGTTTAATTTTAGAAATATTATTTTTTAAATCTTATTTTGATATTGAATTCATTGTAGAATATTATTTCAGTCTCTGGAAACTGTACTTTATTCTCAATGTAGTATTCAATTACAAAATAGGAAAAATCAAAAATTTGCGCGGCAAATAATTTTCCTCAAGAACTATAAAAGGGTTTGAACCCTGTTCCTTCGAATATCTAGTGCACATCTATTCGGACGTGAAGCAAAGTTTATTAAAATTATTACTCTTTTTTATTTAAATTATAACTCATAGAATTTTAAAATTAATATTATTTAATTAGTTAATTATTTAATTACTTATTTAAATTAGTTAATTAGTTAATTCTTCTTTCAAAATTATAAATATATGATCATTTTTTAAAAAATTTTAAAATTTGCCAGAAATCTGTCAAAATTTTTTCATCATAAATCCATTTGAAATTCGCTAGAATTTTCGGTATAAAAATTTCGTTGGAAATTTTGCCGGTGATTAGCATTTGTCCTATAGTGACTGTTCCATATAGTATATCTAAGAAATTGAAACCTACCTGCAAAAGAGAGAAACTTTACTTTCTAACCAGCAAGGTGGTTCGTAATAGTATTTAAGAGAGGTTTAAAGTAAAAAAATTAAAACTCTTTAAGAGGAAATAGGGAGCCCAAGGTAGATCAGTTTATGATAGACTAAATGGATATTGAGAGCTTCACAAATCTTGAAAGGATTATGAGTATTAGAAGAAAGGATACGGGAGCTTTTAACATGGTTGATTTTGAGATCAGATATGCTTGCAAAAATATCCAGAATCTGATTAATGTAGGAGCAGTTTTGAACGTTGGCTTTTTTCAAAGACTAATAAATCATATGCATATAAGAGGTTTGAGAGATGAAAGCAATCTACAGAAAACCCTTGAATTACATTAGGAGTATTAGAAGAATCAATAAGGGAAGAGAAAACATCCATAGCAATACAAAACAAATAAGAGCTTAATGTGCAACCTTGCATCAAACTAGAAGAAGACTTAAAAAAGCCTTCAAGCCCACCATCTATACAAACAAAGAAGATGACATCAGAGATGCAAGCTTTGATTCAAGATATAAAGATATGAGGAAATCCTTTCTAAATCATTCTTGCTAAAACAAAACTCCTGAAAACTGAATCAAAAGCTTTCTTTATGTCAAACTTAGCACATAGGAGTTTTCCTCTAGTATGGTTGTTAAACTCCCTCAAGATCTTAGAAGCAAGAACAAAGCTTAATGGGGGTAAGAGTGATTTCTAGATTCTTATCTTATCTTTTATATATATTGGAACAAAAAGCCAACTAGCTAATTCATAATAATGAAAGACTAATTGCGATTGGAGATGCAAATTGATCAAACTAAATTAATCAATCATATAAAAATTTTGTTAGCAAATCATGAACATCTAAAATAATCAATTAATTAATAAGGTTCATTATCTAATAGAAATTTCATGAAATTTAAAATCTCAAAATCCTATTATACACATGTGAATACCTATGCAGGTACTCGTTTGCAAGTATCTTGCTGGTCATATTCAGGTCAAGCGAAATGAGGATCCATTTGTCTCAGAATAGTTCATTCAAGGGATTTGCTTAGGAGCTGAAAATGAGATTAACATTGGAGCACGATGGACCCGCACCAGCCACCCCTTCCAGACAGTCGACCCTAAGTGAGGGCAACCTCAGAAGTTCCTTTCTCATATAGACAAAACTTTAATTTATCATGATAAAATTTTGATTATAATTTCCAAACATAATTTATTTTCATATAAAAATTATAACTATAAGAGAATGAATAAAAGAATAAAGATGATTAAATATAATTTCATTTTAATAAAAAGTATTAATAATAATATAAAAATAATAAATATAAATTATATATATATATATATATATATATATATATATATATATATATATATATATATATATATATATATATATATATATATATATATATATATATATATATATATATATATATATAGAGCTTAGCTCCGCCCATAATCTGTCCTTAAAAAAGTGGAATATCAGCCCTCTCATATATAAATCCTCATGTATTACTTCAATTGATATTTTCAAATTTTGTCGTCTTCACCTCCCAAAGGAAAACTCGTATGATACTTTGCCTTAGGCTTCGTTTGGTTCTTCCTCTTCTTTTGTAAAAGATAGTTTTAGAAATAATGATTAAGGGAATGAAATTTTCTAACGGAGAAGCAAATATCAAAAAGCTTCTCAAAATAGTAGAAAAATAAAATTCTCAAAAAAGCATTTCTATAGAGGCGTCCCATCCAAACAACGACAAAAAAAAAAAATTTCACCGTTTCTAAATAGAAAAGAAAGAAAAACGTCGAAACAAACGAGGTATTAATATTTCACCACATAGAGCACAATAACAACAAACTACTTTTAATTTTTTTTATATTAGTACTTTCCCAAAGTTAGTGGTGCCCTTTTTAACTTATATATATTAGTAGTATAAGCTATTTTCATTTGAATAGGTCTTGTGATTTTTTTATGAATTTGTTCTATAAAAAATATTGCATCCTCTTCTAATTTTCTTTTATTTCTCTTAGCATATATAGGTAATCATTTTCTTTTGTATTATTGCACTCCCCTTTAAATTTTTATTAAAAAAAAAGTCATTTAGGATTCAATTTCTTAAGTATCCCAATTAAATATGAAGCGCAGATTTTTAATTATTCATGATGTGATATGAATTTTTATAAAAAAAATGGGTGACATAATTAAAAAAAATTAATGTAATGGGACTAATGACATCGCTTACATTTTCTTGATTTAGATTTAAATATTCTCTTAAAATTTTCTTAAGCGTGTAACATTATTTATCTTCCGATCATAACTGATCCAGACGGCTCATGAAGAGAAACTCTGATACTCTGACAGGCGTACTTGAGTTCCACAAACTCGTACAACGAAACCTAGCGTACTTTTGAGCCCATCGTGGGGAATTTTTTAAGATTAAGCATAATTAAAGATTCAATTATGTGAATAAGCATGTAATTAATAGAATTTAAAAATAGGCAAAGTCGTTCGTCTAAAAGGCGATTTATGTTAGTCCACGTGCCGACGTGGCAGATGACGTGGGGGGTTGGTGATGTGGCATAAGTCGCCCGTTCACTGGGCAACTTATAAGCCGCCCAATTACTGGGCGACTTATAAGTCGCCCAGTTAACGGGCGACTTAGCCTTAAATAAGTTTTAGCTTTCCCTTTCCCGATCCAGTCGCTGTTCCTCTTCTCTTTGGGTTGTCACGATCGGGAGCTGCTTCCGCCGGGTGAAGGTAAGGTTTTTTTTATTTTTTTTTAATTTATTTTGTTAAATTAGTTAAAAAGATGATGTTGAAGTGTATATTTGGTTGGAGATGTATAGATCTAACATTCATGATTAGTTTAAAAACTATTTTTGTGTAAAACTCTTCATTTGTTGAAAGAAGTAGAAAATTTGTTTGGGATAGGTACATATTTAAGCATTTGAGATGTGATTCTTGCAAATATTTGGTAGATCTATGTTTGTAGTTGACCTACATTTTGAAGGTGAAGGTTTTTGTGATAAAAATGTGTGTTTTGTGGGTTGGAGATGAGGAATCGTTGGGCAAATAATTTAGTTGAAAATTTATCTTTTTTTTTTTACATTTTTGTTTTTATAAATGTTTTAATTTTCATGTAAGGGATCAACCAAATTATCTTAAAATGCAATGCAAAATACTTCTCACATCTAAAGTATAAAATATAGCGCATTCATATTTTGTTAATGAGAGTATTTGAATGATTATAATTTAAACTTGATAAATTTTTCTTACTTTAGGACTAAAATTTTTTATTTCTTTACCTATGTATTTATGTAAATACACTACAACTGTACTTACATGTATTTTGAAGGGTATTTGCTCTTCTATTTGTTCCTTTTTTATTTATATGAAAATTAAAAAATATATATTTAAAATGTTAAAAGAGGTGATAGAATAATCATTCATATATTCATATCCTTTATTTAAAAATAAAACAAAAAGCTTAAAGCAATTTCATATATAAGGAAAATTACATCTTTCTCAATTTGCTTACTCACTTTTTGTTGAGAATTTTTTTAGCTGAGGAGGTAACTCTATGTAAACTTTTCTTTTCCTAAGTATCCAAATAGGAAGGAATTTTTGAATGTATTGTTGCAAGTACTAATTATGTTATTATATATATTTTTAAAAAATGAGAATATGAATTATGTTGAACTTAGCTATTAGCACAAAAGTTTCTCAGTAAATAGTAACTTATTGGGTAGATAATTAATTAGAAGTGAGAAATCAAATCATTTTAAAATCAATTTATTAGGTAGATAGTTAATTAGAAGTAACTTATTGGGTATTAAAAATTTATATATTGAATTATTGTGGTATTTAGTTATGATATTATCATGTTAATATTAGGTATAGTAATTATAAATTTTGTTTACCTAGTAGAGTCAGTGTAAATTAAATTTGATGTATATTACAAATTTTTTGAATTATTCATCTTTCATAGTTGAACGTAGGTGTTCAATAATGAGTGGACGTGGTGCAACCTTCATGCTAGTGTATGGAGGTGTGTTACAAGTGGATGAAAAATTCGCGCTAAGTTATTCTGGGGGTAGGAATCGTCCCCTATATGTGCCGAGAGATATAAACTTAGAACAACTTAAGTTAAGGGTACTTCGAGCTCTGAAGTATGATCCTTCAAAGTATTCTGTGAACTTAGTATGTCGAGTGCCCGTGGGAAATGAGTTTGTTGCCTCACATGTTGAGGATGAGGAGGTTTGTGAAGTTTTATTATGTCAGGCTGAAACAGAATTTCTCATCTTGTACGTTGATATCGAAAAGATTAATGACACTGGAGATAATACGGAGCCTTTAAATTCACAAAGATATGAAAGTTCACCCCAAGTTGAGAGGGCAGATATGGTTGTTGGTCCTTCAAGGGCAGAAGTAGTAGAAGAACTCATTTATTAGTGAGTTCCCTATATCGCATATCAATAAATAGTTCCCTAGAAATGTTTTAAATTGCTTATTAAATGATCAATAATATTTATCAATACTATTTTCAATGTAGTGATACAGCAAACCAACATACGCAGGAACCTCCGTTACATTCTACACAATCAGTCCCTTCAGATCATTACAATTATGAGACTATGAGTAGTGGCTCTAGTGAGGAGTGCTCTGAGGACGATGGTGTTGATCTTTTCCCTGTGGATACTGACAGAAGTGCAGATGATAACGAGGAGATAAGAAATGTCATCCAAGATTATTGTAGTAGATCAGTTGCTAGTGATGATACAATGGTGGCCAATAATAACTATGCTGAGACCTGTAGGACTACAGAAGAATGGGATCACAAAATAGAATCTGATAATGTTAACGATGATGTCATGGTCGAGGATGGATTCTCAATTCCTAATGAATTAATTGAAGGTATGTGTTTCACCAACAAGAGTGATCTTCAATTTGCCTTACAAGGCTGGTCAATTATGAACAATGTGCAATATATTGTCATAGCTTCGAATACACAGAAATTTACTGTTTGTTGTGCGAAGCAAGATAGCCCGACCTCTCCTTGCCTATGGCGCGTTCATTCTGGTAAGAGTAAATGATTAGGTGGTATATGGAAAATCGCATCTATAAAGCACCGTCATACTTGCGTAACTCCAATTCTCAAAAGTGGCCACCGTCAGTGCAACTCCTAATTTATTAGTTTTTACATACTTCCCACCATTAGAAAGCAAATGGACTTGAAGCCAAGGGAGATTATAGGTCGCATGGAAGCTAAGTTCAATATTAAAATTTCATACATGAAGGCATGGGATGCTAGAAGAAAGGCAATTAAGGTTATTTTTGGTAGTTGGGAGAGGGTCGAGTGGCACTTGCCAGATAGAGTGCTACGGTAGTTTGGATTGTGTCCCACGACTGATGTCCTACCAATGGAACCAAGCTTCAAAAGGGTTGATGGTCGTGAAAAACCAGACATGGATTGGATGTTATACCACCAAGCTCATATTGGCATATGGGAGAGCAGGCGTGGATATATAGTCACTGGAGAGCTCCTCGATCAACACAATTACTACTTGGTGCATCAGTATGTGCAGTGGTACAAGTCCTGGGCATCATTATATATGTTAAAGGCACCTGTAGAGCCTCCCACCACGGCATACCCTAGAGCTCCTTCTGAACGCCTTCTGGTAAGTCATAATTGAACAGAGTTTAATTATATGTGATGTCATTTTTTCTAAAATAAGCAACTAATTAATGCAGAGGGATTTCTTCCTCGGAACGGAACAAGCTTTGCGCCATCATTTCAATGGTACATATGATACAGAACAGCAGAGAGACATAAATACGGTGGCAGAGCTTTGTCGGGGGTTACGTACGCAGTTGCATATTCAAGACCAAGGATACTTTGATGACATAAGAGAGCATGATGTTCCAATTTCAATGACCTAGGACGCTCCTCAGCATTACAGTGGATATGCTGGACCCTCCTCCTACTATGATCAAGGGAACTCTGGGGACATCTTCAGTCAGCAGGTGCCAGCGGATTTGGATGCATACCTTACCCCAGATTTTGTACGTAGCTTCCATCCTACAGATGACATTGCTGAGGAAGAAGTCGATGTGGAGGAACATCACATGTTACGTCAAAGGCCACGACGACCTCCACAGCATTACACCCCAGGCACTGATGTGTTACCACAGAGGCCACGTAGACGACGTTAGCTGATACTTTCATGTACTGGATTTGGTTTGCTTATTGCATATGTAGTAACTGTTGTAAATGTGTCTTTGTATATTTTTTAATGAATGCTTTTGTCTCCTTAAAAAAAAATTTCTAAATAGGCATTGCGTACTTATGTCACATCATATTATCACTATATATTTCAATAATCACATGCCTTTTATGATCTATTAAATATTTCAATGAATGCTTTTTAATATGTTTTATTATATTGTCACATCATATTATCATTATATGCTATTATGATTCATAATATTTTCATATATAATATGATGATTTACTCACCTTATTATGCTAACATGTTATACTAAGCTATGCTTAATAATTGACATCAAGCTTAATAAACCATAGTTACATAATATGGTTTAAATGTTTGATTTGGAGTCACTGGTGGGTCAATAGACTCACTATCTACTATTAATATTTGCTAGTAGGCTAAACTTTGTAGTGTTAAAGAAGGTCAAGGAAGCTAAGAAAATAAGAAAGAAATTGAGTATAGCCTTAGTAGTAGATTTAGTCATGTTGAACTTGGTAAGTGGGTAGATATGACTTATTTATGTATAAAAAACTCTTATAGTATGTTGCTTCTAAGATGAATGATTATATCAATGAATCATAAATGGATTGTTTAAATTGACTACATATTTTTCTAATTCATGATAAAGAGCCGGAAAAGAAGGGAGGAATCTATGGTTGTAGCAAAAGCTCTAAGAAACAAAGTCAAATTACATACATTAAAGTTTCGAAAACTATGAGAGCTTCTTAGAATTCCTAATTCATTAGTAACTATCATAATAAATGTGATTATTTTCTTAATGATCACCATAGGAAGATTTAATGGGCTATAATGTAACATTATTTTATTATCTAATTTAATTTCTTCATGCCTCCTATTCACATTACTAATAGATTAAGAATTTCCATAATTAATAATTAACTTATATAGATCTCTTTATGCAAATCATACAAATGCTATAAAAATTATAATACTACTATTAAATTGATAATATGTATCTTAATTGATAGTAATAATAATTTATAATCTATCAATAGATAATAAGAAAATAAAGATAATTAAGAACATGCAAGTCACATAAATATGAAATGCCTTTTTAGACTAACAATCTTCATAATTATATCTTGAATGTAATAATGGGTATGGAAGCAATAATTAGAATTCCATTTGCTTAAATTCTTTAAAATCTTTTGCAGATTAGTTGTCTTATCTTTGATAGTTGTAGCTGATAACCTTCTCTCTTTTTGAACCCATCTAATTAATGTAAATAAATTTAAAATATTTTGTGATTTAGTCTAAAAATAATACATTAATTTGAAGCATAAAAATATTATTTCATTAGATTCTCAATAACAAAATGGCATTTTATTTTTATTTGCTTGGAGATCATCCCCTATCAAATATGTTCAATTGAATAGGGGTTCTTTATTATAAGGTTGTTGCGGACTCAAATATACGCGGCGATAGAATTTAAATTTCCGTCTCAGCGTTGTACGTATATCCAGCACACAAACAGAATCGAAATAGTAACACCAGGATTTTTACGTGGAAAACCCTGGAAAGGGAAAAAACCACGGGGCCACGCCCAGTTGAAAGAGTTCCACTAGTGTTGTTTGAAATACACAAGGCTGATTCGTCCTTTAAATTGTGGACGATCAGATTACAATGAGTATCAGTTACAAGGACAAGCAGAGTTCCGACGTCACTCGGAGTGTCGAGCAGAATTCCGGCGTCACTTGGAGAGAAGTCCGGCGTCACTCGGGCGTCGGGTAGAATTCTGACGTCGGGCAGAATTCCGACATTGCTCCCGTTTCGGGCAGAGCTCCGGCGTCCCTCGGGCACCTGGTGGTGCTTCGGTGGTGTTCCGGCGGTGTTCCGCGGTGGTCGAGGAGGAGCTGTTCCCTCCTAGGCTTCTCTTCTCTTCTACTTCTCTTCTTCTCTTCTTGGCTTGGTCCCCTTCTTAAGAGAAATGAGGGGCTATTTATAGTTTTTCTGGAGTGGCATAGCCCGTAAATATGTGAGGGATTAGGGGCAAATACGGAGTGATCCGGATGAACGGTTGATATTGAATCCCTTGATCATGAACCGTCTATCGAGGATTTGAAGGTCTTAGTGATATCAGAATTCTACGATCTTGGGCTCGTTGGATTCGTCTCGTCGAGACGCTCGATTCGACTATAAGCTCGTCAAAATCGGAGACCGTTTGGTAACTCAAATAGCTATTTGATGCCTCCAACAGCGCTTCGGGTACTTGATTTGGACTCACTTGGGCTCGGATTGAGTCGAATTTGGTGTCGTTGGATTCGTATTTCCGAGACGCTCAGTTCGACTATAAGTTTGCTGAAATCGGAGTTTAAATGGTCTCCGAAATAATTTTTGAAGTTTCCAACTTGAGTTTTTCCTCGAGATTCGTGCCCGATCAAGATGATTTTTTGGCGATATATCAGTTGCCCCCCTATTTTTGGACGTTGAAGCTCCACGAGTCCGAAAATACTTATTCCGGTATTATACATTGGCCGAATCGCAAAAAATTGCGTTCCAAAAAATAAATGTTTGCTCGAATCCAACCATAGAGGCCCCGTTGAGCTCCGAAAGTGTCAAAATTGAGTCAGGAACGTCGAAAGACGTGTCTGGGGACCCCAAAAACATCGAATTTGGACCGTCCGGGCCCGAAATCGGAGCTCGGGAACGCATAGGCGGCCGAACCGGCCGGCCGCCGCCTGCCGCCTCCCGCGGCGGCGCCCGCGCCAACCGGCGCGTCCGCGCGCAGAACCGCGGTTAATTTTAAAAAATATATATTTTTTTTTTAAATTGTGGGTCCCACATGGGATTAAAAAATCCCAAAAATCCGAAAAAATCCCAAAAAATTCCGAAAAATTTGAAAAATTTCAGGGAATTTAATAGAATTTTGGAATCCTCCCCCCCTTAAAGAAAACGATAAATAGACCCCCCAGGGCCTAGTAGAAACTCGCCCCTTCTTCCCTTCTTCCTCTGGCTTTCTAGCTTTTGGCATTCTGAGGCTTTCTGCCATTTTTAAGTATGTGACTTTCCCTACTTGACTCGGCGCCCCTCTTTTTGCGCAGAAGTTAGCGGCTTTCTCCCTTCCTCCCTCCGTTCTTCCTCCCTTTTTCTTCCTACATCGGAGGCTTTTCGCAGTCTTTCGTAGGTGATTTTCCCTACTTAGATCTGCGCCCCTCTTTAGTAAAGGAAGAAAAAGTGGGTGATCCCACATCCTCTAAAATTCCTTCAGAAGACCGTCCTACGCAACGGTCTGAAGTTCCAAAGAGGACCCAGAAGGCGCCAAAGGCTGACGATGTGATTTCCACCGTCACTGAGGACTCCTTCATCTCATTTAGGAAAAAGTTTCATTTTCCTAATGATTTGGTGATGAAGGTGCCGGCCAGAACTGATCGCGCCTGCTTTCCTCCCCTGGATATGTGACGGTGTATGAATTTAGTCTGCGAGCAGGACTACGATTTCCTCCTTCCTCCGAACCGATCGACATTCTGACGCTTTGTGGGGTATGCTTGTCTCAATTTTCCTATAGAGCAATGTCGATCGTGATGGGCCTGATCGTGCTTTTCAGAGACCGCAGAGTGGTACTTTCCTCAGAGTGCCTTTCTCGGATGGGGGGTCTCTTTAACGATGCGCAGGGACGCATTTCATTCAGGTCCAAGTGGTTGGATATCCGCACTCGAGACCCTCGAAAGGTTGGATCAGTAACTTCTTTTATGTGCAGAATGATTGGGGTCTTCAGGAGAAGTGGGGGAAGTTGAAAGAGCTACCTGTCCCCCTTCACATCGGAGCAGAAGATTTGCTGAGGATACTCAAACTCCCTGATTTGGATGCTCTACACTACGAGGTGCGTTACTTGAGTAGATATGTTAATGAGGAGTACTTGTTCAAGGTCGGATTATCTACTCTAGCAGGGAGATCACATGCTCAAATGTTGAAGAAGTCTGCTAGAGTTCCAGAAGTGGTTCCCCAAAAGACCCACTCCAAGTGACCAGGGAGCGAGGAAGGTTTGCAGGCATCGAGGAAGAAGAGGGCAGATGAAGTTTTGACAGTTGTTAGCAAAGGTCCCCGAGCTTCTCCATCCAAGTCATATATTCCAGAGGATGTGTTAAACCATCAGTGCATCGGCCGCCGACGGGCTGAGGAGTTGGTGAGTTCTCCTTCACTTCTTCTCCTTTTTTATATTTCTTAAGGAATATATTTCTGATATTTTTCTTGTCTCAGTATTCTGATTTCAAGCTTGAGATGACCAAGACTCTGAATGATTTGAACAAAGAGTTTGTGAAGGTTAAATACCTTCAGGGAGAGTACAAGAAGAAATATGACAGTAAAGTGAAGGAGATGAAGGTGGTGGAGGATCAGCTTGAGGGGTGCAGAACTGAGTTGGCGAACAAGATCACTTCAGTCTCTTCTCAGAATGAACGGATGGATCGTCTGCATATAGAGTTGGTGGAGGCACAAGCGACGATCAAGCAGCAGGAAAAGGCTCAGCAAGTCCTTGAGGCTGAGAATGAGAGGCTTCAGAGTGTACTGTCCGAGAAGGAGGCCCAGCAGTTGCCGTCAGCAGTTACTGAAGAGTTCAAGAAATCTTATGCTTTCAAGATCATTATTGAGGACCACATTCAGGAGGCTCGCAGTCATATTTATGACGTGGAGGTGAAGGCCTTGGAGGCAGAGTGCGCAGAGGATGGCTTCATCAGGGGCTTCATGAAGGGTGTTCGAACAGTACATCGTAAGACTGGAGCAGAGATCGAGGGACTGACTCCCAGCCAGGCTTCTGGTGATGCTTCTTCAGACTCTGGTGGTGAAGAGCTGGAGAGTGAGTTGCAGCGAGCTTTTGAGATTCTATAGGGTGTCTTTGATGTAGTTTTGTATCTCTTTGCTTTCTTTCTAGTGCTTGTATATATGCTCGATGTGGATGTTTCTATCTGGTGTACTTGATGTTCAGTGATATATAAAGATGTTGTTGATGTTCTTTTCTCATATGCAAATGAAATTTACTTAGTTTTACTTCAGTTTGGATTTTAGTGAGCTCTCTTTTGACTTGAACAAATGTGAGGCATTCCTTTTCTTTAAAGATTTTGACCTATCCGGGGTTATTAGTGAAAGCATTTGCTCGATACCCTTAACCTGTCCGGAAAAAGGTCAGATCAACTCCCTTTGGGATTGATCATCAAATGATTTTGATATTCAAGATATCCTCCTAGGATACTTGACCTATCCGAGGTTGTTAGTCAAAGCATTTGCTTGATGACATTAACCTGTGTGGAAGAGGTCGGATCAAATCCCCCTGGGATTGATCATTCAGTGATTGAGATATAATATAGATTGTGTACTTCTCGGATCACAGAAAAAGAGTTTGGAGAGAAAAAACATTAACACGATAAAGTGAATATCATATTGCTTCGTAATATGAAATAACAGTTCCCTAGAATAACTTAGGGATACAAGAAAAAAGTTCTTCTATAATCAACACATAAGGGATGTACGAAAAACTTTATAACATGACTACAGGAGAACATAACACATAGACAGATAGCAGTATCAACTCCTACTGATAATATTTGCGAAGATTGCCCACGTTCCAAGTTCGGGGAAGCATTTTTCCACCAGCATCCTTCAGTTTGAAGGTTCCAGGCTTGACCATAGTCGCTACCAAATAAGGACCTTCCCAGAGGGGGGAGAGCTTATTTCGCTGAGGGCCTTTTCCAGCGGCTTCAATGCTTCGTAGTACTAAGTCCCCAATAGTGATAGGGCGAGGTTTCACCCTTCGATTGTAGTGACGGGCAACTCTTTGGTGGTATGCAGCGGTTCTGAGTGAGGCTCCATCTCTTACTTCTGGGAGGAGATCCAAATTTGCTCTAAGCTTCTCCTCGTTACTTTTGAAGTCGAAAGTCTGAACTCTGTGGCTAGGAACTCCGATATCAACCGGTATGACTGCTTCTGTACCGAAGCAAAGGTTATATGGGGTTTCCCCTGTAGGAGTTCTAGCGGTGGTCCGATAAGCCCAGAGGACATTGGGGAGTTCTTCGGTCCATTGCCCCCCAGCCTTCCCTAGACGTGTCTTCAGCCCTTTCAGGATTATTCGGTTTGTAACCTCTGTTTGCCCATTAGTTTGAGGATGGGCAACAGCTGTGTGAATGAGCTGAATATGAAAATCCCTACAAAAAGATGTAAAGATCTTCCCGGTGAACTATGTCCCGTTATCAGTGACGATTTTTGCGGGAATGCCAAAGCGACATATTATGTTCTTCCATAAAAATTGCTTGGCATTTGCTTCAGTAATCTTCGCCAAAGGTTCCGCCTCCACCCATTTGGTGAAGTAATCTACAGCCAAAATAATCAATTTTCGCTGTCCAGTCGCTATAGGAAAAGGTCCCATTATGTCAATCCCCAATTGGGCAAAAGGCCAGGGGCTTTGAAGGGATGCAAGCTCCAGAGCGGGTGTATGAGTGAGGTTAGAATGCAGTTGACAGTTTTCACACTTTCGTGTGAATTCAAGTGCATCCTGTTTCATTGTAGGCCAATAGAATCCCTGTCTCATGATCTTGTAAGCTAACGCTCTTCCTCCCAGATGTTCTCCACATACTCCTGAATGAACTTCCCGAAGCGCGTAATCAGCTTCTGATGGTGGGAGACACTTGAGGTACGGCCCAATGAAGGAGCGCTTATATAACTCGTTGCTGATAATGGTAAAATTTGTAGCTTGTCTCCGAAGTCGTATTGCGGCTATAGGATCTTCGGGTAGCACCCCATCTTTCAGAAAAGACAAGATGGGTTCGATCCACGACATCTCTCTTGGCTCGTCAATTGACTGTATGACCCATGGACCCTGAATGCTTGGAAAGTGGATTTCCTCGATACACCTTCTCTTATAGATGTCCCCCGTTGTTGATGTAGCAAGTTTAGAAAGAGCGTTTGCTCTTGCATTTTGTTCTCGGAGGATATGTATGATTTGATGCTCCCCTATACGGGCTAAGAGTAGCTTCACAATGCTACAATATTGAGCCAATTGTGGGTTGTGAATATCAAAATCTCCCTCCACCTGAGAGGCGACTAGTTGGGAATCAGTGTGGGCTATTAGGTTCTGGACTTCACAGTCAATTGCTAGTCTTAACCCAGCAACAAGGGCCTCGTATTCTGCTATGTTGTTGGTTGCCGGGAACTTGAGTCGAAGCCCGTACTCAAGGGTAACCTTCTGTGGAGAGATTAATAAAATTCCAGCCCCAGCCCCAGAACTCCCTGAAGCTCCATCGACGTACAACATCCAGCATGGAGAAGAAGGTGAAGCACTCGATTGTACATCAGATATTGGAACGGTGCATTCAACTACGAAATCTGCTAGTGCTTGAGATTTAATATCAGGTCTAGGCAAGTAGTGGATATCAAATTCTCCGAGTTCTACAGACCACTTAACAAGCCTGCCTGATGCTTCTGGCTTTTGCAGAATGCTTTTTAGCGGCAGATTCGTGTAAACTCCAATTGAATGGGCTTGAAAGTAAGGGCGTAGTTTTCTGGCAGAATAAACTAATGCCAATGCTGTCTTATCTGCCAAAGGATAACGTCCCTCTACTTCAGATAAAATCTTACTAACATAGTAGATAGGACGTTGTATAGCATTTTCTTCTCGGACCAGAACCGAACTAATGGCTTGGATAGATACAGTCATATACAAATACAATCTCTCTCCTGGTATTGGTTTAGAAAGTAGTGGCGGGGATGCCAAATACTTTCGCAATTGTTCAAAGGCTTCTTGACATTCATCTGTCCATTGAAACCCGGAGCTACGAGCACCTCTAAGTATCTTGAAGAAGGGCAGATATTTGTCTCCTGAACGTGCCAGGAAACGAGATAGTGCCACAATTCTATCATTCAGCCTTTGGACCTCCTTGATGTTCTTTGGCGGCACCATATCCCTTAGTGCCTTGATCTTCTCCGGATTAGCTTCAATTCCTCTATGGGTTACCATAAACCCTAAAAACTTTCCAGAAGCGACTCCAAAAGCACATTTAGCGGGGTTGAGTCGCATATTGTAATGCCTTAACAAGTGGA
Organism: Dendrobium chrysotoxum; assembly: GCA_019925795.1. Lineage (NCBI taxonomy): Eukaryota > Viridiplantae > Streptophyta > Magnoliopsida > Asparagales > Orchidaceae > Dendrobium > Dendrobium chrysotoxum. Next base: position 76,000,566 of record CM034313.1, read on the forward strand.
AACATTGTTTCAGGTCAGAGATATGTTGGGTTTTTTCCAGACTTTTTACCAACATATCGTCTATGTACACCTCCATAGTACGTCCAATAAGGCTTTTGAAAACCTTATTCATGAGACGCTGATAAGTTGCTCCAGTATTTTTGAGCCCGAAGGGCATCACCCGGTAGCAGTACAATCCTTTGTCTGTTTGAAAAGCTGTTGCTTCTTCATCAGCAGGATTCATTTTTATTTGGTTGTAGCCGGAGTAGGCATCCATAAAGCTTAACATCTGATGACCAAAGGTGGAATCAACTAACTGATCGATGCGAGGGAGCGGGAAACTATCCTTTGGGCAAGCTTTATTGAGATCAGTGTAATCTATACACATTCTCCAAGCTCCACTCCCCTTCCGTACCATGACAACATTTGCTAACCAAGTAGGATAGTGCACCTCTCGTATGAATCCAACTTCTAAAAGCTTATCTACTTCTTGTTCAATTGCTTGCTGGCGATCTGGTGCAAAGTTTCTCTTCTTCTGTATAATCGGTTTGCACGTTGGATTGACTTTGAGGGAGTGAACGATCACTTCGGGGTCAATTCCAGGCATATCTGCTGGACTCCATGCAAAAATATTCTGATTTTCTCGTAGAAAAGTTGTAAAGTTTTTCTTCTCATCATCTGAGAGAAGTGATCCAATTCGCACTGTCTTTGAAGGATGCTCTTCAGAGATAGATACAGTAGTAAGGTCTTCCACAGGGGAAGCTCTCTGAGGAATATCTTCGCTCCGCAGATCGAAGTCCTCGATGCTCAGGGTAATTGTCGGACGAGACTTGATCTGCCTAAGATAGCAGGTCTGTGCTATTTGTTGATCTCCGCATACTACACCGACTCCTGATGGGGTATGGAACTTCAGCTTGAGGTGAGGAATGGATGTGATGATCCCAAAAATTGACTGGAGCGGTCTCCCGAAGATGGCGTTATAAGCTGATTCTGACTTTACCACGATGAATTGAATGGAGTGTGTAGTCTGTCGAGAAAATTCTCCAAGGACTACCGGGAGACCGATTATTCCTTCTGCTTGTACAGATCGATTATCAAATCCATATAAAGGACCTACAGCAGGTTGAAGTTTTTCTCTTGAGAGACCCATGTTGAGGAAAGTAGAGTAGAATAGGACATCTACGGAGCTTCCGTTGTCCACAAGAATTCTTTTGACATTGTAACACGGGTCACCAATGCCTGCGTTTATGACAAGCGGATCTTGATGGGGGTTTTTACTCCTTCCAGGTCGGAATCATCGAATGTGATGGAATGATCGATACGAGCCTTTTTTGGAGTTGGGTTTTCTTCTACAGTTAGAAAGACTTGGTCGGATAGTAAGGGGCCTCCTGCGATTGTTTCAATTTCGTCAACCGTTATCCGGTTATTCACTGGCTGTCTTTATGGTTGATTCTGCCCCCCAGTGGGACGGGCTTCTTCTCGGGTAGGTGGATTCCCAATAAACTGTCGAAGATAGCCCTGACGGATGAGTCTTTCAATCTCCTCCTTAAGTTGCCTACAGGATTCAGTAGTGTGGCCACGACTACGATGAAAGTGGCAGTACTGATCTTGGTTTCCTGTATTCGGCTTCAAAGGATGCGACCACTTCACTTTGTCCTGATCTTGAATCGCCATCAACACATTTGCTCAAGATGTGTTGAGCGGAGTGTACTCCTTCTCCCGTCGGGGTTCTCGTCGTGGCAGTGGGGGTCTAGGAGGTAGATTGCTCTTCCCTTGCTTTTTCTATTGTGATGATGGATTATCCATCTCAGGTGCTCCCTTGCGCTTCCCAGTGGGTTGCTCAAACTGTTTTCTGTGAGCGTTTATTGCCTCATCTGCTGATATCTGTGCTTCCACACGATGGATCAGATCGGCATATGAGTGAACAGTATCGCGCATGAGTGCCGAATAGAAGGGGCCAGGATGAAGTCCTCTAAGAAAGACCCCTCTGAGTAATTCTGGGTCTACTCCTGGGATTTGTCGAGCCTCGATAGAAAACCGTTGAAAGTACTCTTTCAACGATTCTCCCTCGTTTTGACGGATCCCGAAAAGGTGAGAAGAATCCTTAGCGATTCTTCGGTTGGCAACAAACTGTTCGACGAATACTTTGGCCAATTTGACAAATGTGGGGATCGTTCCGGCTGGAAGTGAATAGAATCATGTTCGAGCTTGTCTTTTAAGAGTGACAGGGAAAACCTGGCAAAGGAGCGCATCTGAGGCTCGTTGAATATGCATGATGGTCCTGTAATGGTCGATGTGTTCGTACGGGTCGGATGTCCCATCGTAGGATTCGATGCTTGGCAGTTTAAAGCCAGCCGGAATAGGGTGTTGAAGAATGGCTTCTGCCAGGGGTGACGACTCCTGGAAGTCCCACTGACGAAGAGGTTGCCTTATGCCTCTTGTGGGGAATTCCTCCCAGACTAATCGTCGTAGTTCATGGCGTAGGGCATTGCGAGGGAGCTCAGCAATGTGAGGTTGGGCTAGCTCCTCAGGGAGGTCTTGAGGAAGGCGAGATTGCTGACTTGCGTGTGGAGGATAGGTAGAACTTGCTGTATCAACCAGCTCGTTCTCTAGACGTGACTGTGAATGCCTCCTGGGTGGAGGAAGAGGATTCTCAGCCTGAAGATGTTCAATTTGAACAGCTTCGACACGTGGTGGATCTCGAGGGAGAAGAACCTCCTCCTGAGGTGCTAGGGTCGGCTGTCGAGTCTCTCGCAAGAGTTGTAGGATCTCGTTTTGAGATTCTTCCATCTTTCGAATTCTCTCTTCTAGGGAGGGTCCCGAGGTCCCCTCTCCAGGTGCGTTTTGCTCCCTGGGGTATAAAGAGGCAGATATCGGATGTCTATGATTCATAGACTGATTTCTGGATTGATGAGAATGAGAGCGGGAGGCTCCTATGAGGCGACTGCTACGCCTGTTGACCATCGTAGCAATACTTGAAGTTGTGGGATAAGTTTCCCACAGACGGCGCCAAACTGTTGCGGACTCAAATATACGCGGCGATAGAATTTAAATTTCCATCTCAGCGTTGTACGTATATCCAGCACACAAACAGAATCGAAATAGTAACACCAGGATTTTTACGTGGAAAACCCTGGAAAGGGAAAAAACCACGGGGCCACGCTCAGTTGAAAGAGTTCCACTAGTGTTGTTTGAAATACACAAGGCTGATTCGTCCTTTAAATTCAGGACGATCAGATTACAATGAGTATCAGTTACAAGGACAAGCAGAGTTCCGACATCACTAGGGGTGTCGAGCAGAATTCCGGCATCACTTGGAGAGAAGTCCGGCGTCACTCGGGCGTCGGGTAGAATTCCACCGTCGGGCAGAATTCCGATATTGCTCCCGTGTCGGGCAGAGCTCCGGCGTCCCTCGGGCACCTGGTGGTGCTTCGGTGGTGTTCCGGCGGTGTTCCGGCGGTGGTCGAGGAGGAGCTGTTCCCTCCTAGGCTTCTCTTCTCTTCTACTTCTCTTCTTCTCTTCTTGGCTTGGTCCCCTTCTTAAGATAAATGAGGGGCTATTTATAGTTTTTCTGGAGTGGCATAGCCCGTAAATATGTGAGGGATTAGGGGCAAATACGGAGTGATCCGGATGAACGGTTGATATTGAATCCCTTGATCATGAACCGTCTATCGAGGATTTGAAGGTCTTAATGATATCAGAATTCTACGATCTTGGGCTCGTTGGATTCTTCTCGCCGAGACGATCGATTCGACTATAAGCTCGTCAAAATCGGAGACCATTTGGTAACTCAAATAGCTGTTTGATGCTTCCAACAGCACTTCGGGTACTTGATTTGGACTCACTTGGGCTCGGATTGTGTCGAATTTGGTGTCGTTGGATTTGTATTTCCGAGACGCTCAGTTCGACTATAAGTTTGCTGAAATCGGAGTTTAAATGGTCTCCGAAATAATTTTTGAAGTTTCCAACTTGAGTTTTTCCTCGAGATTCGTGCCCGATCAAGATGATTTTTTGGCGATATATCAAAGGTGTAGGTTTCTTATAGGAGGAAGTTCTTATGATTAATTATATCTCAATAATATTTAACAATTAATTTTTTTTAAATTAAAATAGTGATTAGTAAATTTTAATCAAAATATTGGTTTATTTTATTGTAAAGATTTTACTTTCAATTATTAAACTTTGAAAAATAGAAATAGATATATTTGATGACTTACTTTAGATTAAATTGATTTTATTCATTTGACCTTCTCCTTCTCTGACTTTGAAAATTTAATGGATGAACCAAAACTATCATTTCAGGTAAATTAATCAAGAATGTACTTCCCCATTTTGGATGCTACCAGAACTGTCCCAACGAAGCAACATATTAGAGATGGAAGTAGGCGCCTGCGTGAAAGTTTATCTTTTCCTACATATGAGATCCTTGAAGCCAAGGTAACATCAAATGAACTATTCAGGTGTGTTATGCATTCCTGGGATGACGACCAGGATTGCTTACTGTGGCACAAACATGATGAAGTAAAAAAAATCAAGGAATATAGAGCTGGCCTCCTGATAAAGATCAACACATATTAGATTGCTATAAAATGTTACTGCAAAGTCCTGAACATGGTAAGGATAAGGATTTTCTTAATAGAGAAGAATGACAGCAAATACAACTAGAATTTCAGCTCTGCTTCAGATGTTGTCCTACCCAGACACAGCTTCAAACTCGTGTACGATATTTACTGCATCATATGTAATAGTAAAGAACAACATGTAAAATTATTGTGTTTAGCTTTACTTCAATTCCCACGCTTTTAAATTGTATTTTAAGTTTTAAATATGCGAGTAAAAAAGCAACACTAAACCACACTGTATTTTAATCACATAGTCAATAATTAAACTATTAAAGAAGTGTGACAAAAAATTATTACAGACTACTTAATATTTTTTAAAAAATAAGATTGATGATATGAGTTCAAATCACAAAAATTAAAAAATATTTTACAAATCAAAATTCTTTCAGTGATATATTAAAATTTTCTTTGTCTACAAGATTATTAATGAAATCAAAGAGTGCATACATATTAACGTTAAGTTATACATACATCGTCTTGTTAGAGTTACCTATCTAAAATTCTCTTAATAAGTACCTTCTAAAATTGAAAAAAATGTCTTATGGTAGGATGAAAACATCTTGTAGTTAAAAATGTCTTCTGCTCATGAGAATTTAACTGGCAAATTATGCCAAGAATTTAACTGGCAGTAAGTCGCCCGATTAACGGGCGACTTATGGTAAGTCGCCCATTAAACTGGCGACTTACCATAAGTCGCCCTTTAAACGGGCGACTTATGCCAAATCCTGCTGAGGTGGCACTTAAGGTAAGGTTAAGTCGCCCATTGCACGGGCGATTTTGCCTATTTTTAAATTTTTTTTAAACATACTTAATCTCTTAATATATTTATTAATCATGCTTAGTCTAAAAATTTTCCCCCCATCGTGAGGTTTCCACAGCTATAGAACGCACCAATCCACAGAGAGATAGTAGTCGTGCCATAGCCGAATTACCTGTGAGCGATGGGGAAGGAGATCATAATTTTCCTACTGGATGAATGGGGCCACCTCGACGTCATGGTGGAGCTGGCTAAGCTCTTGCACCTCCCCGGCGTCTCCATCACCATCCTCATCACCCGGATCTTCTCCGTCGACAACTTACACATCGACCCGTACATCTCCCGCGTCTCCAACGCTCACCCCTACCTTTCCTTCAACCGTATGCCCATAGTATACCCACCCTCCAACTCTGGATCGGCCACCTTACTTGACCACTTCCACCTCGTCATCCCCCATCTCAAAATTTACCTCTCCACTTCGTCTGCCCGTGCAATCATCCTCGACTTTTTCTTAAGTGCTGCCCTTGAAGTCGCCACAGAGTTCAATCTCCCGAGCTATTTCTTTTTCCCCTCTAGCGCCTCCAACCTTTCCACCGCCTTCCTCCACCTCCCTGCTCTCCACGACCAATTGACCGCCAGCTTGAACTTGAAGGACCACGGGGACACCCCGATGCAATTCCCTCGTACACTATGCCCGATCCCAGCATCGGACATGATTCGGATCTCTGGCCAAACCAACGAGACCGAGGCAATGATTGTTCAGTATAAACAACTTACCCAGTATGCGGGAATTATCGTAAACAGCTTCCAGATTTTGGAGCCGTTTGCCCTCGAGAGTATTGCGGAACGCAACCGCGATCCTCGCAGCGCCCTGGCCCCTGTCTACAGCGTCGGTCCCATAACAACCAACGATTGCCAAGAAATATATAGCAACGACGAACTTCAACACGAAAGTCTAGCGTGGCTCAGCGGCCAACCGAGCAAGAGCGTGGTGTTTCTCTGCTTTGGGCGCAGGGGATCAGCCCTCCCAGGTGAACAGATCAGGGAGATCGCTGTCGGCCTGGAGCGTAGCGGGTAGAGGTTCCTGTGGGTTATGCGGATCCCATCGCCGTCGGAGGCCAGTCAGAGTAGTGTCTTGATAATTAGGAGATGGGATTCGGAACTGAAGGCGGTGCTTCCTAGGGGGTTTCTAGAACGGACAAAATTGAGAGGTTTGGTGGTGAAGTCGTGGGTGCCGCAGGTGGCCGTGCTAGGACACCCAGCGGTGGGGGGATTCGTGACACACTGTGGTTGGAACTCAGCACTGGAGTCGATCGTAGCCGGAGTGCCGATGATTGCGTGGCCTCAGCAGAACGAGCATATGGTGAACAAAAACTTCTTGGTTGAGGAGGCGAAGCTCGTGGTGGCAATGCGGGGTTTTAAGGGCGGGCTGGTGGACTCTGATGAAATAGAGGAACGAGTCTGTTGGCTGATGATCTCTCGCGGAGGTAAGGACCTGAGAGCTCGGGTCGCGGCTGCTCGCGACTGCGGAATGGCAGCGTTGCGGGTGGGTGGGTCGTCCTTTGCTGCGATCGCAGAGATTGCGCGCGACGGAACATTGCCTGATCTTGTTTAATGTCGAGTATCCGCTAATAAGCACCGAAACCTTGCAGTAAAGGAAGGTTTGGAATTGTTTTTTGTCCTGTCTTGAATAAAATAATATTTTGGCAGGAAGGATTCTGACTTTTTCGAGGAATTATTCTGTCGGGATGCCGGACGTCTGGACACTCTTGTATATAGCTTGTATATAATAGTGTGTATAAGCTGTACACACTACTGTGTACAAGGGTGTCCGGATGGTCCGTACGTCCGGACAGAATAATTTTTCCATGAATTGGGTTTCGCTCCTCTGCATTGTCAAAGGCAGTTGCTGCTGTACTCAGTTCATTTTGATCTTTTGATTAAAAGTGTTAGCTATCAATAAAAATTTTATGAGTTTGAAATTTAAATATATGATGTATATATGAATTTGTCTTAATTAGTTCAATAGTCTTAAAAAAAAAGCAGGTTCTAAAAAGTTGATCTCTGATATCTTAATTATTGAACTGATAATGAGATTGTCAAAAAGATTCTTCTCACTAATATTATGGATAGCTATTTATCTTATTTTAGTTGGGGAAGTTTTTTTTCTCCAGTAAATTATTTTATACTAAACTTTATGATAATATTCCTGATGGACATAAATATCAGTTCAAAGGGTTAGCAACCAATTATGCTTTCTTTGCTTAAAAAATTATCAGAGGGTCTAAAGACCAATGATATTCTTATTAAGAAAGATTTTATGATAAATGATAAATGTGTTATGTAATCCTTTTAAGGAAAGCTAAAAACATCTTTTCTTTGATTGTATACTTTGCTTAAACATCCTTAGGCATTACATTTCTTATGGGAGTTTTTTTTCCAACAGATTCTCAATCATTTTGACAAAATCAATTGCAAAACTACTAAGAGTTTTTTTATTAGCTATGCACCTTATAACATATTATATTACACAAGAATGAAATAATTGCATTTTCAAAAATAAAGTTTTTTTTTTCTTAAAAATATCATTATTGAAAAATTAAATTTGTAATCAGATACAAGAGCACGAGAAGACAAATTGTTGGGTGTTGATCCAGGTTTTAGGTTAGGTTGATCCGTATTGACATCTTATCCATGTAAATCTCTATAAATAGAATGTATATGCTGATGTATAATTTGGAAAAAATTTGGAATAAAGCTTTAGGATAGTTTTCCTCCTCCCAAAATCTATCTCTCTTCCCTCTTCTTCCTCTCTCTCTTGCAAGAAGAGCCAAAGAAGCTCTCAAGATTCTTCCAAGAATTCCTAACAAATGGTATCATAGCCAGGTTGAGACGATCACTACAGGAAAAATACACATTACCGGCAGAAAATTATTAAGTTTCCAGCGGATTTGAAAGTTTTCTGGCGAATTTACGGCGAAAAAAATTTTGACGGTAAAACGAGCGTCAGAAATTTTTTTTCGGCGAACAAAAATGGCCAGAAAAATTTCCGGAGGCGGCCTAGCGGGATAAGACCACCAGAATAACTAAAAAAATTAATTTAAAAAAATTCAACTCAGTTGCCTGCTAGGCCTACCCGGCTGCCCCCGCCAACCAGCTGCCCCAACCTGTAAGCCTGCCCACATTGCTCGCGAACGCTGCCCCAGCCTGCCCGCCTGTCTGCGCGGAGAATCGAACCCGGGATCTGCTGTTCAATTTCAGCCCGTCAACCACTCTGCTATGATGCGAAGTTTGTTAAATTAGGAACTATTTTATATTTAAATAAAATAAGTCCATAAAACTTTAAAAAAAATTAAAATAAGTTATTCATAATAATATTCAAATTGTTAATAAAATAATAAGTTAAAATAAAACAAGTTAAGATTATTAATAATAATATTAACATTAAAGTTATTGATAGAATTATAATTTAAAGTTATTAATATTAATATTAAAGTTATTAATAAATAATTAAACTAAGTATTACTTTAACAACTAAATTTTAATTATCTAAAGTTATTAAATTAATGATTAATTAAAATAGGCTATGAAATTATTAATTAATGAAATGACGAATTATTAAAATTCGTCGGAAAATCTGCCGTAAAAATCGTTGAAAAAAATCCGCCAGAAAGCCTTCGGAAATCCGCGAGAAAATCTTGCTTAAAATTGATTCGGAAATATTTCATCTTTATCCGTCGAAAAGTCGCCAGAAAATCTGCCGGAAATCCGCCGGAAATTTCATTGGTAATAAGCAATTTTTTTTCTAGTGGATCTCAATGAAGAAGGAAGGTATTCTTGTCAAAGAGGGAGGAGTTAATGGCATTGACGCGCCCGGCGCAGGCTGGAGTCTCATCATGTGTAGGCGGGTCTGACGGGATCTAGAGAGTTTCATGCACAAAGCTAGAGACGGAAAATGGGCTTTGTTCACTACAGGAAAATCTCCCATTACCGGCGAATTTCCGGCGGATTTCCGATGGACTATTTGGAAAAATTTCCGACAAATTTTTAAGCAGATTTTCCGGCGGATTTTTCGACGGATTGTCCGACGGCATCTGAAAATATAATTTATTCGTAATTTAATTCATTTAATAGTTTATTTAAATTATTTTGTTTTAATTGGAATATTATGTCAGCTTTAATATAAATAAAAAAATGTATCAATTTAAACAATTTTGCAGAAACGGTCTAGTGGTCGGACAGGCGCGCAGGCGGGGGGAGGTCCCGGGTTCGAGCATCAGCGCAGACAGGCGCCCGGGAGCGGGCTGGGTGGGCAGCGGGGTGCGCGCTCGGCGCGGGGTGCGAGCGGGGCGGGGCGTGCGAGGGCTGCGCCTGGGCGGCTGTTGACCCCTATATCTAAAACCACGCATAGAAGGACAAAAATGATGAACCAAGTAGTGCGCAGGTTGGCGCAATGCATCACTTTAAAAGTCAAACGATCTCTGATTTACAGACGGACAGTTTCATTGCGATCAGGACATCAAGCTCTTCAAGGTCGAGCCCCCTCGCATTCCAATCGGATGAGATCGGTCAAAAGAGATGGCCGACACCCGAAACTAAAGTGCGGCGCTAATCAAATGACGTCAGATTGCAAAACGGATTGTGTCGTTGCGTCCAAAACGTCATCAATATCAAATATCTACATTTTTTTTAATTAATTTGGATCAACCGGGGTGGTGGCACGCAAATCAAAATAATCCTAATGTGATGCGATAACGTGCATTTCAAGGAAAATTGGTCTCGTCGTCGACCAAACGATCTCCGATCGACAAACGGACTTCGCCACCATGTCCAGAATGCTTTCAACCTTTAAAAATTGCATTTTGTTTATTCAATTCGAAGCGTTCAGATTGGCGGCGCGACCAGAATGATTCAAACGCGGCAGTGCGCAGTTCAAGAAAATTAGCCTCGTCGTCGACCAAACAATCTCCGATTGACGAACAGACTTCGCCACCGTGTCCGAAATGCTTTCAACCTTTAAAAACTACATTTTGTTTACTCAATTCGAAGCGTTCAGATTGGCGGCGCGACCGGAGTGATTCAAATGCGATAGTGCGCAGTTCAAGAAAATTAGCCTCGTCGTCGACCTAATGATCTCCGATCTACAAACGGACTTTGCCACTACGTCCGGAACATCCTAAATACTTACGAATGACTTTTAAATTTGATTGAATTAAATGACGTATGAGAAGGTCGACTTGAATTGCGAGATAAAAAGCACAAATCACAAGGTAATGATGCGCATGCTAAGGAATTTAGCCCCGGCGTTGACCAAATGACCTCCGATCGACGAACGAACTGCGTCATTGCGTCCGGGACACTGTCAATACTCTAAATTGACTGTCAATTTGTCCAAACTAAAATTATGCCGTGACCGACGAGGGTTCTAATACCATAACGCTTGTTTCGAGGAAATTAACCCTCGGCGCTAACCAAATGACGCCCGATTGTGAAACGGACTGTTTCGTTATGACCAGAACATCAAAAATACCCTAAGTCAGCTATTATTTTTCTTAATTCTAATGTTCGACAAATTTGACCTACAAAACATTAGAGCAGTTGACACGCAAATCAAGAAATCGCGCAAACCAAGATAACTTTGGACTGATTGAAGAATTGCTGCCATGCTCATCTAATGTTAATTCCAATTGTGGAAAGCCATTATTAATGTTGCAGATAAATCTAACTAAAATAATGCAAAGTCAAATTGAAATTCAAATCACATTAAATGGTTAACCTCGTATCCCTGCTGAATCCCGTAAATCCCGGCGATTTACCTCAGACGAGGACTTAATCTTGACGTTAAGAATGAGACAGGGCGAAGGCTTAAGGTCTCCTTGGCTTTTCACCGCACCTCACAAGTCTACTCTTCTCAAAAAAAGCTTTTTTCGATCCCATTTCAAAACCCAGCTCGCTACCCCGTCTCCTACAATTCCAAGCTTCGGCAATCAGTGAGGCCTTCCTCCTCCAGTAAAACCCACGGCCAAAACCAATCCCTCACACCTCCCTCACAGCAGTTTCCACCTCTCCAACCACTCCTTGGCATCAACTACTGCTCTCCACAAATTCCAACCTTCATCCGACTCCCACGCCAAAATCCATGTGAGATCATGTAGCTTCCGTCCCCTTCTGATTTGCTCTTCCTGTCTCTTCTTCTCCCACTACATACAACCCTCAACCGCACTCTCCCATCCCCTCTTTGCTATCCGCATCTAGTAAGACAACAACCAGACTAAGCCCATATCAATCCAGACCAATACCTCACCTATTACAGCTGTCAGTATGGCGGCTTAGTATATGAGGATGGGGTTCCGAGATGAAGGCAATAACGGGAGGATTGTGGCGGATACAGTAAAGGCTTATGCAGAGGATTCCTTCTTGAGTTCTGAGATTGACGTTGTTGTCCTAAAAGAGGCTAGGACATTTCATTTCAATTCATAAGTTCTTTTATCTCCTCCAATGGAACCTGCTCTCTCCTTTTGTTTGAAGTGATTAAATGGTTGAAGAAGTTTGATAGTAGAATATTCTTTGATCTAAACCTGTCACTTCCCTTTTGGGAATTCTCATGATGAGACCAAGGAACTGATCAAGAAAGCATGGGCTGAGTCTCATCTTATTGAAGTAACAAAGCAGGAATTAGAATCTCTCTTGGATGAAGAGTGCTATGAGAAGAAGAGAAAATACATCCATGACATACTAGCAACGTGGAATATGATGGACCAATCTTAACAGCAAATATCAAAAATCAAGATCGATAAAATCTGATTTGTATTCAAAAGGGAAGGATTCAAAGGTAATTTGATTGATTGCAGGAAGAATATTTCAAAAGATAGTATTTGAGGTCATAATTACATTTCAATATTCATCTAATTACTTGTTTTAGTTATTAATTATTATCTCATATAGTTAATTAGTTTTAATAAGTATTGTTAATGATATTTTATTATTACAAATATATATACTTGTATATATTATTTATTAACTATATTGTTATATATACGTGTGTGCGTAAAAAGAAAAAAAAAGGAGAGATTCAAAAAAAGGAAAGATAGCAAAAAAAAGGGAGAAGACTTTTTGCAAAATTTTGAGAACTTGTTTCGTCGTTTGCGGCGCACCGGAAAACCGCCCATACACGCTTTCATAAGCGTGGTGGGATGGGACCCCGGTGCTGCGCCTACAATGAGACGGGTAATCACCTAAAAATCCCGTTCTCGGCGTTCGAGTCGAGCCGGCAAACCGCCTATACACGCTTTCTTAAGCGTGGTAGGAAGGGAACCCGGTGCGACGCCTACGACGAGGCAGGTAGGCCCTATACACGCTTTTCTTAGCGTGGTGGGGACAATTTTAAGTACCCGTACGCGGCTCTGTACCTGTGGGGAAACAAATGCTTTTCTTTTCAGGTACATTTGAAGACCCATACACGCTTTCTTAAGCGTGGTGGGGGATTGAAGACTTTACACGGCCGCGGTGTCCTCGAAAGAGGGCACCTACCATACACGCTTTCTTAAGCGTGGTGGGAAAGGCCCAGTTTCCCGTAATTTCCTCTAAACGGGGGAGACGCCGGGAGGCTGCCAAAATTTCGGGTGAACAGAAGACCACTGGAACCTGATTTGAACAAAATTTGGACAAGCAAATGACTTGATTTGGACAATGAACTTGAACATTTAAACTCAAGTCAAAACTTGATTTAAACTTGCAAAGGACAACATGGGACTTGAATGAATACAAAGGACATGAACTTGAACAGAATTGAACTCAAAATGAAACTGAATAAATAACAAGGAATTTAAACTTGAACACATCTCAGACTTGAATGAAATAATGCATTGAACTTGACTTAAATATGACATAAACAAGGAAATTAAATCATAGTTGACCAAATGAAATAAATTAAACAAGACCACTTGAACTGGTACTCTGGACTCGAGTTGAACACTAATGGCTTGAACAATTTGAGTGCCAACAAAGCATTTGCAAGTGTACGAAGAGAGCTTGTGAACTCGAGCTTGAACCATAATTAGATAATCAAATTTAATGGATGCATAATTACCTCAAAATCATGAATATCAATCATTGAATTTGATTATGCAAGTGTAGATCAATGAATGGATGAGGGACATTCATTGAAATTCCAAATAGAAGTGAATTGTTGATTCATTCACAAGCAACGATGCAAACTCACAATGATGTCAAGAGGTCATATATAAGAAACATAGCGTGCTTACAAGTGACAGCAGAAAGGTTGTAGCGAATACAAACTCATGTGGTGCTAGAAGATATGTGACTGTATAACACTGCATTCACAAACAAAAGAACGAACCATTATGTACACCACAACCTACTGATGGTTAATATTTGTCAGCTTACAATCTATCAATGCATGATATCAAGTGGCATACAACGAGTACAAAAGGCATATGATGATTATGATAATGCTTTATGAGCAATATTAAAACACAAGCAACCATGTTCAACCTTGCAAGCAATGAAATAGGAGAGGGTGTATGATTTGACTGCAAACAGATTAGCTCCTACGAACACTGGAAGATATGCAAGCTAATGTAGCAGATCATTAATCAACATACACGAAGAAATCGAGAACAAGTAAAAGCACCCATGGGTTATATGGTAGAGGGTGATGGAGGTTACATCACCCATGCAGTCAACCCCCATATAATGTCAATCAAATATACTGATCCGTTGCAAGTGAAAGCCAAAAACCACAACAAATGCAAATACCTACGGGTTAAAGTAGGAGATTCGTTAGTGCACTACTATCCCCCTGTAGTAAGCAACTAGTGCACGACAGTCTGCCTGTACAAAGTAGCGAACAGCTCAATCCCCGAGCTACTACAAGACGCCACCGGATCTGCAACACCCATGCGAGCAGATAGAAGGCGTACAAATCCTCAAATGAAGCTACATTACAACGCCATCAGATCCGTAACTTTCATGCAAGCGGACAGAAGGCGTTTACAAATATTCCAAGAATACCCCCGCACATGTGCACTTTAATTTGTATACACATAGGTACACTAAAAGGGGAAAATATAATCTTAAACCCGCATGGGCCCCGACGAGCGTGTTATTGGTATACACGTGACGTCTAGGGATGCTGCGCGGGTCAATAAATTTGAACCCGATCCTCCTATGCAAGCAGATAGGAGTAGACAAGGTTCAATAAATAACTATAAAATGCCCCCAAACACCTGCATGGGCCCCGGCGAGCGTGTTATTGGTACACACGTGACTTCTAGGGATGCTGCGCGGGTCAATAAATTTGAATCCGATCCGCTTATGCAAGCAGATAGGAGTAGACAAGGTTCAATAAATAACTATAAAATGCCCCCAAACACCCACATGGGCCCCGACGAGCGTGTTATTGGTACACACGTGATGTCCGGGGATGCTGCGCGGGTTAATAAGTGAATTCCAGTTCGAATTCGATCCTCCTATACGAATGAATAGGAATGGACGCGGCTTGAACCATCAAATAAATATACGGTTATAGAGATGACCGAGATATTTATTTTATACATTAATATTAGGCCTTCAAGGCCTATAATCAAGAGAATTCACTAACAAATGCACAACACTTACAAAACCCGATCCTCTGTCGATAGCTCGGCAGAGTCGACAAGGTTCAATTCATAAATATAAATGACTCCACACGCCGATGATGGCCGTGTTGATTGTGAATCTCAACCGGAGGGGTCCATTTTAAATATTTCAAAATACCATCCAAAACCCCAAAACTCCAAAACTCCACAAAAATTCCCAGACAATCCCAAAATCCTAAAATATTTAAATTTAAAATTCACTCATCAACCACATAAAGCAAATCCATCCACCTCCCGCAACAGTTTGCCGAGGTGGATAAATTGAATAATACTTCAGCTCACAAAGAGCTAATGCCTGGTCGAAAATATCACTAGGATCCATTCTCAAACAATCTCCTGCCAGCAAGGACGTGGTACGAGTCCTCTAACCGGCAGTTTCACCGCCAAATGGCACTGCAGGATAAACGGTTATGACTCGGGGCCCTCTGAACCAGGTGGTCGCCGCCAAATGGCACCATTATATTATGGTTATGGCCAGAGCCCGTATGCTCCCCAATGGCATCAAATTCTTGAGATATGAATCAATAGGATATGATCGATAGGGCACAAAGCCCTCTATTAGCTAAGGTGGATTCAAATTTGTCCCCTTAGACAAATACCCACCCCAGGTCTACAAGGTACCCTTGGACGAAGCAACCCATGGCTGCCGACAAGGATCCTTCTGTCAGGTTGGGTCGACTACCTCCTCTGACTAAGTAGACCAGGGACCACGATGGCCCGGGATGACGGAACCATGAGATCTTGATCGGGTCTATCATCCATTCCCCCACCATCTATTTTAAGTGCAAGAGGGTGTAATTATCAATTTTAAATATTAAATCTCCAAATCTTTCAATCTTCCAAATTTCCAAATTCTCCAGATTTTAACATCCCAAACTCATGCTGCTACTATATGCTAGATATACGTATTTTAACATATCTGATTGACAACTAGCCTTAATCGAAAGTTCTCTCTCGTTACCAGGAGGGGTAATTAACTATAGGGGCTTGTGCCTATAGGAAACCAGAACTCAGATCATAAAGTCCTCGCAAAATGAGGGCGAAATCTCTGGGTAGTGTCTTATCCACAAACCCATCTACCTTCCAAAATTTACCCCGGAACTTAGTTCGTTAAAACTCCCCCCGAAAAGAAAACAAAAAAGCGGCGGAGGCCGGGGCCGAATTTTCGGAGCCCACAGCGGCCTGCCAGCTTGCGCTGGAGCGGGCACCTAAGAGCTTTTTTTTTTAACAGTTTAATTTATTCCGACGGATCTTTTCCGCCGGAGAAAATTTCCGGCGGATTTTTTCCGCCGTAAAAAATTTTCCAACGGATTTTGTTCGACGGAAAAATTTTCCGACGCTCGATTTACCGTCGAAGACATTTTCGTCGGAAATCTGCCGGAAATTTTCAAAATCCGCCGGAAAATTCAGAATTTTCCGCCGGAAATTCGCGACTTTCCTGTAGTTCGCACACAAGGCCGGGGGAGGCTGGCAAGAACGGCCTGCGATTCATAGAGGGAGGCTGAGGCGGCAAATCAGGAAGGGACGGAGCATCCAATAGGGGCTGCGATCGGGTTTGTCCTTCATGCAAGGATGCCGCAATCGAGCTTGTTCAAACACCAAAGAGTGAACGTTGGGTTCTTGCTTGCGTGTGGAGACAGAAGTCGGGCCTATTCACCTATAGGGATACGTGGCATGAGTGGGTTGTATGGATGCTGGGCTCACACAGAAATAGGAGAATTCAGATGAGGCTTTCTTGCAGGAAATTCCAGGCAGTGGTAGGATGCGGGTTCGGGCAGGAAATGGATGGGCTGAAGAAATGAGAGATTCACGCACGGGGTTATGTGAATTCAGGCCGGCTTGGTGTTCGAGAGACGCATGCGGATGACGTTGGGTCGGGCACAGATGAGGAAGAAAGTAGGGAATAAGATTTTGGAGAGCAGTGGATCAAGAAAGGCAAAATTAAGAATCTCGGGGCGACAGGTTTGTTGCGGACTCGGAATCGAATAGGTGTTGTGCGAGGTCGCAGGTTGGAGCCTACATGTGGGTCCGAGGAAGATTGGCGAATCAACGCTGGAGCGCGAGTTGGAGCCGTGGATTGGAATGCACGGTGGGGGTCGTTCACAAGCAGGATTAGGTTCGGTTCTGTGGCATTGCTCATGGACTTAGTGTAGGAAGACAATTAGATCACAGTAGCTGTAGAGATGGTTCTTCGATTGTAAAACTTGGATCAAGGTGGAGATTGTTGAGTGTTGGTCCAGGTTTTAGGTTAAGTTGATCCGCATTAACATCTTATCCATGTAAATCTCTATAAATAGAGTGTATAGGCTGATGTATAATTTTGAAAAAATTTGGAATAAAGCTTTAGAATAGATTTTCCTCTTCAAAATCACGTCTCTCTCCCTTTTTTCTCTCTCCTTTCCCTCTCTCTATTTTCATCTCTTGCAAGAAGCTGAAGAAAACTTCTTTCCACCTCAAGATAATTCATTACACAAATCAACTGTGATTTGCCTAATCATCTCTCTGAACTATATTTGTTGTAATTTGATGCTGGTGCTACTTAGTTAGACCATTTGGTTTTCTAGTTGAACTAAACTTTCTCTTCTGCTTGTTTGTTATTTCAATTAGGTCCTTTCACATTGGACTTTTTTTTTGCTTTTTAGTGTTAAGATTTAAATGTTTTGTTTATGTTTATTGGAAGTTCTAGTCTTGGTAAGAGTTAGGGTTAGTTTCTACGTTATCCTATTTTATAGGAGTTGTGGTTAGTTTTATAGGAGTTATGATTAGTTTCTATGTAATCTTATTTAATTTATAAGAGTTATGGTTAGTTTTAAAAGAGTTATGGCTAGTTTTATGATGAAGTGTTTTGCTATAAAAGCCTATTTATGGGCATGTTTTCTTTATAAAAAAAAGTGTGTGAGATAGAGCTTTTCTTTTCAACAAGTCCTTTTTGTTTTTTTCTTAACTTTGTATCAGTGGTATTAGAGCCATTGATGGCCGGCCATTCCACGCTTTGATGGTCACTATGATCATTGGAGCATGTTCATGGAGAAATTCTAGAGGTCCACAGAATATTTGATAGTTGTTGCTTCTGGAGTAGCTAAACCAGTAGAAGGTGTTGTGCTACCAGATGCCTAGAAAACATAGTTGGAAGGGATAAAGTTAAAATATTTGTTAAGGAAAAAATTACCTTTTTCAGGCAATTAGTCATCCCAACTTGGAAACAATTCTGTGCAAAAGATACTTCCAAAGATAATTGGGATTCTATGAAGAAAAAATTTTAAGGCTTTGCTCAAGTGAAACGGGCACAGCTTCAAGCTTTGAGAAGAGATTTTGAGACTCTACAAATGAAGGATGGGGAATCTGTCACCAGCTACTGTGCCAGGACTAAGAGAGCAGCAACACGATCTCTTTCTCGTATTAGAAAAAGGCCACATGGATGAAAGACTGTGAGGTAATTAAAATTGATAATCCAATCACTCATTTTTCTTTATTTTCAGATTGTGATCCTACAACCTTTGCAAGTGCCGTCAAAGAAGTAAAATGGCAGAAGGTAATAGATGATGGAATTGATGCCATTGAAAGAAATGATACTTGGGAGTTGACTGATCCTCCGAAAGGGAACAAAATCATCAGTGTAAAGTGGATCTTCAAAACAAAACTAAAGGAAAACAACGAAGTTGATAAGTATGAGGCATTTTTGATAGCTAAGGGATATAAGCAAGAATATCTGATCGATTATACGGGAGTTTTTGCCCCTCTTACAAGACATAATACAATTAGATTGGTGATCCCATTGGTGATGCATAAATCATGGCCTATTTTCCAACTAGATGTCAAATCAACATTCTTCAATGGAAACTTGGAGGAACAACTATTTGTAGAACAACCCCTTGGTCATATTAAAATCGAAAATGAGCTTAAAGTGTATAGATTAAAGAAAGCTTTTTATGGATTAAAATAGGCTGCACAAGCTTGGTATAGTCGCATAGAGGCTTATTTTCTTAAAGAAGGCTTTAACAAATGTCCATATGAGCACATATTTTTTGTTAAAATTAGAGATAAGAGGAAACTGCTTATTGTATGCTTATATGTAGATGATATTATATTTATTGGAAATGATAGTGTCATGTTTAAAGAATTCAAGAAGTCTATGATGGTTGAATTTGAAATGTCATCTGACCATGGTATGATGCATTACTTTTTTAGCATAGAAGTCGTGCAATCTGCTAATGGAATCGTTATTTTTCAAAAGAAGTGCGTACAAGATATTTTTGACAGATTACAAATGAAGGATTGCAATCCTGTAAGCACACCAACTGAGTTTGGCTTGAAGCTAAACAGAAATCATGAAGGGAAGAAGGTGGATAACACACTTTACAAGCAAATTGTTGGCAGTTTGATATATTTAACTGCAACATGACTTGACATAATGTATTTTGTGAGCTTAATTAATAAGTAGATATATGGAGAATCCAATAGAAATGCATTTGTTAGCTGTCAAGAGAATCCTTCGTTACTTGCAAGGAATTACAGATTTCTACAGATGGGGAGAAAGCTAAGAGAACTAACAAATTCTCTTGCATTTCTCGGCTATCACTACCGATGTCCATCATTAGCAATCACTATCACTGTCACCAAACTGTTGTTAACATATAACCCTATTATTGAGTTTTAATCATTTTCCCGTGGACATCAGATTTCTACAATTCATACAACGAAACTTTGATAACTATCTCAATTGTAAATAATCATATCTTCATCAATTGTGAGGAAATGAGGATTCTTGTATCTCATATTTCATATTGGATTGTTAAAATTAGGTCAGCTACTATAATTTTTTCTCTAATTCCTAAAATTTTCAAGCAAATAACTTTTAGTCTCCTACAATCTTTTATGTCCATCCTGGATTTTTATCAATAGCTAAGATATTAAACACCAACTCTATCGACGTAAATTTTTCAGCACGTAACAAATAAAAGTTTGATTTTGTTTTCCAAAGAAAATGTCACATGATTTGATAGTCATAAAGTTGAATTAATGATAATTGATATGTTACTAAACAATTCGTTAAATAGAATATGAATCTTTACATAATTTGCATATTTCAACTCGTTCAAGCATAGTAAAAAATGGATGCTTTGATGAGAGAAACCTAATATTCTCAAAATCTCTATTATCTAATTCCAAAAGGATAAATATATTCAAGAACTAGGAGGTATAATTAAAAACATCTTAATACATTTGAGAGACCAAACAATCAATTAATTTAGTTTATTTACACTCAAAATAAACCTATTGACTAGACAAGCCTGAAGAGCCCATGTTGCCTCAATTATGATATCATTAAGGCCATGTCATGTTTAAGAAAATAGCATATTATCAGGAGGGATCAACACGAACTTTCAGATAGAGTATTTTTATTTTGGTTGAAATACCCATAATACTCTGTTAATTTATAAACTAACCCAACTTATATGAATTGAGGAAAACTAGGATGAGACCCTAAGAAAAATTTCAAAAAATAAAATCCAGAGCTATGCCCACCACTAAGTTGTTGCCCATCATCCATAGCCACCAAAGGTTGCAACTCACTAGTGCCAACAACTTCGACGCTGACTCTAATAACTAAGGCAAACACGCATTGCCACCGACAGAATTGATGCATACTATTACAAATAAGGCTAACACTTATCATTGATATCAACATCGATGATCATTGATGTTAACAATAATGCTGATATCAGTCGTCAACACCTGCAATAACTTCATGTTATCATGCAACATCACGACTACTCATCATATTTACTTAGGTTGGCACCCAAATTCTTGATTGCTAGTTTCCCTCCATAGGAAAAATAATCAAGTAGACTAATAATGATCTCGTTATGTATACTCTAATACCTCAAGGGTTCTCCAACATCATCTTTTATAGTTTTATTATATTTTATCAATGCCTCTTTATTTTTTTGGGAGGGACATTCTTTTCAAAATATTTCTCATATTAGTTTAGTCATATCAACTAAGTCTTCGTTTGGGACGGCTTTCTTACTGCTTCTTGAAGCAGCTTTTTAGTATAAAAATTTTATTTTGTTTAATAGAAAGTTGCTTTAAGAAGCAGCAACAAAGCCGTCCCAAACAAAGCCTAAGTCAGACCTTATAATTTTACCCTTCATGAATTTTTCATTTAAAATTTTAAGCTCTTATATAAAGTTACACTCAACTTATTCATGTGTGTTTGTGCGAGATTTTCATACAATGTTAAGATAATAAACTTTTTATAGCCTTGTGAATGTTTCAACACACAACAATAATATCATTAAATAAATGATTATCTTTTGGATTAATACAAGTGTTAGACCTAACTTATTTTTTGACCACATAATCGATGCTTTTTATGAAATATAATCAAATTGAGATCACAATTAAAAGCATATTTTTAATTATTTTTTATTAAATTGAATGATTTTTAGAGTACTTGATCATAATCAATATATCATGTACTTTTTAATTATCATATGATTTAAATTTAATTTTAAATATCAAATAAATAAATAATGTCTTTCATCATTAAAAAATTAACTTAAGGTAAAATATTAACTTCAAAATGACTCTTTATATCCCATATTATATTGTTTAATAATTAATAGATTATATCATTAATTGATATAAATAATTAAATTAAAAAGAGCTTTTCTATTAAAAAAAAAGCAAAAACAAATCCTAAAACAAAATTTAACTTTAATTAGCATCTAAATAAGATAAAATTTAAATATTTATTTAATTCCAAATTTGATAATTTTTAATTTATTAAACAAATTAATTTTAAATGTATTATAAATGTTAAATCCAAATTTATTCGTGGAAGATACCAGACTTTACTAGCAAGTCTACTCAATGAGCAGAAACCTTCATATAAGATGGAAAATGTAGAAAGAATATAAAGAAAATAAAGAGAGCATCAGAGCTATGAGTATCAAGTAGGCAAATTATCCTCTATCAGGAAAGGAGAAATCTTAGAATCAAAGAATTCAGAATCCCCAAAATATTCCTCATCTCCCCTTATTAATCAGGCTATAAGGACGACATGAAATACTATATAAAATAAAAGTAAAAAATACAACACTGCACAAAATATTCATATAATAGTATACGCTAATTTAGACACGTGTTGTCTCCTGGTAAGCTAAAAGAGGAGGAAGTCAACTGGCTCCTATGTGAGATCTCTTTGGGACAGCTCGATGGTGGCGAGTAGGCTCCGGGTGAGTCTGTGAGTGAATCTGTGATGTGAGGACCCACGAAGATTGAGCGATCGTGTGAGGCCAACAATTTGTGTAAAAGATTTTGGACTGCCTTGAAGAGAAAGGTGAGGGAGGCATGGGGGGAATATTGGAGATCTTTAGGCTGGGCAGTGATAGCCTAAGTTTATGAAGGATTCTCTGAATATGCACTCTTTTGAAGCTAGCTTGTGAGTTTGAAGGAAGCTCGGGGGGAGAGCTAGAGGCTAATTAGAAAATGGTGAGTGGCTATTAGGTTGTTTGACGAGAGGTCATCGATTTGCCCCATGCATGTTGAGCTCCTCGCTAGGCTTAGGCAAATATAACCTGTTGGTCTCCTCGGGTGAGTCCTTTTGACGGTCTCAGTCGAGTACTTCAAAGGATCCCTCCCCCCCCTTCTTGAGGGTGAGTATCAAAGTTGTGACTAGGTAGTCACCTTTTTTTTTTTGGGTAAAACCAAAGGAGGGGCTACGTGTTAATAATGATAAAAAATACATGTCCTTAGAGGATCAAAAGCTCGCTAAAAGAACATCATTTGAAATCAAACCTAAGAGCTTTAGATCCTACCTAATACAGGGAAAGAAAAAACAAAACAAAGAAAAAGATAAAGCTTAAAAGCAATTTTATAAACAGCAACAACACAATTGACAACATCCATTATAGCACCCCAACAAACAACCACAAAGAGCAACCCAAGCGACCTGGTATTTAATCCAAGGAAAGAAAGAACCTGCAAACAACAAGAAGCAGAAAAAAGAGAGTATAAAAGAGCATCACCTCCCCCGCAACCATCAACAAAACCAATCAAAACCGACTAGCAGAGCCCAAATGCAAACCAAGCCACCACACACAATGACACAAAACCCGGCCCAAAAATGAAGCAACCATCAATAAAAAGCACCAGCTAAGCAAAGATAAATCCATACAACAAAACAACAAAATAACTGCTACTTTTTAGATTTTCTCCTACGGCGTTTACTGACACTAGAGAAAGCTTTCTCAACAACCTGACATACATTTAAGCCATACAAATCTTGAAAAGTCTCATTCTGCTCATCTCCTAAATCATCACCCACCTCACCAGGCTGCCAACCCGATTGCCCGATACTAGTAACCCCTAAATTAGAAACAAACTGAGCATTGAAACTGTTAGGAGGCATAACAACTATAGGAACCTCAACAAGAGACTCAGTTCCCACAGACCCCGCAGTCACAGGCAAACCAGCGGGCACGCCACCATCAATCCCCACAAGAATGGGAGAAACCGGCCCAACAATAAGATCAGGAGTAACCATAGCCACCTACTAAACTCATGTGAAGACATTTATGAGTACACAATAAATATTAGAGAAGCAATTTATTCATAACTTCAAAATTATCATTATTTATATATCTAACACTTGGTAAAAAAATCCATAAATTTATGCATGCATTGATAAACTCATTGAGAATTTGATAAAAATAAAAGCTAATTATTAGGATTTTACTGTGCTCTTTGAAATTTGAATTGCATTCTATAAATGAAAGTAATTGAGAATTAGTTTTAATAATATGCAAAATTTAGGTTTTATACCCTTAATTTTCCTGCATATCATTACATAATATTTTGATTTTATTCTTTTAAGAAAACACCACATAGTGATATGAAAATTATTATGTAACACTAGATAGTTAAAATAATTATAAGAATTTTTTTTTTTAATGTCTTGTAAGAATTACATTGGGTCATTTTCCTCTGGGGACAATTAATATGGCCTAATTTAGAGAAAATTGATTTTACATGACCTTACTAAAATTTGATAAATATATTTTTTGTTATTATTTTCAGAGAAATATGTCAGAAATTTCCATGCGGACTAAAATGTCCCCATAATTCGAAGAGACACTCAAGCATTATACAAGCTAACCAATACTGATTCCTTCGAGTATAAAACTTTCATCAAGAATTTTAAGTTGCTCATCTCTTCCTATTTTTAATAGATTCTTTTTATCCAACGATTCTCATTCATGAGCAATGACTTGAGGGAAAGTTCTAAGGTGATGCTTTCTTCTCCATCTTCAGCTAACCAATATTGATTGTCTTTAAAGGTTAGTGATTTTTTACATTTGGCAAATTCTTCATATCGTGTGATATTATTTATTTACACTTTGATCCTCTATACCCATAAAGATATTAGAAATAAGATTAGCAACTTTGAACATAATCAAATTTTATTCTAACTAAATCAAAACATGTTATTCCATGTTATGCTCAAGATCACAATTTTTTTAAAGCTTAATTAAGTCTTGTTTGTATTTCTGAACAAGGTTTAGACAATTGTCATGGAAGCTTTGATCAAGATTCAAAATACTTCAATTAACATTCAAATATGCTTTAATTAGGTTTAAATTTATTGTTTTGCACTTCCTATTTTCTTAGGGATTGACTCATTTGTGTTAGATTGCTATGCATGCATATATCTTCATTAATTATACTTGCATAGGTATTACACTATTTTCACTAAATGGGCTGTTTTCAACAAACATGCTACTACTTTATTAGAGATGCTGTCGAAGATCAATACAAAGATTGGCCTTCTAATTGGGTAACTTTTTTTTAAATAAGTTTGCTTACTTTGTAATTTTTAGTTTAGCGGTCTTACAATTATGAATTGGCAAAAGACTAGCTGTTACTTAATTAGAATAGTTTCTATCCTATTGATCTTCAAGTGCACTTCAACACTAGGACTCTCACTTGAGACAAAAGAATGGCAATTTAATTATACTGTGTTATATATATTGTGGCTGCATTCAGTTGTATAAAAAATTTTATCTGTTGTGTTATATATGTTGTGATTGAACTTATGCATTATTTTGGACAGTTTTTTTATTGCTTTATAAAACTGATTTTTAATACAAAAATTTCTTAAATTAGAAATTTTTGTATTAGGAAGTTGTTTTAGAAAGCAATAAAAAGCCGTCCCAAATGAAACCTTAGTTGAATGAAGTTTTTTGTTTGGTTTGTTATAGTTGTACTCAACATGTTACCGTAGGAAAATTGTAGCTTCTTTTATTTAAATTAAAGCTTCTTATCCTTAGTTGTGACTATCAAACAATTTATTTTGTTATAGACTTATAGCTATTGTGATGAAATTCAATTATAGTATACTCTTGAATCATGTTTGAACAATATACAAACTTTAGTCAATCATGTAGTGTGCAAAGATTAAACACGAATAAATAAAAATGATAAGACCAGAAGAAATTTTTAAGTGAAAAACTCAAAAAGGGAAAAACTATGGGGCTTGGCTAGGTTGCAACATTCACTATGTAATAAGTGATACAAAGATTCTCCTTTTTTACTATTAAAAAAGAGAGAGTACAAAGATCAAATGTTCACAGATGGATGATCTATACCCAACAACAAGGCTTAATTTTTCCAAGAGAAATTTTAGAAAACTGATGTCCATAGGTAGACAAATATACTCAAAAGCAAGGTTAAATCTTCTTATTATTTCGAGAAGTGATGATTTTTTAAGCTGGTCGTCAATGATGATGATGGTTGACGATAGCAATAGCTGGCGGTGGTCGTCGACAGCGAGGGCAAGAAAATGCAAGATAGCTCTCACTTGTTATCTCTTCTCCTTTATTCCTCCCCTCTCATGTGAAGAATGAGGGCCTATTTATAGATCTTCCAGGAGTGGCATGCTCCATAAATATGAAGAAAATTTATGACAAATTCGGAGTGCTCCATCAGACGATCCACATTGATTCCTTTGAGTATAAAATTTTTATCAAGCATTTAAGTGCATTAATGATGTCAGAATTAAGTGTACGTTCTTGGGCTCGTTAGATTTGGCTCGTCGAGCCGCTTGATTCGACTATAAATATGTCATATTTAAAAATCATTTGGTAACTAAATTAATGCTTTTAAGCTTCCACTTATGCTTCAGCTCCTTGATTCGAACCTATTTGGACTCGAATTGGACCAATTTTGGTGTCATCGGGTTCATCTTATCGAAATGCTCAGTTTGAATATAAATATGCCAAGATTGGCGTTTGGGTGGTTGTAAATTGAATTTTAAAGGTTTCTAATTCAAATATGCCTCAAGATTCGTGCCAGATCAAGGTGATTTTTGATGATGTATCAATTCCCTTGATCCAAGAACTTTATTTGATATTTAAGTGTCTTAATGTTGTCAAAATTTAGTGATCTTGAGCTCATTTTATTGGTCTCCTTGAGACACTCGATTTTATCATAAGCATGTCAAATTTAGAGATAATTTGATCAAATTAACATTTTAAAGTTTTTAACTAAATTTTAAGCTCTTGATCTACAATGATTTGGACTCAAATTGGATCATCATGGCTACTAGTAATAAATCTGATTAAGATAATTTTCAAGATCATACAAGAGTTCTTGAAAATAAGGGCTCAAACAAAAAACTTTCCTACAGCAAGTGTTCCATTATAAGGGCATCAAAAGAAAATTATATTTAGGTGTTAGAAATATATTAGTACGTAATGCTTATGCATCATTTAGATTAATGGATAAGTGTCATGGTAGAATAAATAGGTGTCTTTGATGCTATGCTAAATGTTAACCAAGAAATAATTTAGTTAGTTAAATTTACTCTAAATGAATAAACTGTCATGAATACTTAAATAATTTAATTGCTTAATAATCCTTTTAATATTAATAACAATTGAATTACAGCAAAATCTAAATTGATTTTTGAAAAAAAAAATTCTCTTTCATCATTGAAGTATCATGAACTTTTTTTTAATATATAAACATAATATTTAAATATAAAACTATTATAAAATATTAAATATTTATGAAAGAATAATCTTTTTTCATTCTCAAACCTCATAGTTTATTATGCATATTAAATTAATAACAAGTATAAGAAAAACTTACAGGTCTTTAAATGAATTTTGTAGCAGTAAATTCAAATATGAAATCCGTTCATATATAGTCTTCAAGTCATGAAATTTTGGTGGGATAGTTGGAAAAATCATAGGAGGTGGGTGATTGTCCAGCCACTCTTCCTTCTGACATTTCTCTTATGGCAACGGAAGCGGTGGCCATTCATCCACCCATTCCTTTGTGTCCTGCAACTATTTCATTATGAGCAGATCGAGTTGTCTTGGTCATTTTCAGGAACATCTTCGTTGCATGCACCACTAATATCATCCACTATTGTCCTTAAGGGGCATTTCATCAAACACCATTTTGTCATCTTGTAGTTGGTGATATTTAAAGGACATTGTGATGAGGGAATTCAGATGCCACTAACATTTTGGGAATTGGAGGCCTGTTGATCACGTTGGTGTTAGATAGCTTGAGAATAGAAACCTAAGTAGTCAGAGTAGGTTAGGAATTCAATGCAAGCAAATGCTCGGATCCAAAAAGAGGGTTTGTGATTAGATGAACAACGATGCTACAGATATATAAGCAACAATATTACACATGCATCATGCATTAGATTGAAAAAAAAAATGATATAAGAAGCCAAAGAATTTATATGGGCATCCATTTATTTGCAATATAGATAGATATGTAAGTAATAATATTAAAAATTGTTTGAGGGAGACATTTCTTCACTAACACAAAACATTCTGTCTCCCACAAAAACTTCTCTTAGTCGCATAGCTATCAGCTCTTTTCACATTACAAAATTCTTAAATTTATGTTATCTTATAAAATAGTATTTTTCAGAGGCTTCAGATTCACACGAACAACAATCTAACGAATCAATTGTCTGAATTTTCGCATAAGTGTGGCCTTCCGAGAAGTGCTTAAGAGGCGCAACTCATCTGCATCTACTTCCTAATTGAGTATATTTGCTCTCCATTTGAAAGAAACAAAATAGAGAAACAGGTGCAGTAACCAAAGGTTAAAATACTGCTGCACGATTGATCTTCAAATTAAATACCGACTCTAGCCACGTGCTCCATCCATTTTCTTATTCTTTTAGTGTCTCTTCTCCTACAATGGCCCAAATGGCAGTATTCTGGCTCATTGAGCTTAGAAGTTGTAAGTTCATTAGACTCATGGGTCGGAGGATCTTTCTCTAGCCATGCATAAAGAGCAACATACTAAGCGATAATATATTGGAGACATCATTCATTAAAGATAACATTTGTTTAATTTGAAATATTTAATATTAAAAATTTATGATCATTAATATAATATAAATATATGAGCAATTAATAATATTTATAATTTTTTTTAAAATATAATAAAAATTTATAAATATAAATATCATTTAAGAATAATATATTTATATATTTATAATTAAATATATTTATAAAAATAATATTTAATATAATATATAAATTTATAATATTAAAATTTTATATTATTAATTCTTATAATATACTTTATAACAAATTTATAAGACACATTGTCCAAATTTGCAGCCCAACTAAGCCCAAATTTGCAGACCAACTAGCCCTCTTAAGCCCAAATTCATATTCTAAACTATTCATGCAATTTTTTAATCCCACATCATATGAGGAGTTTGAGGTAGTTGTTTTTAACCCTTTATATAGTGTGAAGTACACACTTTTTATTAAACACATTATGTAAGATATTTGAGATAACATGCATATATTATGGTTTAATTAATCATCAAATTTAATAAAAATATTTAAAAAAAATAAAAGAATTTAATAAACTAAAATATATTGTTTAAAATTTAATTAAAACAAAAATAATTTTTTTATAGAACCGATCAGTTCTTACCAACTTGGACCGGTTCAGCGGTTCACTGGTTGAATTGTCGTTCAATCTGGTTTGATACGGTTCGAATGCGAAGCTGGTTTTGTTAGCTGGATTGGACCGGTCACTCAACCGTTTCACGGTTGAATTGGTCAGTCCGATCCCCTTTTTATAACATTGGTTGAACCAGTTATTGTTTGGATACATGATTAATGCAGGCTTTGAGCAGGATTCATGCTAAATCATGCCAAACAAGATTTAGGGAACCATTATTTCCCTTATCTCTCTCTCTCTCTCTCTCTCTCTCTCTCTCTCTCTCTCACACACAAGGCTTCGCCTTTGCCTGTTGAGCTTCAAAACTCTAAAATTCTAAGTTGAGATAAAGATCAAACTATTAAAGTAAAATAATATTTTTAGAAATATTTCAATAAATGATAAAAAAATTAAAATTACATATATGATGGAATATAAGTCAAATAAATTTATTAAATAATTAATTAATTTCAATTTTAATTCTCGATTTCAATTTATATTAATTAATGATGGTAAAATTTCAATCTTATCAAATTTATAATATTTATTACAATGGAATTTATATTTTTGCTTCCAAAAGATTAATCAACCTTACGGTATAAGTGCATGGCTGAATCACCATCACACAACTAAACACCTATGATTTTTTAAAAAATTTTGAATCAATCATCAAAACAACCAAATTATTTATCTAAAATAATTGGTTCAACTATTTTTTTAATGTTTTCATATGATCTATATTTTATTACTTGGTTAATAAAAAGCGGAATATATCATAATTTGTGCCTCCGCTAATAAAAATTTCAGGGTCCACCCCTTATGTGTTCCACCCTAAAGTATAAATGCAACATATATGGAGATGATTAAAAGTTAGGTATATATATGGCTTTGATCATGCTAAGGATGACAAGTATAATTATATCCCCTGCATGTTAGAGAGAACAAATTTTGATGGCAACTAGTCATAAAAGAGAGGGTCAAAGAGTTGCAACAACAAGGCACTATGTGTGATTGAAAAAGAGAGAGGCAGGATGAGGTTGAGCAAGGAGGAGAAGAAGAAGATAATAATGATGATGATGAGCAAGAGGTGGATGTAGAGGAGGATGATTAAGCGTTTTACATCCTCTCTTATTTTTTGGCCTTATAATCTGTCCTAATTGTAAATATTAGGCTAACTCGATTATTTATAGTCTCGCAATTTAATTTATAATGTAGTTCTGAATGTTGGATATGTTAGCATACCCTCTTCAAGCAGGACATCACGTGGTGAGGACCACCCATCGCCATCTCTCTGCAACCTGAGACAGCCACTCCAGCTGCTCCACTTCTCTCTGGCTTCTACAAACATATAGGAATAACAACCTCTTTGTCCTTTTTATCTTTATATATATAACCTTCAATTTATGTAACCATGATATACACGAATGCATTACATTTAGAACTTAGCTCTACAACTTTTATTTCTTTGCTCTGTTACTTACTTTCCTCATGGTATCAGAGCCTAAAGCATCAATGTTTCTTCTTCCTTTGGCTATCCAATGGCTGAACAAAGCTTCTCCTCAACCGATTCACCTGCCTCCTCTCTCTCTCTCTCTTTCAATGGAAGATCGTACCATACCTACTCCTATGAAATTCTTCATTTCTAATCTTAAACTCATGGTCAATGTGCAGCTCACAGACAACAACTAACCGATTTGGAAGCTTCAGATTTCCAAGGTGTTTTCTGCTAATGGATTCGGAGGGTTTTTGGCCGGCAAGCTCGCTCTTCCTCCTGAACAAATCCTTTCCTCCATCGGTGTAGCTTTCGTCAACCCTAATCATCGGCTATGGAAACTCACTGGTCAAAACCTAATCTCAGCTGTATTCTCCACCATTTCACCCTCCATCTTACCTTACATCCTTAACCTTGCTACATCACATGAAATATGGACAACTTTGGAAAAATGGCTACAACCCACCAATAGATCCAGAGTGATTCAACTCAAAATGAGTTTCACCACATTCAAATGAAAGACAATACCATGACCCAATATATATCTCAGGTCAAATTCTTGGTGGACAATATAGCTATTGCAGGTTCCCATATTGATTTAGAAGACATTATTCTATACATCCTAAATAGACTACCTTCATCCTATCAATTTTTTAAAACAGCCATTAGGATATCCCTTCATCCCATTAGCCTTAATGACCTATATTCTCTGCTGTGTAATGAAAAAATCAATCTACAAAATGAGCTTGTAAATATTTAGCCCCTCTACATGATACTCTTGCCCTCTACACTCCCAGAACCAACTCAACTCACAGTCTAAACTTCAATCAGTTTCTACCCCTTACGGTTGTGGTTACCCTTCCAAACAGTTCATCTCCAACACCACTTCCACTGGATGCGAATATTCTCCAATCTCCAGCACCAGACCAACTTGTCAAATCTACAAAAAATTGGGCCACACAACCACAACTTATTGGCACAGATGCAATTTGGACTACAAATCGCAAGTTTCTTCTTCAGCTCATGGACATTTCTCACATCAGCAATCAACCCCTTCCACCGAATGGTATTTGGACTCCAGAGCTTCCACCCATCTCACCATCGATGCCACCAACCTTCACCAATCTATTCCAAACAAAGGAACTAATTCAATCTCCATTGCAAATGACACTTCTCTTCCTGTTCAACACAGTGGTCAAGGCATTTTTCCCCATCCAGACTCCAAACATAAGCTTACTCTTCATAATCTACCGAAAACTGCTCTTCAGATAGTGGAGGGACGTGCTTTGTTGACAAATGATCAAGCAAACAGTGAGATTTTGGCCTTAGTTGTTACTGAAGCACAACCTAAATCGCCTGCTACAATGATGCCGAAGCCTGTATAGCACCTCTTGAAATAATTTGAGGATATCACCCAGTTAAATTACTAGCTGGACTTCCCCCACTTCGAGATATTCAACACCAAATTAAATTCACAGTAGGGTCAGTACTTCCAAATCTGCCTCATTATAAGATGAGTCCTAAGGAACACAATATTCTGCATAATATCATTGAAGAACTTCTAGAGAAGCACTTATACAGTCAAGCCTGAGTCCTTGCATTGTCCCGGTGTTGATAGTGCCTAGGAAAGATGGTCAATGGAGGATGTGTATTGATAGTTGTGCAATTAACAAAATTATGGTGAAATATCATTTTTCTATTCAAGTATTGATGAACTTTTGGATAAGTTAGCATGGGCTAGAATCTTCTCAAAGTTAGACCTCAAGAGCAAGTATCATCAAATCAGGGTGTGCCCGAGAGATAAATGGAAGATGATATTTAAAGCACGTCAAGGGCTATATGAATGGAGGGTTATGCCCTTTGGATTGTGCAATGCTCCGACGACATTCATGCTTCTGATGAATGAGGTATTGAAATCGCTCTTGGGAAAATCTTTTGTGGTTTATTTTGACGTCATTCTTGTTTTTAGCAGCTTCATGGAATCACATTTACTTCATTTGACAAAAAATTTTCAAGTTCTAAGAGCTCACCAATTATACCTTAATACTTCCAAATGTGAGTTTGCAACATCAAGTGTTTATTTTCTTGGCTTTATTGTATCGGCTAGTGGTGTTGAGGTTGACCCACGCAAAATCACTGCTATTATGGAGCGGCACACTCCAAAGTCACTATTTGATGTATGTAGCTTCCACGGATTTGCCAACTTCTATAAAAAGTTTAAACATGAGTTTAGCATTATCATCGTGCTCATTATTGATCGCTTGAAACAAAAATGTTCACTTGGAACGATGAACAACAACATAATTTTGACTACATCAAGGCCGCCTTGAGTTCTGCACTAGTGCTTGCTTTACTTGATTTTGAAATGCCATTCCAAGTAGACACTGACGCCTCCACTATAGGGATTGGGGCTGTTTTTTCATAATTAGATAGACTAATAGAATATTTTAGTGAGAAGTTCAGTCCTAGTAGACAAAAATGGACTGTCTATGAATAAGAACTGTACACCGCGGTGAGAGCTCTAAAATATTGGGAAGACTATTTACTTCATCAAGATTTCGTATTGTGCAGTGATCACAAATTACTTCAGTTTATAAATAGTCAAAAAATGATTAGTCAGATGCATGCACATTGGATACTATTTTTACAAAAAATTACTTTTATTTTGAGGCATAAATCGGGCAATATAGTGTGCTGAGCAAAAGAGCTGCCCTACTCACACAACTACATACTGAAATTACTTGCTTAGATTGCTTAAAGGAACTATATCCTGAAGACCAGGACTTTTGTGATGTTTAGCATCATTATATCAATGCAGCCCCGATCAAAGACTACACCATTAGACATGGCTTTTTATTTAAGAGAAATTTACTATGAGTTCCCAGTTCTTCATGGCACCAACAGCTCATTCGAGAGGCTTATATAGGAGGATTGGCCACACATCTGGGTCAAGAGAAAGCATTCCAATAGCTGTAGTATAAGTTATTTTGGCTTCGCTTACATAGAGATGTCTTGAAGTTTGTTGAGCGATGATCTATTTGCCAAGAATTTAAAGGTGTCGCTCAAAATACTAGGTTGAATATGCCTCTATCGGTACTGGATTCCATTTGGGAGGATATAAACTTAAACTTTGTGTTGGGGCTACCTAAGACTAAACACGGCATTGACTTCATTCTAGTGGTCATTGATCGCTTTCCAAAAATGGCACATTTCATAGCCTGTAAAAAGACATTTGATGCAGTCAATGTCACTCGATTATTTTTCAAAGTAGCTCATTTACATGGATTGCCTCACAGCATAACTTTCGATCGAGATGTGAAGTTCATAAGCCATTTTTGGTGAGACTTATGGAATTGCTTGTACACCGAGATAAAGCTTAGTTCGGCATATCACCCACAAACTGACAGCCAAACTGAGGTGGTTAATCGTACACTAGCTAATATGTTATGATGTTTAGTCTAAAATAGATCAAAGCAGTGGGATGAGGTACTCAGGAAAGTAGAGCTTGCCTATAATTCCATGACCAATCATTCCACCAGCCACTGCCCCTTCAGCATTGTCTACACGAAGCCACCTAATCATCTTATGGACATTGCGGTTCTACCCAAATGTTGCACTACGTCAGCCATGCAATTCACTGATCATCATAGTTATGTTCTCCAAGAAGTCAAGGCTAAACTCGTGGAATCTAATAAACATTACAAACAAGCAGCTTTATGTTCACAGGCGCAAACAAGTCTTCAAACCAGGAAACCATGTGATGGTACAGCTCTGCAAAGAGGGTTTCCCAGCTGGGCAATATTCAAAACTCAACCCACGCAAAATTGGGCCAGTTTCCATCAGCAAACACATCAATGATAATGTGAATGTAGTTGACTTGCCACCACACATCCATACATCTTCCACCTTCAACGTATCTGACATTCATTCTTATCAGCCACCAAATGAAATTACTACAACCAACAGTAGTACTGTCGCTTCTTTAATAGTAGGGGAGACCTGATGCAGTGCATCTCTATGGACCGGGTTTAACTTTAGCATACCAATCCACTACTTATCCTATTTTCTAGTTTCCACTATCTAGTAACCATTTTCTTGTCTTTTAGCTAAAATAGTATATGTGAGCTTTTTATTTGCTTGGGAAAAACTTAGTAAGAAAAAGGGGACCTAATACATATAATGAATAGGAAAATAGAGAAAGAACACCGAAGATAATATACTAAAGTTTAAGGAATCCTTATTTTTATTGCTTTTTTGGTTTCATTGCTCTTCCTTGCAGGTGCATGGGTACTCTCGGTGTAGGTATCACACCACATATGTTATGCAACTTCATACTATTAACTGCCATTCTATTTTATCCCTAACTTTTATTCCTTGTGAACTGTTTAGCATTCTGCCTGATTATTTAAACTTATTGGAGCTGAATCATGCAGGTGCTAGCGAAAAGCTCTATATTTGGATATGGCCTCCTGAAACTAGACCAAAAAATGACATATGCTTGTTATTTGAAAACTACTTGAGAATGGTTTTTTCTTTTTTGGAAAACCTAGGATAGAAGCCCATATATTAAAAGAAAAACCAATTACGTGTAAAATAAAAAAGAAGAAACCTACAGAAGAAGAGAAGAATCAAAAAGGATATTAGAGAAATAAAATAAGACAAAATAGCAAAACCCTTTAGGCACTAAGAAAAAAATGGCAAAGAGGGAGCAGTAGTCCAAAAGGACTCAGAGAAATAATGGCCTGAACCCAGTCATCAAAATCATCAGGAAATAAGCAGCACAAAAATATCGAAGGAAGCTTTGGTTGCCAAAAGTCCAACAAGAGCACATTCGAGCTTAGTGACCATCACAAAGCCCCCAGCAGTCAGAAAATGAAGACCATTCAGCAAAATTCCATGGTTGCCAGAAGGGCCTTCCATAAATAGAATGGAAGGGTCCGGCCTTGCTCATCATTGTCAAAAATACCAAAAAAACAACTCCCCAAAATATTTCCAACAACCAACTAAAAAGGCTCCCCATAACAGACATTAAAGGATGACAAAAAATGCTTCATAAGTTGGTCCTTAGATTTCCAATTCTTCAATTTGAAACGAATAGCAGTAGTAATAACATGTTGAATAGAATCCGGAGAAGTCTAGGCATTAGAGAAATGACGGTTGTTTCTCTCCCTCCAAAGGAGATATATGATGCAGCTGACCGAAAAGAAATAAAAGTTTTTCTCCAAAGCATTGAACTGCTGTAAATTGTCAAGATAATCAAAAGTTTGCAGGAGGTTGGGTCTGAGGAAGAAAGAGTTAAGAACTGGAAGAATAGCCATGAAGACCGAATAAGAATAATCATATTTAAGGAAAAAGTGAGTGTGATTTTCAGGCGCACATTGACAGAAGGAGCACACCGGGTGAACCCGGAGCCCCTATTAATCAATAAATCTACAGTTTTTAACTTCTCAATCAAAGCAATCACGAATAACAAGAGTATCTAATAGAGTGCTTTTTGTGTCATATGAATTTAAACCAATGAACCTCCTCCAATTGAGAAAAAAAGTGTAACATGAAATCCTTAAAAGTGGGATGGGAAGATCCATTCCAGTTTAAAGCTGATTCCTCATAAATCCTAATTTCTCTTATAGTTGCACCCAGAGAAACCAGAATAGTGTCAGGAAGTTCCCACTGGCCATTACATATGAACTCTTGCACCAATTTATGGGAGATCCTAGAGAGAGTAATGAACTGAGAGATCGAATTACCATCAAGCCATGGGTCCCAGAGCATAGAGAAATTACTTCAAGGCGCCACTAAGAACGAGATACAATTCTTAATCTGATGGGCAGTAACACAAATCATTTTCCAAGATTTGAAAGCAGTAGGGGGAGGTGATTTCTAGGGGGATTCATATTTAGCTCTAAACCAAGAGCTCATGAGAGAATCAAGATTATACATACAATGTATGAGTGAATAAGTAACCCCATGGTAAAGAGAATCAAATGAAGGAATACCCATTCCTCCAAAACATTTTAGTCTGGCCGTGTGTTTCCAAGCAATTGAGTGAAGTTTCTTCTCATTAATATTACTGTGAAAAAGAAATCTTGAGCAAAGTTTAGAAATAGGAGAGCGGCAAGCTTTCGATAAAATGGAGCCTCTAATCCAATAAGCAATAGTGTTTGCAATGGTGAACTTCATAAACTGGACCCTATTTGCAAAAGAGAGAAATTTAACTTTTCAACCTGCAAGTAGAGCAGTAATTTTGCTCAACAGAGGTTGGAAGTGAGAAAAATTCAATCGCTTGGAAGAGATCAGGAGACCCAAATAAGTAAGAGAACAGTTCACTTGAGAAATGTCGAGCAAAGCATAGATATCAGAGGCATCAGGTTTAAAAGAGTTGATGTGAAGCCCAGAGGCAGTGCCAAATTGATGAACACAACCCTTCAAGCAGATAACATTAGGCTGTGAGGCAACCCAAAAAACTAAAAGATCATCAGCATACATCAGTTGATTAATACAAATGCCTTTGCAATATATGCCCAAGAAGTGGTGGGGATTGGAGGGAGCATGAAGTATACACGAGAGACCATCCATGACAATACAAAAAAGAAGAGGAGAGAGCGGGCAACCCTGATGAAGCCCAGAAGAAGATTTGAAAAATCCCTCCAGCGAGCCATTTAAACAAATAGAGAAAAAACATCTGAAATGCAACCTTTTATCCATTTGATAAATAAAGCCGGGAAACCTTTTTGCACTAATCTGTTAAGAAGGAAATCCTGTGAGACCGAATCAAAAGCCTTCTTAATGTCCAGTTTTGCACAGAAATATTTTTGAGAACATTTAAAGTCTCTTAGAATCTCCGAGGCAAGAATGATATTGTCAGTGGAACATCTATTAGAGATGAAACTAGATTGGCTTTCATGGATGATGTAAGGTAAGGTAGTTCTCAACCTATTAGCAATGATTTTTGCCACGATTTTGTAAAAAACATTGCATGAGGAGATCGGTCTAAAGTCAAATATGTCAGAGGCATGAGAACATTTAGGAATTAAAGTGATAGCAGTAGCTTTCACTCCTTTAGGGAAACAGTAGAAAAAAAAATTTTAGCTGCGTTGAATACTTGTAAGCCTGTGATGTGCCAAGTGTGCGTGTAGAAGGCAAATGTAAAGCCATCGGGCCTAGGAGCAGAGGTCGCCTTCCCCTCAAAAACCACTGCTTTTACCTCATCATATGTGACAGGAGCCACACGGGAGCTACATAAGTGGGCCGGAACCGGCTTACCAGGAGGAATGTCCAAAGAGTTTTCATAATTGGGTTTAGGAGAATTAAATAGCTCCTTGAAATGATTAATAATTGCAGCCGCAACGTCAGGTGGGGCAGTGAAGTGACCAACAAAAGTAGAGATCTCTTTGATGACATTTTTGTGTTTCCTAGTTCGAAGCTTAGCATAGAGGAAATCAAGGTCATCTTCCCCATTAGTAAGCTAATTTGCTTTCGCTCTTTGGGAAATTTAGGAAGACCACGAGGATTGTAAGGCAGCTAGATGGTCATTAATTTTCTTCAAAGAGCTATTTAAATCCAGGTCTAAAGGCTGAGATTGCAAAGCCATGAGGTATTGATGTTGCATACTCATTAACTCTAGGATAGAATTAGAGAGGTAGTTAGAAGTTGCCCAATTCCTGTCCTTAAGAGCCTTCTTAAGGATAT
This sequence comes from Dendrobium chrysotoxum, assembly GCA_019925795.1. Classification (NCBI taxonomy): domain Eukaryota; kingdom Viridiplantae; phylum Streptophyta; class Magnoliopsida; order Asparagales; family Orchidaceae; genus Dendrobium; species Dendrobium chrysotoxum. The sequence continues at coordinate 76,038,759 of CM034313.1, forward strand.
GAAGAATGTGCCATGTATTCTTAGATCTTCTTGTCCTAAAAGGGATCTACAGCAAGACCATATGCTCGTTTTTTTATTTTTAACTTTCTAAAAAGGATCTGCTTGAGAATTACCATACGAGCGTACACCCCGATTATCTTGTGAGCCGATTTTTGTTTATTATTTCATGCTTATAATATAATGACACATCTACGTTAAAATATAAATTAATATCTACTCTTACTGAATTATTTTAAGTTATTCATGATTTCATCAATACTCATAAAGCGTATAATCTCATGCTTTTATCAGCCATGAATAAAAAATTATACACTCAAAATCATAATTTAAGAAAAAAATTCTGTTGCTGCAAGTTTTTTTTGACTTTCTTTCTTCTTGCTTCATTATCACTATAATAAATACTGGAAGTCTGAAACAACTATGATACATTTATTTCTGTCTAGTAGTATATTCTAATATTTTGCAACATTACAAGAATTACACGGGTCATATTCTGCTGCAATCAATGTTCTAATCGAAAGAGATAATTAATGGTGCTTAAGTTTATGATTATTCTGGTATTTTCAATCTTAAATTTTGAAAATTCAGTTATTAAAACAAAAGTGTAGAATGTTCGATGAAAAACAAGCGTTGCTGAATTCAATTCAAATTATTCGAAAATAGTTGAGGTCTCGCACTTGGTAGCTTGACGTTTGAAAATATATTGTTAAATATTAGAAAATTTGTTAAATTTATTTTATTGTTGGATGAACTTAAAAAATCATAAATGTTTTATGATCGCAAAAATCTTCCAAAATCTCTTCAGATATAATAATTTTAATTTCACCTATAAAATTTTGAGAAATTAAATTAACTTAAAAATATATTTTCTAAACATCATCAACCAAACAAGCTCTAAAGAAATCTTGAATACTTCCCTGATTTCGTCCTTTCACCCAGCTCAGTATGCAGTTCTCACTGATTCTCAAGGCAGCGCTCTCTTAATCACAGCCGATACTCTGAACCGCCATTACTAATACGAGGGTAAAGAGGGCAGAGTAGGTAGAGTAGGTAAAATTGACACAACCTGAAAATCCGACTCGAATTCGACACAAAAGATTTTGGGTTCGGGTCCTAATTTTCGACCCGTTTCAAATTTTGGGTCGGGTTCGGGTTGACCCGGAAACCCGACAATGACCCGATTTTGACCCCAAGAAGCGCACGAAAGGGAGAGATTTAGCTTCACAGCGAGGAACTCCCGTTGTTGCTTCCGATCAAAAGTTGTAACTTCCAATCCGAACGGAAGGGAATGTTGTCCAAGGAGCGAAGTCGAACAACAATAAAAAAGCTTCACAGCGAGCGAACTCCCATCATTGCTTCTGATCAAAAGGTTGTAACTTCCGTTCCGATCAGAAGGGAACGTCGTCCAAGGAGTGAAGTCAAACAGCAATGAAGGAGCAGGGAGCCGGCCAGCGAGCGAACTACCGTCGTTGCTTCCGATCAAAAGGTTGTAACTTTCGATCCAATTGGAAGGGAACGTCGTTCAAGGAGCCAAGTCGAACGTCATCACGGGTCGGGTATAGGTTGGCTTGAACCCGAAGCAAGTCGGGTTCGGATCCGAAAAAACCGACTTATTTGCAAAAACGGGTCGGGTTCGGGTTGACCCGAATAGTGCCGGGTCAATTCCGAGTTCGACCTGAACCCGACCCGTGGCCCGAAATTGACGCCTCTAAGAGCAAGTGCTCAAAGTTTCATATGCATCAATGACACAATCATCAAATATCTAGCGAAGGTTTTCTCCGCCCTCTCTGACTCACTCACGAGCAATAAGCAGAGGTCAAATGCGAGGTATTCCGCTTGCACGGTGTGGACTGGTTACCGCAACTGCTAAATCCTCACATTTGTCGTGGCTATCCTTTCAACCTTCATCATCTTGCCCAGGGAAGATTATGGGAAGATTCACGGTCTATTGCATGTCTTTGTATGTAAGAGATTACCAAGCAAATTTCATGCTTGGTTATTATTCAGCATACCTCTTCATGCAAACATATTTATGATTCTTGGAACCATGTTCATTCACGTCCTTGCTAGTTGGAGCTAGTTTTGGAATTTGCTTTGTATGCTGTTGCACATAACAACAATAGTATCTTTGAGAATCCGAAAGTCTCTGGAGCAAACAGAGAATCTTCTTATACTTTCCTTAGGCATGGTGCTGTAGATGGGAAGGATGTCGATGACAAACATAAGGAAGACAACTGATTGCGGCAGTCAGTTGACACCGTGGAAGTTGAGACCTCAGAGATCTTGACTCTTGCCCGTCTCCATAATCACTCACCAAGGGAAGATGTGCTCTTTGTTTCTCTCAATTGGACTTGATTTTGTTGCTTTAACGTGGTTCGCCCCTTTTATTTGGCAGGGTCTCATGTTTTTTTTCTTTTATAGCTTTTCCATATAAAAATTTTGGTACTAATCATGTTCATTTCATTTATCTTTGTGTATTGGATCCTCATGCAAATTTTAAGAAGCAAAATTCTCTCGTTCTACCGTCGTAATTTTTCTTGCCGACTACACATGTAATTTAAAAACATTTAATCAGATAACCCCTTAAATAAGATTGCTTTATTTGATGGGGACATCTATCTCAAAATTCACCAAATATACCCCCCATCTCTTTCCTAGTTTGTTGGAAGTCTAATTAGGCTTCAATCATATGATTAAGGTTTTTAAGTTCAGCATAAGAATTTGTGCGAATATCTATGTTTTGAAACCCACATTTTTCTTTAAAAAAATCATAAAATATTCTGGCAGATGAACATTAAAAAACTTCACCATCGAGCTCAATAAGTGAGATGGCTTGTTTGCAGAAAATGTTTCATTTTAGCCGGGCAGTCTTTGTGCTCAAACGTCGGCCTGCTGTTGGCCCATTGTGAACATGACCATGTGACATTTTTTTCAACCGTAGCATTAATGGCTCGACAATAGATTGTATGATGCTTATCTGTATTTGGTACTACATGTTTCCATCCGAATCCGAGCAAATCAGGAGTTTCGTGTGGTTTATGAGTTCTTATAATCCCTTTTTCCAAAGCCTCTATGATTGCTTTTCGGCACTTGATTTTTGATGTATGCGCTTCAGGAATTAACATGACATCTACTTTTTACTTTGTAATATATAAAAGCCCCCTTCTTTGTTTTGTTTGTGTGCGCATTGCATACAATGAAACTTTAAAGTTTCTTATAGGAGTATCCAAGTTATTTATTTTTTATAATTTTATAATATATATACTATATTTTAATGATCAATTTAAAAAGTTAATTGTCTCCTTTAGTTTTTAGTTTTAATGAAACGCAGCAATGAAAGACGCGCAAATGAATTAAGTAAATGAAATATTCTAATGTGAACTTAAAATATTTGACGAAGGAAAGAAATATGATTTCATGTAGATACAGTCGATAATACCAAGAATAATTCATTAGGGCTTCAAGTTTCTTCTCAAGTAAGCTTTTGGTGTTATCAACTTTTACTTGGAATTCAAGCAATTGTGCTATTTACAGAAGATCGAGAAATGTTATATATATTGATATATCATCAAAAAATTATCTTGATCAACACGAATCTCGAGGCAAAATAAAGTTGGAATCTTCAACAATTAAATCGGAGACCATCTGAATTCCAATTTCAGCAAACTTATAGTCGAACTAAATGCCTCAAAAATACGAACCCAACGACACCAAATTCGACTCAATCCGAGCCCAAATGAGTCCAAATCAAAACCCAAAGCACATTTGGAAGGTTCAAATCATAATTTGAATTACTAAACGGCTTCCAAACGTGACATGCTTATACTCGAATCAAGCGGCTTGACGAGACGAATCCAACATGCCCAAGATCACTAAATTCTGATATCATTAAGCATTCAAATGGCCATTAAACGGTTCACGATCAAGGGGATCAATATCGGCCGTCATTCAAACCACTCTCATTTTGACCTTGATCCTCCACATATTTACAAGTCATGTTACTCTCAAAAAACTATAAATAGCTCCCATTCTTCTCATGAAAAGGGAGAGAAGGAGAAAGAGAATGGAGAAATTTGGGAGCTCTCTTGCCGCCGATCATCGCCGGAGTTCCTACCGACCATCGCTGGACTTCCGCCAGTTCGCCGACCATCGTCGGAGTTCTTCCCAACCACCATTGGACTTCCGCCAGTCCGGCGACCACCGTTGGAGTTCTTCCCGACCACCGACAGACTTCCTCCAGTCCGCCGACCACCGTCAGACTTCTGTCTGTCCGCTAACCACCATAGGAGTTCTTCCCGGCCACTGTCGAAGTTCTGCCCGTCTGCCGACAACAGCCGGAGCTCTTTCTGGCCACCACCAGACTTCCGCCAGTCCGCCGACCACCGCAGGACTTCCTCCAGTCTGCCAACCATCATCGGACTTCCACCCGTTCGTTCCCATCGCCGAAGTTCTTTCCAACCACTGTCGGACTTCTGCCTGTTCATCGACCACTGTCGGACTTCAACTACGGTCCTCCTGACAATCGTCGCCAATTATGGTCCTTCCGATCATCATCTTAATGGTCCTTCTGATCATCATATTAACGGTCCTTCCATCGACCATTGTCAACTATGGTCATTCTGTCCACCGTCGTCGATTACGATCCTCCTGACCTCCGTCGCCCGCCGACTATGGTCCTTCCATCAACTATCATCAACTACGGTCCTTCTGACCTCCATCTCTCACCGACTACAGTTCTTCCGACCACCGTTTCCCGCCGACTACGATCCGTCCACCGACTATGGTCCTCCTGACCTCTATCACCCGCCGACTACGGTCCTTCTGACCACCGTTGTCAGCTGACTACGGTCATTCCAACCTTCGTCGCCCAACTACGATATTCCTGACCTCTGTCGCCCGCCGACTACTGTCCTTCCATCGACCATCGTCAACTACGGTCCTTCCGACAACCGTCGCCTAACTATGGTCCTCCCGCCACCGTCGCCCATCGACTACGATTCTTCCAACCACCATCATCGACTATGGTCTTTCTCACCTTTGTCGTCCACCGACTATGGTCCTCCTGACCTCCATCTCTCGCCGACTACGGTCCTTCCGACCATCGTCAACTGTCGACTACAGTCCTTCCGACCACCGTCGCCCAACCACGATCCTTCTGACCTCCGTAGTCCAACTACGGTCCTTCCGACCTACCTCACTCATCGACTATGGTTTTGTCACCCCAAATTAACATATAAAAGATGTTTCTTCCAACTCTCAGCACGTAATGTACTCTGTATTATGTATATTTGTTATATCGAGCCAAAACCTTCCTTCTAAGGAAGGGCCTCATTTGTAATCAATTACAAATATTAGTGGATGCATTCAAACTGGGCCAGGCCCCGGGTTTTTCTTATTTTCAAAAGTTTCCACATAAAAATTTTGGTGTCGCTTATGAATATTGCATCATATCTTTTTCATCTGTTTATGTATTGGATCTACGTACAAAGCTAGGACGCTAAACTATATCACTCTTTACCGTCGTGAATATTCCAAGATGCAACAGTTTAGCGACCGTCTGTGGGAAACTTATCCCTGACTGGGGGGCAACTTTTGCTCCAACCTCAAAAGGTCATTCAAGTCAACTTTTTGACATCAGCCATTGCTGCATCAATTTTATTGGAATCAGATGTAGACTGGGGGGCGAACCTTGGTTGTAGCCGTAGTCAACAAGATTCCTCTAATACCTCTAACATCCAAGATGATATCTTGAAAAATCATCTTTCATAAAGCTTCTAGCAAATGTAAGAATTCTTTCAATATATTATAAGTTTTAACTGGACTTCTACTCCGTGGGAAATGTCTTAACCTCGACCTCAAAAAGGCAATAACGGTCTAAAGATTGACCAATCTTTACTTTTGATTCATGATACATGCGGCATTCGCCCCCTCCAAATCAAGGCACAATCGATCCCAGGGGGATTCGATCTAATCCCTTCTATACAGGTTATCATCATCAAGCAATGCCCTGACAAATAACCTCATATAGGTCATACATCCTTGGTGGATTATCTTGACTTCTTCCACACAGGTTAACGTCACCGAGTAAAGCTCTAACAAACAACCTCGGATAAGTCAAACATCCTTGGTGGATTCTCTCAACTTCTTTTATATATGTTAAAGTCAGCAAGAAATGCTCTAACAAATAACCTCAGATATGTCATACATTCTTGGTGGATTATCTCGACTTCTTCCATACAGGTTAACGTCATAGAGCAACGCTTAGACAAACAATCTCAAATAGGTCATACATCTTCGGTGGATTCCCTCGACCTCTTCCACATAGGTTAACGTCATCAAGCAATGCTCTAACAAATAATCTTGGATATGTTATACTTCCTTAGCAGATTCCATCGATCTCTTCCACATAACATTTTGAAACATCTTTCTCATCTCTTTCAAAGAAGGATTTAAAATCGTAAAGCCTCCACTCTTTTGACATCGGTAGTGTGTAATTAGACAGTTGCGGTAGACATAATGTTTGACCCTCTCCATCAAATTATCGATTATCTACCCTTGTCAGTATGCATATCTTCTATCTTCAACAAAATACAGCCTGATCATCGTCATCAGCTCACCTCTTGATCGTCAAAGTTAGCATATCACCTAATCACTATCAATATGCTTTCATCGGGCTGTTATGATTTATACAAATCAGTTTGTTCAAGTGATTGTGAAATAAGTTATTTTTGATGATTAACAAAAGTTTATTGTTTGTTTTATTTTTTTCTAACAAATATTGGAGTTTCTGTTTTGTGTGTACTAACATATTTTTCAGAAAATTCACACTCCAAACTACTAAAGACTTCAATTTTATTCGTTAGATATTATTATAAGTGAAGTCTATATTTTTTACTTTTCTTGAGTCTTCTTGAGTCTGAGAGAGTGTGATTGTAAGTTGGATAACTATGCACACACACACTGGGGGAGTGAAAGCTTAATTTTTAAAACTAATCGTACAGTACAAAATCTACATCATACGGGACGATCTGTATTTTTTGTCCTCTATAACAAACCTGCCTGAATGAAATTTTTTTAAGTACTATTCATACAGTATGAAACTTCGTACTGAAGGATTTGAGGTACAAACGGCTCAGTTTGGGTTCATATTGAATCGTACGGGATGAACCGTAGATACGAACGGCTCGATTTGGGTTCGTACTGAATCATACGGGATGAACCGTAGGTACGAACGGCTCGGTTTGGGTTCGTACTAGATCATACGGCATGAACCATTCAATTTTTTGAACTGTTCGTACAGTACGAAATGTACTTTATACAGAAGGTTGTGATGTACAAACGACTCAGTTCTAGATTCGTACAAGATCATACCCGATGAACATTTAATATTTTAAACTGTTCGTACGGTACGATATACAATCGTACAGGATGATCGGAAAGCGTAATACTTGAATTTTTTAGTGTTTGGACGATTTTTCTTGTCCTTAGTACTTAAGGGTCCTAAAAACTGACTTGAGTGACTTCTTCTGCAAAATTTCTTCTTGAGAGTGAGAGGGAGAGTGATTGGGAGAGTGTTTGGGATTGAGTTTTGTGAGATCTTTGAAGATGAAATTATGAGGCGATTCATAAGGTTATCCAAGTGTGAGGATCTCATTGTTTGTACTTCAAGGTTCTTCCTAATCTCCTTGGAGGCTCTTGCAAGAAGATTATTCAAGAAGACTCTGATTCTTTGCCATCACCTGGAGAGTGAAAAAGGATGATTGGTTCTCTGCTAACACCTGGAGAGTGTGAAAGGATGAGTGGGTTCTCTACCTTCACCAGGAGGGTGAAAAAGGACGACAGTTCTCTGCCGCACCGGGATTTGGTGGAAGAAAGTTTTGTAAATGCTTCTCCGTCTTGCTGTGGGTACTAAATGAGAGTCACTTTGATTTAGTGCAATACCTGGAGAAGGAGTCTCTAGGGAGTGGATGTAGGTCGTGTTTGACCGAACCACTATAAATTTGGTGTTCTCTATTTCTTTCTTTTTTTTATTTTTCTGCATTATTATTTTTATGCTCTCTATTTTTCTGTGATTGAAAAAGTACATAATTTATAACTGTTCGTACTGTATGAACTAAAATCATACAGTACGATTTGCTAAAAGTTTTTAAATAAAAATCTTCTAAAATTTCAAAAGAATTTTTTAAAAGCACCAATTCACCGCCCCTCTTGGTTAGCCTAGGGACATAATCAATAGGTCTAAAACCTATTCGCACTTTCACGGGCATACTGCCTAACTCCATACATCAAAGGATTGACTTATGATTGTCAGATCTCTTCTTGACTACCCATCATCATCAAACCTCCATCCAGCCGTCGACACCAATATTCTTCAAGCTACAAATCTAAGGGAAATGTTGACTCATCTGGTACAAAAGGATCAGGTCTTTAACAAAGATTGACAGTCTTGCAACTCCTTTATGACAAACTTCAGATGAAGACTGGAGCCCACACCGGAGGATCGAGCCTTTATCGAATTTTGACGGCCTTCAGATGAAGACTGGAGTCCACACCGGAGGACCGGGTCTTTATCGAATTTTAACGGTCTTACGACTTCTTCAGGACAGCCTTCAAATGAAAACTGGAGCCCACACCAGAGGACCAGGCCTTTACCGAATTTTGACGGTCTTGCGACTCCTTCAGAATGGCCTTTAGATGAAGACCGGAGCCCACACCGGAGGACCGGGCCTTTACCAATTTTTTACGATCATGCGACTCATTCAGGATAGCCTTCAAATGAAGACTGGAGCCCACACCAGAGGACCGGGCCTTTATCAAATTTTGACAATCTTGCAACTCCTTCAGGATGGCCTTCAGATGAAGACCGGAGCCCACACTGGAGGACCAGGCTTTTATCGAATTTTGACGGTCTTGTGACTCCTTCACGACTCTTTCAGGACAGCCTTCAGATAAAGACTGGAGCCCACACCGGAGGACCGGGCCTTTACCAAATTTTGACAGTCTTGCGACTCCTTCAGGACAACCTTCAGGTGAAGACTAGAGCCCACACCAGAGGACCGGGCCTTTACCGAATTTTGACGGTCTTGCGACTCCTTCAGGACAGCCTTCAGATGAAGACTAGAGTCCACACTAAAGGACCAAGCCTTTTCCGAATATTGACGGCCTTCAAATTTGCTAGTCCATTTCTCTTTCAATTTACAAGAGAAATTTTAGACCAGCTCAAGAGAACTGTGCTTCTCTTTTTACCCCCAAGGGGGTATTTATAGTTGCTTAAGGGGAAGATAAAGAGACTTTCTAGAAAATTCTAAAATAAAATAAAAAGTAATTAATTAATAGAATTTTTAGAATTTTAAAAGGCAAAAATTAAGTGAAATAATTAGAGAGGAATAATTTTTGGTTGTATAAATATTTTTGGAATTCAAATTAATAAATAAAATGATGAATTTTATTTACTATTGCATGGGGGTAATTGCCTAAAAATCATAATATTTTAAAACTTCTAGGGGCAATTGCCTAAAAATCCTTGTAATAAGGACTATAAAATAAATGGAGGGGGACAAATTATCTAAAGAATAATATAACAAAGATTTTTTTATAGGGGGGTGTAATAGTCCAAACTTTTAACTATCGAGATATAGTTCACTTTGACCTAAGAGCCTCATAGTTTTATCATGTTGGTGTAACTTCCCAGTAGGTCACCCATCCCAGAATTGCTCTGGGATGAGCACGCTTAACTGTGAAGTTTCTTAAATAAAATTTCAGTCATTACACCAAAAGGCGCTTCATTGTTTAAGAGCTTAGTTTCTTTTACTTAAGGGTTTCACAATCTCCCCCACTTAAGTAACTAACGTCCTCGTTAATTAAGAGTTTCAGCGTGTGAGGGATGATCGATTCTAGTTTTGCGTGTGGAATCGTCATTGTGTGGGAGGAGGACTGTAGGTTTCATATGGAAGCAGGCTCGCAAGGCAAGAACTGTACGGGGCATCAGCAAATGCACGCTTGAGGCCCGTGTTGCGGGGTCAAGCGCTGGGCGCGCGTGAGCTCTGAAAGTGAGTAAGATGATGGTCACAGACTTGCGCGGGGTGGACATGCGTGGAAGCAAGCAGAGTCGAGAGCTCGCAATTGCGAAGTGCAGCGCGGACAACGTCCCAGGCCGCATAAGACGTGAAGGGGCTAGACTTGATGCGCGGGAAAACTCGTGTAGGCCGGAGTCGCACGTTGGCGCAGTATGAGCTCGATTTCACGCTGGGGGTTTTCTCGGGTGGAAATGTCTTTGGATTGGAGGGCATGTACAGTTTCAATTTTGGATGGGAGGACATGCTTACGAGTAGGCTGTACATGATTGGGCCTGTAGAAGCTAAACGAAACTAGATAAAATCACAGTTTTCCGCGTGTGACAGACGCAGGATTTGGCGGGGAAATGGCCAGCGAGTCTGTAGTCGAGCATGGGCGTGGATCGAGCATCTTGATTGGGCGTGGAACCTGTTGGAACCAGGATCTTTCTATTCTTGATTAAAGATCTATTTAGATCTTTTGATGTGGAGCCTCTAGGTCAGAACGCAGGCAGATCAACAAGCAATGTCGATTGGGTTTGGTTTGTAAAAACATCGGAGACAAAAGTTGCGGAGACAAAAGCAGTGAATCAAAGAACCTCATAGCAGAGCATGCTGGATAGATCGCGCATGAGTGCTTAAGAAACAGGCGCTGGACTCTGGATCAGATGAGTAGCTTGTGTGAAGTCAAAGATCGGAGCGCGCACGGGTGCCCGGGGAAGACGAGTGAGCAGGAGGGTGCTCGGTGCTAGAGCGTAGGCATGCCGCGTGGGATCTGGCACTGCATAAGGCTTTTTTCTTTGATTGCAAAATCTGGACCAATGTGAATATTGTTAGATTTGATCTAGATTTAATTTAAGTTTAAGTTGTTCCACAAGATACCACCAATGTCTAATCTATATATAGTTCATTTGCCTAATTTGTACCTCGAGAAAAATTGAATATATCTGAGTTTAGTTTTCTTCCAACACCCCTCTCTCCGTTCTCTCCCTCTCCCTCTCATCCAAGAGCGATCAAAGAGATCTCTTCCTCCTCTAAGAATCCTAATATATATTTATAGAACATGAAATGAAGATATATCACTTCACATAACTATAAGAAAATCCCTTTAAAAGTACTTTTATAATGTCAATAGCGCCCGTTTAAACATTTTTTAAGTTCTTGCAGTAATTTTAAAACCATTATTAAACAACTTCAAAAACGATCCGCATCGATCTAAGGATTTGTCAACAGATTTATAAGTTTCTTCGGGAAAGAAATTTAAAACTGGAGGTGTAGCAATGTACTGTATCGGAGGTGACCACATAAAATCTGATGTTTTATTGGAGTAGACGATCAAGATTACTATAATTTTAGGATAAAATGAGTAGAATCTTTAGAATACGAGAGATCAGCAATATGATCGATTGTGATCCTCAAATTTGCTCGCTAGCATGATGATATTTTAATCATGAACATTTACTTTCTTCGTAAAGAAAACAGGGCCAATATATATTATTATACTATTATTAAAAGAAAACATGACAAAAGAAGCTCAATCATCCAATAATAATTCTCAATTTTTTTTTTGTTTTAAAACCCGCCTACGGGCCTACGCATTAATATTCAAAAAATTATACAAGGCCCTTAAGGGGACCTCTAGCTCCCTACTGCTCGTCTCAGCTACAAAAAAAGTAAAAAAATACCTACGAATCGGTGGTCCCCGCTAAGCAAAATTACAAGGAAATTTAGTCTAGGTCGGCTAGAAGCCAGCACCCAAAATTATAAACTCCAAGTATAGTCATTCAGCTCTATCTTGCCACCAAAAAGATCAACCTCCAGCCACTTACAATATAGGAGTGCAAAACGAAGAGAAAGAACAAGTAACAGATGTACCTGCAAAACTCAAGTTACTCACGTTACTTTGACCGTTTCCCAGCAAGAAGTAAAAGACTACCATACAGGAGGCAGGCACACACATTGATCACTAATAAAATATAAAACTGTCCATTTTTCCTACATAAAAAAAAAAATCATCACTTCGTTTATATTTCTGAAAGCAACTACCCTATTTCAATAGTTTGTTGTGCTTTTAAGCTGATTTCTGAATTCAATTAATGGCATATAAGGGAACAATACTACAAGTTATACATTAATGTATAGTCCTACTATTTAGCATCTACAGTAAACAAATAAGTTCATCTTTCAACATCTCTCCTAAGTAATAAATGATCATAAAGATTCCATAAGCAAGATGCGGATATCTTCAACAGTTGCCTAAACAAATTTCATGAGAATGTCCACCAATCTATACTTTTCTTACACCATTCTTAACCACTAATATATATTTTTATATAAATTGAATTGAAGAACTAATTGGAGGCTATTTATTCGCTAGGAATTTTACAAATTTTTTTTTAAATAAAGAATGTCCGTGATACATTCAGGAAGATGACCTGCGACAAGGAGAGCAGGTACCAAAGGGCACATCATATTAAAAAGGTTGATAGTCTACATCATCCAACAGATTGTCAGGGAATACTAAAACAAATATAGAAAACTACAACATAGAGTTGATTTGGTTAGGATTCTCATGCCGTGATAACAATAATGCATTTTAAAAATTAATTAGAAGAGATCGGGTCTGGTCTGCAGCCGGGTGGTCGACGGAACACGTTTCTCCCATCTCATCTGGGCTCGAATCCCCTAACAGTCCCAAAAAAAAATCAAAACCAGGCATTGTGGAAAGTAATTATGACTCTATTACTTATTAATGTGATGAACTCTTCGAGAAAATATTGTTTGCTAAACTGAAAATTCAAATTTAAAATACTCTGCTCAATATTGAAATTCACAATTTTAGACGGTTTTTTTTTCTTGGGACAGTTAGGTCAATTAAGGCACTCACACATGCATCTCATATGGAAGACGCGAATCTAAGACCTCTTGGTTGGTGGACAAAATCACAAAACTCTCAACCAACAGATCAAGATGAGCTGCTTTTAGAGTGCATTATATTGCACCGATTTAAAAACCATACAAAAATTTTAATTTTAACAATGATTTAGAACACTGCAATTTATAAAAAAAAAATTTATTAGCGACATTTTTAATGGCAATTCTTTGCTCCTGCTAACCTTCAACGAGCATTGCTGCCGACCCTAATTTAAAATTTTGTTATTAAAATATTTATCAACTCCTGTATGGTTAGCTGATTCTCAAGCAGTTCTTCGTAACAAGGTCATAATTTAAGTTATAAATTCATATAGTATTCATATAATACGCGTACGTATGAATTATTTAAAGAAATTTAAATAGTGCACTTTATAATTAATACTACAGAAATCTACTTTTCAGTCCATTGAAGAATACGATATTACATAGTCTTAATGGATACTAATTTGAGCTCATATGGGTGTAGTAGAGAATGTTAGAAAAATAACCAAAAGATAATGACAATAGTCAAGAGACGAATAGCAATCGACAGATGTTAATTTCATCAATGGATGGTAGTGATCAAGAGCTAATTGTATGTGATGGTGATCAAACTATAATGCTTCTGGGATGATTATCAAGCAATGATGATTGAGCAACAATGGTCAAGCAATGATTGTCGAGCAACAATGATCAATTAATGATGCTCAGGCAAAAGTTGCTGGTGGCGACCATCAGTGTTGACCGTTGGACATGACTCTAGAAATCTTCAAAACTTATAGCTTTCTCCTATTCCAAGCCATCTTCATGTGAAAAACATATGTCTATATATGACTTTTGGACTAATTAATATTTCGATAATTTGAGTCAAAATTTTCAAGTGGCATCTAATAGCCCTATTGATTCCATCAATCATAAACAAACCCTTAGATATTTAAGTGCCTTAATGATATTACAATTGAGTGATTTTGGACTCGAAGGATACCCCTTATTGAAATACTCGTTTCGACTATAGAATGTAAAATTGAGAAATATTTGATCCCTCAAATAGTATCATAAACCTTATAATTACGTTCAAATACTTGATTTGGGCCATTTGCACTCTCATCAAAACACTTTTTTGTCCTATTATGCTTCTCATAAAAAAATTTATTTCCATAGTAAGTTGTTGAAATTGGCCGGAGTTTTATTGGTCATGAATTTAATTCAAAAAATCTTCATATTAAATTATTACATAAAGATTCTTATTTAATCAGATGAATTTTTCAGTGACATGTAATACACATTTTCATATCATAATCCCAAATTTTTTAAAAACTCGTCTATTTACCTATTTTAAACATATTAGAATTTAATTTTATTTAAAATAAATTTAATAATTTTAGAATTAATTTAATTGAATAATTCATATTTTATTCAAAATTCTATAATAAATTATATAATACATGTAGATGTTAATACCTGACTCATATTTTTCTAACTTAGATCTTAAAATACTTTTTTTTACGACTAAAAGTTAGTGCAAGCCAAGCAATCTTGATCGTGCTTTCCTGGGTTTGGGCCACATGCCGTTAAATTCATTTGAGCCTTTAGGACCACTGCCTCTGTAGAAATGGGCCCGCAGACCTACGACAAATAAGAACAGCACATGCCAACTTCCAGCCTTGTACAGTAAAGCTTCCTCCAATAAGAATGAGGGCTCTTAAAAGCCAAATGAGTGAAAGAGAGAGAAAGAAGACGTACGCAACAGTGCCACTCAGCCTCTCATGTCTTGGCCAGCATGACCTTCCTTTGTTGGCTAAACATTCATGAAAACTTAGGTTTGTGAACGAGACGTTTGGGCTCCACAAACTTAAGAGATTAGGGCTGTTTCTATAAAAGGTGACCGTCCCGTGAGTTTAGAGTTCGAGAAAAATAGAGCCAAACCTTGCGAAAGAGGAGCCACTGATTCACAATCAGGTGACCCTCTTGACAGAGAGGGTTTGACAGGAATATTGCTGTGGTCTTTCTTTTTTTATTATGAGCATTGCTTTTAATAGTCTCCAACGGGCCAAGATCAGGCCCGCCCATAGATGCATGATAATTCTAAATTGAACTCCAATGACAAGTGGGGTAAGGGAAGCCCTACCTCTCATGTCTGTTTATATAAAGAGGGGGTAATAAATGCTTGTAAGATGCGTGACCTGCCGGTCTATACGAAGAGTGCTAATGATTTTCTCATGCTTTTTTATGCAAATAAAAAGAAGATATTTTCATGCAATGATATATTATCATAAATTCTTTGTTGGCATGTCACTTAAATTTTTTAATTATTAATATATCATCTTGTTATTTTAACTCTTAAAATTTGAAATTACTAGTTAGCTGAGATTATTTGAGCAATTCATGATTCATTAGAAACTTTAAGAAAAAGAATATTATTAATTGCAAGTGAGAAAATTCATGATCATAGAGAAAGTTTAATGTATTCGATTATTAGTTTTGTATGAAGATCAAGCACACATACAGATAAAAGAAAATTCGCAGGAGACATCGATATCTTTATGTGAAAACTCAAAAAGAGAAAAACTATGGGATTTGGCCTAATTAAATTGATTCTACTAGTATATGTTGTTGATAATAAATAACATCATTCCCATATTTGAAAAAGGTGCTGATATAATAAAGCAAGCATAAATAGTTGAAAATAAAGGAGCATTAAGGCATTTGAATTTTTTTTAAGAGATCGGTTTTGATATGTTCAATCATTCTCATTTGAGAAGAAAATGCTCAAGAAATTCATTCAAAATATTGGTGCATCAACCTTATAAACAACGACATATGTTAATATTAGTGACAATGGTGGGCATCAATGTTGGTTTTAACGATGTGCATCAGTCATCTAGTCGATGACATTAGTGTTGACTACATGCAATGGTGCTGGTGTCAACGATGCACATTATCCATTTAAGTGATGGCATGCATTAATGTTGGTGCGTGGTGACGACAAGCGATAAAGCCAATGGATGTTAATTTTAATTTCAACGATGTGCATAGGCCGTATAGGTGATGTCATGCGATGATGTTACTGGTGATGCTAGGCGACGAAGTCAATGGTGATTGGGCAATGATCTGACAATAATGATTGAGTGACAATAGTCTGATAGTTGTGGTTAGAAGATAAAGATCTGACGATGGTGATCTGACTCTAATTGGCCTACAGTAGTGGTCAATATTACTTCGTCGATTGTTTGGCATAGTTGGTTGAGAGACGACAGTAGTCGAGAAGTGGTGGTAAAATGAAGGACACCCAATTGCAGTGATCTAACAGTGGTGTTTCCGGTGCAATTACTCAATAGTAATGGTTTAGTAATGGTGGTTTGATGGCAGTAGTTAGGCAAGCAGTTGTAGCTCAACGGTGGCATTCTAGAGGTGGCTATTCAAAGCGATGGTTGGGTAATACCAATTTGAAGGTTGAGGTCAACTGGTAGTGATTTGATGGTGGAGATTAGGTTAATGATAAAGTTCAACCAATGGTGATATGATAATGAAAGTCGAGCTATGAGTCCAATATCGATTGTCAGACAATGGAAATTCAATAGTGATGGAGCACTACGAATTTTCATACATCTAAGCTCTAACATTAATTGTGATAGTGGGTAATAGTGATCGAACTTATAAACAATGACAAGCGATTAAGCCATTAGATTGGTGTTAGTGTCAATGATGTACTTCAACGTTATATACAATAATACGTACCAATATTAATAGTGGTGGTGGGTGATAAGGTTAACGTTATTGTTGTTGGTGTTGATGGTGTGCATGGACTTTATAAATGATAGTGTGCATCAATGTTGGTGACAATGGTAGGTAATGAAGTCGATCGACATTGGTGTTGGTGTCAAAAATGAGCAACTGCCTTATAGGTGATGTCGCGCATGGATCTTAGTGTTGAAAATGGGAGTTAAAGTTAGTGGACATCAGTGTTGGTGTCGATGGCATGTATCAACCTTATAGGAAATGATGTGTATTGATGTTAGCGGTGATGGTGGGTGATGAAGTCAACATGCATGGGGGGTTCTAGTCTCAATGTCATGCATCAACTTTATAGGCGTCTTGGATCAAGATTGGTGGTGATGATGGGGAACAATGTTTATGGTAATTTAAAAAGATGATGAGACGATTATGGTCTTAGGCAATGGTCTAAATATAGTGGTCAGATAATAATGGACTAACAATGATGGTTAGTGTCATTTAATAGTCTGACAAAGTTGGCTAGGCGACAGTAACCCATAAATGGTGGTCTGGCGACAACAATCTAATAGCGGTGGTCAGCCGGCACTAATCTAACGGTTATGGTGGGAAATCACAGACAATTGGGTGGGCAACGATGGTCTGGCGATGAGAGTTCGACATCAATAGTCGGGAAATTATAATCTGACATTGATGGTCAAATGGACCATAGTGGTCTTACAACGGCAATCTAATGATAATGGTCAAGCAGTGGTGGTCTGAAGGGGATGGTTGAGCAGTTGTGGTCTGACAATGGAGGTAGGGCAATAATGATCCAACAATGGTGGACATGTAGCAATCATCTGATTATGTTGGTTGGGCGATGGGAGTCTGATAATGGAGGCCAAGCGATGATGATTTTACGACAGTGGTCAAACGATGATGATCCCACGATGGTGGTGCACTATGACTCTTTAGACATTTGATCCCTCTCTAATCTCGTATCCTAGTCAGCCCCCCTTTTATGTAGAACACGTTGGTTTATTCATAGTTTCTAGGAGTGACACTCTTCATAAATATAGCTAGAATTCAAAACACTTATAGGATTGATTGTATTAATTCCCTTTATCATAATGTTTTTTTTTAATGTTTGAGTGCATTAAAGATGTCAAAATTAAATGGCAATGGACTCCTTGAAATTTTCTAGTAGAAGCGCTCAATTAGACTAACAACACATAAGATCCGATGATCATTTAATCTTTCAATCAATATGATGAAGTTTTCAATTATGCTTAAATGCTTAATTTGAAATCACTTGGACTCGAATAAAATCACTTTTGATGTCCTTGATTTCGTAAATTTGATCTTAAATTTACTGAAATAAGAGTGCAAATAATCCTAAATTTTAATCACAAAATTTTCAATTCCAATATTCATTGATATTTGTGCTTAATCAACATATTCACTTTTGATCAAAGGATAAAATAATAAAAATAAATGAAAATACTAAATAGGTTAATTCTTCAGGAGATGTTTACTTTAAATTAATCAAAAGTTAAATACTGATTATTTATTTATTATCAATAATGTCTAATGTGAAGCGATGCCAATTGAATAAATAACAGTAATTTATAATGTTAATATTATAGATCATAATATTTAACATAAACAAATCAATTAAAAATTTTGCGTCCTTTATTAATTAATTACTTTAAATATCATATTCAAAGTAAGTGCCTGCATAAACTATATCTTCATGATTAATTTTGACTTCAATTAAAATTTAACAGAGTCAATATAAAACCAAATATATATATATAAACAAAAAAGAGGACTCGGGACTGTGCTTGTGGGCTCCTGGCGCTCCGTAGATCTACCGTGAAAACAAAATTCAGGAGTTGTTTCCCATCGAACTGTAGAGGAGCCCATTTGATGGAGGCCATGCAGGCATTCTCATATTGCGCTCAAACAAAAAATGGTAAGATGACCGTAGTGGTCCCACGACCCACCTCCTCCGCACCAGTGGTATTCTTGTAATTCAACCCTACCCGGAATAAGGTTGCGATGCTGGCCGCCCCCATGGGTGGCCAGTGACGCGAGACCTCGCTTGGTATGGACCCACTTCTCCCTCCGCATTAGGGAAAGTGTAGAAAAACTGGTTGACGTCATACATGGGGATTCAGGCGAGAAGATTCCGACTGTCTCCGATGGCGTGGCTGCGCTCGGCCATCTCTCACAACGCCACGTAACCGCACCAGCGCCGCACAAATATCTATAGGAATGTTTTATTATCTTTTATTTTATTTAGAAAACTTTATCAGTAATAAAGGCTTATGAGCAATATTTTTTAGTATTTTAAAATAAAATGAAGGATTATAAGCCGATATTTTCCTATAAAATTTAATGAGAAATTTTAAGATCATGTCCTCTTGCTTAATATTTGACACAAAAGAACTTGGATGAAAATTTTCCGATTTTAATCAGAATAAATTTTAATTTTTGAAGGAAGTGCAATTCATTAATATTTAATTAATTTTATATTACACTCATTTAAATTTTAATTTAAGAGTTTTTAATAAAAATTTTGAGTTTATATGCCTCAAAATAAATATATTTTGACTAATATGCACAAAATATTTTTATATGATCAATATCCCTCGAACATATTTTTGAACAAAAATACTCATGTAGTGAAATGTGAGAAATAATTTATCATATTCATGTGAATGCTTGAATGTTAATATAACTTAAAATTCTCTCTTTCTAGTATCTTCTCTAGTGATCTTCTTCTTACTCAATTGATTGGAGTATTAACCTTATAATCTTTTTTTTTTTTTTGCAATTCAAGAATCCCCTCGACAAATACTTGCAATTTGATCAAAATGGTGAATATTAAATATTTTTGCTATTTTATGTTACAATGCATGCATTCATCATCTATTCTAATATCAGTAGTCTCACTTTGACGCCTCTTATCGTAAAATGAACAAAATAGTTTCAAAAGTTAGGTTTGAGCAAGAACTTCAAATACTAGATTATAACCATATGTTTGAAAATAAACTTTAAACAAGTTCTAACAAAATTACAAGCATAGCTTGAGGTTTAAATGATAGTATTAATCATATGTGATTTGACTCATGAAGGTTTTGGTTGTGCTTGGGCCATGTGATGGAGTGACTTTGAGTGAATGAGAGGTTTGATTGGATCACATAAAGTGATTTGGCTCAATTGGATCTAGTTTTATTAGACTTGGGCCCAGTTGACCAAGTCAACTATTGACTAGGTCAGGGTGACCAATCAGGTCCAAAACACTAGGAAAGGTGATCAGGTGATTTGAATGAAGTTCAGGGTGGGTTTGAAGCTTGATTGAATATGAATAGGGCTTAATGGTTGATCTGATCAACTATGATTAACTTGGTCAACCAGGTCAAATTAGGGGTTGGGTTTGTGCTCAACAAATTTGATTTGATCATTGGAGACCAAAGAATGTGGTCTCATGGACTAGAATGGTCATTTGAGTCAAAATGATCATTTGGACCCTTAAGGGCCATTTGGTCAACTAAGGTTGACTTGGTCAAACAGGTCAAACCAAATCCTGGGTTTGGGCCCAACAGGTTCAAAATGACACTTTCGACCTAATGGAGATGGTCCCATGGAATGGTGAAGTCATTTGGATTGAAATGACCATTTAAATCTTTAAAGGGCAATTTAGTCAAAATGGGTTGACTTGGCCAACCAAGCTTAACCAAGGTTGGAATTTGGGTCCAATGCACTCCTAATGATGTTTAGAATGCATTAGAGAGGGTTCCAAAATTTTATTTGATTAGGCCATGTTGAAGTTTGAATGAAACTTCAATTTTGCCCTTAAGGGGCATTTTGGTCATTTAGCCCCCTGGTCAATTGTGGGTTAACCTGAGCCCACCAAAGTATAATTTACTATTCAACATATCATAACAAAGGTAATTGATATGGTCAAGGGTTTTGGAAAAGGTCCCAAGATCAAATTTCACAAGATGACAAGTCTAGTGGCATAGGCTATAAATATTTAAAGGTTTTGTAACATTTGGATTTCAATTGAGTTTCTGGGATTAAAGGCTTTAGATTGGGCTCAAATTTAAAGGATTGACCCTAGGGACATGAATAATCAATATATAATTGACAGATCATGAATAAGGAGCCATTTGACTTAGTTTTGAAGTGATTGAAAATCACTAAAAAATGTATTTAGGACACGGGCCCTTAATCTTAAATTTTGGTCTAAAATTCTAGATTTGAGCTAGGTTCTAAATTTAATTGATTGAACTTGAATTTTCAACATCAATGACAATCAATTAGATGATTATTGATGATTGAATATGATTGAAGCTTGATTGAAAATTAATTGAAGATTGATTGAGGGCTAGATTAGAGTTTGATTGAATACTGGGTTTAGGTTTTAAGTGAAGCTTGAATTGATATTGGATTGATGTCTGGATTGAAGTTTGGATTGAGGTCTGGATTGAAGTCTAGATTGAGGTCTGGATTGAAGTCAGGATTAAAGTTTGGATTGAGGTCTAGTTTAAAGTCTGTATTAAAATATGGATTGAGATATGAATTGAAGTCTGGATTGAAGTATGGATTGAAGTCTTGATTGATGTCTAGTTTGAAGTCAAGATTGAGTTCTAGATGATTGATAACTAGATGATTGTCGACCACCAAATCAATAAGCAGGGGTCTGGACAGGTCCTGATGACCTCATATAAAAATGAGGTCAACACATATGTAAGGTTAATGTTCAAAATGTTGTTAAATTCATTCTGATTATGGATGGGTTTGGATTAAGATAAAATACTCTTAGAAGTGTTAACTTTGAGGTTAGCAACCATATGAATTATGATAAGAATACATTTGAGGGAAGAAATATTCAAATTAGTAGCTTTCCCAAAGACTAATAAAGGAGGTGGGAAACATGGTTGTCCCCTAATTTGATTCTAGCATAATCCTCAGGTAAGATCTGAGATTCAAAAAAATTTGAAAGGCCATCCATGATAATGCAAAAAAAAGGATAATGGACAACCTTGGCCTAAACCTAAAGTAGAGTTGAAATAGCCTTCCAAAGAGCTAGTAAGGCATATACAATAGTTAACATTGGTGATGTAGGCCTTAACCCAACCAACGAAGGTGGGGGAAATCCTTTTTGCTCCATTCTAAAAAGAATATAGTTCCTTGAAACCATGTCAAAAATTTTAAATATGTCAAGTTTAGCACAAAAGAAGATAGCTCTCCCTCTTTTTAAATTAACTCTCTCAGAGTTTCCATAGTGAGAATAACATTATTCGTAGAAATTCTATTCTGAATGAACCCCGATTAGCTATCATGAATAATGAAGGGCATTATATTTTTTAGCCTCAAGGCTAGGATTTTAACAATGATCTTGTAGAACATATTATAGAGAGAGATTGGTGTATAATCAGTGATATTATTTGCATGGTGGCCTTTAGAGATAAGGGTTATAATAGAGGCTTTCACTTTGTTGGGGACAAGAGGTTACAATGAAATGTTTAATAGCTTGGCAAAGAGGTGCCAATAATGTCCCAACAAGCAGTGTAGAACTCAAAAAGAGTAGCCATCCGAACAAAGAGTGGAGTTTTTAGGAGCTGAAAAAACAACATGCTTAATTTCATCTTCAAAAATAAGGGCGATAACAAAAGATATGAGGTGTTGAGGTAGTAGATTGCTAGAAGGAAGATGCAAATTGGAGGTGGATTGAGGTGCTCTAGAGTTGAAAAGTTTTTAAAAATTGTTTGAAGCATCCAAAGCAATGCCTTTGTGATTGACGAAGATACCCAAGTCAGTGGTGAGCTCTTTAATGCATCTGTGATTCCTTCTGCCTTTGATTTTCCCATAAAGAAATTTAAGATCGTCCTATCCATTAGACAACCATTTGGTCTTACCTCTTTACAATATCCAACTAGTGCAAAGTCATATAAAAGATTAAGAGCCCCATTTATATCCTTAGCTTTGCCATTGAGACTTGAAGTAGTCGATTCAGCTTGGGAGCAGTAAAGATTTTAGAATGGAGAATCTTAAGGTTTTTAATTGAGTGGGAGATGTGGTTTGAGGAAGCCCAAGATTTTGAATTAATGCCAATCTTTGTCATCCATAACTTATCATAAAAAGTGTAAATAGAATCACCATAGGAATTAGTGCAAAAGGAGCGAATGAGAATGTCCCAAAACTGATTTAACTTGATCTAGAAGTTCTCAAAGAGAAATCTGTGACTTCCAATTTGAGGAGCTTGGGTATTAATAATCAAGGGGCAATGATCTGAGCGTCTAAGGCTTTTAATTTTATAATAATAAAAGGGAAAAGCATCTAACCAAGCCTCATTAAACAAAGCCTTCTCCAATTTGATGTAAATAGGATAATCAACCTTATTATTATACTAAGTGTAATAGTGACCTACATAAGAGAGTTCCTTCAAAGCCATATCTATTTTAGCCTAGATACGATCGAAGTTTTATGAGGATCCGAATAAAGTCTTTTCTACTTAAAACTTAAATAAAATTTTTAGGCTCACATAGAAACTCTAATGATCTAAGAAATAACTCGGGACCGCCAAGAGTTAACATATATTGATATTATTACTTTCTCTTTTGTATTAGGCACCTCCCCGCCTGTGTGTTCTAACAGACCACCTGGCCTATTAGGGTGTAATTCTGTCAATGGGATATTATGCAATCTCTAGGAAAATATATATTTTCTAAACCTAATTTTAAAACTGCTTCATAATTATTTTATACATTTGGGTCAATTAGCATGCATTGCATTAGATATAGATTAAAAGAGTCTAAAGTTTTAATTATATTTTACTTTCAAGTATCATTAACCCCATATAAGTTGAGGGGCCAATTAGGATTTGTCTTAGATGTCAGCCCCTAATTTCTCAAAATTTAAATAAAGTCCCTACCCATCACATGGTTTTAAAGTGCCTATGTGGTTAGTTAACTCCCCAATCCAGGTCGAGGTAAGCCCAGATTTATACTTCATTAGATATGTTCGGATCACTACTTTATAGTACCCAATTTAGATCTAAGTTCTGAGGCAGATTTAAAATCTTAAATTCTTACCCTCCGAGAATATAATCTTAAATTTTTAATAAAATATCAACTCAAACATAAAAATGCTCTCCTAAAATATAAAGCTCAATATAGGGTACATTGAGGTTGCCTATGAGCTTCTCAAAATTCGATACCTCATATTTTTTTCTTTGGCTCACTAAGAACTGTTCAACGTTGAGTTTTCTCCTTGAAAAATTCTTACTTATTTCCTTATCTTTTATTTTATAATCAAAAGGTACGAAATCATTACTTTAATCGAGAGTTTTCTTAGGAACACCCATCTTAGGATATAATTAATTATATAGGCTTGCCCTCTATAGGGATTTGAGAACTCTAGATTAAAATAAATATTATTTTATTCCTATAAAAAAAACATCTTTGAGAATGCAGATATCTTTTAAAAACTCATTTCTAATTTTAAATATGCTTGTAGAATGTTATTATTATCTTTTCAGATAATATAACATTCTACTTGTTATATTTAATCTTAGAAATGATGAATTTTATAAAATTTA
Source organism: Dendrobium chrysotoxum (assembly GCA_019925795.1). Taxonomy (NCBI): domain Eukaryota; kingdom Viridiplantae; phylum Streptophyta; class Magnoliopsida; order Asparagales; family Orchidaceae; genus Dendrobium; species Dendrobium chrysotoxum. The sequence goes on from CM034313.1 coordinate 76,063,050, forward strand.
TTCTTGTTTTAGATATCTTGAAGAATGTTATGTTCATCTTTTAAGATGATATAATATTTTTCTTGTTACATCTAATCAAAAGAATGGATGGATTTTCATTAAGAAAAACATGTGGGAAAAAATTAATTAAATGCCACGTAGATTTTGTGTACAGTTATGAGAGACTGATACAATATTCTACAATAAATTCAATATCAAAATAGAGTTTTAGAAAATAATATTTCTATGATCAAACATAATTCAAAGAATAACATATTATCTCGGAAGATGAACATACCATTCTATAGAGTGTGTATAAAAATAGAAATAAGGTTTCAAAAATTTATCCATCCTTTTGATTAGATATAACAAGGAGAATATTATATCATCTTAAAAAACGAACATAACATTCTTCAAAACATCTAAAAATAAGAATGAGTTTTATAAAATTCATCATTTCTAAGATTGAATATAACAAGTAGAAAGTTATATTATTGAAAAGACAATAATAACATTTTACAAGCATATTTAAAATTAGAAATAATTTTTAAAAGACATTTGCATTCACAGAGATTTTTTCTTTGTTTTATAGGAATAAAATAAAGTTTATTTTAATCTGGAGCTCTCAAATCCCTATAGGGCCAATCCCTTATAGTTAATTACATCCTAGGATGGGTGCTCCTAAGAAAACTCTCGATTAAAATAGTGATTTCATACACTTTAATTACAAAATAAAAGATAAGGAAAGAAGTAAAAATTTTTCAAGGAGAAAGCTCAACGTTGAACAGTTCTTAGCAAGTCAAAGGGAAAAAGTAGAAGGTATCGAATTCTGAGAAGCTTAGATGCAACATCAGTCTACCCTATATTGGGCTTTATATTTTAGGAGAGAATTTTTATGTTTGAGTTGATATTTTATTAGAAATTTAGAATTATATTTTCGTAGGGTGAAGGCTTAGGATTTAAAATCTGCTTCAGAACATAGATCGAAATTTGGTACTATAAAGCAGTGACCCAAACCTATTTAATGAAGTGCGAATCTAGACTTACCCTGGCCAGGATTGGGGAGCCGGCTAACCACCTAGGCGCTTTAAAATCATGTGTCTGATCTCTTTATGAAAGATGGGTAGGGCATAATTTAAGTTTTGAGGAATTGGGAGTTGACATCTAAGATAAATTCTAATTGGTCCCTCAACTTATGTAGGATAAATGATGTTTAAAAGTAAAATATAATTAAAATTTTAGCCTCTTTTAATTTGTATCTAATGTAATGCATGCTAATTGACTCGAATGCATAAAATAGTTATAAAACAGTTTTAAAATTAGGCTTATAAAATATATATTTTTCTTAGAGATTACACAATATCCTCTTGACAGAACTGTACCCTAATAGGCTAGGTGTTCTGTCAGAACCCACAGGCGGGAAGGTGCCTAACAAGGAAGAGAAAGCAATAATATGTATATATGTTGACTCTCGACGGTCCCGAGCTTACTTAGTAGATCGTTAGAGTTTCTATGTGAGACTAAAATTTTTATTTAAGTTTCAAGTAGAAAAGACTTTATTGGTACCCTCACAATATCAAAGACCATGCTATTAAAAGCCCAAAGATTGCATGACGACAAAGGAATACCTTCAGGTTTTAAGAGGCAAGTCTATAGCAATTATAATCACCCATAAATAACCAAGGATTATTCTGAATATACCCAAAAGATTTAAAATTATTCCACAAGATCTCCTTGTCAGCTTGAATGTTGGAAGCATAACATACAGTGAGGAAGAAAGAAGCAATGGTATAACAATTAACAATGCCATGAATAAATTGGTGATCAATGATAATGGGTTTAAAACTGATAGCAGTCTTATTCCATTTGATCCAAATTCTCCTGAAGAATAACTTCAATAATATATTCATAACACCATTTAAACATTATAAATACTTACTATATCATTGTGAAACACTTCATCTAATTTAATTACAACATCGTGATCTTTTTATTAGTTATAAAAGGAAATCTCCTAATGAAAGATCGAGAAAACATCAATTGTTATGCGAAGAAATAAAATGATGTGCATGAGGGAGCTAATAATGGCGTTATTGTATTTTTGAGCGACATATATAAGGTTATCTGCCTTTTAAAATATTTTCATCAAAAAATAACTTTAAGTGATATATGGCCAGATATATGTAAAAATATATTAGATCAAATATGAAGCATATAAATTTAATTTACCCTTTTGAAAATCATCAAGGTCAAATTTTCATTAGATTTTTTTTTAATCTTCTTTTCTCAGGTTATAATTACTTGAAGATGATTAGGCATTTACATTTTTGCTAGCCCTTTTTCTAATCCGTAAGTCTATGATTGATTGTTTCTTTTATTATAATTGAGCTCAGGCTCTCGACTATTAAAAAAAATTATGGGGGTTTACATACATACCATTTTATTTCATGCTATTTACATATCTAATACTTAAAATTTTAATATTACACTCTTAATACTCATATAAAATTTTAATATCAAATATATCACTCCTATATTTCATTCTTATCACTCATACCACCCTATGAACTTTCATATTTCATTCCATACACCCATATTTATTCTATAGGTGGTAGGTATGTAATATTAAAATTTTAGGTGTTAGATAAGTAAATAGCATGAAATAAAGAGGTATGTATCTAAATCCCTCAATATTCTAACTAAAACTGGATAAAAAAAATTATAATAATTAAATTTGTTGCGGGCAAGAATATATGCGGCAGTAGAGTAAGATAATATAGCGACTTAGCAATGTACGTATATCCAGCACACCAACAGATATTCGAGAGAGAAAAAACACCAGAAGCGTTTTACGTGGAAAACCCGAAAAGGGAAAAACCACTGGGCAAGCCCATATGAGAAAATTCTACTAAGTTTGAATGAATTACAAAGCTTGATTCACCCCTTTGTTGGGAGACAGTGGAATTATAATAGATTGGAGAATCGGGCAAAAATCCAGCAATGCGGGAAGAACTCCGGAAACGGTCGGTGAGGATCTCTAGCGATGATCAGGGAGAAACTTTGGCGACGGTCGAGAAGAAACTCCTCCGGTGGTCGGCAAAAACTTCGGCTGTGATCGACAGGAACTCCGGCGGTGGCCGGTCGGTAGGAACCCCGGCGGTGGTCTGCAAGAACTTCGGCGGTGATAGGCAGGAAATCCGGCGGTGGTCGGTAGGAACTCTGGCGGTGGTCGGCAGGAACCCCGGTGGTGGTTGGCAGGAACCCCGGCGGTGGTCGGTAGGAACCTCGGCGGTGGTCGGTGGCAAGAGGGCTCCCAAATTCCTCCCTTTTCTTTCTTCTTCTCCTCCCTCCTCTCGTGAGAAGAGTGGGGGCTATTTATAGTTTTTTGAGAGTGGCATGACTTGTAAATATTTGGATGTTCAAGGTCAAAATGTGAGTGGTTTGAATGGACGGCCGATATTGATCCACTTGATCACGAACCGTTTAATGGTCATTTGAATGCCTTAATGGTATCAGAATTCAGTGATCTTAGGCTTGTTGGATTCGTCTCGTCGAGCTGCTCGATTTGACTATAAGCATGTCATATTTAGAGTTTGTTTGATATTCCAAATTGAGCTTTGAATAGTTCAAATCTGCTTTGAACCCTTGATTTGGGCTCATTTGAGCTCGAATCTATCTTATTTTGGTGTTGATGGGTTCGTTTTTCCGAGACGCTCAGTTTGACTATAAGTTTGCTGAAATCAGAGTTTGGATGGTCTCTTATTTAATTTCGAAAACTTTCAACTCAATTTTGCTTCAAAATTCGTGCTCGATCAAGATTATTTTTTAACTATATATCAAAATTTATTTTAAAAATAGAACTAATCAAATTTTATATTCTATTTATTTAAAATTAATTTTAATAATTATAAAATTATTCTGATCAAATTTAAATTAAGATATCTGGCTAGAATTTTCCCAGCTCCTATTGGCACTAAGATGAGCCGGACACCAACTAATTCTTATTCTCATCTACGGCAACTAGTTGAAATGGACTGATGGTTCCACGGGTCGCACAAGAACGCCTAGCCGTGTTTCCTGCGGAGTTGAGGCCGTTGTCATTGACATGGTCAGTGCTCGAACGCATAGGATATTGACTGAAAATAAAAGGGACATTTATTTGGGAGTGTTTTTAGTGTTATATATTTGAAATATATAGATTTAAAAAATTTAATTATTTGATTGGAATAAATTCAAATTATTATTTTAAAGAATTTGGAACTCTCTTGATAGCCTATTTTTATTTATTTTTCCTAAATCACATGAATTGGACAAATTCAAAATACACATTGTGAATTGCTATGCTGCAACCCCACAACTCTGCACCCAATGCCACATCTGCCTCTGCACCTAATGTCGAAACCATTGTAACCTTGCGTCCTTGCTCGATCATCACTCGAACCACACGCCGATGCCATTGCAAACTCGCTCGTGGGCTTAGTCATCACTCACTTTCGTCTCTTCTAAGATCTATCTATACCTCCATTCTCTCAACCTTTGTCACAAGACCTACATGCAACGCCTCTTTGCACGACCTCCATCCCTCTCAGTGCCTTAAATTTATTTATTATTGGCATTATTTTAATTTAAATTTCTTGTAAGTTCATCCGAATACAATAAAATTATCTTCTAAATTTTTATCACGACCAATCAAATAAATTTAAATATTCTTATAAATACATTATTGTTACTATACATGATACTAAAAGTATTCCTAAAATCTAAATACTTGTCATCAAACAGATGATGTATTATTAGTATAATATCCGGCTGGTCGCCGCAGCAAAGTTGATTATATGTTATGTGCTATCAATAGCCTAGGTAGGCTACTTTACATGGACCATGAAAGCAAGGCCTATGCATGTAGGGAGGATGCTTTCTATAGTTGAGTCAATAAGAGAATGAAGAAAAGGTTAAATTGCACCTAATTGGCCATAATTTTATTTAATCTGTAGAATGTTTTACATAGGCTAAGGCGCTTCTTTGAACTATGAAATAACTATCATGCATAATTAGCTCCATGGTAAAATATGATAAAATGATAAAATCATGGAGCTTTTGGCATATAAATATCCCCACTCCTACTGGGATGTGTCGTATGATATCTTTTTTTTTGGGTAAAATTATGGGCTTAGCCCGTTTTCATTGATGTAAAAAATTACAAGTAAGGAAGAAGGTAAAAACAAGAAGGAGGAGGCCAAAAAACAAAAACAAAAATTTGGCACTCAAATCTACCTAGCAAAAAAAAACATTGGTGAAAGGAGAAAAACAAAAACTTCACCAAGAAACAGCCGAAGAAGGCAGAAGCGATAGCGAACAGGCTCAGGGATTGCAACATCCATCAACCCGGTTGCAAAAGCTCAAGAAGAACTGCCATCCAAAGGAGTAAATGAGCAATCCGTCATCATAGCCTCAAAAAAACCCTCACTGAAGGGCACACCAGAGCAGAGAAGGTGCGCCAGCTTCAGACCCCATGCCCGAGAAATCGGAACCGAAGGCAGAATATGGCAACAAAACATACAGCCGCACGAGGAGCCTATAGCAATTCCAGCAGGTTGTGCCCATTCTTCCATTTTAAGACTTTAGAGAAGACCGCAACTTTAATCTTATGGCCTAAAGTCAGTGAAGAAGCAAATGTATTCCCAAATTTCCTTTCATTCCTTTCCCTCCAGATATGATAAACAGAGCAGCAGATTAGGAGATAGTAAAGAGGCCTGGCAGATACACGACCCACACTAGCAGTGTCAAAAGCTTGCAGGATATTAGGCCTAAGAAGGTGGGAAGACATGCTGGGTAGGACCATAGAAATAACCTTAAAAGAATAGTCACATTCAAAGAAAAGATGAGAGACAGTTTCAGCATGTAAATGGCAAAGGGGACAGGAGTTGTCAACAATAATTCCTCTAGATAGCAAGGCATCAGCCGTCTTTAAGCCCCCAGTTAAAGCCATCCAACAGAAAGAGGAAAAACGAAGAGCATAATGTTTATGCCAAACATAATAATGCCAGTTAACCTTCTCCATATCCCTGTACAGGTAATTATAATAAGACTTGTGTGTATTATCAACCCCATTACCCCATAACAGGCAGGCTTTAGCATTAGGTTCCACACGAATGCTTGAGAGGGCAAGGGAAACAGCAGGTGGGAGTTCAGGAGGAACCTCCCACCCGTGCTCCTTCAAGATTGCAGTAATATTAGCATTGTTGGGGAAGTGATTCTTGATAGCCTGTAACTCACTGATGTCATCCAGCAATTGCCCATTATACCAGTGATCCCAGAAAAGGGAAATAGGTGCACTTGAAAAAACATTGAAGTGGAAGTTGCCCTTAGCAGAAGTGGCATCCATATGAATTTTCCTCCAATAGGCAGATGCTTTGGTACCCGGCGGTTTCCAAGGAGAAATATAATTGTAAAAAAACCAAGAGGAGAGTGGGCTGCTTTGGTTATAGATTCTCCCAATGAGAGAGCAGTTATAACTAAATTGAACAGACTGAAGTGAAGGGAGACCAAGCCCTCCCATACACTTAGGCTTACAAGTGTTCCTCCAAGAAATCATATGCAATTTTCTGCCTGTTGCATCACCAAAATAGAGAAACTTAGCACACAGTTTTTCTAATTGCTTGATAATGGTTTTAGGTATAATAGCTCCTCTGATCCAATATGCAATCGTATTCCAAATAGTGTATCGGAGAAACTGAAGCCTGCCAACAAAAGACAAAGCTTTGGCTTTCCACCCAGAAAGTTTGAGAGAAACCGATTCCATCAGTTTAGAGAAATGAGAAAGCTTAGGTTTGTAAGGAGAAACCGGAATCCCAAGATAAAAAAGGAAGGTGGAAGTGGTGGGAATGTTGAGAGTGGAGGAAATGATGGTGGAGTTTTGACAGTTAGGGGGTAAGATAAGAGTGCTCTTATCAAAATTAACATCCAAACCAGAGGCATCAGAGAAACGTTTTAGTAATTGACAGAAAATTTCACAGTTGTGTACATCAACCTTCCCAAAGATAATGAGATCATCAGCATACATTAGATGGGAGATCCTAGTCCCATCCACATTAAGAGCATCAAAAGTAAGCGCCTCAGAGGGAGAATCCAGGAGAGAGGAAAATGCATCCATGACAATAGTGAAAAGGTATGGACTTAACGGGCAACCCTGCCTAAGCCCAGCAGAAGAAGGGAAAAAACCCATGAGGGCCCCATCTATGCATAAAGAGAACCATACATCCTCAATACAAGCTTTAATCCACTGCAGAAATAAGTTTGGGAACCCCTTCTTAGCCATCCTAGCAATAAGGAAGTCCCTGGAGACACTATCAAATGCCTTTTTAATGTCAAGCTTGGCACCAAAAAGTTTGTACTTAGAAGAATTCCTACAATGAAAAAGGATATCATTGGCTAAAATGACATTGTCAGTAGAGATCCTCTTATGGATGAACCCGATTTGATTTTCTTTAATAATATGAGGCATAACAGGTTTCATCCTAGCAGCCAAAATTTTAGCAATGATTTTATAACTGGTGTTGCACAGAGAGATGGGTCTGAAGTCCGTGATAGCCTCAGCATTACTGGATTTCGGGATGAGAGTGATGGCAGTGGCCTTAGCTGCCCTCGGTAGGTAAGGATGATTGTAAAAATATTTGATAGCATTGCAAACTGTAGGACCAGTAACCAGCCAAGTGGATTTAAAAAACTCAAAATTGAAGCCATCAGGGCCAGGGGTGGAATTAGAAGCTCCAGAAAAAACAGCCTTTTTTATTTCTGCATCAGTAAAAGGTAAAGTAAGGGAATTGAGGAGTTCAGCAGGAATAACCTTACCCGTGGGGAATAAGGAAATGTCAAAATCTGGACGGTTTGGAGGGTTGAAAAGTTGTTGGTAGTAAGAAATGGTGTCATTGATGGCCTCGGAGACAGAGAAGGCAGAATTGTTCATGGCAAGAGAGGTGGCAGTTCTCTTATAGTTCCTCCTCAACTGAATCCTAGAGTACAGGTATTTAAGGTCGTCTTCCCCATGTTTACACCATTTAACTTTTGCACGCTGAGAAATCCAAGAATACCACAGAGAGGAGGCAGCACCCAGTTGCAGATTAATGTTTTTAAGAGCTAGAGAAAGATTGACATAATTGCAATCCGAATTCAAACTATTCAGAAGCTCCTCTTGCTTTTTTTGGAGATCCTTAAGGTGGCCAGCCACCTTATTAGAATTAGCCCAGCTTTTACCTCTAATACTAAACTTGAGGTGCTTGAGTTTGGCACAAAGATCAACAAAGGGATGTCCATTCGATTTCACAGAAAAAACTTCAAGTAAAGTATACCAAAACTGTTCAAAGTTGACCCAAAAGTTTTTAAAAAGAAATCTATGAGGGAAGTAGCAGATGTTGCCAGCATGGAGAACAATGGGGCAGTGGTTAGAGCAGTCGGGATTTTTAATCTCATAGTAAGAATTTGGAAAATAAGTTAACCAACTATCATTAACCAGCATACGGTCAAGCTTAATGTGAATAGGACTATCCGTTCTCTGATTGTACCAAGTATAGAATGGCCCAATAGAAGCCAAGTCATTCATCTTGCAATCAAACAGAAGGTTGTAAAGTCTCTAAGCATGCAATGATGTAGGACATTCCCACCAAGTTTATCCGAAGGATACCGACAACAGTTGAAGTCTCCCATAATCACCCACGGGATGCCATCAGAGGGGTTGATGCTCCTAATCTCATCCCAGAGAATATTCCTTTCCTCCTGATTATTGGAAGCATAAATAACAGACAGAAGAAACGGCTTGCTAGTACCAAAAAGCACCATACCCGCAATCATTTGGGAAGTAACAAGAGAAGGCTCGAAGGAGAGACTATCAGAAGACCACTTAATCCAAATTCTCCCAGGCACAGAACAGTGAAAATTGTTGCAGCTTTTTTCTTTATCATAAACCAAATGAGAATTGAAGAAGTTGGAATCAGAGAGTGAAGAAACATTAATTCTATTTTCGAGAACACAAAGCATATCCAATCCAAGAGATTGGACCAGTGATTTACAGTGGAACACTTTTTCAGAGGAACAGAATCCTCTAATATTCCAAGCTGCAATGGTAGGACAGATCATTTAGGTTTGGCAGTGAGGGTGGGCGGCTTCTTAGTTCCTTTACCCCTGGTGTTTTTGGGTAAAGAGGTGATATGAATTTTGGAGTTTTGGAGATGGGGGGAATCTGGAGGTTGGTGGTTGGGGGAATCATTAGGATTGGCGGGAGGGGAGCAGTTTACCTGAAGAGCAGCAAACTTGGTATTGTTCAGGGTTGGGTGACAAAGATTCTCAGGCTCACCTAGGCTCTCCTCAGTAGGAGAATTGAGATTAGGTAGAGAGGGGTTAATAAGAGATAGCTCAGCTACATTAATTGAAGGGATTGACATGGCAGATATAAGCCCATTAGAGCCAGAGCCTACTAGAGGGGCATTGGAAGTAGCAGGGGGGTTGGGGGTAGTGGAAACTTGAGGGGGAACAAAGATAGGCGGGGCGATGGTAGATGACGGTGTGGTGGAAGGAGGTTCCTGCTGCGGAATAGATGTCCCAGCGGAAGAGTCTCTGTTACTGGAAGTAACTTTCGAGTGTTTCCTGTGTGGATTCCGAGAGGTGCTGCGACCTCTACTGGGAGGGTGGTTAGGAATATTGGATTGAGGATTGGTAGGGCAGTGGGATGAGAGGTGGGCTAGGGAGTTACATGAAGTACAAGGAGTGGGTTTCCATTCATATTGGATCTGTAGCCTAAAGATATCATCTTCTATTGAAATGGGAACCGTGTCTGGGAAAGAAGAAGAAGTGGAGACTTGAATGCAAACACGAGCATACGTTAACCTAGTTTTTGCAGCTGTCAAGGCATCAACATCTATTGGAATACCGATTTTTGAAGCAATTTTTGAAATGCCCTCCGAATTCCAGCAAACCAGGGGGAGGTTATGAATCTTAACCCAAATAGGAACTGAAGAGAAATTTTCCCTGGTGGGATGGAAGTTTTTTATCCATTTTTTAAAAATGAATGGCTTACCGTGAAAAAACCAAGCCCCCTTAGACCATACCATTTCATAGTCTTCAACCAAAGAAAGCTTGAAGAGAAAAAAACCATCTATGAGAGCAATCAGCTGGAAGGTACCTTTAAGCTTCCAAATCCTTTTAGCCGTAGCAAGTAGAGCTTCGTAATAGGGACGCTTACCGATAGAATACCCAATGAGCGAGAGGCTCCACTCCGTCAGGGGTTTCCAGAAGAGACACAACTAGAGAAGGGGCGGAAGGACTGGGAGCAGCAATGATATTAGACCAAAGCCGGTCTAAGGCACGGGGCACAGCGGGTGAGGTGGTAGGGGAAGGTATGGCAAGAGGGGGGAAGTCTTGTGGTGGAAAGGAATCCATGGTGCCACCGGCGAGGGCCGGTGGCGGCGGCAAGAGGGTGCAAAAAGGCGGGACGGGAGAGCGGCAGAGCGGCTAGAGCGGCTAGGGTTTTTTCCTCCTTAGCAGTTTATTTAATCTGTTGAAATGCATGTTGTCGTATGATATCTTAGCTATTATGTATAATTTCTCCCGTGGTTATATGTACTTGACTGATCATGACGTATTCTAAAACAAATCTACATATATATACTCGTGGAAGGTTTGGACAAGTAGGAGTAGGGTCTGGCCAGTGTGGAAAATGACCCTCACAATGACAGGTATGCTTCTATTTATGCTCTAAATCTCAGTATTTACAAGTGTTACTTTTAATTGAAATAAATTAAAATTAATCCGTAGATCTATGTGATGACTAAAATAATGAAATTAGATTATTATGTTATATATTTTCATGTGTATAAATTGCATTATAGATTGTTGATTTTTAAAGCATGTATGAATTGAATCTTATTGCGTCCTGGAATATTTGTAGTGGTAGAGAGTGATATATTTTAGCATCTTAGCTTTGTATGAAGATCCATCACACAAATAGATAAGAGAGTATGATTATAGAGTTTATAAGGGAGATCATAATTTTTACATGGAAACCCCTAAAAAGGAGAAAAACCATGGGATCTGGCCCAGTTTGAATGAATCATCTAATTTTTGCAATTGATTACAAATGAGACCCTTCCTTAGAAGAAAGGTCTTGCTCGATGTAGCAAATATACATCATACAAAGTACATTATATGCTGGGAGGTGGAAGAATCAACGTTGATATGTTCGTTTAGGGCGGCAAAACCATAGTCAGAGAGTGATGTAGGTCGGAAGGACCATAGTCAACGGACAACCGTGGTCGCAAGGACCGTAGCCAACAGGCGACGGAGGTCAAAAGGATCATAGTTGGCGTTGGTGGTTGGAAGACCATAGTCGACGGGAGACGGAGGTTGAGAGGACCGTAGTTGGGCGACGGTGGTCAGAAGGACCGTAGTCGGTAGGTGACGGAGGTCGAGAGGACCGTTGTTGGGTGACGGTGGTCTGAAGGACCGTAGTCGGTGGTCGGAAGGGCCGTAGTTGGGCGACGGTGGTCAGAAGGACTGTAGTTGGCGAGCGACAGAGGTCAGGAGGACCGTAGGAGATCGACGAACGGGTGGAATTCCGACGGCAGTTGGAAAGAACTCTAGCGAATGTTCCACGAACAGGCGGAAGTTCGGTAATGGTCGGCGAACAGGCATAAGTCTGGCGGCAATCGACGAATAGGCGGAAATCTGGCAATGGTCAATGAACAGGCAGAAGTCTGGTGGCAGTCGACGAACAGGCGAAAGTTTGGCTGTAGTCAGGAAGAACTCTGGCGGTGGTCGACGAACGAGCGGAAGTCTGGTAGTGGCCGACGAACTGGAGGAAGTCCGGCGGTGGTCGCCGGATTGTGGAAGTCTATCGGTGGTCAGCGGAAGTCCGGCGGTGGTCGACGGACTAGCGGAAGTCCGTCGGTGGTCGGGAAGAACTCTGGCAGTGGTCGGTGGACAAGCAGAAGTCTGGAGGGGGTCGACGGACTTGCAGAAGTCCGGCGGTGGTCGGCGGAAGTCCGTCGGCCGTTGAGAAGAACTCTGGCAGTGGTCGGCTGACAGGCAGAATTCCGGCGGTGGTCCGCAGACTGGCGGAAGTCCGGCGATGGTCGGCGGACTGGTGGAAGTCCGTCGATGGTCGAGAAGAACTTCAGCGGTGGTCGACGGAAGAGCGGAAGTCCAGCACTAGTCGGTGGATTAGCGGAAGTCCGCCGATGGTCGGGAAGAACTCCGGCGGTGGTCGGCGGACGGGCAAAAGTGTGACGGCGGTTGGGAAGAACTCCGGCGGTGGTTGGCGGCATGCAAGCTCTCAAATTCTTCCCTTCTCAATAATTATGGACCGTTTATTAATCATTTGAATGTCTTAGTGATATCAGAATTCGGCGATCTTGGACTCATGGGATTCGTCTCGTCGAGCCGCTCGATTTGACTATAAGCATGTCACTTTCGAAATTCGTTTGGTAATCCAAATTATGATTTGAACTTTCTGAAAGTGCTCTAAGTCTTTGATTTGGACCCATTTGGGCTCGGATTGAGTCGGATTTGGTGTTGTTTGGTTCATCTTTTCGAGACGTTCAATTCGACTAGAAGTTTGCTTAAATCGGAGTTGGATGGTCCCAGATTTAATTTTGAAAGCTTTCAACTCAATTTTGCTTTAAGATTCGTGCCCGAATTTTTGATGATATATCAAATCTGAACATTCAAGAATGTTTTGTGCCGGAATAAATGTAGAATCGATTACGAGTTCAATTTAAAAGAGAAGAGAAATAACGATGATGCATGCAAGTGGGTGAAGCAGGGAAGGAATAGGATTTGATTGCGGTAAGGATTTCATGAGAGAAGTGGCTAATCCCGCTTGGATGTCTGCTTAAAATTTGCGAAACTGAAGAGTGGTGCAAATTAGTTGTTTTGTTAAACATGGAGCTTAAACTGGTTTAAGTCCGATTTAAACTCCAATTAAACAAGCCCTCAAACTGGTTTGAGCTATTGCTGAAGACTACAGGAGACAATTCTCTGCTACTTAATTTTTTTCAATCATTAGCTTATGGGGGGCCATCAACTATTTTATTATTGTCCCTAGTGATTCATTTTTTATTTTTTTTTAGTTTGTACAGTTATGTGGAGAGAGAGCAATATCTTATTATTTAATAAGCTTATGCAATTATTTTATTTTATTAGTGCATTGTTTATATAAGAATTAGGAGCAAGGAATCTGCTTACATTAAATTTACTCAAAGCTTGGATATCTTAGGTGTGACTCTCAAAAAAACAAACCTTTTTGCAAATAACTTTTCCTTTAGCACATTCCCCACTCTTCCTCATTTTCTGGTCCTCTGTTCCCTAAATCCTTATCTTATCATCCGTGATTAATTAAAGTAAGCAAATTGATGACTGCAACGCTTTTGTTCAAAGTTTATAGAAAAGATATCATCAGAATTTTGGGCTCAATTAGCCTGCAACATTGAATGAGTGCAACCTTCTTTATTGGGAAGATGGTATAAAAGCAAAAGGGGGAAAAAAAGGTTAAAAGCATGATGAAAAATATGCATGTTATTGACATGCAAATCCACCACTTCTAATTGAGATTCAATGTTACTCAAAATAGGGAACGATACTGTAGCACCATAGCTGAGTATCGGGACTTCCTTGTGGTGTGACCCGCATTTTGCTAGCCCTCTCAAAAATAATAATAATACTCCAAATATTTTAAATGTATTTTTAATTTAATTTGGTTTATAATTATAAAAATACAAAATGTAAAATTTTATGACATAGAAAAGTGGAGCCTATTTCAAAGTGCGCCCAAAAAGTGCAAAATTTAGGGCAAAGTTCAAATTTAACCTCTTCACTCAAATATGATTCACATAGAGTCAAATGTGATAAGATTTAAATATAATATCACTCAACTATAAGAGTGTAACACCTTGATCTTATGTGTCCATTGCTAATTTGAAAGCTCAATTGGCCTATTGATCAAACTAGACTTGATGAATTTAGAAAGTCAACACAAAATCAAACTAATTTAACTCATAGATTGAATGTAGGAGTTTTAGAGATGTTGACGTGCTTAAACCACTTATCTAGTTGAACAATAATTGGCCGCCTTAATATATATATATATATATATATATATATATATATATATATATATATATATATATATATATATATATATATATATATTGCTCGGACACAATTAACAAGGAACCCTTTGATTAGAATATGATCGGATTACCCTAAAGTTGCTTATTGCCGCCAAAACCCAACTAAACTGATTGAATTCACCCCTTGGATTCCCAAAAATCAAATTCTTTTTATCATAATACTACGATAATAATTATTCTTCATTCCAACTACTTAGCGAATACCCCATGGTAATTTCAAATATAAAAAAGATCGATGTTGGAACCTAAAGATTCCCCATTCTCTTCAATGACCTCTAACAAAAAATCTCTATCACTCATACGGATAACTACCTTATAATACATCAAACAATTGATCAATTGTACAATTTGGCTCTTAATCACTCCCTAGTCTGACATGTGGGCCACTAGATTGCCTCTTTCAAAACCAATTCTTTGTGGTTTATATCACTATTCATGTACTAACATCATATTGGTTAAGTGCTTATAAATACCCACATCCTAGGCCATCATTAGTAGGATAAGAGCTCAACCTACACTAAAACTCTATCATACTATAACCATAAAAACAATGAGAAAAAGTTATGTAACAAAGAGATTTATATTAATCATCTTCCTTTTAATTGGAGTCATTTTCTACTTGTCTCATAATGGACATTTAACATCGGCCAAACCAAGTAATAATCTTAGGTATATCATCGCATCTATTTCTCTATCAATATTTACTTCCACTTTTCAATTTCTTAGTATATCAATACTTCACTCCATTATGAAGAGACCTAACTCAAGCACCCAACCTCTCATCAATATAGATTGAATATCTTTAGTTGTCATCTTTTATAAATCAATGAAGACTCGAGCTTTCCCATTCATTAATCTCTCTTAACATATTATGCCCTTTAAAATCTCTTAGTACTCTTATTAAGGATGTTTAATTTGAGTTGGGTAAAAATTTAATAAAGGAGCATCCCATCACCACTCTCATTTATGCTCCGAGAGGCAATGGTATGTAAGGCTTGTCCTAGCCAACTGAGAAGTTTGTGACCATGTCACAGTTCTTGAAAATCTCCAATGAGATGGATCTCATACTATAGTCAATTCTTCGTTGTATTGACCTAATTTCGACTAGTACTGAAAATTTATGACATCATCCACCTCTCATCAAATTATCATTCATAAGAGACCTATTACATCATCATCAACAACATTGATGACATGCAACTCATTATCTTATAAAGGAAAGATTACTATTTAATTATCTTAATAATGTTGCAAAAATCACCTCTTTATTATTTAAATATGTTAATATGCATTTAGTGATGCTTTATCCATTGCATTAAACTAAATAATGATAACTAAATTGTTCCTCCACCACTATTGTTACTCAAGCCAACTCTTATATGATTATACTATGCAACTAGCTCAAAATAGGAGTAAAAATGCATGATTTTCTAGCATGGCGTGTCTCATAAATAGATCCTTCAACAAAAGCTTTTTTTCACAATTATTTTGATTTTATTAAGATATTTATAATATTAAAAAGAAAATATTAGAAGTAATTTTAATAAATATTTAATATAATTGTTGCATCCTGGAATATTTGCGGCGGTAGAGAAATATAAAGTTTAATGTCTTAGCTTTGTACAAAGATCCAATACACAATCAGATAAAAGAGAGGGTGTAGCATTCATAAGAAATACCAGAATTTTTACGTGAAAACCCCTAAAAAATGGGGGAAAACCATGGGGTCTTGCCTAGTTTTAATGAATCCACTGGTGTCTGCAGTCGATTACAAATGAGCATTCCTTGGGGGGGGGGGGGGGAACCTTGGCTTGATGTAGTAAATATACATCATATAGAGTATATTACATGGTGGGAATTGGAAGAATCAGTATTTACTTGTTTGTTTGGTCGGCAGGACCATAATCAGCGAGTGATGGAGGACGAAAAGATCGTAGTCGGGTGCATGATGATAGTCGGAAGGACCGTTGTTGGTGGGCGACAGTAGTTAGAGGACGACGAAGGTCGAAAGCCTATAGTCGGGTGACGATGGTAGGAAAGACCGTAGTCGGTGGTGATAGAGGTCAAAATGACCATAGTTAGTGACGATGATCAGAAGGACCATAGTCAGTAGGCGACAGAGGTTGGAAAGACCATTGTCTAGCGACGAAGGTCAGAAGAATCGTAGTAGACGAGCGACGAGGTTGGAAGGATCTTATTCAGAGGGCTACCGAGGTCGGAAAGGTTGTAGTCTAGCGACGGAGATCAGAAGGACGATAGTCAGTGAGCGACAGCGGTCAGTAAGACTGTAGTTTGGCGATAGAAGTTGGAAGGACAGTAGTTGGCGGGTTACAGTGGTCAAAAAGATTATTTTCTGGAGATGGAGGTCAGAAGGACCATAGTCGGTGGGCGACAATGGTCAGAAAGACCGTTGTCTGGCAACAAAGGTCGAAAGGATCTATGACAGTCAGTGGCCAGGTGTAAATCAGACGTCAGTTGGCAGCCCGGCGTAAGTACGACGGCAGTTGTTGGCTGGGCAGAAGTCCGGTGAAAGTCTAGAGATAGTCAGTTGCAGGTTGGTGGTCGATGAGGAGATTGGTGGCAAGAGAGATCTCAGATTTTTTTCCCTCTCCTCTCCTCTTTCCTTTTTCTTCCCCCTTTGCTCCCTCCTTCATTCCCTTTCTCAATGAAGAATGAGGGGTTTATATATAATTTGTTGGGAGTGGTATGACCAGTAAATAGGAAGGAGATCAAGGGCATGTTATGAGTGTTTTGAATAGACGACCGATATCAACTCCTTTGATTATGTATCATTTATTGAGTGTTTGAATGCCTTAAGGATGTCAGAATTCAACAATCTTAAGCTCGTTGGATTCGTCTCGTCAAGCCACTCGATCCGACTATAAGAATGTCACATTTGGAAACCGTTTGGTCATTCAATTTATGGTTTGAACCTTCCAAAGGTGCTTTGATTTTTTGATTTGGACCCATTTGGGTTCGGATTGGATTGAATTTGATGTCATTGTGTTCGTCTTTTTGAAACGTTCAGTTTGACTATAAGTTTGTTGAAATCAGAGTTCGAATAGTCCCAAATTTAATTTTAGAAGTTTTTAACTTGAATTTGCCTCAAGATTCGTGCCCGGTCATGATTAATTTTTGATTATATATCAATAATATAAAATTATTAATAGCCTTTTTAAAGGATGTATCCAACAATATTGAAATGAATAGCCAACTTTTATATCTTATGGTATATGTATCGATAGATATTCCATTGAGCCAAATAAGGTAACTAAAAACATTCTTTCTAATTTTCATAATATTATAAGAATATTTAGTTCACTTTGCATCATGAATTTTTCATATTCTAACAAAATTGTTTAGTTTAATTAAGAGATTCTAAATTGATTTTTGCAAAACAATAGTTATAATTTATTATTAAATTATAACACTGTCGTTGCCAAGTCTCAACCACTGGATGAGAAAAGTGGAGGGTTGGGTTCGGTAGTCGACAGCTAACGTAAAACTTGTCGAATAATCTTAACATGAATCCTTTAATATATTTTTTAATGAAGATGGTGAGAATGTGATTGACTTTAGCGACCTTAGCACCCAAATGAAAATAAAGGTTTTTGTTTTTATTGGTGTATTTGTAAAATTGAAATAAGAGAGGATTTAAAGAAAATGAAGTGTTAAAAAGTTGTTGGACCTGATGATATTCCAATAGAGGTGTTGAAATGCTTAGGAGATGAAGGAATCTCTTGGCTTGTTAAATTTTTAAGATTATTTTGATGACTAAAAGTTTGTCAGATGAGTGGAGAATGAGTGTGTTGATTCTTATTTTTAAGAATAAAGGTGATGCAAAAGATTATGCAAATTATATGGAGGAATTAAGTTAATGCACTATAGTTTAAAACTATGGGAGAGAGTTATGAAGCATATGTTACGGCGTAATACTAATGTTTTTGGATTCATATCGGGTAGGTCAACTATATAAGCTATTCATTTATTGAGAGGTGTGATGGTGTATAGAGAATAAGGAGGATCTGCATATGGTATTTATTGATTTAGTAACTGCTAAGGAGAGTTCTAGAAAAGAAAGGGGTTAATAATTTTTATATTCAAGTCATTAAGAATATGCATAAAAGAGCTGTTACTTGTGTTCAAACACAAGGTGGTTTGACCAAGTATTTTTCCTATTTCAGTTGGATTACATCAACGATCAGTCTTAAGCCCATATCTTTTTTGCTTTAGTCATGAATGTTCTCACTAGACATTTGCAAGAGGTTGTACCATGGTGTATGCTTTTTGTCGATGATATTCTTCTTGTTGATAAAACTAGAGAGGGAGTTAAAGGTAAACTTGAATTATGGAAGTCAACCTTAAAGTCTAAAGGCCCTCATTTGACTAGATCTAAAATTGAATATATAGAGTGCAATTTTAATAATAATAGATATAGTGGGGGGCTTTGAGTAGATCTAAAATCAAATAACTACATAGCAATCTCCACCTTGGTCCAATTTTAGGATCAAGGAACCACTTGTGCACTTGTTGCGATCTGACTGGCTCATTACACTAACTCAACGAGCAAACCCGTTGAACCAAGCCCAATCCCACTCGCTAACGGGCTCCACTGTGCATTTTGATCGATGACTCAAACTGGCCATCATACCTCCCCTTCAACCCACGAAGAATTCTAATGGTATCTGCAACACTGGGCTCAACCACATAAACCTGTTGGAATCTTCTCTCAAAGGCTGCATACTTTCTGTATTTTTCCAATTTTATGGCTTCAATGTATCACAATTTCCCCATCGCAAGCATTGGCGCATTCTCTACTTCCTTAAGGATAACCTTTAATATTTCTTCAAACTCTCCAATGTACCTTGCTCCAGCAACTAACACGCCCATGTAGAGAGCAATTAGCCTCACATCCACAAGATTGCTTGTTATATCACAACTCACGATTCTCTGAGCCAAACCCTCAACAACTGCTATCTTGCCAACCCTAGGCTCGCCGATGAGGACAAGGTTATTCTTGGTCTGACGAGATAGAATATGAACAACTTCGCCGTATCTCTTCATCTCGGGTAATCACCAGATCAAGCTTCCCATCCTGCTCGACGACGTCGCGACTATAGGTCTTAAGTGCTTGGAAATTAGTGTCATGTGAAGAGCTGTCCACCTTCTTGTCTGCCTCACACAAATAAAATTGTGGCCCTCTTGTCTTGAATCTCCTACGCACAATCACGCATCACGAACCCACCGGCATTCTTCCTTCGACCCGTGCATGCCCCACACATGATTTGCCTGATCGCTTACTCACTTTCACCAAGCGCAACTCCTAGTCCCACAGGTCCAACCCGAGGCTGCCTATCTGGCCCATTGTCACTCCTTACGGAACCACCTACTATCGTAGCTTTACCCACACGTCTGCCCATGCAACCAATCTCTTCATGCAATCACCTGATCCTGGCACAAGGTTGCACTGTGCATGCCTACTCATGTGAACTAGTGACCCGACCCATCGTGCCCTGCTCATGCACAGAATCACACTCGATCCACCCGAGCGCGTTCGCCCGCTCTCATCATGCACGGCCCAACATCGATCTTGTGGTCTGTGTACCTCCAATCCGACTCTCCTGCCTTCATCAAACCCTGCACCAAACCTCCCGTGCCACCCTCTTCCGTGGCTTCAAACATAGAACCGAGATCTTCGTTTCTCCTTCTTGGATAAGAACCTTCCTTCTTCCTCGAGATTGCCTCAATAAGGCTCTAATACCACTTATTATATTTGTAGCAGAAGGAAGAAGATGGATCTTGTTGTTCTTGGATGAGAGAGAGGGGCAGAAGGGAAAAGAGAGCAAATATGGATCTTTATTAATTCAATTAGGCTTACAATAGAGGATCTCAATACATCAATTGGGCTTACAAGTGGATCTTTAAAGTTTGAATCCACTTACTCATTTATGATCTTATGTGAGTAAATATTTAATTTTAGACCGTAAGATCATTACCTGATTCATAAAGTTTAAGGCTTCATTGGAGACGACTTTCTTATTGCTTCTTAAAGAAGCTTTCTAGCACAAAAATAAGCAAAAAGAAATCCATCCCAAACGAAGCCTAAGCATCATCTCTTACAATTTTTTTATATCTAATATGTCTATGAAAATTTTGCATGATTATAGCACAACTTAGAGGCAAAATTTAATGGAAAACTTCTGGAATTCAATTCAAGATCATCTAAACTCCAATTTCAACGAACTTATAGTCAAATTTAAAGTCTTGATAAGACAAATCCAACAATGGTCAAAGTGGTCTAATCTGAGCCTAAATGTGCCCAAATCAAACACTTGATGCATAATAGAAAACTTCAGCTATTAATTGGATAACAAAATATAATAATCTTTAAATTTTATATGCTTATAGTCGAATCAAGCGGTTTGACAAGACGAATCCAACAAGCTCATAATCTTTTAATTCTAACATTATTAAGGCACTTAGCTGCTAAGAAAATACTTCATGATTAAGATAAATAAGGACCGTATAATCGTAATAACCCGTATTTGACCCATATAAATAATTTTTTCTGGAGTCATTATAACTCTAAATTGTAAATCGTTTTCGCCATAGTGTTGTTATTGTAGTATTTTACTTGCACGAATTTACTTGTCCTTAAGAAATTAGCACCTATCGGTACATATGAGGATTTTGAGACCGTTAGGTGTCCGTTTTGCAAACTTATTTCACAAATATTTTCTAAATAAAATGATTTATTTTATGTATATTTTTTATAATTTTTAAAGTCGTAAAAGAATCTATATGAATTTTATATTTATAATTAATTAAATTATATAATTAAATAATATTAAATTATTATTTATTTATAAATATCAAAATCCATTATAAGAATTTATTAAATCCATTTGTTTCTTCCTAAGAAATCGGTTAATAGAGAAATGATAAGAGGAAATAAAAGAGAAATATAAGAGAGAAAAAGAAGAAACTTAGATTTGGAAGGTCGTGGTGCGATTTTCGTTAGTCAGGCCAGTTGGGATATTTGCTCATCTCGCTGTAAGGAATATTTATCCTATTTTAGATTTCAAAGATTTTATAATTTTGATATTTTTCTGATCAAATTTATGTTTCTGTTACTAAAAAATGTGAATAACTTTGTATTGATAAAATTTTCTCCTTGTAATTTTTTATATATTATAGAGATCGAGATTATGACCATTCAGAGTATTTCTTTGAGATTTTTTATCAGGTAATTTTAAAAATACAGTGATTTTTTCCTACTCAAAAATTTATTTTGATGTCTAAAAAATAGTGATTTAGTTCAACTAAACCTTCAAGATTATTATTTTATATAATATCTGGTAATTTGATTAAATTATGAAAAAGTGAATTTTTGCTCAGTATGATTTTTTGTACATTTTGATTTTTTATATTATGCTCAATTATACTTTATTTGCTGCAATATATTATAAATGAATATGGATATATGCTTGAGTAATAGCTGGTCGCTATTACTGTTATAATATTGTGATAATAATATACATGTTATATAAAAGATAAGTAAATACTGGTTAACTCGTTGGTTGGAAACTGATTAACATGTACATGATGGTGGGCCGACGAACTTTCCTTTAAATAAAGTGGTTTGGTTTTATCCTCTATTAATTCACGTGATACACTGATTAGGAGTTATAAAAAGATTATTACTGTGCCGACGGATAAAGAGTGATGACTCTATTTAATGAGCCAACAGTTTACTAACACTGAAAAATATTGTGATAACTAAGACTTCTTACTTGTTTAGTGTGACTACTAAAATACATATTTTGAGGTATTATTCTTATTATTGTACGGATTTATTAGTACTATACGAATTTATTATTATTACATTATTCTACTACTTCTACTACTAAATTATTATTATTACCGATCTACATACCGATAATATTTGATAATATTGATTCAATGTACCTAATACTAAGCATGTGATGCACTAAGCACATGATATAGGAGGCCTAGATAGCATATGTACATTCTTATATGATTTAACTACATTGATTTGATTTCAACAGTCTTTGTTAATATTTTGATTTAATGTTTTATCTGATTTCTATACTGATTAATTTTACGAATACGATAATTGCTTTATAGATTTGATACTCATACTGGCTTCTTTCTTTACTGGCTTCCATACCGTAAGATTTTACTATTTATAGATTCTACTACTACTATATTTGAGTTTTACTATTCTTGTATTTATTCAATGTTCATATGACTACTACTACTATGATTTAATTTTTAATATGCATATTGCTCTTTTACTGTACTTTAAATTCAGTAATAGATTTTGGTTATCTGTTGGACTTTTTAGCTCATTATATATGGTTAAATGATTTCGGGTTAGGGCAGGGGAGCAGGAGTGTGAGGCTGGTCAGGATTCTTCAAGTTTTATTTCTTTTTTTTTCTTTTATACTCATGATAGAGTAGTTGTGATATGATTGTGTAGATCCTGAGTAGTGTATATAATTTTTAGGAATAAATACAGATGTGTACAATAATATTTTGAATTATAGAATCTATATATTTTTTTATTATTATTGATAGATGATATTAGATAGCTCTGATTGTGATTTATTAAAAAAATTAAAAGAATAATCTTTCAAATTAAATTTTGGGTCATCACAATTGGTATAAGAGCATAGTTGTTGGGAGAATTGATTGTTACCAGAGCTGTAGGATTTGATTTAGAGTTAGGTATGATGGATAGTTTAAGGTGTATTAGTTTATATATATAGTTGAATGACATGTGATAGAATGAACTATATGGCTATATGATTTTTGATGAGTTTTTATTTGATTTTGATTTAATTTAAGTTTTGATTAGATAGATTTGGTTTATATCGATTTTGTGCCTGAATCCTTAAGGTAAATATCGGGGACAACATTTTCTTAAGGTGAATAGATTGTAATAACTCATATTTTGATCACGTAAATAATTTTTTTGGATTCGTTATAACTCTAAATTATAAATGGTCTTTGCCATAGTGTTATTATTATAGTATTTTATTTGCATGAATTTTTTATAATTTTTGGGCGCCGGTGAAATTCTTTAAGAAATTAGCACCTATCGTTATAAGTGAGAATTTTGGGATCATTAGGTGTCCATTTTGCAAATCTATTTCATCAATATTTTCTAAATAAAATGATTGATTATAATAACCTATATTTTGACCTAAGTAAATATTTTTTTAGAGTCATTATAACTCTAAATTATAAATCATCTTCATCATAGTTTTATTATTATAGTATTTTACTTACACAAATTTTTTTTTAATTTTTGGATGCTGGTGAAATTCTTTAAGAAATTAGCACCTATCAGTACAAGTGAGGATTTTGAGACCGTTAGGTGTCTATTTTGCAAACCAATTTCATCAATATTTTTTAAATAAAATGATTGATTATAATAACCCATATTTTAACACAGGTAAATATTTTTTTCTGGAATCATTATAACTCTAAATTATAAATCATCTTCGCCATAGTGTTATTATTATAATATTTTACTTGCATGAATTTTTTTATAATTTTTGAGCTCCGGTGAAATTCCTTAAGAAATTAACACTTATCAGTACAAGTGAAGATTTTGGGACCATCAGGTGTCCGTTTTGTAAACTGATTTCATCAATATTTTTTAAATAAAATGATTTATTTTATGCATAATTTTTTATAATTGTTAAAATCCCAAAAAATTTAGATGAATTTTATATTGATAATTGATTAAATTATATAATTAAATAATATTATATTATTATTTATTCCTAAATATCTAAATCTATTATAAGAATTTATTAAATCCATTTATTTCTTCCTAAGAAATCGGTTAACAAAGAAATGATAAGAGAAAATAAAAGAGAAAGATAAGACAGAGAAAGAAGAAACCTTGATTTGGAGGCTGCGATGCAATTTTTGTCAATCGGGCCAGTTGAGATATTTGCTCGTCTCTCTGTAAGAAACCTTTATCCTATTCTTGATTTAAAAGATTTTGTATTTTTGATATTTTTTTAATCAAATTTATTTTTTCCTTACCGAAAACGTGAATAACTTTGCATTGGCAAAACTTTCACCTCGTAACTTTTTATATGTTATAGAGATTGAGATTATGAATATTTTGAGCATTCCTTTATGATTTTTTATCTAGTGATTTTGAAAATATAGTAATTTTTACCTACTCAAAAATTTATTTTGATATCTAAAAAATAGTGATTTAGTTTAACTAAAGTTTCATAATATTATTTTATACAGTATATGATAATTTGGTTAAATTCTGAAAATATAAATTTTTACTCAGTATGATTTTTGTACATTTTGATATTTTTTTTGCATTATGCTCAATTATGCTTTATTTTCTGTAATATATTATAAGTAAATATAGATATGTGCTTGAGTAATAGTTGGTTGCTATTACTATTATAATATTATGATAATAATGCGTATGTCATGTTAAAGACAAGTAAAGATTGGTTGACTTGTTGGTTGGAGACTGATTGACTTATACATGATGGTGGGCCGACGGGCCTTCCTTTAAATAAAGTGGTTTGGTGTTATCCTCTACTAATTTACGTAATATACTGGTTGCGAGTTATAAGAAGATTATTACTGTGCCGACGGGCAAAGGGTGATGACTCTATTTATTGAGCCAACGATTTACTAACGCTGATACTAACACTAAAAAATATCATAATAGCCATGACTTCTTACTTGTTTAGTGTGACTACTAAAATACATATTTTGAGGCATTATTCTTATTATTGTACGAATTTATTAGTACTGCATTAATTTACTGTTATTACATTATTCTATTACTTCTACCACTAGATTGTTATTATTACCGATCTGGATAACGATACTATTTGATAATATTGATTTAATGTACCTAATAATAAACATGTGATATACTGAGCACGTGATATAGGGGGCCTATAAAGCATGTGTACATTCTTATATAATTTTATTACATTGATTCAATTTTAATAGTCTTTGCTAATATTTTGATTTAATGCTTTATCTGATTTATGTATTGATTAATATTACAGATATGATGATTCTTTATAGATTTGATACTCGTACTGATTTCTTTCTTTACTTGCTTCCATTCCATAGTATTTTACTATTTACAGATTCTACTGCTACTTCATTTGAGTTTTACTATTTTTACACTTATTCAATGATCATATGACTGTTATTATTATGATTTGATCTTTAACATGCATATTGCTCTTTTATCGTGCTTTGAATTCAGTTATAGGTTTTGGTGCTCTGCTGGGCTTTTTAGCTCATTATATGTGGTTAAATAATTTCAGGTCATAGTAGGAGAGCAGGAGTGTGAGATTGATCAGGATTCTTTAGATTTTATTTCTTTTTATACTCAAGACAGAGTAGTTGTAATATAATTATGTAGATCCTGAGTAGTGTGTGTAATTTTTGGGAATAAATATAGATGTGTACAGTAATATTTTGAATTATAGAATCTATTTTTATTGTTATTACTGATAAATGATATTAGATAGCTCTAGTTATTTTTTATTAAAAAATTAAAAGAATAATTCTTTCAAATTAGATTCTGATGCATCACAATAATATAGTGTTTTGAATTTTGGCCCAATTTATCAAACTACCCATATCAAAAAGCTATAAAGAGAGTCTTAGGGATCATTTGGAATTGCTTTCATGCTTCTTTCTAATACAAAATTATATAGTACAAGACATTTTGTACTAAAAAGTTATTTTAGAAGTCAATATAAAAGATGTCCCAAACGAAGCCATAGTCTCTATAATAAATGGGGAGTGGAAGTGCTGAGTGAAGAAGAAAGCTCTCTTATATTTTCTAGCTTTCACAGCTGAGATCATGACTAGTTCTTGCCGTCAACGACCATCACCAATAATTGTCATTAGCGTCTCTAGACTTCTGCCAAAATCAAACTCTGTTGTTGAGTATTAACTTTCCATCTATGGATAATTGATTTGTGTAATCATTACAGAGGAAATTAGACACTTGTTCTCAAAGTAATAATATCTTCTTCAATTGTGATGAACGAAAAATTATTGCATCTCCTAATATATAATGGATTTTTCAACTAAGTTAGGCCCATGATTTTTTCCCTTTCCAAATTTTTCACGTAAAAAAGTTATAGTCTTCTGCAATTTTTCTTTGTGTGTGCTGATTTTTTATGAAAAACTAAGACTCAAACATATACTCTATAGTCATGATTTTTCTAGCAAGTGACAATATTCATTATTACTTTCAAGTTATATATTTTTTTGTATGAATCACAATATCGAATATAAAAATTTATTTTCAAATACATCACATTTATTGTTCACTAATTAAAGTTATCATCTATTAGGGTATATCTAAGAAAATTCTCATCTTGGTCTAATTATGATTGACATCATATAATCGAAGTCCTTCATATGCCAATACGGGTGAGTTAGTAATATTCAATACCTTATTAATTATTTTTCATAATTCAACTCCACTCCATATTGGTGAGGGATTAGATATTCTACTCCAATTTTAAGGAATCAATTTTTATCTATTCTAAATGCATTAATAATATGATAGAACATCATATGAAAATCAAGCAATTATTTTTTTTATTATTTTTCATTATTAATGATCACAATAAATCATGAAATTTAGGCAACCCAATTTTTTAGCAGTGTTGCATCATGATAACTTGTTGTACGTTAGAAAATCACTAATTATCTACATGAGCACTATTTTTCTTTAAAAGTTTTATTTTTTTTGTACACATGACCACTTCATCTTTTATAAAATCTCCAACTCATCTATCAATAGTTGTATGTATACTTTTATTTTTTTTTTCTTTCTGATTGTATGTACTAAGAATAATAAGCATGGAAAATATTTAAATGATAGTCAAATAAATTTATGAGAGAGATTAAGATTTTATTTGTGATAGTTCTTTTATTGATTTTCAAAACAATTTTTTAGTACAAAAATAGCATATAAAGTAATATTTTGTTCGGGATAACTATTTTTTAGTACAAAAATAATTTTTTTATTAATTTCTTAAGTAATTTTTTTAATTTTTAAATAAGATATGATTATAATAACATCTTATAGGCGACCTTCTTTTATTTAGATTATATTTTATAGAAAGGTTAGAGTTAATGATTTTCTCTTCAAATGTTGAAGGCCTATTTAACCTAAAAAGATTTAAAGAGGAACTCGTTTAGTGCTTCCTAGTAGACTCTGAGTTTATTTGATATAATTGTAGCGCTTTAAAAAATTGATTCTGAAGTTATGGTTGGAAAATAGTTTAATTGTTTTAGTTATAAAAAGTAGCTTTTCATCATATATATTTCTAAAAAATAATGAGAATGTAGTAAGAAAACAGTAGCCAAATGAAATTGTGGTTGTTGTTTGAAAAATAAAGCGAAAAAGCTATCACAAACAAACCCTAAGTAGGAAGGGCAGGTTTTAAATTTTATTAAATACATTAAGACATTGAAAAATTATTGATGAAGGATTTCACACACAAAAATAAAGAAACTTATCATACATTGATTTCAATAGAATTTCATTTAAACGGCACTATAAAACGTTTCATAAATAATAAGGCATCTATATTAATTACATCTTATTTAAGATCTAGTTAATCTTCATTTCACCTTTGAAGACAGATAGTACTATAAATAACTATAATCTTATCCCTCAAAGGGCCATCATATAAATGATAGAATAGCTAATGAGAAGCATAGAAGATCATAGCATGAGAGAATTAATGGTCATTGTATTCATAAAGGATCTCTATTCATATTCTTTTTCATCTAATAAAGAATTGCTCTTGACCCTTCTCATGGGCCTCTAAATTGGATTCAATCATTTAGATATTATCATTCCATCAATGAGTGTATTGTCACAATATCGTCAAATTGCCTCCTCACAGAATATATCTAATACACCTATTTTTTCATTTTCTAACTCTCTTAATGATAAAATTTCTCTCATCCTAACTAGTGAAGAATGAATTTTCACTAGGGAGAATAAATTTTTACTGAAACAATAACTTCAATTATAAGAAACATGATATCTTTTTTTTATTTTTTTTTTATTTATATTTTATAATAATTATATATATATATATATATATATATATATATATATATATATAATTTTAAGAAAATAATGAATATATTTTAAAATAATTTAAAACAATGGCTTAAATTTGTAATCGTATATGTAAATACAAATAAAAAATTACAATTTGAATAAAAAATGCTACTTTCCAAAAACTTTAGCTAATAATTTATGCCACATAAACAATTAATTAAAAAATTAATAAAAAAAATCTAAGTGTTTCCTTTCTATTTTTTTAAAGAGTATTGATGTATCGCCAAAAAATCATCTTGATCGGGCGCGAATCTCAAGGAAAAACTCAAGTTGGAAACTTCAAAAATTATTTCGGAGACCATTTAAACTCTGATTTCAGCAAACTTATAGTCGAACTGAGCGTCTCGGAAATACGAATCCAACGACACCAAATTCGGCTCAATCCGAGCCCAAGTGAGTCCAAATCAAGTACCTGAAGCGCTGTTGGAAGCATCAAACAGCTATTTGAGTTACCAAACGGTCTCCGATTTTGACGAGCTTATAGTCGAATCGAGCGTCTCGACGAGACGAATCCAACGAGCCCAAGATCGTTGAATTCTGATATCATTAAGACCTTTAAATGCTTGATAAACGGTTCACGATCAAGGGATTCAATATCGGCCGTTCATCCGGATCACTCCTTATTTGCCCTTGATCCCTCATCTATTTACGGGCTATGCCACTCCAGAAAAACTATAAATAGCCCCTCATTTCTCTTAAGAGGGGACCCCAAGCCAAGAAGAGAAGAAGAGAAGGAAGAGAAGAGAAGCCTAGGAGGGAATAACTCCTCCTCGACCACCGCCGGAACACCGCCGGAACACCACCGAAGCACCACCAGGCGCCCGAGGGACGCCGGAGCCCTGCCCGACATGGGAGCAACGTCGGAATTCTGCCCGACGCTAGAATTCTACCCGACGTCCGAGTGACGCCGGACTTCTTTCCAAGTGACGCTGGAATTCTGTCTGACGCCCGAGTGACGTCGAAACTCTGCTTGGCCTTGTAATTGATACTCATTGTAATCTGATCGTCCTGAAGTTAAAGGACGAGTCAGCCTCGTGTATTTCAAACAACACTAGTGGAACTTTTTCAACTGGGCGTGGCCCCGTGGTTTTTCCCTTTTTCAGGGCTTTCCACGTAAAAATCCTGGTGTTTCTTTCACTCTTCTGTTTGTGTGCTGGATATACGTACAACGCTGAGACGCAAATATTAAACTCTATCGCCGCGTATATTTGAGTCCGCAACAGTTTGGCGCCGTATGTGGGAATCTTATCCCACAACTTCAAGTATTGCTACGATGGTCAACAGGCATAGCAGTCGCCTCATAGGAGCCTCCCGCTCTCACTCTCATCAATCCAGGAATCAGTCTATGAATCATAGACGCCCGATATCTGCCTCTTTATACCCCGGGGGGCAAAACGCACCTGGAGAAGGGACCTCGGGACCCTCCCTAGAAGAGAGAATTCAAAAGATGGAAGAATCTCAAAACGAGATCCTACAACTCTTGCGAGAGACTAGACAACCGACCCTAGCACCTCAGGAGGAGGTTCTTCTTCCTCGAGATCCACCACGTGTCGAAGCTGTTCAAATCGAACATCTTCAAGACGAGATTCCTCTTCCTCCACTCAGGAGGCGTTCGCAGTCGCATCAAGATAATGAACTGGCTGATACAGCAAGTTCTACCCATCCTTCGCACACAGGTCGGCAACCTCGTATTCCTTTGGACCTCCCCGAAGAGTTAGCCCGACCACACATTGCTGAGCTCCCTCGCAATGCCCTTCGCCACGAACTGCGACGATTGGTCCGAGAAGAGTTCCCTACAGGAGGCATAAGGCAACCCCTTCGTCAGTGGGACATGCAGGAGTCGTCACCCTTGATAGAAGCTATTCTTCAACACGCTATTCCGGCAGGATTTAAACTATCAAGCATCGATTCCTACGACGGGACATCCGACCCGTACGAGCACATCGATCATTACAGAACCATCATGCATATCCAGCGAGCTTCGGATGCCCTCCTATGTCAGGTTTTTCCTACTACACTCAAAGGACATGCACGAACATGGTTCTATTCTCTTCCATCTGGAACGATCCCTTCATTCGTCAAATTGGCCAAAGCCTTCGTTGAACAGTTTGTAGCCAATCGAAGAATTGCTAAAGATTCTTCCCACCTCTCCGGGATTCGTCAAAACGAGGGAGAATCGTTAAAAGAGTACTTTCAGCGATTTTCCACCGAGGCACGACAGATTCCAGGACTAAACCCAGAATTGCTCCGAGGGGTCTTCCTTGGAGGCCTTCGTCCTGGTCCTTTCTATTCGGCACTTATGCGCGACACTGTTCATTCATATGCCGATCTGATCCATCGTGTGGAGGCGCAGATATCTGCAGATGAGACAATAAATGCTCATAGAAAACAGTTCGAGCAAACCACTGGGAAGCGCAAGGGAGCACCTGAGGTGGAAATTCTCTCATCACAATGGAAAAAGCAAGGGAATAGCAATCTACCTTCTAGGCCCCCATTACCACAACGAGAACCTCGACAGGAGAAAGAGTACACTCCGCTCAACACATCTCGAGCAAATGTGTTAATGGCGATTCAAGATCAGGACAAAGTGAAATGGCCGCATCCTTTGAAGCCAAATACAGGAAATCAAGATCAGTACTGTCACTTTCATCGTAGTCGTGGCCACACTACTGAAGCATGTTGGCAACTTAAGGATGAGATTGAAAGACTTATCCGCCAGGGCTATCTTCGACAGTTTATTGGGAACCCACCTACCCGAGAAGAAGCTCGCCCCACTGGGGGGCAAAATCAACAACAACAAAGACAACCATTGAATAATATTCAAATGGTTGGTGAGATTGAGTAATGCTGCAACTTGAACCTTTGTGTTAGTAATACTACTTGTCATGTGTCACCATGTATCTCTTCTATGATCAGTAGGATATCACTCTAATGTCCTTAGTATTTCTACCAAGTCAAATGATGTGGTTGTCCCTATATGTATCTCTTTTGTTGTACAAGGGAATTATTGTATTGTCTTACAGTAATATAATGTGTTGTTCGTCCAGTTTTGATATTGTCTCTTTCTTTAAAAAAGAATATAAATGACAATGAAAAACTACTGACAAATATAGTCTCTTTATCCTTGATTCGAGAAATACACAATCTTTATTGTGTCTCAATCACTGGATGATCAATCCCAAGGGGATTCGATCTGACCTCTTCCACACAGGTTAACGTCGTCGAGCAAAGGCTCCGACATACAACTCGGATAGGTCTCACATCCTTGGTGGATTCTCTCGACCTCTTCCATACAGGTTAACGTCGTCGAGCAAAGGCTCCGACATACAACCTCGGATAGGTCTCACATCCTTGGTGGATTCTCTCGACCTCTTCCATACAGGTTAACGTCGTCGAGCAAAGGCTCCGACATACAACCTCGGATATGTCTCACATCCTTGGTGGATTCTCTCGACCTCTTCCATAAAGGTTAACGTCGTCGAGCAGGGCTCTGACATACAACCTCGAATAGGTCTCACATCCTTGGTGGATTCCCTCGACCACTCCTATACAGGTTAACGTCATTGAGCAGGGCTCTGACATACAACCTCATATAGGTCAAATGTCATTGGATGATGTCTTGTATCCCAATCATTGGAAGATCATTCTTGGGGAGATTTAATCTAACATCTTCCCTTAACGTCATCAAGCAAGGGCTTTGACTTACAGTCTCAGATATGTCAAACATCCTAAAAGGATGTCTCTCACATTCGTTCAAACTAATAATACATCAAAAGCACAAAGCATGTCTTACAGATGCAATAACAATTCAGGTCCCTCTAGGGGACAAATCCTCATTTCATATACAATATCATTGGAGTTACATAAATTCAGATTCAAATATACATTTCTTCTCACCAGAAGTTGAAATCAAAAGGTACACTGGTGACACTCATACAAGCTAGTATCATCCAGTAACAAGTAACTTTAACACAGTCAAATATCCTTGGTGGATTTAAGTGACTTCTCCCTTACTGCACGCAAGCATCTCCTACAACTGCTCCTTTAAAGAAAGGACATAACTGGATCATCATCAGACCTCCACTCAGTTGACAGTGTTAGTGTATTGCCAGAATATTGGCATGTCACACTACTTCGGCCTCTTGATTCAGTAATATCTAATGTTGGCACACTTCAGTATGGATGAATATTGCCTTAACACAATGTTACTGGACGCCGGCCATCATCTGCCCGTCGCCAGACCCTCGTCGAATTTCTACCCAACGTTGTATTTCTGCCAGTTGCGTGACTTGCCTCGGATATCTACCCGACGTTGTACTTATGCCCGTCGAGGGACTTTCATCGGACTTCTACCCGACG
Source organism: Dendrobium chrysotoxum (assembly GCA_019925795.1). Taxonomy (NCBI): domain Eukaryota; kingdom Viridiplantae; phylum Streptophyta; class Magnoliopsida; order Asparagales; family Orchidaceae; genus Dendrobium; species Dendrobium chrysotoxum. Next base: position 76,095,759 of record CM034313.1, read on the forward strand.
ACGAGCTTCTTCCCATTGCTGGGTCTCTGCCCGTCGCCGGACTTTCGTTGGAATTTTGCCCAATATTTTCGTCGGACTTTTGCCCGACACCGTACTTCCACTCGACGCAGGACTTCTGCCAATCGCGGGACTTTCGTCAGACTTCTGTCTGACACCGAACTTCCTCCCGTTGAAAGACTTCTGTCAGTCGCGTGACTTTCGTCGAATTTCTACCCAACGCCGGACTTATGCCCGTCGTCGGACCCTCGTCGGACTTCAACCCGACGCTGTAATTCTTCCCGACGTCGGACTTCTGCCCATCGCCGGATGTTTGTTGGGCTTCTACCCGACACCGAATTTCTACCCGTCATAGGACTTCTTCCCGCCGACGGATTTTCGTCGGAGTTCTACCCGACGCCGTACTTCTTCCCGACGCCTGACTTCCGACCATCTTCAGACTCCCTCCGACTAACATCTCACCTCCACATGAAGGAATGAAAAAGAAAAGAAATTTCTAACTCCTATACAAGAGGAGGGGCGTTGTCTCAAGTAGGGAAAATCACCTACTGAATAACAACGGAATGCCTCAACTGTCAGAAAGCCAGAATGAGAGAAAAAAGAGGGAAAATCGCTAACTTCTGTGCAAAAGGAGGGGCGCCGAGATAAGTAGGGAAAGTCACCTACTCAAAAACGGCGGAAGGCCTCAAAATGCCAGAAACTAGAGGGGAGAAGAGAGGAATACTCTAACTTCTGCGCAAAGGGAGGGGCGCCGAGTCAAGTAGGGAAAATCACCTACTCAAAAACGGCGGAATGCCTCAAAATGCCATAAACTAAAGGGGAGAAGAGAGGAATACTCTAACTTCTGCGCAAAGGGAGGGGCGCCGAGTCAAGTAGGGAAAATCACCTACTCAAAAACGGCGGAAAGCCTCAAAATGCCAAAAGCCAGAGGGAGAAAGGAAGAAGGGGCGAGTTTCTCCTAGGCCCTGGGGGTCTATTTATATTATTTTTGAGGGGGGAGGATTCCAAATTTTTATTAAATTCCCTGAATTTTTTCAAATTTTTCGAAATTTTTTGGGATTTTTTCGGAATTTTTTGGGCCCCGCCACTTAAAAAAAATAATAATAATAATAATATTTTTTTTAAAATTAACCGCACCCCGCGCGGTTATAACCGCGCGGTTCCGCACGCGGACGCGCCGGTTGGCGCGGGCGCCGCCGCGGGCGCGGGCGCGGGCGGGGGCGGCCGGCCGGCCAGCCGGCCGGTTCGGCCGCCTACGCGTTCCCGGGCACCGATTTCGGGCCCGGACGGTCCAAATTCGGCGTTTTTTGGGTCCCCGGACATGTTTTTCAACGTTCCGGACTCAATTTTGACACTTTCGGAGCTCAACGGGGCCTCTATGGTTGGGTTCGAGCAAACATTTATTTTTAGGAACGCAATTTTTTGCGATTCGGCCAATGTAAAATACCGGAACAAGTATTTTCGGACTCGTGGAGCTTCAACGTCCGAAAATAGGGGGGCAACTGATATATCGCCAAAAAATCATCTTGATCGGGCGCGAATCTCAAGGAAAAACTCAAGTTGGAAACTTCAAAAATTATTTTGGAGACCATTTAAACTCTGATTTCAGCAAACTTATAGTCGAACTGAGCGTCTCGGAAATACGAATCCAACGACACCAAATTCGGCTCAATCCGAGCCCAAGTGAGTCCAAATCAAGTACCTGAAGCGCTGTTGGAAGCATCAAACAGCTATTTGAGTTACCAAACGGTCTCCGATTTTGACGAGCTTATAGTCGAATCGAGCGTCTCGACGAGACGAATCCAACGAGCCCAAGATCGTTGAATTCTGATATCATTAAGACCTTTAAATGTTTGATAAACGGTTCACGATCAAGGGATTCAATATCGGCCGTTCATCCAGATCACTCCTTATTTGCCCTTGATCCCTCATCTATTTACGGGCTATGCCACTCCAGAAAAATTATAAATAGCCCCTCATTTCTCTTAAGAGGGGACCCCAAGCCAAGAAGAGAAGAAGAGAAGGAAGAGAAGAGAAGCCTAGGAGGGAATAACTCCTCCTCGACCACCGCCGGAACACCGCCGGAACACCACCGAAGCACCACCAGGCACCCGAGGGACGCCGGAGCCCTGCCCGACACGGGAGCAACGTCGGAATTCTGCCCGACGCTAGAATTCTACCCGATGTCCGAGTGACGCCGGACTTCTTTCCAAGTGACGCCGGAATTCTGTCTGACGCTCGAGTGACGTCGGAACTCTGCTTGGCCTTGTAATTGATACTCATTGTAATCTGATCGTCCTGAAGTTAAAGGACGAGTCAGCCTCGTGTATTTCAAACAACACTAGTGGAACTTTTTCAACTGGGCGTGGCCCCGTGATTTTTCCCTTTTTCAGGGCTTTCCACGTAAAAATCCTGATGTTTCTTTCACTCTTCTGTTTGTGTGCTGGATATACGTACAACGCTGAGATGCAAATATTAAACTCTATCGCCGCGTATATTTGAGTCCGCAACAAGTATTATTTTATTTTAAAAAATTAAATAAATCAAATGAAGGGTCTGTAAATATGTATAATTCATTATAGATATTTGTAAGCCTGAATCAATTTATATGCATTATATTTAATAATTCAATATGCCTAAAATTAATAAAATAAAATAAAAGAGGTGGGGGTGCCTTCCCCGGGATCCCAACTCGGGTTAGGAAACAGAGGCAGGGGCAAAGGCTAATGGAGGAAAAGGTAAGGGAATGATTACAGAGAGGAAAGGGCCCCAAATTATCGTCTTTTTTTTTCTCAGTCACCCGGTTTTTGACTTGGTAATGGGACCCATCGTGGCCACTTGGCCTACTACTGCCTTTAATTCTTTACGGATTGAATGAATGATAAAGAGCACCGCACGTGGAGACTGAGCGCAAGTGACTGCCCCTCCACAGTAAAAGGAAATTAAAGGGAGAATTGCGAAAAATAACTAATGAAGGACAAATAAGTAGGGATAAGGAACGCAGGCGACTAATAAAAACGGTAGAGCAATGTTTCTTAGATTATAAAATAAAATATTTTTTTTTTCAGGTATAATTCACACGAGAAAAAAATTATACCAAGATATTCAAGTATATTATATTTTAATAAAAAAATAGATGATCAAAATTAAAAAATAAATAATAGTTAATTAATTATATATAATTTAAAAAATAGCATATAAATTTAAATTTTAGTATTTATTATTTTTGTTTAAATTTAAATATTTTATTATTTGCATGTATTTTCTAATTTTAAATAATACTTAGTAATATCTTGTTGAAATTTTTTTTATGTGGCATATCATTCATAAAAAAGTGTAGCGCATAAATATGATGAGCCAATTTATATCACAGTATTAGGTGTAAGAAAGTTTAATAGGAGCAAAGTTTATGTAATAAAGTAATAAAGTAAAATTTTATTATAACAAAATAAATTATGATTATATTTTTTAAATAATGTAATTTCTTTTTTAAAAAAATGTTATTAAGAATATATCCTCTATTGATACGTTTTTAAGTTTTAATTTTATCATTTTAAAAAATGATTAATAACTTGCTAAAAATAATTATGATTAAAGTTGATAATAGTTATACTAAACTCTAAATCCTAAATTTAAATATTGAGATAAATTTTTGTGTAATAATCGGAGTTTTATCAATCACTTCGAAGTTTAGCATGTTAATACTGGGGCACCCTTATATTAATGTACAGCTCTTATGAGTAGTTATACTAAAATGGCAAAGTCACGAGTCTTATTAAGTCAAACAAAATAATATCACGATGACGAACAAGATTTTGGGCTTTCTAATTATTATAATTCGGTGTATACAATATTTTTGTTAAATAATAAATACCATTGTATAAAATACGCATAAATTGATCTGCATATATTATACAAAATAAATTTTTTTTTCCGTCACGCGATAGAATATCCGCTTATAAATCATTTTATTTGTTGATCAAATTCTTTGCCCCTTCCTTATCCTCCATTCCCTCCCATCAAGAGCTGGACCCCTTATTCCTCTGAATTTCTCTATCATACTCTCCACTCTTGTTCACTCTCTATCACTTTCTCTATCAAAAACACACAGATACTTTTCGTTTCTCCAAGGTCCTGCTCCTCTCTCTTTTTCAAGCTATTTGGTCTTCTCTCCAACATAGCCATAAATTAAAATTACAGGCACAATGGAACAAGCCACATATTATTTTTCTTTCTCCTTCTTTCTTGCCTTCTCCCTCTTCTCTCTATAAATTAGCTAATCCATTCCACTGTCGATCTCTCTATCTAGTTCCATATCCCATCTATCAGGATTTGAGTTTGATTTTTTTCTTAATTTGAGAGTCCGCCATACAAGTTTGACACCCAGCTACATCTGCAAACTTGTTCAGACAGTAAGATCTTCCTATCTCGATTTTAAATCTTTCCAGACTTTGAAGTTCTGTGAACTCCTTCCCATTTCTAATTGATAATAATATCATCATCCCTCTCTTCTTTCTGCAAGTTAATCTCTCTCTCTCTCTCTCTCTCTCTTCTTGTCTGTCCGCTTAAAATTTGGTAGTACTGTCTAATTCCACCTGCTGATAAATCCCTCCTATTGGAAACACTCACCAGCCCACCTTTGTTCACTCACTCTCTCTCTCTCTCTCTCTCCTAAAAAAAGATCAGTCCCTAGCCCGCATTCAGACCATCTCCAGCCGGTGAATCTCTCCATAAAATATCAAACATGGTTTAAACTGCAATATGGAGGGAGAAAACATTGGAGGAGGAGGTGGTCCTCGCCGGACCAACTTCCCTCTCCAACTCCTCGAAAAAAAGGAATCAATCGACGACCCGAGCTGCTCCACCTCTGCCGCCGCCTACCCCACCCTTGCCATATCCTCCTCAGCCGCGCCCAGCCCCACCCACCACCACCACCACCACCACCACCCCCTCTCCATTCCAGAGGAACCACCCAAAAAGCCCCCACCAAAGCGCAGCTCAACCAAAGACCGCCACACCAAAGTCGACGGCCGTGGCCGCCGCATCCGCATGCCCGCCCTCTGCGCCGCTCGCGTTTTCCAACTCACTCGCGAACTAGGCCACAAATCCGATGGCGAGACCATTGAATGGCTCCTCCAGCAAGCCGAACCCGCAGTCATCGCCGCCACAGGAACCGGCACCATCCCCGCCAACTTCACTTCCCTCAACATCTCCCTCCGCAGCTCTGGCTCCACCATCTCCGCCGGACCATCACACCATCTCCGCTCCGCCGCCGCAGCACACTACTTTTCCTCCGCCGCGGCAGCTTTAACAGCAGCCCCTTCCGTCCGCCTCCGCTCTGATTGGGATGTCGGCCCTTCCTCTACCCCATCTCTCCTCAACTTCCAGGACGCCTCTGATGCAGAAGCTGCCGGGAACATACGTAAGAGGAGGTGGGATCAAGAGCTGAACCAACAGCCACAGGTGATGGCTGGATACACAACAGCATTAACACAAGGGCTGATGCCAACGCCTATCTGGTCGGCGGGGGGAGGGGCATCAGCGTCCGGCGAACCCGTATGGCCGTTTGCCCATATGGGGGCGGCGACCATGTTTCGCGGATCCATGTCAGCTGGTCTCCACTTCATGAACTTCCCTGCGGCTCCCATGGCTTTGCTTCCTGGGCAGCAGCTCGGCCTCGGCTCCGGCAGTGGTGCCGAGGGGCATTTGGGGATTTTGGCGGCGCTCAACTCGTACCGACCTGTCGGATCGGGTCATGAAGCAGCGGCGACCACCCATCATCATCATTATCATCAGCAGCAGCAACAGCAGCATCACAGTGGTGGCGGAGGGAGCGAGAGGAACGATACGATGAGCACAAGCGACTCCTAGCTAGGTTTGGCGTATCTCGTAATTAATTCCGTGTGATTTTCCAGCTTCCCTACGATTTTATCCTTTTTGATCTCTTTGTTCTTTGTTGAAGCTTTGTTTCGCTTTTTTTTTTTTTTTTTTCCTATTTTACTTATCTGGGTCGTGACGGTCGTCGACGTCGTCGACTTTGGTTCTTCTATTAATATTTCTTTAATGTTTTGATCCGATGACGAACTTGATTGAGATGATTAATGCCGATGGAAGCCATTCATAGCTCCCCTTCTTTCTGTGGCATTTTAGGGTTTAACTTCTTGTGATCAGATGCCCTCATTCCCAGTATTCTGTGTATTAATTATGTTTTACGATTTCAGTTCTGCCACTTCGAGGTAAAGCAGAACAATGTGTTAACAGTATAAGGATAGGGAGGAAGACAATGCCTACTGTTTGCACACAGTGAGTCAACAAAAAGTAATTGCTTAGCTCCACTCTTCATAATCCCATATTTCAATATGATCATGGGTTAAGGGTATCTGGAATGTGTTCCTGAATTCATACACATGTATATATGACCTTCCCTATTTTCGTGAAGAATTATCAAAAACTAAATAATCATAGAAATTAAAATGCGATGTCTATAAAGTTGTTTAGTTTACCTCAACCACAATTAAAGAGATGATCATAGATTAAGTTCTCTTTTTCTCCTACTGTCAACACATCAAAAATCTTCTCTTTGTGAAGGGAAAGAATAACATTTTTCATCATTTTATTTTTCCATTTATAATAGAATGCACGTGGTTAACAAAGTATTTCCAATTAAATATATGAGCAAGTGAATACAAGGATGAAGTTTGAATGCAGTAGCAAAGGCATGCGGATCTTTGAAATAGTAAAAATATTCAGCATTATTATACCATGATCATCATTTTGCTGTTATATTTGATTGCTATTTCCTTGTTTGTGCGAGGGTGTAGTGGGTGGTCTCTCTAATTTCCAATCAGAGAGCGGAAGGAAATGCAGAAAGAACATGAGAAAAGGCCAAACTGGCTTAATAACTAGCAAGAGCTGTCGGTTGTTTGGTTCCCAAATTTGAGCTGTCACATGTTTGATTGCCATAAGAAACCCTAGCTAATATTTATAGCAATGGTTTGGTTTCTCTCTCTATCAGGTGGAACCCAGCCTTTGTGTTCTTATCCTTTGGTTCTTCTTTGTTTTCAGCTGGACATGATATCCATTGAGAGCTATGATGTTGTGCTAGCTAGGAACTAATAGGTTGCTTGGGTTCACCTAGCGTTAGCTGAAGCTTGCTGCCTTTATTATGAACAGTAAACTGGCACGAGCGCTCACACACATGCACATTCATCAGAAATAGAACCATGGATGTTATAACTTCGCTCTTTTTTCCTTTTTCACTTGCTTGGACAGATGCGGTAGCTGAAAAAGACTGTTTTCATTAGCATTTAGTTGGTTGGTGGGGCTTTGTTAACTCAAATACTCATTTTTCTCCTAATTGTTTACATAAAGGGAAGGATTTTCCTACGTACCTCAATCATTTCTCTTGATACCCCCGTGAAATTATGAAAGAAAGTAAAGCTTTCTTGCCTAACATTTTCCCCTTCTTAAGTTTTTTACTTTCGTGTGGAATGGCTGGGCTAGTTGGGGACTTTCTTAGGTTTAAAATTTCTTTCTTTGACTCACCTACTTAAGATATACTGCTGGAGAGAGGTAAATTAATTAATGCATTCCTGAGAAATAGTACTGAAGGGCAGAGCGCTTTGCGTATTTGGTGCATGATTAATTAGCCAGGGAGTGGAAAATATTAATGAAGTAGATCGAGAAAAAAAAATGATAACACTAGTTGTCTTGTAAATAAATATTACTCAAATTTATCTTTATTATTATCCAGAAAATAAAAAGAAATATTTTTCCAAATATTCAGAGTGGACTTACAATTTCAGAATATATCTATGACAACAGGCATCTTTAGTCAAATTTCATGAAGAATATTCTGAACTAAAACATCTATGTGACAGACAGTGAGACAAGGAAGGTGAAAGGGTAGTTTAGACAAAGCAAGGATATGTTGTTAATCTTGCATAGAAGAAGTGCAGCTCTTTTTTTCTTTTTTTTTTTTCTCTCCCCCCATTGATACAGACTTTACCCAAAAGCTCTCCAAATTGCTCTTTTGCAAATTCCGTTCTTCTCGGCAGCTTTGCAGGGGGTGAATTGTCATAAAAATGCACCGCTGATTTCATACAAATCATATTCAAGTAATTATTATGAAAGTGCCATACAGTTAAAATCTGGAAAAAGCTTTATATTTTCCATTATCATAAAGCTTTGCCAATTGTGCTGTGCAATTATGAAGTGTGTGCGTGCGCTGGATAAGTCATTAGCTGGAACCCTAAACACCTTGATGATGATGTCCAAACTTAATTAGTAATGTACCCAGGTCTGAACATGTCATGATTCTTGTTCTTTAATTAATTAAATACTTTGCCACCAACCTAAACTTTGATCAGCTAGCCTCTTTAGAAAGATTAAATTAAGCGTCTAAATTATTAGCTAAAAACATCTTAATTCGCTGGCATGTTAGAAGAAGTTTCGAGAGGAAAAAGTTAAAAAGAGTATTATATATATATATGACGTACACACCACCTTACAAGGATTAAGATATATAAATATATATATAATGATCATTCTTTATTTAATCATCTAATTAGGTTATTTAATTTTTTCCGTGTACTTACTGGTAATCAAGTTTTTGTCGTTGCATAGCTGGAATGAATGGTTGGCGGAAATGGGCTCCATGCTTGTGGAGTTAAAGCACTGGTATCAATAAGCCCCAACTCTAAATAGTAATTAATAACGTTCGCAACACTAACCAGAAAGCTACTCTCACATTTTGCCCAACGGCAAGGAGTTGATTAAAAACCACTAAGTGAAATGAATAAAATATAGTTCAGAAAGAGTGGAAAGTTTGTATTGCTAATGAGATTGGAAGTGGGCATAATATGATAATGAATGAGCAATTATTCAACAAAAACTACTTGAGCTAGGTGATGAGGGTCAGTCATTAATTGCTAGCATATGATGATCCTTGTTAGTATACGAGGATCTTGGCCTAGTAGGCTTATGCCTTCAAAACACTTAGCTAGAGATAGCTAGGGTAGGTCTATGGATAACAAAGGAACATCTTTGAACATTTTTTTTTAATATTTTAGTAAAATTAAATCAGTTTTAAATGATCTAAAATTGCCAAAATGAGGGGTTAAAATATTTATTGTAGCTTATATGAAATCAATATATGTTGAGATTAAAATTGTAGGTTCTTTAGGTTCTAGATGGCTTCCAAGGTAAATTTCATTAGTTAAGAAAATCACATCTATTAGTTTATATTATTTTAAACATTAAAATTTTATCTAGGCTTATTGAGAACTAGAATTTTTTTTAATACATTTTCTCTATTTCAGTATTGTTGTTTGGAAAATGTAGAAGCATGGTTTAGGTGATTTGAACAAGTAATTAATAAAAATATGGGATGCAAAATAAGTTCCATTTACCCTTAATTAATCGCAGCCCATGGCATGATCCAAGGGCTATTTTATCATATCATACCTCAATTTGGTGAGGAAAATATAGAAGATGACTAGTGCTCTATGAATTAATTTCTCGCCAATACTTTAGCAAAATCAAGTGATGTTGGACTCTACAAAAAGCTTAAGAGGAACTTTATGTAGAAGAAATAAAAGCATAGGTTATTAAGTTATGTACAACCAAACTGACCAATCATAGAAAAAGGCTAAAGGGAAGAGTAAGTTACTAGAGCTCTAGTCAGTGTGCCATTTTCTTAAGATAGCTCCCTAAGTATAATGCAGACAACCTCCTCCTTTGGATCTCTCGTCCAAAGCTTAAACATAACTCTAGTGAAGGTGCTGGGGAAGCTATCTACAAGTTATGGCAATGATTCAGCAACTTCATAATTACCACGACTTAGGAAAGGTGATGGAACAATTAATTTGAATTGAGGCTCATTGTATCAAATGCATGAACTAGCTCCTACCACCTTCATCTTCTTAAACTTTGGCATGCCTCAATAGTGGTCCATGGATCTTAAATTTACTTTGTGTAGTCTCTCTAAGGTACTTTTTATATATCAAACATGGATTGGGATGTTGGGAGAGGTTGTGTGAATAAAATAACCTTGGATGCTTAAATTAGGCTTCTCAATTTGACTATCGATTTGGACGCAAGGTTTCATGGGTTAAATCACTACTGGAAAATCTTCAATTACCGACAGCAATTTTCGACGGTTGAGATAAGTGTTCTAGCGGTTTGTAAATTTTTCGGCAATTTTCCGGCGTTTTACAAATCGCCGGAATAAACCGCGTAGGAAAGGAAGTCCGACAGCCATTTTGTAAAACCCGCAAAATACCATTTTAGGCTTCGCACGCTTTATTTCTCCTGTCCGACCTCCATTCCCGCCTCGCCTATGCGAGCTTACCGGGCCGGGTCGTGACACATTTTTCGGTGGCTAACCTTTCCGGCGATTTTCTGGCGGCTAAAACAACCGGTAAATTCCAGCTGTAAAACCACCTGCGACCACCGATTAATTACCGACAGCGTACCGGTCATAGAAAATGCCAGTATACCCAGCGGCCAATTTACCGGCGACTATATTAAAAAATTGATGGCTAAATTACACTCCACATATTCATGTTTTAAATCAACTCAAGCGAGAACCTTTACAATCTAAGGTAGACATCCATAACTCCCTCTCTAGTCTTATCAACAAGAATAATATCATAAGCAAAAAAAAAAAATCAGGGTTTAACCTCTTGCAAATGTCTACTGAGAACATCCATGACTAAAGCAAAATGATATGGACTTAAGGCCTTCTCAAAATCAACCTTTAGATTTAAAAGTTGATCTTCATAATTCAAGTTTACCTTCAACTCCCTCTCTAGACTTATCAACAAGAAGATTATCAATAGCAAAAATAAAAAATCAAGGTACATCCTCTTGCAAATGTCGACTGAGAACATCTATTACTAAAGAAAAAAAAAAGTAAATGCATGGAGGAGATCACCTTCGGGTGTTCGCAGGCCAGAGTGAGGGCGTTCGCAGGCGGAGTGAGGTCATCGACGGCCGAAGTTAGGGCGTCGGAGATCGGAGTCCTGCAAATGCAGGTCGGAGGCGAGAGCAGCATCTGGACAAAAATCAATAACATGAAAAAATGAGGAGGAAAGGCTAGGTGGCCTATTATAGGGCAATTTCCATCATTTTTCTGGCGATTTGACTGCCGAAAAAATCACTTAAAATTGATGGCCAAACCACCGATAATAGTTGACGCCTAAAGAAAAAACTAGCGGTATATCCCGCGGTCAATTTACCACCAGATTATTATTAAAAACTAGCTGTTAAACCACCGATTAAATCGTCGGTCCAACCTCCGGTAAATAACGAATTTCTTGTAGTGAATATTGTTGCTTCTTAATGCGAACTGCTAAGAGTATCGTAAAGGTGTTTAACCTAGCTTAAAAACCTAGGAAAGTTTGTGATAAGCTCAAATTGGTTTAAAAAAAGCGGAGGTACTTCAAATGCTTCATTGGCTTAACCACTTAAATAGATTTAATCCCTCTTAGTGAACTAGCTTAAACAAGCTTGCTATGGGCCATGGGTTCATCCTATACCACATAAGGAAGACTAAGGGAACATTTAGTGGCTTAGCTCATGCCAATTTTATTAATCTAATCAAATTTATTCATTTATTCATATTTGACTAATCCATATTTAATTTGGGTACATACTATGCTAAGATAGGTCATATATATCTCTTGGTCCATTTGTCGTCACCTAAGGTCAATTGGTGACGGTTTTAAGCTTAATGAGTTTGATTGATTCAAGATGAATCTAACTAGGCCAAGTCAAGATTAAATTAGACACCTTCTAGCTATGGCAAGGGTTTCATGCTTTATTTATGGATACATAAGGTCAATTTAGTTAAGAATTTATGTTCAAGTTGTTTAAGGAAGACTCAATTGAACAACATTAGGCTCATTAATTAGGTTTACTAACGTTTAAGAAAGGTCCAAAACATGAGGCTATGGGCTATTTTCAATAAGTTTTTTTAAATTCTCTTGACTTGCTAGGATGTAGTGGGGATTGATTCATGCATAAATTTGCATAGTTTAAGGGAATTAGACCTAATTGTGCTAATCTACCAAAAGCTGAGCCTAATTTTATAGATTAATTAGAAGTCATGGGACTAATCTTAGGTTAAATTGGGCTCATCTATAGGCTAATTAATCAAATTGGGTCAGTAGAGTGAAGTTACGCCTAAGTTAGGCTAAGTAATTTCCAACTTGGGCTAATTTTGAGGAACCAAATCTATGGCCTCATTGGGCCACAAAAAGTCTAAAAATTCAAGATTTAGTCTACAATAGTTTTAGTCTAACATTGAGCCATATGTGAGTAAAATGGTTGCATATTGATCAAAAAGTAGATTGACTAGCCACATAAATCTAAGGTTAAAAGTTTAATTAGGCTCATTAAAGTTCAATAGAAAATCAAATAGGATAAGATACTCAATTATACTTATTTAGCTGCCTTGGGTCAATTAGGTACAATTAGCTGTGAGAGAATTAATTAGATGGGTTAACCATAAATATTTTCTTATCATAAATATATATCGATACTATCTAATTTTCTTATAGTGTCAAATATGGGGATCTTGGTATCACCTAGGTCAAGGTTAATCTAATATACCACTTGAAGAATGATTAATCCAAGAGAAGGGATCAAGATGGCTTAATTTCAATTGGCGTCATTATGTTATATATAGTCCACTAAGGCCCAGAGGTCTAAAGGATCAGGTATCTTGATTATAAGTCTTTTAGGGACTGAGGTCATCTAGTGGTTGTCACCAACATATTTTAAGGTTATGGTAGCTCTATGGGTCTTATAAAAATTTTTAAGGATCCTTAACCTACGTCAGTCAAGGTTTGAATGGAAATTAAGTTAAGTCGACCTAGTGTTCAACTTGGCCTTATTAGGTCAATAGGATATGGATAAGAATGTTTAATGAGTTTGCAGGCCTTCAAGAATTAACTACCAAAGTCTAAGTCTAATTAAAATAATATTAAGTCATTTTAAGTTTATTTAAGTCCTTTCTCAAATAATTAAAGAAATGGAAGCTCAATGGGTGGCCAAAAGGGTCATCTAAGGTCATAAGGTGTTAAGCATGTGTTCTAGTGTCTCATAAGTACACTAGCTTTATGTAAGGGTCCTTCATATATGCTTGAATATAACCTAAGAGGTTCAATGATAGGTCCAAAGTCAACTTACTTCAAAAAGAAGGCAAACACCTACCATGGTCCAGTTGAATGCACATGTAAGTGACATCATGCTAAATTCATGGCATAATTATTCACAAGTTTTTAAATTTTCTTCTATTGATTATGTCATCTTGACCTTTTGAGAGTTGCATAATGGATAACATTGGGCATATTAACCCTTCATCTTTCAAGGGTTATAAACTTTTTTCGCATTGATTGATTACTTATTGAATTAGACAAAAGTTATTCCTCTCAAGAAAATGAAGTTAGACATTATATTGTAATTTCTTAATAATTATGTTGTATACCTTTTTGGTGTTTTGTGTCACATTATCTCTTACAATTATGTATCTTTAAGGCCATGAAAATTTTTATATTCACTCATCTTCATCAGATTTATTATCAATATTCCCCTATTTGTTATTTTAAAGTGAATGATTTAGTAGAATTTTTGAATAAAATGTTGATGCAGCTTATTAAGAAACTTATCATTACCAATAAATGGGTATGGCACAGTAAGCTAGATGAGGTATTGTGGACTTATATGAAAACTTACTAAGTACTAAGTCAATCCACTCCCTATTTTTATATGCCTTCGAGGTTAAACGTATGCTACCCCTTGAAATGCCCAAATGTACTAGCACATGATCTAATCAGAGAGTCTACATGCCATTGACTAGGGTTCCATTAAAGAATCTTTAAATTGGGTAACAAATTTAGTTGATCTTCATTTTGGTGGCTATGGATTTCTTGGACTTATCACAAAATAATTATAGGTATGAAAAGTTAGGTTCTTTTAAGCCTATGAGATTGGACCAAATGGAACACTCTCTTAAAGATCTTGATTCATCTTGATACTTGTATCTCATGCATATGGCCCAAAGAAGCCACAAAAAGAGGCATTACATTCAACCATTGAAACTTAGTTTTAAGAGTACTATGTTCTCATGGAGATAAGTCAATACCATCATTTATTCAAATTATATATTAGAATATCAACGGTCATGGTAGTTATCAAAGCATTCTTAAGTGCCCTAATCAGCCTTAATCTATGCAAGTTGGTTGGGTAAGGTATTTTTCTTTCGCCCGCTAACCCTCGCTTTGCTAGGGATTCGCCCTAGCCGCCTCCCGTGCTAGAGCTCCTCTCTCAAGGAAGTTTTTGCTCTTTTTTCCTTCTATTTATTATATTCATGTGGATGTGCTCTCTCCTTGCTTGATTTTTCTCCTCCAACCTCATCAGATAGTGGTTAATCGGGTTCATTTGACTGACCCTAGCTTTCTTTGTGGTAAAAATGGTTCTAGGTCTTTCATTGATGCCTTGATCAGTGCTTCTCCGGTGGCTTTCTCGCCTCTTAAACATTCGACCTATAATGGCATGTCGTCTTTATGAATTTCTGAAGAGGAAATTTTAGCCCTCGCTTCCCTTTTGAATTTTTGTTGGTTGGAAAATTACCAACAATCGGCCTGGTTTGGAATCAATTAGAAGGTTTTTCTTTAATCTTAAACTTGGTGGTGATTCTCTGTGATTTTCTTGGATGTGAAGCATATTCTGATTAAACTTACGAATGATTTGGAATATTGTAGGGTTTTTACTCATCATTATTACTTTGTTAATAAATGTTTCATGAAATTGGTTAAGTGGTCTCATTACTTGGATTTATCGATTGAATTTCCTATTATATCTACTTGGATATCTTTCCCTAATCTGCATCCTCAGATATTTTCTCCTCGCATTCTTCATGGCCCGGGATCGATATTTGGTCGGCCTTTGCATATTGACAATGCTACTTCAGTAGGCTTTCGGCCTTTAGTTGCGAGAGTTTTAATTGAGTCGGATATCTCTAAATGATATCTTCACTCTGTATGAATCGGGCCTAATAGCTTAGGGTATGTTCTATTTGTTGTTATGGAAGATTTATCTTCTTTTTGCAATCATTGTAAAGCATTGGGTCATGAAAAAAAAGAATATTGTAGCCTTAGTCCTCAATTGGTAGGCCCAAATTGATTTCCACTGTTGTTGTTATGGAAATAGTGGATCATGTAGCTGTTTCTACTTTGATTCCTATTACTAAAATGATGGTTAATATGGATAATTGCAATGAAACTATCTATGCTAATGGTCCTGCTGCTGTTGACACTAGGGATGTTGTTGTTCCTCCTGAGGAGAAAAATGCTCCGTCAAATATTGTTTTGCCTTTGGATTTTTCTTATGAAAATAGAGATGGTGTTAATGATATTTTGGGTGTAAACACTTGTATGGTTAACCTCATTGCTAGTCCCATCATGCCCCCTAGCTCTAATGTTGGCGATGATGTTGATGTTGATTCTGTTTTTATTGATTCTGGTGGTCATGAGTGTCAAGCTATTAGCACTTTGAGGGTTGCCATGTCTATTAAGGTTGCTAATAGCTTGGAGGCTCCAGTTCTGAATACTATTGTTCCTGTGGATACCAATGTTGCAATGCCTGTCATTGATGCCCCCATTTCTATTTTCACTAATGAAGCTTTGTTAGCTCAATTCGCATCCAAATCGATGGATATGAGGCGATTCAAGGGGATTGGTTAGCTGATTGTGATTCATCAGCAAACTGGGACGTTGGGGAGGAAATTGAGGTGCAAGGAGTGGATTCTCTAGAAGTTAATGATTTAAATGTTGTGCAAATTGCTGAGAAAGATTTTTACAAAAAAGTTAGTAAACAAAAACGGAGGAAACCAAATAGAAATAACCTTTGCTTGGTATTTTTTCATGTTATTTTGTGGGGCTCGGGTGCTATTTTTGGGTTTTTTAGGTGTGTTGGGCCTTTGGTCGTTGCTGGCTCTTGGGGTTGTGTTTTTCCTTCATGCAGTGTTTGTTTGGATGCGGTGCAGCTTGTTGTTCTTGGTTATGTTGGCTCTTCCTGCCTATCTGATGTTGGTATGTGGGAGCGCTCTTGGGGTGGTTCTTTGCTGGTGTTGCTTCTCTTAGTTGCATGTTGGGTTGTTGTTTGGTTTGTTGTTGGGTTGTTTGCCTCTTTTTGCCTTCTGCTTGGTTCTTTTTGGTTTTCTTTTTGCAGGTTGCAATTTGGTGGCTCTTATGCCTTTAATTCAGGTGACTGGGGTTCTTCCTACTGTTTTGTGCTGTTCATTATCTTCGTTTGCTTATTTTTGTTTGATTCGTTTATGTTGCTTTCCATTGTAATAGATAGAACCATTGGCTCATAGATTTTATTTTAAATGTTGTATTTTTAGAGAGCTGAAGGTTCTTTAAGGACTTATAATTTTTGAATTTTTAACACGTAGGCCCCTTCTGCGGGCTTTACCCAAAAAAATTGGTTGGGGTCATGTAAGTGCATTATCATATAACCACATTTTATCATAAGAGTATAATTTTCATCATCCATTATTAAACTATAAGGAATCTTATGAATAAAGATTGGAATGGCCTTCATAAAATTCATAAACAATACTCAATCCATTCATAGAGAATTTTCAAGCCTGCCAAACTACACAAATTCTCTAAAAATTCATTAACATTAATGAATCAAGACTTATGCAACTCTCGAATGCACGACAAGATTCATGCCATGTAGTATGATCACATCAATGCACCCATAATAGTCGTCATAAAATCACATGGGTTGCAATAAAACCTTTATCATAATCCTCAATACCAAACTTACAACATTATAAACTCTTCATCTACCATGGAATTTATGTTCACCATGCATAAGTACCTACTTTCGTGCCCTTAGCATCATCTTAAATGACATAACAAAATACTTCTCAATTTTTTTAATTGTATGCCAGAGTGAATTTCCTCTATCAAAAATTTTATCGAGTCATAGCCTTCTAATATGATGCCCAAATTACAAAGGGCACAATTCTCTATATTGAGATTTATTTTTAAATATTTTATATCACGAGTCACTAACAAATCTGACATCCAATAATCATCATGATTATATTTTGAAGCAATTCAAATAAAAATTACACTAATTATCTATTAAAAATTAAATAAAGTTTGATTAAATTCATCAAATATAATTAAAATATATAAAGTCATCATGGTGTGTGTATGTCTATTTTTCTTTCATGAACTATATCCTACACAAATTTTCTTATATCCTGTTCAGCAAAATATTTTAGTTCTGAATCAAAATGAGCATTCAATGAAATAGTAATTGCTAAAAGAGCTGACAGTGAAATGTAAAAAAATTATTTGGTGAATGATTTGTATTTTTTGAGGTGAGGTGATTGAGATTTGAGAATGAGAGCCAACGTAGGACCTTTGATGATTGGTAAGGGAATACTGTTATCATGTTGGGGTATAGTACATACAATATACAACTCATGAGGGTGCAGTTAGCTGTTTGGTACAGCTCATAAAGTTGGATCATTAAATCATTTATATAACCAACAGACATATTTACAGTCTGCTAACTTTATTTCCTCGGGCAATCATAATGTCACCCATCAAAGAGACCACCAAAAGTGAACCCACGCAACTCAAAATCATATAATGCCATTAGCTTTATTTTATGTTTTTTTGCTTCATAACCTTTTTATTTTCTTCTCTGGATAAATATTTTTCACTCTCATAAGATTCTATTATCTTTTTTTATCATATTCAATGGTTATGAAAAGAAAAAAACAACAAAAAAATCTTGACTGCTTCATAAAATTAAAGGTTTTTAATTAGTATATGGCCAAAATTATATAAATATTTTAAATTTAATTATAAATTAATTGATATATCATTTAATTCTTTCTATTATCATATAAGAAAATTTTTATATGAGCATTTTATGACATAATTTTGATTAAGATAAATTTTAAAATCTTTAAAATTAGTTTGAGATAAATATAAAATAAATTATTTATTATATTCATCTTGAGGTAGATTTAAAATTTTATAATTTATTAAATTTATTTTTATCAGAATATTTTGATTTTCTTTTTTGCAAAATAAGATGCTAATATTGTAAGCTTTAATAATATATAAACTGCAGTTCGGTTTAATGAAATTGGCGATCATATATTTTAGTTTTTAACTTTTAGAAAGAGAGAATAATTTTAATGGCTTGATTTTTTTTTTTTTTAACATGAATGACTCGTCGGCCATGTAGGAACTGTACTCCTTAAAAGTCACTTAAGGGGATCGTCGTCGTCTCCGGCCTTCCAAAGAAAATTGACAAGTTTATTTTTATACAAATTTAAATTTTTTATTTTTATATTAATATTAATATTTATATATAATATTATGAATTATTTAATCTTAATATAAGTTTAAAAATATTCAAATTTATTTTGTTATAAATTATATATGAATATTTTGATATAGTTTTTATAAAAAAATGTTACTTATACTCACTCACTCTACCGATACGAATATTCTATCCCGCAACAATATCCTAATTCCACAACTATTAAGATGTTATAATTTACATAATCACTTTTTTTTAAAATTTTAACAAGTCGAGCCAAACAGTAGTTCAAGTCTTTTAACTAAACCCAACTCACACACCCTAATTTCACCACTAAAATATATTAAATACAATAAAAATGTAATCAGTGTATTCTTTCAATTCAAGATAGAGTTGGCAAAATGGGCTAACGGGTCTGACCCAAAATTGATCAGACAAAAATCTGGCCAACTTGCACCTTGCACCCGACCTGTTTAATATGAATAATGTGGATCCAAATCCAACTCGCTAGAAATCTGAATGATCTGAATCCGATCTGATTACCCGTTCTGATTTTAAAAAATAATAACTTTTTAATATAAGATTTAGATTAATTAATTAAAAGTAAGACAATCATATCAACAAATAAAAAAATTAAGAAACAACAATTTAAATGGGTTTATTTTGGGTCGAAATTGAGTTGACGGGTGAACCTGAACCCGACTGATTTAATAAATCGATCAGAATTCCAAACTTGAACCCAACCCATTTATTAAACTGATAAACATGAATCTAAATTTTTTGACACCCTAGAGATCTCATACATCAATATAAGCACACACAATTATATAAATTACCTAGCAAAGATTTAATATTTGTAATTGATTTTATGCTCAATTCATATCATCTTGTACCTATCTTGATCTTGTTGGAGTACATCTAATAAAAATATGAGATAGATTTTTAATTAAAAATTAAATAAAAAACGCATACCCTGACACCGACACTTTCCTCCTTGTCCGCCTCCTCCCTCGCTGCCACCCGCGACGACACCCCCACCTCCACCAGCTCAGCCGCATGGACCTAAGTCTCCCCGGCTTCCACGGTATCGTCACCAGCATCTGCCTCGGCAGGAGTCCTCTCCATGTACTTCCGCCGTATCGTCACCGGCTTCATCGTCTGCAGGAAGCTGCGATCGGATGGAGTTCAGAATTTCTACGTATGTTTTCGTTAACGGTGAATAATACTTTTTAATTGTATTTAAAAGAAGATTAATGATGATATGACAATAAATAAATAACATGTTAAATGCCTAATTATTTTTATTTCATGTAATAACTAACTAAATAATTGTTCACGTCTTATCAAATCTTAATTATTAAAACTAGACAACGGCACATGCTAATAACAAAGTAATACTAATGCGCTATGTCAAAATTAATGAAGAAATTGACTAAAGATGGGAATAATAAGAATTTTGAATGGTTTTTCTATGTATTACATTATCCTCAAAATAATTTAATAATTTTGACAATGAATTTGACCAAATTTTAATCAAAATTTTCGACTCAATTTTTTTTCTAATACTAAGACTTCATTTGGGACGACTTTCTTACTATTTCTTAAAGCAACTTTTTAGTATCAAAATTAATTTTTTATAACTAAAAAATTACTTTAAGAAATAGCAAAAAAATCATCCCAAATGAAATTTAAATATTTCATTAAAAACAATCTTTTTTAATGTTTTTTTTTAAAATTGTACTATAAAATTACTGTAGAAAGCCTTAAGAGAACTATCCAAACAAAGCCTGAGTGAATCAGCTCAAGCTGAGCTTGAATGATATTTGGAAATAAATATATTAGTATGTTTATATGGGTATGTACTATATTATGAGTTAATAACGAGGATTTGTTTCTGTTTAACAAAAGTAGGCAAATAATTCTATCGCCAGAAATGAAAAGCCTGAATTATAGGAATGTTTTTTTCATATCAAGCCTAAAAGCTTGGCTTCCGAATCAGTTTTTATGCTCTCATTTCCTCACCAAAGGTAAATAAATATATTTCAGCAAGATTTCATTTTTACTAAATTAATTAAGGCTTCGTTTGAGATAACTTTCTTATTACTTTCTAAAGCAATTTTTTAGTTAAAAAAAATCTAATTCAAAAAATTTTTATATTAAAAAATTATTTTATAAAGCAATTAAAAAATAGTCTCAAACAAAACATAACTTGGGTTTCATTTGGAACAGCATTTTTACTCATTTTTAAAACGACTTTATATACTAAAATATTATTTTAAAAAGCAACAAAAAAACTGCCCCAAACAAAGCCTTAGTTTAACTCTATCATGCACAGATGTTTTGATCAACTTGATAGCCACAATAAACTATTTTCATGACTCGGAACTTCTGACTTCCAGATTACAATGATGAAGAAAACTGCTCTGAACATTTTACCTAATACGAAAGCCATAAGCAATTCCATGATAAATGTCAAGCATTTCAATATGAAAAAAGACTAAGATCAAATGCCCTGACCAAACCTACATCCCGAGTAAAATATAGAACAAATTCAACTGCCATTGTTCGCTTAGTTGTCTGTGACTTCTTATCCGAACAATTACCGCATCAATATAAGCTGATTAATATAATTGTGGTTTAATTTTAAGCTTTAGTAATGTTTTTTAGTCGTAGTTATTGTTATATGCTAGAATTCAAGTCAGAGGAGATCTCAATCATCTTAGCTAGTTGAAATAGCCTTTAGTAAATATGAGTTAAAAAAGCACCTTTCCTTGCATTCTAAATATGAATTAATAAAAAAGCAAGTACAAGTAAGCTGTTGTAAATATCCTTAGTATCATAGATGCAATAAGATTAAGTAACAAAAAAGCCTTTCTTTAAGAGATGATGGTGATACGACATGAAAGCAGCACTATATCAACAGCTGAACTAATTCGAAGTAGCTCTAATCAATCTATTCTAATGATAGATCAACCTTACCTGTTAGTTTCATGGCCAGCTGGGCAGGAATTGTTGGAGGATGTGCCAAAGCATCCATTTTACTGGCAAACAAAGTTTTCATTTTCTTCCCTTTTCCATCTGACACTTCGCATGCGTGGACAGACATTGACAACTTCACTTTCTGGTTTGTGCTCAACAAAGTTGCTTGGAATTAATAATGGATGATTTCTTTTGATCTTCCGTTTTTGAGGTGGATGTTAAGAAATATGTAACTGTTAATCATCTCATCTACACCAAATACAAAAATGATTCAAATGTTAACTAACTTCTAAGTAATTAAGCATCCCTGCTAACAAGAATTGGTTCCTCAATATCCCTATTAGGCTCAAGGCATTACTCCACTGATAAGGTTACAACCTTACCATCAACGTCAAACTGAGAAGCAAGACAATGAAAAAATCCAAGTAAGAAAGCTGGGATAACTTCAGGTTAGGAAATACAAGCGAGACTATTGACAACAATGTCGGTGGCAATCGTCCCCATTACCTCCTTAAGTTTATCCCTTGGTGACCATGAAGATAGCACTCATCCATTCAACCACAAAGTGAGTTCTTATGTATTGCACAAAGAATAAAATCACAGGAGAGAATCTTGATTGACAGGAGCTTAAGGAATTTGGTTCGTGCTTCGAAGGAACTAAGGATAAAGACATGCACATATACACTTTAATGAAGAACAATATGCACCAAGATCATATCAATGATAGCTCTTAAATCTTCAATCATTGATGCTTCCAAAATAACGCAAGAAATTAAATCAACATAAAAGGGCTTATGTTTGGATTGGTATTGAGCTTTACTATGATGAGATTTGATATCTGTAAATGAATCATGTTGAATATGCGGTCCAAAAAAAATTTATCTGTCAATCACAAGCTAATATCCTTCAAGACAACAAGCAAATACTCTCAAGTGTCTTTAATATTTGAATTGCTCTTTAAATTTATATCTGAAATGTTTGTACTTAAACTCAAAATAAATCTAATGATTTCTAAATCTATCCTCATATAATTTATATAATCTTCTTACATAATTTTTTTTTTTTTGCTGGGTTTCTTAGTTCCTCTCTCTTCGGTTCGCTAGGCTTTCTTGATAAAGAATTCTTTCTCAAAAAGCCCAGCATGACCTTACAGCAGATAGGACGTCAAATAAAGAACATCCCTACTTTTTTTCCCCCCCTAAGATTGAGAATCCGAGTTCTGAAGTAGCAATCGTCCGTCAGAGACGAAGATCACTCTCATTGAAGTTGGAAAGCTTCGCTTTCAGACTTACATCTTTGAATAAAACATGGAACAAAAGGACAAACGGTAGCATGCTGAACTATTGCAGTTCTCATTAATGTAATTATATATGTCCGGGATGCAAACAGATTTGAGATAAAGCCAAGTAAAAAACTTCTCCTCTCCAAAAAGAATTATCTATGTGCTGCTAGGAAACTGACTTGCTCTTGCTTTGTTTGCTCGTTTGAAGGTGTGCTCTGATGCACACATTTGTTTATGATCTTTTTTTTTCAAGTAACCCTCCATTTTCTTGAATTGTCAAATGTTATTCTATCCTATTCCTACCAAAATTTTGATTGACAAGCGCATTAGTAAAATATCGCTACTAAACATTCCCTAAATTAATAGTCATTTCACTCTCATAATTGAACTGCCAGATTCAAAGAATGTCACTTTCTTTTTGAATACATGGGATGTCATAGGCAGATTGGTCGTAGTTACCCAATCTCATCAGCCATGATAGCAGCCATTTTTTTAGAAGATATGAGAAGAAAAATACAAAGCAATTCCAGCCAAATTTTATTGAGTCAGAGAACCATAGCTAACAAAGCTGCAGCAAGTTGCAAATGGCCTGGCTTTATTGCAGGTGATTCTCTCATTGGGTTACTTATGAATGAGACATTTGATGACCTCTGCCATTTTCTACCATCAAGGGTCACCAAATCTTTTTCACAAAGTCAGGCAGGTGGGGCTAATTCATAATTTATCACTGCAGGTGTGTCATGGTCTACAAGTTATATCATCAGTCTCCTGCATTTTGAATTGGGATAGCAAATCTCTGATGCTACGTTCTTATCATCATCATGAGCATTATCTCAGTTATTTGATATCAACTTTATGAATCCTCATTTTTCACCTATTACTATTATGTATTGTCTAATTTGTATCTTTCTTCTTTCATAGTCTTTTGACATTAATTTTACCTGCATGTCTACTGAGAGTTAAAAAATATAAAAGACTACTACATCATTATTTGCTTGAAATATGGTGCTAGCACAAGCATGTTTACATAAAAGTTGGAGAAGAGAGAAATTCCGAAAATACAGTTAAAAAGAATATCCTTGATAATGAGGTTATGTTGCAAATTTACAATAACAAATTCTATAAATTCTTAAAATAAATATTAAACACATAATATAATGTTGATATGATAATCTCTTTTAAACATAATAAATATAATGACTCTAATATACCCCTACAAACTCAAGATGTTACGAAGAAGCATTGAGAGTTTGTATAGTGCAATAACCAGGAGATCCAAGCCGAGAGTTGTTTATAAGTTTTTCAAAATTGTCGATCCAATCCAAATGATGCTAGAACGAGATTTCTCTAAAAAATCAAGTGCAATCGAGGGATCGCCACAAAAGAGAGGATTGTCGTGAGAAATAGATATTTCAACAAAGTCGTAACGAAAGAAGGGAAAGTCACAAAAAATAGGATCATCATGGGAAACGAATTCTTTGTGCGGGATAGGAGATTGTCATAAGAAAATCAAGTGCAACCGAGGGATCGCCACAAAAGAGAGGATTGTCGCGATAAATAGATATTTCAACAAAGTCGTCACGGAAGGAGGGAACGTCATAAGAAATAGGATTATCGTGGGAAACGAATTCTTTGTGCGTTATAGGCGACAAGATTGTCATAAGAAAAAAGACAAAGCTAAAGGTATCATATCTCAGGAACATCAAGGGGAAGCATTATATGCCAAGGAAGGGGGAGACGATACTCTAGCTGGAGAGCAAACGCAATCTACACGAAGACAATGACTTGGAATCTGACTCTAATATCATGATAGAAAATATAAACGACTATGTGATTAAATTTTGGTGCTAATACAAATATGCTAATATAAAGACGACAACGATGACGACGACGACAACAACAACAACAAGACTTGGAATTTGACTCTAATACCCTGATAGAAAATATAAACGACTATGTGATTAAATTTTGATGCTAATATAAATATGCCATATAAATACGAGAAAAAAATAAGAAATGTCGAATAAAATAAAATAACCTTAATAATAATGATATATTATAATAAATACTCCATATTCTAACAATAAATATTAAATACATGTGAAAATATTGATATTGAAACCTATTTAAAACATAACTATAACATTAAGCACATTTTCTAACCCTTATTTACATGTCTAAATCACCTAAATTCATTTATAACTACTGAGAGAAGCAAAATTTGCCTTGTCCTAAAAAGGTGAATAGAGTTGTACATATGGCAAGGCAAAACTGCCAATAAACTTCTTCGTATGGCTAAATAGATGAAAACTTCTTGAGCATGAGATGTAAGAACATAACAAAATGGGACAGTCAAGTAATATGGACCAAAAAGATCCACCCGACTCGAATATCACCACAACACTCAACAATAAGAAAATCTCATTAGACAACTTCAAGCAGAACTCAAGGATTCTTACGAGCGGATTCTCTAGGAGCTTTATAAAAGAAATAGTATCAAATGAATATTCGTACAAGCATATCATAGTAGACTCCAGTCGGTCTCACGCCTAAGCTAACCACTTGTGTAGCTTAAAATGCTAAACCCAACTCAAATAAATACCAAGAAATGAAGCACCAAAAATTAATCAAGTTGGCTAAGAAAAGACAGGTGTGCTCCCTCAAGATGATTTAAAACTACTCTACACAAGAAAAGGACATATCTGATACATGGATTTGTGTCATTATCCTCAACAGTAATTAGGGCATATCAATATCAGTTATATGTCCTAGAGGTGACCTATTAGCCAATGATATATTAAAAGAATTTGCCAACATATTTATGCACCAAAAAGTGAGTCATCGCTTTTTGTACATATGACAATTTTTAAGGATTATGTGACAATTCTTCAAATAAGGACCATATACATGAATCTTCAAATAATCATGTAAGAAGACAAAGAAGGGGATCTGACTCTTTCTCCTACAAGACTAGCTTTTCTCCCCCTTGACTTCTCCTTTGTCTCCTACATGAAGCCCACAAAGCTGTTCCTTTTTCCCTCCTACAAGAAGCCCACAAAGCAGTCCCTAAATAGTAGGAAAGAAATCACAAATGAGATCACCTGCTATCCGATTGACTTATATATCCTTTGTCTTAGAAGAGTTCAGGGGTTTAGATCATTTCAAAAAATACACCAGAAATGAGATAAAAACTTATTGAAATAAACAATACATTACATTGTCATCACCGACACCACTGAGACTCTGATGGAAAACTATGTCTCTAGCTTGCAAGGTGGTTCCTCTATTCTCTTGAAAGATCCCTCGCAGTAGTTGCTAATATCAAAATTGGTAACAGCATGCACACCTCGCAGCTCGATTGCCGCAATGTCATAAGCCTCAGCAGCTTCTTCCTCTGTACCTGAATAAACCCAAAAAATGACAGCTAAAACCAAAATAATGATTTCTTTATTATTATAATAAGAGTGAGAGAATATAAGCAAATAAACTCTCACCAAAAGTTCCAAGATAAATGTCTTTGACATCCCTGCTCTCACCCACCCGACCAATTCGAGCCTGCCACTTGCCATCTTTCCGTCTTACATGTTGAATACAAACCATAAGGAATTCCAATTACGCCATGCACAAAGGAATTTTTATACAATATGATAAAGCGCAGGAATAATTTAATCATTTCATAAAAGATAACAAGAGGAAAAGTAACAACCTTGTCACTCCTCTGTAAGCAGAAGCACCTCTCGAGAAACAACTACTTTTCCTTGACAAGCATAATCACCACAGAAAGATAAGACATTAATTTCATCAATTATGTGGTTGAACTTGACAAGCGAAACTTATTCAAAGGTAAACCCTTGGATATACCTTTTTACATGAGCGACATACTCATCTTGAGTCATGGTTTTCATAATCTCAAGTTCGTCCTCATATTCAGAGACCTGGAAATCCAACAAAAGTTATTAAATAATAAATTCAAGAAAAAATGGTTTAAAATGAGATCAATTAAATGATCATACAGGGAAGTTTAGCTTGGTTGTTTGGCTTGGACCCCAATATTTCAGAACAGCAAGATCATGTGCCCTAGCTGCCTTCTCCTCAGATTCATAGCTGCCTGCAGAAAATCCGATGAATGGTTTAATTCGTCAGAATCTGCACAAAAAATATGAATCAAAATTAGTCTTTTGACACTTACCCAAATAAACTGATGCGACACCACACAGCAAGGCCACCAGTCGCATTCATGTTGCAGATCAAGGGGAAAGACGTGATTAAAGTATATTATTAAGCAAACAATTAGAATGATTCAATATTTACTGATAGAGATGAAAGACCGAATTCAAATCAGGCAACAACAATAATCCGGCATCAATCAAGCTGGCAAGTGGATTACAAATTCATCATGACAAATATCTAAAAGGGATAAGCTGCATTTTTTTCTGTGATTTCCTGTGGGCTCAATAATCATTTCATTCTATAGATGTTTATTCATTAGGTGCCAGCTTTTAAAACCAATTCTAAGACATTGCCTAAAAACTTCTGCCTTTCCTGCAATAGACTAGACTTGGACCAACTAGACCCCTGTCAACCTTGAAAGCCACAAATTAGACTACCTCATGCTTGGTGAAAACCTAGCCAATCTTAAAATCCCTAGATGACTGTGCCCCACTTTGTTGTGGACCCAAATCTAGCTTGATAAACTTTGGGTGGAGTCCTAGAGGACCACAGGAGATCTAAGTGGACCCAAGCCCTAGTGACTCAACAAAACCATTGACTATAGTGTCTTCCATCAATTAACCTTAACTAAGGGTTGATGGACTTACCTGTGATCTCATGAACCAATTGATTTGAACTTCACCCTAGACTCAATCTAGATGACTTAACTACCCCTAGTTGACCAGTATAACCAACATAAAAACCTTGTCTAACCCAATTGAATCCCTTGAGGCCAATTGACTTCGTCCAAGCCTGTATAATCCCTAAGCTAATTCAAAGTGAGCAATTGGACCCTTATGGACTCCTAGTCCTAGCCCTTAGCCTAATAGGCTAGTCTGACCAAGCTCAAACATAACCTACTCAAAGTGGACCTAACAAGACTCCTAGCCTAATTGATTTAGCTAGATTCTAGTGCACTTAATTAGCCTACCCGAGACCATCCTTAGGACTCAACTCAAGGCAAGATGATTGACTAAACCCAAAGTAGATTTAATTAATATGATTAAGGTTCAATTGATAAAATTATGTCCAAATTGATTGGAACCTCAGCTCTCTAAGGCCTAACCCAAGGTTTGGATGACTAGACTTAACCTAACCTAGGTTAATTTGACCTAAGTTATGCCCAATTAACTAATTGAGCCAATTGGTGCTAATTGACCTACTACGATTCTAATTGATTGAGCCAATAGCCTTCCTAGAACTTAACTAAATACAGCTCACAATAACCCAAATACCTAAAACCCTTAATTATATCCATGAAACCCCAATTAAAATAAGCCAATCCTTTAGCTCATTGGCACAACAATGCGACAACTAATATCAATCAAAATAATTGGAGTGCCCTAGATCCACAGCTCCTGCAAGCCTAAGGCATGATCAACCCAAGATCCTTAGACTTGGTAAATTACCCAACCAAAGCCTTCCTCATGGATCATGGACCGTTTAGATTGAAATAGGGACACCTGACGATACACCTAATTATCTGATTAGGTCTGACCAACCCCTAATTGCTCCTTCGACTTGAGACCTTCATCATAAATCCAACTTACAATTGGCGCCAACCCCTAAACCTTAGGCTATATGAACCTCCAGAAACTTAATTAACAAGTTTTTGACCTCGATTTAATCATCCATAAGTTCTTTCATAAGCTCTTGACGACCTTCTAGACACCCTCCCGAGAAGCCCCTATTCAAGAAGCAGACAACAGCCGAGGTGGCAACCCAAGCTACACTAAGCAAATTGAAGGTTATTGGTGTCTTAACCAACACCTAATGAAGCTCCCCAACCCATTCAGCTAGCTAATCAAAGCCCTAGCTGTGGTATTCCTCCTAAAGCTTAAGCTTGATTACTTTAATGACTTGCACACAACAAGCCACAACCAATAAAACTAGGATAACCCTCTTTTAGAGAGAGCTTAATAGTTTTGAGTCCTAAATCACTTAATTTGGTTAAGGAACAACTGAACAAGATATATATTCTCTATGAAACCTAGTATAATAGTAACGGTAGAGGTGAAAGATAATCCCTGGGCCGTCTGATTAAGATTTTTTGCTTTAATAATTGTGATTTAGTCATACAGGGAGTAGTGCTACAGCATGTTACTCTTCCTATGGTTGAATACTCGTTCAGCTTAATTTGCACCATTTGATCTTTTTATTAATAGACCAATTACATGTGCATTGACAAGATCTAAATTTGGGGTCCCTATTGACTACAAAATGAGCAATAGTGCTTACCCTCATTCCTAATCATTGGCTTCCAAACTTTTGCGGATTACCACTCATTGTGATGCATTATTGAATCATTCGATTAACTAGATGGTTTGGATCTCTGTTAGACATCAGCATATGAGATTAGATCCATATATCAGATGTGAAGAATGAGCTACCAACATTAGAGTTTACTAAAGAAGAAGAAAAACTCCAAAATTGTCAAGATTGGTAACATAGAAAAAATGGTCTATAAATATGTAATTAGCTTTACTTTATTTTGGCTCTTTTAGTAAGGTAGACCAAGTCTACCTATTTTATTTTAAGTTATGTATTAGGTAGATCATGTCTATCTTATAAACTTGGTCTACCCAAATAATACATATAAGCCCTATTGTAATCAATTGGCATGATTGAAAATTTCTGATTTCTCTCTTTTCCCTCTCTTATAGTTTCTTGAGTCTACACTCACTCTAAAGATACCCCACTTCTTAGCTATCCAAGAAGCATAACAAATGATACTCCGTTGCACTAACCTCTTGCCATAGCAAGAGGTTTCAGTCTGTCAGCCGCTCTTCTGTCGGTTCCATGGTCCAACATTCCAATTCAGGCCTCCCATCTATCGGACAGCCTTCTCTTCAGCCATATGATTGCTGCTCCTTCCGTGGCTTTGCAAGAAGACCACACTGCCCACGGGTCTGCCTTCTTCCCTACTGCAGCCGCACATCTTCAGTTGTTCCTTCCTCCTGGCAGCCATAAAAAAGTCTCCAAGAACTGTTCTGGACGTGTCTTTTCTGCATCCTAACAGCAGCAACATCGCAACAGCCACTCTTCAGCCTCCAATCAGCCAAACAGCACCTTCTTCCACTCAGCCGCAGCTTCCAGCCTTCAACAACAGCAGCTGTTCTGCCCAGAATTCCTTCCAGCGGCTGTCTCCAGCCCTTCCCCACAGTTCCAGCCTTCAAGAACAGCAGCTGTCCACCTATTGTAGCTGCTGTTTCAGACGTATCAACCACCGAATTGCAACCACTGTTTTCAAGAAACAGCAACCCATGATTTCAACCACAAGCCCTGCAGTTTTTTGACAAGAAACAGTTTCTTGCAGCTGTTTTGCGTTCCCCTTCCATCAGCAACCTGTGGCAACCAATTCTTTCTTTTCCATCTGCTGTTTTGGTGGCAGTACAGTCAAAATACCGCCTGAATTAACACCTTCGCATCAATCTGCATTGTTCTTTTACATCAAGAATCAATTCTTGCATTCCCAAACTCCATCTAGACTCATCTCACGCATCTACCAGTCACTGGCATTCTTCTAAGTGCATCTCAAACACAGTTTCAGCAAGTTTTTTAGAAATTCAGTCCTTGATTCAAATGAAGAACACAGATGTGGAGGAAGCTTTACATGCGATGCAATCACATCAAGAATCTCAATTTTCTAAAATTAAAAAATCTCTTCAACATGCGGATGCTCAATTTGCTTCCTTTGGCTCATCCCTTCAACAAATTCATTCTTTATGTATTCTATTGATAAGAAACTTGATAGTTTCTGCATTGACCACCCACCTCCTCCACTTCACCAAGATTCTTCCTCTTCCGCCGGCATCCTTGGTTCCTCCGAACAAATCCCCTCTCCACAACTGCCACCTTCTCTGACCATTGCCCATCGTATTCATCTTCCATCCTTATCTCAACCGGTTAACATCCGTCCTTATCATTCTTCATATTTTCATAAAGCTGATATTCATATTTCAAGCACTTTTTCTATTTCAATATTGCTTGTTCATACACTGGATGGTACTTGGTATTTTTGCATTAATTTTAGAATCCTTAAAATACTCACCATTGAAGATATATTTCCTATTCCAATATTACATAAATTTTTTGATGAATTACATAGAGGTTTTTTTCCCCCAAACTTCATTTTCGTTCTACCTCTCAACAAGTTAGAATACATTTCTAAAAAAAAAGTTCATCAAACTATTACTGACAATCACCTTGAATTTCTCCCCCTCTCTTCATCTTTTCTCTCCCAACCTGGAGAACAATATTATTTTCTATGGCGGTGGGAGTTTAGACATCAGCATATGAGATTAGATCCATATATCAGATGTGAAGAATGGGCTACCAAAGAAGAACAACTCCAAAATTGTCAAGATTGGTAACATAGAAAAAGTGCTCTACAAATATGTTATTAGCTTTACTTTATTTTGGCTCTTTTAGTAAGGTAGACCAAGTCTATCTATTTTATTTTAAGTCATGTGTTAGGTAAACCATATCTATCTTATAAACTTTAGCTCCCATTTATTGCCCCCAATCACCACCAAGCTAGAGGCTAACAATCCTTATGTATGATGGTGATATATCTCATTCCATCTTAGTAAAGTCGGTATTGTTGAGCTCTTTAAAAAAAGAAGCATTGATGTCTGTGGGCTCCGAAAATTCGGCCCCGGCCTCCGCTCGCTTTTTTTTGCTTTTCTTCGGGGGAGTTTTAACGGATTAAAATTCCGGGGTAAATTTTGGAAGGCAGATGGGTTTGTAGATAAAACACTACCCAGAGATTTCGCCCTCATTTTGCGAGGACTTTATGATCTGAGTTCTGGTTTCCTATAGGCGCAAGCCCCTATAGTTAATTACCCCTCCCGATAACGAGAGAGAACTTTCGATTAAGGCTAGTCGTCGATCAGATACGTAGGAGATACGTGCATCTGACATATAGTAGCAGCATGGATTCAGAAATTGAAGAGTTTAGAAGGTTTGATATTTAAAAATAGAAATTTCACCATCTTGCACTTAAAGAGGATGGTGGGGGAATGGATGATAGACCCGATCAAGATCCCATGGTTCCGTCGTCCCGGGCCATCGTGGTCCCTGGTCTACTTAGTCAGAGGAGGTAGTCGACCCAACCTGACAGAAGGATCCTTATCGGCAGCCATGGGTTGCTTCGTCCAAGGGTACTTTGTAGACCTGGGGTGGATGTTTGTCTAAGGGGACAAATTTGAATCCACCTTAGCTAACAGAGGGCTTTGTGCCCTATCGATCATATCCTATTGATTCATATCTCAAGGATTTGATGCTATTGGGGAGCATACGGGCTCTGGCCATAATCATAATATAATGGTGCCATTTGGCGGCGACCACCTAGTTCAGAGGGCCCCGAGTCATAACCGTTTATCCTGCAGTGCCATTTGGTGGCGAAACTGCCGGTTAGAGGACTCATACCACGTCCTTGCTGGCAGGAGATTGTTTGAGAATGGATCCTAGTGATATTTTTGACCAGGCATTAGCTCTACGTGAGCTGAAGTAGTTTTCATATTTATCCACCTCGGCAAACTGTTGCGGAGGGTGGATGAATTTTGCTTTAGGCGTTTGATGGATTTATTCCAATTTTAAATATTTTGGAGTTTGGGACTTTGGGATTGTTTGGAGTTTGGAGTTTTGGATTTTGCGGGCATTTGAAAGTATTTGTGAACCCCTCCGGTTGAGATCTACATTCAACACGGCCATCATCGGGGTGACTCTAGGGTCCTTTGTATTTATGGGTTGGGCCTTGTCGACTCTATCGTGCTATCGATAGAGGATCGGGTTTTGTAGACTTTGGACCTTTGTTAGTGAATTCTCTTGATTATAGGCCTTGAAGGCCTAATATGAACGTATGAAACAAATATCTCGGTCGACCTTGCGACCGTATATTTATTTAATAGTTTGAGCCGCGTCGACTCCTATCTACTCGTATAGGAGGATCGGGCTCGAACTAGAATTCACTTATCGACCCGCGCAGCATCCCTAGACGTCACGTGTGTACCAATAACACGCTCGTCGGGGCCCATGCAGGTTTATAATATATCCCCTTATGTGTACCTATGTGTATACAAATTACAGTGCACGTGCGGGGGTATTTTATAATATTTGATGCTGCTCAGTTGTGTGGAAGACCTTTATTTGAATGCAATATTTAATTCTGAAGCTCATAGACGCCTTCTGTCTGCTCGTACAAGTGTTGCAGATCCAGTGGCGTTGCGTCATACGGATTTCATTTGGGGATTTGTACGCCTTCTGTCTGCTCGCATGGGTATTGCAGATCCGGTGGCGTTGCATCATACGGATTTTATTTGGGGATTTGTACGCCTTCTGTCTGCTCGCATGGGTATTGCAGATCTGGTGGCGTTGTACTATAGGTTGCCCGTTGTTTTGTACATGTAGACTCGTGCGCTACTCACTTTCTGCAGGTGGATTGTAGTGCACTAACGAATCTCTTGCTTTGTATTTATGGATACTTGTAGATGGCTTGTTATCTACATGATGAGTTTCCCACAGTAACCCATAGAAACTTGCACTTGATATAGTCACTTTATATTTTTCTTGTGGACAATAGATCGGGTGTACTACGAGTCTCCTACTGCGGCCCATGGACACTTTCATTTGCTGTATATTATCCACATTCACTCGTGATTGACAAATATATCTGCTTAACATTAAACAATGATTGACTATAGGAATGTCGTAGCGTTCATTGCCTTCTGCTGTGACAGCTTGTAGATGTATAGCTATCTTGTATGTATAGCAGACCCTCGTCTTTGCTTGTAGATGACACCTTGCATACGTATCCATATGCATGGAAGATTTATCCTATGACATATCAGTCATTGTTATTTACAAGGGTTATTGTATTCCCCATAATTTTCATTAGTCGCTGCTTAGAAGATTTGATACTCTTAATTATATATTGATGTCGACTGCATAGTGGCATTTATCATCATCTTCCTTGTACACATTGATTGGTGAATCGCCACATTTGCTTGCCTGTCTTTCAATAGTATATATCCAAGAGCTAATAACTGTTGCATTATGTCTAGCTCGCTTTTCCCACCATTATTAGTAGGTAGAGCTGTTGTATGCATTTTCAGTCTTCTGCGAACAAGTTGCTTTGAACACAGATCTTCTAGCACTGTCTACAAGTGTTGATGTTGATTACAGAATGCTATTATATTTATTGCACACCAATCTTATACTTGCAGGAGACTAGTACATTTCTTTGTATATCAATCAAACTCGGTGGCAAGGAGGTTACTTTTCTCACGGTTCTCTTGCTTCACTTGTGAGCATACTACATTGATTGTACATAGTTGCTAGCAAGTCATCATATTCATTACATCCCACTTATTGTCTGCATTCAGATGATTTGTTAGGTATGTTATTGATTGTCCATTACCTGCGTATGGCTCATGTCACACATCTTGAGTCTAGAATCGCTTTTGAAGATAACTTGCACCTTGTGTAGTGAATTTAATTGCTAATGTTTGTATTTCATTTGACATGACGTTCCCTTGGTATCTTGTTGAGGTTCTTCATTGTTGATTATAGTAGTGCCGTATTTTTCAATTGATCTTTGCTTATGGATAGAATGTATACATTGTGTATCTATTTAACCATCAATCATGCTTGATTAGTGCTCCAATCAAACCTAAGTTCAACTCGAATTTCCTTGCATATGATTCAAGCTTGGATTCACAAGTCCTTTCATGAATTCATCATTTTGATCATCCGTTGTTCGACTGCAGTTCTTATCTTAGATGAAGCTCACCTCTTGTACCTAACTCCGCTTGATTTTAATGTCATCACTTAATATTCATTTAGGTCCAGTTTCCTTGCAATCATATGTTTTGTTTTATGTAGTCAAATTGCAAGTTCCGTTTGAGTCAGGCTCTTTATGGTCTTCTTGAGTTCAAACTCAATATGAGTCTTCTACATTCCTTCAAGTATCATGTGGTCCAACTCAAATTCTTATTTGAGTTCAACCATTCAAATTCAATTTTACATCAAGTTCTATATGATCCAATTTGAGTTCAGGTTCATTCATAGTTCTTGTCCACTTGAATTCAAGTCTTTGTAGTCGAGTTGTAAGTTCTTTTACTTCCATTCAAGTTCAATGTCGAATTGAAGTCCTTCTTGGTTGGGTTTTGATTCAAGTTCTTTGCAATGTCTATATCAAGTGCAAATATGAGCCCAATTCAAGCCCATATCCACTGTAGCATTGTTCAATTCAAGTTCAAATTCTATTGTTTTGAATCAAGTCTTGTCATCCAAATTAATGTTTGATTTTATTTCATTTGAGTCCAAATCTTTATTATGATTATTTAAAGCAAGTTTGAGTTCAAGTTCACAAGTTCGAGTCCAATTTTGTTCAAGTCCTCAAAATCTTCAAATGAAATTTCGGCAGCCTCCCGACGTCTCCCCCGTTTAGGGGAAAAACCAAGAGGCTGCCTTCCCCTCCACGCCACGTGGGCGCTTCAGGTAGATGTCCGTAGACACCGCGGCAACAAAATTTCTTCAATCCCCGCCCGCTACATGAGCGTTTAGGGGTCTTGGGCACCTGTTGCAAAGAAACACAGAAATTTCCCCACATGTGGGTACTTATTTTTTGTCCCCCTCGCGCTACATAAGCGGTCCGGGGATTACCCGTCTCGTCGCGGGCGCCGCACTGGTTTCCCACCCTACTACGCTACGTGAGCGCGTAGGGGGTTTGCCGGTTCGTCACAAGCGTCGAGGGCGGGATTTAAGGCGATTGCCCGCCTCGTCATAGGCGTCGCGCTAGCTTCCCTCCCTACTACGGTACGTGAGCGCGTAGGGGGTTTGCCAGCTCGCCGCTAACGACGAGAACGGGGATCTAAGTCTAGGAATCATACCTTTGCAAGTGTGGACCGGCGGGGTTGGCACGGAGATCGAGGCAAGGTAGAGAGAAGAGCATTTTCTCTCTTTTTTTTGAATATTTCTTTTTTTTTAACACCTCTCTCCTCTTCTCCTCTTTTTTGTTTGGACTTTTCTTTTCTCATCATTTTCTCCCTCTTTTCCTTTTTTTTTTGCTTCTCTTCTTATATATATATATATATATAAGTAAACATTAATTACATACTAATACATTATATGTATAATAAATATACTACTATTAGATATTTAATAAACATTATCAATAATAATAAAAATAAAATAAAAATCTAACCTAGATACCTGTAAGGAATTCGGCTAAGGTAGAAGAACATGGAGAGGCGGCTACAGGTGGAGAAGAAGTCGGAATTGAGTGAGTTGCGGCTACAGGTATGGAGCTCTCGCCCTCTCTCTCTCTCTCTCTCTCTCTCTCTCTCTCTCTCTCTCTCTCTCTCTGTGAACCGAATGGATCTGAAAGCTTGAGCAGGTCGGAGATGGCAGTAGCTCGGCACGGGAACTGGTTGAGAATGGTGGATCCAGGTTGATAGAAGTGTGGCCGGTCAAGTGAGGTTTAGAGGAAGAGGGAAGAAGGGGAGTTCGGTCTGATAGGAAGGAAGAAGCGACTGCAGATCGGGAATGGCTCAGGTTTGATAAGGTCGGTTAGCTTCTGGAGTTTGATCGTGGATAGAAGGAATCCAACGGCTCGATGTGGAGATAGAGATATGCGGCAGGTCTTGTGGAGGAAGGTCTTGAGCAGGGTCGGTTAAGTAGAGGGATCAGAAGATCGAAGCTGCTTGGCTTGCTTGCGCCTGGAGTCGGTGGCGGGAAACAAATCGGCAAGCTCCTGCCTGTGACTAGATGGAGAGGTCGGAGGGGGTTGAGTGGGGCTTTGGCTGAGGAATACGAAGTAGGAGAAGAAGAAGTAGCGAGGGGGCTCTGCGACTTAGAGTTCTCGCGTGGGAAAGTGGGAGAGGAAGCCTAGAAGTCCGAAGGGCTCCATTCAGCCTTGTTTTAATGACAGGGCTGGAGTGAGATCGATGCAAGTCACAGGAATTACGGGATTTGATTGCGAAGCAGAGCAGAACATCGAGAATCGGCGGGATTCACGGGATTCCTTTGACAGAACGAGGTATGAAAGATTTGAGCAGATTTTAGGGGATTTGAGTGGGGTTTGAGCTGGATTTGGCTCTTTGTCTAGTGGTCAACAATGTTATGGATAAGGGCTACCAAAGATGATATGGCAGATATCATAAGGCATCGCTTCACACAACACCTCATAGATATATGTTCGGGTGATTGTCAGCAAACGCAACACTATTTGTTCATCCGAAACTCTATTTTTTTTTTAATCTGATCAAATGGATTTGGATGTATATAACTATTATATATATCCAACGAGCCTCAAATGCGCTGCTCTGCCAAGTTTTTACTGCTACTCTCAAAGGACAAGCTCGAACATGATTCCATTCGCTTCCAACCAGAACTATTCCCACATTCATCAAGTTGGCCAAAACATTCGTCGAACAAATTGACTCCTTTTACTCAGCACTCATGCGAGATACAGTTCATTCATATGCTGACCTGATCCATCGTGTGGAGGTACAAATCTCTGCAGATGAAGCCATCAATGCTCATAAAAACAGTTTAAGCAAAATAATGGAAAACACAAAAGTGCACCAGGGACGGATAATTCATCCTCACAACAAAAGAAACAAGGAAATTATAGCTTGCCCCCTCGACCCTCGCAGCCGCGACGTGAGCCTTGACAAAAAAAGGAGCATATGACACTTAGCATATCTCGGGCAAATATATTGATGGTCATCCAAGATTAGGAAAATATAAAGTGGCTGAATTATTTAAAGCCAAACACCAAAAATTAAGAGCAATACTGCCACTTCTATCGTAGCCATGGACACACTACTGAAGCATACAGACATCTCAAGGATGAAATTGAGAGACTGATCCAATAAGGATATCTCCGATAATTCATTCAGAACCCACATGCTTGAAATGAGGCTAATCCCGCTGGGGGGAAGAATCAATAATAGCACTGACAACCGCAGAACAACCGACAACTGATTGGTTAGATTGAAACCGTCGCTAGGGGCCCACTATTACTCAATCAGGTCTTAATTGCAGTAAGCAAGGAGCCGACACCAAGTCTCGTACAGACCGCTCTATTGCTTTTGACGACTCTGATTTAGAAGTAAAGATGCCTCATCAAGATCCACTCGTGATTAATGCGAGGATTGGCGACCCATGTTACAATGTCAAGAGGATTTTGGTTGATCATGGAAGTTTGGTGGATGTTCTGTTTTACTCCACTTTTTTTAAAATGGGCCTAACTAGAGAGAGACATCAGCCCACCACAAGTCCATTGTATGGATTTGATAATCAACCTGTGCGGGTGGAAGGAACAATTAGCCTCCCAGTCATACTTGGAGAATTTCCTCGACAGGCTACTCACTTCATCTAGTTCATTATAGTAAAGTCGAATTGGCCTATAACGCTATCTTTAGAAGGCCCCTCAGTTAATTTTCGAGATTGTCGCCTCCATCCCTCACCTCAAACTGAAGTTTCATACCCAACAGGGATTGGTATAGTATGCGGAGATCAACAAATAGTACAATCCTACTATCTTAGGAAAGCTCAACCACATCTATCAGTTACACTAAGCATCGAGGACTTCGATCTTCGAAACGAGGACATTCCTTAAGGGTCTCTCCCCATGGAGGACCTTACTTGTATCTCCCTATCAGATGAGCACCCTTTAAGAACAGAACAGATTGGATCGTTGCACTTAGACAAAGAGAAGGAAGAGTACATAGATTTTCTACGTAAAAATCATGATATTTTTGCATGGAGTCTAGCCGACATGGCTGGAATCGACTATGAAGTAATCAAGCACTCCCTCAAAGTAAACCCAACATGCAAGCCGGTTATCCAGAAAAAAATGAAATTTTACCCTGGATCGCCAGCAAGCAATCGAGCAAAAAGTTGATAAATTCTTGGAAGCTGGATTTATGCGGGAAGTACACTATCCCACATGGCTGGCGAATGTCGTCATAGTGCAGAAAGCTAGTGAAGCTTGGAGAATGTGCGTAGACTATACGGATCTCAACACAGCCTACCCAAAGGATAATTTTCTGCTTCCTCATATTGACCAATTGGTCGATACCACATCCCGACATTAAATGTTGAGCTTCATGGACGCCTACCCTGGTTACAATCAAATAAAGATAGATCTTACGGATGAGTAGGCAACGGCTTTTAGGATAGATACAGGGTTATACTGTTATCTAGATATGCCATTTAGGCTCAAGAATGCTAGAGCCACATATCAGCGCCTCATAAATAAGATTTTCAAAGACCTTATTGGTCACACTATGGAAGTATATATCGACGATATGTTAGTAAAAAACCTTAAAAAATCTCAATATATCTCTGACTTGAAACAATGCTTGCGACGCTGCAACATACGACTCAACCCTACCAAGTGTACTTTAAGAGTCGCTTCGGGAGAGTTCTTGGGGTTCATGGTAACCCACCGAGGGATTGAGGCCATGTTGACCCCTATACATTAAACCACACGCAGAGGAAGTGAAACCAGCGAATCAAGCAATGTGCGCGTCGATGCAACACGTTATTCGAAGGGTCAAACGACCTCTGATTGCCAAACGATCTGCGCCGCTGCAATCAAGACGTTGAGTTCGCCTAAGTGGGGACCCCTCGCAGTCAAATCAGACGAGATCGGTCCAAAGGGATGACCAACACCCGAAATCGACGCACAACGTCGCTCAAACGACATCTGATCGCAGAACGGATTTCGCCGTTGCGTCCGAAACATCATCTACACCCAAAAACTACGTTTTATTTTTTCAATTGGGATTACCCGGTGAAGCGGCACAAATCACGACACAAATCCGCCCAAACGACATTCGATCGCATAACGGATTTCTTCGTCGCCTCCGGAATATCGTTGAGACCCAAAAACTATATTTTATTTTTTCAATTAGGATTACCCAGCAAAGCGGCATGAATTCTGAGGCGACGACACGCAAACCGAGGAAATTAGCTTGCGACGCCGCCTAAATAATGTCCAATCGTAAAACGGACTTCATTGTTGCATTCAAAACGTCCTCAATATCCAAAAATAAAAATCAATTAAAGGCGTGCAAGGATGTCGACATGCATCCCGAGGCAACAATGCGCAAATCAAGGAAAATGGTGCGCGGCATTACCCAAATGAGGTCCGATCGCAAAACAAACTTCGTTGTTGCATTCGGAACATCATTAATACTCAAAATTGACTGTCAATTTGTTCGATTAAAATTGCACGTGCAAATCGACACGGGACTCGAGGCAACGACGCATAAATTGAGAAAATTAGCATGTGACGCTGCCCAAATGACGTCCAATCGCGAAATAGAATGCACCGTTGCGATCGAAACATCAACAATATACAAAATCCACTATCAATTTGCCTAAAGAAAATTGTGCGGCAAAATTGAAATGTAAAACGAGGCAATATGCACGAATTTTAAGACTGCGTGCGAATCGAGGCAATTTTAATTGACCCTTTCCTGTCATTTCAGAGCCTAATAGCAGTGATAATTAATTGATATTACTACATTAAGCTAAAAAAAAGGATAAATTAAATACAAAAATCATAGGATAATTGCATGCAAACCTCATTTAAGAGCTTTGCTCCTTTGCTCTAAATCCCGCAAATCACGTTGTTTACTTGTCAAGCCATTATCTCGTCGCACTGGCCTTCGTCGTTTAAATCAAAGCAAAACAAATTACTTCAGCTCCTTTTTGTAACCACAAGACAAAAATCCCGAATCAAAACTCTCGTTCTCAGCAAGTCAAAGTTCTCGTCTGTCCCCTACTGTCGACCCTGGTTCAAATCGAACTCCAACCCTCCTCTGCATTCACCTCCTCCTCCCTCTTCTAAACTCCAATCCAACTGAACCCAATCGAATATGCCCCGTCTCAGGCCTTCCACTTCACGAACTCCTGCATACACCAAGTCATATAGCCAACCTACCGCCTGAACCGTCCGTCCTCACGTCCAAATCCCGACCACTGCACCTAACCGACCTGCAATCCCACTTCACGACCGATCCACCAAACCTCTAACAGTGTCGAACTACCGCACTGTGCCTATAGTCGAGTCTCAAGCAGTGCCCGAGCTGCCCTCTTGTTCTGGCCATCCTCAGTTAATTGCAGAGCCAGCCAACGTCCCTGTCCGCACACACAAGCAACTCTCTCACAGGCTTCAAGTGCACCTCACGGCCAGCTCCACTTACAGCCGGTCACTGTTCTTGTCTATTTCCTTCTCTGCCTCAAACATTAAGCTAAATCACTCAGTTTTTTTCTTTTACACTCAATCATTGAGCCTCAAAACCTTTTACCTGCTCTCAGTCACATGGATACTTTTCCCTCCACCGTAATTACCAGTTTTTCTTTTTGCTTTACTTTTTTTATCCTGATTTCTATTGTTGACTTTTAGTAATAAATTAATATGAATACTACTATTTATGTTGAAGCCATTATCAAGTTTTTGCAGTCAGTTATTCACTTTTATTAATTATTGTTAGTATCTCATATAAGTAATTAGTATTAATTAAAATTGTTAGTTGTGCCTGTCACTATTGTCGTATATGTATGAGTATATATGAAGGTAAGGTGAAATGGGAAGAAGGTAAAAAAGAAAAAGAGGAAAGAGGCTTTTGCTAAAGCTTACATTTATTCTCAGCACATGCATCACCTTTTTTTATTATTAGCTAACAGCATCTTCACATGTGAATAGACAATACTTGAATTCCAAAACTCTCAAACAGTAAGTATTTCATTTACCCGTTCATTGGTGTCGATTGCTATCGTTATTGGATAATTAATTTCCATTTACTAGTGTTATCAATTGTATTATCTTTAGTGTTGAGATATATATATATATATATTATACTTATATATATTTATAAGAATTATATATGTATGCATAAATATATATATATATATATATGTGTGTGTGTGTGTGTGTGTGTGTGTAAAGCAAAACAAAGGGGAACGAAAATGCTAAAAAAAAAAGAAGAAAAGAATGTTTGTGAC
Organism: Dendrobium chrysotoxum; assembly: GCA_019925795.1. Taxonomy (NCBI): domain Eukaryota; kingdom Viridiplantae; phylum Streptophyta; class Magnoliopsida; order Asparagales; family Orchidaceae; genus Dendrobium; species Dendrobium chrysotoxum. The sequence continues at coordinate 76,137,619 of CM034313.1, forward strand.
AAAAAATAGGAAAAGAAGAAAATTTCAAAAAAAAAGAGAGTTGAGGATGTTCTAAAAAAAAGAAGGAAAATGGTCCTCGCAAGTTTGTGCATTTAGCCGTCGTCATTTCAACATATCCTCGTCTTCACCAACTATCGCGCAGGTATAATCCTTAACTCAAAATCCTACATGTCACGATCCGGGCCGTTTGTGCATTTAGCCGTCGTCATTTCGACATATCCTCGTCTTCACCAACTATCACGCAGGTATAATCCTTAACTCAAAATCCTACATGTCACGACCCGGCCCGGATACTCAAATTAACGAGGCGGGAACTAAAGTCGGATGGTAGGATTTAATCAATTCTTAAGCATAATAACATAAAAACATTAAATTCTCCTTTACTATCTGAAGAGCCACTAATTAAAATCTTCTAATACTTTACATTTATTTCAGATCAAAATTTACCTGTTATCAGATGCACGTCATCTTCTATAGACGAACTCTTCTCTTTCTGCCATTTCTAAATCTCTGAAGACTTACCTGAAACATTTAAATTCGTGAGTTGAGTTTACTAAGTAAACTCAGTGGGTAACTATTAAAATTCTCATGCATAAAGGACACTACATATTAACATTCATATATATATGACATTTGAAATACAATTCTTTCCTTTAATTCAATTAACTTCATTCATTTCTTTATACATACTATATCATTATTCATTTATAGCATTTTTCTTTAACATTTATTTCTTTTCCCATTTCTTTTATATAGGAGCACCATCTAAATGTACCAAAGGTACAACCATTTCCATTTCATTTTCCTTTTCCATCACCTTTTCCATATTTTCATATTTTACGTGCACGGGTACGTTGCTTCCCCAGCCAGTATCATACAGGGGTGCATTCCTGTAAGTTTTGCATGTCTATCATTTTCCCCTTTTTATTTATTTTCTATTCTTTCATGTATTGTGCATTCATATATACTTTCTATTCATTCATATTTACCTTCTTAACATATACACATTTTCTTTCGCGTTTTTATACTTGTACAATCATTTGCTTACTTTATATGATAGTTTCTAAAAACTATAAATCATAAACCTCAAATAATTTTATACATGCTTCTTTTAAAATGAACTAGAAAATACAATAAAGAAAATTCATAAATACCCGCTTTATTTCTTCTTCCAATATTCGTGCAGTTGTGGAAGCCGTTAACCTACTCCACAAGATGTCCTCTCTTTCTCACAAATCTTCCTTCCTCCAGTGCCAAACAAGATCTATATCACCTGAATTCTTCCAATCTTTATTTCTCATTATTTATCAATAAAAGAACGAGAATTAAAACATACTCTTAAACTAATCATTTACATTTCCTTAAGAAGAATTTTCCAAAGCTTAATTCCTTCTTCCTTCTCTCCCAAATTTCCTTCCCCTTGCCTTCAATTCCTTCCTTTTTCCCCTATAAAAGGTATTTCTAAGTTAAGATGAAATAGAAGATGAAGAATAAGATAATTTATACGAAAAGGAAAGAAAAGAAAATTTTCAAACCTCCTTCCTTCTTCCTCTCGATTGTTCCTCTCGTTCTTCCTAAATTCCACTCCTTTCACGATAAGAATAGGAAAGGAGTTAAGAGGAGTTGTCGATTTTCATCCTTAATCAAAATCTTGTGCTCAAAATAGCAAAACGAAACGCCCACACAAGCCTTCGGACGTCCGCGCTCCACCCCTTTCTGTTCGTTCGTGAAAATAGCGACCCTTCCTGGGTCGCGCCTCTAATAGAAAGGCGGGTGGCCGTTTCGGCTGAACCGGCCCCCAACCGGTTCATTACAATCTCTCCTACTTATAAAAATTTCGTCCTCGAAATTTAATCAAGTAAAGAAAGCATACCTTAATTGAAAAGATGAGGGTATTGACTTTTTATTTCAGCTTCCTTTTCCCAGGTGGCATCTCTTTCTGATCCATATTTCCATAAAACTTTCACAAAATGTATTGCTCTGTTCCTCAACTGTTTCACAACATATTCCAATATCCTTTCTGGTTCCTCAACATATTTCAAATCAGGTTGTAAGTCAATTGATTTGGACTGAATTCTTTTAGATTCATCTGAGACATACTTCCGGAGTACTGATATATGAAACACATTATGAATTTCTTGCATATGCACTGGTAGATCCAATCTGTAAGCCATATTTTCAATTCTCTCTGTGATTTTAAAAGGACCTATAAATCTTGAACTTAATTTTCCTGTCTTTCCAAACCTTTGTACACCTTTCATTGGGCTGACTTTTAAAAAAATAAATTCTCCTACTTCGAATTCCACTGGTCAGTGCATCATAATACTTTCGTTGCCTGTCTTGAACTGTCTTTAGTATGTCTCTGATCAATCTGATTTTGCTAGTAGCCTCATCTATCAGTTCAGTTCCAATTACTTTTCTTTCACCAGTTTCTACCCAACACAAGGGTGTTCTGCATTTTCTTCCATAAAGAGCCACATATGGTGTCATTCCAATACTAGATTGGAAACTGTTATTATATGCAAATTCAATCAACGGTATGTGAGTCTCCCAATTTCCTCCAAAATCTAAAACACATAGTCGCATTAAATCCTCCAAAGTCTGAATTATCCTTTCTGATTGCCCATCTGTTTGAGGATGAAATGTTGTACTGAAAATTAATCTGGTACCCATAGCTTCCTGAATTTTCTTCCACAATTTAGAAGTGAAACGAGCATCTCTGTCTGAAACTATAGATTTTGGAATTCCATGTAATCTCACAATTTCATCAACATATAATTTTGTCAACTTCTCCACTGGATATGTCTGCCTGATTGGTAAGAAATGAGCTGACTTCGTTAATCTGTCAATAACAACTCATATTGCATCTCGACTCTGTCTCGACCTGGGTAATCCAATCACAAAATCCATTGCCATATATTCCCATTTCCACTCAGGTATTAGTAAAGGTTGTAGTTGACTACTTGGCTTTTGATGTTCTGCTTTAATCATTTGACAGGAAACACATTTTACTATAAATTCTGCAACACTCCTCTTTAGTCCTGGCCACCAAAACAATCCTCTCAATTCCTGATACATCTTTGTATTGCCTGGGTGAATTTCATAATTTGAAAGGTGAGCTTCCTGCAATATCTCTTCTCTTAAGCTTCCAACATTTGGAATACAGATCCTGCCTTTATACTTTAATAGTCCTTCCTCATCAATTACAAAGTCATATAACTGCCGTGCTTGCACTTTCTTTATGATCTCTTGAAATTTTTCATCTTGAGAAAATGAATTAAGCACTCTATCCTTCAATGTAGATTGAATCACCAATTGATTTAATTCATATCTTTTGTATTCTTCTGATTAACCACTGAAAGTTCTAGTCTTTCCATATCTTTAATTATTTGTTCCTGCTGGGTGATTAACCAATTTGCATTTCCAAAAGTTTTTCTGCTAAGTGCATCTGCGACCACATTTGCCTTTTCCGGATGATACTGTATATCCAAGTCATAATCCTTAATGAGCTCTAACCACCTTCTCTATCTCAAATTAAGTTCTTTCTGATTGAAAATGTACTTGAGACTCTTATGATCTGTAAACACTTCGCATTTGACCCCATATAGGTAATGTCTCCATATTTTGAGTGCAAAAACTACAACTGTCAATTCTAAATCATGAGTGGGGTAGTTCCTTTCATAAACTTTTAGTTGCCTTGAAGCATAGGCCACCACTCTACCATGTTGTATCAATACACATCTAAGTCCCCTTAAGGAAGAATCACAGAAAATTTGTAACCCTTCTGAACCTGATGGAATTATCAAAATCGGGGCAGTCATTAAACAATTCTTTAATTTCTAAAAGGCTTCTTCAAACTGATCATTCCATTCAAATTTCACTGCTTTCTGAGTTGATCTGGATAATGACATTGCAATCTGAGAAAACCCTTCAACAAACCTCCTGTAGTAACGAGCAAGTCCTAGAAAACTCCTCACCTCTGAAACTGTCGTTGGCCTTGGCCAATCTGAAATGGCTTGAATTTTATTCTGATCCACTGAAATTCCTTCTCCACTAATCACATGTCCAAAGAAATTTACACTGTTCAACCAAAATTCACATTTTAAAAATTTTGCATACAACTTATTCTCCTTTAATGTTTGCAACACTGCCTGTAAATGACTGGAATGGCTCTCTTTATCTCTTGAATAAATCAAGATATCATCAATGAACACAATTACAAATATGTCCAAGAATGGCTTAAAAATTATGTTCATTAAATCCATGAATACAACTGGTGCATTTGTTACTCCAAATGGCATTACCACAAACTCATAGTGGTCATATCTGGTTCTGAAAGCTATTTTTGCTATATCTTCCTCCTTAATGCGCAGTTGATGATATCCAGAACGTAAATTTATCTTAGAGAAAACTGTAGCTCCTTCTAATTGATCAAAAAGATCATCAATTCTGGGCAATGGATATTTATTCTTAACAGTAAGCTTATTCAGTTCTCTATAATGCACATTCTGAAGCTCCCATCTTTCTTCTTTACAAACAGTACTGGAGCTCCCCATGGTGAGGAACTTGGCCTGATAAACCCCTTATCTAGCAATTCCTGTAACTGACTTTTCAGTTCCTGCAATTCTTTAACTGCCATCCTGTAAGGCGCCCTTGCCACTGGTTCTGAACCCGGTATCAACTCAATAGTGAAATATATTTCCCTTTCTGGTGGTAATCCTGGCAAATCATCCAAAAATACCTCTGGATATTCGTTGATGACATGTATATCTTTCAATTCTTTAACTTCCTTATTTGTATCCTTTACTTGAGCAAGAAAACACTGACATCTCTTGGATACAAATTTACATGCTTTCATATAAGTGATTATCATCGATGAAACTCCTCTCTCTCCATAGAATTTCAACTCTTTTTCTCCAGGAAAATTAAATTTAATAATTTTCTTGTTGCAGTCAATAATCACAAAGTGTCTTGATAACCAATCCATTCCCAATATCATATCAAATTCTTGCAATGGTAAAACATTTACTGTTGCTTTAAACTCTTTTTCATTTATTTTGAAAGTCACTTGACATACACCATTCACATTCATAAGAGATCCATTAGGCATTAAAACTTCCAAAATTACACTTGTCTCATAAACATTCAGCCCAACTGATTTAACAAATTCATCTAAAATGAAAGAGTGTAAAGCTCTTGTATCAAACAGAATTCGTACAGACTTTCCTTGCATCATGATCACACCTATCAAATTTACCATAAAAAAACATAAACATACATCATTCCTTTAACAATACTTTTATTACACACATTTATTCATTTTTCATTTCTATCACCTGTAATCACTTCAGATGATTCCTTAGCATCCTTCTGAGTCAGTGCATACACTCTAGGCAGAGTATTTTGTCGGCTTTGACTTGATCCTGGAGTAGAAGCAGCTGATTCTATTGTTCTTGATCTTCCAACATTCTTCTGAGATCCAGTATTCATTCTTGACCCTCCTGCTAGTCTTTGCCCCAAAGTAGGACAATTCTTGGCTATATGACCTGGTTGATGGCACCAGAAACAAGTATTTATACCTGATAAACATTCTCCTTTATGTTGTCTTCCACACTTGCTGCAACTGTTTAAACTTGAGCTATCACTGCTACTAGACTTAGTTTTCTTCCAATTAAACTTCCCAGTTTATGAAAGGGATTTGCTATGTAAATCCTGAGAAGTTCCCATAACCTCACTACTTTTCCTCTTCTGAAAATCACGTCTCCTTTGAGTGTTTTGCAGGTCAATTTCTATCCTCCTAGCCCTTTCCACCAACACTATATAATCTTCAATTCCAAATGGAACAAGAAGCTGCCTAATTGCATCCTTCAATCCTGATAAAAATCGATTACATTGTTCTTCTGCAGTATGGATTAAGTGAGGAGCATATCTGGATAATGTTGTAAATTCAGCTTCATATTGCATAACTGATTTATCTCCCTGCACCAGTCTCACAAATTTATCATGCATTTGCCTCCTTACAGAAGGAGGCACAAACCAATCTCTGAACAGTTTTGTAAAATCATCCCACTTTATTTGCATGTCTTGAATCCCTCCAGTTTTGCTTTTATGCTGACCTCTCCACCACCTTTCCGCTTCTCCATCAAGAGCAAAGACTGCCAAGGAGACTTTCCTCTCCTCTGGACAGAACATTCCTTCTAAAATCTTTTCAATATTTAATAACCAATTTTCAGCTTCAATTGGTCCCTCCACTCCCTTGAATAATGGTGGTCTCATATCTTGAAACAATTTGAGATACTTATCCATAGGCATTCCACCACCACTGTTACTTCCTGATGGTTGATTCCTTGAGTCTTGAATCATTTGAGTCATAGCCGTCATCATTTGTGTCAGTGCCTCAGGATTAACATTAATATTAGGCACTTGCCTTTCCACGTCTATCTCTTCTTCAGAATCACTTTGATTCATGTTATCAGTAAGATATACATTTTACATTAAATCTTTAAATCATTAAGAATCATCCTAATGGCTCTTCCAGTACGATTCATATCTTAATTTGTCTCTAATACCACTTTTGTCACGACCCGGCCCGAATACTCGAATTAATGAGGTGGGAACTAAAGTCAGACGGTAGGATCTAATCAGTTCTTAAGCATAATAATATAAAAATATTAAATTCTCCTTTAATATCTGAAGAGCCATTAACTAAAATCTTCTAATACTTTATATTTATTTCAGATCAAAATTTACCTGTTATCAGATGCACGTCGTCTTCTATAGACGAACTCTTCTTTTTCTGTCATTTCTAAATCTCTGAAGACTTATCTGAAACATTTAAATTCGTGGGTTGAGTTTACTAAGTAAACTCAGTGGGTAACTGTTAACAATTCTCATGTATAAAGGACACTACATATTAACATTCATATATATATGACATTTGAAACACAATTCTTTCCATTAATTCAATTGACTTCATTCATTTCTTTATACATACTATATCATTATTCATTTATAGCATTTTTCTTTAACATTTATTCCTTTTCCCATTTCATTTATGCAGGAGCCCGTCTAAATGTACTAAAGATACAACCATTTCTATTTCATTTTCCTTTTCCATCACCTTTTTCATATTTTCATATTTTACGTGCACGGGTACGTTGCTTCCCCAGCCATTACCATACGGGGGTGCATTCCTGTAAGTTTTGCATGTCTATCCTTTTCCCCTTTTTATTTATTTTCTATTCTTTCATGTATTGTGCATTCATATATACTTTCTATTCATTCATATTTACCTTCTTAACATATACACATTTTCTTTCGCATTTTTATACTTGTACAATCATTTGCTTACTTTATATGATAGTTTCTAAAAACTATAAATCATAAACCTTAAACAATTTTATACATGCTTCTTTCAAAACGAACTAGAAAATACAATAAAGAAAATTCATAAATACCCACTTTATTTCTTCTTCTAATATTCGTGCAGGTGTGAAAGCCTTTAACCTACTCCACAAGATGTCCTCTCTTTCTCACAAATCTTCCTTCCTCCAGTGCCAAACAAGATCTATATCACCTGAATTCTTCCAATCTTTATTTCTCATTATTTATCAATAAAAGAACGAGAATTAAAACCTACTCTTAAACTAATCATTTACCTTTCCTTAAAAAGATATTTCCAAAGCTTAATTCCTTCTTCCTTCTCTCCCAAATTTCTTTCCCCTTGCCTTCAATTCCTTCCTTTTTCCCCTATAAAAGGTACTTCTAAGTTAAGATGAAATAGAAGATGAAGAATAAGATAATTTATACGAAAAGAAAAGAAAAGAAAATTTTCAAACCTCCTTCCTTCTTCCTCTCGATTGTTCCTCTCGTTCTTCCTAAATTCCACTCCTTTCACGATAAGAATAGGAAAGGAGTTAAGAGGAGCTATCGATTTTCATCCTTAATCAAAATCTTGTGCTCAAAATAGCAAAACGAAACGCCCACACAAGCCTTCGGACGTCCGCGCTCTGCCCCTTTCTGTTCGTTCGCAAAAATAGCAACCCTTCCTGGGTCGCGCCTCTAATAGAAAGGTGGGTGGCCGGTTCAACCGAACCGGCCACCAACCGGTTCATTACACTACATTCGACGTTCATGGCGCACCGAAAAATTGCCCATACACGCTTTTCTCTAACGTGGTGGGAAGGGAATCCGGTGCGACGCCTACGATGAGGCGGGTAAGCCCTATACGTGCTTTTCTATAGCACAGCGGGGACCAATATAAGTACCCGTAGACGCTTTAGCGCCTACGGGGAAACAACTGTGCATTTCAAACAGATACCCCGAAGACCCATACACGCCTTTCTTTGGCGTGGTGGGATTGAAGATTTATGGCCGCGGTGTCATCCGACACCTTCCATACACATTTTTCTCTAGCGGGAGGTCCAGACTCCTGGAATTTTTCCTAAACAGGGGAGACGCCGGGAGGCTGCCGAATTTTACAATGACACAGGGCTTGGACTTGAATCTGATTTGAACAATAGATGAACTGAACTCGAACTGAACAAGGACTCAAACTTGATTTCGACCGCAGAGGACATGGACTCGAATCTAATTTGAACTATAATAAACATGAACTTAACTTGAACTTAAACATGACTAAGATGAATGATCAATAAGAAGCTTGATGTGAATAATAACACAATATTTTCAATGGAATATTAAGAAATTATCACTTCAATTGAGATGTAAACGAACATATGTAAAATTTGTGGATCAATGGATTTGCAAAGTATCATTCACTCACAAGTAATGATAACACAATGCGATAATATGTTTTCAATGAGACACATAATCTACTTGCAAATGACAATGAGCCGCTCATAACAGTTATCCCAATCATGCGATTGAATAATATGAGAGTATTGTAATGACCACAAAAAATACACAATGAATTGATGACCTAAAGTCGATTTGAGAAGTATAAGGTGATTGCAACTTGCATACAGTCAACGTCGCATGGCTGTAAATAAATGCACCATAATTCTTTACAAATACTAAGAGTCAATGTGCAAGAGATATAAAAGCCCACTTACCAATTCACATGAGAGGGCTAATGGTGAATACAGCGACTCCCTTATAATCAATGTCAACCACTCGTTGACAAACACAAGCCTCTGCAAGCTGTCGTAGAAGACCCATCGAATATTCAAAAATGCCCCCCTACACATACATTATAATATGTATACACAAACACAAAAGTGCAAATGCGCATGCGTTAACCTGTATACATGTAAAGGCATACACCCGTATGAGCCCCAACGAGCGTGTTGTATTTACACACGTGACGTCTGAGGATGTTGCGCAGGTCAAGAAATGAACTTAAGTTCAAGTCATATTCTTCTCCTTGATAGGACGGGAGTTGACACGACTTGAATCACTAAACAAATATACGGTCGTGATATCGACCAGTATATTTGGTTCTATATGTTCATATTAGGCCTTCAAGGCCTACAATCAAGAAACTTCACCAATAAAGGCATTAAGCCAACAATGAACCCGATCCTTTGTCGGCAAGTAGACAGAGTCGACAAAGTTCAATTAATGAAATGAAATCCTCCATAAATACTCTGATGATGGCCGTGTTAAATATTTATCTCAACCGGAGAGGATTTTACCTTCTCAAATTCTCCTAAATTCCCACAAAATACAAAACACAAATGACTAAAATATTACCCCGATGATGACCGTGTTGAATGTAGATCTCAAACGGATGGATTAATTTCAAATGTTCAAAATACCACCCAAATGCCCATAAAATTCAAAATTCCAAAAATTCCAAAATCCAAATATTTAAAATTGAAATAAATCACCAAAACGCTTAAAGCAAAACTAATCTACCTTCCACAACAATTTGTTGAGGTGGAAAAATTTAAATATCACTTCGGCTCACAAAGAGTTAATGTCTGGTCGAGAATATCACTAGGATTCATTCTCAATCTATCTCTTGCCAATAAGGACGTGGCACATGTCCTATAACCGGTGGTTTTGACGACAAATGGCACCGCAAGTAAACGGTTATGACCGGGGCCCTCTGAACAGGGTGGTTTGCCGCCAAATGACAACTAAATTACGGTCATGGCTAGATCCCGTAAGCTCTCCAATGGCACTAAATCCTTGAGATATGAATCAATAGGATATAATCGATATTGCACAAAGCCCTCTGTTAGCTAAGGTGGATTCAAATTTGTCCTCTTAGACAAATACTCCCCTCAGGTCTACAGGGTACCCTTAGACAACGCAACTCATGGCTGCTGACAAGGATCATTCTGTCAGGTTGGGTCGACTACCTCCTCTGACTAAGTAGACCAAGGACCACGATGGTCAAGGACAACGGAACCATGGGATCTTGATCGGGCTCATCATCATTTCCCCCTCCCCCCACCATCTGCTTTAAGTGCAAGGTGATAAATTTCTAATTTTAAATATCAAACTCTCAATATCAACCCATGCTGCTACTATATGCTAGATAACACGTATCTGATTGACGACTAGCCTTAATCAAAAATTCTCTCTCGTTATCGAGAGGGATAATTAACTATAGGGGCTTGCGCCTATAAGAAACCAGAACTTATATCATAAAGTTCTCGCAAAATGAGGAAGAAATCTTTGGGTAGTGTCTTACTACAAACCCAATCTGTCTTCTCAAAATTTATCCTGGAACTTAATACGTTAAAACTCTCCTGAAGGCGAGGGAGGCCGAGGCGTGAATTTTTGGAGCCCACAGGCCAATCCTGAACAAATCAAGTACTAAGAGATATGGTACCCTCAAGAAATATTAAGAAAGTCCAGAGACTGAATGGAAGGATTAAAGCACTTTCTCGTTTCCTGGCTCGCTCAAGGGACAAACATATGTCTTTCTGCAAGATACTCAGAGGTGTTCTTAGCTCTGGATTCCAATGGACTGATGAATGTCAACAAGCTTTCGAACAGCTATGAAATACTTTCAAAACCAATATAGGGAGAAAAATTGCACCTGTATCTGGCTGTTTCTACTACGCTATCAGCTCCGTCTTGGTTCGAGAAGAAAATGTTGTACAACATCCTATCTATTACTTCAGTAAAATCTTATCTGAAACAGAGGGACGTTATCCATTAGCGGATAAAACAGCATTGACATTAATCTACTCAGCTAGAAAGCTACGCCCATACTTTCAGGCCCAAATAATTGGGATCTATACAAATCTACCATTAAAAAAATATCCTGCAAAAATCAGAAGCATCCGGTATATTAATCAAGTGGTCAGTCGAATTAGGAGAATTTAGCATCCATTACTTACTCAGGTCTGATATTAAGTCTTAGGTACTTGCAGATTTCATGGTCGAGTGCACCATCCCTTTCTCTGACGAACTACCGGCTACTTCTCCTTCTTCCCCGTGTTAGACATTATATATCGATCGAGCTTCTGGGAGTTCTAACATTGGTGCTGGAATTTTGTTGATCTCCCCACAGCAAACTATCTTGAATACGGGCTCTGACTGAAGTTCCCTGCAATAAAGAATGATGTCGAGTATGAGGCCCTTATTGCCAGATTGAGACTGGTCATCGACTGCAAAGTACAAAACTTGGTGATTCGCAATTAGTCGCCTCCCAGGAGGAGCAAGAGTTTGACACCCACAACCCGCAAGTAGCCCAGTACTAAAGAATGAGGGTCTATTTATAGATTTTTGGGAGTGGCATGGCTAGTAAATAGGGAGAAGATCAAAGGTAGGTTGGGAGTGTTTCGGATGGACGGCCGACATCGATTCCCTTGATCATGGGTATTTGAGTGCCTTAATAATGTCAGAATTTGGCGATCTTGGGCTCGTTAGATTCGTCTCGTCGAGCCGCTTGATTCAACTATAAGCATGTCACATTTGAAAATCATTTGGTCGTCCAATTTATTCTTTGAAGCTTACAAACGTGCTTCAAGCCCTTGATTTGGACCCATTTGGGTTCGGATTGGATCGAATTTGGTGTCGTTGGGTTTGTATTTTCTAGATGTTCAGTTCGACTATAAGTTTGCTGAAATCGGAGTTCGGATAGTCCCGAAATTAATTTCGAAAATTTTCTATTCAACTTTGCCTCAAGATTCATGCCCGATCAAGATAATTTTTTGATGATATATCAAGTCTAATCAAATTCTTCTAACTCCCTGAGTTGAAGATGGCATTAATAACTTCTTACTTCACTTGGATCTGTAAAATAAACAGTTCATGTTCACTCGTCAAATGTCATCATTCTCAACTCCCTCGCCTTCAACATTACCATTAAGGCTCGAGTTTGAGCGATTTACTGACTTCATAGATTCATTTTACTCAACAACGACAGCCACATTCATCCTCTCATCATTCCAAACAAATATAGATAAAACTTCCACCACTTTTGTTCATTGTGTCCTTAGATCTGACAATGATCATAAAAAGGTTATTTGTAGAAGAAAATTTTGCAAAAATGTCTATGTTATAACCTTTGTGGTTCCACTTCAACTTCTCAACCTTGATCTTGTTTCCCCTCTTCACGATAGGAGACTTATCAATCTTATTATTTCTCTTGATCACCATGAGAAACATACTAGTTCTCCAGTGGGGAAGCGAAGGAGCTCATTTGAGTTGTTTTGATGCAACATTGTTGAGTACTTCATCAATATGAACACATAGTTTGACCATCAAGGCTTATATCCTAAACTTGCACATTCTAGTCGCAACCCAGGTAAATTCCTCCATCTTTATCTTCATACCCCTCTAGGGTAATATCCAAGGCAAGGTAGTTTCTTAAACTAACTCCTAAAGATATCTTAATAGCCATATCTCAAACAAGCAATCCACCAATTCTATACTTGGTGAACTTTAGTCATGCAAATGAGACCTTCTATAGAGAATAACACCCATATTTACTATAAAGTATATCTTTGGTTTATCTACACAAGCATCCATTTTCTACATCAATAGCTCCATCATAGGTAGGGACGTCAAACTTTACCTCTATTTGAAGGGTTGATTGATGTCTCTTATGTCAGAAGGCTTAAGATCCTCATTGTTGAATCATGTTGCCTGCTAAAACTTTCACTAGTTTCCTGCTATTGTGAAAACAAGATCTCTGCTTTGGGAATTACCTTCTAAGACTTCTAGATTCAGTTCCAGATTACGCATTGGAATCTATTTGCTCAATATCTTCATAATCACAGTTATTTGTTATTCAAGGAGTGAAACTTGATTCGCCAAGTCATTAGAGGATTCTCCCCTTGCCTCCTTGAGGTTTCTATTATGGACAAGTATCTCATCTTCTAGAAGTCAATCTTTGTCAACACCATGAACCAAATTCTCTCTTTGAATATGGAACTTTGATACCAAAATCATGAACCCGGAGTAATCGTGTCAAGGAGGCCACACATAGTGAAATACAGTATAATATAGATTATGTGTGGTGCAAAAATTAAGCATGCAATTTCATTATTGAAAAAACCACTAGGCATCATACAATAAAAAAGTTTTTAATCCCATCTCTCTTTAGCTCTCCGACTCCATGCTCTCTCTCAATTCCTAAGAATCAAACATAAAAGTCACTGTCCCTAAAGAAGAAAAAGACTAACTCACCCATCCCCTATATGATAGCGGATACATTTTACGTAACATGGCACTAAATCCAGGATGTATATTTATTGCATAAAATCATGGCTCTAAACAAAGAAGTTATGAGGTATGGCACCCACTGTTGATTTTACATTGTCAAACTGTTAGCATTATTATACATGTAACGATCTTCTTAGGTGCAAAGCTAACTGATGTAAAACCAGCTAGGAATTGCATTAGAAATTGTAGTAAAATTGATTAAGCTTTGTAATATAAACTAATGTTTCACAAGATTGGATGCTTAGAACTTAAGGTTATCAATAATGTAAGAGCAATTGATTACAACGTAGAGTAGCATTCACTTGAGAACAATTTCATCCATAAACATAAAAGCTTAAATACTTTAAACAAGAGATCCCACACCTAACAATTAGAAAAGTTATCTTGAGTTTCCCTTAATCACGCTCTTTCAAGAGGGGTTAGCAGAAAGAGAATCTTAGCAAGCCGAACGATGCCACCAAAATCGTGAAGACGCCTCGGTATGTAATCCAACGAAAGTTCACCGAAGGAGAAGGTGCGGGTGGATGTCCGATGATTCGCCAAATGTCCCGACGGTAGATATTCTTCAATTGCCAATGTCAAAGTGAAGAGGATGTGATTGATGTAGTCGTCGGCGGAGTCGTCAAATTCCAAGTCGAGATCGAAGAAAGTGGATCGTAGGATGTCCACTAAGCCTTGGTGATCGTAGACAAAGCCATGGTCAACATCCGGATCGGCCACGCACTAGCAAGGAGATGGAGGAGGATTGTGTTCTTTCCTTCTCTTAAAGATACAAGTCATGAGAATAGCAAATCCAAGAGATAGGGGAGAAGGGAGGGGGTCGGCCAACAAGGGAAGAAGGAGTTGCTTGGCCAAGTTAGGGTTAGAGTTTGGGTAGGAGGAAAGAGGGACAAATCTGAAATTGATTTCAGATTTGGAATCAATTAAGACGAGGGGATTAGGGATTTTGAATTTGAATTTCAAATTCAAAGTTTGGTGGGAGTTGAAGTGGGGAAAGAGAGGGGGGAACTAGAGGGGGGCCGGCAGCATGCTTGGGTGAATAGGGGATTGGGAGGGAAAATTTAGAGCTTCTAATTTCATTATCTCAATTTTGGAAGGAAATAAAGAAATCCAACCCTAAATAGAATTAATTTGGGCTTAGATTTAGGACTTTCCTAATTTAGATTTGACAATTTAGGAAGGTATTTGAAATTCAAATTTGAATTTCAAATTAAAAGGATTCTTTCCCAAATTATCTAGGCTAAACTAAGAAGGTTATTATGATGATGGGAATCATCATTAAGAGGAAGAGATGGGATGGGAGGGGCCGGCAGCTAGCTTGGAGGTAGGGAGGGTGGACGATGGGAGGAGGGGATTGCTTGGCGGCTATGGAGAAGGAGAAGTTTGAGTGGCCGTCGGGTAGGGGAGGTTTGGCTTGGCCGGCGTGTGGAGTAGGAGGAGGAGGGGTTGTCGGCTAGGGCAAGAGAGAGGGTGGCCGGCAGTTGGAGCAAGGGGAAGAATCGGACCACGAGCCCCGGACACTTCCGGCGACTGATGGGTGTTGCTTTTGCCCACACCTTGGGACTTCACCACTCAAAAACTCACAAGCTCTAGAGAGAAATCAGAAATTTTATTTTATTCATCAATAATCTCTAATTCAAGACTAGGACCTTATATGTAGGTCTCAAAACAACTAGAAAACAGAAAGACAGGAATGCCCTCAGGGCTACAACTCAAACACTAAACAAATAAGGGGTACAATCGTCCAAACTGAAATAAAATAACTAATACAAAACATATATCAAAAATAAAGACTCCTAATCGTAGCCGTCAATCTACGATGCTTCTGGTGATAAACGTTCCAGAATCTCCTGCTGATGCCCTCATCATTCTCCCCGGGTGGGAGAATACTCGACCCTGTCGAGTAAGCGTCAGGAGTGCTCTCATATAGCTCTAGAAGGTCAGGATCCAATCTTTGAAGCTCAACACAATCAACCCACGTATTCTCAGTCTCCGGTTTCCCTTTCCATTGAACTAAGTACCTTCAGTGCCCCCCGTCTCTGGTGGAGATAATTTCATCGTTAAGTATTGCTTCGATCTTTTCCACCTTAGGTAAAGTAGGGATATTTGGCAGTGGAGGTAGGCTCGGGTTCTCACCAGGTATGGTCTCACAAGGCTATGATTTAGTATATTTGTGGGGTTAAACTCTGGTCCCTCAAAGGTTACAAGATCTTCGATGTTAAATGTAGGATTAAAGTTAAGACCTTCAGGTAGGTCTTTTACATAAGCATTATCGTTTATTTTTGAAATTATTTTGAAAGGTCCTGCGCTTCTAGCATGTAACTTCTTAACGACCCCTTGTGGGAATCGCTTCGGATGAATCTGAACCATTACAAAATCTCCAACCTTAAATTCTTTAAATTTTCTCTTAAGATCCGCGTTGAGTTTATAATTAGCATTGCTTTGTTCAATTTTTTTATAAATTTCCTTATGCAATTCCTGAAGATGAGATGCAGATGCAGACTCAGAAATTCTAATCTTAGGACTCATGGGGATCAAATCTATAGGCTGTTTAGGTTGGTACTCATACATAATTTCAGCAGGACTTAGGCCAGTGGTTCTATTAACAGAGTTATTATAGGCAAATTCAACTATCGGGAGATTAGAATCCCAATCCCGGATATTCTCTCCTACCAAAGTCCTAAGTAGATTTCCTAAACTCCTATTCACAACTTCGGTTTTTTCATCCGTTTGTGGGTGAAAGGCGGTAGAAAATTGAAGTTTCGTCCCCATTTTGTGCCAGAGTTTTCTTGAAGTAACTAGTGAACTTGACATCTCGATCTGACACTATATTGGGCAACCCATGGAGCCTAACAATTTCATCGAAATAAAGCTTGGCGATCCTAGAAGCGTCGAATGTTTTGGAGCACGAGAGGAAGTGAGCCATTTTAGAGAAGCGGTCAACGACTACACACACAGAGTCATGCTTCTTAACAGTCTTGGGCAGACCTAAAACAAAGTCCATGCTAACGTCCTACCAAGGGCAATAGGGAATAGGGAGGGGTGTGTAAAGTCCAGTGTTTTGTTTTCGTTGCTTAGCTAATTGACAAGTGTGGCATCTTTTTACTAATTTACTAACATCGCGCTTAAGACTTGGCCAGAAAAATCTATGCTCAACCGCGGCGATGGTTTTAGTTTGACCAAAATTTCCAGCTAAACCTCCAGCGTGTAACTCCCAAACGAGAAATTCTCTAAGAGAAGTGTTGGGAATACAGAGTTTATGTGACTTAAATAAGTAAGCATCTTCCAAAAGAAAATCACCAATTATACGCTCGCTTCCCTTGGTCAATAAGGCGTAAGTCTCTTTAAAGTCAGGGCAATCCAGATAGTCTTCCTTAATCTGTTCAAATCCAATCACTTGTGCATTCATTTCCTTAGTTATCATTATCCGACGGCTTAAAGCATCTGCTACCTTATTCTCAGATCATGCCTTGTGTCTGATCGTATAGGTGTATTCCTGAAGAAATTCGACCCAACGACCATGTCATTCATTGAGTTTCTTTTGAGAGTTTATGTATCGCAGGGCTTCGTGATCAGAAAAGATGACAAATTCTTGTAGGAGCAGATAGTGTCTCCAATACCTAAGCGATTGAATGATAGCATAGAATTCCTTATCGTAGGTGGAGTAGCGTTGTCGAATGTCATTCAACTTTTCGCTAAAGTAAGCGACAGGGTGTCCTTCTTGAGATAGAACTCCACCAATACCAATGCCTGAAGCATTGCAGGTTACTTCAAAGACTTTAGAAAAGTCGGGTAAACGCATAACCGGGGCTTCCACCATTCGCCTTTTGATGTCTTCGAATGCTTTTGTGGCGGAAGTAGTCCATTGAAAATCTCCCTTTTTCAAACAATCCGTTATAGGGGCTACGATAGTGCTAAAATTCCCAATGAATCTCCTATAGAAAGTGGCCAATCCATGAAAACTCCGATCGTCTCTGATATTCTTTGGTCCGGGCCACTTGTTAATTGCTCGCACTTTCTCAAGGTCAGCAGATATGCCATGGGAGGATATGATAAATCCAAGAAAGGTCACATTGTTAGTAAGGAACATATATTTCTTAGGATTCGCATATAATTGTTCTCTCCTCAAAATTTCACAAACTTGCTTCAGATGATCTAGATGTTGATCCACCAAGTTACTATAGATCAAAATATCATCAAAGTAAACCACTACAAACTTACCTAGAAAGGGTCAAAGGACTTGAGTCATAACTCTCATAAATGTACTTGGGGCATTACTCAGACCAAAGGGCATAACCGCCCATTCATATAATCCATCCTTAATTTTAAAAACAGCATTCCATTCCTCTCTAGGACGGATTCTAATCTGGTGATAGCCACACTTGAGGTCAATTTTAAAAAATAGGGTGGCTCCGGTCATCATATCTAACATGTCATCTAGACGAGGAATAGGAAAACGATATTTGACCGTGATTTTGTTGATAGCACGGCTATCAACACACATTCTCCACGAACCGTCCTTTTGGGGGCCAAGAGGGCAGGGACAGCACACAAACTTAGGCTCTCCTTAATAAAGCCACGCTGTAGTAACTCATCTACCTATCTCTAAAGTTCAGCATGCTCCGTGGGGTTCATGCGATAATGTGGTAGGTTGGGCAGGGAAGCTCCAAGTACTAGGTCGATGACATGTTGGATGTCTCTTAGAGGGGGGAGTTGGTTGGGAAAATCTTCTGGGAAAACGTCAACAAAGGTTTCAAGGAGGGGTTTGACTTCTTCTGGGATAGGTTCGTCCAGATCCTCACTCACTTGTCCAAGTCTTTGGCGGTTAACAGATTTAGGCATGTGCTGGGTATAAAGGGAGTGGGTTTTATGTCCTCCTTGGTAGACTTAGGTTGTGATGGTAAGAGTTTAATCTTCTTACCATCGTGCTCGAACACGCAGGTGTTAGATCTCCCGTAGATATGAACGTCATTATCGAACAGCTAGGGGCGTCCAAGGATGATTTGACCAACATCCATGTTTAACACATCGCACAATATCTTTTCCTTGCATCCCACAAACTCGATGGGGATAAGGCTCCTTTCTTTTACTTCCAAGGCGGTCGAGTTGATCCAAGCAACCTTGTAGGGGTTCGGGTGTGGAGTTGTTTTCAGGTGTAACTTAGAAGTCATATTAGATGACACGGCGTTAATACAGCTTCCACTATCGATGATAACCTTATAGTTCTTATCACCGATCTTGGTGAAAGTAAGGAAGATGGAAGTCCTACGCCAGTCATCATTCAGCTTAGGTTGTGACAAGGCACACCTAACAACTTGCAGGTCTAAGTGATCAATCTTCTAGAGGTAGTGGATCACGACAGTGTCTTCCTCACAAAAAAAGTCCTCTTCGTCATCGATGTGATGAACTAGTTCGGTGTCTGGTTTATCCTCCTCATCGATAACTTCTTCAATTATGGTTATCTTATAGGGGCTGGAACATTGAGAGGCAATGTGCCCATACCTATGACACCTAAAGCACTTGGTTCCCGCAGGGGTTTTGAGTGTCTCTCGATCAGGGGCTTTGTTCTTATAGTCAGGGCGGGGTTGAAATTGCCCAACAGTGGGTCGACCCGCCATGGGACCAGGAGATTTGGTTTGGGGTTGGCTGGAGGAGGGTTTAAAAGGATTTGGACGGGAGTCTTGGCTCCTTGGATGGACATGGCTCCTAGATTCTTCCAGATCTAGCACAAGATTACAAGCGGCCTCTAAGGTCGTGACTCATCTAGCAAAGAGTTCATTTCGAAGGTCTTCCCTAAGTCCAGCTCTAAACATAGACAGAAGTTAGGCCGAGGTGGTGGTTTCCTCGCCACTACAACGGATCATGAAGTCATCAAAAGCAGATATGTAATCATTCACAGGTTTACTACCCTGGGTTAATCTATTCCAACGATCCAAAAGCCTGGGATAGTAGGAAGGGGGGAGATACTTTTGCTTGAGTTGTTTCATTGTCCTCCAATCCGCAATGGGGTACTCTCCTCGAGTTTCTCGCATATGTTCAAGGTTATTCCAATACTGATTAGTCCTACCCGTCAATTTCATTTCAGCAAATCTAACTTTCCTTGCCTCCAAAATGTTATACCACTTAAAATAACTATCCATACCTTGAGCCAATCTAGGAAGACCTGGGGTTCTAAGATGCCATCAAAGGAAGGGGCGTCAATCTTAATGTTCTTAAGTAATTGGGTATCGTTATCACCCCAAGTAGGATCTACCGGTTCTCTACGAGGCCTAGGGTTGTTACGACGGTAAGGATCTCGTGGTGGTACGTTCTCGGGTCGACCTTCTTCAACATAAGGAGACGGTGGTCTAGACGGAGTGTAAGGAGTACGATCTCCTATCCTTTCTATGTGATCTAGACGTTCTTCAGTCTGACGGCGGAAATCAGCTAAGTCAACTTGAGTCTCTCTAATTTATTGGGTAACAGTTCCAAGTTGTCCTACAATTAGGTTTAGAGTTCGTTGAATTTGCTCCGGGTCCATGAGTAGACACTAAGGATCACTTAGGGAGGTAACTAGGTGGTGGACAGCACTTAGACACTAAGTTAGACTCACCTAAAACTCACTAAATGGTGCAGAATTTTACTGGACAGCAAACCAAAACAGGAAAACAAAATATCTATGCGATGATATGCATGCAAACAAGCTTAGGGATGGTTAGGTAGGTTCCTAGGATAACTTCTAGCACATGTAACTCATGCCTATCATGCTCTGATACCAAGATGATGTAAAACCAGCTAGGAATTGCATTAGAAATTGTAGCAAAATTGATTAAGCTTTGTAATATAAACTAATGTTTCACAAGATTGGATGCTTAGAACTTAAGGTTATCAATAATGTAAGAGCAATTGATTACAACGTAGAGTAGCATTCACTTGAGAACAATTTTATCCATAAACATAAGCTTAAATACTTTAAACAAGAGATCCCACACCTAACATTTAGAAAAGTTACCTTGAGTTTCCCTTACGCTCTTTCAAGAGGGGTTAGCGGAAAGAGAATCTTAGCAAGCCGAACGATGCCACCAAAATCGTGAAGATGCCTCGGATTGTAATCCAACGAAAGTTCACCGGAGGAGAAGGCACACGTGGATGTCCGATGATTCGCCAAATGTCCCGACGGTGGATGTTCTTCGATTGCCGATGTCAAAGTGAAGAGGATGTGATTCATGTAGTCTTCGGCGGAGTCGTCAAATTCCAAGTCGAGATCGAAGAAAGTGGATCGTAGGATGTCCACTAAGCCTTGGTGATCGTAGACAAATTCATGGTCAACATCCGGATCAGCCACGCACTAGCAAGGAGATGGAGGAGGATTGTGTTCTTCCCTTCTCTTAAAGATACAAGTCATGAGAATAGCAAATCCAAGAGATAGGGGAGAAGGGAGGGGGTCGGCCAACAAGGGAAGGAGTTGCTTGGGCAAATTAGGGTTAGAGTTTGGGTAGGAGGAAAGAGGGATAAATCTGAAATTGATTTCAGATTTGGAATCAATTAAGACGAGGGGATTAGGGATTTTGAATTTGAATTTCAAATTCAAAGTTTGGTAGGAGTTGAAGTGGGGAAAGAGAGGGGGGAACTAGAGGGGGGCCAACGGCATGCTTGGGTGAATAGGGAATTTGGAGGGAAAATTTAGAGCTTCTAATTTCATTATCTCAATTTTGAAAGGAAATAAAGAAATCCAACCCCAATTAGAATTAATTTGGGCTTAGATTTAGGGACTTTCATAATTTAGAATTGACAATTTAGGAAGGTATTTGAAATTCAAATTTGAATTTCAAATTAAAAGAATTCTTTCCCAAATTATCTAGGCTAAACTAAGAAGGCTATTATGATGATGGGAATCATCATTAAGAGGGAGAGATGGGATGGGAGGGGCCGGCGGCTAGCTTGGAGGTAGGGAGGGTGGACGGTGGGAGGAGGGGATTGCTTGGCAGCTATGGAGAGGGAGAAGTTTGGGTGGCCGTCGGGTATGGGAGGTTTGGGTTGGCCGGCAGTTGGAGCAAGGTGAAGAATCGGACCACGAGCCCCGGACACTTCCGGCGACTGGTGGGTGTTGCTTTTGCCCACACCTTGGGACTTCACCACTCAAGAACTCACAAGCTCTAGAAAGAAATCAGAAATTTTATTTTATTCATCAATAATCTCTAATACAAGACTAGGACCTTATATGTAGGTCTCAAAACAACTAGAAAACAGAAAGACAGGAATGCCCTCAGAGCTACAACTCAAACACTAAACAAATAAGGGGTACAATCGTCCAAACTGAAATAAAATAACTAATACAAAACATATATAAAAAATAAAGACTCCTAATCGTAGCCGTCGATCTACGATGCTTCTGGTGATAAACGTTCCGGAATCTCCTGCTGATGTCCTCATCACTAACCCTTCTCTTAGGCTCCTTCTCACTGTTGCATCTGTCTGGTGCTAAACACATGACTATCGGGAATTTGCCAATAACCCTTCCCGAGCTACTTCTGAACCCAAATTCCACTCGATAATAATACACCTAATTTAGTAATCTCTTGGCAACATCATTGATTCTCTTAAGAGTACCCTTTTTAACTTCCATATGACTTTGACTAGTCCCCATATCATTGAGTTAACTAATCTCTTGATCAGAGTGAAAGAGGAAATGTTTGCTTTTTATTATTTTTTATTCAATGCAAATATTTGTTTAATGCTTTTATATTGATAGCTCTTTAATGACCTGGATTTTTTGTTTCACATTAGACTCTTAAAGATAAATTTTCTATGAAATAAAATTAATACAACTAAAATCAATCTTAAGCTATTTTTGTAAGAAAAAAGAATGCATGGTCACGCTCTTGGTCAGAGATTTTACAACTAAGGGGTAATTTGGTTAGCTACCTTGGTAATTGTAATGCATTCCAAATGCATGAGTTCCAAGAATTCAAGTGTTTGGTTGGGTGAATTTCAAATGCAACGTAAATCATTTGTGAATTTGGAATTCACCCTCTAGTTTAATTTTGGTGTGCATTGTAAATTCTCTACTATTGCTCCCACCAGCTACCACCTCCGCTGCCAGCCATTGCCTGTAGTAGTCATCGCCCTTCAGTAGCAGGCCCCTGCGGCCACAGCCACAACCACTAGCCACCATAATCATTGGGTTTTACACTACATTCATTTTATTTCAAGTCAAACAAAAATAACAATAATCACTTGCATTTAGTATACACCCATCCAAACAACTCCAAACATTTCAAATAGACGTTATTCATTTTACACCGTATTCCATTCTACTCCGCATTCTTTTTTCAAAAAATCAAGTGGCCCCTCAATAGAGTAAAATAAGTTATAGAAGGCAGAGCAAAATTACCAAAGGCTATAAATCAAATATGGTGCATTAGCATTCGACAAATAATCTTGAACATTAAAAAGTGGCATTACCAATAGAGCTTAGCTAATGCATAGCATTTGCAAACCTTATGGGCCATCATATAGTTCAAGATCACATTAGGTCATCTAACAAATAAAATTATAGAACTTTGCATTAATGCCCTCATGCATGAGTCATGGTGTCATGCTGAAGTGGTGAGATTGTAAGTCTCATTTCCTAATTACAATAGCCAATCTATATTGCATATCATTTGAGACTAAACGTGTGATTTCAATGTAAATAGGATGGTTAGTTGACATTCCCCTTCTAAACGAAAAGTCTAAAGAGTTGGGAATTCCGTTTGAGGTTAAAGCATATAAGTCCATTTATAGTTCTTATTATTGCATTAAATTTAGACAGAGTTATATCAAAAAGATATGTTAAGATCCCTAAGATAGAATTAAGTTTGAGGCAAATATTTTTAATTAAGATTTTATATACACACACCCAGGGCAATTTCAACAATCATGCTTCCTTAGTGTTGTGGAAGCATAAGTCCTACAATATAAGATTGAATCATATAAAAATCCATGTTACGAGATTACTAATCCTCATATATGATAATGTTTTGAGCATCCAAAGTAATCAAGGTTAAATGCTACTAGCATTTCGTTCTTTTGATTTAGATATTCTCTTATCAAGTTCAAGTTAATCCCTAATTGAATTACTAAATCAAATCCTTCAAAACCAAATGTTCACATCAATATTAGCAAAGACATTGATAGAGATTACTCATATGGGAAATCAGGTCTTAGAATAAAATAAAAATTGTGAGGTTCTTTATATTATTAAATAAAATCTCTATGAAAAATTTTAAAACCATCTATCTTCCATTGAACTCATGAAGATTTTGATCCTACCTCTAGAAATAGTACTTTCTTCCCCTCATGAACTCCCTTGAAGCCCACACACAAAATCATATAATTGACTCAAAAATCATAGAAGTTTATGATTCAAAGTTGCTTTATTTATCAAACCGATTATGCAAATTACGTGATTAAATAAGTATTTTGGCATTAAATTTTAATAATAAATAAGATGCTCAAGATTATGCTACTTATAAAGGATTGAAGAGACAGATAATGAAGCTATGGATAGAATAATAAAATATTGACTTATAAAAATTATGTCAACTTTGGAGAATCAATCGGTTTCATACCAAAAAGAGTTATCG
Source organism: Dendrobium chrysotoxum (assembly GCA_019925795.1). Classification (NCBI taxonomy): domain Eukaryota; kingdom Viridiplantae; phylum Streptophyta; class Magnoliopsida; order Asparagales; family Orchidaceae; genus Dendrobium; species Dendrobium chrysotoxum. Next base: position 76,161,876 of record CM034313.1, read on the forward strand.
TGGAAGTGATTTATGCGTTAAGATAATTGATAGAAAAATATAAAAAGCAAAGAAAGGTACTCTGCTTGAATTTTATTAACCTTGTGAAGAGATGATCATATATCAAGAGAATTTATTTAATGCACAATAAAGAAGAAATGTTTAACTCAAAAGTATACAAAAGTTATTAAATATAAGAATGATGGTGAATTGATAAATTTTAAAAGTGGTTGTAAATTAGCCAAAGACTTTTCAATTAGAATAACATTACATCAATGATTAGCATCAAGTATTCAAGTCTATATATTTTGTATTAGTTATAGAGATACTTATAAAAGTTATTCAAAGTGAGATGTCTTGTTGTATGTTTTTTATATGTGATATAGTTCTAATCAATGAGAAGATACTCATACCTATTGAAATAAGTAAAGAGTTAGGATAAAAAATATATATTTAATAAATAAAGGATATAGAATTAGAAGAACAAAAACTTGATATCTGATATGTAACTTTTATGGTTATACTAGTAATAATTATTAGCCAATATTGTAGAGAATATAAATGATAGTTAAATATGATATTTTAATTATATTGGATCAATTACATAGAAGAATGGGAATATAAAGGAGAATACAAGTTATAATATTAAGATAGGAGGGGGAAAGAGGCTATAATGAAGACCAAAGCAGTGTTTGGCATCGATATTGATGTTTGAAAAGTACGATGCAAAGTTGTTGCTAAAAAAGTTGGGAAAAGTTGTTTGATAGACCTGTGGGTGAGCTAATGTTTCTAATTCAAAAGATAATTTGCATATTTGATTATAGCATTTATATATGAATTAAAAAGCCTAAAGACAGAAAGGCTCTCAAAACAATGTGGTTTACATTGTACTTTTATCATTGTTGTATAAACTCCAAACTGATGATCAACTAAAAGAGCTAATAAACAAAATATGCATCTTATCATTTCAGTTGGTACGGAATAGGTCTTGATTTCATAAAACAAAATAGATCAGCAGACAAATAAGAAACAGGAAGAAGACAAAATAAGAAAAAGGAAGAAGAGAGGAGGAAGCATAATAGCTACAAAGTAGAATGAATGGTACAATAAAATCACCAAAAAATAGTTTAATGCCTAAAAAATAAGAGCAACCGGAAAAAGAAAAAGAAAAAAAAAGACCTACCAAATGCGATAGCTATATACCCCCACCATTCCGTGTTTAACCCATCACCTTCACAATATCCATCCATAATTTCATTGAAAGCTCTATCCTCAACGAGTTAATAGCAGTGGCACTAACTTGGAAGCTCTCCCCCATCTTCACTAATGATGTATTTCCATGTATTTGCACTTACTCTTCTCCGTGCTTTCTAAAAGCATCACCACACAAGAGAATGAACTGGGAGTCACGATCCACGGAACCAACAGAACAATGAACTCTCTCACCATCCGCCTTATTTTCATAAAAGAAACTGTGGGGCTTAACTGGAGGGGGTATTCGATAAATTAAATACTTGTATGATTATCTTAAAAATTTAGGGTTATTTATGCCTTATAATTACACCTAAGGGGGATTAAAAACTCTGCAATTATATTTGCCTCCTCATTGCTTGTCAAGCTCGAATGTTCTGCCCTTGCATTGGGCAAACTGCATCATAGGTCATTTCCTTCTTCTCTGGCTAGTTACCAACGTCATCTTTTTAATATGTACACCCAAAAAATTTGAGAACGTAGTGTGATTCTTATATATTTAGAATGCTAGTATTTTATCACATTCATTTATAATTATTTTTGGATTACTTGGATCTATTTACTCAAATATTAGTAAGAAGTCATACATATATTTTAAATCTCTTATCAAAAAATAAAAACCTGTTATGTGCATTAATCAAAACTATATGCATTGATAATACTATGGAATTTATGCAATCTAAATGTTAAACGTTTTATTCTAATAATGGTATTATTCATCAAATCTTGGGCTCCTATATATCTCACCAGAATATGTTGTTGAATGCAAAAAGCGTCATCTACTTAATGTTGCTCAAACTTTAATGTCTCATATAAATGTTCCTCGTCAATTTTGGGATGCAATGTTGATTGCATGTTATCTCATCAACCACATTCCAAATCACTTCTTGATAACTTTTCAACTCTCTTCTCATTCCTAGTTAACCTTTATCTTCTCTATCAACATGAATCTTAGGTTGTCGGCTACTGTCATGCTTTTTATTCATCTAACAAGCTCCCTTCTCTTGAAATTTGATGTATATTTTCAAATATCTCACACAAAAAGTATATTAATGTTATGATCATATTACCCAACATATTTTTTCAATCAATGTTACTTTTCATGAAACCATTCCATTTTTCTCCCCATCTTCCTCCTTATGGGAGTCATGTCACCTCATGTTCCTATACCTCCATAAGCTCCTCTTCTCATGTCTACCCCTCTACATGTTTACTCTAGCAAACCTCAACTTCCTCAAATAAAAACACTTTCATCCACATTGTTAAATTCGATTGAGCATCCACCTCAATGTTTTCAAAGCACTATGTGCACTACGAAGCATAAGATTTTATTTTTTTTGCTTCAAAGCACAAAGCAAAAGCAAAACAATGGTTTTACTAACTAGAGTGCTAATGACACAATGTGTGTGCATGCATATATTATGTGCATACAATAGTCATTTAATCAATTAAACTTCAAACACATCAGTTAAAAATTTTTAGCATATATGATGATACATTCAATAACAAAAATCTCAAGCTATATGAAAACTAAAAATATTAATAATATAAATAATGAAGTGATAAAAGATACTTGAACGTCAAGAATGCTCATGAGATTCAGAGATCAACCGGTGGGTAAAGGCATCATGAAGCGTAATAGTGTGAAGATGAGGCACTGAGAAACATGCAGAGGATATATCCAAAAGTATTATAAAGAATACTTGTCAGTATAAGCTACTAACACCAGCAACAACAACAATATCAAGCCTTTATCCCTCTATGTGGGGTCGGCAACATGAATCATTTTTCTCTATTGTGTTCTGACAAGAGTCAATTTTTCATTTAAATCTAATAAAAAGAATATTATAAAAAAACTAATGGGTTAAAGAATGCGAAGAGAACTACCAAGAAGAAACTAACTCTAGCATGAGAGAATGGAGAGACAACAAACAACCCAATGACTATGAGAACCAATGTGGAGAAGTGAATAAAATGCATGTTGATGGGTCATTAAAGTCAAATTTCATCTTGAGGATTCCATGTATTGCCACAAATCTTGGTTGTTGCCAAATGATTTACTCAAGTCTACGGGATAGACTATTTGGATACATTCCCATAATTGCTAAACTTAACTCCATTTGAACTCTCCTCTTAGCTGTGTCATTAATTAAGGATAGAATCTACTACAAATGTCTTCCTTTATGACAATCTTCAGGAAGTTGCTTGTATTAAGCAACCTCTTGGATATGTTGCTCACGAGAAGAACTGTGCATGCTTACTCTGGAAGCCTTAAATATAGTCCATAGGCCAGGCTTCACAAATTTTGTAAGGTCCTTACTGCCCCCTTTTTGGATATTGGTCTTCATAATAGCACCACAGATCATTCTACCTTCATCAGTCAAATGATCACCCGCTTAATCACTCTTGTAATTTATCATAATGGCATCTTGCTGATTGGGAGTGAACACAATGACATTTTAGAAGGCAACCTTAGTATTCTAGGTGTTGAGTTTGCCTACAGCAAAAATAGGGGTATCACTATCTCAATTAAAGTACATTAATATTTTTTTTAGAAGAAACAAGTCTTCTTGGTTGGAGACTCAAACCAAGTCTGACAATAAAATGATACTAGATTACCCATCTCAGTGTCAAAGGTTAGTCAGCAAGTTGATTTATTTGACTATTACCAAATTAGACATTTCATTATTATTAGCCGGCACATGCAAAATCCAAAACAAAGCATTAGGAAGTTGTTCACATGTATATCAAAAAGTATCCTGAAAAAGAGTTGTAATTACTAAGATTAGGCACTTTAATATTGAAGCTTTCTCTAATGTTAATTATGATAGTTTTGTGAAAGATAGAAACTCTACTTAGGATATTGTATCTTTGTTGGGGATAAGATAGTCACTTGAAAAAGTAATAAACAAATTCTTATGGTCAAGTTCAACGCAGAACCTAAGAATAAAGCTATGGCTCAATAAGCATGTAAAACGATAAGGTTAAAACTCTTTTAGAATAATTAGCCTTCATGTCACTCGGTCTATGATACCATATTGTGGCAATCGTGTCATCATTTATATTGCTAGCAATATTAATTTTATGAATGAATTAAACATATTGAAGTTCATCCTCATTTCAAGGGATGTTGTGGGCATATGCTGCAAATTAGAAAAATAATATTACGAAAGATTTATATGAGGAGCGTATATATGTTGAAAAAACATCCATTTATTGCCACATAATTATGACTACTCTCAACTTTATTTGTTTCAAATTGTATTCATCTTGTATGCCTATAAATAAGCGCATATATTCAGTGAATAAAACACCAAAATCTTTCCTCCCAAAGCTTTGCAAATGGCATATCTTGTTATTGGCATGTTCACCTGTGTGCATATTCACTTACTCTTTCGTGTTACGTATATTGTTAGTTTTGGCACTAGCAATTAAGATCTAGTAAACTTTTATATCATGTAATTTTTCAGGAATGTGCTTCTTTTCTGCAACTATTGATAGGATATAAGAGTTTTTTTTACTGTGAATTAGTTATCTTTTGGTTGATTTTTAGTTGCACAATATAAATTCAATAATTTATATGATTTCTCCACTAGCAAATATTTAATGTGTTTAGTGGGTTCAAAACCCTCTCACAACGATAGTTGCAAGAATAAGATTGTTATGTTGTATGCGTCTTTTACGGATTTGAATTGCTCTGATGTGTTTAGGGAGACAATGATGAATTTTGCAGATATATATAGTTTGCATCTAGAAAAGTTATTTGAAAATTATCGCCCATTGTTGAAATTTTAGGGTCGATTGTAAAAGAAGTGATAGAGCAGGCTGGCTCAACGTTCATGTTCCTGTTTGAACTTCTTCTATTTTTCATATAAAGGGAAAGCGTAGATGCCAAAGCTGATAAATTTTATTTTGAGAACCTGGATACTGCAATTTCTAGTTTCTTCCTGTTAACTTGAAGATAAATGCAGACCTAAGAAAAATGAACTTAATTGGACTTTCAAACAAACGATGGCATAGAAATCTACTTGGATACATTGACCTAACTAGCAAAGTATTTAGAAGTATTTAGAATTGAAATAAACTGATGAATAAATTTACGAGGAAGGGTCCTAATGGTTTTCACCTCATCAGTAAAGTTAATCTTATGAATATAAATTAGTTTTGATATACGTACAAAAAATTCGCAATATTTGAATTGAAAAACTTCTAAAATTAAATTCAAGATCGTCTGAACTCCGATTTCAACAAGCGTATAGTCAGCTCAACGTCTCGACGAGACGAACCTATTGATACTACAATTGATTAAATCAGACTACAAACGAGCTATAATCAAGCACTTGAATTTATTTGAAAATTTCTAAACATAAATTGATAAAACAAATGGCTTCTAATTATAACATGTTTATAGTCAAATCAAGTGACCCGATGAGACGAATCTAACAAGCCCAAGATCACTCGATTCTGACATCATTAAGGCATTCAAATGTTTAATAAACGATCAATTATCAAGAGGGTCACCGTACGATGGAGTGCTTTGGACTCTGGCCAATTTTATCTAAATGCATATTCCAAAAAGGCTATAAATAGAGCCTCATTCTCTATAGAGAGGGGGAAGATTCAAGAGCTGCAACAACTAAAGAGCTCACTTACATTTCCCTGCTATCACCGCCAAAACCACCACCAATAATTGCTGCCGCAATCTCCAGACTTTTGTCCACATCTAACCTTGTTGTTGGGTTTTTAACTATTTAATTGTGGACACCAGATTTCTATGATCCCTATAATGAGAATCAGTAAATTGTTCATAATTTCTTATTCTTCAATTGTGAGGAAGGGATGATTCTCATATCTCCTATTCTATAGTAGATTATTATAACTGGCAAAGTCCTGTGATTTTTTTCACTTTCCGGATTTTTCACGTAAAAAATTTCTTCTCCTACAACTTTTTTTGTATGTGCTGAATTTTTGTCCAAAGCTAAAACATAAATACATACTTTACCAACGCAAATTTTCTAGTACATAACAATCTTTAATTAAACTTAAAGTTATTTTTACTTTTCATTGGGATTCCGTAATAAAAGCTCACATGATATGGAATTACTTTATAAATCATGTGTTTCCATTCATTAATGATGATGTCATTTTACAAAATGTCTATCCATGTAGAAGTTGGCCGGCCCAATATCTTCTAAATCCTTCAACATTAATTTTACATACTCTTGTCTTATTAGTGCATCTTATATTCTTCATAATATAATCATTTATCAATCAATGCTTCCTATTTTGCTTACAATCATTTTAATTTTGATACTTCTATCATACTCAATTTGGTTATCAATGGCTTAATTACCAAACCATATGCGAATGCCACGAAAATAATCATCCTAATTGTAATTTTAAAAAATTTATCTTTGAGTCTCCATAATATTATCTTATAACATAGTACACTTGAACAACTTTTCTATTTTAACCATTAAATCTAAGCTCCATAAGTTATATCACAATCAATATACTCATTTTTCTACATAATAAATGAAAGATACTTATACCTATCACATCTAAATATCACTTAAACTTCCAGTAATAGGGGTTGATCATTATTAATATCACACTCACTAAAATTATGTGTCCTATATGCAATTTTTTGTTTTATTAGTCCTATGTCATTTATCATCTAAACAAATTATCTATTAGTCTAATCCTTCATATATTCCCACTTGTGTTTTAAAAGCATTTGGAGACCACCTCGAGACAGGCAGGCCAAAATTGCCATGGAGAAATCAGAAGAGGCATTTAGATGGATCAACCTAAGAAACCGAGAATGCCTTTTACACCTTGCAAGTGGGATGACGGTCTCATATTATAATTTAAGTGAATTTAAATAAAATAACTGAAAACTCTTAAACAGCTATCTACTCAAATAAAAACTTAGCTTTGTTTTCCTTCTAAACTATTAAGCAAATGTCTCAAAGCTATCCGTAAAGGTTGTAAAAACATATATATATATATATATATATATATATATATATATATATATATATATATATATATATATATATATATATATATATTAAACTGTCTCAACCAGCTTGACGCTTGCTCATGGCTCCCTCATTGGCCCTTTTTTGCAACTTCAACACAATAACTTGAACTTGCTCCCAGTGATATGCTCAATCGTTGATTCTCCCCCAATGACTCTCTCACTTGGTTATTTGCCCTCATTGAATTTGCTCCCTCAAAGTCATCGCTAACTCATTGGAATCAATTCGTCTAAACTAACTTGCAAGAATGCGTCTCTCATCTTTGCCGCAAGCACACTCGCCAGAGCCTCAGTTTGTCTAACTTGTTTCCTTCATTAAAAAAACTAAAGATCTTGACTCTTTATCGATGTATCTTAATGAATCTCTAATAAATGTCATAAAGGGTAAATTTATAAAGCTTTTTATAATTTTCTTATCTTTATAGTTCATATGGAAAGAATCTTTGAGCTTTTAAGATCTTGGGAATTTTTATGTTAAGTTTGTTTTTATTTTGGGATGTTGGAATAATATACTTCCACTTAACCCTCTCAACCAGAAACTTGGCTATCAAATTTCTAACTAATGTTTATGTTCATGCTATAGATTTTGTAGTTAGAATATTAATAAAATGATTATGGACTTTAAAATTGGAATATATTTTAATTATTTTCTTATGGTTAATTTCAGTTATACCATTTCCTTGCAAATATTTAAAATATAAACTTCACAATGCTTACACCCCACCCCATGATAGGTAAAATATCTATTTCTTCTAAAACATTGGCTTCAACAAAAATATCATTGACAATAGTTCTCACTTTAATACTCCTTTGTAAATTTATTCATAAACAATATAAAAATAAACAAACTTAAACTTGTTTCTTTAAGTAATCATAACCACAATTGGGAACTCTTGGGTCACTCCATAACTTCTTCAAATACCAATTAATGCTCCATCATGCATAGCTTTAAGAATTTCAACACCCATTTTTGTCCTGATACACATCAAATCAACTCTTCTAGTTATCAATCATATGTCTTCTCAATATAAATGAAAGTCATATGAAGATCCTTTCTTTGTAACACTATTACATTAATTGCCTTGTCTTGGCATCAAAAAAACTTCCTAATATACCGTTTTGTCATAAAGCTAAATTGATTCTCAAATACCAATATAATTTTTTTCTAAATTCAAGTTTCACTACTCCTTCACAAAACATCAATACATGACTCATGAGTTTGATTCCATTATAATTTGCACAATCTTAAAAATCTCTCTGATTCTTAAAGAGGCATATGATTTGGTAGCCAATTTGATTGCATTTAATTCATTGCAAATTTGTTAAGGAAAATAGAATATGAAAGTAACCTTAAACCAAACACCAAAGAATATTATTTTACATGTAAACAATTTACTGTACACCATTTTTTTATCCAACCAAACAACTCTTAAATAATTGTACCAAAACAATTCTTCTTAAGCCATTTAACATCCTCTTAGTCTTCAAATTTTCAACAAAAAGAATTGTTAACCCTCTACTAACACATCACCCTTAACCATCCAAGTCTCAATAGGTACCTCATGTGCACCGAAGTTTTACTTTTGGACCTTTTCTTTAAAGTTAAATTCATTTCAATTTTTAGAACAAATTATAATAGGCTAAATTATTAAATCCATTTTGCTCTTCTAAGAATTATCCCTTTAATTCCTCTTAATAATTTTTTAAAATAACATTTTCATCCTTCATTGATATATTCATATTTCACTAACAAATGCTTTTTTTCACTTTTAAATAATCTAGCTTAATCTCCAAATATTTTTATAATTTGTATTACCTATTTCCTGCATTTCGTCTTCTCCTTTCTTAGACACAACTTATCATACAAATCATCAAAAATTATAATTTTTGTTTTGCTGCAATGCACTTTGCAAGACATCTAGCTTTCTTGAAATCATTATATGGCTCAATAGCATTATTTTTTATTAGTCTTTAGAAGAAAATTTACTTGGAAACTTTTTATGTCTCTTCACTCCACAATTAAGTCTTCATACTTATGCACAATATATTTCTAAACTCACCTAAAACTTCAAAGGCAATCCTAACACTATAATGTCAATCTTCAAAAACTTCTATGATAATTTGCTTAGAAAAACTAAACATCATATCACATATCACATCTGGCTCAACAAAGGGTTCTAATTTGTCTATCATCTCAAGCTATCTTGAAGATTAACATTTTTTTCCTTGCAAAATTTCAACACTTATCAAAAGACAACTATTTATTTCCATTATTTTCTTTAAACTCCTAAGATATATATTCATAATTATTAATGTGGGATTGTTGTTGAGTTGATGTGGGACTTGTTTTGGGTTGAAACGATGGAATTTGTATTATTTACAAAAAAACATCTAAAAAAATGTTGTGGCATAACCTCAGGACATCTATTGAGAGCATTCCACCTTTATTAAGTTCAAGATGTGTTTCTTGAGCTAATATTTGTGAGTATTGTAGAAGGTTACTATAGCAAGTTACTATCACAAGATTTTCGCACATGAGCACAAGTATCTATGTTGGTTTTTAAGGGTTGGAGTAAACTGATTTGAACGCTTCAAATTAAATTAATAATGGACCAATTAATTTGGGGGATTTTAAAATTAATAATCTAACTTTAAATTAATATTGATCATGTTGTTGCAAATCTGGTTTTGATGATGACAAACATGTTTCTATTATGTTTTGCTTGGCTAACCCGTTTCAGGCACAAAAGATCACGAGCAACTCAAGCCAATTCAAGATCGGGTCCAAGTGTGTCTAAGTGTACTATTTTCTTTTTCTTGAGTCAATTGTAATGTAACTGATCCCCTAGCTAAGTAACCTTGCACACACACACTCAGGGGGAGAGCTTGAGTGAATTAGAGTTTCTGTTCAAATTTTTGTTCAGATCATCCTGGACGATAGTCACATCGTCCTGGACGATCAAGTAAAAACAGAAACCCTAATTAGGGCGACCAAGTTAAGTGTGTCTGATTAAGCAGATCGTCCTGGACGATCATTGCATCGTACGGGACGATATGCTCAAATCAGAAATTCTCAGCCACCAGATCAAGTTAGGCAAGTTTTTATTTTAAGATATTTGGTCTGATCGTCCTGGACGATACGTGTATCGTCCTGGACGATGCAGTACAATCATGCCTAAATTAGTCTGGTAATTAAGGAAAGCAATTAATACTTGATTGATACGATCATATCGTCCTGAACGATCGCAGGATCGTTCTGGACGAACATGATCGTCTAGTGTGTTTCAGTTGGACGTCCAGAGCGGTGCTCAGGACGATTTAAGCACATTTTGAACTAATCATACAGGACGATATCCTGATCGTCCTGGACGATCAAGTCATTTTTGGATCGTCCAGCACAAGTTTCTCTGGACGACCCGAGCGGTCTTCTGGACGAAATTCCTCAATTTACACTAATCGTCCCGGACGATCGCAGAATCGTACGGGACGATATGAACAACTTTTTATACTGATCGTCCAGAAGAGCCAGATCGTCCAGGCTGAAGCAGCTGATTTTGAACTGATCGTACAGGACAATCTAGGTCGACCAGTTGAGATTTAGGGCAATTTTAGAGCCCTCCTTTAAAAGAAATTTTTCTTTGAATAAGAAAAATCTTTTGCCACTTTCTTTTCCAGAGAAACCCTAGAGAGAGAGAGAGAGAGTTTGGGAGAGAGAGAGAGTTTGGGAGAGAGAGAGGATCTTGTGAGAGGGAGTTCGTAAGGGGTTCACGAAGGTTGCTCCAAGCAAGGATCAAAGTCGTATTCTCCGCTCGTCGTCTTTCGTCGTGTTGGTGTTCTTTGTAAGAGGATCGTTCGCAAGAAGATCCGGGGTTCTCTGCCCGCTTCAGGAGGAAGCGAAAGGAGTCCGAGGTTCTCTGCCTGCTTCAGGAGGAACCAATAGAATGTTGGGTTCTCTGCCTCACCGTGTCGGTGGAAAGGAGGTTTTTGTACAGGCTTCTCCGCCTTGCTGTGGGAGCAAAAGGAGAGACACTTTTAGTTAGTGCAATACCCGGAGGGGAGGCTCCGGGGAGTGGACGTAGGTCAAGTTGACCGAACCATTATAAAATTCTGGTGTGTTCTTTCTGATTACTTTCTGCACTTTAGTTTTTCTGTGATTATCTGCTTGGGTGAAATTTGTGTTTAATCTTTTCGTTTGAGTATTTACTTGTTTCCACTGCATATCATAGAAAAGATTTTTGTTGTTGCTCTCAAATTTTTAAATAATCAATTCACCCCCCCCCTCTTGGTTAGCCTCAGGACTAGTTCATCAGGACTTAACATCCCTATCGAACTTTCACATGTGTCAATCTTCTCTACTGACATAGGCTATAAGGAGTCTTAAACAGTAGTCTAATGCAAGCAACTCATAACTTTTTACTTGAGTAAAAGTTCTATTTATAATTTCAATATTGTGAGTGCAAGTTGAATGTGCAATTCCTTCAACTGTGGTTTACATGTGACTATCTAATTTTAGGGGAAGTCATCTCCTAATACTGACGTATAGCCTAGTTTTATTTACATTAATAATACCGTTCTTAATCAATTTCTTCTGCATAGTTTATTATTGATATGTTTCTATCTGAATTTTGATCAAATCTAATTTTGCTGCTTGCTCACTTATTTATTTGTTTACAAATCTTGCTAAAATTCTTGGATATTTATGATTAGTTCATTACCAATTGGGCTTAAACTATACTATCACTCTTTTTCATGGAAAGGAAGCAAGTTGTTAATATAACTGGTAAATTGTGATGTAAATCCTCTAATTTCTTTTTGCATGAAAAGATACTATGCATTGCATTAGGCAATGTAGCCCCGAGTTCTACTTGTTTGACCAAACTTTCTCCTAAAATTACCTTACAATTATTGAAAACAAAATTTCCTTCCTTCTAATCAAAAAAGGTGTCTCCTATGGAGGTTCATCATCATCGTAGCACTAAAGAGGAGAAATTTATCCTATGTAATATGGTGGGTTAGTTGGGTCTTGGGAACCTAATCTCCTCATTGTTATGAAAGGGAACATAGACCTAACCTACGTTATTGGTGAAATGAGTCAAGTCAAACATATTTTGCCAGTTCGACATTTACATTTAGAAGCAGTCTAAGTAATCCAGGAGGGAAAATCAATATAACCTTGCTATAAGTAAGGCCTTCGAGTTTACTATTGAATGCTGTTTCCTGGAATCATCATATCAAAGGAAGGCACAATTCCGTGGCCTAATGCAATTCACAAAATGGATTTTTTTTTTACATTTCACTCGAGGGCTGTTTGTTTCGATATATCTACCAAATATTGTGCGCTTGATTTCACGTTCAGATAGCTTCTCGTTTAAGTAGTGTCAATTTAAAAAGCATCTAAATATAAATAAAAAAACAAAAACATATTAAAATTTTCTTTTTTGATAAAAAACATCTAATAACATAACATTATAGCACGAGATAAGGGAGATCCCAAAAAAAAATAATCACGGTTCAAATGCATGCTTCCAACAAGATCAGGTAACAGAAACATGAGTTGCATAAATACCATGCTTCCCCTTCCGCCTACTTCCTTCTACTCGACTGGTGTTATCCCATAGGTGTGCTTCATACTTCCCACTCCATTTCAACCTGAAGCATGATGGCCAGAAAAAAGAAGTTACCTCCATCTCCCATGACCGTCACCTCAAAATAAGACAAACGTATAATAAACTCACCTGGTCACTCCATGGTAGCATGAAGACTTAGGCACAGAATATTTCCTCATAGCCACAGCAAGTACACTACCTACCCTCTTCTCTCCACAGTTGGCGGGCACTATTGGCAAAATCTCCATTGAGCCATTACCAGCAACTTCTGAAGTAGCATTCCGTGGGCCAGAACTCTCAGAAATGCTGACTTCTTGATGCCATCCTAATGATCCCTCCAATCCTTCCTTTCCGGAAACTTCAGATACAGAAACTTCCTGCGCTGCATCAGCTATCATTTCAGCGGCCCTCGGCAAAGGAGTATCTTTTCTGGATTTCCGCGGAAAATTCACTCTTTGTTCGGTCGCACTCAGCGAGGGCCCATTTCCATGAGCCTGCGGGGACTGAGCATCACTTCCAACACTCACAGCCTCTAAAGAACCATAATTCTCCCCAGCGGCCGGGCCCGAAGTAGCACTCTGTAGCGGATAGGTTTCCTGCGCACCAAAGTTCATTGCTTCCAAACCCTCGCCTTGGTTATTCGAGGACCGTAGAATCGGCATCTGATTTTTGGAAGTATATCCAACTTCCGGCGCATCCGGCCAATTTCTCGATTCGCTCATTGAAAATGGCTTAAATCGAACGATCAAAGGACAGAATCCAAAACCCTAAGCAGGAACAAAAGGAAGATGAAATTTTACCACCGTGGACATTCGAAGATATTGCAGCAAAATCGGATGGCAATCACAGTTTTCAATAAGGGTTTGAAAAGAGGAAAGATGAGAAGTAGAGCTAGGTTAGGAGTTGTGGGAAAGGTGTCCAAACAGTTGAGGGAATTCGGTGAAGAGTAACGCCGATGAGAACTATGGATCCAGATTATAACTCACGTTTACTTGAGAACAATTTTAATTTATTCATCTATCATAAGCTGATTTGGCAAATGAGAAGGGCTAAGAATCTCGAAGAACGTTACCGAAGAGTTTGCCGAAATGAATTACGACACTCGAAACAGGATTCGGAGGGATTCGGCTAAATGTACAGAAGAACGACACCAAAGCGTCTGCCAATAGTTTTTGAGTTAAAAATTTATATGCGGATGAATTTGTCTTATTTGATTTAAATAATTTAAAAAAAAAACTTTCGTCCAATCTAACAATAAATTTTAACGTTATCTCTCTTTAGAAAAATATGCTTATTATTCTATTTTTTTAAAGAAATATATCAAAAAATTTTGTTCAAACTAAATATTCATCTTCTAGACCATGATATGCCTTTTCTTCAAATTTGTCATGATAAAAATATAAATTGAACTAAATTTGATTACAATTGATAAAAACTTCATTAATTCGTAGAAATGCTTCAGTATTATACATGAGAAAAACCTACAAAAGATAGAGCTGATAAAGGGTTCTTGAGTAAGAGTATATTTTCATTGATTCAAGCTAAGTAGTTTTACAATGCTTTTATAAGTAGAAAGAGATATTAGACTATAATGAGTGAAATAGGTCATAATGCTGTTATTGCCAAGGTATTGACAGAGGAAGTGGTGAGCTGATTGCAGAGTGGTTGGAGTATGATAAGCTCGGTGGACCTGAGTTGTAGCTTATGTGCTCTGACAGCCCCCCTCAAATTAAGCATTCGAGGATCAAAAAGTTAATTTGTCTCTGAGATCCAGAAATTGTGTTGGAGGTAAAGGTTTGGTGAGAAGATCGCTGGTTGATCGGCAGTGTTGATATGTAAGAAGGAGATCTCTCCATTGGTGATGTGATGACTAATAAAGTGATAGCCAATTTCAATATGCTTTGTCCAAGCATGAGAGACCGGATTGTGGGAAAGGGCCATGGTCAAGGTGTTGTCGCAATACACATGAGTGGGAGCTGTCTGGGAAGCTTGAAAGTCTGCGAGGAGTCGTCTTAACCAGATAACGTCGGAGGTGGTGGAGGAGAGGGCACGGTATTCGGCTTTTGTTGAGGATTTGGCAATTGTTACTTGCTTTTTGACACACCAGGATATGAGAGTGTCACCTAGGTAGGAGCAAAATCCGGAGATTGATTTTCAGTCTGTGGAGTCGGCAGCCCAATCGACATTCGAATATATTCGAAGATGAAGGTTTCCTGGGGTAAGCGGAAGTCCATAATTCAAGGTTCCTTGGATGTACTTGAGTAAGCGTTTTAGGGAGTTGTAATCTCGATTGGATGGGTTGTGCATGTGTTGACAGATAGAGTTAACGGCAAATGCTATATCTGGTCGAGT
This sequence comes from Dendrobium chrysotoxum, assembly GCA_019925795.1. Lineage (NCBI taxonomy): Eukaryota > Viridiplantae > Streptophyta > Magnoliopsida > Asparagales > Orchidaceae > Dendrobium > Dendrobium chrysotoxum. The sequence continues at coordinate 76,177,107 of CM034313.1, forward strand.
GATTGTAAGGTAGTTGATAGAACCTGCAAGTTGGCGGTATAGCTGAGGATTGCTAAAGGGTTGCGAGGTGTGAGAAGCTTGAGATGGTTTAACATACATTGGTGTCTGAATTAGCTTGCACGAGGTGAAGCCTACTACTTTGAGTAGGTCGCTTGTGTATTTGGTCTGATGGAGAAAAAGTAGCTGTAGATGTCTTTTGTACCTAGATGCCAAGAAATGTTGAGATAGAACCCAGTTGTTTGAGGCAGAAAGTGGTTTGCATCTCGGTTAAGAGCTGGTGAATGATCGACTGGTGATTGCCAGTTAGAAGGAGATCATCTGTATGAATTAGCAGGTAGAACTATATGTCGGATTTGTGGTATATGAGGAGCGATAGGTCTGCTTTGTCGAAGGTAAATCTGAAATTAATGAGAAAGTTGGTAAACTTGGTGTACCATTGTCGAGGTGCCTGTTTGAGGTCATAAATAGCCTTATAAAGTTTGTAGACATAGTGAGGGTGTTGAATATCGATGAAGCCGGGTGTTTGCTGCATATAGACTTCCTCAAGAAGAACGCCATGAAGAAAGGCGTTCGAAATGTCTAATTAAAGGGTTGGCCAGTTGCGATGCAGAGCTATAAAGGAGAAGAATTCTGATAGTTGGAAGCTTGGCGACGGGACTGAATGTCTCTTTATAATTGACGCCATGTTCTTGATTGAAGCATTGAGCTACCAAACAGGCTTTGTGGTGTGTAATTGTTCCATCTGGGTGTAATTTAAGCTTGAATGTCCAGCAGCATCCAAGAATTGGCTTGTTGGGGGGAGGTGGTATGAGGGCCCATGTGCCCTGTTATTGTAGAGCTAAGAACTCTTTGGACATGGCTTTTTGCCATTGTTTGTGTTTGACTGCTTGATTATAGGTGGTAGGTAAAGGAGAGGATTGAGTAGTGGTGAGAAGGTCGAAGATTTCCTTGGGGCGTTGAATGCTCATTTTAAGGTGAGTTTGCGTTGGGTGGATGGATGGTGCTATTGGTTGTGGTGGGGAAGGTGAGGAGGATTGAAACGGTTGGGGAGATGGTGAGGTGGATGGAGAAGTAGAAGGTGACGAATTAATTGTGGAAGAGATTGCATGTGATGTGGAGTCATTTGGGAATGAGGAGGTGGGAAGAGTAGAGGTTGGTATGGGCATTAGTGGATTGTGGGGAATATCAATTGAGGGTGCTGGAGATGTGGAGGTGGCTGAGCTATAAGGAAAGATATGTTCATGAAAGACAACGTGGCGGGAGATGTGGAGTTTATGAGTGTGGAGGTTATAGCACTTATAGCCTTTGTAGGATGTAGAGTATCCTAAGAAGATGCACTTCTGAGAGCGAGGGGATAGTTTGTTTGTAGTGAGGGTTATGGCCAAGGAAAGTATAGGCATCCAAAGGTTTTTAGATGAGTATATTAGGGAAGATGTCCATGTAGAAGTTGATATAGTATTTGGAGGTTGAGAGCTTTTGTTGGTAAGCGATTGATGAGGTAATTTCAGGTGAGGAGAGCTTCGGCCCAAAACAAGTTTGGAAGGTTGGATGCATGAAGTAGAGCTCGGGTGGTGTCCAAGAGATGACGGTGCTTACGTTCTGTAAGGCCGTTCTGCTCAGGAGTGTAAGGACAACTGAGTTGGGAGGTTATTCCATGTTGAAGAAGGTAATGCCGAAAGTTGTTCCTTGTGAATTCATCACCTCCATCGGAGTGTAATGTTATAATGGGTGTTTTAAAGGAAGTTGTGATTAATTGATGAAACTGTTGGAATTTGAAGAAGGTTTCAGCTTTGTCATGCATGAGATACAACCATATAAAGCGAGTACAATCATCAATAAATACAACGTAATATCGAAAACCATTTAAGGAAGCTACTGGGGCTGGTCCCTAAACATTTGAGTGTATTAGCTTGAAAGGTATATTTACATGATTTGTAGAGGGGGAGAAGGATATTGTGGCTCTTGGACACATTAAAAGACTTGCATACAAAGGAGGGGGAAGGGGTATATATAGAGGGTATAATATGAGCTAAAGCTTGAATGGTTCGGAGGTGAGGATGACTTAGCCGAGCGTGCCAGGAGATGATAGAGTTGTTTGTTGAATGAAGTGTTGCTTGGGAGGTGGTGGAGGCTGTGTGGACGGGATAGAGACCATTACGGCATTAGCCACGAAGCATAATTTAATTGTCCTTGAGATCCTTGATGAGAAAGTCGTGAACTTCAAAGGAGATAGAACAGTTATTGTCAGTGGTTGGTTTATGAATTGATAATAGATTCTAAGAGAGGGAAGGCACATAAAGAAGGTTGTAGATATATAGCTTATGGTTGGAATCGGGTAAGCGAAGTAGACCTTGTCCCGTATGTTGGATCGGTAAGGAGCTTCCATTTGTTATGGAAATGGAGCCATTACTGGTGTAAGGTGATGATTGTTGGAGATAGGTGGCCTCTGAGGTGAGATGGGATGTCGCGCCCGAGTCAAGTACCCATTCAGTAGTGGGTGTGTGTTTTGATTGAAAAATATATAAATAGTTTTGAAAAAGATTTAATTTTCTTTGAGAAACTTAAAATTTTTAAAATTTTTAATATTTGAGATTGAACGCTTATTATAAATGATATATCACCTCGAAAGGTGAACATATCGTTCCCTAATAGGTTCAAATTTCAAAACTTTGAATTTATCCTGATTATCATAGTTGAATTTGAGAAAGAACTACATATAACCCCAAAGGGTCAAAATGAGTATTCAATCAAATATTTAACTACAATAATTTGGATAAGAGAATCATTGATCTCATAATCAAACTTATAATAGTAATTGATATATCTTTCCAGAGAAAGAAGTTATCAATCACTATTCATCGTTTGAAAATGACGATAATGATCGTCGAGTTTGATTTTTCCAAAGATAATTAATTGAGGTTTTTGAAAACTTGATTTTGAAAATCAGGTCTGGGTTTCTAAATCTCCTACGAGCGCAAGCCCTCGTAATTAATTACATCGTAGGAAATTAAAAATTTCCTACGAATACTCTCGATTAAAATAGCGATATGAATTTTATTTAAGAATTCAAAGTTTGATATCAAATGAGGTAGGGACTAGAATTTTTAAATGGGATTGGTTTAAAATTGAACACTTATTCCAGAGTCAAAGGAGAAGGGTAGGAGGCACTTGGGATTCTGAAATAATTCAGAAGTGCCCTAGTCTATCTTATTTGTTAGGCTTGAATTTAAAGGAAAGAAGTTTAATGTTCAAATGATCAATTTTATTAGAAAGTTGGGGCTTATATTCTTGATCACCAGATCAGGAGAATGCCCAGAAAGTGAGGGTAGAGACTAACCTACCAAGTGGGTATGACGTCCCCGGTCAAGATCCCATGGTTTTCCATTGTCCCGGGTTCGTCGGTGTCCTTAGCCTACTTAGTCGAGTATCGACCAGAAGATCCTTATTAGCAACCATAGGTTACCTCATTTAAGGGGACCTCGTAGACCACGGGGCTCGGGACCTAATCCTAGGCTGACAAATAGGAGGTGCACAGGCCTGTGGGTAGTGAACCTATGTCTATGTTATCTAACTTAGGATGTTACTCTCATTTTGTGTGCATATCAATATATCTCAAAAATAAAAGAAATATCGGCCTAGCCTAAAGCTAGAGTTTGTGTCCTAGCAAGTCAATCTAGGTGTGTGGGTTTATATATATCCTGTATCGGGTAATTGGTTAAAGTTATTTAATGTTCTGGTTGGTTGAAATGCTTAAGGAAAGATTTTGGTTAAAGTTTAAGTCTTAATGATTTAAAATTGACTTTAAGTTCGATTCTTAATTATTTTTTGGATATCACCTTTGTTGCTCACTGAGGCTGTGAAGTTTATTTCACATTCCTTGGGGCTAATTTAATAGCCTTGTAGGCTTAGATTACCCAGTGGTACCCGGTATGATTAAATGAATTAGACTTGATTTAAGATTTGAAATTTGATGAATCTCAATTAAGGTTGATTGATTGCTAGTTTTAAAGTTAGATTATAATTTTTTGAATTTTTAAATCAAGTATTTAATTTTCTTAAGTTATTTGAATTATTTAATGTATTTAGTTAAAGGGATTAAAATTTGAATTTTAAATTGAAAATGATTTCTGGAAAATTAGTGTTTTATTAAAATATTAGACCTAAAATGATCAATTAGACTGTAAGTATGTCGAACTTTGATTTTTCGATATTTAGTTATGAAGGTTTGAAGTTTTGACTTGATTTTGACTTAAGGTTATCTGGATTTGTTGACTTTTCGACTTTGACTGATTTTGAAGGTTTGATATTCTTGATAAATATTAAATTTTTATTTGAGTTGAATGCCTTTGAGTTTGATCAATTTGAGATTTTTTGGAAGTAGTTATGATTTTTCACAATTTAAAATTTATTTGAATTATTTAATTATTTAATTAAGGGTGTTTCAATAATTTGAGTCTAAATGAACTCCAAACTTCTTGAAATCACCTCCAAATATCAGGAATGATCTAAGGAGGGATTATCAAGTGTTTAAGAATTTTTTTTAAATTTTTAATTATTTAAATTAATTAAATATTAAATTTTAATTATTATTAAACTATTCTTAATTTTGGAGTCAAATCTGGTTGATTTTATTATTCATGTGTTGAGCATTGAATTCTAGTCAATTTGAGGTGTTGTGTGTGTTTTCTAGATTTAATTTTGATTTATTAGAATCTTTAGAAGTTTTAAAAGTTTAATTAAGGTTCAACCTTAAGTCATTTAATTAAATGGTTTAATTACTTTTGAAATCAATAAGAAAATTTCTATGGGTTAAGCATGTCTCTAAGTTTGAATGTTCAAAGTTTCAAGTCAAAAGGATACCTATCCTAATTTCTAAAATTTTTCTAAGTTTTCTAGATATAAGTCCTTAATGATTGTCCTTAATGATGTCACTAAGTTAAGTGAGCTTAAATCAATGTTCCACTAACCCTTTTGGACGTAAATGCGTATGTAGATTAATGGGTTATGGTTTAAAAAAAGATAAATGTATATTAAATATAATAGGCTACTATGAGGACCTAAGCCTGGGGAAACGCACAACAAAAGGCTTATGAGCCCTAAAGTCTTCTAAGTTTTAAGAAAACTTACCTGATCATTGGAGTTAGTCAGCGGTGATTCCAGCTGTAGCACCCTGTTTGAAAGAAACGGGGCAACTGAAGCTCCTTGGCTCTATCCTCCAATCAGCTCAACCAGTACCTCACAAAAAAGGCGAAGAGAGAAAGAAGTGTCAGAATATCATGTGTGTAAATATAGAAGCTGGTATGAATTAACATGTAAATGAATATGTGAAAAGTATAACTCAAATCAAATCATTAAAGCAATTTCAAAATGTATATTACTTTATAAGAATCAATTTCAACATATATGCTACTAGATGAGAAGAAATCCCAACACATCCTATGTCATAAGAATGAATCAACATGTATAATTATATACAAGAAAGAAGTTTAACTCATGTATTATAACAAACATCAAATTCCAGCAAAAGTTGGCCAAGAGCTCAATAAGACATGATTAATATACATTAAAAAAGAAAAAGGAGTCATGTAATTCTTCCTTGCTCTCATTAAGATATCAACACCATATTTAACATCACAAGATGCAAATTCTTTCCAAAACTCAAAGGAAGACTATCAATGCAATCATTTAGCTTGAAACTCTTGAAAGACCCTTAATCTACTAAAACCATAATTGTCAGCTATGGATATTTCTGGAAACATAAACTCCAAGGGTTTCAAGGGGACATAGTTCACTACATAGCTATTTCTCATTGGAAAATTTTGTGTACCCCAAATTGAACTCAACTTGCAAAAGCTAAGCTCACAACATGTTCATTCATTCCAACTCAACACTTATGTCAAGTGATATTTGAGAAAAGAAAGAAGGAGCATGGCAACTCCATCCCCTTCTAACAATTCAAGAAGCATCTAAATATAAACCACAGAAATTTGCATTCAATCATTGAAATGAAAGCTAAAAGTTTTGTAACAACAATAACTTCATCCAATGCCATCCTTTGAATCTCAATGTACATATATTTTTCTGGAAAGGGAAGCAAGAAGATGAATACAAGTGAGCAGGAGAAAGACTTTAGCAATGTGCAACCCCTTTCAATAATATAATCAAGGAAACTCTTTGAATCTTAATGTATGCTTGTGCGTAAAGAGGAATTTCGGCACATACCACACTTCCCAAGAACAAATTTTGGCATATATGACATCTCAGAAAAGCAGATCAACATGTATACTTATTACAAGAAAATTGATGCTTGCAAAATTTTCCAAAGACACTTATAGCTCTTTGTTTTTATTGTAAGAATTCAAGTAAAAAAACATAAAGGAGAAAAGACATGATTATAATTCATTGAATTTGTATTCATATTTAATATTGAAACCCAAAGGGATGTATGTGAGCCTTTTCAATCTAGCTAAAACTTTCTTGAATACACATGATATTGGAACATCACAATGAACACATCATTCTCTAACAATGAAAATTCATTAACTACACATAATCATCATTTGACAAGATATCCATAATGAATGCCAAACTCATTTAAATATTTCAATTCAACACTCATAATCAATGTAACTAAGAGATGGGTGACTTGAAGCAATTACATTCCCTTCCAACAAACCGTGCCATTTTTCCCACATAAACTATAGAACTTCACATTGAATCGATGCATACTCAAGATCAAAATAGAAAGCATATGAAATTGAGTAATGTAGTTTCCAACCTTTATACCATATAATCTCAAGCGTGTATGGGAAAGCCTTCAACAAGTCTTATTTGATGTCAAATATACATACATAACACTTGCTAGGAGTTTATAACCAATGTCGCATTATACTATATAAAAAAATTTATTTGCATCAAATTTTGACAACAACCATGATTGGGAAATGAAAGTGTAATATAATAATCGCAACCCCAAGTGGGAGCAAACATCCACTTATAGAAACATCATTAACTGAAGAGAAATACTCCATATCTCTTATTTATCATTCCAGCTTGAGAGGTGAATTAACAAATGAAAATCATCCGAAACTGTATTTGCTTTCCATTCTAGCTTAACGCATGTGTCAAATAAAAATTGGATAAGGGAAACAAATGTAACTTCAGCTCATCTAAGAATCCGCATTTCAAT